>CM067083.1:23589144-25042269 GCA_034008185.1 Gorsachius magnificus
AAGTAAACTAAAACTTGTAGGCTTAAAAATATTATCACACCCAAAGTAACAGTAAAAACAAAATCAGTGGTTTGCAAGCTTCTTTTCTGTAGACCTTGCCGGCTCACTGAATTAAGAACGGGGGCAATTTCAGCTTTACAGCAGTTTTTCAGACTGAATGTTTAGGATGTGGTAGATGCACACTTAATTACAAGATGTTTGAAAAGTAGGTATCAAGATCAAAAGGAAAGAAAGGTTACAATAAAAAGGACAGAGTTGGTCTAAAGCTGCAATTAAAAACATGAACTCAAGGGAAAGTTTTTTGAGTTGGTAGGGGAAACATTATACACAGAATTAAGATCAGTATTAAGTTTTAGAACTGAAGCAAACAAGCTAGATAAGCAGCAGCACATAATAATTGAGTATTTACACAGTTGCACAACATCTACTAGGAGAATTGCAAGTACATGTGTTCGGAATCATGGCAGGGGAAATCTTCTCCGGCTGATCCTGTACAAAAATTTGCTTTATGGCCTGGCTGCTCTTAGTTCCTACAAGAACACCAGGAAAGGTTCATTGATTTAAACCACACGTACCTGAGTAAGCTAACGATCCAAATTGCCAGCTTATGCACAAGAAAAAAAACACAAAACAGTAAGATTATTAAAGCTTAATAGAAAAAAATATTTAATTAAAATATAAAATGGAGAAATTTTTTCTTAAAAGCCTGGAAATAGAATTGTTCTCACCTGGGTGTGTTGTAGCCTGGTACTGGGATGAATAACTCCACTACCTTGCTTGCTACAGCACTGTGCATGGAAAGACAGATGCTAGTCAGGTCTGGCAGGGAACTGGTTTCACAAAAAAGCTCCTCCGGGAAAAGAAAGTGCTCAATGTACTTCTACTAACAGGCTGACCAGTTCTTTCATTAATTAATTAGTCCTGTTTTATCAGCAGACAGACTTATATTTGTCTTACCTCCAGATGTTTACATAAGAATAATTTATTAATTTAGTATGTTTGTTTGTTAGACATAAAAAGCGTTTTAAACTTTCTCAGGTTCAGACTTGTAATAACCTTAGAAATTATTTAATCATCATTGCCGTATTTAGTACTGTGCTTTAATACACGGTATTTTATAGAAGCTGGTAATAATATTTAACGCGTAGATGAAAAGGTATCACAGGAGATAAAGAAGGACCCGCTCACGCCTACTACATCCTCTGCCTTGTAATCACAGCACCTTCCACTTATACTGGAAATACATTACTAGTCATTAGCGCAACATTCAGCCACATGGATCAGAACGGTCATCTCACACTTAAAGCGTTTCTGCCCTAGCAGCCTTGCAAAAGCTATCTGTGGAAAATGCAGCCATGGAGATCAGCAACTTCAGTCTTAGCCACTTCCAACAAAGTGGTAAAAGTTTTTAGCAAATGCTGAACACGCTCTGCTGTGAGGCAACTGCAGGAGGAGGCAAACACCCTTAGCTTTCCTGGGAAGAATGGGATGCTTCAGAAGAGGTTTGCCTGCAAAAGAGCTGGTGCAAACTTCCTAATACAAGTCATAACCAAAATTACAGGGAGTTTTCCCGATCAACAAACTTGCTTTCCTCCTCCCCTTTGCCACTTGCTCCCAGTATCTGCTGTAAGTAGGACAGATTCTTTTTCATGCCCTGCTCCCCTTCTACCTCCCTGTTGGCAACAAGGGAAGGAGAAAGAAGCCCTGCTGCCCTGCACATTTGATATGCAGTTCCGATATGCTCCATGGGCAACTCTGAAATTCCTCTCTCCTACTGCCACGCTCTCTTCACAGTCCCAAACCCAAGAGCAGGAAACATATGTTGGGGCAGAGAGCAAATGCTGAGATATATCCTTGCAATCTTAAGGAAGCAGGTGGTTCCTCACAGATCGCTGCCAGTTCCCGCACCTCAGAGCAGTCCATGGCCTGGGTGTGGCAGAGGTATAATCAGTCCTTAAATATCTTTTTCTTCTCCACGCTGTTCAGCCCACGCACAGCAAAGCCTCTGTTTTGCTATGTCTGGTGACACCACGGTAGCAAAGAGATTCAAGACACGCAAGTTTCCTGTTTTCATTGTTTAGCACGCTTTGGCAGCGATATGCTCAAAACCAACTGATTCAGGTCATTAATCAAATCAACAGAGAGCTGGCTAACAATCTGTTTTAACTCAGTTGGCAACTGATAGCTGTCTACATCTCTGAATTTGTGTAGCCCTGGTTAGTTTTAATCAGCTGCACAGCCATTAAACTGTCCTTGTTATCCAGTCGAGGACGACAAATACTGGGAATTAAACTTCTGATGTTAATAGTTGTACTCGCTCGTTCAGGGAGCCCTTACTGAAAATACTCCATGGCTGTCGCTCAAAATTGGCTGTTCCCTTCAGCGCTGCTGCCAGTAAGCTCTTGAAAAATGAAAACCAAAGGGGAACAAACGCAGGCAAGTGGACATCCAGATATGGTAAAATCTTGAGACCTTGAACACAGTCCAAAAATTATCCCTTTGCCAACAGGAAAACACATCTCAAGTTTAGGCCAGAAAACTAAGATGAGAGCTCTGTCTTTCTATGATTTAGAAAGAGTATGCATCTGTCAGTCTGAAGAGAAACATGCTCACCTTAAAAGAAACAGATTGTGAACTGTTATAAACCACAACTAGCAACAAAGACCAAAATTACCAAAAAAAAAAAAATCAAAATACTAAGTTATTCCACCTTACCAAGCATGCACTACTGCAGGACTGTGACCAAATAGCTCTTCTATTTCCAAATACGTGAGACATGCAAGCTATAAATAAACAAGTTCAAGATGTGCATCGATATCACAGACTCCACCCGCTTGCTCTGCCATCCTTCACTCATTACAGCCCATTTCCGATGTCTTGTTTTCCCTTCCCTTTTGCAGGCATTAAAAGACTGAAGGAAAACAACGCAGCCCGTCAAACGCCATCGGGTACATTTGCACTTGTCTTTTATTCACTTTGTATCATTTCTCACCCTGGATTTCTTGTGTTCAAGCAGTGCCTCCTAGCCAGTGTCAGCTCATGCACCACTCTATAAGATGAAACTCCCTAGATCTTCTGTTAAGATACTATTCGTTCCTCAGAGAATATTATATGCATGCTTGGGCATTTTTATTATTATTATTATTTAAGTGGTAAAGTGCCGGTGGGAAGAGGCTTATCAAATGGTCAGCATCTACACACCCGAAGCTTCACTTCAAGCTACCAAGGTCTTTCCAGAGGTAAAATTATTTCATGTACATATTAATCAGTCTTCCTGTATCCTGACCATAAGAAAGAAATGTTCTCCTTTAGAAAGTTGCTTCCAGGTGTAAAAATCTAGGAACTCCACATGAATAATACCACTGTTACCATGGCCAGCAAGTATATGACAGACTTCCACACCGTAACATTCACAGGGCCAGCCTATGTATTTACAACCTGTTTTGCAGTCATTCAAAGTCCTTGAAGGTAAGATAGGAATGGATACAAAATAAATGCAGAATCTTTGCAAACAAGCATCAACCAGCTGGTCACAGTGTAAGCACGTTTTGAAGTCATGACAGTAAAGCCCCTCAGAATACGAGTAAAGATGACGGTTTTGTTGGAGATTAACTAGGATTTCTTGGGAGCTTCAGATTAAAAGAAAACTATGCAAATAATTCCAATCACCATGCAGATATATAACACGAGTCCTCCTCAGAAACTAGGAAACAACTCTGCTCTAATGTTCCCACATCACAAGAATCAGTCACCAAGTATACAAAAGGAAACTAACATAACTGTAAATATTTTACCAGAATGTCATCAAAAAAGAAACAAATGTTAAAAAAAAAAAAGCTTCTACATTTGCATGTAATTGAGCCACAATTAGATGAAGCCCCATTCGAAGTCCTACCATCCTTATGTAATGGCATCAACCAAAGAAATCTCTTCGGTGAGTCATTTAAGGTTTTCCAGAATATAACATTAATTTCCCCTAAACAGTTCTGCTAAATGTTAGGAGCAAGGAATGCAAAGGTGTCTTGCATCCCCTTCCGTGTTCCTTTTTCCCTCCTGAAAGGTCAGTACTATGGGGATGCCTATGCAGCCTCCAGAGAGTTTCCCTGAATTCCTAAGAGGCCTAAGCTCCTGCGTCCTTCTGTCAGTGCTGTACTCAGCCCAGGCAAGCACACAGTGTCTCTCAGAGAGGCTGATTAGCTTGGCCTCAGCACAAACTAATTCCAGCATAAGTCTTCTGATACCAACTCACCAAAGACCGAACAGACATACCTCACCAGAGACGCCCCTCGAAATGTGTTTATGACAGGAGCAATTCCTCAGAAATAGTTTGAAACTCAATGCTATATGGTTTCATTATAACCCGTTCCAGGTGCTCATCTGCACAGATAACAGGAATACACCCCTTCAGTCAAGCACCAGGCTTGGCTTGCCTCCACTGCCTTTTCCATGAGCGCTTTAGGAGAACAATTTATATAGCTTGAAGTGAATCGAAATCTTGAATTCAAGTGATATTACTGATGATTCTTGGAAATTGGATTTCAACCGAAACCCCAGCTGCACCAGAAGTTACACTCATCAACAGGGAGAACAGCTATGTAACAGAAAACATACACATCCAACACAGCCTGAAGGTTGGACGTAAAGGACACTTTGCTCATTAACAGTTATTTGAAGAAATTATCCATCCAGTAATTTGAAAACGTACACACTTGATTCCCTGTAATGGCTGATGTTGAGTTCTTAAAAAAGAAAGCAAGCCAAATTCACCAGAAATAATTTGGAATGACTTACCAGGGTTTGGCTCCAGGTACTTTCAGCAGGCAAACCTGTAACATGGGAGACCTGCAAGTACTCAGAACTTTTAGTAGCTACCAAGGAGTGAGTGGCAAAGCCTACAGGTGCAAGTGGCTATTTATTTCCAAGCTTAAGGTGCAATGGTTTCTGAAGATTATCATGCATTTTCACTCAGGAAAGTGGGCAGACAGTTCTACAGACAGCAGTGATACCTCATCAGCAAAGACACTACTTACACATTTATGAAATTTGCTACAAAAAGTCATGTTGTTTTCCAGAAGCCTGGTATGATGGACTTCACCAGACTTATTAGAGAACCTGGCAGCAGTAAACCAAACAGACTTCTAAGGGCAATGAACAAGTAAATGAAAACCAAAAGGGGTTTAGGTCATGTCTAAAGTAACCAGGCAAACCTCAAACCCATGCCCGCCCATTGCTGAAGCCACTGCCAATATTTCAAGTAGAGTCTGAAGCCTTTCTAAGCCTTTCTAGCTGTACAAAAAGCATACTTAAAACCTTGATAGTGGAGTTGGAATTGAATAGCCTTATAAATCTGCTGGCTTCATAGCTTACTAAATAAGTTCTGCTTCTGAGGAAGTGAAGTGTCTCCAAAAATAGTACCGTTTTATCTTAAAATGTTAAACTGCAGTCTTATATCCACAGAACCTCAGGATACATAGTTCATTTTGTTTCTTAAGCGCATGTTTCTGTGTGTTCACAGCGTATATGAAAAATGGTAACACAGAGGATTAATACCTTTTCAGTGTTAAAGGAGAATCCTCAATGTAAGAATCCTATGTCTTTGAATGCTTAAGTTTTCGCTAATAAATTGCATTAACACTATGGTGGGGGTTCTTTTTATAATTTATTATCTTCTCACTTTCAAACCTTGACAGGTCTCTTAACAGTTCTCACTATAAACTCCCAGATACAACAAAACAGATACTGTTCTTCTAGAAACAAATCTGTCTTTTCTTGTTACTTACGGATAGCAAACACCACTGTGACACAGACTGAGTAGAAGTTATTTAACATTGCCCATGATAGAAGGGGACAATGAACTAGAAACTAATTTGATCCCTTCACACCTTTCCTTTATCTTCCTTCACAGTGAAGCTAATACCCAGAGCCACGCGTAAAATAGACTTGGCAGCTGAATGGCTAAAGCTACCAAGTTTCAGAAATATTTTTTGCTGTCTCAGCAACAGTAGCAGGAACACTATCCCATGGTTTTTGTCCATTTCTGGTATCCCATCAAAAGCACTGAATTAAGCAGAAGATCTACTCAGGTGGTTTTCATGTAATCAGAAAAAATTATTTACTTGCCACAGGTTAAATTTAAGTTTTTATTAGAGCATATGAAAGACAACTGTCTTATGTTTTAATCAACCTCAATAGCCACAGGTCTGGGCAGGGTAGAAATGCTCTATTTCTGTAGCTGTGAAGACATTCATCAAAATGTCATCCTTGTTTGCATGGAGAATACTTTTGAAGGTGGATCCCAGTCCCTCTTCTACCAAGTGTAATCAATTTAAACTTCAGGGAATTTTTTTAGAAAAATAAGCAGGCTAGAGAAATTTTGCCCTGAGCTTATAACTCCGCACACCTTCTACTTTTTATGGCATTCATATCTGTTCCAGCCCTGCACTGTAATTGACTGAGCTACAAGTTAAAAGTTACACTTGTTAACTTTCACTCTCTTCCATGCAGCTTTCGGGAGAGACACCACCACAAGGCCCAAGATACTTGGTTACCCCACCTGGCTCAAGCTCACACCTGCTTTGCAGGGTAATCTTTGACAGCAAGTGAGCCCCAGCCATGTACCGCAGTTACAAATGAAACATCATGCTGGTCTTTCTTTGAATAAAACACACCATGTCAGATACTGGGGTTTAGTGTGTTTACAGGTAACAAATACGCTTTTTTTGGCTGATGTGACACGACACCAAATGGGACGTTGGGACCCCTGGAGTAGCCTCACTGTTTGGTGAAAGAGATGGAAAGTAAAAGACAGCAAAGATGAAAAACTAGCAGCAACACCATGTATAGTTTTAAAAGGTGAGCTAGCCATTAGAAAGTGCAACCACCAACTTTGAGACATTTTCTGACATAAGACATAAAAGAAAAGCATTAAATGTTGGCTTCCTCATGCTAAAAAAAAAAAAATCAAAATTACAAATGAAAGGCAAGTATAATATCCTTCTCTGCAATACATAGGGAAGGGTTTTCCTTTTACAACACCATACATAAACATGATAATTTGGTGTTGCTCAATGCATCAACCATATTTCATGAAGGAACTTGTTTGAAAGTTACAACTCTCAAGGCTCAGAATTTAAAATTAAAAAACCAGCAACTGCTGTGAAGAGTACAAGCATCTAGATTCTCCGGCAGTTCTTTTTATATTCATATAATGATATCCATTAAATGGTAGTTCCTCCAGAGTTAACAGCAAGCAATTAAAAATGGTCTTATGGCAGAAGCTGCACAACCCAGCAGGACTGGCCATCTGTGATCAATGGCCTTGGCTGGGGACGGAAGGAGGTCCCAGAGCTTCGCCAGTCACTGGAATCATGTGAAGGATGTGGAGAGCCACAAGCAAAGAGCATAAACTGGTTGAAGCCACGGGACTGAGAAGGTATTGCCAACCCTCCTCCCTTCGCTCATCAGCCAAAGCAAAGCCAAATCCATCACACCCAAGCAGCCAAGCCTCCTAATGGTGCTCATAGGAACCACAGCAGAGAGGAGACCTGACTGGCAGCTGCATTTCTAAAGGCCAGTATTCATGTGCTCCAGAACTTTCACAGCTATAGGCTAAATCCATTTGAGAGCACAGAAAATCCTGTATTTCGTTAACCCATGAGGCAGCGTGCGTTCTAGAATTCTAGTGTTAGACACTGTGTTAACTCGCTCTTCAAAGTAGCTAACAGAAGATAAAAGAAACATCACAAGAATGCATTACAGGCATTATTGTATTTTTTTCTTCCCTATTAAAGTGCTGTAAGTACAGAGGAATACATTTCCCCCAAGTATTTACTTATCACGCCTTTTTCCTCCTTTTAGGTTCTGTTTATTTTCATTTAAATGTAACAGATGAAATATTTAACTTCACAGTGTAAACAATGTATCAGATACATCAAATGCTGGACTAAGTGGGCCAAAATAAATCGGAGATAGCTTGCATTCTCTTTATTGCTACTATTATGATCTCCAAATGATAGCACAATCTCTCATGGCAAAATGCCGTGGAGAGTTTTCCCAGCTAGCTGGAGGGATAAAAGCAAACCTGAGTCTTCTCATTACAGCACCCAGACAATTTGATTTAATCCTGATTAGACCATTCATTCTCAGGGGCTCCACTACAATATCACATACGTCTTTATAATGTCTTCTACCTGTATGGCAGTGAGGCTGTTCATTCCAATAAATGCAGCTTTAATTGTGTCTATTGGACATAAAAAGCAGTTTTCACAAAAATAAACAATTATTCAAGTCAGCTTCTCACAGACCAACGCTGGTCTTATATTTCTTGCTCTTGAAGCAACCCCATACCCTAAGACTTACTCTTACAAGGTCCCTAACGTTGATCTGAAAACAGAATGTCTTTAATCAAACAGGACATTTTAATAACCATGTCATTGACAAATTCATTTTAGTGTGATGGATGTTTTCCACAGCAAGTATACAATAAAGCCTTGCATGTGCAAGCTACAGAATTTAAAGAACATAAAGCATGTTTGAAAAATGTGATTTTACACTGTCCTCACAGCTATAGTAGCTGGGTGAAATACAAAGGAAGAGAGTCTTCCCTGCCAAATCAGAGCAATATTGCATGTCTTTAATGCACTTAAAAGAGGTATCTAATACTGTCCTCATAGTTGGCAATTAATGTCTCAACCGCAATTCTAGGTTAATGGTTAATACACTACTTCTCTCTTGAGCTGTGTGGAATGCAACTGCTATTATGTACCTAAATGAGTAACATCCATCAGACAGTAGAAAGTGGGAAGACTCTGAAACCTAGTTCCATTATCACGCCAATTTTCCCTATGTTACAGAGACAACAGCACTAACTGGAACATGGATATCAGAGAAAAAGACTTGTGTGCTGAGAGTCTGTTTGTAAATACACCAGAACAGTTCAATATTTTTAATTAAGCAGAGATCAGAAGTGCCACGAGCTAACAGAAATGCCTTTGGCAGTAGCTTATTCAATCCCATTTCAAAAATATTCTTGAAATTCATCTCTGATGATCACCTACTGCCAGTACTTTCTGAAATCCATGGCACACTCAACCTTATAGACAACTGCAAATTTGGTGCTGACGTTACATGAAATTGAAAGTTTTGACTGAACAGCTCAGCTTTTGTTAATTGCGCAATATTCATTAGTTGGACGAGTAGGCTGACTTGACTGTTGCCTGTCAATTTAGCCAATGGCAAACAGATAGAAAGGTAGATAATACAGCTGTAGTCTAGGCTACCAGCATAAATCATTCTTCCAGCCTTTTCAAAAGTTCCCCATAAGACCTTTATGCACACTATTTTAGCAAGAGAATGCACATCTGCTGTGGACGGACAATAGGGATAAGTGATTTAGATAACATCCTGAAATGTTCTTTTAAGTTGTTAGCATCAAGGAGCAGAACGGGATGAACAAATTGTGCATAAAATCATTCACATCACGTATGTCACATAACTGATGTGAAAGCCAAATATTAATTTAAGGTCTGTGGATACAAACTTCTCTTTCCAGCGATGTCAGACCTTGCAAGTACAGTAGACATTCTGGAAATAACGTTTTATTTTAGTTCAAGGACAGAGCTGAGCATGGCTCAGAAGACTGTCACTTCTCAGAATGATGCAAACATAGAATGAATATCAACACACACTATTAAGAAGGATATTTGCAGAAGGAGTCCTGTATTTGTGCAACTTAGTAGTCTCCTTCCCTCTGAAACTAGTATTTTGGAAGCTACCAGACAATTAACGTAATTTGGTAAGGACACACCATGGCATTGAAGCAACTGGACTGAATACCCATTTCCTAGAAACATGGAGTTAGGTGCAGTGAAGAAACTTGGTGAGTTTCCCTTTTCTGAACCAGATACCAGTATGGAAATCAGCTTCAGAAGAGCAAAGACGCACTTAACATGACAGTGGGCAGTGCCAAGCTCTGGCAGCAAGACCCTGAACTCTGTACAGCTACAGCAGCTCCCTGCAGAAGCATCAGGAAGGTTACAGAGTAAATCACAGGAACAGATAGCTTATGAGAGTAAATACCAGGAACTTGTCACTTTTCACCAATCCCAGGAAGCACTGAACACAAATACTGTAGTATTACCTTCAAATGGAGTAACTCCTGTGCTTAAAACTAGATTAGGTCAGGCTCTAATCTAGTTCTTGTTACACCACTGGACTAGATCTCTGTCATCGGTCTTTATCCAAAATGGCATTTAAGACATTCCTAGGGTGATGAACTGATGATACCCAGGACCTATTGCGAGTGATATGGCTGCTCTGAACACCTTAGGGGAACAAGCAAAACAAACCCAAGAAAACCCATACACAACAACCACCCCATACACACACACACAAAACTTCACAAATTATGAAAACACTTTTACTTCATCCCCCTGAACACAATGACTGGACTCTGAATTTGCAAACCTGTCAAGTCCTTCCTTTGGGCAGATTCATCTGGAATTATGATATCATGGTATCATGGAAGTGGATTCACTAATCCGATATATTTGAAGACTTTGTGTTACTAATATCATGGTTGCATGTGAAGGCAAAGGATTTCACGCTGCATCCAGAAAACAATGAGCCATGTTCTTTTGAGCTGCTTTTGCTAAAACAGGAAAGAACTAAATTATGGCTTAGAACTGTCAGGCAGGCTGGGGAACAGAAAGAAGGAAAAAACCAAAAGAGAAAATTCTCTTTCTAAAGATAAAATAGCTACACTTAAAAGGTCAAGGTTGGTCTGCGTCCTGAGTGAAAGAATAGTTGCTAGACACTTAAAACATGAACTGAAACACAAATGTAGACTGGCCTAGAGAGTATCTGTGACAGAGTCAGGAGACAGAAACTCGACAGTATGATGCAGTAGTCATCTCCTACACTGCCAGCAGGCAGTCACCAAAACACTCCTCTCTTCCAGATTCTTCCTTTCCTTCCTCTTCTACCTTGTCATTTAGACTGTATGTAGGAAAAAAAAAAATAATCTGAAAGTGCTTGCTGTTGAAGTAATAACATTTTTAGTCCAGAACATTAATGACAGAAAAGTTATTTCATTCTGCCAGAAGCATGTAACCACTAATTGAGAGTGAAGTGGAAGCACCCCTGCTTGTTATTACAAGGCATAAATTCCAACATCATTTTCCATGTGCGTTTTAATGACAATGCCCCAACTGACAACAGCTTGCAGAACTCACTCTTCTTATGGCCAAAGAAACACGCCCTTCCATCCCCACAGCTCCTCAGAAACGGGGGTTTCTTTTCTGACCTAACCAACATCTCACTTGGCATGTGCTCCTGGTCCTCGCAGTTTCCCAAAGAAAACTAATATCTTACCTGTCTTTCCTCCCAAAAAGCACTTTCTCCTAAATAGGAACATACACATCACATGAGATCAGCCAACACAGCAGGAAGAGGTCATGCCCACTTTGGCCATTCCAGTGAAGGTTGGTGAAAAGTAACACACAGAGATGAGTGTATATGTGCATTTTCTGTGTAGAACTAGGCCCCCTTAACACCCAGACATTTCCAGAACCTGGAAATACTCAAGCAACACACCGTTGATACACCATATGAAACCAGAGAGATGACTGAGTATAGGCAGGGGCTTGCTTCCCATGTAAGTCTGCTCGGTATTTCTATTAGCTTGCTTTTTCCTCAAAACCAAAAGTTTTATAAAAAAAGTTATAATTATAATCTTGAAAGTAACTTCTGCAAAACCTTGAGGATTTGACTGCACCATTCTAAATCATTATTTTCTCTTATACAAAACAGACACCTTAATAAAGGTACAAAAATTGTATTACAAGTATTAATATTTCTTTGAAAGCACACATAAGGATAAATGAGATTCTGCTTTCTGGCACAGGAAACTGCTCATTTAAACTTTCATGAAGCCACAGGTCATTTATTTCCTTAAAACTCCTTCTAGCCTAAATGTAACTACAATATCTTTAAGTCAAACTGGCATTTTAAAAAACTTGGCCTTAGCAACGGCATTTAAAATAACGTGGGGATAATTACTGACATTTACTGTGCTGTAGGGAGAGCATGCAGAAGAGAAGCAAGCAAGCATTTGAGCTATGCTGATGCCCAATAGTTCAACAATATTATTACTGTCAGTCCAAGGCCGCATTAAATCTGGTACTCCACATCCATTCCAAGTTTGCAGACACTCGAGGAGCACTTATCTTACAGTAAATAAGAACTCAAACACTGTTCAAAGTACTTGAGGATGCATATTATAAACTTGATTCTGGCACTGTTGAGGATTACAGATACAAACAATACAGCATACTGCTCAAAAGAGTAAGGGAGCTTTGCAAGCCTTGCTATTTCTAGCTTGAACTATCAAATGACTGAAAATATTCATGACTAGGCTGTCAACAGAATATCAACGATTTTATGTTAAAGTAAACAACTATTTCTACCACTTTGACTTGGAAAGTTACCTGGAAATCTCCAAGTTAAACCTGTGCCATCAATTGCTGCGGCTGTTTTAATATTTATATTATATTATGAATAATAATTCAGAATACCTGCTGAAATTATTTACAAATATCTGACATCCACCTAAACCACTCAAGAGACAGACACCATTTTCTGCTGGTCAAAAAGATAGAAGTTCTTGCAAATGTCAGGACTTGTCACTACATTTCCCACCCTCATCACTTGATAAAATTACACCGGCAGTGGTTGCCTTTTCCAGTGATCATCCCAGGCTCTGCTCCTCTCTATTTATATGCATTTTGCCTTTATTTACATTGTTTTTATTTAATGCCATTCTACCTGTTAAAAAAACCCACCGTTTTTCCCCCAGAAAATCCCTATGCACCCTATTGAACCCTCTGAAAACATCCCAGGAGGAATTCCCTATTTGAACTCTTGGGGTACTACCCGTTCAAGTGCTTATCACATGTACTGCAAAGAGATGAGAATCTCCAAAATAGGGACCATATCCTTTTTTCCTTCCCCGTTCTCAGCATGCAGTAAGTTTGCCACTTGTGGATATTTTGGTGCATGGATCCAAATCCTTTTACTGCCTAAGAACTGATGCCAGTCTTCCAGGTCTCAAAAAAAGCCATAGAAAGGCAGAAGTTTTCATTCTCCCTGCCTGTTACCTGATTTTTACCTTAATTTGGCAGGGACATCTCCAGCAAACACTTCCAAGGACTGTTTATTTACAGTGGCATTTTAAATTGTTAAGCATCTGAGACATTGTTCTCTAACACAGACACATATATTTCAGAGTCACTATCTGGAAGATAATCACTTAATTTTCAAGGTTCAATTATCTCAAAGTTCATTCATTTGGAAAAAAAAATAAATTAAAGGACATCAGTGAGAACAAAACTTTCCCAAAGCTTATCAAAAGTGCCATAAAAGATGACTCTTTTTCTCACTCAGGATGGTAAGGACTAGAAGAAGCAAAAAGCACTGTGCTTTGGACAGCATGCACTGCTTCTCCAGCACTTCTACACACACAAGACATATAAGGGTGGGACTACAAGAAGGTTCTTGGGAAAGGCTCTATAAATAAGAAAGCGGCAGCAGGATGGTGGGAAGAAGGAGGACTTAACAGCACACTGACTTTTATGGTAATTTCTTACAGGGTTCTCAGCAAAACCAATTTTTTTTAAAACTAGCAAATCCCTTTTGCCGCTATTAAAAGCAAACAAGCAAACAGCCATTGCACCCACCACCACCACACACAAACACAATCCCTACAAAGTCACCTTCGCTGTTCTTGCAGGGATTTGGCAGCCTTCCCCACAAACAAAGACCCAACGAGCTAAGTTTTTGTGCTTGTTGGTCACAGATCCAGCCTTTAGGGCATACGGATCCTTCCCTCTCTTATTCCTCAGTTTTTGGGACTGAGAATGTTGATGGAAATCTGTTGATGTCTTGATGGGGCTGGCTGGAGACAGAGGTTGCCTGGACAGCCTCATGCAGAAGGCACACAGGAAAAACTTGGGCTGGCTCGGCCAAACTGAGGAACCACTCAACACAGAAAACACAAAACATATTCTTTAAATTAGCATGCCGTGTTAAGATCTGGTTACTGGCTTAAGGACAATACGCAAGTTGGAAAATTGAATGTTTGGGATGGTAGTGAATACACTTAAACTTTCTGTTTTCTCTGGCAGCTATTGTTTATCACGCAAGAAGTACTTGCAAATCACGCATTTCATAATAAATATCTGATTAATTGGAAAATAAATCTCTCTGTTTAGCCTGATTTAAGCTTGTCTTGTATGTTTACTTGTCTACTTCTCTTTTTAGCAAGTGCAACAAAAACACCAACCATACACAGACGTTTCCTTTGGAACTTCCCATCAACCTTGGCCAGGCCAAGTCTTCCTTTATTTATTGCATAACTTTTCTAGGAGGTACATACATATCATTCAGGAAATAACAGCAGAGTTGTTTTCTTCTGACTTCACCAACATCGATAAAACTGTTGGGGAAGACTTAATATCTGAAAAAATTAGTCTTCTGATGTCCCAACACAATACACTGCCTAGAGGAAGGTGCATGTGCATGCTACACGGATGTGTTTGACTCCCACAACTTTTAAGCACCTGCTCTTCCTGAGCTCGAAAAACACTTGACAGTATGTTTACATACCGAAAACAATCCTTTCCCATGGAATTTCACCAATTTTGTATGCCCTGGGAAATGAAGAGCTGGAACACATTCAACACAAGCAAATACACATAGTAAAACAAGCTGAGGGCTCAAATGGCTGAAATTTCTAGAGATGATACATAACAGAAGGCAATAGTAATTTGTTTACTATTCTTCTCTATGCAAAATATGATAACATGCTTTATAATCAGAAATATATATTTAATCTAAAGGAAGAGCTGACATTAGGGAAAAAGCAAAAATGCTGCATGAACTGGAAAAGTGTTTTCATTCTTGGAAGGATATCGTTTGGGTAATGATTATATGGAAATGCTGGATGAGATCCAAGGTTTCTCCCCAACACCATACACTACTACACCTTCTAACTAATTACTTCCTGAATTTCTTTCAGGTAGGCATTTTAAAAAAAAAAGATCTCATCCTAAACTTCCACTGGTTTCTAAATGTCTAGTGAGAAGCAGCATAACAGCCAACGAAAAAGCATTTAGCTGGCAACTATTATAGAAGCTTTTTACATCTGGCTTGAGGTTTTAAATATTAAACATACACTAGAGACTGCTAAAAAAAAAAAAAAAAAAGATTATTTGCACTGCAGTGGCACAGGATGCCCAGTCACAGGTCAGGATCCCATTCTCCCAAGTATGCAATTAGTTTATGGCTAGGACTGGAAGGGAGCAGGAGAACAGCACTATATTTGTTGTGCAGCCTTGAACATCACAACCTGACAGAGGGACAGAGGGGGACTCTTGGCCCATCCACCAAGGTTATAACCTGCCCTTTCTGAAGGAAGTATTTCTTCACAGCAAAAGGGACCTTGGTTTAATATTTCATCTGAAGGACAGAATGCCTATTAGGGACAGGTTCAATCTTATTTCTCTTGAGTAAAGGTTAGCTAAGAATTTTCAAGGACTGCATTAAAAATCCTGGAATTTTAAAGTACATGACACCGTATCAGAGCATTAGCATTGAGAATGAACACAAATATCAAAGTGGACCTTAAAAAACGAGATTCCTCTATGATTTCCATTAAAATTACTCTAAAGTGTCTATATTAAACTCTTCAATGTTGTACGATTAAACAACTTCTCTTTGCTTCACCTGAACTGCATATTTTCAGAAACTAAGCAAGCAGTACAGCCCAGCATCTCCCAAATCTCAGGTAGCAGCCAACACAAAGTAGTGGTATGTCTCACACTGAACTTAAAGGTGAGGTCTTAGAAGTATTTTCTACCTACTGAAGCACCTGCTAATATCAAGCTAATACTCAACTCAAAAAGCAAAGGATTTGAATCCTGTTGCTCTAGCTCTTACAGATCCATCTATAAAAGCTTTAATATTTCAAAAGGATGCAGGAATATCTGCCACAATACCTGTATTCTGTAAATACCCTGAAGAATTAAAGTTTCATTCATTCAGCTGCAGCCATGAGTTTTCTCACTTTTGCATGTCCAAGTTAAGAAATTCTTTTAAATGGACATTTTGCCTTCAAAATACAAAAAACCTTACAATATTAAAGCTAGTAGAAAGCATCTAGGGACATTTTCAATAACCACTGTTTGAAGAGTTAAAGACAAATGCTGTATGTTTCATACGAATACAATTACAGGGTTTTTTTCCCCAGAGCTTTCAATCAGTCTCTTGCAAAGTAATGCCAATGAACTTGACAAGACATCAGATTATATTTGTCAGCTTTAATGATATAAATTTATTTTCATTAATTACTCCAGTCAATCAAAAAGGAGAAAATCAACTTTTTTACCTAGTATTTCTACATTTCTTCACTGAACACACAGATGCAGCAGTGGCCCAAATGCTAAGAATCTTTCAACGTGAAATTACTGCCACTAAATACAGAAAAGCTAACACAAACCACCAATCTCACAGTGAGATCTACGACCTACGTGTCAGGACATAGAATTAGAATTTGGTTATCAGAATGATTCTGCCCAAATTGACATGAAAAGGCAGCAATCCAGCAAGATGTACCTCGTTCACACGACTTCTCTCCCAACCCTCCACAGTTCAGTTCACAGCTTTCCCTTTTACCAGGGCCCAGCTTCAGTTTTGATCTCCCTACCCATGCAAACTAACAGGTCCTTCAATCTAAAAATAAGCAAGTATACTAATTAATTTACTTGGATGTTTTTCTTCAGTTGATGCAGCGGGCTACATCCTGAGCTTTGGAAGTCACACGAGCTCACACAGCAAATGAGACTGCTTCTATAATCACACAATGAAGTCATTTTCCCTTCACACTAACAGAGGATGAACCATGAGCGAGGTTTGACCCTAAGATTGTTCTCCCCATTTTTAAAAAAGTTTAAGTAATTCTATGTGCCAACCAAAAAAAAAAAAAAATTCTTATCTCCTATGTCTCTTCTTATTTCTCCAAAGGCAATGACAATACCAGAAAAGCTACAATTACTGCATTTGCCACTATAGCTCCACTTCTATTTTAAAAATTGAGTTGTTTGTTGTTTTGGGTGTTTTTTTTTTTAAACTATAGCATTACTTCATTGGACAAAACATTAGTATCTATGCTACCTTGAGGACTCAAAAGGCATAATTTCAGCACATCTATACTATCAAATTCAACTCCATGTATATGTTGATGCAGTACCACCTGTGCAACCCTTTAACTCTGCTTGCTGCAAACAATGCTTATGCAACAGTTCATGTGTTTTGTAGTTTCCCCAGCTCTACTTTCCAAGAGAGTGCAAAGAATTACACGTTGAAGGCATCTGAAGTGCAGAGGAATAGCAATAACAACAAAGAAAGTACCAAATTAAGTCATTCTCTGGGTTACCAGTTTTCTTGTTCCGCTTTTACACCTCTAGAGAAGTTCAGCATCATTAAGTACAAAACTTTTCAACAAGTCTCAAGGGTTACATACAATCAGCCATAAAACCACTCTAAAAGAAGTCGACATGCCTGAAAATTTTGTTAGCACCTAATATCCTCTGCATTGATAACTATTTCCAGTTACTTTAAAAGGCCAAGTTAATGATTAGACTCATAGTAACAGGTGTGGATTATATACAGCTGGCAGAAATCCTTTCCTCTGCTAAATTATGCTTCATTGCTATTCACCTGCAGAAACGGGAAGCTGAATGCCCTCAGGAGAAGATTCAGACATAGAGCTAATGATTACCCACATAGGTGTGATACAGCCAGAAAACATACCCCACCAAACAAGACACACCCTTACACAGATACCAACACTTCAGATGGTTTCAGACCAGCATTGCCTAAGCACACACTTTATTTCCACTTTCTAAAAGTGCATTTATACCCACCCTTCAAGGGCTTGGAGCAACTGTGCTCACACTAGACTATTTAGCACCACCTGCTCCTACAGCAGTGGGACAGTGGTACCTTCAGTGACACTGAAGAGTTACTTCCTGCCAAGATCTCCAAAAGGAAAATCTGATCTCAGAGTCCCAGGAGCCTGTAACGCTCTCTTCACAGCCAGGAGACATTAAGACAAAGCCTTCACTCTGCAAAAATTATTCTTTGGTAGGAAGATAAACACTGTCTCCCAGAAGATTCCACCAGGAAACAAATACATTTAGCTTCTGGCTGAGAATTTCAGGATTATGTTAGAGGCTGCCTGGTGGCCCACCTCATCTTTCTACCAAAGACAAACAACAGATGAAGCCAATTTTCATTTAACTACAGAAAACTCAAAAAAGCCTAACAAAAATACAGTCAGGGTTGAAATAATCTACCAAAATTTAATACATACCATATTACGATGCCAGACCTTCCCTCTCCTACATCTGCTGTAGGATTATGAGGAAGGAAAGTTGTTTAGTCCACTGCTCTGAGAGTTTTGCAAGGAAGGTTCAAATTATTCATGCCAGCACTCAATCTGTCACTCCAGGATTAGAGAGCTACAGGTGATGAGGAAATCTGCATCAGTATCTGCACTGTTTCAATTGACTTTTAAATTGTCAAGGAATGTAATGCTGCTGCCCGAAGGACAGACCCCAGAGAAGAACCTGTCTCATGGCAGCCAGCTGGAAGAGGCAGGAGTTAAGCCAACAGCTACAATATCAGTCAACAAGGAGCAGCCTTGCTCACACACAGGGTAAGCAGGCTTCAGAGAGAATGCCAAGAGAAGCAGGATTTAAAAAAAAAAAAAAAAAAAAAAAAAAAAAAGGGGGGGGGAAGCAAAAAAGCAAACCCTTCTTCCCTCCTCAAACTCATGGGGTGCAGTGAATCCTGCTTTAATAGCACAGCTGTACGCTAAACGAATTACTTTTTCCTACCATCAGGAAGAAGGATGCTCAGGAGAGCTTACTAACTGCAGCTCAGGACCGTGCCCCAGTGCTGGCTTTTGGATCAGAGCTAGCCCCTGAACCGCTGGCTCACACTGCAGGCCCAGCAAGCCCGCCTGTGCCTGCAGCGTGTGGGATGGCACAGCCACGATGCTTCATAGCACCTGCCTGATGCTACAGAAAATCTTGAGGTAACTTGCCTGTAACTTTTATCTAGAACAAAACAAATGTATTTCAGGGTGTTACACCTGTGTTAGACACCCTTTGTCGATGTGATATTTGTACATCTAGACAGAGTCACAGAACCAAGGCTGCCTCAACTTTCAATCTGAGGCCCTTCGTTTATTCAGGGTACTGCCACAGTAATTTTGCAACACACGTGGTCCTATCAGCATGTTTCATCGTTGCTCCCACACGCAACCTTCTTTGGAGCCAACATCACCCAGGCTATTCTCCCTCTGCCAGGGCTAATGCCCCAGGTGAGTCTGTAGGGAGTTGTTTGGGCCTCAGCATCACCCGCATCTTCGAGCACAGCCTGCTAGATGGGAGCATTCAGTGGCTTCCCCTAAGCCATGGGAACGAATTTGCACGGATGAACTACAACTGAAGGGTTTGCAGTTCATCAGCAATACCTCACAGTAGGCAATACATGAACAAGGGCTTAGAAGCTGGACAGCCCATGTACACATGACAAAAACCAGCCACCATAAAACAAGAACATTCCTAGTATACCAGGACACCAAACAAAGCACTGCAAACTCGGCAAAAGCCAGGAGCATGACCCTTCTCATTTTACACAGCAGGCTGGACAACGTTCAAAGGCCTGAGGACATCAACTTCTGTCCCAGTGTGTGTTGGTGATGGGGATACTCATGAATTATCACTTAAATTATCTTCTATTAAGACGGGACCTTGCAAGGAAGAAATCTCTGGGCACAAATCTAAGACAACACAAAGAAAGCTCATCTTTAGAAACCAATTTAGCTTCAAAGACTAAGACTTATAATGGCTTTCTATCTCAACAGCATGCATAACATGCACTTACTTAAAAAATACTGCAAGACTTTGAGTTTTCAGAGGCAAAGAAATTTATACTTCTTGCTTTAAAAAAAAAAAAAAAAAAAAAACCACAAAAACCAACAAACATGTTTTCCTACTTCAGTGAAGGACCTTTCCAATGCCCAGTTGGGCAACTGTAAAACCATACATCTTCATCTTACTCTGAAGTTTAAAAACCACAGATTTTCCCTTGACTACTTAGAAAATGGTCTAATTGAAAAAGATTCTGAAGTTCAAACAAAATGCTCTAAGCTATTTCCCCATGGTTTGCAAAGGGAGATTTTGGTGGGTTTGGTTTGGGGTTTTTTTGCACTTTAATGCAATATTCATTAGTTATTTGCCTCCTGATCTAAGGTTTCAATTCCAAAAGCTGTTTATCATCAGCACAACATTTTGAAGTGATGCAAACCAGAAGTCTGCTTCTAGCTCTGAGATTGCTAGGTAACAACCAGTGCTCCTTCATCCCCAACTCCCCTTCTCACACTTGCACACCAGCACTTTGACTACGACCAGCAGTCCAACTCCACACCATGTGTCACTCCAAAACTTCAACAGGTTTCTGACTTACTGAAGCATCGTTCACACCCCATTACTAAGACATTTGCTCTGTAAGTAAGATAAAGACTAGAGGATGCAGAAGACTTTCACAAAGAGGACAGGTCAAAACAACACTTCACGTAATAGGAAAAGGTTTTTCTACATTCTGCAGGCGTATCAAGTAACACACATCATTCACTTTGTGATCAGCATACATCAGTCTGACACAATGCATAGTTAAAAAGAGATTTCCAGATAATACAGGATCTTGCAATGTATTGTATTTTTTTCTTATCTTGTTGATTTACCCAATGGTTTATTAATTAGTAGCTGTCTCACTGGGATTGACTCTCTGGAGCAAACATTGCCATTCGTATCATAACAATATTAGCCAAAGACATTCTCAAGCATCTTCTGGGAGACGCATATTAACTTCTTGTGAGCTGTGGGGAGAGGAAGAAAAAGCACATGTACACAGACCTACGTTTGTGGCACATTTAAAACTCCAGCATATCCTTTTAGGGAATCTCTGGGAAAAAAAAAACCAGCCACATCTAGAAACAGGGAATAAGATTTATCTCCAAAGTAAGCAGAACATAACTTTATTAATCCACCTTAGAATATGGCCTGTGTCTTCAGGCAAATGGAGGTTAGAGTACTGCATCTTCACCTCAACTAGTAAGTGCGGTAAAAAGTACAGATGTAGATAGAAATAACATCATAATATTTGCCTTTAACAAAATCCAACGAAGCTTGGATTTAAACCAGAATTGTTCATTCTGCCTTACAGAACAGTAAGCGGATACTAATGTCTATTCCTACTCCCCATGACCATAACTAAAGTCAAACATGACATTCAAGATTTCCAAAAGCATCCCATTCAGTGCAAGGCAGCTTCCTTACACTGAAAGTAATGAGTCTGATTCTGCAAGTTATCCCATTTAATTTTATATACACCTACAGAATCAAGTATGAAAAAATAATTTAAAAAAACCCCAATCAAAATAAGCAAGTATATCTGCTTTGCAAATAGTCTTGAGACAAGACCCTTCTGGAGAGTGGAAGAGCTCCCCTACACCCCTAAATAAAGGGGCAGGTGGGAGCCTGAGCTATAACAAGTATTCCCATCTCCTCTGGTGCCCATACAGCTTGTTGGGGTACATATCACAATAAACCCTGGGCCTCCTTCATTAAAGGAGAAGTAACTAAAATCTCCCTACCACAACCATCAGGGCAACTACCAGTCCTGCTCAGAAAGCCCATATCCATTTCTTGGCCACGTGCAGCCTGGCCCCTCCAATACCACCCCGAGCTGACGGGTCAGGCAGTTTTTCTTCCATAATAAATATCAAAGCCACAGCTGCAGCAAGTTGCATCCTTAGGCGGCAATCACTTCTCAGTGTCAGCAGGATGCATTCCTAGGCCGACTGGCAAGATTCCCTCTGCGAGCTCTTTCCAGCCTAATGCATCTGATGGCAGGGGGCAATGACAGATGATAGCAAGCGATCATCTGTCACTGCCCATGGGAGCTATACTCACACACAAAATTATCATTGTAGCAATTCTTGCAAGACAGCAGAAGGGAAAAAAAAGAAAAAAATGCTGAAGTGAATAGTATTGACTGACTGATAATAACCCCCTTGACCCCTAAGTGGAGTCCTCTTGGTGCTCACAGGTAATTCTATTCCGTCCGATCTCCATTCTGCTGAAACACCCAGGTTAAATTGAGTTTTGTCATTTCCTAGATGTTACTGAGCTTCAAGGACTGGTGCCCTCTCCTTGCACAAATCCCTCTTAAGTAGAAACACATTACTGGTACAGTCAAGCAAACTCCATGCATGTGCACAGTGTTTACGAAGAGCTCATTGCCTAGCCAGCGAAAGGAAAACTCAGATGTGAGAGAAAGGGGCTTTTATTCAGCAAGCCACAAGGCAATTATTTTCTTGTATGATACAAAGTTTGTGCCTTAAATTTCCTAGACCTGCAACAGGGACAAAAGTAGCCTTTTCTGTTTGAGTCCTCCATTTGAAATGATGCTGTTTTGTTTAGCATACGACTCTACAGCTCATAACATGCTTGTTCCCATGTTCTCAGGCTAATTCTGTAAATCACTAACAGCATAATTAATGATATCAATATACAAACACTCAGATCACCCAACAATATATATTCCAAACATAAAGCCAAGCCAATTAAACAACATATCTAATGATGCTAGGATATTATACTAATGGAGCAGATTTACAATTTTTGAAACAGTCCGTTAAGATTATGTGTGAAGTGCTTTTAATTCTTCTAGATCTTACTCTTTCAGTTGTACCCATATAATTGGCATCTTTTTAGTCTCTGGGGAATTTACTGTCAACTTGTAATGCCCTCATGATTCAGAGATTATCCTCATGTTGGTGTCATCATCATGTAGATTAAATTCAAATGTGCAAAATTAATACACAGCTGAGACAGCTCAGTTTCACCAATCACAGATAGACACATTAAAGCTCCATGCTTCAAATTCCTCTTTTGAACCAGGCAGAGTGAGACTGGGGTATAAGCCTCTAGACCCCAAGGGATCTTGTATTAGTCAGTCACTCTCTTATTTTATAGAACAGGAAAACTGAAGTATGCTGTTCTCACTCTAGGAAAAGGTTCACAGAAGAAAGTCTCATCAGAGCCACCAGCTGGATGCTTCATCTCCATTCCTCACTTTTTCTGTTCCCCTCCCAACCCACTTTGGAAGCAGGAAGCATGACCTGCCAGCTGCTACCACCACGCTCTGCACAGTGCAGTCAAAGCTGAATGCTGGATTCAAGCCTGAGAATCCCAGGAGACAAATGCAGCTCCGGGTGTTGGTCATGTGTGCTTCAGGGGCTATAGTCTGAGGCCACATAGAATTGCAAAAGCGACATAAGCCAAACACATCTTAAGTCTTATGGCACAGGACTGTTTTAGCAAGTTTGGACTTGTATTTCAAGCCTTTGAAATCCTCAGATGCCAACAATATCTGAAAGTCATCTATAGAGCACCCGTTTGTGATACTACTGATATCAAAGAACTGTTCCTTGGGCTCTGGGCTGAGACTGTTGCAGACCGGCACTTTTGACTTAATTCATTAAAATTACCACTTCTGTCTCTCATTGTTCTGATAATATAATACCATAGCAACAAATGAGAAGCTCCAAATTATACATGTGACTCTGAAAGGAAGTGCACAGTTCCTGTATATACAAACTTTAATCTACTGCAGGATGGTCAACAGCATCTGTTACTCTAATATCCCACATTATTACAGCCATTTAGCTAAACAGATCATAGAAAGATTGTTCCATTAGCCATCTTCCTGGCATAAATCCAGGGAAGTTGCTGAGTGGCCATGACCGAGTACCAGCATAAATCCAAAGGATTTGGATGGATGGCTGTGGCTAAATGTCTGCGTTCTTCAGTTGTCGGAGCCTTATGTTGTTATTTCCAGGCTCATATTTTTAGCTACGATATTATACATGCATTAGAGCACTCTGAAGGAGGTGACAAAAAGTGACATGTCATATACAATCATGTTTGTAACTGCCAGTCCAGCCATACGCAACTCTCCTTCACATTTTAAACCTGCTCTGAAGGCAATCTGTGAAGAGCTGCTTTAACATAACATGGATGCATCGGAGTTGCACAGCCCTGTGCACTGTACAGCCCATCCAGAAACCAAAAAGAAATGGCAAAAGCCATCCTTCTCCACAGGCAAAATTTCTGCATGAGAAAACAGGACATGCCCAGGAAACTCAGATACAAATCGAGACAGAGCTGCATATGCAGATCCGATCTGCATGAAGCAGAATTTGAGGCAGGATGAGCAAATGAGAAGGAGGATACACAATTTTAGCCTGAATGCTGGTAATGCATGAAATGGCATGGGTAGGGGATGAGGGACAAGGCCTCATTCTGCATTATGAAATGCTTCATATTACTTCTCAACCAAGAGAAAAGTAATTTTCAAGGAATTAAAAGATCTTGTTTCAACAATCAGCTTTGCAACCGGACTTCTGAATAGGCTAAGATACTTCCCCCCGCCCCACCGTTACAGCTACAAAAGGGTAGATAATTCTCCCCTTACACAAAGGCTACAAAGCCGGAATGATTTTTGTCAGTGAAATGTAGGAACACTATGGACACGAGTGCAAATACATCAGACATATTTCAGTCTGCAAGTCAGAATGGCTGACTTGACCTCCAGCTTTCTTTAGCTTACCTATACCCCCTTCCTGTGTACCCTTCTTGATTTCAGTAAAAATATTGACTGGAAGTTCAACATATGTGAAAGAAGGACCTAAATCTGGATATGTAACACAATGATATACAAAAGATACTGGTACGAGTTGTCAGTGACAGGACACGTCTGCAGTCAGTACACTGAAAACCTACTTCTGGCAGCAGAAAAGCAGTGCCACTTTTCAAACTGATTTTCCACATTTTAAAATACTCTGTATGCAAGTCTAATGAGAGAAGCTTTTCACCTCCTCCATGTAGCATGCCTGACACTATTATGCTTAAAGAGTACCACTGCAGCATCTCCGACAGGCTCTTCCCAGCAACATTCCCTGGCAAAGATGTCTATAGGTTTCTGTCTTCCAGCATGTCTGCAAAAGGGTACAAAGCAAAGCCAGAGATTTATCTGAGATAATTTTAGACTATGACATTTACTGATAACATTTAACATGAATAAGCCAACTTACTCTGCATACAAGTAGTTTACAACCAACTCAAAACCACACACTGCAGAGAGGATGTACTTTCCACCTGCAGAAAACACACTTGTCTACTGGGTTCCTTTGAACACAATTTCAACAGGGCTCTGACAGACACATATTATTTAACACACAATTGTGAAGGCATTTTTCTTTGCTGTCAAGTACCTGTTACTTATTAGCCACCTCACAGAATTATGGACCATTGTATTATTATAACTGATCGCATTGCTTTTGAGGCAACGCTAGTAAAAAGTCATTGTGGATCCACACCTAAGGACAAGTCAACATCAGGGGAAAAGCCTCAAGCTAAAGAACTGAAAGGCAAAGTTCCAGCTATCTTCAAATCCCAAGAGTATTGTAGCAACCAGATATTTTCCTAGGGCAGGGGAAGCATATACAATATTTAATGATCCAGTCTAGTCCTCTATGGTGGTATGTGACTACAAGGAAGAAGATTACAACTGTAAGACTCAGACCATCTTTGGAACAGCATTGTCGCTGCTCAACACGCATGATGCCAGCTTCCCTTCAAACATGTCTGGGAATTTTTAGTTACATCATGGGCTAGTGACAGAGTGAAGATCTGCTTATGGAAGACCGGCTAGCAGAAGTGCCTGGCAAATGACTTTAAGATGTGCCTCTGCAACATGGGCCTCAGTGGCAAGAGAAAACACAGCTCAGGAAGTCCTAGGTCTTACCTTCGTTTAGAAGGATGTTCTTCATGAACAAAATAGTCCTATGCTTATTTTGCTACTCAGCAAGCAAATCTGGATTAAAAGCAGGAAAAAAAACCCACACCTCAATTTCATTTTATTTATTTTTACAGAATTCACAGAATAAAGCCACCTTCTGTAAGATATTGCACTTTTCTTAAAGTTTACTTAAGTCAGAATATTTTTTTTATTTTTCCCAGTCTCAAAGTTGAAAGTGCCTAAGATAAATTACATACCTTTCTCTAATGGCACTCCCTGCATATTTTTTGGCCATATTCCTAACTTTCAGGTATTAGCGTGCCACTTCATAGTACTTTTTATTAAATAAGGCCTTATGTCTAATTGTCCTGAGTAAACCCAGAGCAGCTGGAATAAAAGACAAAAAAAAAAAAAATTTACTCCAGAATTTCATTACTGTTTTAACAGGGGCTTCAATAAGCATCACTTAGTACCAGACGGCTGTACCCTGGTAATCAATATTTTTTATTATTACTCTTGTTAAACAGCACTTACTGCTGTTTATCAATCAGAGATAATCAGCTCTCTGGGTACTAAATCACCTGTCCAAATTATCCATAGTCCTCTTAAGTGAGACATATTGTACAGGTAAATACATTACAGTTTACACAGTTTATTCAACATACTGCCATCAGCAAGACAGCATTTGCCTAGGCCAGCTGCAAGTTAGCCTTCAATAAACAGTACTTGAAATAGCTGGCAGCGCAGCTGTGCAGTATCAGCTAACAACCCACAGGCTTCTCCAGTTTTGAGGCAGACTTTGTCACCTGGACAGTGTCTGCATAGGTTGCAGCTGCGACAGTAGCAAAAGGCTCGGTAAAGCTCTGCAGGCACACTGTGACCGGCCTTGAAATCAGAGGGAGGTTCTGGTAATCCCCAGTCCCCAGACAGTACGAGAGCAATTTGGGATGCGGCGCAGGGGTAGAATTTCACTTTTCACAGATAACTGCAGTCTTGAAATAGCAATGTTATATATATACCCCCCCACACAAAGTTGTTATTGGGCTAATTGGGTAGCCAAGTGTTACACATGCCCTGGAGATTCAGGATTTAAATGTTCTTCAACCACTAACAGTTCTCTTGTACAACAGTACATCTTGTTCCTCTCACACGATGCAGAATGCATCTTGGATACAATCTCCACACTAAAAATTCAGATACTGGGAATTTCTTTTCCTGGGATATGAATAAAGACAGAAACTTAAATCCTATATGTCACAGTCCTACTCCTTCCCCCCAGTGTGAGTGCATGAGGAAAAACTCGACATCAGTAGAGCTAGTCATAAACTGGGTACTAGAGATGAGAACATACGCCTATTATTGGGTTTTGTTAATAAGGGTGGACAATGACGTCAAGAAGTGATAATGCACTGGAAAGCTTGCCTATGTGGAAAGATTAATTAGAAGAAGTAATAAAGATGAATAGTCATTTCCTGCCTAGTGAAGAGCCCAAACTCTGAAAAGGCGAAAAGGAGGTTTGCCTACTGACAGCACATGTGTGCTCATGGACACGAAACACAGCCCGGGGAAGGCACAGCCACAGCAGACTGAGTCTCCCCTCTTTTGGGGGTTTGACATCCTCCAGAGCTTGTTACGAATTTTAGCTGCAAAACCACTGCCTGCAGAAGAGATACAGTAGCACAAAACAGCAGGAAAACGGAAAGCCAGGCTGTAGACAAGAGACTGTAATGCCACTGGCAGAGGCTGCCCGAAGATTTTACAGACCTCTAATCCAGCAGAATATTTGGAGGCAACTAGCGATACAAACAGCACCTGCAGAGTTAGAAATGCTCAAAAATAATAGCCACATAGACACACACACTGAACCTAAAACCCTCATGATCTGTAGCATGAGGTTGTTTGTGTGTCTTCCCAGTACTGGGTTATATAATGAAAGTTGTCATTGAAGCAAAGAAGATGGGACCGAAAGATGATTCTCTAGGAAAGAATCCTACAGAGTGGTGTCTGTCCTTACACGCTAACCCCAAATCAAGAAGGCAGGCAGTATTGTACAATGGAGTACACTGTTACCACTGTACATACAGGCCAAGGGTTTTATCATTTCTGCTCTATGTGATGCCAGCTGCAAGTGTGCAGAGCTGCTGTAAAATACCAAGACTGTAGGAGTAAGCAAAAGGCAAGAGAGGGAAACAAGGGCAAGTCCATATTTTTCATGGTAAAAAGCCTTAAATCAAGCGAGACAAGTATAAGCAAACAACTGACAGTTATTGCCAGTCACTTGTGTTTCAAGAACTTTTTTCAAGCTCCTTTAAAAAAAAAAAAAAGGAACCAAAACCCAAAACTTCCAAACACATTTATCACATAGTGTACGCTAACTACTAGCAGAGTGCATACGCTCACACAGTAAGATCACGCATATGAAGACAGAATATGTTATTTAAAAATCATTATTTTCAGTGCACTCTCTCTTTAAAAAGTTTTGGTGCTTTTTTTTTAAAAACCAAACAAAAACTGAAAGCATAGTGGGGAGGGGAAACAGCTAGGATATGAAGCATTAGAGAGAAATATCTGAACTGGCAGAGCTTCAGCCGAGAAGGCAATCTGACAGGCATGCTGAGAGATCGGTTATCCTCCCAGCAATCAGGAAAGCTGATGTCCTAGAAGCCAATTTTTGAACTGTGCTAATAATAGGTCAGTCAGAAAAGCCAATGCTGCATATTCAACCAAATCTGTGTACAAGCTGCGGGCATGAACACAAGAGCCTTTTTTAATTAAGGAAGAGAAAAGGGACTGAAGGCTAGCTTATTACACACCACTGTCTCCATTTACCGCAAGCCCTTCTCGGCTAGAAGACATTAGCATCTCTAAGACTAAAGCACACATACTGCAGTGGGTTAGAACCATGCTGTACCAGTGCTAATTAGGCAGTAACGCAGCATCCCTGTGCAGCCCTACTCACAGAGGGCTTCTCAAACAGATGAAGTCATGGCAGAAGTAGAAACGGGCACGGGGACTCAGAGCTGCCCATTGCTGAGTTACGGCAAATCGTGACCAAGAAGAGGCAAGTACCCAGGTCTCCCAACTGTTTCCTAAAAGCATATGTTGCTATTAGTTAAGGCCAGTTATATACTGAAACATTAAATGACATTAGGACCTGATGAGATTCAAATGGTAAGGAAATTCTTATTGAAGTTACGTGGCATTTGAAAGTTTGACAGGCATCCATTAAAGTCACTTTAGCATATGCTAGTCGACTTGGCCACAAGTTTTCTTCACTGAAATATTTCAGCTGAAAATTGTAACAACAAAAGAGTTTCCAGCAGCCAGATCACAAAGGTGTCTTGCACAAAACTTCAAGTTTCTAACTGTTTTATAACATTTACAGTTATCTACAGCCAAAGCTTACCAAATCTCAGCCCATCTAAACAAAAGACAACCTCTAATCTCATCTCTATAGCAAAGTCACAACCCACTTACAATTAGACAGCAAGGGTACTGTTCTTGCATAACACAAAATATCTTAGGATTGTTCTCGGTACCTGAAAATTCAACAGTATCTAAATGTGGATGACTCCAAGGTCATCTTCCCTTTTTGAAGTTCTTTGGCTTCCTCGTTTCAGAAACTGGACCTATGTTGTGGAATAAACCACAAACTCATTTTCTATTCCTGCCTCCCTCACAACAATAAGGGAGATATTTAGTAGTGGGAAATGCTTATTAGAGACCTCCTGTGTTTGATGTAGTACCATTTCCCTAATGGGCCTTGAACAATTTCCATGTTTTGAAAGTAGAGAGATTTCCTTTTAAAAATGAAATCAGTAGTCTGATGGGCAGTTGACCTCCATGACCTATTTCCTTCCATTTTCACTATCTGTGGCAATCCCCTACCACCTTCCCAGTCTTCTTTTACTTCACTCACATGCCAATTTTTAAACGGTTGTGAGAAAACATGAGCTGCAATTTCCAGGTGACCATGAGGTGTTGCTAGGCTGACTCCCCTACTGTTTTAACTGTTGAGCTAGAAATTTTCCCCACTTCAAAATCCAACAGGCTCTTCTGCTTTCAAACAATTTATGTAGCATAAGCCAGCAAGGAGGCAGTGTTCTTCCCTGACAAAGGCACTGGCAAACAGTTTCCAGCACGGACCCATCAGTATGGGTGTTAGCTCATGTACCATTATTTATTTCTGAAGTCCTAGGTACTGCCCTTAGAGATACAGGTAAGGAGTTATTCCCATATTAAAGAGAGAACAAATGCATGCAGCTACACTTTCCAGGATTACCACTCGGGCTGCTATCAGAGCTCAACCTTTGAATATTTTACCCTCAGCTGCTTCAAGCCAGTGTCGGGACCCCCAAGCTGAGAACTCCTGTTACAGATTAGTTAAATTCTCTACTTTTGACAAGTTGACTTTAACGCTGTGTATCACATAGCTGCATCTTCACTGGAGGAAGAACTCGCCTTCAGGAGTTCACTTGTCATTTCTGCACTGCTCAGCCTAATGGTTACAACAGTCCCTTAGCAAATAGTTGCATCCTTGAAGAGATTCTCTTCCATATCCCATTAAAAATGTGTCAGACACATTGGAGGTCAGTATTTATGGGTTATTTTCTTATGCAAAAATTGGCATTTACAGTCCAGCAATGACATCCTCATCTCAAGCTTCTAATGCCACTATGGCAGCTCCTAACATCACACCTCAAAGTTGTGAATCAGGAAAACTGCAAAACCCAGGCAAAGGCCCAGATTATTTGCTGTGCCACCACGGTTATTTTACTAGCTACTTCAGGTTCACTCCCAATTTTCAGTGTCATCGAGAAGCAAAACTTCACATCACCACAGCTCATTGTCTGAGTGGAGTCTTCATCCAAATCTCCATCTAAAACTACTCTGTGCCACCTCTTCCAGCATGTGACTGACTTGTTTTGAAAAAGAGATTCCAACCCAACTCCATTTAATTGTGGCAAAAGACTAGCATCACCTCCTCAGGGCCTTGTCCACCTTCAAGAGCCTGAAAGCCCTCACTCCTTAAATTTCCAGCTAAAATGTAGTGAGTTACCCCTGCCCTCAAAATTCAGAGGCAATCAACCTGTAGCTTCCCACTCAGTTCACACATGCAGTAAATGGATAAAGGAATCATGCCACATGGAGCGAGTCTTCAGCAATGCCATTCATGGCATGAATTAACAATCCTTCACTTGGAAAGGATTATAATCTGGTATCACAAGGGTCCTTCTGATAAGAAGCCTTCCTAGCTTTGGTATTCTGTTCATGCTAGTTTGACACCAGAGAATGAGCATGTGTAGATTATACATCATGTTTCTACAGAAGTCCATGAAGAAGCACCACAAGTACTAGAGCACTGAGAACACAAGTCATCTAATAGAGAATTTGCTTCTAACAAACCAAAAAAACCCCACTCCATAAAAACCTAAATATGCAAGGGTTTTTTTGGTGCCTGGTAGAATGCAAGTGTAGTACATGGGTCTAAGTTGTTCTGACTCCTTTGTTCTGCAGCTAAAGCAAAGGCAAATCTATTCGTACAACAAACCATATTATAGAGGCTCATGTATCCAATATTCATTATCAAACAGTATTAATAATAAGAGATGTTGACTGCTGAAATACTAAAAGAATGATGAGAAGCAGCAAGTTTTTCATTGTACATGTTAAAATAATTCCTTATGTGGAGACATGCACCATCCTTTCTCATTCAATTAATGATACTTATAATCTCAGTTATTCAAAGGGTCTAGTTATTTAGCTTTTTATTTTTTCCTTTTATGTGCCAGAAAGAGAAGTGCAAATACATCTTTAATGATGCACTTCTTGGATGTTCTCAGCAGTGAGATGCATCACTGGGTAACCTTGCTCTTGAATAAATTAAGCTAACCAGTTGGGGTTTGGAGTAGGTATTTTTAAACCTAGTAGTATTAAATATTACATTATTTTCATTAAATTATTAGGTATATTTTAAATATTGATTTATTAACTTCAGTCGTTATTGTATACTTGTCAAATGTACTGTAAAACATATAAAGATGTAATAAAAAGATCTTTGACCCTGAGGGCAGTACAAATATTGACCCAATTGTTTTAAAGCCCCAATTCAAAACAGCCACAAAATAACACAGCCAAAATCCCCAGCAGCTGGAAAAAGGCCACATCTTCTTTCATTTGGATAAGGGCAATGGGATTGCCACAGAATTTACAAACATGCTGAAGCCAAGCCTAATCCTACAGAATCCTCTCTACTGTGGGCACAGCCCTCAGGCTCCACTTCCCACATTCACTCTGCGGTCTGCATTGGGTTTTCAGGCCCAAAGAAAGGCACGATCACCTCAGGACACAAGACGGGAAAGGACCTTCCAGGTCAGAAAAATCCTCTTCTCTTTTATCATAAGGAACTACTTCATGCAGTCTCATGAAATGAGAAAGCTCCAGCTCAGGGTGCATTATTTTTGCTACAGGATCTTGTAGCAAACTCATATTCTGTGGCTGAGCTATGGCATATTAGTACCAGTTCCATCAGAGATGTTCACACATAAACACAGGCCTATATCTGTAAAAGAAGAAACTACCCCTGCTCCTTCCCCTTGCAAAATTGTTATTACTAAAAAGTTGTACAGATTGAGTCTCTCTGCCTTTAGATATCCTCAGCCTGTCAGTCTGAGCAAGCCAGAGCTGGGGGAAATACCCAGCTGTCGGCACTTCTGTGCTCTCATCACCCCACCTTCTCTCCAGTACGTGTAAAAGCTTGAACTTTGAGCAAGCCAGCCTCTGAAGCAGACTCCTTCCTGATAAACCATTCGGTTGGGCTGTGCTACTGCTCTAGTGGCAACTAGCAGAGGAGGGAAGCTTCAGCCACACGTCCCCTCCTATGAAGTATCACCTCAGCCCAAACTTCCTTTGGACAGATGGGATCATCATCTGTTTACAACAGCATTTTTGCAAAGGCATTAGAAATCACTGTTTACTCCCCAGGACTGGACACGTAAGTTTAATTTCATGACACAGACCACCATCTGATCTCTTTCCATGGTGCTGTGGATGAGATGGGGTCTGCAGCCTCTATGTTTTTGACACACTGCCATGTCAGTGTGGTAACGTAGCCTTAAAAATAAAGAGAAATAAATCAGTAGGTGCTAGTGAGATGAAGAGGACGGTACATTATACCATCTTTAGACTTTTATAAACTTAAATGGCTCCACCATAAATGCAATGAGTTGTTTTCCTCTTACTCCTTTTCTTTGACAGTGTCAGAACTGTACTGAGTCAATGGCTAAGCATCTTCTCCTAACATCTATTTGATTGTGTAATGTAACTGCCAGCTAAAGGATGCAAGAGTAACAATGCACAAACTGCTGACAATACATAGTTCTTCTCCTACACTGCCTATGCGTACACCCAGATATTTATTCCTAGACAGAAATCACAGTCTTTCTCCGGCTTTGTTTTGCTAGCTAGGCTAAGCACATCAAACGCTTCCAGCCTCTTCTCATCTCCTGAGAAATGCTTTTATTATCACTCCTCTTTATTCTAATATACCTTCTCTTCACCTGGTCGAGTTTTGATTTATCTTTCTTCAACACTCATGACCAAAATAAACAAATGAGAAACAGCATTCCTTTTTTTTAAAAAAAAAAAAAAAAAAGCAGCGAGGAATTGAGATCTGTTTTAGATCATAAAAATATGACAATGCAATGAATATTGTCTGGTTTTGCTATAGTTGAGAAACATTACAGAAACAATAAGATATAACAGACGCTAGCTTGTCACATTAATTAATTTTTCTTTTTTAAAACCCATGTTGAGAATCATTCAAGTAGTAATATGAAACCAGCCAGCACTCTGCATATAGATGAAGCAAATATTCCAGAACCTTCAGCAACAGAAGAATTTCATACTGAAAAATAAAATCAGAAAGCTGTCCTGCCATCTGTTTAAAACAAAAAAAGTTTTAAATTTCCTTCTTGTTATCAGAAAATAGCAAAACGCTATGTATGATTTCATTTTGGAGGATTATCTTTACTCATGATAGTAAAATATACCTAAATATATAAGTACACAGTCAGTGTATCAAACTGCAGGATACTGCATTATTACCACCAAATTGTAAGATCAGAGCTTAAATGAACTTAACAGACCTTTGCTGTAGGTATGACCATACTAGGATGGGCAGCGACGGTGAACCTAGCACATAAAAATTAAAGAGAAATGGCCCATGGTCAGAAGAACCTGTATGCATTTTCGTCCTAGGCTATTGTTCACTCTGCTGATAAAGTCATTCAAACAGAGAAGTTTGATCAACTACTTTTTAGTATGGCTCTTGTTGATGTCCAAAAGCAGACATGCTGGACCTGGGTACCTGGCACAACACACTGGAGCCAGCCCAAACATATTTAAACGGTCAGATCACACACAGTCATGAAGAAACAAGCAAGGCACATGGATACTTATTTTGCATTGAAAGAGTCTTGAGGAATTAGTTTACTGTTTGCATTGCCTGTAAAGTTGTCAGATGTCCACTCTGCTGCAAAGAAGGCTTCTGGGGGCTCTTTGCCTCTTCAGCCTGCCTTCTTTCCAAGTTCTGTTCCTGCTCATAGAAGTAAATGTCAAGATGATGGCTCTGCTAGGCCTGGCTGCTACTGATCTCTCATACCACAAGAGCAGCCATTCTTACAGTCTTTCACGTGTGGCATAACATAAGTGGCATGAATCTCAAACTACAGACCTAGGATGATTTATTAGGAGCATATGGCTCCTGCAAGCATGACATTTGCTACTAACTTTTCAGAAAGCTACAGGGAACAGCAAGTTAAGAGTCCAGACTGGTCACATATATAAAACTTCTTGGTAAGAAAGACTTTCTGGCAGCCTTTTTGATCCATCATCTGTTTGACTCCAGCATTATCCAGACTTACTGATTGGGCTGCAAACCATGGGAGGATTGCTGGTTCATGGAGAACTACAAGATGGGCTCAGCAACACTGATGGAGGGCTGCACTGAACATACATCTTTACCAGGAATGTTGAGCTCTGGATGAAGAACAATCTAAAAGACTGCTCAGATACGCTGCTAGATCCCAGACACTACATAATATTTTCCTTTCTCTGTGACAGAGAAAAAACAGAAAAGGAACAAGAAAATGCAAGAAGCAGCTCAACCAGCCAACAGGTTAGAGAAAGCTGCAGAGCTACAACCACCAGTTCCCTAAGCTAAATAAAAATTTAACATAGGGGGAGTGGCTTTTTTTTGTTTTTTCTCCCCCCAGCCCAGTGATTCATAATTTTTGTATAACTTTATTGATAAGTCAACAGCAACCAAAGGAGCCAGATTCCTAATGTAAAAGTCATACCATTATCCAGGCAGTAATTTACTGCTTTGCACAGTGTCTGGCAAACAGGACAGTCAAATGGCTAGAAAGAGGACTGCTATGCGTGCCTCGTCTCCATACCCGTTTGTAGTCAGCTCCCAGGAAAACGTGTCTGACCAAGGATGCTGGCAGGCAGGCTTCTCACAATTCATCACTTTGTTTATCAAGGCCTGTCCTTCCATACTCATCAAATAGCAGGCCCTGGTTATGACAAAAGCAATTGCTTAAAAAATAACAACTGGGGGGGGGTGGTGTAAGAAAAAAAGAGAAAGCAATCACATAGAGGGTGTATTGTCCTGATATTATTTCTTCACATGGTTCCACTGTCATCACAGGATCACTTTACACAAAGAGAAGGAAATGAAGAGAATTTCCTATATAACCTCCTTTTTCAATATATTTGTAATTTCACAATAAACATGAACCCAACCATTCTCTGCAAAAGTAGAAAGTAGCATTTCCTTCCTGGTCCTTGTACTATCAGCACCCCAATAGAAATATATTTACTTTCTTTAAATAGACACTGCTAGGATGGCGTTTAGAAACAAGCTTCACCTACTTGTCATGAATTATTAACCAGAAAAAAAATCCCTCTTGTTGCCCTTTACAGAGGCTTGATTTGCAAGTTTAAAAATCAAACTGACACTTACGTCTCTTGTACAAATACTGAACCTTTTAAAAAATGCTCGGAGCATTATAAATACATTTTTTCATGAATATGAGAACAACAATTCTATAAATAGCTACTCTTCACAGAATTGCTTCAAGACATTGTTTTTACAGACAACAGTAGGAAACTGAAGGAGGTCTTAGTGCCAAACAAATTAAAAGTGAAAAACTCTCCAATCAGCTCTGGTTTTCCATTTATTATTACAAAGTTCGCTGTTATTTTTCAGCTTATACAATTAGTTTATGAAAGGGAAGGAACAAAACAGAAGACTGCACTGTGTTCTGACTGTCAACAGATGAACCCGCTGTTAACAATCACCACCTTGTACAAGCACAAGCAAAGAAAGACAAGATTTTTATTATAACTCCATGATATGATTTCCAAATACACTGACTGAAAACTGTGTTCCATTTCCTCTAAAAAGCAAACACAGGAAGATAAATATGATCTAATGTAATAGCAAATTGCCTGTACAGCCTGCACATTTTATGGTTGCTACCTCCTCAAGCAATTTTTGTGCTGGTATCTAAACTAAAACCAACAAGAACTCCTGAAAAACAGCTACACAACTGGTAAACCAGGTTTCCAGAGCCAGAATGCTACAAGTGTGTATTTAGTCATTTTGGCATATACTCCAACACAAGGCCAAAGCTCAAGCACTACCATTTTTTCTAACACCATTTTCAACAGGGAATTGGTACAAACACTTACTTTGTAAGTACTTGAAAATTCATCTATAAAAAAAAGGAGGAACTCATTCAGTTCCTGGTTTTGATACAGTCTTTTGCTACAACAACGGCAACACTGATTTTCTATTACATGTCTGATATGGTATATGAAACAAACCACATCCAATTGCTCAGGGTACGGCTACTCTTTCATCCCGGTGCAGCTCCACAGTCTCCAACAGCTGGAAACACAAAAGTGCTGATTTCAAGGGGTGACACGGATGTGAAATTGGAGTAACGCAGTGATGAATCAGGCCACGAGCTTTCCCAACAGCTCCCCAGCCATAATAGTGATCTAAGCATACCAGAATGTTTTTAAAGGAAAGTAAGTGTCCAGCGAGGATTAGTAAAAACTTAGTGACGTGGCCCACCAGGCATGGCCAGGGAGCACGCGGCAGTTCAGGAGGAGGAATTCAAAGGGAGCTTTGGCCTCTGGGAATTCTGGGTCTGCTGTGCACCACAGCCAAAATCCTCAGTATACAGAAGACAAGACAGAGAAACCACAAGCCGACTATGAACCACAATAGCATCCTAAATGGATCCTTGCCTGCAAACCAGGACAATTATACACCTCACTGGCCATCAGATCATTAACATGGCTGGAAATTACCAAGTCTTCCATCCATCTCTCCATGTTTTGTGCACAAGGCACGAGCCACAGGCCTGCTGTATTTGTTCCCCAGAAGAGCAGAGGAACATATGCTGATGTAATGCTTGTCTGCTGTGCCAGGACTGGTGTGCAAAGCCTCCCGATTCCTGCCTGTCACACCACAGGAAACAGAAAGAACCATTCTGGAGCAGGAACCTTTTCTCTTACCTTATTTTGATCTGTCCAGTAAAAGAAGAATCCCTGTGGATCTGTTCTGAGAATAATCGGAGTCACAACAGCGGAGTCCTGGAAGAAAAAAAAGGACAAAAAAAATCCATGTCAGTACACAGAACATGTAATTATGCACTAACTGCTTTGCCACCCATAGCAGTGAATTGCAACATCTAGAAATTACCCTCAAGGTATCACTAGCAAGATGCCACTAAAAGAATTTAGTATCACCTGCCTAATCTCCATTTTTCTGACATAACGTATTTCTATTACTGAGAAGACAGCACTAAATAACTCTACTTGTCAACACACGGAGTTACTCCAGAAAAGCTGGAGGTAGATGAAGTTAAACAGACGTAACACACTGTCAAACTAGAGCCCGCATAGTGAAGTACTATAGTTCCCAGAAGTCCACTGCCCACCTTGATCCAAATTAACCTTCAGATATAGACAAGAGCTAAATGCCTATAAGCTTTGCTTTAACACACAAAGATTGAATTTGCCTAGAAAACCTGGAATAATATCCACTACATTAAGACTTCTGCCAATTATTTTCCATGAGTATTCGTCTATTTTTTCTACAATCCTATGAAGATTTTAGTAATGGAAGAATATACATTCCCCCCACCTCCAAATCAGTTGAAAACCTGTCTACTCTGGTAATATCCATAGCTCAGGTCATTTAAAACCAAGCACATTTGTAAGTACTGTAAGTAAGGCAGCTTGGTTTCCTACATATTCATGGGTTCTGACTGGCAGCAGCTACCTGACTCAGGAGACACAAGCTCCAGCCAAAGCCTTTCCCTGCAGGTGGGCATTCATTACATCTCTCGCCCATTGGGACTCCCTGGTGCCTAACAATAATTGACATCAGTGCAGCCTGGCCCCAGGAGGATTCTTCCTCTCTTTCCTCCACTATTTTTCATGACATCTGTAAAAACGCTGTTGTCTTGAGACCTCCACCTGTTTGCCAAACTTGATTTAAAAGTTAGGGAGGGAGCACAGAAAGGAGGAGGAAGACAGGTAGACAGGAGAAGAAAAAAAAAAAAAAAAAAAACACAAAACAAAACACTCAAGCCTTATCTCCACAGGAAACCAGGCTAAACACACAATTCCCTCTCAGAAAGGATATATATTTCTGTTAAAGTGTCACAGGTATATTACAGCTTTAGCATTCCCCTGTTTCCAGAGAAGCAATATGTGGGGTGATTCTACATTCCTTTAAGAAAAAAACTGGACTCTAATCGGTTCAAATTTAAATCAAATATACTTAAATGTGTTTTTTCTAAGTGCAAATGAAGTTGATGGAAGTGATGTTATCATAAATAAATAAAAACTAACTAATGCAAGTGCCATTTCCAAGGCAAGAAGATAACACCTGTCTATATTATGCCACCGGTACAGTCCTTGGTGACCGAACTCCCAGTAACAGGCATTTGTGAAAGAGGGAAGTTGAATTATTCCCAGTTTACAGCTGGAAAAACAAGACCCAAAGAAGCTAAGTGACAGGCCCAGCACCAGTCAGAAGCTAGCAGGGGAACAAGTGGAAGAATTAAATGGAGTCAAGCATGAAGCGTGTTTTCATCTAAGCACAAGAGAAATGCAAATAGAAGAGCAAGTCCTACACTAAGAAGAAATACACAAGATCAAACCCTTAATTGAGCGTAAAAGTTCTCTTTATAACTGGAAGATCTGGGCTGTGGATTAACTGTGCCACAGGTACATTGACACTCAAATGTGTGTCACGTGAGCTTTCAGAGGCTGGGAACAAGTGCGGCTGTACCAATGCCAGGCAGTGCTATGGGAATGCCCCAGCTGGTCCACAAAGCGCCACCAACCCTGCTTTTCCTCACTACAAGAAAGAGAATGGACATGCAGAATTTGTACCATCTGGTTTTTTTCCCCTGTTTCTCCGTAGTTTCTAGCATCTCCTACACCTGAGAGTCAAGTACTGTTTGAGTGCAACAGGCAGATTTATTTTTAAAATATGCCAGGCCCTGAAGAGACGTTGACTGGCTGTCTATATCTGTAAGCTCCTGCAAAAGTGTTCTTAAACCTCTGCCATTCAAAAAGAAGAAAAAAAAAAACAACTGCTCTGGAGATTTAACTCTCCTTTTTTAGCTTATTTCATTATGTCCCATGCAGCCTGTGTGTAAATATATAAAATGAGGAAAGAAAAAGACTAACTGTCCTTCTGCCTTGGGATGAGACATACACAACTTCAAGAGGGGGAAGAGAAGGAAGTGATGGGAAACAAACAGGCATGAAATGATTATGTCTAGGGTTAATCAATTTTGCTGGTTAATAATTTCAAATCAGTTGCTTCAACCCAAAATCTGTTTGGATTTGCCTGTGCTGATGACATACAGTTGTCAAAGTAATTCTTTTGTAGATGTGGGTTGTAAAATGTTGACTATAATCAGACTCAAAAAAGTGGAAGATGAGGGGAAAAAGCCTTCAAAATCTGTTGACAAAGAAAGGTGACAAAGAAAACCTCATCATGACAGGAATAATGATGAGTCTTAAATTAAGATCCTCTGTGCTTCAGGAAGTTGTTTGTTTTTTAAAATAAAAAAGGCAGTTTTGCATTATACCACTTTTCTAAATTAACTGCACTACTCTGACATTAAGCATAGTACAATTAACGTGCTGATGAACACGCTGTCGCACTATATACAAACACAGGATCTCAGAATAACTTTGTACATGTAACTGGGTAACATGCATCTTAGGAACTCTTCCACACAGTTAACAGCAGCAATAAAGTCACGTGCATGATGTTTTATATATTCTACAAGCTAACTGTAACTCTTACAAGTCCCTGCCACCAAAAGCCACACTCCTTAGTTCTGGGTGTAGAGGAATGGAAATAAACTTCACCAGTCAGCTCTGCAAGCCCTGCTCCCCACCCCACATTAACACAGAGTCCTTTGTCGCATGCAACAGGTCTGTTGCTTTTACACTGCTCTGCAATCAGGGCTTGCAAAGGCAGGCAACAATCAAAAAGATACATTGAAAATCCTTTATACACTATACATTCAAGAAGAAGAGTGGCTTAAAGCTCTGAAATAGAAATCTGTTTCAAATTACAATTGTCTGGTACACTGATTTACAAAACCTATTTGTACCATAATGGGAAAAACAGTGGCTTATTACCCAGCAGAGATTTTTTTTGTTATAGGTTTATTACACCTGCAGTCATTCGTGAGAGTATCCTGATGCCCATTCACTCAATTTCCTCACCCAAAGAGCTAACCTCTCTCCTAACTCCCCTGAACAGATTTACCAACCACACACAACTCTGAAGAAGTGGGTAACAGACAGAGCACAAGGGATAAAGGGAAAAAAACCAAACAATCTTGAAGGGCAAACAAATAGGGAGCAGATGTTAATTTCTTCCCTAACCCACTCACATCCAGAATGTGAGAATAAAACAGGAGGGGGTGCAGGGAGGAAAGGTCAGTGTTGCTCATCTCTGAAGCTGATGGGTTTGGAAATGCACACATATTTAGGTGCCTAGTAGGAGCATAGCTCTTACAATCCTCTGGATGCCAACAAAGCAAGTAGCCCTTTGGGTAGGACCCCTGGATTCTTGGAACATTTTCAAGTATATAAGAAAAGAAGCAGGAGGACATGACCAAGGCAAAAATCAGATGTGACCAAAAATGGGAGGGGAAGAAGAGAAAGGCAGTGTCCCAGTCAATGATGCAAATGTTTGTAGGTTACCAGGCTTTTTAAATGCTACCTGTGGGTGCTTGTGCCAAGCAGTGGCTTGGTTTCTGACAGATTGCTATTGCAAATCCCTTGAATAGAAAGACTTGGAGTGGCCCTAACCTGGCAGTCCCAGTGTGCTGCATATTACACCAGCCTAAACTAAAGTGAATAATTTTTTAAAAGGGCTTTTAATTTCACCTTTAAAGCCCCCCACCTTTTTATTTGTTGACTTAGGGCCAATTCTCTACTTCCCTCCAATTTCACAGCCTCAAACAAGTAACGTGGTTGTTCTACACTTATTCCATTAAGTTGCATCCTAATTGGCTGTACAACCTCAGACCCTGCATTAGCAATATTCTTTATTTTCTACTTTTAAACAAAAAGGTTTCAAATTTATGCCCACAAATTGCCACAGGGCACATTGCGATCCTTACCAAGCAGGCATAGCAGAACATGGGCGTAGAAGATCAATGGACAAATCCATATTTAAGTGCCTGCCAGGTAACCGTTACAAGGTCTGATTTTAAGTGTGGGTCCCCTAGACTACATCTAACATCAGTAAGCAAAAGGTGCCACCTCCATTTTAATATTACTGCCCAGTTTCCTGACCATTTTAATATTATTGACCAATAAAGACTATCATACAAAGCCAAACAGTGAAGAGGGTGGAAGCCTTGGTTTAGTTCCTTTCTAACTATACACCCATGCTTCCTACCCCTCCAAGCAGCCCCACAACCAAGCTGTGCATCCAGCCACAAGGAATGGAGCCTTCTACCCTTCTCCTCAGCTGTCACTGATAATACCTGAAGAGACACAAGGTGAGAAAGAGGGTGAACTGTTCTGCCACCTACATCCCGGGCTTTGGCCCTTGCTCCCAGAAGTCCATGCTTTATTCAGTACGCATTAAGGTAAAGGTGTAACACTACTGCCGCTGTGGTTTGTGCCAAGCACAGTTCAGTGTTAAAATGATCAAATGTCACAGGCTGGGACTAGTGTGCCTGAGATGAAAGCATAGGGTCAGTCCTGCCATAGATGAAAAGTTCCTAATGGATCTTAAAAGTACCCACAGAGGAATGAAAATCTACATGCACCTTGTCAACTAGCAAGCCCGTGAGTCAGATGAGTATGTGTTTTAATAAATCATATATAGATAGTGATGATGTTTCTTAGAAACAGTTGCAGTCCAAATTCACATCAACAAATTTTAAAAAGAAAAGCAGACCAGCCTTTATCTTCAGCTCTTACAACAGATGGGGCTCACAACACTGCCTTATTAAGCCAGACGGTTGTTTCCTGGTTTTGCCTCAGCTTTTTAGAGGCATCGAACATCCCCAAATATAACCTGAAAACTTTTACACACATCATTACTTCATTTCCTTGGACCTTCTCCTGGAAAATTTCTGCCAAACTGCTTCCAAACACAAAGCTAAGAAATAGATTGTTTCTGGCAGAGGCAAAATATTCTGCAACTCTTCTTTCACTTTGGTGAAAGGACTTGAATTCTGGTTGAGCAAGGGTGTAAGGCTGTGGGAAAGGTGTGGGGAGAGTCCCTGCAAAGAGTTTTCTGCCACCCCACAAGCTAGGAGGATTACAGGCTTGGGGGAGCGGAGAAGGAGCAAAGGAGAAGGGATAGCAAAACCACAGTTTACACATGGTCAGTGGGTATATTAGCCATTAAATTCCATAATACACTGAGTGTACTCAGACTGGAACTAAGCAGGGTTACCCAAACAATTAGCATGATTAATTTCTTTAGACTGACAGCTGAACTACGAGTGAGAGGGAGAGAGTACCCGTCCCTTGGTTTTGCAATGAACCACTGAAATAATTCAGGAGGGTAAAGATGCCCTATTTTGCTGAGGGCAGAAGAACCTAATCTGCCGTGTAAAGGAACAGATTACAAAAAAAAAGGAAATGTTGGAAAAGGTGAAATGAGTGCTGGAGGTTGGAAGCAGGACAAGAAATCAAATCTGGAACTGAGTTTACAGGACCCATAAACTGAAATCCCACTTGTACAATAGGAACATGCAGGAAAATATTCTTCACTATTAGAGTGGTTAAACCCCGGAGAAACTTTGGTGATGGCACCACATGACAGAATTCATCATTCTGCTAATTAAAGACTAACTTCCCGCAAGTTTCAAAGAACAACCTTGAGCAGGATTTGTTTCTCAGAAGCAGACTATCCTGTCTTGTTTCTCAGGATGTCCATACTCTTGGGCTAATTACAGCCTTACCTTATGCAGTCTTCATATGTCTGCATGAATCTTTATTTATTGTAGATGTTGCAAAGCATGCAGTCAAGAAAGAAGGAATAAAGGGAGAAATTTATAGCTAAGGTAGCCAAATGCCAATCAGGAAGATTTTATCTCTGCCAGAGAGTTCTTATGAGATGCTGAGCAAATCATTTAAGCCAGTCTGTTCATAGGCCTAAATGCTGTATTCTGATGTTGAGGGAATACTGGAACTGTATTTCCACATTTCATTTTCTAATTTTTAGAGATGCTGAGCCCAAATTAATCTAAAGTCACTGGGGACTCATTCTGAACATCTGACTGTACAGTGCTATGCAGTCTGAAAATTAGATCCAAGGTATCTAATCACAGATTAAAAATTAGTAAGTTTTTTATGTTGGTCTCTTTTTTTTTTTTGGACCTACAGCAGTACAACTGGGAACACATTTTGGCATCTAATGGGTCTTGTGAAAATATATTAAAAAGTGTTTATGAAGCATTTACTTTGTCATAGATAAAAGACTCCATAATGATTAAAGTTAACGCTCTATTTCACCACAGCCTTTGCTTAAAAAAAAAAAGTCTTGAGCACTCAACCATTAAAGTGAAGAAACATACAGTGCACAACTTCCATTGACTGTTAGCTTTCCTTTCACACACAATTCCTCCTTTACTTAAGAGTTGTTTCCCCAGTATCTACGAACACTCCAAAGGGCTCAGATGCTACAATAACACCAATGTTATCTTTGACTTAAACATGTGAAGTCTTCACCAGATCTTCTGAGGCAGGCGTCTAACCATTCTGCAGGGGATCCAAATCTTTTTGCCCCCAAGCTAAAGTCAGCAAGAGCTTTCCAAAGGAGTTAACTACTTTCAGGCTTTCGCCTTTATTAAACGTTAACCGTTGAGAAATTTTAAACTCAATCTAATTACTCTCCTATGTTGCAAAAGACCAAAACCAAAACTTCTACTCATTTAGATAAAATATTTTTATATAACACAGAGCTGATATTTGTTTACTACATAAAGATTAGCAACAAAGAAAGAAAAAACAACAAAAACTCTAGAATGTTGGACTAACTTCTTCCCTCCAGACTGAAAACATTCAGAAAAAATAAACTCTGCAGAGTTGAAACTGAAAAGTTTATTGTTTTAGTTTTATAGGCACAGAACAATGGTTGTCCATTTTTCACAGCCTCAGTAATGTACTGTAGTGACAGACTTGTGCAGAGCTTAAAAAAAAAAGCAGAAAAAAAAAAAGTTACTTGAGAATCAACATCTTAAAGTCAGTTGTGAAAATTTCCAGGTTTTTTTCTTTGTTTGATCCCAGCTTATCCATAATAATGATACCTGATGTTATATGTACTTGAAAGGTTAAAAAGGATGTACCTCAGTCTCAATAATCTTCTTTAAAAGATTCTAAACAAATAAAGAAGCCCAAAAACTTTACATAGCACTCACCGTCTGAGCTCAAAAACATTTTATAAAGATGAAGTGACCTAAGAGGCATTAAAATAGAACTGAAAAGACCTAGGTTCATTGTTGCTGTTCTCTGGAATACCTGGTGAAGTACAGTAGCCACTAAACAGTGCTACCTATCAGCAGGTTTGTTTCAATAACTATTTAGAAAAATATATATATATGGCTATAAAATTGGAATCACATCCCTCAATTTAGGTAGAGTTACATTACCTTACTGATATAGTTAACTGGCAAGTAAAAGTAAATAGTATAAGCCACATAGTCAAATTCTTTATATAAAAGTACACATTATCACTTGGGAAGATAAGAATGTCTTTAAGCAAGAACTGAAAACAAATCTATTTTTGAATATACACCATCATATTAACTTGCTTCAGTGTGCCAATTACTGCTCTTAGAAAACATCAGCTCAGCTGTGCTCTGGCTGTTGAGCTATTTGTTAACTCAGTTATGTCTAACTTGTTCCCACTACAAACCAGAGAAAAATAAAGCAAAAAAGACAGCCAAGGCAGGTTCTAGCCCCTACAGACATCAGATCAGTCCAGAGCGAAGTCTCCCTTTACACTCAGGCTTCATTAACCTTCTCAGCTAGCAACACACTCTGCTACATTAAGTTTCACCCCTACAAAAAAGCTTCACCCATGGACTGACTTAGATCCTTTTTATTTATTTATTAAACAGTTCTAAAACTCTCATCAGGAAGAGCTATTATAACCTGGGTTTCACTACAGTGGAGTGGATCCAATCAGTTCTTCTTTACACCTTCCTTCTCTCTCACAGATACTGCTTCTCTCTAGGAATAAGGGTGCATCTGTTCAAAGACCAGACCAGCACTTAAGGGACTCAAGAGTCTCTTCCCAGTAGTTAGGGAAAAGTGGTTATAAAGGCCCAAAAGAAGGCAGCATGAAGAAGCATGGCTTGAAGAAGCAAGTGCTCAGCCAGCTGGCATCTTAAACCAGACATACATGCATACATACACAAAAAAAAAAAAAAATTAACCTAAGCAACCAGTCACTTTTCTTTCACCTATTCAAACGTCAGATATTTCTGCTCAGTGCCTTTTGAATCCAATGTACATATCAAGAACAAGAGTTAATTCTACAATTTGTTTTCTGACCTGTAATACTGTTACAGGACAAAGCACAGACAGTGTGAGGAAAAGCAAAGTAACAGGACAACAATCATCTGTTTTACTTCAGTGCTTTATATCCTGATCCAAAATGGAATTTGTGAATAGACTCTATTAGGCTCTGGATGGTGTAAGTGATATCACATCCAAGCCCAATGCACATAGGTGTGACCTGTTTCGCAAAGCCGGAACTTCTTAACTGATCCTAATGTTTTTACAATTTAGAAACTGAAGATGGTCCACAAAGGAAATGGAGTTTCAAGCCTCCTGAGCTGCTTGTCTTCCACCTGCCTGTACGTGTGGATGCCATAACCCCTTCCTTTCCCCTGCCAAGATCTTAGCAAAGCTCAGGAGGTCCATATAACAACATCAGTACCACATCTGCTTATTAGCAGCCTCAGAGACACTAATTAGGCACAGAGCTACTGGCAACTCAGGATGGGAATTCCACGGATTGATTGGTTTTAAAGTCTGTATCACTACAGCTTTTGCCAGATTGTTCTGCACACCACACTGCAGCATCCTTCTAAAAGCTGGCAAATACATTCTTTAACAACTGTTACTCTATACACCATGAAATTCCTTACACGCCTCTCAGGCTCTGGTTTAAATCCTTCCAGCATTCCCATTTAAAAAAAAAAAAAAAAAAAAAAAAACAACCACACCACAACCTACTCTTCAGTGGTTTATAACTCCACTGGAAAAATTGTGCTTTGGGCTGACACTTCATACAATTCATAGCAATTCACCAAAAACACTCTTTTGCTTTATGAAATGCAAAGCAAAGTCAATAGAAGCGTCTTTAAACTGCAAAACAAAACAGCAGGGAAGTGCACTGCAAGGGTATGCCTTGGACAGGAACGAATGCTGTCCCAGTGCACAGGCAATGTGGAAGAACTGAACTCCCCATTCTCACTCAGAAACAGTAAATAGAAAATAGTGAGTAATAAACATCAGTATGTGAGCCTCGCTTTTCTGAACAGCGCTGTTAGCACAGCAGATCCAAAGTACTCATTATGGTCAATTCTATTTTACTGTTACATTTTGTAGTTTACTATTTCTCATTACAGGCTATTGTTTCACTAGAGAGTTTGTGCATGCCTATTTACATGAGAGACCACAGAGGTCCAGATTAATAATCACCATTTTTTTAAAATCCTTCAAGCAGATTAATTTGATAGAAAACAAAGACTCTGAAGTGGTTATTGGCTACTCAATCACAAATACTTTTCAAAGTCACCGAACATGCATTCATCTAGACCTTCTTACAGCCCGACTGCCAAAGGAGATTAATTTCCCTTGCAATTTTTGATTTTGTTGCTGAAAAGAAACACTATGGGCAAGATAGAGCAGCTATGGGGGTGGGAAATGCACACATATACACACAATGCATGGCCAACAGGTTAATGCTAGGATTCTTCATCACACAGTGTGGCTAAATACGCATCAACTTTCAGAAGGTTGCCAATGAAAGCACTCACTAAGCACAACAGGGCTCTTTCTCATCTCAGTCACATATTCCAGGTAATACCTGTGTATCGCTGAGTAACGCCTTTAACCTGAAATGCACATCTTTTGCCAGAATTTAGCCATATTTTATTACTGCAGCCCTTAGGTTTACAGTTGAAAGTCTTTTTTCCAATTAGTCTACAGCAGACAGGTCAGCCACTGGACATCCACTGTGCATGGAGAACACCTCTTTTCCTGCAAATTCTATGTATACAATATATTACTTTTGGGAAATAGCACTTAAACTAATAATTTAAACTGTTGCCTAACTGCTTGGACTTTCAGTCCGGAGACTTAAAACACCATTAACTTGACCTCTGCATATACCTGTAGAAATTTCTTGGTAGCTTACCAAAAATAAAACAATAACCGCAATGACAAGGCTGAGTTTATGCTGCCTTTTCCTATACTAAGGAAAACATGAACCAAAGGAAAACATTTTCTCAGGCAAGTCATTTAAGCTTAGCTCCCGCATGTGAATAACCCATGTCAAGCCAATGTTTACTATTGTGGACAAGGTCAGGTTGCTGAGCTTATTAAAGATATTATTAGCTTATTATTGTAAATACATTTTCACACTACAAGTTGTTCAGTTTTTTGGTGCTCTTTCTCTCCTTGAGACTGTTTATCATGGGCTTATAGAGGTCAGGCTCCCACATTTGGCTGCTGGACAGACTGAATGCAATGGCAAAACAGCGATATGTAACCGGACAAGAACAGTTGTTAGACACATGAACTGCTCCTTCTCCCTCTCTCTCTCTGTTGTCCCTCCAGTTGTTGCTGTGGATGTCTTTCGCACAGCCAAATTCACAGCAAAAATAAGAGAGGCTCGTAAGGCTCTCAAAACAAGTTATCCTCAACAATTCTGACATTCAAACTGCCCGGCATGCCTGCCTTCTTTCCCAACCCTTTCCTCTACTACACCTCACGTCCCGCTACTCCCCTCTGTCTCCAGACACCATTCACAGACAGACTTTTTGGGGCACCCACTCCTCCATGCAAAACTGAGATGCAAACACCCAATGTTGCATTGGGGGAACAAGGCTAGCAGAGGACTCGTCCTTTCTGTTTGCCTTCTCTGCAGCACAGCAGTCTTACTTTCGTGCTACGAGAAAAGGAAAGCTACCTTTCTCCGAAATGGTCCCGGGCATAGACTGCAAGTGAAGATATAAATCCCAGCTGCTGAACAGCTGCGATACCAAAGGCAAAGCAAAAACCACCTTCCTCTCATAAGTGAGGCAATACAAGTGTAACAGGTTGGGAAGCAGCAAGTGGTAAGGGGAAAGCAGATATGATTTTGAGGCAAGCCGCGTGCCCTCATGAGCCAAGAAAGAAGAGTGCCTTCTGCAGAGGAAGGAAGATGAGTGGGGGTACCCAAACAGCAAGCCCTGGGAGAATGCATCCAGGGCCTGACAACCCTAACAGAAAGAGAGAGACAACGAGAAGGACAAGAGCCAGAAGGAAGGAGAGAGGCTGTGATGAGGAAACGGGAGATGGAACAGGTTGAAACAACTATGTTACGGGTGACAGAGGTGGCAACGTGCACAATAAAACAACGGAGGCGGGAGAGGAACACACTCGCAAAAGGAGTCAGCTCAACACAGCTCGCCGGGAGAACCTCTGGAGAAAGTTTAACAACACCTTTCAGCTCGGCCCGGACCCCACACGGCGGCCGGGCGGGGACACCTATCGCCAGCCACCGCGACCGTTCCCGGCCGGCCGCCAGCTCCTCCAACGCTGCCGCCTCGGCTCCCGCCGTGGGACGGCCCCGCCGCCCGGCCCCTGCCGCCGCCCTGCCGGGCGGAGCCCTCGGGCCGGGCCGGGCCGGCCGGCCCCGGGCCCCGCCCGATCGATGCGCCCTGCGCGTTGCATAACCCCGCCGTGCCCCTGCCGCCCTGCCCCGCCTGGGGCACGGCGAGGGGAAGCGGGGAGGAGGCGGGGGAGCTACTCACGTCGTCCCACTTGACGAATTTGATGCCTTTCTTCAGGGTGTCGGAGACGCAGACGGGCTTGAGCTGGAGAGCGTGCACCCCTGGCTGTGCCCCGGCCATCTGCACCGCATTGACGCGCTCTCCCCCGGAGCGGAGAAGCCGCGGGTAGGCGGCCGCCTCAGGAGGGACGCCGGGGCGCCGGAAACGGCCCCAGGAGAGAGGCAGCCGCGCTCGGCGCGCCTGGAGCGGGCAGGAAAGCGGCTGCCCAGGCGGCGAGGGCGAGAGGCTTCACTGTCTCCCGAGGAGGGACCTGGCGCGGCAGCGGCCGGGGCGAGCCATGCAGCGGCACATCCTCTATATACAGCCGGCTCGCCACGCACGCACACGCCCGCCCGCTCCCTCACACACACGCACGCAGGGGCACGGAACGAGCGGCGCTGCCCGCTCCGCTCCCCTCCCGGCCGCCCCTCCTCCTTCCCCGTCAGGCTCGGCCCCGAGGTTCCCCCGCGCCGAGGTCAGCGCGCCGCGCCGGCGGCACTGCGGCGCCACCTGCCGGCCCCCGGGCCCCTCTCGGCGTGGGGAGCTCGGCCGGCGGCCTTACCCCCCCACGGAGCTCTCGCTTACCCCGGTCTGAGTCCCGGTGAACACTCTGGCCCCGCAGCGAGAGGGACAACAGGGAGGCGCTTGGAAATACACTGAGGGAGAGGCACACGTGGGTGTCTGCCACTGCACCGTTAACGCCTGAGAAGGGAGCAAAGGTGAGTGCCTGGGTCGCTTGTCTGACTGAGAGATGCTGCCAAGGAGTGGTACCTCTCACCCTCTCGGGCTTCAGCAGGGGTGAGTGCAGGGGATGCCGAGAGTGATTTTTTAGGAAATAGTTCTGGCAAAAGCAGAGAGAAAGGGCAATGCTTAGCCTGCAAAGTGATGAGCATGATGCCAACAGAGGAAAGACTCATAATTCAAAGAGAGTGGCACATACAATTCCCATCAAAGCTTGATGCTTTAAATACACAGAAATTGCTTTGCCAAAATTTTTTGCCCCTCATAAGATGAAGGGGATTTCAGAACAAAGGCACGTGACCTTAACTCAGTTTTAGGTATATTAAACTCAAAAGGCATAAAGATGGCAAAACGTCCTCTTGCCCAGCAAAATCCTAAATCCAGGAGTCTTAAGGAAAGGTTTCTGAAGGACAAAGTTACATGTGCTCCACAAATGATCACCTTAGGTATAGCTCCTGTGCTGTGATAGCAGAGAGACAGCATCAGATGACATTGCACATGAGATTTCTAATTTCTCTGTAGAGGTTTCCCATTGACCCTTGTGATTTAGGGGCAGCAGGTCAAACTTCTACTACAGACAAAGCACACCATGTACAAAGAATATCTTTGAAGAAAAACTGATTTAGTTTCAGATGAACAATGTTTCAAAAATGACTAGCTAAAAATATATACAGTCTCTTTTTTAATTAAAAAGCTACAAAACTGGCATATTGGACTCCTGGTTTGTTCTTACTGTTAGAGAGTTGTTAAAGCTCTTCCCCTGGGCCTCTTCTAACTTCTTCCCCTTCAATAAGAAACTTTTCATCGCCTTTAGTGGCAGCTCATTCTGCTTCTTTACAATGGTCCACACAGGCAGCGTACACGTTCGAAGGCCAATTAATCCATTTGATCTATTTTTTATTCTTACCAACCTTCCATGCAAATGTGGGTGTCACATCAGTCAGGAGGAAAAGTCCACTCTCTCTTACTGCTGTGCTTTAATTGCCATTTGTTTGCCATGACTTAAAGAAACAGTAACAAATTCTGGGTTTGACTGCACTGACGCCAGGACAGGATTGCTCTATAGTGGGGTGAGGGAAAGAGATCTTCAGTCCCACTTTCACAACTGCCTTTTCATACCCGTATATGGTATACAAAGGAAGAAAAATAAAACACTAATATTAAAATCCCCCAGAAAATAAGAGCAGAGAGCACTGATGCTACAGACCCCTTAAGTGCTTGTATTCGCAGCAATCTACTGAGATCAACTGTTTGGAAGATGTAAAACTACCACGGATGGTGGCACCTCTGTGGCAGCTTTCTCAACAAGTCCATAGTACCTTTTCATTTGGCTTAGCTTTCTTTATAGTCTCTGTTAGGGAAAACCAACCACAATTTATGATGATACCTCATGATTCCTGATGATACTAGAGATTCTTGGCAATCCGTTAGTCTGAATGTGAAAGAGGTGATCCTATAGATCAGTATAGGCCCCGATACTGGTATCTGGTATTTCAGATATGAGGTATTGTTTGGAGCAATTCTGTGGCTTTTCAGACTTCAGTACTTAAATCTGATGGTATTTGGCTGAAGAGAAACATGGCTTTTATATGGCAGATATCTAATGGATTTTGTATCACAAGGAGGAAGAAGCACAAAGGAAATGGCACTATGACTGTGCCTTTTAAACAGTTCTGGAAAGTGCTTATGATTCAGCCTTTGCTGAAATCCCAGGCTCAGTGAAATCAGTGGGAATTTTAGTTTCAACCCAGATAGCTAGCTATGTGTTATTCTATTGCTTAATTAGCATCTGTTCCAGCTAAGAATACATTTCATGATACATAGTACATATTGCAAACACTTATATTCAATGCACATCTAAATTCAAGCTTTCTTTTCCACAAATCATGGGATCAGTGATCTGGAAACCAGATACGCTCTGCAGGATCGCTACACCCAGAAAAAGTATGAGGATCTTATCGTTAGATGACTGGACCAAGCCTGGCAAAAGAAGAACCAGGCACCTTTCTCCAAACGTGCAGTAAGCCTCACTAAGTACAGCATTATGCATATCTTCTATTTCTTCTTGACTCAGCCCCTTTTAGTTCCAGGAAGTTAAAGGAAAGCTGTAGTGGTAGAAATAAACTCACCAGAGGGCTTATTCAGGTGTCTATTCAAAATTGTACATACCAGATGTGATACATGCTGGTCCCATATTGCTGCAGGAACTGGTTTCTGGATATTTGTATTTTTGTAGGTTCAAAAATCTCAGCCTGGACAGTAATGATTGTCTTGCATAAATAATACAAGTTATTTGAATGCAATATACTTGTAAAGAATTATTTTTAATATAACGCGCTTAGGTACGAATATTTCATTTCCAGGGGAATAAACTGAATGCACAGTATGGTTTAGATACATATGTGGAAATGTATGTAGACAAAAAGGAGAAAGGAGCAATAACTGATTTAAATAACATAAGGCATTGATCAAAGTCAGGTCAAATGAAGATACAGCAAAAGCTACACTGAAAGACTGTATCATGAGGTGATACGAGAAATGCATTAAAAATAAAATTTACTCTTTTAAATTTTATTTCAGAGAAATATATGTGAAATATCTCAATGTCACTTGCTATCCTGAGTTTATTGGTATAAGTCTGCATTTTGAAAAGAAGCAGTGGCCTCAGCCTTGAAAATGCTTCAGTGTAATGGTGCATCTACAATACTAAGAGTTAAACATAAGTAACAGTGTTTGCAGGATTTGGGATTAAAGATAAACTCATCTTCACCAGAGGTCTATCATCCTAATTGCATTTTAAATTGGGCCAAATTATACTTTAATTATCAGTGGGAGCAGGATCATTAAGTTAAGTTCTACAGAACAACTCTCCAGAAAAGAAATCTAGAAAATTTGACCCTATCTCTGTGGTAAAAGCTCAGTCATTCTGAGAAAAGCAGACAGTAGAAATCAAATCTTACCAACAAGAGACGAGTGCCACAAGGTGTAGTGAAACTGCCCTGTCTGCAGCTGTTGTGTTAAGAAATGAAACCTACCAAATGCAGTAGTCCCAAGAGAGATTATAGTTATTCTTTTAGTCATTCACTCACTAAAAGAATTCACCTGTTTGTTAAAGTAATACTTCCATAAACTCATGGCCAGTGGCGACTGGAATATATTTATAATTTCATCCGTTTACTAGATGTCATATGTACATAATGACAGCAGTCAGAATATCCTTTGTCTTTATCAGTGAGACTGATAACTTATGTGGCACAGCCACTCAATCAGGTGACTCTTCAAGAGTGAATATAAAATTCTGGCACACGGAACACCACCATAGCAACAAAGACAGCCTGGCAACAGCAGCTGCTGCATGAAAAGAAATTGTAAGGGGAGGGAGAATCTTGTACAACGGTCCATTTCCTGTCAAAATAATTTAGATTTCTTTTTTTCCTTCATATCAGCATCACAAATGTCTTTAAAATGTGGGAGAATAAAGATTAATGCACATTGTTGAAATTATGACATAAATAGTGTCTTTGTGTATGTGAAATGACCCAGTCACTGCTACACTCACTGGGACCATATTTTACTCTGGATGGATTGACCTGATACACAGCTGGCACCTATGGATCTCTGTGCCATGGGAAACACTCCCACATTTCTCCATGCAATGCCCTGTGTAAGGAAGAACAAAGCCCTGATGGTTTGGACAGAAGATGCTGCTGAACAGAATTCCTCACCCACTGGCACCTGAGACCTCTGCCATGACTTTCTTCATGTCACCGTAGAATTAATTCCTCACTGTGGCAACTAGCAGAGCTCCGGGCACATGCTGTTCATGGCTACATTTCATATGCAGAATCAAGACACTGAAACTGATCTGGATGGAAATACTTACCTTTTACTGGGAAACTTTTCTCCCCTCACCCTGTCACAGCCCCGAGGGCACTAACAGGCTATAATGGCCCTGATCAGCTTTTCCCTGGGGGCTGCCCCCACCCCTGCCCATGGCCCAAGACCCCATTTCATCTCAGCCTGGGGCCATCAGTGCCTGCCCCAGTGATCTTAGAATCATTTTGTTGGAAAAGACCTTTAAGATCAAGTCCAACCATACCTGTCTGCTACTAAACCATGTCCCTAAGCACCTCGTCTACCCGTCTTTTAAATACCTCCAGGGATGGGGACTCGAGCACTTCCCTAGGCAGCCTGTTCCAGTGCCTGACAACCCTTTCAGTGAAGAAATTTTTCCTAATATCCGATCTAAACCTCCTCTGTCGCAACTTGAGGCCATTTCCTCTCGTCCTATCACCCGTTACCTGGGAGAAGAGACCAATACCCACCTCACTACACCCTCCTTTCAGGTAGTTGTAGAGAGCAATAAGGTTTCCCCTCAATCTCCTTTTCTCCAGGCTGAATACCCCCAGTTTCCTCAGCTGCTCCCCATCAGCCTTGTGCTCCAGACCCCTCACCAGCTTCATTGCCCTTCTCTGGACATACTCCAGCAACGCAATGTATTTTTTGTAGTGAGGGGCCCAAAACTGAACACAGCATTTGAGGTGTGGCCTCACCAGTGCCAAGTACAGGGGAAGGATGACTTCCCTGCTCCTGTTGGCCACACTATTTCTGATACAAGCCAGGATGCTGTTGGCCCTCTTGGCCACCTGGGCACACTGCTGGCTCATATTCAGCTGGATGTCGACCAGCACCCCCAGATTCCTCTCTGCCAGGCAGCTTTCCAGCCACTCTTCCCCAAGACTGTAGCGTTGCATGGGGTTGTTGTGACCCAAGTGCAGGACCCGGCACTTGGCCTTGTTGAATCTCATACAATTGGCCTCGGCCCATAGATCCAGCCTGTCCAGATCCCTCTGTAGAGCCTTCCTACCCTCCAGCAGATAAACACTTCCACACAGCTTAGTATCATCTGCAAACTTGCTGAGGGTGCACTCAATCCCTTCATTCAGGTTGTTAATAAAGACATTAAACAGAACTGGCCCCAACACTGAGCCCTGGGAAACATGACTTGTGACCAACCTCCAACTGGATTTAACTCTGTTCACTCCTGTCCCAGCCCCACGGAGGTGCCTGATGCCCTGGGCTGGGGGCTGCCCCCTCAGTCTGCTCTGCTCTTTCGCTAGGGATGGTGGGATGGGCCCCAGCTGGTGAGGTCCTTCCCTGCTGCCCCTCCATCCCACGGGATCCCCCTGACGGCCCTTAGCATCCTGGCCAGCAGGGAGCCACTGGCCCTTGCGGTGCCCTGACACCCCCTACCTAACGTCTACATTAAAAAGACCTATTACCAGAAGAACACTACATTAATGCAATACTTGCACAGTTAGAATCACAAGTCAAAGAGTCAGTAGGTACATTCCCTAGAAAGTGTTAATTCACCCTTTTTATGTAGTATAACCTGTCTTGCTTGCCTGTTAAGTTTATTGCATAATACATTTGTGCAGATGTTAAAACCAGTCCATAAAACATACAACACACATTTTAGAATGCTGAAGTTAACTGTGAAAGACTTCATGGCCTACCAGGTTTGTTAAATCACAGCTGGTGTAAACTGTCAAAGGTCCACTGACTTCAAAGCTGTGCATTTGTTTATACCAGTGTAATGTCTGCCCCTTTGCCTTTTTTTTTTTTTTTTTTTTTTTTTCTTTCTAGCTCTTAACTGTTGTCCCAGCTGTATAGGCAGGTTGGAACCAACTGGAAAGCAGACTGTCTTGACTGCTTTTGTTTACATCCAAGTTTAGTTGTGAGTTGAACTAAAAGACAGAAACATGATAATGGGTTGCAAAGTAGGAATTGCCTTGAAAAAATCCCCAACTGTTTTGGAAACCCAAAATTACGTGCTCTGGACTCTGTAGCTGCCAGATGAATGGCACCTCTGTGCTTCATGAAAAGAAGAGACTGCCCAGTTTATGCTTTTCTTGCAGTGCCTTAAAACTACAGAAATCCTCTCATAGTATCTTTTGGAAGCATCACAAGAGAGTCAGCATACACTTTCTCTGGATTCCCCTCCATAATTGCCACAAAACTATTACATGTATTGCTATGACAGAGCAATATTCTGCTTCTAGGAAAAAGGAAAATAGCCCTCAGCTGTATTTCCCATTATCACAGTGGAGTCATGTCCCAGGGAAGGTAATGAATTTAAGCCTAGGTTACAAGTTTGGCACAGTTTTATAAAAATTAGTATATTAAAGCTGGAGGCAGGATGGTTTGTCTTTAGAAAGGATGTGAGATTATGAGTCTGAAAAAGTGAATTCTGTTCCCAGATCTGCCCAAATCTTTTATTAAACTCAAATTAATTATTTAATCTTTCAGGTCCCTCTAGATGACTCTGTTGCCCATTTAGCTCCTAAAGGCAAGCAGCCCAGCATATACCTGCTCTGGAGTTCTAGAGAACACCATAGCACAAGGACTTGGTTTAAGTAGCTTAAAAATTACAGGTCTGTACACCAGCAGGTGTACTTCATTTCCATTAAACATTTATAGAAAGGTGTTTATAATTCCTACAGATGGTTAAAAGTTAAGGAGAACTTTTTTGTTGAGTTTGTTGCATTGGCAAATTGACATATCTTTTTTAATTTCCCAAGTGCTGTTGTATCTTTTGATACTCCTCACAAATGAAGCCAAAAAGATGTTGATGTTATACCTTATCTTGAAGTAAAGCAGCTCGTTTAAAATGTTATGTCTTGCTGTAATCCACTAACATTTTTCTCTATTCTCTTTTCAGAAGTATTCTTATAATACACTATTCTGAATCATCACAGATTCTCATTCCCATTCTGGCTATTTTACAGAACTTTCAGTTGTAAAGGGTGAAATTCCACAACTGTCAAAACATTAGTCACAAAGCAACAGAACACCATTTACGTAGTTGAAGACAGTTGCTCTAAACTATATTTCTAAGACTTGGAGCAATTGTGTTGTGATGTAAATCCTGAGCCGCAGTATCTCTTTGAATGAATTGTAACTCTTAATGGCAAAAAACCCAACTCCCAGTTACATTTCAGAGAAGTTGTTTTAAATTTAATTCAGTTCTTAACGCTGCTAATCTAAAAGAAGTTCTGGCCATTAGTAACATGTCTAATGGAAGAGAGGACTGGTTAGTCTCCTACAGTCTACTAGCAGCCTAAGCACAACTTCCAAAGTCAAACTAAAGATGACAATGTCCTCCGTGACCATAAAGCTCAAACTGAACCAAATAAGCTAAAAGCTGTTATAGCCTATCCAAACTCTTATGCTGCCTAATCATTAGCAATTTTAGGGAGGATTTTTCAAGATTTAGCACGTTCACTTGAAAAAAACCTGGAGCACCATTCACCAGGAACTAACGGTAGCTGCTGCAGTAGCCAAGGATGTAGGTAAAAGCTATGAACCTAGGAATGCAGGTTCAATGAATGGTTCAGATGATGGCACTGTCACTCTGTGGCAAGGAAAAGCACTAACAGATAAAGCACTTGGCTGTCTGGGAGGCAATCTGCACTAACAGGGTACCTGGTGAGCAATCAGAAACATTTAGAACCCCCCAACCAAAATACATTGTTAGAAGCATAATGGTGTTGTCAGAGGAAGGTAGGACGTGAAACGGAGGAAGAAAAATGCCTTTTTTAAAGAAGGCCACAGGCTACATCTTGGTATTTATAAGCAAAACATAGCTAGCAGAAGGAGGAAAGGAAGAAACAGCCAATGTCCATCTATTCCATAGCAGTACAAGCTCACCAGACAGTGCGGGTCGCCTTACTCCCATTTTCTTTTCACATTTTGTATCAGACATTAAGCTCCACAATACCCAAAGTCCTCTTATTCAAGGAAAAGAGAGATGAAGAGAACTAATAGGTCAAACTGAAAGGGCCCAATCACATTTTGGTTGAAGTCATTCTATCAGCTTTGATGGGAGTTCTTTTTAAAAGCAAATAACAAATTATCTTGCAATTATCTTTTTATGAGATTGTGCAACAGTTTTGATGAAACAGCTGATGCTTAATTTAGGATTCAATGTTTGTTTTCCCAGTAGTCTTGTAAATATATAAAAGGTCATGACATATAATTTCAAATAAGGAAGAGCAATTATTGTAAAGAAATATCAGGTTTCAGAGCAGATACAGAACTGTGGGCAAAACAAAGCTAAAAGTGAACATCACAAACTATAATAAAGAATAACTCTTGACTCCTCTAAACAGTGAGATTTGCAGTAGTCATAGGGAATATCTAACACATGTACTGATTTGAGTTAATATTCCCACCATCACTGTTGCCAGTATTTCACAGATCGTCTGCAAGCAGACTGTCTGCTGGCAAAATTAATCTCAATGTAAATGCCACTTAAAGAAAGTATAATTTTTATTTATTCAACAGAACCAAGAACAATAGATATTATTTGCTTTTACAGTGCGAAGAATATGTTAACTTATTTATAATCTTGTAATATGGCAAAAATTCAACCATGAGTATAGCCTCATTTTGCACATACGCATGTGAGCTGTTTGGACAAGGGCTGTTTATTACTAAGTCAGGGACATAGACCAAGAGAGGATGATGTGCTCAGAGTGAGTATTAGCACTCCCTGAAGAGACCACGATCTTACAAGAAGTCTTAGACAAGCTGAGAACTGAGTCCAGATTTCCAGGAAACCTAATCAAATACTGTTCCTCTGTTCTCCTACATGCCTCACAGCACTGATAAAAAACCGCAGATGTTTTCGATATGATGCAATAGCAAGAATTAACTGAGCAGTATAGGGTGGAGGAAAGGCTCTTGTGATGATCTTAAAGGTCTTTTCTGACCTAAACAATTCTATGATTCTATGATTAATATTATATACATAAATCGATGGTTAGCATTTAATATAATTTGGTATGAAGTTTGTCAATAAAATTCTAACCATTGATATTATCTCAAAGCTAACACAATAGGAGTTTTTCTGGAGGAAGTATTTGAATTAAAGCATAGCTGCCTTGCAGACTAGTTCAGAAGTGCATAAAAGAAAGCAGAGAGGATACACAGAAATGGGACTCCAGCTTGTCAATTCAAACAAAGTCACCAAAAATTCAATAATGTGAGCTCAATGCCACAAAGCTAGAGCCATGTCAGTCCTGCTTCAAGAGAGCTTAAAATCCAAGTGCCTGATCATACACAGCACTGATCTTCCTTGGCATTTCACTGAGCTGCAGGTACCAATTTCTTCTTGGGATCAGTTCATAAAAGGTGATTTTCCTGAAAAGCAACACTTAACATGGAGGCTGCATCTATTTAAAAATCCAGAATTTTACATGCAAATTAATGATAGGCATCTATTTTTTTTTAGGCGATGCAAAATGTTAACATACTACTGTATTTGCACAAAGATAGGCTCTATATTCTGTGAAACAGGCATTTCAGAGTCAGAGCTCTTTGCTTCTTTCCTTTCTCTAACACTATTCACCAGTGAAAACCTCTTCCTACCTCAAATTACTGATCTAAAAAATAGACACGGGTATTACCCAATAAGCATCTTGCAAGCTGTAATTAATATCTAATTGCACCATAGAATGCTGCTAACAAAATCCTAGCTTTGTCATAGAAAAATACAAAACACAGTAAATTTTGGCAGTGGAGACACAGGCATTGGTTCAGGGCCACTTTGCTTCCCTAGCAGAAAACTGTTTCCCTCTAATCATTTTGTGGAAATAGTCGGGCCTTTTACTTAATGTAGTAGAGCAGGAAGGTGAGGAACACAGCCCCAAATTTTACACCCTCGGCATCAGCTCTGTGTCTTTGTCTCTACCATGGGGAAATTCTCTGCACCCAAGACCTTCCTATGTACTTTTTCAGAATCTTCCTACACCAGGGAAGAACACGTACATCTCAGCCCACCCCCGTGCTCCAATATTTGGCATAAGATCATTTCATTTTGTACTAGAAGTGTTTTAATACCACACTGTTAATATAGGTGAAGAATTCCAGTTATGTGTGTGAGCATGGAAAAACTTTGTAGTCAACAGAAAATACAATGCAACCCGCAAAGAAGACAAACTGAATCTCAATATTATTGTGGTGATTGTAGAGAAAAGTTCACAGATAGATAATGATTTCTTTTTTGTAGCATATCTTAACATGCATCTCAGACTGTTGTATATTAAAGTTACAGTTATGTTAACAGGTGATACAAAACAAAATCAGAGTTTATTAATGCTGTGGCAACACATGCAGAAGGAAAGGGGTTTCACTAAACTGAAGCAATAAAATAATAAAACTTGTGGCATGTGTGAAGAATATGGAAAAAAAAAAAGAAAAACAGAACAAAGATCTGTAGAAAGAATTTTGGAGCACGATGAAACTTTTATTATCACTGAAAGACTAGCAAGTTCAAACCAAACTGCAAAGATGCAAGAATGACTGATTTATATATAGCCCCTAGCAGGATACTCTAGAAGTGCTCTAACATACTACTGCTACGGGTAGGAAATGGCTGACTTCTGATATGCCATGGAGATGCCCTGGTCTTCCCACTTTCCTTCCTGAACTGCTTTAGAAGACAACAGTTCTCCAAAGACATAGACAAGGTTGGAAGGGCTGATGTGCTTTGAAATCTTCCATTCTCATTTGGTGGGTGAATCACTATTCCTCAGTGCTATACCAGCCTCATCAACTTCTTATTCACATTTCCTGCTAGATGGGATTTTGTCTCCCTGGGTGGGTAGGCATTGCATTTGAGAAGCTTTAGGAAACACCGGTTTGCAGGCACTGTGTCCAGTGACCTGGGAGTGCCGGGCAGCAAATTGACAGTGCGATCCCTTGCTTGTTTCTGGCAAAACAGTGTATTTTGCACTCTCAAAAACCTTTGCATGTTTCTGAATGCTTTCTAGTGAATCTGAAAGTGTAATTACCTGAGAAATACAGTTTATTCCTCCACAGAAAGAGAGCATTTTGAATAAGACTAGACTGTGCTCCTGTTTAGGTTGCCAAACAACTCTTTTTTCAACCCTCTGTGCTCATGCACAATTCTTTTATAAAGTTAGCATCTGGGGATAGTATTTTCTCAGCATACTTTTTTATAAGAACATTTAATATGAGCATGTTTTTAGGTATTTTCTGAGGTATGAGTAAGGGAAATGATAAGCATTTTTCCCTTTATGTAGATAAAATAAGTGCTATAGGTATGTTGTCTATGCATGCACACATTCCTACTTATATTAAACCGTAAAAATGTTATGCTTGGAACATGGCATACAGGTATGCTTTCATGGAGAACTAGACCTCCTGCTACAACTTTTTTTCTTCATTTTCTAAGTCAAATGATTTGAAATTATATAAATTTTCAACAGAAGGAATATTTATTTTCTTTTCTGCAACACTTAAATCCTCAAGCCCAATTACAGCTCCTTTTGCCAGCCTCCTAAAACTCATTTCTGCCCTTAAAGAACCAGCCTGCCAGACTGCGGCATGGACCAATAGATAAATCACAGCTGAGAGCAGTTTCTGAGGCTGTTAGTTTAGGAAACCACTAACCACCACTTCCCAAATGAAACAAAATCCATCAGTTCTTCATTTCCCACCTGTCTTTAGGAGGCAGCAACTAACCTTTGCCACAGCCACCTCTCACCTGTGGCCTGCACCTATCACCCCTCAGGATCTAGTGGAAAAAATGGAATTTATATGTCGCCATGTTCTAGGCATAGTGGGGAGGTGATGGGATTAGTCACCTTCTGACAGTGCAAGAGTCTGCTGCACTCAGCTCTGTTCTGCTCCACTTCATCCATGTGCTTTTGGCTAAAAAAAGCAATCTGAAACCATGCATGCAGCAGGCTAAGACTCTTCATGTATGTCAAATATTAGCCTGATGAAGCACATGGCAAATTGTGAGGGACAGAAGATGAATCTTCCTAAGGATTCTGAATGCTGCTGCCAAAATATGAGTTTGGCCCCAAAATACATGCGAGGATTGGTGACAGGAAAAATTAATTGGCCTTGCCTTTTGGTACTTCAAGCTGAGAGATGGAGGACAAAGCTACACTCAGAGTTACCAGGAGATAGTCTTTTAATCATACCAATGCGCAACTGTTATATTTTCAAAGTTTATGCTGTATTCCCAAATAAAGCGTTCCTTGTTTGACAAATCAAGTTGAAGTTTGAGTGAGAGGATGCCTGTTAAGATAACTGAGAGGATAACTGTTAAGATAAGAATGTATTTAGAGATACTTGACATTTTGGCAAAAGGGGAAGATACACACTTGCATAGCATATAGTACATATAACAGCTATTTGAATTTGGTCTGCACTGTTTCCAAAAATTTAGCTTCAAGAGGCTTTTCTGCATATTTTTTTAAACATATCTAAGAGCTTAAAAAAACAGATAGGAGATAGATTTTTGCTTGAATATATAAAGTTGTGTGCTCTAATGAAGAGTCTTAACCTCTGTGGAAGACTTCCTTCTTTCTAAGAGATACAGACAGCCACAGCCTACCATTAATGGTAGCATTTCTGTGGTCTGAGAAAAGGCTATTAGGAAGATACTGCCTTACAGTGCTATAAAAATGAGTTAAAAGCCATTTTGCTGCTAGGTATTTTATATCTACAGCTACTCAGAAAGAAACCTGTCGTCTCAGTTATAAATTTGAGAGAGAGAAACATGCACAACATATCTTTATGGGTAGAAAATGAAAAAGGAAAGGTTGTTTTATGTATAATATATAATACCACTGACAGTTTTCAGTGTATGAAAATATATTAAATATTTAAAGGGATATTATGTGTGTCCCTTAATACCAAATGATGCAAGATCAGCTGTGCATGAAAATAATGACATTATCAAAGTGAACTGTATCTACTGAATCTGGGCATCTCATCAACACATACAAATATCTTAAGGGTGGAAGTCATGAGGACAGAGCCAGACTCTTCTCAGTGGTGCCCAGCAACCGGACAAGGGGCAATGGGCACAAACTGAAACATAAGAGGTTTCAGTTGAATATGAGGAAGAACTTCTTTACTTTGAGGGTGACAGAGCCCTGGAACAGGCTGCCCAGGGGCGTTGTGGAGTCTCTTTCTCCGGAGATATTCAAAACCTGCCTGGAAGATGTCCTGTGCAACGTGCTCTGGGTGAACCCGCTTTAGCAGGAGGGTTGGACTAGGTGATCTCCCGAGGTCCCTTCCAAACCTTGACATTCTGTGATACTGAAGATACCATGTAACTGTAACAGAGTTGCTGCACTTATGCCTTTGGAGATATTTCCATTCTAACTTCCTGATCTTGGGTGTTTAGTTGTCTGCAATAAACACCCTTTGGCATGACATTTCTCTGTCTTTCCTGAAGTTAGACTTTCAGAAATGGGTGTGCTACATGCGTAGAGACTGGTTTGCTCTCTAGTGGATTTGTTATACTGCATTATTTAATCTGTGAAGACTCTCTAGGGCTAACTAGGTTTGACACAGTGGCAAACGGGTGCTTTGTCTGTGCCATGGCATACCAATGAGTCTCCCCAGATACACTAAGAAATTGCTACATTGCATTCATGATCATTTCCCATGGCATTACTATTCATTCTTGATTAGCTGTGCTTGCTTTACCTGTATCACACAGCTGAGTCAAAAATTTGTTTCATATTTCAGGTAAGCAACCTTGTTGAGAGTTAAATAGTGAGGTGTCTGCAAAATATACTCATTTCCACCATCCATTTGTAATTTAAAAGCCAACCATTCTGGCACAGTTATAGCCCACATGGAACCAAGCAAAATGCATATGGAATGCTGCCAGAACCTCTAAAGGAAATGGTATGGTACCTCTACACCTCCATCTGCCCATCCCTGTATCAGTAAGCAAGACAAAACTTTATGTTCTTCTGTGGCAACCAGTATAGCCCACCACAGTACATAGAAACTGGTTTAGATACTCACAGATAAAGGGGAGGTTGCATTTTGAAGCCCTGTTACAAGCTAAGGTTAAACTGCCCCAAATGACCTCTAAACCATCCTGGCTGGCTGTGCTGAAACAGCTCTGGTGCACTGCTAAAATACATCCAGCTGACACTGCTGCATCACAACCTAAAGAGCTAGGTCTTAAAGATGTGCCTGATTTGGCAGCATAGTCAAACAAACACTCCGAAGCATGGGAGTAGTCACCCAATGAATACAATTCACAGGCTTCCTAGTAAACTGTTAAATAGCCCAGTGATTAACCATAGCAACCTTCAAATCTTTGTGCAATAAAATGCTCTAGTATTTGTCTAAATCTGCTTGTTATCAATGTAACTGCCATGGTTTGTGATCCGTTAGTGAACTATTTTATATAAAACACCATAATAGCTTTGTGATTTACACTTACTATTTAACACTCTTTCTAACAGCAGTATTTTGGCAGTGGTTTGCTTGTTATAAATGTTCAGAAGAGAACAATTTTCTTGCAGTCAGTAATTGCCACATCTCAGATAATTCTAGCCTTTTAGTATCGATTTTAAGAGAACTTTGAGGAGTTAGATATGAATATTCACAAAGTATTTATTATAAATATAACCAGTGGAGTACAATATATCAGATTAAAAGAGAAAGATCCTTACTCATTATAGTATACTTCTAAAACATAGCAATAACAATTCCTTTCAGAATTGTTATTCTGTATTTCAGAAATAAGGCTCCTAGCACTGGCTCTTGGATTTAAGTCAAACTTATTCTTAAATGATCAAAGCCTCTGTAGTGTAACTCTGGCATATATTATTTTTAGGTTGCATTTATAATATGCATTTTCTTTACTCCAGGTAAAAAAATGATGATTTTCATAAATCAGGTAGTCTTTTCAGCTGAAAGCTTCCTTAATGACAGTAAAATCAGAAGCTAATGCATATTTGCTGTGGTTAACTTGCCAGTCAACAGGCATTTACAATAGGCAAGTCTTTTACATGGGAGAACCGTGAAGTGTGAAAGAAAAGATGGATAACCAGAGCTGTTTCCATTAACAGGACAAGTTTAAACAGACTGTGCCCCAAGTTCTGTGGCTTCACATGACAAACTCCTGACAAACGTATTATTTTGAGAAGCACAGAAAAAGTGCAAAAATCATGTTTGTAGAGCTAGAACTTGTGCAAAAGGACCAACTTCAGAATGGTAGCTTCTGCAATTTGCAAGATTATGAGGAAACAGCCGGAGCAAAACTGCAAAAGGATACTGAAAGAACTGACGATAAAAATGTAAAGTAAAAGTGTGTAAAGATCTGCCGACATATGTAAATCACATATAGCCTTCAAAATTTCACACAGAGAGGAAAGCAAGAGGGGACTATGAGCATTTACCACAAGCCTTCTCCGAATAATATTTTAGATCTTTCTCCATTAAAATTAATTTTCCACTTAGAAGTAAACCAAGATCCTTGAGTGATATGAACTGGTACAAAGCAACAGAGCAACACTAATTCATAACCCTCAGAGATCCAGAAAAAATCTAGCTCATTTTAGTCAATAAAAGCTAATATTCTTAGAAACAGACTAGTCCCAACGATTACACAAAAGAAATCTTGAGACTAAACATGACAGTTAAAAAAAGGCAGAACCTGACACTTAACATTTATGACAATAATTTGGAAAAAATTATTAAACAATTGTGATCCACATACAAATCATAAATAGAAACACCATTTGTTACTAGGACAAGGACGGTAAAAGGACCACAGTGCTATTAGGACAAGTTCTAGCCCATCTTTTATTCATTTGTTACATTTGGAAGAACAACACACACTAAAGGGTACATAATTATCTAAGGGATAGTTTGTACGATATCCTAAAGCCATAAACTCGTATGTGAACAGAGAGAAAAGATTATATCTGTATTGATAAACAATCTTATTTGGAACAACATTTGGTAACTGATATTGCTTTTTCAGAGAGATGTCATAAAGATGACAAATAAAAAAATGCAGGATATGCCTCTCAAGGACCCATGCTTGCATAGAATATCAAGACATTAGTCAGTGGCTAATCCTATAAAATACTGTTTCTGTTTAATGTCATTTATCAGAACAATATGACCAACTGGCACAGGAACATAAGGATGATTACAGATATTCCTGTTCTACTATCAACTCTTAAAGATACTAATTTTATTCCCTACTTTACATGTTTATGCTCATGTGAAAAAGCAATGCATTCTAACATACCAGTGACTTAACCTTTCTCCTCCTTAAGCAAATAAATTTAAGACATAATTACAAATAAACATGTAAATTTGCTTAGAGCATAAGCAGAGTTTAAATGTATAAATACACAATTAAAATATTTCATGTTTCTTTACATTACATACTTCTGAACTTATCATATCACAAAAAGTAAAACAAAATTCAATTTCCTAATCCATTTCAATGTTATTTAAGGAGACACAGAACATTTCCCTCTAAGATTTGTTCACATGGCATGGTTTAAGTAAGCACAAAACCTGCTGGAATTACTGTAAGACAGCTAAAAATAATGATCTGCCTGCGTGTAGCTAAGTGGGATTAAGTAAGCACAGGGCCAGATCTGCACATGCTCCGTGCTTGTGACTGGATCAAGACTTTCACAAGACCTCTGATACCCAGTTAGGGGCTCCCCAAGAGGTCCATATCTTCATGAACACTCAATGCCAAAATGTCCATCGGAAAACATGGCCAGGTATTTAACTGCCTAGACTCTATTGAGAAATTTGGCACTGATTTGGATGCTGAGCTGTTCTTTGACTAAAATGGAGCTCAATAAACTATTCGACATCTCTGATTTAACATCCTATCCACCTCAAGGATGGGAGCAAGTAGCTATAATACAACTTAAATTTGCCTTAAAGCTCTCGGGGTCCTAGAATGCTTTTCCCTTCACATTCCAGTGGCTGTGTTTTCATTAGTAATACAACAGAAACCACAATGCAGTACTCTCACACGCCAACATGCACACACCCCCAAGGTGGGGTCCCCTACTTGCTGTGCTCTGTACTGACGGTGCCCTACCTTGATGCAGGCTATTCCTGGTGTCTGCCACACAGGACGTTTGGCCCAGCCCAGGTGGGCAGGTCTTCACACCACAGGAAAGCTTCTGGACAAACCCAGTTCTGGCAGCTACTGTTTCTTCAAGGTCTCTTCCCCATTGTTGCAAGCTTTTATGCTTTTTTTTTTTTTTAACTCTACTTTCCAAACTGATGCTTGCTTTATTTCAGAAATCTCTTGGTAATTCTGACTGATGGTTGTCTTCCACTTTCGTATGAGTGGTTTTGGACAAACGTGCTCACAGCCCTTTTGCGAAGCCCAGTCACACATCCCATGTAGGCTGCTGCTCCCACCTTGGCAGGTGGTGGTACCCAGGCTGTTTGCCATGGTAGGCTGAGCCAGCACATCGCGTTCTTTTAGATTCTGTGGATATGGACACTTACAAACAAACCTGAATTAGTTGAGGTGACTTACATTACAGGCAAGAACGGGGGAAATTATGATTGATTAGTTTAATTTTTTGATAAAAAGCTACAGATTTTGCTCAGTGACCTTTCTGTGTAGCTCAGCCTGCTTTGAACTACTGTCACCATACTTAATGCCAGATTTATTACACCACAAATTCATGATACTTCCTGCATCCACATGGTATTTCAATATCCAAGGTTGGTTCTGACAGCAATAATTGAAGCTTTTCTTTCTTTTTTATAACTACCTAGTGACCATTTTGAGGTTTGACAGTTCTTTCATACCACAGGTATGCAAAGCTGAGAATCCAGGAAACTGTCTTCCCTTGCAGCCATGCTTCAGTTCTTTCCCTTCCCCCCACCTTTATTTTATCTACTAAAATGAATGTACGCCTTGTTCTCAGAACGCTTGCTCCTCACACAGAAGTACATGGAAAACGATGGGAATGCTAAGTGGCATGTGAGATCATCTTTGAGAAAGATTGAGGCTGAGAGCTCTTCAGAAGTTCAGACTTACTCTTGTAGGAAAAGAATATGAAATATATCAGCCCCAGCTACTGTGACCACTCATTTATGCTAATGGACTTTGATGGGAAGTTCTCTCATCAACAATTTTTAATGCCTCTTTGGAGTGTTTCAGATTCTTAATAGGCCTAATAGCGTGGGGAACCGAAAGACATCCAGATGAATTATGCTTTCACAGTAACATTATACTGTCATTGTTATAACTTTAAAACAGTACTTAGGGTTAGAGTGACCTCAAATGCACATCAGATCCTAAGCCATTTTGAGATCCTTTTAGCTTTCATTATAACTTGGTTTATTCTGCAGACACAATTTATTCTAAAATCTCATCTGTAAGGAAACAGGAATTGGACTTTAATGTGAATACGAATAGCCACAGTAATACTGACTAGAATAAATAGCATTTATGAAGAAAAGACATTCATCCTTTAGAACAGCCAGTGTCTTCCTGGGGTAAAGAAGAGGTTGTCTCAATGTTGAGATAGATCCCAATAGAGTTGGCTTATTCCATCCCAGTCTTTAAGAGGAGAAAAATTGCCCTATTGCAGGATTCTGAAAATGTACAAAGCAGCACATAGGTACAGAGAAAGACAACAGATCTAAACTGCACTCCTGCAAGACCATGCTGGAGTCTGGCCAGGACTTTCACCTTACTCTGGGTCTCTGAGCAAGGGCCAAGCAACAGCTCTATAGAGATGACTACTTCAGCTTACCTAGGACCATTCAGGCCAGAGCAAACAAATTGGCAAGCTAAACAAAGCACAATTTATCCACTTGGACTAGTATTTCTGCCTGCCTTTATTGATTTTTCTTTTTTCATTGCAGAGTGGGGGACAAGTTTTGTTATGGTTTGTGTTTATTTTAGTTTTGGGGCTTTCGGGCTTTATTTTTTTTTGCATCTGCCTCTGGAGTATCTTCTTGTTGCTTTCTATGGGGAATAAGAGCATCCCAATTTTCCAAAGATACATTGACTTAAAAGTGAAATACAGGCTCTAAGGGAGACTTCCTGAAAAGTTCTTTTTCCATACAATTTCATAGATGAAAAAGGAAGAGGAAAGTTTAGAGAAGCAGGCACAAATGTTATCATAACACTTACCAATGTTTACAAATAAGTAGAAACCATGAGCAAACCAGAAAATGACAATGTATGCAAATATTAAGGTCAGAAGAATCCATGCAAATCAAGACCTCTTTGCCAGAGATTTTTTAAATTAAAAATCAAACAAAACTAAACCCCTGAGGGAAAACAAGCTTTCTGCTTCCTGAAGGCAGAAAGATACTGGTGAAAAAAACTGACTGGGCAGTTATGGCTCAGCAAAAGCAGCAGATATAACAGTATACAAAGGACAGGCAAGTGATTACCTCTATTCCTGCAAGCTGGGATGTGCAAAGAACAGATGGATCAGAGATAGGTGCATGTGTGCAAGTTTTGAAATGTACAAATGCCGAGAAAGGAAGCTGTGACACTGCGGCACACAGCAGCAGAACCTTACCAGGTTGGCATTTGGCAGCTAATTCATTTGAACACAGAGAGAACCACTACACACTGATACACAAATGTTACGGATCAGTACATGCCAATGGGGAGAAGGTTTGAATTAAGAACATTCAGGAAATAGCCCCTTTTAATACACAGAGTTGCATGCCATGAAAAAACAACAAACCAGTATGCTTATCTATAATACACATACTAGCGCATTGAAATCCTTCATAAGAAGGATGCAAAACCTAGCATTAAATGGTGTTCCAGCCTGAGCAACAGAAGCCACAAAGTAACTCAGGTTGTATGTGTAATGCAGAGAACATAACTAAGGACTAGGTGCCACTTAATCTATTGTGTCTGGTGTTTCTTGCTGGCTGGCTGTAGTGCTTCACAGCAGCTTGGGAAACACTGGGATTTAGATATGGGTTAGGTCAGACAAATCTGTGCAATCAGGGCTAATCACATTCATTCAGTTCTGCCTTTCACTGAAAATACACCCTGCAACATTGAAATAACAAATGAGAATACCAGTTGCAAGTGCAATCAACCAGTGGAATCACAGGGAAAGAGGAAAAAGAAGTCAGAGATTTTTATACCCATGCCTGTTCAGAGCCTCCAGCATGGCAATTCTGAGGAATGTGGTGTTTTTAAGAAAAAAAGCTTTAGACAGTTTTCAGAAAGGACAGTCCACCCACTCCCTGAAAAAGGCAGGTCTGCTGGTGGCAAGCACAAGAAAAGAGACATCTAGGATCTTTGTCTAAAGCTGTTCTTTCTCACTTCTGTAGTATACAGCTACAAGTTTGTTCATTCAAAGCATAAGTGGTTTTTTTCCCCAGGAAAGAGAAGAGAAACTGGCTTTGTAAGAGGTGCATTCCTACAGTCATAGGTAATTAGCAAACAGAAAACTGTCAGAAGATTTTGGCAAGCCCAGGCAATAATGACTCAACAACAACAATTTTTTTAGCCAAGAAACTTTTTCTATACCTCTTCGGTCCTTCCTTCCTGTTACATTCAGCACGGCTTTCAACATTTCAGTTGGTCACCTGCAATTGCTTTTCTCATGTGCCTTTGGGGAATACAAAAGTCAACTAAGTGGGGTGAATTTATAAAGAACAAGTAAAATGCCACGCCCCTAGAAGCTAAGGGTCATTGCTGAGCAACAGCAGGGTGTTCTCAACTGTAAGACTTGAGGACAGGATGCTTCCGTTTGATATTTACTTGCTCAGCTCTGTCAAACTGTAATATTCGGGGAGTCAAGCCCTCAAATAAGCCAGAAAACTCTTGGATTCTACTAACCCAGTCCTTGTTTTAGTATCTGTTTATTGGAGCTAAAGGAAGGCCTGTTAAATTGATCACAAGACAAATGATAAGCAATTTGAGGTTTAATTCTGGCTTTGGTATTAACTTTGAAAAAAAAACTTCTTGTAACTGTATTTCACATCTGTGATAACAATTAGCCCTGTAGATGTGCAAGAGTTAATTAGTTATAATTTCCCTTGAAAAATGTAAAGTGCTACATAAGCACTAAATACCATAAATTTTTCCAATAATAAATTGGCGTAATTCCTAGACCTGATTACAACTTGTCCAAAACCCATGCATAACGCACATGTACACAAAAAGGTACATCATCCATTATATATGACCTCGAGCAGCCTAGACAAAGTATATTAGCCTAAGTAATCCACTAAGTATTTTGCTCTCTCTAAAATGGTCCAGAATTAATAGATTGTAAAATATGTCTTTTTTCCCCCATCTTTGCTTGGAGTTAGTATAGTAAAAAAAGTTGTTTCTTTAATATTGTATGAATTATGAAAGGCTCACATGCAACAAAAATAAATTGGCATTCATTCCATTTGAACAAAATGCAAAAATAGTTAAGGAGTAATAAGGCTGTTCTGATTATGTAAGTTATACTTAGATACTATATAGTAATGCAGCTTGAGAGCCTTATGGGAGTTAACAGATTACAATATCCTCATAGAAGGGCATCATCCCCATGTTTACAAAAAGCAAAAGAAAGGGATGAAGTAAATTAAATGAATTGCCCAAGATGAAATAAGGGCCAGACTTGAGCTAGAAAACTTGGTCAGTCTCCTAAGCTGTTGGTTAGCAGTCACACCTGCAGCTCTGTCTTACCAAAGGATTTCCTTCCGGATATAGCTATTGTTTTATCTTGTCACTTGTCAAGAATGAAAATCTCCAGAATGGTCACATGGAGATACATAACTCTGAAGGAAGTAGCTATTAGTACTAGAAAAACAGGCAATGTAGTGTCAGAGAGGTAAAGGAGACAAAACACACCAGAAAATTTGCAACAGAAACATAAATGTTTGTGGGAAGAAGTCCCTAACAGTAAGCTCCCTGGAGTGTCAAGACCAATCAAAAAAAACAGTCCTGGAAGAGAGGGAGCATTGTCTTGGAAGCTCTGATTTTATTTCACCTGTGTAATAGCACAAGACAATCTGGTACCTCAATCATGCACAGTAACATTTGTGTTTATAATTGCAGACAATAAGGACTCTGGCTTCTGGGAGGGACTCTGTTTCTAAAATAAGACCCTAGACATTTGTGGAGCCACACAGTGGGTAGATTTCCTCAGCCAACTTAAACTTCTCTTCTTGGGCAGCTACCACTGCTAGTAAATTTGGGGGAAGATTTTCCTGACTCAGCTTCAGCTCTGGGCTTGCTTCAGTGAGTGATAGTTGCTTAGGTCTCTCATCCATACTAGTTGTAACACAGAACACAAGGTGACTCTTCTCATCTCTGCCACTGCAACGCAACATCTCATGAATTTCAGGGACCAAGTCATTCTGAGTCCCTGAAAGGATCAGGACATAGGAATCCTCCTCCCAACCTTATGCTCCCATACCCCCATGCATGCTACCTGAGCTTCTAAACATAAGAGAAAAGCAAAAAAGGTTTGGAAACAAAACCACATGCCTCCTACATTTCTCTACACCTTAGTCCCCACCTTTGAGTTTTGTTACTGTAATTAACAGCTGCTACATGCTCAGACTGAGGTTGTTAAACCTTAAGAGCAGGAAGTAATTGATTTAGTGCCATGGTTTAACCCCAGCTGGCAACTAAGCCCCACACAGCTGCTTGCTCACTCCCCCCTCAATGGGATGGGGGAGAGAATCAGAAGAGTAAAAGTGAGAAAACTCATAGGTTGAGATAAAGACAGTTTGATAGGGAAAGGAAAAGCCACACACACGAGCAAAGCAAACCAAGGAATTCGTTCACTGTTTCCCATCGGCAGGGGGGGTGTTCAGCCATCTCTGGGAAAGCAGGGCTCCATCACACGTAACGGTGACTTGGGAAGACACACTCCATCACTCCCAACATCTCCCCCTTCCTTCCTTCTTCCCCCAGCTTTATATGCTGAGCATGACATCATATGGTGTGGGATATCCCTGGGGTCAGTTGGGGTCAGCTGTCCCGGCCGTGCCCCCTCCCAGCTCCTTGTGCACCTGGCAGAGCATGGGAAGCTGAGAAGTCCTTGACTTGTCTAAGCACTACTGAGCAACAACTAAACCATCAGTGAGTTATCAACGTTCTTCTCATACTAAACCCAACACACAGCACTATGCCAGCTACTAGGAAGAAAATTAACTCTGTCCCAGCCAAAACCAGGACATTTAGGTATATTTGTCTCAGGCCCTTTCTAAATTACAGCTGGACTGGCGCGACTTGCAAGCTGTCCTCAGCCTGTCTGCAGCTCTTAAACTTTTGCCTCAGCTGTCAATTTGGCAAAGTAAGCATCGCTCCAATCTGACTCCTATGCTCAGAAAAGAGCATTCATCCTGTTAGCATCATGCCAACCGCCCAGAATACCTTCTGCAGACAGGAACACAGCCCTTCCCACCTCCTTCTGGCAATGCATTGCACCCTGACCTGGACCCTGCTTCTTGCCATGAAAGCAATTAATCCTTCATGACTTTTTGGTCCTCGGCCTCTCTGAGGATTCCCCCGAGTGTCAGGTAATGCCAGCCACGCAGCTCTTCTGAGATAAGCCACTTGCCAGCTAAGAGAATGGACGTGATTCTCACCATTTTTCAGGAAAGACAATCAAATAACACATTAATTTGCTTACAGCTTGCATCTCAGTTCAAACCAGAGCTAAGAGAAGGCATTGGAGAACTCTGCTTACCCTGTTTAGCAGCTCTGAGTCACTCAGATTGCTCTGAACCCTCCATCAGAACCGTTTATAAAACCCAGCTTTATTAACGTGCATCTGGTGAGAACTTGGCAGACAACTTTGCCCAATGGCAAAAAAAAAAAAAAAAAAAATCCATTTAATCCTTTGAACATTTACAGTCTCCAGACAGCCAACCAAAAGAATACTTAGCTGCATTTCCTGAATATGCATTTGTTGGCAGTTTCCAAAGGGTTAAGGGCTATATCTAACTGCTAATAAAGTTGAATAAAATATTCTCAGACATTAATGGGAATTGTTTGAGGTTCCAAATCGGCTAAACCAGTTTTTAATTAAACAATATTTAATAAATAACATTTAAAACAACTGAGCTGCTATCTTAAGGCTTCCTAAAAAAAAGGCTGATTCTTAAAATTTTTTTTGCAGACTCTCTGGCTGCAACATAGAGGAGGTTGGACTAAGCTTTTATAGTAGAATAAAGTATTTATCTTAGGAAGATCAACCTTGCTGTGATAATTTGATTTTGATTGAGTTATGCCAGGTTTGCAGCAGATCAGAATATCTGAATATTTTTAGTACTCTGAGAGGATCTCAATGTAATAATGCACGAGGCTCTTCCTTATATACAGACTTTCATATTAGTACATTTTCAAATCCAGCATGTTGAGACTTTGAAGTTCTTGGAGCTGGGACAATCTTTGTTCTGTTTGTGCAGTGCCTAGCCAAGTGCAGTTCCAATACACAAATAGGGCTGATGGGTATTCCAGTAATACAAACTATAAGTGATTTACTTACATTTCACATGTCTTCTTGTCACAAAACAGATGCTGCTTCTGTCATGTGCAAAGGGTTGTATGTAATGCACTTGTGACTAAGCAAGTGTGAAAGGCGTCAAAGACCTACCTGACAAACCATATGGCAGATTTATTTATAAAGTAGTGTACTTTCAGATGTACTGCCTGAGAACATGCTTGTCAAACAATTCTGTGGTCTACAAACACACAATAGTATTGATACAGTGGGAAGTGTAGATAAAATGCATCCAGACTCCAGTACCCCTGCTGACTCCAAGTACCTTACCCTACCACAGTCCCACTGAAATTATCTATTCAGCATACCCAAAAACTGTATCACCAGCCAGTCGTTAAGTCTGCTAATTCCAATATCACAGCATAAGCCATCTTAATGCTCTTGCCCTGGTCATACCTACTGGTATCAGTTATGAGTCACTGCCATTCTTAGCTCCACTCTGACTTCCCTAATTATGACAATCCCTGAAGGAAATGCAATTGGTACCTTGGAAGCCAATGTGCTGCCCAGGCCATGTGAGCTGCCACCATTGACTGGGACCTTCTCAGAGCTCTCAGCAGCAATGAATGTCCTAGTGACAATATTTCAGTTAAAATTTGTCATCTCAGGGCTATGTCTTTTTTAAAGTGCCATGCACATGGTCTGAAAGAGGTACTAAAAACCACCAAAGAAATTAGCAAGAGAAGAATTCTGTTCACACTACAAGCAGCAGCGTAAAACTTCCTTTTCCCACATAATACATTTTTTCCTTCTAGTAAATGGTTTACTTAATACTGTAAGACATGGAAAATTTAATTCAAAAGCTTTATTCAGCCATGCTAAGTTTTCATTAGTGCAAGGCAAAAACAATGATTTGTATATATTGAATATCAGCAAAACAAAATTCTGCAGACCTAGTGCATATACTACTGGATTGATGACTGCTCTGCACAATGTGCAAGGCAAGCGAGAAGCACAGTGGAATCCCAGGGATTTTTACCTTTTTTCCTCTGCCTATTTACACAGGCTCTTGATGTCAGGGCCTAGAGCATATCTCTCCCCACTAAACTTCTAAAGGCTAGTGAGCTGGAATGCTCTGTGAAGAAAGCTGTAAGGAGTTGCCTCAACAGCACTGCTAAGATATTTTGGCGGGGTTCCCCCTTTCCTCCTTTGTAAGCTGAAGCTCTCACCCTTGTCCTCTGCCTGAGCTAGGTCTGAGCTGCGTCATACAGCCACGGCCATGCCTGGCCATGCATCCACTTGATCTGGACACTGATCCATGAACCGACTTCCCAGCTGACCCTGGGTTATCCCCAAGGGTGCCCAATATCCTGGGCCAGGGGCTGCCCCCCTGGCCTTCCCTGCTCCCTCACTGGGGGCAGTGGGACAGGTCCTGCCTGGCAAGGAATGCCCAGGAATCCCCTGCAGCTCCTGCTCCCCCAGCCAGCTACCAGCCCACACCACACCCTGATATTTAATATTTAACAACTGTATGTCAACCTCTTTTAAGTGCTAGGAAATACACACTTTTTCAATCTCAAAAAAAAATAAGCTGAAAGCAAGAAAACTAAAAAACACCCAATACAGACATGCATCATTTCCTAAGGGGCTGGGGCACGTATCTTTTTTAATTGATATTTTAAACTTCAAGAATAAATTAACCCAATTACAACTCTCAGCATCTTAATGCTTTCATCTGAAGAATTCAAAATTATTTCCTACCACTAACAAAAGCATGGAGGCTGGGTTTTCTTGTTTTCAGTTGAAATTTATTGTGATTTGCAGTCAAAGCGTAACATCCATTCCATCAACCACCCTAACTGCAGGCAGAAGCAGTTCTATTCCAGAGGAAATTGTCTTTACATCAGCTTTAGTTGTGAGTGGCCAAGACACGAAAATAGCATGCTCTTTCTGGTGCAACAGCATCACAGCAGAGGTTTCAGGTAGTATAAGCCATTAATGGGGCCATTTCTGCTTGCCTTCCTAACAGGAAAAGTTACTCAAGTTATGTTCTGTACAAGGAAAAAAAAAATAAAAAATCAAGCAGCTCTTTACCTAATGCCAATAGTACTTTTCCTCCTGCTCACAGATTTAGGCAGTTAGCTTGCAACCTTCTCAAATGATTTCTACACCTGGAAAGCATAGCAGACATTCAGATCTCTCCTATCACAGGCTAGCTAGGAAAGCAAAATAAAAAGGAAGGGTCAACAGAGGAGAGTATCACAGAAGCTGCAGGCTTTGTAAATAGTGTCTAAGGGACTGCCTATCACCACTGAAACACACTTTAATTCACTTTGGAAACTGAAGTGCTTATTCCACACTTAAAATAGTCAATATCCTCATAGTCCTTCAGAGAACACCAGCTAAATTCCTATTTATGCATTTGTTCTGTTCACACTCAGTGCGGGGCTAGATGACAGCCACCTCGCAACAGTCAGTGTAGCAGTTTGCTCAGAGACCTGCTTTTTCAATTCTTTGATTCCTAATGATATTTACATGATTGGTGGCTGAGGCACCCATACCATAAAGAGTGGACAAGCTCTACCGAAACCGTTCCCTGAGGCCTCTGTGCAGGCATTGAGTTGATGTTAATGCCTGCACTGGTCATACACCAGTCTTTGCCTCTTTACAGACACTCATCCCTGGCTCTGGTTTGCAGCCACCCAGGTCCAAAGGAAACATCCACAGCCACCTGCCAGTGCCTGAAAGGCGATGGCCGCTAGACTGAGGGGGATTGTTTCTCCATTTAGAGGGGAAGTTCTTCATGAGTTTCAACAAGTACTAAATCTACTCTGTCACCTCCACACTCAGTCTGTTAGAGACAGATCTGAACAAACCCTTAAAGGTGTGAGAGCTGTGCTGTGAAAGCCACCATGGATGACAGAAGAGGAATACAAATTCCTCAGTTACGGGGTCTTTCACCATACCATTTGCACCCAAGCCTGGGGATGTCCTGGGTGCAATACCTAAGCACTGGGTAAGGGCCAACCAGGGCTGCTAGAAACAGGTCAAGATGACCCCAAGAGATTAATATCAACACTTTGAAATACATCAGACACTATCAACCCATGATTTCTGCAAGTACTGAAAAGCTTCTGACTTCAGGTGTAGAAGACATCACAGCAATTCAATAGTGACAGAACAGAAACAAAAAAAATGGGGCTTCAACACAAGCAAAGACAGAAATATTTTTCAAAGCACCATTTACATTAAAGGCTCATTAAAAAGGGAGAAAATTTTGTCAGACCTAATGGGAATCTGGGAGTGCCTTCAGATATTTTTTAGAAGAAAGCTTTAAAAACATTTGAGAGTCCTCAGAGCATGCACCAGCAACAACAGGGATAACTTCATTTCAGAATTTGTATTAGTTGCTAAATGTGCTATATCTTGGGAATTATTTTGATTCCAAACAGGTGATGTTCAAATAAAATTCAGATACCCCTTAATTCAACTATTCCAGATTCATACTCTGTATGTTTATCTAACTTTTCTTGAATGTAGCTAATGAATAATCTTATAATAGCTACATGTACATTTTACACAGAATAAATGATGCAACTCCAAGATTCAGCTCAGCCCCCTTGTATACAGCTGCAGCAGATTTTTGTCCCCTTCTAAGTAGTCAGGAAATTAGTTTGAAGCCTTCTGCTAATACTTCAGTTGCGATTTTAGGATTTGAGGTTAGTAAGTGAATATGTCTTTAAGGCTTGATGTACCAGGCAAGGGGCTTGAATCACTGAAGTGATTAACTTTGTCCATCAAAGCAGCCCTAATTATTCACTGAACTTTTAAATGTGTGGAATGGGGAAATCAAAATAGGATGAAATACTTAATGCATAAAAATAATTTGTAATACACTGACAGCACAGAACTTGGAGTCAACACACTCTCCATACTTCACAACAGAGGTGTCTAGCTTTATTAACTGGGTTAGTAAAGTCATGAGAGCGAAGACTTACAGAAGCCAAGCTAAAAAATGCTGGTGCCTCGGAACAGGTATGCTAGCAAAGCTAGGCAGTCTCAGCAGTGTTGGTTTAGCTGACAGGACTGCACCTTAGCAATTGCACTGTTCAGCAGTTCAGAGCTTCTAAGAGGAAATTCTAAGGGGAGAGGGCAGCAAAGAGGATAAGGAGGATTACTTTAAAATGCATATTTTATCTTTTTACTCAGAAAACCAATGTTCAAATAACATCTGTGCTTAAAAGATAAAGGTAAAGCAGCAGAGAAAAGCCAAAATCCATTAGTACAATGAGTACTTCCAATTTTAGTAGTAACAAGCAGAGCCCGTTCATACAGAGGTTAGCTAAACAGTTATTTTAAGGACTCACTGTCCTTAGTGGAAAATTAATAGAGCAAGTGTCAAAAGCCTTTCATGATTTTAAAAATTAGAACAGTCTGTCTCCACTGGGTATCCATACTTCATAGAGTGCTTTCACCTACAGAAAAGTAGAGTGTGAGGTTTATTCAGCTCCTAGAACTTAGCACAGCTCTCCTGAAATCGTAATATCTACGTATCTCAATCACACACGGCATGTGACGAGTATACTGGCTACCTAGAGCAACACAATTCCTCTGCTCAAGTCATTTACATCATTCACAGCAGTGGAAAATTTAAAGCACAGTCACTTAGAGACAGAATCACAGCACACTTCAAAACCCTCCCTTTCTGGAGTGCAGAACAGGGGGCATAAGCAGCTATTAAAGCTGCAGAAGAAACCTGTGGAGGAAGGAGAGTGAACAAAGCATGAACATGTGCTAGATTTGCAAAGCAAGCAAAAACCCAAACCTGAAGGTTTGCATTATGTCAGGCGTTGAAAGTTTTGCTAATCATTTTTGGGGAATGACACAGGTGTATTTGGGGAGTCACACAGGTGTATTTGAAGGTAGAACTAGGTTTATAACATCCATGGCTCAGACGATCACTTGATGCTTGCTTCTACACATGCCATTTGACTTTTGCAAGAAGCTGAACAGGCTTGTCAGTCAATCCCCTGACATGTGATGGCAGTTTTCACTTGCTGTTCAGCCCAGCATACATAAATTTATTTTTGGACTGCAGCTACCATCAACTCCCACTTGTCTGTGGGTTGTTTGCCCAAGTTATAAACTAACAGTGCCACCTATTGCACATAGGTTCTGATGCAGACATGAGATTTGTCTCTGGGTAGGGCTAGCTCAGGTGCAGCATGATCCTTTAGTACAGGTGCACTGCTGTGCAAACAAAGAACTTTGCTTCCAAAGCTGGCATGGGTTTTGCAGTAGAGTGCCAGTCATGGCCCCAACTTGGCTCTAGCAGTTTGTTTACTCTGGTTTTAACCAATTCCACTGGTCTAGTGTGGGCTCTGGAAGAAGCCACTCAGTCCCTTTATACTGCTCTCCCCAGCATGTCCTCTAGTGACAGGATCACCTAGCATTCAGATAGCATTCTGCCCTTACATCAGGCAACAGAGAAACACACTGCACTCTTGCCAAGTTTCTGACACATACCTTGCTTTTCCAGCAATCTATTAGATGCGAATTTAAAGGTACAAGAGATAAAGGAACCTTGAGTCCTTCCAGCCACAGGGTGAGCTCAGCTGGCTTTGCCCATTATTACAATGACAGAAAAGAAGGAAAAAGCCCTTTCCTGGGCTGTGGCAGACTAAGAAGGTCCTGCTGCCTCCAGAACTGTCCCCTTATGGCTGTTGCCCCAGGGTCTGTCACTTACTGGCTGCTCTTCCCCACTGGGCACTGTCAACAGCGCAGGGACCACAATCCCCCCAAGCATAACACTATGGACAATAGCCAAACAGCAGATACTAACAAAGTCCTGTTGCTGGAAAGCCAAATAACAAACTTCAAGTTCTCTCCCTTACATACAGAGTCAACCACTTTTACACTTTCTCTCCTTATACACTCCTACTAGCTACTGTCACATATTTCCTAGTCATTCAGTCACTCTACCTAAACAGAAAGCCTACTCACAATCACTGTTCATTAGCAGTAGCACTACTACAACCATGTGTTTAACTGACACTGTATTTTTAAGCGCTATACCTTGACCATTCCTATCCTGCATGTCCTCATCCCACAGTATTACAGGCAGCTTGCATGGACCTCTCATCTTATTTCTTCAAGAGACTACAGATACTCTAGTCTATCATCAGGCTGCTCTCAGCTGTACTCTCACATTCCATATTACACCAATGAAACTGCAATAACATTTATTTTTCAGGCTTACTCTGAGCACAGCTTTCAGGTCCTTCCAGATCAGTGCAAGAGAAGGCCAGAGTCCAGGTCCCAAGCAGTTCTATTCCTTTCAGGTCTGGGCTCTGATGCATATGTACATGATGAGGAAAGAGGAAAACAGAAGAAGGGGTGGTCTCTTGTGATATCACTAACCACAAGGTTGCATCTACTATCCAATATTAAGCGGTTAAAATTAACACAAACTTAATGGAATTGTATTTTGGATATTAATTAAGCTTCTCCAACAGAATGAAAAGTATATTGAATCTTTCTCTTGCCTGCCCCTACCCCACAGCCACTGACAGCAGTCAAGATTGACTGGAGAGTGAACTGGAACTGTTCATTTTAGTAAAAATTTGAGCGAATACCTTATTTTGACAAATCAACACTTGCCAAAGTTCTTTACAACAGGTTTCACATTGTTTTTCAGACTCACCTATATTTCAGCTTTACTCTATGTTTATAAGGAGAAAAACAGGAATGTTATATGACAGCACACAACTTTGCCATGGTGAACATGAATTTATAGGTAATCTGATTATACAGATGAGTATGTGTTATCATTAAGTCTCTCTTCCTTGTTCCAGCATGCAAAAAAAGCCCCTTTCCCTTTTAATCTCCTTGAATCAGCACATATCTGTCATCCACTTTCTGGTAGTAAGTAGTGCTTCATTTTAACCTTTGATAAAGATAAGACTTTTTAGGCTTGATGTTCCTTAGTGAATCTCATTTATTTTTACACATCATCTCCACAATAACCAACACTTGATATTCTAATAGGAAACTAACATTGTTGGCATAACTGTAATTTAGCTGTAATGTTGTTCGTGAAAGTGTACTTCACAAGAAAGTGACTTTTCAGATACCATAACTATTTGGATATTCAAGTCCAAACACCAGTATTATGCACAGCTGCACTTCAAACCTATTTGCGTTCAATTACTCAAAGAATTCTAAGAAAAAAACCAGCAAAATCCCCACTTTTTAAGAACACACCTCAAGAATTCTGGTTGAAAGTTAATCTTGAAAACAGTTATACAATTAATGTGTATTAGATTTCTACTTAGCAGCTAAAAAAATTTCCCATAAATTAAATTATGGCAAATGTGGTCTCTATTGCCTTTCTAGTGGCAGAGGACTCATGACTACAAAATAAGTGAGAGGATGAAAGGGTGTAGTGTGTTGCAAGCTGGATCCTGGGGGAAACTAATAACTTACTGTGGAGCTGGAAACCAGAGTACTTTTTTCTCCCCCTACCCCTTCTTTTTTCACTGTAGAACAGCAGTAACTATGCATCCAGGGGATGCTCTGCACTTGCTACTTCTGAATTAAAAAAAAAAGAACAGGCTGGATAAGCATGTGATGAAATTGCTCAACACTAAAGAACAGCACATACATTCTTTGGGATCTTAAAATAATTTCCCAAGGGAACATTGTGGTGGTTCTTTGACACTGAAGACTACATGAATGCCAAATAAAATTTCCATGTACTGACTAATCCACTAGCTATCTATCATTCTGCCAGCCTGCTTCCTGTTCTAATTCCCTTTGTCTTTTTTCTTGGCCTGACTGAACCCACTCATGTCCTTTGGAGCTGCTACATACACAATGACAACAGGTTTTTGTCTTGGGGAATTCCCCACTAAAAGACATTCTTCAGTGGCTCCTCTTTTACCTTTAATGCACACATAACAGCCTTGCCCCCAGTATTTTCAATCTGAGTTATTCTAAGCATTTAGATCCAATTCTGTACTGCATTTCTCCATGTGTAGTGAAAAGACAACTTAAGTGAGGTGTATGAGGCTCTGGAAAAACACTTCCTAATTGTTCATCATACATATGGAATCAAATTTCTCCTATTTCCAGGCAAGACACTTCTTCAAGTAGAACTACAACTGCAGCACTTAAGTAGTTAAAAAAAATCCACACTGTATCATAAAAACATACAACATTGAATAGTCTAACTATTCAGAAAGAATAGATCTACTATGACTTGTGAGCTGGCAGAAAATTTATCAGAAGGCAAATTTTTCAAGAGAAAGCCAGATCTTTAAATAAAATCTTTCATGGAGACTTTTTAGCAGAAATGTCAGTTTCTGAATAAACACTGAATGCCTGTAATGTGGTAAATATTAGCCCAAAATGAAAATACAAGAGAAAGTTCCACTACACAGCTTTGATTATATAAAAGACCAGGGAGAGATGATTCTGAGGCACTTTGATGACAATTCATAGCTGAAATGTCATTTAGGGATGAAATATTTTTACCAAATCTCAACTTCCCTTGTGAAGATAGGCCTTAATTTCCTGACCTTCAAAGCACTAGCTTAAATCATTATAGGTTTGGCCTCTACATTTTCTATGAAGTCATTTTTAGACTTTTTAAAGTTCATCATCATCTCTGCATGAACCCAAAAAACCTAATAAGAAACTCACTCCCCCAAGCCCCACACAACTTTATATAATCTGCCAGAATTGTTTTTTTTAAGGTCTAATTGATCACAAGTTCAAAGCTTCAGAGCACTGTGGTCTTAAATGCTAGTTTTTAATCATTTCAAAGATTGTGAAAAATTAGGAGAACTGTAATCTAAAACACTGGCAGGGCAACTGGCAATTTAACTGTGCTGCAACTCTTGCCCACAGTTTCTGCCAGTGATATCCAAAAATACTAAAATCTTTGAAAACTCTTCTTATACTAATGTAGCAATTAAGAATTTCAACTGGTGTTTGTGGATACACAAACATAGAAGGCAGGAATAAGAGCAGCCAGAATATATTTCAGTTAAAAAAAAATACTGTTCTGAAATTTTGAATATTATCATGCCTACAGTATTCATCCAAGTTTCAGCAAAATCAATGAAAGCAATTCCACTGGTTTGAATTGTCTCCAAACTGGATCCCAAGCACAGTCAGCAGCAAAGGCTACTCAAAATATAGGCAGAAGGCAGCAAGCAAAGTGCGGTGTTAATCTGATTCTACCGTAATGACCTGCATTCTGGGCTTATGACAACGAACATGAAACAGCTTCACAGTTAACATATATAATTTAGAAATTAAAGACCCTGCTGTCAGCCCAGAGCACATTCCCCTTCTAGGAGTGCAAACAGGGGAATTAAGTGGTTTACCTAGCTGAGTCCAAGGACAGTTCCTTTGCTGATAAGAGCTGTTGTGAAGAAAGCTAGACATGAGGGCCTGCCCCTCCATTCCTTGTAAAGTGGTTTTAAGCAGAGGCTTTACCACTGGCCCCTGCCTCTGCTCCATCCTGGCTGTACATCTGTGCCCAGACTCATACCTCCAGGACTCTGACCAACATACACGGCCCCTGGCCACTACATCTGACCCTGATCCCTCCTGGTCACTCTCAACACACAAGAAACTGAAGATGCCTGCTACAAAAAGGAAAAAAACTAGTTTAAGAAGTAAAGCCTTGAAAGTCAGGAGTTGCAAACTTGCCCATGCTAGTGCACTGTAGACTGCATTAACTCTCATAAGAACATTTCTAAAACACATTTTAAATTAATTTTTCTATTTCTTCCCTTCAAATGCATTTCTCCCACCCAAACCTCCAAAAGCATCCAATATCTAAAGAATTAAAAGAACCGTATTAGCCATGTGCTCAGAGCTTTAATTTTTCCTACACAATTGGTAACTATTTCTCCTTTTCCTAAAATGGCAGTCTTGCCAGAGAAGGATTGGGAATGAATCCTTTAATTAAAACCAAGCATTTCTTCACTTAAGTTTTGCAACAGTTAATACTTTCATATTCCCATTTGTATGGGCTAAATTGCTTTGCGCACATAAATTAATACATTCAAATTCAAAATAGTTCTCTCATGTTCCACTGCCCTTTTCCAAAGATAATGTGATTAAAATGAACCGCTATTAAAAATAACCACTGTTTCTACAGGAAGGCCTATGACAGGACAGATTTTCATTGCTGGCTTTCATTTCTCTGTGGGTGTTCAAAGGCAACATCCCTCCTTCTTTCCACCTCTTACTCATTTTTAAGTACCTCTCAACAGTTTGTAATGCAGGAACTGTGTACATCAGCAAAACAAGTAGAACTGATAGTAGTGAATATGCAAAAAGTAGACTAAAAGGAAAAGATTAGCATTTTTCAGTGCTCTTTTCATTTCAACATCTGCATATAGCATTTAACTGGAGTGGATATTTCTCTATTTTTCTACCATGAACCCAGCATTTTGCCATGACTATCAGTCCCAGATTGCTCATGTAAGAACATACCGCTAAGGGAACTAGTGACTATTTGTCTTTATTTAATAACAATGAAAATTGGATAGCATGGAGCGATAGGAGATGAATTGTGCCATCCATTTCCAGGAGAGAAACAGCAGGAACTCATTACTTTTTACAAAGAGTTTCTGGTTTTCAGAAGATGAAGGGCCTAGCATACTGTCATTCAGTAAGTGCGCTTTTATATTTATCCAAAGAGTTGTTTGCAATTTTCAGCGAAAGCTGCTTTTAAGAAATGATGAATTCCGATAGGATGCTTTGAACGTGTATGTCAATGAAACAAAACAGGAATAGATATTTTTCTTAGTATTTAAATAAAGTTACTCTGTACCGAGGCTTTTAAAAATAATTTCTCATTAAGGTATTTCAAGGACGATGAGAGTCAAATTAGGATGCTGTCCAGAGACAACCACACTACTTAAAGAACATACTGTGTATCTACCTTGAAAATGCCAAGTGACTGTGTCATTGCAGTTAACTATAATCTTTTCTAAATGAAAAATATGAGATCAGAGCATAACAGCAGTAAAACCTTTGTGACTATATAATTGTTCTCTTGCCTATCTTTTACGGAGAGCTTTCTATCTGTGTTACTCAGCCAATTTGCAGACAGGGAAGCAAATACACCAGGAAGTGAGGTGAATTGTTCAGAGTGGCAGAGAAGGGACCAGAACCCCTTCTCCTCACCCAACTGGTAGCTTGATCCCTCCTGCTGCACACTTGAGACTATGCCAGTTCAAAGAAAGCATCTGTTCAAGTAGTACCTTAGCAGAAATGGGCTAATTTTATCAGTTCTCTTCTTTTAAAATATGTACATGTGTGCAACTGTAGGATCAGACATTCAAAGCTGACTAAATTATACAGTGATCTTAAGATATTTTTAGTAACAGTTATTTTACAGCTGGAACGTGCCTCACAAGTAGACTGCAGAAGCTTTTCAGCTCAGACTGTACTGTAGTCCCCAATATTATTTTTTTTTTTGGCTCCTTCTTACCCTTTATGTCCTTGTGCAACATTCAAAGTCAATTGTGTTTTATTTTCAGAAAAAAAAAAATATTTAAAATTAAGAATCCAAAGTCACACAGGAAAATGCTTTGTTTCTAATGGTCAGCCCAAGTACCTTTTTAAACCTGGCAAAGAGCCTAATTCTCTTTGGTTTCAATAAGATGCAGAATACCAAGTGCTCAATATTCACTCAGATTTTTAAAAACACAGATTACATTCGTAAGAGCTTCCTGGTTGCTCACCCACTCTTGGGCCAGAGGGTAGGAAGGGAATTTGAAGGTCTGCTTATTACTATTATCTCCGTGCTCCTAGAGCAAGAAATAGGCAAGTATGCTTCCTACCATGCTTCCAGGCACACAGTGGAATAAGCTAGTGGCAGAGCATGAACGGGGTATTTCCACTCCTTCCAAGATTGTGCAAGAATTCAAGTCTCAATCTGTCAGCATGCTATGAAGTTTTAATGCTCCTTTTTTAGCATATTTTTTTTTCTTTTCCCTCAATTTACTGTAATAGAAGTAATGCATTAAGAAGCAACGTTTTGACAAGAAAATCAAGACAAGACTATGGAACTGTTCCTTTTAAAGTAATTATCAAAGTCCAAATTCATTTTAGCAAGGAAATCTGAGCTTTAGCCCAGTAATTAATGGAGATGATTCCAGAAAGAGGACTCATTTTTCATATATATAATGACAGATCTTGTTTTCCATAAAACATTTGAGAAGGCTTGTGAGCATTCTGCTAGGTTTCAACCAACATAGATTGATTAACCCCAAGGCCTCCAAGAAGTAATTTTATTTCCCATCTTTATGGTGCAGCTAAATTTTTGCCAGGGCAGAGAATGTAGACTGAGTATCAAAAGCTGGGAGCTGCAAAATCCAGACACAGCACAATTTGCCATATTCAATTTATCCCCCTTGTTTTTAAAATAAGAGAAAATGTTGCTAAAGGTGCAGGCAGATAATCTGGTTTGTGTTATTTTATTAGTTTTACTTTTAATCAGGATTGTCATTTATAATGTGTACAAGGGCACAAGGCAAAACAAGTTCATTACTTCTGTAGAGGCAGCAAAATAATTTTCTAAGTATACATTGGAGCAACAGACCTCAAGAGCCCAGTAATGAGCTCACATATGTCCCAAGAAGAAAACAGGTTATTAACACACTATTTAGTTTTAATAAGTTTTTCTTACATCCGTTTTTATGATTGAAGTCAATAAAGTTTAACTGCAATGCAAGACCTACATGGAACTGTCCCTTAGTTTCTACTCCCCAGAACACACAAATGCATAAACAACTGGAAAAAAACCAAGCAAAAATTTCTAGTCCATATGAAAATTGAGGTCTAATGTATCTAATGATACTGATACCATTGCTTTGATGCCATTAAAAATCGGAATGTTAGAAACTAGTCCGCTGCAATCAGTGGAGCTCTATCAAGGCAAAGAGTCTCTGAACATGGAGTTCATCAAGGACTCAGCATGACACAGAGATCATTCAAGTTTATATCTGTCCTATAGCTCTCCTGGACTGAAGAATTCCCATTAAAGTAAATTGCAGAAGCGATTTCTGTCATGAAGAACTGGGTAACAGAGGGAGAGGAGGGGAGAAAGCATCAGTAAAGTATTCAATAAAGATTTCATTGTGTTGCATAATTCTAAAGTGACTTGGAAAGGTTCACCACCACATTTTTCTCCCAAAAGCAAAGACAGAAAATTTCAGAACATTAAAAAGCTCAAGTCAGATCTCTGAGTGCTTAGAACAATATTGTATTTTCTGGAATCAATGGATCTTGCAAGAGATTTAGGGCTGTATTGGGGGTTATTTTATCCCTGAGGGACAGTACACTAACTTCTGTTCAATACATTACACTAACTTCTGTTCAATACACTTTCATGTGTGCATACTGATTTTACACTTTTAATTGCTTCATGCTAAACTTTCTGAATAAGGCTTAAAACATTTTGGGTTCAGTCACGTGAACTATTATAAATGAACTCCTAGCAAATTTCCCTTCAACATTCCTTCCAGCCTCTCTTACCTATACTATTCCCTAACAAAAGCAGAATGCGAATTGTACATAGCAAGCCAGGTAAAGATAAGTAGCATGAATAGTGAAAAAATCAGATGGATGATAACTCCTGCTTCTGCCCCGAGTCCCCCATGCAGATTTGTGTGCACATGCAGAGACAGGAGGAGGGATGTGGAAAGGCTCTCTAGGCAACTTGGCCTTGAGAGCCTGCCTGAACTCCAGCAGCATCTCCAAACCAGGATACAGGCAGCAGTTATGCTTACTGTTAACAAAGTTTGGCATTCTGCCTCCAACTTAGGATCCTTCTTTTTATGGTGCAGGATATGAGGAGAGTCTCCACGGGCAGCCTTCCAGCTGCCATTCCAGTTCCAGGCTTGCAAAAGTTTGCTCCTTCCCACCTCTACTCTGGCAACATGGAAGAGAGAGCAGAAAGGCAGTGGACTCATCTTGAGCCCACACACTTGCTTTATGCTGGTGATGTACAGTTTCTAGACAGAGAAAGTTGAGAAAGCCATCTTTACTTTGTACACGCAATCAGATAATGATTTCTCAAGGAGCTGATTAGCATACCTGCAAAAATTGAGCATTAAATGTTGCCTTTCCCATTTGGTAGTGGTTTTTTCCCCCCATTCTACATTGATGGAAATATTGGCCATAGCATTAGCCCATACAGCTCTCACTGCCTTGGACTAAGTGCAGAAACAGAAATTTGAAGAGAGTTTATTATTATTTATCCTTAAAGCACTCTATGTTTTTATTTGTCTCTTATTATAAGCTAAGGAAGTGCCTAACGATTGCTAGGTGCCTGTACCTTGCAGAGAATTGAATCTGTAAGTATACACTCTAAAATGCTACAAATAAATAAAAGGTGCTAGAACACAGTTTGGCCACATTGGAACACAAACTGGAAAAAAAACAAGCATCAGCTTAACATCAGAAAACAGCTAAAGGAAAATGTAAAGGGTCTCTAGAAACATGGATAATTCTTATGAGATTTAGAAGCAAGCATTCACAACGAAGGGAGAAAGAGCCAGTCATTCTACTTGCTGCTACAGACATGCCTTGGGTGCATCTTAAAGAGACAGATGAACACTGGGAGTAAAGCCTTGTGGAGACATGGACAAGTAAAAGTACTCAAAAGCCTACAGTTTTGCTAAAGAGAAAGCACACATGCCATTCATGTTTACACCATACAAGAAAGCTCGGTCAAGATCAAACCTCCCCAGGGATGTAGTGGAATCACCATCACTGGAGGTTTTCAAGATGCAACTGGACAGGGTGCTAGATAATCTCATCTATGCTCCCTTTTGCATGAAAGGCTGGACCAGGTGATCTTCTGAGGTCCTTTCCAATCTGGGCTGTTCTATGATTCCATGATTAAAACAGACCCTTCACCTTCTGGGAAGCAGAGTATTTTTCCATAATCTTACAGTGACTTAAGGCTTGATTTGTCACAGAGACATTTCAGGGCCAGAATTAATCCCTTGTCACTGTGAAGGAAAAAACCAGAGAAAACCTTGAGAGTCTCAGAAAATGCAACAAAGCTGCTGTTAAGACTGAGGCTTTGCACAGCAAGAGAGGCTAGCAGTACCAGCAAGTAAACCAAGCTCAGCCTGGAAACAGAATGTCATTACCAAGGTGCCGATATCCCAAGAGAAGCAAAATCCACTTAGCAGGAGGTGCTATCTTAATTTTGCTATCCTGTAATCAGCTGTTGACAAACTGTTAATTGACTGAGCACAGCATCCACCAACACAAAGTGTTGAGGAGGACATGGGTTGTCTAACTGGATGCATTCCCAATCTGTCATCACATTTTGAAAATATAAGTACACAACTGGTTCATCACACAGAAATGGAAATCACACCTGCTCCAAGCTGTCATTAACATACTACAATGCCAAGTAACTGGGAGAGAGGTAGAAAATAAGAGTTGCATTTGCATCTAGAGCAGGCATTTGCTTTCACTTCATAAACCAGAAGCCCAGATTCCACCACAGTCAGTGGAGCAGCATTCTTGTCTACAGAATCCTAAAAAGGAGGGGAAGGAAAGATTTGTTACCCATTTCTTACAGTGCTAGATCCAAGAGGCAACCCACTGGTTATGAGGCCACAGATCTCAAGCAAATACAGGAACTATTTCTACAACACAAAACATAATTAAGTTGTGGAACCTACTCCTAAAGGATCCAAGAACTATGAACAAGTTCAAAGTAGGGATAAGCAAATTCACAGAAGTCCATTGCTGACAATTAGATGTAAATGAAGTGTTCTAGAAACTCTTATTAGTGCCAGGTGTTTCCAAGATAGAAAAGATGAGATGGTATGCACAGCTTCAGCTTGTGCTCTTTTGCTAGGTATTTCTTGCTACCCAGTGTTGAGACACAACCCTTGGTAGGTTAGAAATTTGTCTGATCCAGTTTTGCAATTCCTATATTTAGGTTTAGTCAGGTGAGAAAGAGGAGCCCAGTCTCAGAGTCCATAAACAGGTAACTAAGGGAAATTCCACAAATTCACTTAATCATAGCAACTTTTTTCTTTCAACTCCATAGATTCAGTATGAGTTGTCACATAGTATTTGCTATAATTTCCAATTTGTAAGCAAGTACAACAATAATATTAACATCCCTCACTAGGGTATTCTGATATACAAGTGCTTCTAAAGGCATTTACCTTTACAAAGTATCAGTGATGTGTAAAGTGTTAGTGACTAGTAGGCATGAAGGGGAAGTATTGGAAAAAACCCTTTTAATGTCATACAGCTCACTTTTAATATCATACAGCTTGTCAAGTACATCTGAACACAAAGGTAGAACACCCTCCAAAGAAGCCAGTGTGCTTCAAACCAAACTCCTACGTCTGTCAGGAAAATCTTCCCCAAGGACAAAATAAAAAATAAGCTGCAAAAATCCTATTAGCAATCACAATACAACTTTTGTCCTTACATGAAGAATGGCTATTTGGAAATTGAAGAGCAGTAGGTAGCACATTAACTCTGTTCTACTCAGATGAGCTTGGTGACATTGGGCTTCATCAGCCATTCTCTATCTGCATCAGTTTCACTAACCTTACTGAGATAGTCAGGATAAACATATATTTAGGGCATGCACACAGTATTATGTGTAAGAGTGCTTACACAGACCTTTTCAAGCCTCTAAAAACCAGAAACTACAGAGGAGACTGATTTGCCCCTTCATCTTTATTAACATTAAACCTCTCACAGTTCTACTCTCACCTGGTCGCCTTGAGAAACAGACAACTGAACAGGGGCTGCAAAGCAGCTCAAAAATAGCAACACATACTGCAAACAGGTACAAAACAGCAAGATGTACTATAAAGTGTGCTGAAAGAGGGAGAGATATTTGTTTCGAGTCAGAGAGGAAGGAAATTTCAATCTGAAGAGACAGTTTTCTGGGCAGTCACCCTTAGAAAGCAGAGGAGCCTTATACATTCCCATTGTTTTCTCATGCTTCACGAAAGCTCGTAAGTCCAAACATCCCTTCTAACTTTTTTTTCTCTTTCCAGCTTGTATTTTAATAAACAACCTTCCCATTTCTTCAGAACAAAAGTAGGTTGACAGTTAAAACTGTGAAAGCAGCATGGCAATCTTATTAAGAGTGCCAGGTTTGCTATGCTACCCTGCAGAAAAATACAGAGAAATACAGTGATGCTAATTAGAACCCAACCCTGAGCAGCTGGGTGAATCCAATTCAATGAGTAATGAAACTGCAACACTTCCAAAAGCTTTAACTGCATCTGGCCTAAGTATAGCGGTATGTAGCATTTCTTATCCGATTTCTCCAGGAACTTGCTGCTGTCCATTCATGAAGACTAGATACTCCGCAAATAGGTGTTTGATCCAAGTATGACACTTTTATTCATACTTTCTGGTCAAGCATGGAAGATATACAAAAAGCTCTGGCTATAGACAGCATTAAACATTTCACTTCTCAGCTCTCTTTTCTTGAGGAACTGTCAGTAATCTCCATTCTTCTCCAGGCTAAAAGTAAGTAGGTTCTTTCAGAAGATTAGTTTAGCATCCAGTAATCTGTTTCTCTAAACAGCCTATTCAGAACTACAGAAGCAAATCCCACTCTCTGTAATCCTGTTGGTTGCACTGTCAGGAGTCTGTGACAAGCATACATCCTATTGTAACATAACATCAATGCAGCATTTATCATTTGAGAAATATTACTTTCTTCCCTTGCTTCTTAGGCCAATTAAATTTTAAAAAAAAGTTATGAGGGAAACAGTAGATTGCCCATTTCTAGAGATTTTCAAACCAAGATTAGGTGCTTCTCAGTGCTACTAAAGTTTCTAAAACCTTTAAATTTAACTTTTAAAAATGACACTAGGTTTTGCCTGCTGTGGTTTCATTCCAACCCTAGCCTACCCATCTTCCCACTTAGCACATCAGGTAACAGCAAAAACAGTACAGCCCCACTAGTAGGGCTGAGCTAGGACCTGAGGGTGACCCCAGCACGGACCTAACCAGAACACCAACCTACAGGATCTAAATGTGACACACAGTACCAGTTGTAGATACCAGGATTCATCAACAACCCCAGACACGGCAGGAGGATGAATCAGGCCCACTGGCCATCGAGGAGCAACAGGAGTTACTACTGCAATACAAGAACCAAAGACAGCCATAAAACACACCTAGAGACAAGCAATCCTAGAGCAGAGCTCAAACCAGCACAGAGTCCTCAGGACTGAGCATAAAGGGGGTCCAAGGGCCTATGGGAAGGGATGTGGGCAGAGGTCCCAGGTGAGACTGATCAAGGCCAATAGAGCTTATTAGTGCCCTCAGGGCCCTGGCAGAGTTGTTTGCAAGAGGAGGACTCTTAGGAGTAGCCAGTTGTCGTATAAGTTCATCAGTACATAGACCTGAAAGGTCATTTTTATGTGGGGAGAGAGGCTTTAGGTATGTAGGGAGCTGTTCAGTGTGTGGTGGGCTGTAGATCATAGCAGTTTGTTGATGTGCTTTGTTAAAACCTGATTGAGGTTTGGTTTTTTTATAGCTGCGTTCACTACTGCATCCAGCAAACTTTCACCATGTCAGTAGCTATGAACTCTCACCAACAACCTTAGTTCCCTCTGTCAGTTGTAAGAATGTGCAATTAATTTTATAGCTCCAAGTAGGAAAATTCTATTTTTCTAATCGCCATGGTTCTTCACTGTATCTGTTGCAATGGCTTTAAACATTAGGGGTTTTTTTTAGCTTGTCCACCTACTACAGTGGTCTCTGCTTTTCTATGGAACTGGGATTAGCAGATAATGCTCCGCATGTTTGGAGCCTGTAATTCCAAGATTTTCTACCCAGTCAAATAGATTTTAGGAAGCTAGAAGAAGTGGTTGGATTTGTTTGTTCTTAAGCCCTTTCTGTAACATACCTTTTTTTTTTTTTTTTTATCTACAGAAGGTTCTGGTGGTTACTGTGCTGATCAGCAAATAGAGCATAGAACATGAGGACTGGCCATTTAAAAGCCATCTGTACTTCTACTAGAGATCCCTGGAAAGTAGGACTAGGATGTAAAAATGGCAGAAGTACTGCAGTAGCCTTAAGGGAGGGGCTACACCTTCTCTGCAGTCCCCAAGCATTATTGAGATTTGATATTTATGTTAAGGGATAGTACTGAGCCTCAAAAGAAATCTTGGGCATAAACCCCACAATTCTCCTTGGGCAGAGGAAGTAGTCAGCACCTGTTAGCAGCCAAAAACTATCTGGCCTTTTGTTCACAGAAGAGATTTTACTGGGAAATACCTGAACCACAAGTAGCAGCAAATGGTAGGCAGACAGTTAAGAGGACTTACAAAAACGTCTGTTACATTTCCAAATGGCAGCCCTCTGTTTCAGAGAATGACAGCAGAGCTCATTTCTTAGGGTGTGGTGGGTCTTGGGTGACTCCCTGCACATTCTTATGGCTTTTTTTTCTGCCTTCTGCAACAGAAATCATATGGTTGCATTTAAAAAATCACTTGGAGGGTTCAACCATTTAAAATAATTTTTACCATTTTCTGAACTGCAGCAAAGTCTTTTTTCTTCTACCTCAATGAGGCATGTAATTCAGCTTCTTCACAATGATGTGTGAAAGGAGGAACAAGAATACTGTTGCATTAGAAGGTGTGATTTAGCAGGACTTATTCCCTGTGCATAGGTCTGTATTTAGATAAAACAAAATAGGTAATTTATAGCTATATCCTAAGAGGTTGCCAAAAGTATAATTCTCTATGAAGTCAAATCAGAAAGTAATCTTCCTATTATTATTATGGTCAAGGCTCTGTCAGTGTTAGCAGTATAACTGTCTGCTCCGCCACTTAACATGGCTGTTTCAAGATACCTTTGGCTTCAGTTGCCTTCAAGTTTGCAGTCTTGGTGCTTTTCTTACATTAATGCATCTCTGAGACAGAAGCAAAATGCGTGCCTGTAGGGTTTTAGATATAAACCGAGAAGTCATATTAGGAGGTCATCATTGTCTTATGCTTTCCAATTTTTACCTCTTCATTTGTCATGGAATACTTCTTCATTTGTTATGGAAAAATTCACAGAAATGGGAGACCAAAATGTAGAATATCAGCTTAAAGAATATCTATCACTTGTGCTACTGAAGCAGTTGGATCAAAAGCTGTTCTGCTGGGTGAGGCACAGAAATATGAATTCCACGCTTTCACTGTGTTTTGAGCAGTGGGACAGTAACATTCCCACTGGGTAGGGAAGTTGCAACATGAGCTATAATTAGGGTCAAGTATGCCAAATGGTATACTCACTTGTGGGACAGGCTGTAGGAGTGACCAGAGTCACAGGACTAGAATGTAAGACTTGGATCAACAGTCTTCTTGCCAGAGATAGGAGGGTCTAAAATCAAAGCGGGCTTGCTTTGCAGTTGCTATTCAGCAGACCTCTGCTTTGCAAACTGTTTCTTTCTTTGTGTGTAAGCGTATGCCAACAACAGTTTATTACAGGCTCAGTTCTGGGTCCCTGAAAATTACTCTTCAGTAACTTTGATATAATAAACTACATGCCATTTGCAAAGCAAGTTAACATTTTTGTACTCAATCAGTTGATACAGATAGAAAAAAGATGTCTGAGGATATGTAAACTTTTAAAAGTGTGCAATATATTTCAGGTTTCCCTCAAGGGGAAAAGGCACCCAGGAAAGTCAGGTGTAAGAGCTTATGGATGAAGCTGAAAGACCAGGAACACTTTTTATGAAACAATTGCCACATAAAAAGCTGTACCATGGCTAGGAATATTTCAGCAATAAAAATGAACTTTCAGTGCAGGGCTCTTCTGCAATAAGTCATTTAAGACTACATATTTATATCCTTAAAACATCCTTTAGATTGCTACCATACATAATCCACTTATTGATTATATCTATTTTAGGTTGTCCACTTGTGGATCTGAACAGTACGTAACAGGAAAAGGCTGGCAAACAAGGCTCTAAGCACTTACCAACTTCAACATTCATATTCTGTACAAAACACACTATTTCGAGATATCTGCTAATGCATTCTTTGGCAAAAGGGGAGCTCTGAAAAAAGTTTAAAATAAGGCCTATCATCAGCCCACGCTTCAGCTAAATGTGCACCCCCTACAGTTTTTCTTCTTTCTTTCAAAAGAAAAATATTATCTTGACTTTGTGCCTGACACCCTTGTATTCTAGGGCTGTATCATACAAATGCTCTGCACAGGAACCCCCCTGAGAAAAAACAATAATTTTCTTTACACTGATCACCTTAATTATCAAACCACATGTCTGAAAGTTGCAATAGGCTTAAATATTTATGGACACATTGGAAGATGCATTTAATCACTGGGTGATAAGTGGTTGCTGCTGTCTTTGTACATTTGAAGATTTTTGTGGCCTTGGCAAATAAGACTAGAATTTCAGCTTCCTGGAAGCTTGAGTAGTCTTTTTCTCAGACAATTTGCATTTAAAAATTCTTCTGCTTTCATATGTCACAGGAACAAGATAAAATTTCTCAATCTAACACTCTGTAGCCTAATCCAGCAGTAACTCGTTCAATCAAAACTCCTGCGAAATCTAACAGTTTTTCCTGAACAGGGCCTACCACAGCCGGCCCATGATCACTGTCTCACTACCTGGGAAGGCAGTTGCAACCCTCAGATGACAAACTGCCTAAAAGGGTCTTTGACAGCAGAAGCATTTGGGCCTCTGGCAACTGTCATATGTGAGCAGCTGCACAGTGAGCTATGGGGATGCTCTGTACCAGATGGAGACTGGGCTGGAAGCAGAGTTATCAGAGAATCCTATTTCCTTCAGCACCTGTAACAGCATTTAGTCACTAACAGCACAGGACCGTTCATAAATATGTCCTTGCAGGGGCTTATGGTTTTTTGGACTTGGCTCGCTTTACTTTTCAATACAGAAAACTTTTTGGATGTGTCCCGGTTTTGGCTGGGACAGAGTTAATTTTCTTCCTAGTAGCTGGCATAGTGCTGTGTGTTGGGTTTAGTATGAGAAGAACGTTGATAACTCACTGATGGTTTAGTTGTTGCTCAGTAGTGCTTAGACAAGTCAAGGACTTCTCAGCTTCCCATGCTCTGCCAGGTGCACAAGGAGCTGGGAGGGGGCACGGCCGGGACAGCTGACCCCAACTGACCCCAGGGATATCCCACACCATATGATGTCATGCTCAGCATATAAAGCTGGGGGAAGAAGGAAGGAAGGGGGAGATGTTGGGAGTGATGGAGTGTGTCTTCCCAAGTCACCGTTATGTGTGATGGAGCCCTGCTTTCCCAGAGATGGCTGAACACCCCCCCTGCCGATGGGAAACAGTGAACGAATTCCTTGGTTTGCTTTGCTCGTGTGTGTGGCTTTTCCTTTCCCTATCAAACTGTCTTTATCTCAACCTATGAGTTTTCTCACTTTTACTCTTCTGATTCTCTCCCCCATCCCATTGAGGGGGGAGTGAGCAAGCAGCTGTGTGGGGCTTAGTTGCCAGCTGGGGTTAAACCATGACAGAATCAAATCCAATTTTCATTCAAGTAACTAAACTCTCTAAAACCAGTGGGGTGATTTTATGACTATAACTGAAAGTGATCTTGTTCCTAATATTCCAGGAACAATTTGAGATCATTGTCCAAAGAGTAAATGGCCTGAAATGTCTATTGGACACTAGTGATGCAAGATGAGTGATGAGATAAACTCAGATCATATTGTGTGTAGTTATTCTTTCAAGTAACTTATTTTAAACTGTCCCTGGGAAAGGGAGAGCAAGGCAAATTACAGTGGCAAAGCTATGGCAGAGTATAGTTACATAATTACATTTCTTACATTCATTGTGCATTTCAGTAAGTTTCTCTGTATAGGTAGACTATTTTTTTTTCCAATTCCTTGCAATGTCTTGTGTAGTTGTTTATCTTCTTTAAATGGCTGCCTAAAAAAAAAAAGACTGAGCATTACTTATCCATTGTTCTTGGTCTACATAATGCACAGGTCGGTGGGAAATGAAGAGGAGAGGCATGCCCGAGGTTGCAGGTAATCACTGGTTAAGCAGGAGGTCCAGGATAAGTATTTTATACCTGTTTTGTAATACTGAAGGAGAGAGGTGAACATTACTCTATTAAAACTTGAAAATTATTAAGGAAGACTGTTCCCACAGAAGTCTTAAAAACTGGCAAATGTATCAAGCCAACATACACATTAACTTCCAGATGGGGGTCAGAAATAGTACTTTTCACTGCATTTAGATGAAGGTGCATTTTCTTACTGTGGGAAAGAATGACTACAAGCTCTGAAAAGGTAGTGCAGGTATAGCAATACACTGGAAAATATGTCTTAATTGTTTCATGTTTATCCTGCTGCTTCATTGGAAGTTGCTTATCTCAAATATCTAAAAAGATATTTGCAAAGGCTAGAATTTGTGGAAGCTTGGCTTGAGAACTACATGCAATGGCATCTGGATTTACAGCTCTGCTGCAATATGTCTTTAAGACACTTGCCTAAAAATTGACTACAAGCAAGAACTTAGCTTATTATATGAGTTTTCATTTTCTCAAACATGCCATCTTTTCAGTTGAGCTTCTATTCTTTTCACAGGCAGTCTTGAAGTACTGTGACCTTTAAAAAAAAAAATTGCAGCATATATTTTGTGCATTACCAAGTGCACTGTAGATACTCTGCTATAGAACACCTGTGAGCTTAGCCTGGGGTTACATCTGTGCCTTTGGGCAGCCTGCTTCACTGCTGAGCTCCAGCAGCATTCGGAGCAGGTTTAAAATGAGCATGGTGTGCCGTGAAGAGAGCTGCCTGCTGCTAGTGGGACGAATGCTCTGCCTGGAACAGAAAAAACGCTTGCTGTGTTCGCAGTACCCAGTGCAGCTTTCAGATACCCAAGCCTTGTGCAGTCCCTGCTGAAGTCAATAGAAGATCTCTGTGTCTACCCAACCTTAACACAATTTGATTCACTTTAACACGCAGCTACCAGAAAGGAGCTGAAAACGAGTTATTTTTGAAACAAGAAGTCACTGATGGTAAAAAGCCATGTATAAATAAATATCCATGCCATACCTAATAAATATTACAGTCTTGTGAGAAAGACCTGAATTTTGGATTCATTATTGTGTAAGGAAGAATAACTCCCTTGCCTTTAATAGCATTATTTCTGATTTAATTCAGGAGCACAATCAGAATTATTCCACCTCAATGACTGTTCATGTTGTAAATCATGCTCTATGTACACCCGTGCCCTTCTGACAATTGATAAAAGGGAACAGGTATCACAGCAGAGAGGAATACCGACCACAAAGAGCAACATGTATGAGAGCAGAATTTGGCCACAGATTTTTGTGCTAGATTTACTGGCTGACAAGCCTAGCCAGCTTGAGCTTGTATCATAATCTAATTAAAACCTAATAATACCTTTTCATCTAACTTGCTCAGCCACATAGATCAGGCTTTGGAGGTGTCAGGTCTGGAAAGAGAATTGTACTTCTGCCTTGGAGATATTTTTATTGTTGAGGAAAAAGATACTGCAAGAAACAGTTCCTTACAGCGCCGAATTCTGCTTTGGAAAAATAAAAAAGAAAAAGAAGTCAGGCAATAAAAATTCGCATTTCTTATCAGATCTCTCCTGATCTGATGCACTCAAACTTGAAAGCTGCTTCTCCTATCTCTTGCAACTTCTTTCTTTTAAACTCCGAAGAGGCTTGACAGGCAGAAAATGAACAGATGCACATTAGAGGTGGGAGATGATCCTGTAGGAGGTCTATGCTTGAGTTATGCAAGGATGAGGATGCAGAGGCATGCCTGCATGGTGGAGCACTGTGTGGGCAGAGGCATCCCCCGGCATGCACCTTTTTACAGGACTGGATACTATGTAAGGCTTGCCAGTGACTGCCTGCCCTCTGTTCTGTACCTGGGAAGATTACATGTAAAGACACCCACATGGAGAAGTTTCACCAGGAATAGGCTGTCCTTTGGGTTCCAGATCTCATTCTTCCTGTCACAGTTTCACTGCTGAGCAGTCGTCTTTTCAAAGCCAGCAAGGGAGCTGTTCCTCTATCTTCCGTGCAGGCATCGTATGCTTCCTGACCCAGGTGCTCTCTGGCACCTCTGTTCTCTGGAGGTTATGGGTGCCTCTGGCTGCAGGAAGTACATTGAGTGCTATTGCACTCTGCTGCACTACTGTTCCAGTCTTTGTACAACAAACTTCACCTCGGTAGCCAAGTGTCTTCTGTAATTGGACATACAGGCATAATGAAAAAGCATTTTTTTTTAATATTATATTGTTTAATGCTACAAGATCAAGAGCAGTCATGCAGGAAGGTAGGGCAGAACTTAGTGCACACTGATGTGCCTATAGTGATGCGTGTTAACTTCCCTGTGTAAGCAGCACAACCAACCAATGAGCGGTGAGATTTTTAGATAATAAGATACATCTTCCAATGCTGAATACTTTTGATAACTTATCTTCAAAGAGTGCTTGACAGGACAACTGTAGGTCTTCACATTTATGCAGGACAGCAAAACTCAAAGTTAGTCAGAGACGTTCTTGAAAACTACACTTAACCAGAAGTATTATGGGTACAGTACCCTCACTGGCTTTCTTTATGAAGGTGCAAAATATGATTTCCTCTTGTCATTATATATCTACCTTTTGGTGGGTAGTAATTAGATTCATAGGAACTTGATTCATATGAACAAGAAAGCTCTTGATATAATTCTTTTAATATTCCAATGAATTTTGTAGCCTTATTTATGAAGGACCGATATGATCATCCCTGGTCAAAAGTCAAGCTCTTGTATAAATTTTTTTGTTCATTTTAAATAGATATCAAAGGCAGAGCCATGGTGATTTTCCAACAGTTCGTTACAGTGCTGTGTATTTAGTGATCTATCTATTATAAACTACACACTTCTCCTTAAATATAACAAGCTTTAAGGTTAATAAATGGAATCCTTATTTCTGGCCATATATTGTTTATTCTCTACTACATCATTTGTCTTAAATTCTAAACCAGGTTTCAAACTTTTTCACCATTCACATCATGAAAAGCATATTGCAACTATTATTTCATTAGGCACATGTGCAGATTAAATTAAAATGGGAAATATCAAAATTGGTATTGTCTGTGTGATAATAAGCTCTTATTTTCTAGTTTTACAAACAATCCATCAAAAAAAAAAAATTCAAAAGTTTAGGAGGGTATTTCTGGAAATCCAGTATAGAGCTGAAAAAATTACATAGATGGTGATATTAGGCATATTTTAGGAAAAGGAGTGTTAGGATAACTTATTCTTCTCTAGGCAGTGTGATGAATCCACCATGGCGCTCAGTGTAAGGTAACAAGTGAAGAATGCTGGAATATCTTTCTTTACCACGAGACACCCACACAAACTAATAGGATGACATTCAATAAAGCAGAAAATAAACCTAATAGAAGCAAACTTAGAGAAAAAGTTTTCTAACTACACCCTCTATACCACACACCTAAAATCAATGAGTTTTAATTCCCTTCTTTTTCCTGTGGAAAGCCACACTGTCACAGAAGGCTGAATTTTAGTTCAGTGAACATAAAGACTTAACACAGAGAAAATGCTTATGGGGCACAAAGCACATTTTTTTTTCATGTCCTTCAAGAGAAACACTGAAATTACTGTGAGGGAAGTCTAGGAAACAATGCATTTTGGTGGTGTCCTCTGTGCACAGCAGGGACTGGTCACCAGGGTAAATTATCATTCCAGTATATAAATATTTATGACCTAAGTGCCTGCAGTATCACAGAACCAGAAGAAAGATGTTGTCTCTCCCTTCATTCAGGTCTACCACACTTACTTGTTCTTTCCACATTATAGTTGAACTTTCAATTTTATAATCAAGATTAAAACAAACAGCTACCAGAAGTGAACTCACAAACCTTTTTTTTCCAAATTCTGTCCGAAACTTAACTGTGGTTAATGGATACACTTCCATCAACAGCTGTTGAAACCTAAACTGACAGCTCGATTCCTAAACCTTTTCTGTAACAGCAGCAAGAGCACTGAAGTTGGAAAACTGTAACTCTCAAGATCTATGCAAAGCCAGCAGAGAAACACCACACATACAGGGAAAAAGATGTACAGGTTTAACAGAAGGCCAGTGAAGCTAAAGGAGAGAAAGTTTTGTAAGGTACAGAGTAATTAAAGTAATCACAAAAGTAATAAATGGTCTGACCCAGAGAGTTGTCTTCTCTAACTGGCCCTCCTTGTTTTCTCTTTTTATCCGTTTCTCGTTTCATGCTCCTGATCAGGTTCAAATGAGGTGTATCTTCTCCATCTCTCCAAGCCTGACCTACTTCAGAGGGATTAGCAGCACCGTGACATGTCTCCCTTGTTTTAGGAACGTTCTGTTCTGTTTTGGGAATGAAAGCAACGCTGCCTTGTTCCCGAGCAGACTTTGCCTGAACTGCAAACCTCTTCTGTGTTGAATGTGGCTAGAAATTAATTGTAAATTACTTACAAAGTAAGTATTTTGCTCTTTTTGTCCTCAAGTCTTTCTTTCCTGGTCCTTCTGAATTCACAGGAACACTCTCATACGTTTGTAGCCATCATTTCACATGTTCCTTGTTAGCTGTTTCATGGAGATCTGTTTTGCCACCCCCTTCATTCACAATTTCTTTGAGGGCTCAAATATGATTATTCAACGCCTTGTACCACACAGTAAAATGTTCCTCAGCCTTCCCTTTTGCACATCAGCTCCTTGTCACATAAATTCTCCTGATTTGGCTTCACCAGATCACAAACCTCTCTCAGTTTTGGCCAATCTTTTTTTTTTTTTTCTTTTGTCCTGAAGCATCTATAGAAAAACTTGCATTTTTCCCTCAGGTTTCCCCAGTTCTTACTGAGCAGTAGAAAAAAAAAGTCCTTTCTGTACTACCTCCTCAAAAGGGAACTTCAGTCAAGTGTGTGTCTTCTCAAATAATTTCTACTGCTGTATTTCTTTCTCTTATCCACATATCTCAGGTCTAAACATTGCTAAAATACCACATCCAATTTTCAAACTATCCATTCCGGAAGGGTGCTGATAAATTAGAGGAAGAATTTTTTTTTTCCCCCAACCACACAAATAGCTAAAGGATTAGAAAAAATTGTAATATAGAGACTTTGAGTTCAATTTATGCGTATCACATGGAAGATATTAGAAGATATGTGTGTTCCGTGAGGCTCTTAATCCTCAGCTGGCATCAATTGTGGTGGCAGGAAGCTTACAGCTCAGGGAGACAGGGATCTCTACAACGCTGGGAAGCTGTTGACAAAAATCTTCTTTGGCAATGGGTACTATTTGAACATCCAGTGAGGAGAGAATATCACTTGAGCTGTTGGGAGAGGTGACCTACTCTTGAGAAGTAGCAAATGAGGAAAATTGCTGACACCGTTTCATTTCTGTATAGTGTGAGCGGTGCTACAGGCAGGCCTGTCTTCCCACTTGCTCAGTGGTGGAGGAACAGTGGAACCTGCTGGTAACTCCTCCCGACTAGGAGCAATCTTTGGCTTCTGTCCCTAGATGCTCACACTGAGTCTACTTCCGTGTCAATAAATAAAGGCCAGACCTATACTCAGGCTTTAAGGAACGATCAAAGCCCAGATTCCTCTGGAGAAATATGGGGCTATTGTAAAGGAGCCCTGTCAGACAAACTGGCCAAGTGTGACAAAATCTGTAGGTGGGAAGTCCTACTGTTTCCTCAGCTGAGGGGAAAAAAAGTGTAAATGTTTTAACAGGGCTTATTAACTTTTGCAGGAACTGTTAGGAAATTCTTCATCACAAGTTACTTCCAAACCAAGATTGTCTTCAGCAAACAAGAACTAATTTCTGTATCAGACGGGAAGGCAGCTCAGATGCGTTCAGGGATCTTTTCTTGTTTTTTTCTGGTCAATTTACCAGGCTAACTAAGGAAGTTGACTGTCCTAATTACCATTAATTGAGAGTGCAAGCATTCCACTCAAGGGCAGGGCTGCTGTTCAGAGAGACCTGGGCAAGCCAAAGGAATGGTGCTGACAGGAATCTCATCAAAGTTAAGGAAAACCACAAAGTCCTGTGCCTGGGATGGGCTAAACAATGCACTGGGGTAGCCAGGCTGCCTGCCTGGGGCAGACGGTCCCTTGGGGACACTTGATTAAACGTGATCCCGCAGTGCAGCCCGACAGCGATTGCCACTTTGTTCAGCGCGTATAACGTGGCACCTTGAATACGGCATCCCGTAACGGGCGCCCCAGTACAAGAAAGGCTGATAAACCTGATCGAGAGCAGTGAAGCCACCGCGACAGTGGGGCCGCAGCACCTGCCCTGCGGCCCTGCCTGGAGCTGGAGCTCGGGCTTGAGGCTTCCCCCGGGCCTGTCACAGCGGGGCCTTTCCCCGTGAAGAGAGGGGCAGCCACCGCGAGCACCCTGAGGAGGGCTTTGCCGCGCCCGCCGGCTCGCGCCCAACGGCCGCACCCCGCGAGCCCCCCGGCTCGCGCCTACCGGCCGCGCCTGGCGCGCCCGCGCGGGCCCCGCCCCCGCGGCGGTCGTTGGCGCCCTCACTTCCTGGGGCGGGCGGGTTGAACATGGCGGCGGGCCGCTGGTGCGGGGGGCCGCTCCTCCGCGCAGCGGCCGCTCTGCTCGTTGCGGCGGCGCTGGGTCCCCCCCCCGCCGCCGCCGCCTCCCGGGCGGGCAGCCCCGGCGAGCCGCAGAGCTGCGTGCAAGTATTGAGCGGCTCCAACTGGAGCCTGGTGTTGCAGGGCCAGTGGATGTTGGAGTTGTGAGTAACGGCCGCTTTCCCGCTCGCCTTAGCGGCACCGTGCTGGGGAGGGGGGGTGGCTTCCCGGTTAGGGCGGCCGGTCGGCCGGCGTCTGCTCCGCGCCTGCCCCAGGGAGCGGGCACGGCCGGCAACGCCTGCCCCGGGGGGGGAGAGAGAAGGGCCGAGCGGTGGCGGCCTCCCCACCCCGCCAAGGGAAGTGTGGGAGCAGCCGCGCACCTTCCCCGCCCCTGCAGTGGCTGGGCACGGGAGCGGGGGGGCACGGGAGGAAGCGGCCGGGCCACGTCCACGCAGGGACACCTAATGCCCGTGATCCTCTCTTCCCCCAAGCGTTGCCGGCCCTTGGCCTGCAGGCACACGCTCACCTTATTTGAGGTGATCTGGTAAAGGTGGCTTGCCTTCAGGTTCTGGTCTTGTGCAGGCACAGAGCGCCTGAGTGCCCCAAGGTTAAACCGGGCATGTTTAAGTAAGCTGTGGTGTCATTGACTCCATTTCAGTGGTTGTTATTCAAGACAACTGCCTGGTGGGGAATAGTATCAGGCACTGCACCTTGCACTGCTTACCCATTTTGGACTTTCACTGGATTCTGTGCAAGCTAGTAAGGCTGAATTTGGTAGGTAATACTTAGCAGGAGTAGGCTTCCAAAGTGGTGCTCCCTAATGTCCTGGTACACGTCCCTTTCAGCTCTGGAGTTCTTCTTGTTCAAGGGAGATGCATCAGGTTTCATTAACTTTTCAGTGCTGCTGCTGCTTTATCCTGGTGACAGCTAGAGAGGTTTGTCTATTTTTGGCTAGGGTTTTAAGTGCTTCCAACTCACTGTAGAGGGGTCATGGCTTCATCTGTGACATGATACTGTTCTTGAAATGCACATGACGTTTTGTGCGCGCTAGCTCGCTTGCTTGTATTTAGAAGGGGGAAAAGGAACTTGGGGAATTTTTTTTTTAAGAAAGCCGTTTAAAAAAAGCAGTTTAAATAGGCTGTCTGTTCATATGATATCTGTATAGCTATGAAATATGATTTTGTCGCAGTGTGTGTGCTAGTCCTCTGTGGAAGTGCTTGAGTTTGAAACTGATTGGGTAGCCTGTGAAACAGACTAGGTTGTCCATCAACATCTGAACTCACCGTCCCTCTAATACTTACCAGCTGCTCTAAGTTTTGGTTTAGTATTGAATTTGAGTTCCCTCCAGTCTCTTATTAGGGGGAGGGACTATCACTTCCCCTAGGCCTTTACTGCTCAGGATCCTACTTGGGACACCTGGTGTTAATCAGTGAATAGATGGGAACAATCCTGAAATGGCTGATTGAGAGACCCACGGATGCCCACTGTTGTGAGTAAGGATTTGGGTTTGATTTTGAGTCTCCTTTTTTTCCCTTTTCATTTATTGTGTTCTGAAAAGTGGGGGAAGAGATGATCTTGCAGTGGGAGAAAATACATTTATTTTTTAAATTGAAATTTTTCCAATTCTGACATGCCAGTCCTATGCGGAAGCTGTTGTATGAAAGTTACCTGTTCATACATGAGTTGGTGAATCTTATAGAGGAAAAAGGTTATTTATGATGACTCAAAATTCTTATTTCTAAGAGAAAATATTTACATTTTTAAATACTGGTGTGTTCCCCTGAGGAAGAAAGAATAGAGGCACTGACTGACATCAGAAGTGGTTGGGATAGTGAACAGTTAAAATGCTTTGTGAGTTTTTAGTTGGCTTGAAACATCGCACTGGTTTGGAGTGACAGGTAGCTGACAACAGCAATGGTGGCGTAGTTAGCTTTAGTGCTTGCTGAATATGGTACATGATGCTACATTGCTTAAATTAGACTCTTTGTACAGTGTTTAATGTGTGAAAGACCCTTGGTTCTCCATGCTGCTTTCTGTGCTACATTTCTAGTGCTTTTTCTCTGAAGTGAGAAGGAACTTTTGCCTGTCTTGAAGATGCTAACTCAATGCTGCTGTTCTAAATTAGTGAGAGTTTGAGATCTAGTATTGATTTCTTATGATTCTTTCATGCTGATGGATTTTGGCTTCTGTTGATTTTTATCTGTTTTAGAGCTGGTGATCTGGACAGGAGTCCTGCATGTCAGTTCATTGATTCCTTCCATGCTGTGTGGTAGGATTGTTGGCAAGACTTCAATATTGTTCATCAAAACCTCATTTGCTTAAAGAACCTCCTGTTTGTTTTGTTTTCCAAGCAGTACTTTTCTTTTTAAATGCAAATATTGTTACAGCATGTCTATGAAAAAATACTTATTTTGGTCACCTGCTCTAGGTTACTGGCTTGAAGCTTTCTGTCCTGGTCGGAATGACTACTACTAGTGTTTAATGTCAGTTTTTCTACTTGTGAGAGTAGTGTAGGTGAATTACTGTATGCTACCACTCTTTTTTTTGTTCTCAGGCGCACAAATAGTGAAACTTAAGTCAGAAATTGTGTGCAGGATTTGTAGTGGAAATAGGATTTTTCTTCCTTCATGCCTCCTAGCTGAAGTGTGTGTACTTGGCCAACTTTTTGTAAATATTTGGTTATTTCTAGCTGGCAAAATTGCAGGCACTGGAACCACTGCTGCATTTTATTGATAAAAAATGTTCTGGAGAACTTTGTGTCTCTGAAAGACTTTACAGCACTTCTTGCTTACTGTTACTATTGCAGTGTGCAGATCCTCACTGAAGTGCTGCGAGTGATGCTGGAATGAACTGGTATAAAAGGTTTCCTTATTGACTTATTTCTAGTCTGTAGCTACAAGATAATGATTTGTTAATATAAGGAAATATTTTTTGTCTTTATTTTTAATATTGTGTGGGAATACAGAACACTAATTTCTGGTCTGTTTATTTAAAAATTCATTTTGTATTGGTAAATGTAGCTTGTTCCAAGCTTGATTGATCTTAATTTAACATCCTTTTCTTTTTGAAGTAGATTAAAACAAACCACACAAACACCACCACCCACCACACCCCCCCACCCCCCAAATAACAAACTTCTTGTGTTTATGCCCCTGGTTACAAATGAAACTATTTAATATGTTCCTGTGGCACCTCCAGTATTTTAGGAACTTGCCCACTCGGAAAATCGCTAATTTAGTTCCCACACAGGATGAGAAATGTTTTGGTTCCCATTTGTTTCGGCACAGACTTAGTGCTGTGTGTACCTAAAAAACCAGTGCCTTAATTTTCTATTTTAATTCTAGCCAGGTGAAAATTGGGAGAATAATGTAAGTAATAGTCATGTTTTCAAGGCTAGCTTATCATACCTATAGCATAGGCCCATACTTCATTTTCTTATTATCATTTATCGTTAAACGTTGTCCTGCTATCTAGTAGGCTGGTTTATCACAAGGGTTCAGTCCTCCCACTAGCACTTTTGTCTGTAGTTTCAAGGGAGTGTGCTAAAAATCTAGCTGAAGGTTTTGGTATTTACATGGTTTAATGTTTTTAAACAGTTGGCTTGAAACACTTTGTGTAAATAAACTCCAGAAGAATCCCATAAATTATTTAACAATGACTGTAACTTAGATTGAGAGTTCAGTAAGATTAGGAGTTTTCTCTCTTACTTCCTCTTGCTTTGTTAGTATCCAGGCTTTTCTTTGTCCTATTCTAAAAACCAAACAACCCCCGAAAAAAACCCAAACCAAAAGCGGGGGGGAACGGAAGTCAAGTTACCAAAACTCTTGGTTTGGTTCTGAAGCTTCTGCAGCCCTCCTGACTGACTTCAGAGGGAGCGACCAAAATTATCTATGAACTCTTATTAAATAACTGAACATGTGGCTGATTACTGTGCCATGCAGTGGCTGAACAGAAACTGATAAAATGTGAAATGGAAATATCCTTGCCAGCAGATGCTTTACTGTTATAGAAGGGGGCAAAACCATGTAGAATGATGGAACTTAATATGCTGAAGTTCTGGAAGATTTCACATTATCTTTTCAGTAATTGTTTGGCTTTCTGTTTTAAAAATAATTTCTTTAAAAAAAAGCTTGTGAATGGAAAGTTCTTGGGGTATCTGTATTTTTAATTGCAAATGGTACGCTTCTCCTTTTCTTGTGTTTGAAGCTAGAGAGTTGAATAATTACGGTACATCCTGCTTTGCCTCTTGTCTTGTTTTTGGAAGTTTAAAATGCATTTCATTACTGAGCTGTAGAACAAGTGGAAAGTAGCACTCAAAATGTTATCTTAAAGAATGCAAGTTGTCTGGCAGTTATTTTTCCCCTTTACTTGGGTATTATTGGAAAAGATATGCATGTTGGGTTACTGAAGTAGGTATAGCAGAATGGGAGCTCATAAAGTTGAGCTTGCACCTGGAAACAAATTCCCCAGGACTGTGCCTCGGTGTGTTGTCACTGCAGCAGGCCTGTCTGTCATGGAAGGCATTTGGGTGAAGCTTGGCAGGAGAATCCAGGGAAGAAACCTCCTTTGTTTGCTCTTTGAGATAACTGGGGCTTCAGCAATTTGTAAAAACAAAAAAACAAAACCCCAAAACAAATTGCCACTTGTTTAACTGTTGTTTAACACCAGTTTTTGGGTCAGGAGATCCTGTCTGTTTTAGAGGGGTTTTGGCATGTTTGGAGGAAACTTCTCATCAGCTTCCAGAGCCTGTACTATTGTGATACAGGTATCAGTAGATTACAGGGACTAACTTTTGTATCTTTGGCTACCACCTGCTCACTTGAAAAGTAGACTAAAACCATATAGCTGACTTTGTGAAGCTTATGTTTTGTTGAAATTACGACAACGTCTAGTCTGCCTCAAGACCTATCTGTATTTAGGAACAAGAACGAATCAAATTATAGTCTTAAGATAATGCCCAAAGACATCAGGCACTGTCTTTTTTTTTTTTGTAAGTTCATGAACTCTGTAGCAATAAGGCAAAACTACTTAAAAGAGTAAAAGTAATATTTTTTTTTTTTTTATTTGGTACTGTTTTTACCATCCTGTTAGGTACTGTCTTAACATTTGTACCTCTAATTTTAATAGTACTCCCAATCTGAAATCCAGCAAATAGCTTGGATTACTGTCAGCAGTAGCTTTTATAAAAGTTGAGTGTCTTGAATTGAGAAAAACTAGACTAATGAGGAAGCTTTCATTTTGCCTATTTTGCTGTTTTCTCTTCAGCAAATCCACTCATGCCTGTATCCAAAAGTTGTTTTTCCTTTGTTCCTAGATTCTTGCAACTTCCTGAAGTTGCCATCAGAGCAAAGTGTGGAGTGTTATTCAGGGTACATCTGTTCAACACTGATAGTTACCGATAATGGTAGTTGAAAAGTAGAAAAGGAGGCAGTTACATTCATGTGAAAATGAGTGAATTGGTGAATTCCCTGGCCAAGCAGTTACAAGAAGAGAGATTTGTGGCTTGAAGTTGGAAATTGTGTATCAGTAAATGTTAGTAAAGTTGTTCTGTGCTTACCCATCAACTCTGAACAGCATATTTGCTCAAACCATTTGTTTGGTTTTTGGTTTGTGTATTTGTGGTTTGTGTTTTGGTTTTTTTTTTATTGCAGCCATCAGTGAAGTTGCTGGTATTTGAAAGCCAAAGCTTGGTGTTTTAGATCAGAGTTAGACGCGGACTTTGCTTTTGACTTTTTAAGAGATTAAAATTTTGCTTTTGGATTGCTTTCTTTATGCCCTCTGAAAAAGCTTTGGGTATTGTGGATTGGAGTAGGAACTGGAAAACACCTGGCTACTCTGAAATAGTGATTTTAATCCACTTAAGTCAATTGTTCTTGCAATGGGCCTGACCCGCCTTATTTATCGAGGGTAGACAGTGCATGAGGATATTTCAACTGTAGAACTTTGTGCTATGTAAGAGGTCTGGTAATGCCACAAATGAGGTGTATGTTGAGAGATGTGCGACACCTGCTTGTGGTGAATAACCTGGCAATGTGTAATTCATAGGTTTGTGATGTTTTCAATCTGATTTTTAAATGGTGGAGATGAGTAAATTGCTTTTTAATGTGTAGCAGGCTGCTGAAAACTCTTTCCTTAACCAAGTGCCCTGGTCTTGATTTAAATTTCAGTGGACTTTGATTTTAAATTGGAAAGACCCAAGTGCTGTTTTCTTGGCACACTTGTTAGGGCATAGGGCAAACAAGTTAATAGCTAAAGGTACCCCCATGTGCAAAGGGAAAAGCTAGAGGAGTAACAGCCTTAAATTTCATGGTGGTGATGAGGTGCTAATTATTTTCTGGTCTGTCTGTGGAGTATGGCAGAAGAAATTTGGTTATATCTGCTTTTGTAAGTGACCTGGTCTTCCATCTTGTGACTTGATGAAAAGTAATGATGACTGGTTTCACAGCACACATATGGATCTGCTTTCCTACTCCTACGGATTTTTTTATGGGCAATATAAGAATGGTAGTTGTACCATTACTCCTGTAGAAATACAAATCAGCCACAGTTCTAAAGGATTCATTGGAAGCCTACACTGAAATAGAGTACCTCCTTAAGCTTCAGTTCTTCAGAGTGTAAAAAGGTTTTTTGAAACTTTTGATAAAGGTGACCTAAGTGTGAAGTATTTTACTCTTCCATATCTTACCGAAAGAGAAAATGTAAGGGGATGTATATTAAGATTGAGAGGGAGACACAATAAAGCTCTGGCAATAGAATGTTTTTGTTGTTTCCAGGAGGCACTCTTGAATTCCTTAGTGCTTCAAATGCTGCATAACATGCAGACATTAAGGCTTCAGAAAAGTGAGGTTGATGAAGTAAACAGCAGTGATAATTCTTGCAAAAATCTGATGTGTACTGCAAGTTATCACTTGTATATATGGGTACAGGGTGTTCCTGGCTGGGAAAAATTGGATGTGTAGTTTCAGGAATGTAAAGCAAATATTATAATCCTGATTGTCTGTGCGAATGTGCAGCTTGAGTGGCTGGATCTTGTAGCATTGTATGTGACTGTTGCCATCCCACATCCAATATTGGTAATAAAAACTAGGAAGCCAACAACTAAGGCTTTTTGTGAAGTTCATTGTTATGTTCTGTCACTACCAAACTGTGATATGGGTGGATTTTAATGCTGCTTTGGGCTACAGAAAATATTTATAATCATATCAATATTAGCCATGTATATTGAATATTCCACTTAATTTGATTTAGAAGAAATGCTCATGAAGGTCAGATGTAAACATAAATGTTGACAGGGCCCAAATTTCTATTTCAAGGTCATATTGTACCTTAAACAAGCTGAAGGGTGTATTAATCTTGCAAATCTCATGGCGTGAATTTGACACTTCTAGAGAAGCTGGATTTAGAAAACATTCCAACATCTGTCTTTAATTTTAGAGCGACATCAGCAGCATTATCTGATGGATATATGCAGTTTCTGCCTTATCAGTCAAGCTACTGTAATACAAAAATACTGTAAAGTACAGTATCTGTGAAACTATTATTCAAAGCCCTTTGTAGGCCAGCATCACAGTGAAAAACAGCACAGCATGTGAGACTTGTTGCCAGCATCTTCTTTTAAAAGATACTGAGGGGCTGTTTCTTGGCAGGTTAAGATTTATGTACTGTTTTCAGATGGTATCGCACAGAATGATGTTGATTCAAAAAAACAAGGTATTGGCTTTCATACTTAGAATCATAAATTCCTAGTACAGTTAAATACAACAGGTATTTTTAAACTGTATCCTTTTAATTTCCAAATTACAAGATTTCTCTTTTTAAATACTTAGGTTTCAAAACTACCATGAAGCATTCAGAGTAAATTTGATTCTACCTTTTCTGTGAAAAATTACCAGGTCTAGTTCAATCTTACATGAAACATCTGTGGGTGGCTGGAGAGATCTTTGTCTGCAGCCACTAAGAAAGTAAGCATTCCTGATCAGCAGACAGCCAGAGAATACTAAGTGCCACTCTTCAGCTCAGATAGTAGTACTGGCAGACCAACTGAAGGAGTTCCTTGTAGAGGGTCCCAGTTAGAGGGTAGTGGTTATGTGGGCTCTTAAGGATATTGGACTCTGCTCATGAAGAAATTTGTTTCTATTGTTAATGATGGATGAGGAGTGTGCTAGCATACATAGAGTACTGTGAGAAATAGTGTGTCTCTAGACCTTTACTATTAGAAACCTGCATATATACATTTTCACTCCATTCCCCCCAATAAATCAGATTAAACCATGTAAATGTCTCTTTTCATTTGTAAAAGGATAAGTCTGTGTATGGGCATAGCTGAGTTACATGCTATATCTAGCTGTTCTGTGTTACTTTAATTGCATATATGACAGACCATTGCAAGCTGCACAAGTTTGACACAGACTTCATCAGCCAAGTTTGGGTAACATACATAAGATGTCAAAAGGGGTTTTATCAGCATTCAAGCATTATCTGATATTATCCTTTCATATTAGCTGTTCTCTCTCCATGTTGATATTATCAATAACAACTGCAAACTTGGTTTGATTATTCCAATTGGTAGTATAGAAAGCTCAGCTCTTGCAACGTGCTTTCTTATTTTGCTGAAATTAATCCTGAGAAAAACCAAGACTTGAGAAAGGCAATCAGTATGAGCAGTACAAATTTGATGTGTACTCTTTTTAAATCTCTGAAGAGTGCTATCAAAAAGGGCATGTTTTTGATGTATTGAGTAGTGGGCTAAGGCAAACATAATTTCTAGAAGTTCAGAGGTGTGGGAAATCAATACAAAATGTTACATTGAAGGATACTGCTCCAGAGGACAGCCTGGCTTCAATAATTCAGATAGCTGCCGTGGAAATGGATTTATTTCATATGTAAATAAAGTAAAGCACAAGTGGTGAGGGGTTTGGATATGAATTTCTCACATCTGTGGAGATCTGGTTTTGTTTTAGTAACATGAGGAGGAATGCAGGGATTGTTAAAATAACCAATTGATTGTCTTATTCGGTAGACTTGATTAAGAAAAACCTACGTTTTTTCTCCTTTGTGTTTGATGTGTTTGTATTTTCTCTGTACAGGAAATCAATTTGAATGTCTATAAGTGTAAGACTATTAAAATATTTAACCTGTCTCCCCCCTTTAGCTATGCTCCGTGGTGTCCAGCTTGTCAACAGATGGAATTGACATGGGAGAGTTTTGCAAAGGAAGGCAAGCATCTAGATATCACTGTGGGGAAGGTGGATGTCACTCAAGAACCAGGTATAGTATGAAATAGACTCTTTTAATGAAAGGGATTATTCATTTTAAGTACCACTTAGTATCTGGGAGTGTGCTTTATTTTACTGGAGTAGCTGGGATACCGGCCAAGTCAGAAAAGACGTTTCTAAATCAAAATAACATTATCCACATTTTGTTTCTCCATATAGTTAATATCTGTGAGCCTAAGTTTATAAACTCAATTTGAAGGATTAAAGAATTGGGGGAGTGATCTGGCTTAATACTGTATTAAAAGGGGTTTATTCTCTATTTTAATCTACTTCACTGAAAGCCGTTGCCTGTCTCATTTCTCTCTCCTCTCCAGTCTGGAGGAGAATCCAGTTCTGTAGGCTCCAGTTACTGAGAGTTTCAGGGTGTGATAGCATTGCCACAGTGTGAGCCTGCTTTAATAGCTTTGTAACTGGGATGGTGCTGGTTTATTGTCATCTTGTTTTCTGTTGGTGGTGCGCTATGCAAATATGTTTACAAAAAGTGTTTCCTAACTATCCACAGAAGCCTATGATCTTCATTTATTCCTTTGGTGACTCCCTTCAAAGTTTTGAATGTGTTTGTGTAAGCAGTACCAATATTGCTTAAACCTCCACGTCCCTTGGGAATGCTTCATGCTTGTTTTGGCTTTGAGGGGGATAAAAGATTTTATCAGCAGTATCAAAAGACTGGCAGAGTTAGGCAGAGATATTACTAGAATAAAAAGGCTAGACTTTACTGATATATTTTTTGTTTTCCCTCTTACAAAGTGTGTGGAAAATGTGTCCATTTTACTAGTTGCAAACATGTTACAAGTTAGCTTTATCAAATTAACAGTGGGGGAATTACTTAGACTCTGGTCTCGGGTACAGCAATTTAAGCTCCCAAGAAAATGCCAGCTGTTCTAGACCTTGTGTAGGTTAATGTTTTGTTAAAAGTTTAGAAGTATACAAAAACTCTTATGCCAAAAAGCTGCCGATGTTGGGCTCTCCTTTAGTGCATATACTAATCACTGACAGTATATTAAACAGATGAGTTTGAATATTAATTTTTTTTCATAGATGTAAACTTAAAGCCATCCTCACATTAACAAAGCAATGGTTACTCTGGAGTTAAGGCTGCAAATGGGGATCTGTTATAATCCTATCCTGTTATTTTCTCCTGATTAGATGGGGATTCTTTTGCTTATGCAGTGTTCAAATAAAAGGATTTCAGTCTTGATTGTGGCATTTGCATATGACTGTAATTTAAAAATGCACCTTCAGAAGTGAGGCTGTAAAAATAAAGTACATGAGATCTTGATGGATTTATTCTTCCTGGTAAAAAACTTGAATGGCAGTGTTGGGACCTGAAAGGGTCATAGAATCATAGAATCACCTCGGTTGGAAAAGACCTTTAAGATCATAGAGTCCAACCGTTAACCTAGCACTGCCATCCCACCACTAAACCATGTCCCTAAGCACATCATCTGTCCTTCTTTTAAATACCTCCAGGGATGAGGACTCCACCACCTCCCTGGGCAGCCCATTCCAGAGCCTGACAACCCTCTCGGTGAAAAAGTTTTTCCTAATGTCTAGCCTAAACCTGCCCTGGCGCAGCTTCAAGCCATTCCCCCTCGTCCTATCATCTGTTACCAGGGAGAAGAGGCCGACCCCCACCTCGCTACAGCCTCCTTTCAGGTAGTTGTAGAGGGCGATCAGGTCTCCCCTCAGCCTCCTCTTCTCCAGACTAAACAACCCCAGTTCCCTCAGCCGCTCCTCGTATGACTTGTGTTCCAGACCCCTCACCAGCTTGGTTGCTCTCCTCTGGACCTGTTCCAGCAAGGCAACATCTTTCTTGTAGTGAGGGGCCCAAAACCGAACACAGTATTCGAGGTGCGGCCTCACCAGCACCGAGTACAGGGGCACGATCCTTCCCTACTCCTGCTGGTCACACTATTCCTGATACAGGCCAGGATGCCATTGGCCTTCTTGGCCACCTGGGCACACTGCTGGCTCATATTCAGCCGTCTGTCAGTCAGTGCCCCCAGGTCTTTTTCCACCAGGCAGCTTTCCAGCCACTCTTCGCCAAGCCTGTAGCGCTGCATGGGGTTGTTGTGACCAAAGTGCAGGACCCGGCACTTGGCCTTGTTGAACCTCATACAATTGGCCTCGGCCCATTGATCCAGCCTGTCCAGGTCCCTCTGCAGAGCCCTCCTCCCCTCCAGCAGATCAACACTACCACCCAGTTTGGTGTCATCTGCAAATTTACTGAGGGCACACTCAATCCCCTCATCCAGGTCATTGATAAAGATATTAAACAAGACCGGGTCAGGCACTTGATGCCTTCTTCTGGTCGAAATTTTTCTGACTGGTGAGTGATGGCAGATTTTTAAAACCTTAAATGTGACTTTTAACCAGATTAACCAGAAGTTCCTTAAACATTTGTATTTTTAATGTTGCTGAGAATCTTGACCTCTGAGGATGTTTGACTTCTGCAAGTCAAAGGACTGACCCAAAATGATGAAGTTGTACCAAAGCATGCGTAATATACCTACAATATCCAGTTCAGCACAAAGCATGAAAACTGTAGCCACTTCTAAAACTAATGAATGCTCAAACTGGAAAACAAAGGTTTGTTACATATTTGACCTTCGATGCTGATATAATTTTGAAGGCATATGAGCTCCCTTGGAAGCTTTCCAAAATTACTGAGGTTTTTTTACTATAGGCTTGTGCTTCAGCCTTTCAGTTGGTCTGCTTAAGTGCTCTATCTCCTGTTCTTGCTTACACAATGGTACCTTAATTAGCTTTGGTTATGTAACCCCATCATCAAACTGAAAGTAGTCAAAATGCGTTAAATTAAGGGAAAGCCTCTAGATGAGTGCAGAGTTGCGTAAAATTGCATTTCCAAAACCTGTGGGAGAAAGTAGCCATTCATGGTGCTTAATTACAGCAGATGCCTGAAGAATAAATCCACCAGAGCCTTAATGGATTTACAGCATATTTCAGTCACTTGATGCACTAGTCTTAGAGTGCTTATTCTTTCCTCATCTTTTCTATTGAAACATTCAGTATTTCAAGAGCATATAATGGAGATGCTTCTGGATCTCGAAGTTCTGTATATTTGTGGTGCCTTTCTTAAGCTCCCAATCACAACATTTACCTGTTATTTAAAACAAGACTACTTAGATCTTCTGTAATCTTCTTTGAGTAGCTGTTTGATGAAACCAGCTGTATTTTTAGATGGCATCTACATTCTCTGTGTATTTTGATGGGTGGGGTGTGTGTGCAAATACTGAAGTTTTTTTCCCTGCTCTTGATTAGCTGTTGACTTCATAATGGACGTAGGTTAGTTTGTGATTTGCAAACAAAGATAGGTGCTAAACTGTGTTTCAAGTTAAACTATTAACCAGTTCAAGTTTGCATTAAACACACACCGAAACAATTTAATATCAGTTCTTGGCTCTTTGTAGCTGGCTCACATCTGGTTTTATTGTTCCAAGGAGGTGCCTTAGATCAGCAACAAACCTCCAACTAAAGTTTTGGGGATGCTTAAATGCATTTTTGGCAACAGATCTTTATATTTTATTGATTGCATTATTCATTCTGAGACTGTTGGTATTTGCTCTAGGATAGGCTACTGGTTAGGAGAGATTTAACCTAGCTATTTTGTTTTCTGTTTGCCTGACTAGCATTTGTAAGAACTTCGTAGAATCTTTCAGTGCTCCTATGACTTTCTCTGCTCTTAAGCTTATTCTGTTCTTTATGGCCCTCCACCTAGGTTTTTCTTGTGCAGCTGTGCTTTCTGGTTGATTAATTCTACTGTTACACTTGTGGTTTTGTTTAACTAATATCTCCCTGTGCTGGCACAGCTTTTAGCTGTTTTATAAAGTTTTCTACTACCTTGCCTCTCATAACAATAAAGGCAGCTGAAAAATTGAAATGAAGATGACTTCCTTCTTGGAACTGTAAAGATGCTTACACTTGATTTGATTTAAACATCCTCAAAAGTCCAAACAACTAAAAAAACCCACAACCCTTTTTTGCCTATTCCATAGGTGAATTCACACTAGGAAAAACATTACTACTGAAACTTTTAAAAATACCTGGCTTAGTTCAGTATGGCTTATCTTTGTCTCTAAAGGCAGAAACTCTGTTGCTACAATACTTTTCCATGACTATCTTCCTGGTGCCAAAAGACGTTTGCTTTATTGAAAGCCGAATAAAGATTTAGTTTCCCAAAAGATTTTCACTGAACTTTATAAAAGGAAAAGGTAAATAACTGATTTGTACTCTTTACAGTGGTGTGTTCTATGACTGGCAATTGCTAGCTGGAGGAATGTAGCCCTTACTAATGCATATCTAGGGGTTTTTGATCTCTGAAGTCTGCTGTATTTTTTTTCCAAAATAGACTGCATTAGTAGCACATTTTTAATTTCTGCAGTCTTTAAGTTGGATGTGTTGAATAAAAATTAAAATATGAGATATCTGGGAGCTTTATGCTTCACAGCTGACGCTTTTGAGATTAAGCAATAGACTGGGAGATGTCAATGGTGTACCTAACACAGCAGTGAATCTGGAAGCATTTGCGCCTGTTACTCTGTAGCAGTACAGAGTGGAAGGCCAGAGAACTTCAAACACTTTCTCACCCACAAGCTGCTTTTTGATGATTTGGATAATTTCTCTGTCTTACAAGTGGTGGTCTATTGTCTCTGTCTAGGGTGATACTTTTAAAAAGGTTACTATGTATTTGCTAGTCAGCGCAGCACACCCACTTTCAGTGTCGGCATCAATTCCAGTCAGCCTCTTGAAGCCGTACTTCAAACTTTCTTTGTCCTCAAAATGCTGATGTGACCCACCCTTCTAGATGATGTTAAAAATTATTCTCATGGCTTAAACTTGCAATGTTTTACAGAACAGAATGCCAAGGCATCCCAAGCTTTCTTATCAATCTGTATTTCCCTGGGCAGGAATGATCCAGGAACATCCAAAACATTGTCTTGCTACAGCCATGTTTATGAGAGAGAATGAGCCTTCCTATAGGATATAAGAACAGACTGGTTGTGCAGTGTACATGGATTATTTGGAAGAAGCAAACAAGCAAATACAAAGATTAACTTGTTTAATGACTTGAAGTACCTGAGATCTGAAATGTGAGGCTCTAAATAATTTAAAATCAGCTAGAGCATGAATTAAAATCAGGGGTCAGAGTTTGTAAGCCATTGTTGTCATTGTTATCAGTTAGTGGCCCAACTTCCTAGATGAAGCAAAGGTCATCTGGATGAGACTACACACAGACAGAAGCGCACAGCATCCTGGGATATGGGTACATTTGTGTGACCCTTCTTTCTCTTGGTTGGAGGGGCACATGCTGCTGGTCTGGTCAAAAACTTCAGCTGTGTGTAAATATTGATTAGTGAAATCCATGTAGAAAAATCACCTTGTAGTAAACATTCTTCAAGGTAAGCATTTTTCCCTAATTTGTCAACAGTATTTAGTGTCTATTACTGTTTGTAGCATGTCTGAAGACAAACTGTAAACCTCTATCTACAAAACAGTGGTAAAAGCTATGCAGTCTGCTGCTTTTTAGTCCACGAATATAGATCTGTAGGTATTTATAGATAAATCGGAATGCTAAGAAATTTCAGTTGTACTTAACCATTTGATGTGGTTTTTTTCTTCCCTTTCTAGGTTTGAGTGGTCGTTTCTTTGTCACAACACTTCCTACAATTTACCAGTAAGTGTGTCGTCTAGAAACAGTTGTCCGTCTCAGTATATATTCTTTTTTCCTGTCCTGTTTGAACAGTGGCATGGAAGGTGTAATGAACAACTGGCTTACTTCACTTTTGTCAATCTCTACAAGATTTCTCTGGAGCTCACTGGAGCTCAACACACTTAATGAACATGAAGTGGAAGGTTCTTCTACAGATGGTTTTGTACCTAGATAAAAGTGATGCTTTTTCAGTCTGGAAACAACATTTAATAGTGTTTGTAAAAAATGGTGCAGGTTTGCAGTATTGGCTTCTAGAAACCTGACCATATGTGAGCAGACATGCTTGACCTTATATAAGTGTCACTAAAATTTCTCATTTGAATAATTGACTGGATAGGTTGCATGTAAAACAGTACAGAAATTTTCCACTGTTTGTTGTACTGCTTCTCTTACTGCTAGAATTCTTCATCTGTTGTCTCAGTATCAATATGTAGCTGTTGACTCTTACTTGTCACTTGTTTTAAACTGTAACTCTGAAATGCAGGTAAGAATGAAGAAATACTGACTTTTGATTTCAGTTCATGTTATTATTTAGAGCTTTGATTGTATTGATAAAATCCTCATCTGAGGCTTTCCTTTAGTTTAAGTGACTTTACTGAGTTCCCCTGTTATCAGCACTGCTAAAAACAGGTCAGTAAAGATGTTTGCTGTATGTCTTCTCCCATAAAAAGATGTCATCCTTTAAACACTGAACCCTTTATTAAGTTGTGGTATTGTGAGTTGTGCATATATACACACATGCACATATATATGCATGCTTTTAATTCTGAGTTGTGTCTAAATATTTTGGTTGTTACTCATGTGCTTTGTATTCACTGTAGTGCAAGTGAATTCTTATTTAAGAAAAATAGCATTTTTAATAAATGGCAAAACTCATGCTGTTTAAAAACAGATACCTTCCATCATGGATTACTTGGTGCTGAGGTGTTCAACTTTCTGAGCAAGTCAAATCTATAATGTACATGGATCTGTTGGGTTTTGTTTTTTACCATAGATATAGTTTAAGGGATACCTGTATTAATGCATGTTTTTTGTTTTTTAGTGCAAATGATGGAGTATTTCGCAGATACCGAGGCTCACGGACATTGGAAGATCTTCAAGGTTATGTTTTAGAGAGAAAATGGGAAGCTGTGGAGCCTGTAGCAGGATGGAAGTCTCCATCTTCTATAATGTAACACTTTGTTTTTATTAACAGCAAACATACATTATAGCTCATTATTCATCAAGGGTGCTATGTTGACAGCTTAGAGACAAAAGGCCTTTATTCCTTAGGCATGTAGGCTTTGCAGAAGCAGTCTGTATTGACAGCCTGCTTCCCAGTTTCTCAGCTTTTTAAAGCAGTTTATCTTCTGCACTTGCTTTTGTTCATGCCTACCAAGGCTTGCTTATATAATCTTTGAAAATACATAAAGAAAAAAAATGCAGCCACTGAGCATTATGTAAGTGTCAGTTTCAGTATCTGCTGAGTACTGGAATGAAATGCATGTTCCTCTAGATTGTTACTTCATGACTTCTGGCTACTCGGGGCAGGCAGCCTTTAGCGTTAAGGATTTCTTGCTTATTTGTTTACAAGGAAGTCTTGAGTCCTCCCTTGGAATAGGAAACAGTGTAGTGCTTATGCAGTGTATCAGAATTTGTTTTCAGAGCATTGGATTCGCTTTGAAAGAGTGTAGAATGCTTGCATGGTGTAAACAATGAACCAGAGATGTGAATGTCTTGCATTTCATTCTGGCTAAAGCTATTGTGTATAAATTCATGGCAGAGATCCATCAGGTGTCCTTATTTTTCATCTGAGGATGAGGAAGAGCTATACGATGCTTAGTAATGGGGAGAGGAGCTACAGGGCTGCATGCTGATTTGGGGAAAAGATGGTTACAGCTGCGCAGGGTTAAGCTGTGGAATCGGTATTTCTTGATTGTGCTCAGATGTCATCTTTCAAGTCACTGTTCAATACTTTGCATTGTGGTGGCTTAAATGAACATAACACAGAGAAAATATATGTAATTGTCAGAGGAGGTTACTGCAAATACTAGGGGCTGAATGGCATTGAAATTCCATAGATAGAATCCTTTTCTGGTTTCTGGGCAGTTTGCTGTGTATATCAACTCCTGTCTGTCTTAGAAACTGTTCCTTCGTTTTCTAGGATGCATGGCATGGCAGGACTATTTCACCTCTCTGGATGGATCAGGGTAAGTTACTATGTGGTAGCATTTTCCATACCTCCTCTTTATGCTTAGAAAAATATTCTGTTTAGAACTCAAAGCCTAACTGAATATTTTTCTTGTCCCTTTATGAGAGTAAATATTCCTTACATTCACTGGACATTAGGTGTGTAGTATCTTTACACTATAAATCTTGTAGTATTAACAGACTGTGCTAAAAATGGCGGTTTGATTGTAAAGATTATCAATACTGAAAAGTACTTACTGTTCTTATTATCTTGGTATAGTTAGTGTTCTATCAATGTGTGCTAACATGATAAAGTAGTTCTTTGAGAGCTGCTACAAAAATGGTTGTAAACATCAGTAATACCTTTAATATCTACCAGGTTCTCTAATGCTACTCCTAAAATTATACCCAGGTTCTTTTTAAGAGGTGTCTGTTATGCTCTTCTGCAGTTCATTTGCACCTAGTGTAGTGTACAGGAGAAGAGAGGATAAGGGTAGAATAACTTCAGTAAGAATTTCTATATCTGGATTTCAAAATAATGCCATTTGCATAGGAACACAAAAAATTTGGACAGTAGAGTAATTGTTAGAAGTAAAGGAGAAATGCTTGGTCTACACTGAAGTATGTTTTGAGCTTAAAAATATTTCAAGACGCTTTCGTTTGGGAGTGATCGAAGTTTTTCCTGTAGCATGCAGATGCTGAGAATTTTCAGACCTTTCCAGTTTTGGTCAGGAAACACTCTTCCTTAAAATCCTCAAGTGTAGCCAAGATTGAGAGACTATATTTAATTGTAGCAAAAGATCTTAATATTGTAATGTGCTACAGAAAAGAAAAGTAGTAGTTTGAACAGAGTTCGTGTCACTTCCAGTGAGCATCTGACTAACCCAGAATCAAACAAAACTTGCAGTTACTAGGTTTCCTGTGCAAGCGATCTTTGATTCTTTCTTTCACTGGACAGTATTAACTTTTTATAGCCTTCTGGCATTTCTCTTCCACGGTTGCTGTGTAATGATGTTGTCTCGTTGTCTCTGTCTAGTTTCCTTCCTGAAAGATTAAATGCTCTGGGAAGAAACCTTCTCTAATTTGCTTTCCGCTTTGATGAATATTTCAGCTATACACTTCCTCACTCTTCTCGCTGTGCTGTCCTTGCATGTGCTTTAGTAAATGTTGGAAGCTGTTCTGACGTTTACAAAAAACAAACAAACCACCAACCTGGAATTTCAATATTTAAACTTTTGTAAATGTTGATTGTGGTTTGCTTTCTAATAGATATATTCTTGGAAGAGGTCTAATGTGATAATTTACTCCCTACCAGACTATCTGACTCTGTGATGCTTGGTTCAGTCAATTGAATTTTTAGGTATTAGTAACAGACTTCACTTTCAAAGAAATCTTAATGTTGTGTTTGGATTATTTTCTTTACATTTATATGTGAAATCACTTATTCAGCATCTGCTTAGAATGGGTGGTTCCTTTTAAGAACTAAAGAGCTTGAGTAAGAACTAAATGGCTCAATTTCAGTTAATGAATTAATTCCCAAATTTTAAGTATGTATTTGGATTTTGTGCTACCACTCTGCTTCCCAGATACAATTTTGGGGTAAAGCCCTGTATGAGGTTGCATTTTTTTCACTTGGTGATGTACTTGTGAAGTCGGTATAAAAGGACACTTGCTTTTAACCTGACTTGGTTGCTTTTTTGTTTCTGAAATGTTTTAAGTTCTAAGTTACCTTTTTTAAGTACTCAGCTTTGTAGTCTTCTGTGACTGTCATTATCAGTGTGGCTTACTTTATGGTCTCCTTCCTACAACAGAGGCCATAAGAACAGATGTGCAGATCATCTAGCCCAATAGCCTGTCTCAAAACTGTTGCCACCTTCTTACAGAATATAAGGATCAAGAATGTTGTGATACTTTCCTGTGTGCTCTGGGCCTTCCTCATACATTTATCTGCAGTAAGGTTATGCATGGCATCTCTGATGCTGAGCACATTAGGAAGAAAGAATTGGGCATCCTTTGCTTATAAAGCCTTTTAATGTGAACAACTCGGTAAAGAAAAACAAGATTTAATGGTATCAAAAGAATTATAGTATGACTTTTAAGGATGACTAGGGCTTGAGAGGGAAGATTTTAATATAAATACTGTTAAATGAAATGTCTTGATTAGATAGCAATTTATGTAATGGTGACAGCAGTATAAATCATAAGTGGTGTTAAGTATGAAGTTATTAATTATCATCTTCTCATTTCCAGCAAATTCATAGCTACCTCACTGGCACTCTTGGAATTCATGTTTGGATTTCTTATACAATCTTCATCTTGGCTACCTTATTGATTGGCCTGTTCCTGGGTTTGGTAAGAAAGCGTATTACTTTCTTTTTCTCAGTTACCTAGAACTTTTGCTTTGCGTTAACTTGTGGGGGAAAAAACCCCCACAGCTTCACTGATAAGATATAATGAAGTACCTTATTTTAATGATGCATCTCTTCTCCCTGGTATGCAGTGATAGGATGTGTGGGAATGATTCAGAGCTGCACCAGGGGACGCTTAGACTGGACATTAGGAAGCATTTCTGTACTGAGAGGGTGGTCAGACACTGGAACAGGTTTCCTAGGGAGGTGCTCGGTGCCCAGTGCCTGTCAGTGTTTGAGGCATTTGGACAATGCCCTTAATAACATGCTTAAACTTGGTCAGCCCTGAATTGGTCAGGCGGTTGGACTAGGTGATCATTGCAGGTGAAGCAGTCTATTCTCTTCTATTAAAATTCTCAGGTATTCAGTACTGCAGATCCACTCTCTAGTGTTGTTACCTACTTCTGGTAAAGGTTAGGACTGGTTCACTCAAATTAACCTTTTTATGAAATTCATGCTTCAATTTAGACTTGTTTAGTCCATCCACTAAACAAGTGACTTATATATTGGCCTTTTGTATCCAAGACTTTTGTACTTAAGGCTTGAATGTATGTGGTCAGAATTGCGTAAAGACTCCAACATTCTAAAAACACAGACTTTGTGGAGAGATTTTTATTAGCTGGAGTGGGATTGTATTTGTGGGAGTTAGCAATGTAAGTATGCTGCTGCACTGCTACTTGAAAGGATGGAAATATTTTTTAAAGGCTTTGAAGATTTGGGGGTTTAATTGATTTACTCTATTCCAGGGCATAGCTTTGTGGTTACAGCTTGATTTTAATAAAATCTGACTTCACTTCTTTCTCCCCTATGATCTTTTGGTATGAGTTCTCATTAGGAATTGAAAAATCTGGCCTCTTGTTACTAACCAGAACTGGTACATTCACATATCAATCTCCAAAACATCAGGCAGGTTATTTAAACAAATCTGTTAGCTTATATATGTGAATGTTAAGGACCATATCCTGATCCCTATGTTGTTTCATGAGTCAAAACAGTTCAAAGTTGCTTTATCTGTGGAGCTGGGGTTATTTCCTCTGAGAATATTTGAATGATGTGGCTCAATGACCTCTCCAATATCAATATCAAATAAGAAACTGAGCTGGGAAAGGAGAGACAGGTGGGAATAGAAGTTCTTTCAGACTAGTTGCTTGGTCCACAAGCGTGTTCTGCAACTGCAAAGGCAGTTTAAAGCAGTTATGCTGATAACTGGTTTAACTAGCTGCTAAATCTCCATTTCATGTAGGAAGTGTAAAGGCTGTTTCTGGCACTTGGATCTCTGCCCTTCAGCCTGAATATTGGTGTCAGTGAAATAAAGAAAAATTGCATGAGTGTGTTTCTCAGTAGTACAGGGAAGCGATTTCAAAACAGTGTGTGTATATTTAGACAAACCCACGTTTTTGTATGTAATATGTATACAGTATTGGTATATGTGAGCAAGTGTCTTTCATAATACAATTTAAACAGATACATTTTTCTAGATGGTAGATTTTCATCACCAAATGACTGCAAATCAAGTTAGCGTAACTAAGAGCAAACGAATACGATGATTTAAAAAGAAGTCCTTCTACTTCCTTCATTAAAGGGAAAAAAAGCCCTGAAAAAATGTAGAGTTAATCTCTCAGCTTTTTAAAAAAGCTTTTCAGTGATTGAAATGTATTTCTTTAACATGTTATCATCTGTCTCTTTTCTCTCCTTTGCATTACCCTTAGCACATGACAATGAGACACAAATATCTTCCTTGCATTTTGATTGTATGTGTTCTACATTGGGCTGCTTTAGCAGCAACAACAACAGAAAAGAACTAAAAGACAAAATCAAGCACAAAAGGTGGAAGTACACAATCATGTACTGGGGAGTCAGGTAGGAATTGAATAATGACCCCAGATATAGAAAATCTTGACCAGGAAGGCTTCATAAGTTTTAAATAAATAAAAATTCCTCAACTGTGTTCTGGGCTTCTCTTCTTAAGATGCAAGCCATTTCAATACTGAATAAATCTAGGGAAGTAGGAGGCAGAAAATTTGCAGTAGAAAGCAGAGAATGACGGTTGATATACACTGAGAACACACTTCTTTTCAGTGTTTTTATTTAGCTCCTTAGGACAGCTCTTGTCTCTGAGCAAGACAATAAAACTTCCTAAATTTTATTGTATGTCTACCTGAAAAGGATGAGTAGGAAAATACTTAACAGTGCAGGAGCTGCTGGGATGGTTTGCTAATAAATGCCTTTTCTCCTTTACACAGATACTGGTTTTGATTTCAGACTGCCTTTGCCCATCCAAGTCAAGATACAGAGCTGAAACATCTGGTAAGAACTCTTTTAAGTGGGTGAGATACTGTAGGTTTAAATGTACACTTGGAGGAGGGAGAACTTAGATGTGAACCAATGTCAAGAATTTCTTAGATGTCAAGAAGTTAGATGTGAACCAATAATTCAGGTATTCATTTTAGTCACACTGATGAGGATTAATATGTTGGGCTCTCAAATATTGATGTCAAAGCATCCAAGTGGAGGATAGCAAAGCAGACAAAAAAACCCTCCAACAGTAATTTGTTCTAGCTTCTACATCTGTGAAGAGGCTAAATGTATTCAAAATGAGGAAGTCTGGAGGAAAGATACCGGGTTTTGTGTATTTTATGCAAGTGCATGCTCACTTAGACCTGTTGCTTAAATATAGAAAGGAATTTGCTCTGTCAGGACAATTCCACATCTTAATATGCATTCTGTATATTGCGTTAGGAGATGCAACATTCTGAACCTGTAAAATTCTCTGCATAATTTGTGGTTGGGGAAAGAGGGAGATGGAGGGAATCAAATGAATCTAGAGACTGTGAGTGTGGAGACAGGGGAAGGCATTGCATTTCCTTCAAATAAAAGAAGAAAACATCTTTCTGATCCTTGGTGAGATGGCTTCTGAATAGTATTGTGCTCCCTCTGAACATGGGAAGCAAAAACTTGCACACGAAATAGTCTCTTGTCAGCACCAGATGCGTGTTAAGCTCTGGAACACCTTTTGGTACATTTGTGCTATTAAATGGAGTCAAAACTTAACTGTAATTAAATATGTATTTAATTCTGTACCTTTGTGTATTGGTTTGTTGTTGAAGATGGTGCATCTGTGACGCTTGCCAATAAGACTTTAGCCAAATCTAGAATTTATAAGTGTGCAAAATTACCATGTTCAAAATCTTAGATGTTCTTTACTATCAAAAGGCACCTATGCATGCTTGTGCAGTTTGTAATCCAGTTGGCTGGTTGACTCAACAGCTGCTGTTACCTGACAGTGCTTACCAGTATCTTATTGCTTTCCCACTGATTTGTTTTGATAACGATACCTCTTCAAGGAGCCAAGTAAACTGACCCGTCCTTAGTTTGTAACTTGGTGGAACAAAATGAAAGCTAGCTATGCCCGATATGCAAGAAAAACAAATTAAAATGGAGGAGAAATACTACTGAAGAAGATTTATTTGAAATAAGTGAAAAATAAGGAAAATACAGTCTTATACTAAGTTTTCAGTAATAATAAAAATGAATATTTCAGAATACATGGTGATGTAACTTTAAAAGACATTGTTCTGAGATTCAGTCTAACTTCAGTATTTGAAACTCTTCTTTTGTTTAGAAGAAGCAATTACAAAGGATAATGTGGAGAATGCAGCATTAGAAGAACCGGAGGAGACTGCAGAGCTTTCCGCAGATGATGCGGAAGAGACTGCAGATGTAAAAGATCTCTCAGATGGAGAAGACGCAGCAAATTCAAGTGCTGATGACTCAGAGGAGGATTTAGCACTTGGAAAAGAATCAGGGGAAGAAGAAATGGAAGACTTAAGTGAACAACCTTTAGCTGATTCAGAGACTGAAAGCTCAGTAAGACAGCGTAAAAGTCAGGTGTCTGATAATGGACTATAGTTGTTTCAGTGGTGTATTTTGTACACTTGGACCAAAGAAGTGTCAGACCCTGCGTCTGAAGCTGAAGCTCACACTTGATTTGTCATTTGTGTTTACGTAAAACCTCTGCTCTGTCAGCAGGCTTCTCTTTTTTTTTTTTAAGTTAATACTTGCTTATTGGGTTTGTTTTATAAGTATGTCTGCGTATCCTGTAACTTTAGCCATGACAATCAAAATAAGTATATCTTATCTGTCTGAAGTCTTTTAAGAGAAAAGGGATGTAACAGAGTCTCAGTTCATCAGCTATAAAATGGTCATCTATGCTTGTGTTCCTTTGTACGTATGGACCCTAAACAAGACCAGGACATTTAACTTTTTACAGTAGCTTGGCAGGACTGTGACTTTTCTGTCTGAATGTTTATTGTTTCTAAATGCCACAGAAGCACCTGATAAGTGATACAGTAGTGAAAGAAGGCACCTTAATAGTCTTCTGTTAAAAGTGTTGTATATGATGGGTTTATTTTTATCACTTTCAACTGAAGCACCTTTCTCTTTCATTTTTATTGATGTTTGTACAGTACACCCCCAGATTTTTCAGTTTTTGGTAATTTGGAGGCATGCTGCACAGCTTGAGCTTGTCAGTTGCGTTTTTTGACCCAAGGAGTTTGAGTAATTGAAAACCTCAGGCCGAGAAAGAGTGGCAGCTAAATGTTTAAAATATGTTTGAACTTTTAAAAGGCTTAAAAGAAAATTATTTTGGTCACAGAGGGATTTTTGCCAAAGCATGACTTTCCCCCCCCTTCAAGTGATTGTAGCAAGAAGTATTCACTTTGCAGTCAGTAAGTTGTGTATTTCTTGTCAGTACAAGCTTGTCATGTGCAGTGCAGTTCTGCCATTTTCAGCTCGGAATACTTTTGGCAGAAGTCAAACTGCTTTAGTAATATTCACTGAAGAGGCACTTAAAGTTTTATCGTTGATCGCTTTTCCACTTCTTGTCACTGGAACCGGCATGTTAGGAAAAAAGAAGAGACGTGGGTGGGTAATGGGGAGAAGCTTTTGGTGTTGCTACTTATATCAAGATAAACTTGTGTCTATTGAACTGTATAAAGTGAAGAGGCTTGCCAGGTAGACAGCATTAGCTGTGGTTAGCAGACTTAAGTCATTAAAGATAACAGTATTTCCCTCCTTTGACTTGGTTAATCTATAAGGCTTTTTTTGGTAAGGAATACCTAGAGTGAGATCCTGTATGTTCCTATTTTGTTGATGTGTGATCACATGCATAAGATGTTTCTTAATCTTGATTTTTATATATATATATATTTTGCATAAATCTTGTTAACGTGCATGAATTTCATCTTGTTCTTCAAGAATAAAGAGTAATCAGAGATGAAATCATCTCTCATTAGAAGAGATAACTTACAAGTGCAAAATGCTGGTTTCCTTTGAGACTAATAGGACTAACTTGTGTTGTTGTTTCAGGGTTTTTTTAAATGTTTATAAAGAGCATATTTACTAAGAAAGCTTAACTTTTTCTGTCTGTGTCCTGTTGCATATTGTGTCTTGGAACTATATGGTAGAAAGTTTGCATTTGTCTTTTACAGCTGTGCAAAGAACAAAATTACACTGCATATATTCAATATGAATTTTCTTAAGGAACATTCTCAGTCTGGAGCTTGAGTTTCATATAGTGGACATGTGTAAATATGCTTTCGCGTATGTGAAAACATACCGTTGATATACATATATACATTGCACTATAATGAACACAGTTTGTTTTCTGTTACTTGTGTGTTGTCCCATGTAACTGAGCAATTGTAGAAGCTTGCAGACAGCAGAACTCAGTAGCAGTTGTGGTACATAGCAGTGTTTGTGTTTTGTTTTTTTTTTAAAAAACAAAAAACCCAAAAAAAACCCCCAAAACAAAAAACCAAAAACAAAATGCCAAACTCAAGCTTTTTATTTGTGAAAATGAAGAAAACTTTGTGGCCACTATAGTCTGGAGGGAAGAACTGCACCTAAAAGCACAGAGTACAGATTTGGGTTCTTTTTTTCCATTATATATTTTCTTTTTTCATTATCTGTGCATCAGGAGCTCATGAAAGTCTAAAATGAAAACAAGACTACAACCGTATTTCAGGAGACAAGCAGGAGTTGGTGTGTATATTCAGTTGCATGAGCTTGCATAAGGGAAGAATGGGCGTATCCCTTTTGTCATGGATCCAAAACTACCAGGCACTAAAAAATATGTGGGACTGTATCCAGCACAGATTGAGGGCAATGATGACTTTGGTTGTGTACCAAAGAGGATGTTTTATGCTATGTAGGGTCTTGCAATACTCACTGTGTAGGAGGGAGCATGTCAATATTAAATTTTGATGCAATTTCTTTTCACTTTTTTTTAGTAAAATGGAACCAGTCATCTGAAATCATCTTTAGCTGTTTAAAGAGGTTTTAACTTTAAAAAATACAGAACATCCTTATACCTCACAGTGGCTTTGTTGTATGCTGTTGGGAAAGTGAAGTATTAAAAAGTCAAGCGTATGTCTCTTCAGTGCTCAAGATGAGGTATTTGGGCTTTTTGAATGTTTAGACACATGAGGTGTTCTCACAAGAGTTGGGTTTCATTATGGTATCTTTGAATTTAAAAAACAAACAAAGCCGCAAACCACAAATGACTTTGTCCTACAAGATACATGGTTTATGAGATGCTGCAAGAAAGATCAGAAGCTCCTGTGTGTGGTGATCCTCTGAAGTCTCTGCTTACATTTCCTCTTGTTTTTGCATGTCACTTAAGTTTGGATTATTTACAATGAAGGTGTTAACTATTTTCCATCATAATATACCTAACTGGAAGATCACTGTCTGATGAGCAAGGATTAAGTAAGCAGGCAGCAAGTGACAGCAGTTCATCTCTTCAAGATCTGTCTTGTGGCTCTGGAAATGGGCAGTTTTAGGCTTCTAAGGTTTCTTGAACATAATGTGTATGTCATTGCTCCTGTGTTTTCATGAATAAAGTAGGGAATATTAATGCTGACTTGGGTTTGACTGTATTTGGCATGTACTGGAGTATCTGGTTTCAAAGATCACTAAATTGTGATTAAGACTTTACAGATCCTATGCAACCATTGATAGCTCCAACTCAGTTGAACTTTTGTAGGAAAAAATATTGTAGCGCGGTACTGGAGATACTCAAGTTTGACTAATGTTTGTCTGGCAAAAAATAAGTAGCAAACACTGTAAAGGCTAAATTTGTGTTTAACAAACCACTAGCTATGCAGTAAGAGTATGATGTTATCTTCCACAACTAGGTATTTTTCTACTAAAACACATTTTAATTGAATCACACAAGTATAGTACTATTAGACTATTACAACAGTATTAAGCTTGGTCTGTTTCCAAAGAAAAAAGTCAGGACCAACCTTTTGTGCAATCTGAATGTTCTGTTATCTCTGTCCTCTGTTATGATTAATTTTAAAAAATGGAACTTGTTCTTGCAACCTCAGTATAGACAAAATGTCCTTGGAGAAGCTGCTGCTAACACTGTTCAAAATGTTTTGATTAAGGAGAGGGCTGTAAGGCTTGTAAACTAGAGCTGTATGTCAAAAAATTACTTAAGATTTTTGAGAACCAATTTGAATTTCAAATGGGATGCATGCCACTCTGAAAACCGGTCCCTGATGGATCTGAACATGAATGCTTAAAAGCGACTTATTCAAAAAAATCCAGTGGGTTACTTTTTAAAGAGGGTAGAAATACATCCAGCCTTTCAAAACACCTGTCCTCGAGATTTGTGTGAACTTGTACGTGTGTCTTGGAATACTCTGTATATGCTGCACCCGTGCTGGGCAGCACTTGTTACATGGGCTTCCTGCATGAAAGTGTTACACAGGATTGTCTTTCATATAAAAGTTTGCAAATTTATGCTATGGGTATTTTTACTGAAATTCCATATAAATTTTGTATTTATGATCATCTTGTAGTTTTCATTTTCTCATTGTGCAGCTCATCTGTGTAATTAACAAAAGGTTATTTTTTTAATACTCATCTTCCAATTGATAGCAGAGGTTGTGACTTGTGAAGATTCCTTAAACTCTTTAAAACAAACCTGCACACTAATGAATTGCTTCCATCTTACATGAGTGAAAAAATGCTTCCCTGGATTGAGGGATTCACTGTAGTAACTCTGGGCTGAGCAATACGAAGGTATCTCGAAGGTATAAAATGCAGCTGGGGATCAAATGCAGGTGCCAGGCAAAATAGTGTAACTCTGAACCCTTGAGGGCTTCATCTGTGTACCTCTTATGTTAGGTTAGTTTCCCCTGCTCCCTGAGAAATCCACAAACTCTGCAAATCGTCTGCTAACTCTTTCTGGGATTTGGAGGACATTTCTATGTGGTCAAAAAGAAGCGTGTAGATCTAAATGGCACATTTTCTGATTGTAGTTCACAGCAAGCAGTCATTGCTAAAGAAATAGGTGTGCTGGAGGGAGAAGTGACTGCCAGGAACCATTGCTGCAATGTACGTGGATGATGCAAACGACCACTGGATCCAACGCACAGATTGGCTTTCTTCAGGTGAGTTACCTGAACTGCCTTTTGCTGTCAACAGAACTGCTGTGTGAGTTGGGTGATGCACCATTCACTTTGGGCTGCTGCTTTTCCATTGCGTTGAATTCTCAACGTAAAATTGAAAGGGGAATGGTATCAAATTAAGCCCTTGGAAGCATTTTGTTGGTTTACTGTTGAAATAGCTGCTTCTTGTTCTGTCTTGTGAGAATATGAAATTTTCCTGATGAAAACAGACAGGTGGAATACTACAGGCAAAATCTGATAGGGTTTTGAAAATGACTTTGTTTAAGCAATCAGACAAACATAAGCTCTATTTTTATAGAGGAAATATGAAGATAACTCTCTGATGGCTGTACTGGAGAGGTAGGAAAGCTTGTTTTCTACCTTGGAATTTTGAACTGGGCCAGTGGTAACTCCCAGCTCCGGCAACAGGGCTGCCCAGTAGTGTGTGCCTCCTCCTAGGAGCTGATGACACGTTGAAAATTAAAAGCTACGTGACTTTGTAGCAGGTCTTTTGGCTGCAGCATGGTAGTGGGAAGGAAATGGATCCCCTTCTTTTCCCTTTTCTGAGTGTTACTGCCTCTCACACACATGCACACAGAAAAAACACCAGGATGCTTGGCTGTGATGGGCTGCCCAGGGGGAAGCAGTGCACATCCCTTGTGATGCTTTTGCAGCTCTTCCCAGGAGCTGCCTGCCTTTTCTCCAATTTTCTGCTTACCCTTCCACTCCTAACCCATCACGCACCAGCGGTTCATTTGTAAGCTCGCTTGCTTGGGAACCAAGTCCGCTGATACCTTTCTTTTGTTCCCTTCTCTACGGGAGAAAAGGGTTCCGTTTTACTTTAACGAAGACTGTGGTGACTACTACTTTTAACCAAACATCTTCATTTCTCTCCCAGTAGAAAACCACTTAAAAAACTGTGTGCTTTACTTTCACTTCATCTTTCCTGAGGAGAAAGAAAGCTCTGTATTTAAACACACAGGGAACAAATGGGGATTTTGTAATCAAATACTTTGATTTAAATTTCCATTTTATACGGAAAGGCCATTTTTCTTGGCTCGTTAGAATTTCTCAGAGCCTGCTAGTACTTTAGACTTTTGCATTTGTTAATCTGAATTCCAGCAGGGGGTGAGAGCTGAACCTAGGCACTGCCGATCGTCTTGGCACAGGCCATGCCAATCACTCATATGCTTGCAGAGTATGCAGAAATGACCATGGTCATTCAAAGTGTCTGACTGTCAGTCCCTCATCAAGGATGTGAAAAGATCATGCTTGTTAAGGGCACTTTTTATGTCTGGTTATTGCTGTGCGGTTGGGGGGCCAAAAATGGTGCTGAGAAGCACTTTGTAGATCTCCCCTGGATTGTTTTCATTGTACTTGGTTATCCGGATCCTCCCAGGAGAACTGTTCCTCCATTCAATGCTTCAGTCTCCCTCCACCCCAGTGCTCCACAGACTTCCTGACTGACTTCAGAAAATCGATGCTACTTGGGGCTTGTTAGGGCCACCTGCTTGTGGTTTATGCTGAATGGCCAAGAAACTGTCCTCATTCCTGCAACAGGTCTATCATTTCCAACTCTCTCTCATGCTGAAGTCACAAATATTTTCTGTTAATTCTTCTGACTTGGAGGGGTGGAAGTAAATTGGTTCATCTGTGATTGAGGTGAGCTACTCACTGAAAACACTTCACCTTATAGTGTCCATAATCTGTAAATGGGTATTTTCTGACTTTATTTGGAGAAATTACAAACACTTATGGGGCATTTGGAAGTCAAACCAGCCACTTACGTAAGTGAAGTTACTTAATAAAACAGCTTTGCACAACAGTCTTGAGAAATAGGTAATCGCTGGGACATTGAAATATATTCATTATATACTGCGGTTAACTTTTCCAGTTAATCTTTACTGCAGTTAACTGAAGTGAGAAAATCCCAGCTGACTCATCCTTCCCCTATGGAGGTTTTTGCATGTTGACAGGAGTCTGTCGACATTGTCTCCCTGATCCTGCAGTAGGACACAGTGGTTCAGACTAAAATGCCGCACAGAGATCTCCCTCTCTCTAGCAAATAACATATGTAAGGACAAGCATGTTGTGGTATTCCTTAGAACACTTTTTTGGCTTTTGATTGGAGCGCTTTCTAAGCCAGAAGTTGTATATCTCTGTTTAGTAGCCCTCTGTGGTTTTTTTCTCCTGTAATTTGTGATACCCCTTTTTTTGAACCAAAGTGCGAAGAGTTTCCTTTGCAGACCCCTGGTTCAGCCCAGCTCCAGTTACGTCACACGGCTCTCCGTTGGCAATTCCCCAGTGACCTGCCAAAGGATCAAGTGAGAAGCAGTAGATAACGGGAGAGGATGGTAACACTACCCTGATTGTGTTGGGGTTTTTTCCTCCTATGCCCTAATCGCATTGGAAAGTTTCAATTGAATCCCGCGTTGACTTTATCAGTGAGGTTTGCCATGGCTGCTTGGGCAAACTCTTTGCTGTTAAGACAGATGCTGTTCTTTTGCTTCAAGGTTAGATTCAGACAGCTGATGTCTCATTAAGCAGTCAGAGGAAACCTCTCATCCAGAGAGATTCCAGTTATGTGGAAGGAAGCGGCATCAGAGACAGCCCATGTGTCGGTGTCAGATGTGCTGGGGAGATGTTTGCTGCGCTCTCCTAGGGGTTACACTCATGCTACCTGTAAGAGGCCAAATAGTCCTAGTTCAGCAGCAGATTAAACTTCTTGGTTTGCTTCCCTTGTGTCGATATTGACAGTTTCTGCCGCACCCCGGCTCATTACCTGGCCAGCAGTGGGGAAGGGGGGTGTCCTCCTCAAGTAGAAGAGTCCCCAGTTCCTGGTGGGCTGTGGAGCTTCCCAGGGCACGTTGGCTGGGCTGCAGCAAGAAGTAGGTGACCCCAGCTGGGCTTTGGTGTGTGGTTGGCACATTTTGGGGGGGGATCCACAAAGGGAGTGTGAGTGACTTCGTGATAGGGGAGGGAAGGGGGACTTGTAGCCTGAGTGGCAAATAATGACTGGTAAAGTAAAAGCAGTCCGATATTGTGTGAATAAGTGGAGAGAGAGAAAGATCACGGTGGGAAGTGTTTTGAAGAGCGTAACTTTATTTTTTAAGTGAATATAGACATTATAAAAGGGGGGGGAGATCAGTGGTGAAATAGTATTACTTTCAGCAATTTTTGTGCAACTTTGCAGCAGTAAAAGCTTCTGAATTCATTAAGGTCAAATTCAGCTGCACGTACTAAAATGTTTAGCTGTTGTGCAATGCTTACTGTCTCATGCTCTAGGATGAACACCTGGTTTTAGCACAGGCGATGCAAACTTTAAATAAATGAAAGCAGACATGTCCCCAGTTTGGTGCTAGGAGCACAGAGAAATGCCAATGTTAAGCCAGTTTGCATTTAAATTGTATCTGACACTGATGTGTGATAAATGCCTCATGGTGTAATTGTATGTATATTGATATTCATTTCCAGTAATCCCTCCCATGAATATTCTCATCAGCTATAAAAATGACCCCCTAAGCCCCCTGTACATCTTTATCTGAGATGGCCTCATCTGGGAAAGCAGTTAGAGAAATAACTGTAAATCTCTTAGTGCCGTCATTCCCTTTAAATGATTCCTGAGACTGAGCTTACGGCTGGCACCATCCTTCCTGCCTCAGCTCCCAAGACATTTCTCTGAAGATATTTGACGATCTCCTTTGAATCTTAAGCATTTTTATTTTTTTTTGCGTTTTGCAGAATATTGTGTTCCTAGCTGTTATTTATAACCCAGCAGTAGGGAAGATGGCTGTAGTTTTCAGAGGTATATGTGTATTTAACTTGATGTTATCTGAGTCCTTCAGCCTTGCTGAAAAATGAAAAAAAGAAGTCACTTAAAGCCCAAAACTACTGAAGGGAGTGAGGCACAGCCATACTTCTATTGCATTGCGTTTCTTCCCCTCAGTGCACCACAAAGAATGAACAGGGAGCAAAATACAGGCTCTCTGGCTTGCATCTGACTTCTTAACATTTTAAGAATAACTAGCGCTTGCTGGGATGTGGAGTTGGAATTACCTTAAAATCAGGAGCCATTTCCCTGAGGACGTGTTAGATGCCTGAGCTGCCTGGCAGGCGGGGTCCCTGCAACTTAACTCTGTATCCAGGATTTTAATGGAAATAACTGGAAATTAGCTTGTGTTAGGTGTTGTCCTAAATGCAAATCCAGGCTGGGACCTGCTTTTATAAATATTTAAATCAGGATTTTGCTTTTTGGACATAAACAGTATCTCTTTCCTCAATCTCCTGGATATTTGGGGTGATAACAGCATGCATGAGAGACAGCACATTCCTCTTAGTGCAGGTTTAAGTCATGCTTCCTGCACCTACATATTTCTCTCCTTGCTGATTAATTTTCTATATTTTTGCCATATTTTATTCCATTATGTTCTAGGTTGGCCTTGACCACATGAAACAAAACGTGGTGCTGAAGTCCAATATGACACAAGAAGTTGGTGTATTTTTTTTTTTCCGCATGTAGGTAAGTCAAATCCAGATGAGGTCCCATATTAATGATTTACAGAGAAAAATACAGAGCTTAAAAGAGGGAAGGAGGGATACACTAACCCCGTGAGATCTGCAAACATGTCTGGAAAACCAGTTTGCATTGCTGATTTTGAGGAGTATGCTAAAAAATTCCTCCCCAAATCAGTGTATGATTACTACCGATCTGGAGCAGATGACCAGGAAACACTAGCAGACAATGTAGCAGCATTTTCAAGGTAAGAGGATGATTTAAGTCTGGGAGTGGGAGAGGGAAATTGTAAATTCTGCATTATTTGTAGATATAGTGCAATATTAGATTTTTCTGTGTGAACAAAACTCAATTTTTCTAAAGCTTTTTTGGTTTTTGTCAAAAGACTCTCAATTCCTTTTTCAGAACAACTGTCTCTCCCCTTTCACTCCTCCACCTAATGTTTTCAGTCAAAAAGCAGTCCCTAAAATCCATTAGCATCTTTTTAGCTTTACCAGCATTTTATTTCTTTTGTTAACATAAATTCCCTAGAGAGTCTTCGGCTCCAGTGTTTAATCAGCTGATGAAACACTAATTTCTACATTTTGGGCTATAATGCCAGCAAGGAATTCCTTTCATGTCCCGAGTTTGGTTTTTGCCTTCTGCTGGTTCTTCCTAGACTGAATTAGCTACGCAGCCTGCCCTGGTAAGTGCCTGCACAACATTTCTGGACCAGAGCTGTATAGCCTAGCAAAAAGGAGTTGCATATCCTGGCTCTGGAGCAAGATGTGAAAGCCAAGGCTTAGTACTGGGGTGGCCAAGCCATGCTTGGGGTGTCTCCAGCAGAAGGTCAGCACTTCACCAGGAAATATTATAAATGATGGGAACAATTTAAACCAGTTTTGACTTAGGCTGGTGCCCTTTACTGTTGTCAAAACCTGAACTTGGGTCACCCGTTGCCTCAGAAGTACAAGGTCAACACAAAATAAGTTGGCATCTGCTGTCAGATTCAGTGAAAGAGTGTCGAGACTCACGGCAAGGCAGTTGGTTCTCCATCCCCTCAGTCCCCGCTGCTGCTCTGCCCCCAGAGCATCAGCCCAAGTGCTGCAGAGGAAGGCAGGCAGCTGGGGAATGATCACTTCAGCCTGGTGGAGCCTGATTGAACCACTTAAACTGCTGTTGGCTTCCCTTCCCTTTGGGTGCTGAGTTGGTGCAGACATGTAACACCCCCCCCCCCCGTACTTGTCTTTGCTAAGGCTTTGTCTTAAATCCCTCTGAGTCCAACAAACTAAACCAAGATTTTTCCAGTTTGTCTTTCAACTTTCTCCCTCCCCATTTCACTTTTCTGCTGTAGACCAGCAATCCCGGTTACTGCTCCTGTTGCCTTTCCACAGGCCAAGAGCAATTCAGCTGGAATTTCCATACAGCTTTAGTAAGGCTCTAGGAAACTCAGTAGTAATTAATTTATCAGGATCTCAATGGCCAGATCTCAGAAATCATCTCAGAAGCCTAATTTTAGAGATGTATAGAAAAGCTTTATAACGTCAGGAGAAGAAAACAAACCTCCACTGTGACCGCTTACTCCTGACCTCTTAGCTCTATGCAGAATCCCCTGTCACAGATGGGAAATCCCCTTGTGCTTGGTGCTGTTCAGACACAAGCTGCAGGACTGCTCTGGCTCCAAGGTGTAAATAGGAGCAGGAAGGGATGTAGTAGTGCTCACCTACTTTTTTTTTTTTTTTTAATGCTTTCAGGCATTATATTTGCTCTCATAAAACCAAAATGAATGAGATGTTAAGGAAGGGACACTCAAAGGAAGTGCTCAGAGGTAATAAACCATAGAAGTAGTGAACTTCTTACTACTAATCTTTAAGCTAATTGTGATTAAGCAAAAGTTGGATCTAACCTGCCCAGAGACAGGCTAATAAAAAGCTGGGTAAATCCCCTTGCTGTTTTGGTATTAGCTGAGCTGGGTGTTAGTGGTGAGAAAAGAGCAGCTCTGCCCTGAAGCTGTTTCCCACCACAGGGGAAGACTCCTCTGACAAGAAGACTTCCTCGCATTGGGCTGGTCACCTATGGGGTTCAGCCTCACCTCCTATTTCCTGGCATCTTCTGTCATGTTTTCAAGAAGAGCCTCCAGTTTTAAGTGTTCAAAACTGCAGAGCTTGCAGGCAGCCTGGAACTGAAGGATTAATTAATTAATTAGTAGTGCCTTGAACAGCCTGAGACATTAAAAAAATAAATGGGAAAAAGAAAAAAGAAATTTGCCAGCTCCTGGTATGGCTAAAAGGCCCTTGATGCTGGGTTCCTGCTCCTCAACAGTGAAGGTGCGAAGGGGATGGAAGCTGTGCCCTTCCCATGGTGTATCTGTAATTTCCCCAGTAGCATAGGCCATTTAAATGTATTCCCATAAAGTCTAAAAGACTTGGCAGTGGTGTTTACTAAATCATCAAACAGGACTTGTTGACAGCCAAAGAGAGAGGTCACAGGGCAGAAATGTTGAAGGCAAAGCTTTGCTTCCTACCTTTCCATTGCTCTACCTCTACACCTCTTTCTGGGCATCCACCAAAGCAGAGAGCAGTGTGGTGATGTGCTGAAGGTCACCCAACAGGTCAGTGGGAGAGCTGGTTTCCCTCCTTTCCCCGGCCTTTCTGGTCACTGCAGCACTAGCATGGCTCTTCCAGTGAGGATGGGCATTGCAGCTGAAGTCGTCTGCAGGTGCTTACCAGTTTTACCTGTGCCAAGTGGAAAGGATGCAGGGCCGGAGCATGGTTATGGTGATTTACAGCTTCATGGACAAATGTGCTCTTTTATCTGCTCATAAAAAGACGGAGATGATAGTAAAGGTGGCCAGAGTTAAAAATAGCCCTTACGTAGCACTGAAAAACGTGTTAAATCATTTGGAAACACATTGAGCACAGGGCTCCGTGGGCTCCATCTCGATAGCTACAGTGGTTCCCACCTGTTGCTGCTGGGAGACCAGATGCGGTGGTGGATTCCTATTTTCTGAGCACATGGGTTGCTATGGTTAACAGCTCATTAGGCTGTGTTTGCAGTGGCTTCCTGGCGACCCATCTAGAAAAGGTAGAAAACTAGTATAAAGACTTCACAGTTTTTTGGTTTATAAGACCTGTTTGGCACAAGCAACTCTTAAAATCTTTCTTTTTCTTTGATGCTGTTGGGAGAAGCGTGGCCTAATCGTCAAGGATGCAGGGCTGCTTCTTGCTCTGGCTCTCACACAGTCCCTCTCTGTCTCTGAGCAGGTTACTGGTTTTTCTCCCTGTTCCTGAGCACAGCTTGTGGGTAAACATAAAGTACGATGGACTTTACACCCCCGAGCCACAAAGTTGGATGATTTTGTGAAAGAAATGAGAATGCTCAGCTTCATTTCCCATTGCCAGAAAATTCCTGTTGATTTCCACTGTCAGAAGCTCAGTTGCAGGGTTCAGCCTGATTAAAAATGTTTACAGTTGATTTAAATATTTATAGATATATGTATAAATGTCTATATTTAAATAGAAGAGAAGAAAGTGTGAAACTGAACCAGAAGCACGAACTGTTAGCCTGTACCTTTGCTGTGCAAGGTTATTCAGGTGAGTGAGACTACTAGGATAGATTCTATTTGGAGAAAAATCAGTGTGGGGTTCGTCTGCGAGCTCTTTATTTTTTTGGCAACTGAATGGTTGCATTTATGGAGAAATAAATAGATTATTATTAAGGACTGATCTAGCAAATGAACAGTAGTTTTGATAAATGCTGGAATTCCTCTGGAATGGCCCATGCTATGTTTTGGCAGCACAATCCATACTCATTAGATTATAAAATTAATGTCCTGGCCTTTTGACAGCACAGGAGCTTGAAGTATATTGGACCTGTACTGGAGCATGAGATGAGGTTAACAACAGGTCCAGTAACTCTTCCAGCTCGCCTGGGATTGAGGGAAGAACCGGAGCTCGCAGTATCCACATCCGTGTGTTCCTGCTAAGGCCAGCTAGTTATTTTTTTGTTAATGGTTTTCAAATGATGTGGAGATGGCACTGGTGTAAATGGTGTATTGAGGCTGGAGAAGATGATCTGGGATGTCAGAGCATATTTTACTCCCTATAGCATCTGACTGCATTCACCTTGCATTTGCTCTGCGTCCCGAAACGCCGTGTGTCCTTCCCACACCGTGCTGTCTGGCGATTAAATTCATTTTCAAGTTGTTAAGGAACCAAAGGGCCGGAGTGGAGAATAGATTTTGTGACAAGGTCGGGATGCCTTTAGCTTGATGGCATTCAGGAAATCAATCTGAAATCTTCCCTCTCAGCATTTTAATGAAGGGGGACAGCTGTGTGTGTAGGGACATGTTTCTGCTAATCTGCTGTGACACCTTCTGCCGCTGACTCCCCAGCGGCCTTTGGTGAAGATGCGTTTTGTTATCGTGCACGAGGACCAGCAGTCGCTTGTTTATCAGTGACAGCATCAATGCGTGTGTTTCTGCGGATTACATTGTCGTCTTGTAGCTAGGTATTAAGGGTGTTAAAGTGACTGGGCACACAAATAATCTAAATATTGGTTAAAAAACCAAGGCTGAGAGTGCGATTGGGGTCAAACAAGGATGTGAAGTTGTAGGGGGGAGGAAAAGAAAGGAATCTTTGCAATAATAAGTTGGTTATGTTTGTGATGTCTTTCACCTCGGATTCGTAGAGTGCTGTGAAAGAGTCGCTGTGTGGGTGGCAAGGCACCCTGGGAGAGAAAATTGATTTTCCTCAAGCAAAAGCAGCTGCTGCTTAGCCTCGCACAACACTAGCACCTGCCCCTTGTGATGGGAAGTGGAGCTGTAGGGGAGATGAAGGTAGCAGAGTGGGTTGGAGGTAGGATGGAGACTGCTTGAATGGTGTGTCCTTGCCCAAACACACTGCTTGCGATGCAGCACAAAGGGATTATTTAGCATGACTTGGAAGGGAAACAAGAGGAGCTGCTTCCAAATGTGTTGCACTTTGGAAATTTCAGCATTTTTCACAGCTGAAAATGAGTGGGGAAAGCAGTGAGTGCTTCCCTCTTACCCAACTGCAAGATAATTTACATTCTGAAATTTCTGAACGTAAAGAGAAAAGGGGAAGAAACCCAACAACCCTGCAAATCCCCCGTCCTTTCCTTTCATGCTTCTTTCAAAACAGCATTTAGCTGAAGCTGCCTGAACTGGGAGTGCTTGCTGCTTACCCCACTGCGGCATCTCCCCGTTTCCAGCTGGGAAGAAAGATGCACTTGCTTGCAACTGCTGATTGCAGCACGTGAGCGGGGACTTGGCTGGAAAAAAATGTGGGTGATGAGGAGAAGATTAATTAAAAAAAAAAATACAAGGTTTTTACAAAATATCCATGAAATCTTTTTGCTCAGACTTGGAGGAACCAAGTGCTGTATGGCAGCCTAATGAACACGTGCTCCGGTCAGCAGGAAATACTGCTCTTGGGTTTTGCTTGCTGTTGTTAAGGGCATTTCCCTATGGCTTGTCCAGAAAATGCTTCACTTCAAGTGTCTGGCCAACTCACAGCTGAAAAAAAACCCCCCACGTTTCCAAAGTAAGATCAGGTTTTCTTTAAAAAGTGCAATACTAAGGTAGTGATCCATTTCAGTGGTTTTTGTGGGACCCAGTAAATACTCAGTTCTGAGTGTTGATTTGATGTTGGTCCAGAGGATGGGACCTGGTAAGGTATGAGGGGAAGGGAAGCCATAAAGGCATCGAAAGAGACATTTACATTTAAAGTCTGGGGCTAATGAGCCTGAGGACCCCAAAAAGCTCACGGACAGAGTAATTTGATGGTACATAAAGGTGAGTGGGAAGGAGGCTGTTTATTGCTGCTTGAAACAGCATAATTTTTCTTGCACGTGCTGTTGGGAGGATTTTTTTTGCTTTTTCTCTTTCTTTTCTCGAGTTAAACACTGCAGAAATGTTGGTACTTCAGGATGGACCATCACACGTGTGCTTTGAGATGGCAGTGGTCTGCACTGGGTAAAAATCTGACAGGATAGCAGAGAAACTAGGAGGCTGGGGAAGAGGGAGATAGTTCACGTCCTTATGCTTTTGAGTTTGACTGTAAAAATGAGCAAGGTTATGAAAGGATTTTTGTTTTTTTTCTGTTTGCTGGGAAAAGATGTCTCGAAGCTGGGAGAAAGCTTTCGGAATGAGGATTAGGAAGAAAGGGGAAGGGAAAAAAAGTCATGTTTTCTTTGCCCCACCCTCAGTCCATCCTCCCCTGAAAAATAACAAACCAATACAATAGCCTGAAAACAAGTCTGAGGAGGCATACTTGCAGTGTGTGTCTTGGCATCGAACAACACAGCTGACTCCCACAACCACACGTCTCCTTCCAAGCATCATAACCATCTTTCTCTTCCCTGGGGAGCGCTTCCTGGAGAGCTGGTGTGACCCGTGCTGCAGAAATGTAGGTCTCATCCTGGCTCTGTTCCAGGCTTCTTATGGAAATGTCTCCTGATCTTTCTATAAAATGACAAGATTGCATCTTGTCTTTTTTTTTTTCCTAACTTGTCAGCTTAATATGCAAGCTCAAGCTGACTGCTACTTGCTGTCAGAGCATAGTCCAAGGGTAACCGTGACTCTGGTTGTTATCTCCTTGCTAATAACAATATTATCAGTCTCCAACTTTCTAGTGCTGAGCAGGTAGTCAGGTTCAGCAATACTAGAGCTTAAGCTTTTAATGATTTTCTGTAATTAAAATTCAATAGCCGTCATCTAAAAGTGCAGTCCTTTCAGAGGGAGAGATGCCTTAGTGCGAGGTTGATGCTGTACCCTGTGGCGTGCATTCACGTGGAGAGGCAGCCCCTACTATTGCACACCCTCTTGTGGCTTGTAGTAACACCGTGCTGCAACATCCCCTGCACGGTGAGAAAAAGTCCCCATTTCATAGGTATCCTCAGGAATGCAATCCTATTAAGATAGACTTGGGTATTGCAGTGTCATCTAGTTGACCTCATAAGAGGGATCATGATCCTCTACGGCTGCTGCTGGAGGGGGGAAAGGGGGGAAAGAAAAATTTCTCTGTGTGTCCAGCTTGACCACAATAAATTGGAATTTCAGATTAAGTGTGTTTTAGTTTACTCTGTTTCTGGAGTCAGCTTCCATTTGTACCTGGGTTGAAGACCCCAGTGAAGAACAAAGCCCAGCTCTGGGTTGATGCGGTTTCTGGCGGCCATGTTGAAGGCAAAGCATGGTTGGGAATGGTTGAGCAGATGCTGGGCCACACCATTCAAGGACTAGATTGTAATTTGCCCTGCTGGGAAAGCAGTTGTGCTACTCGGTCTTTTCCTGCACCAAATTACAGTGGCTGCGTTTGGTCTTTTGCTGGAAGTCCGGAGTCCCTGCGGTCTGATGGGCTGTCTCTGGGGCTGCAGCTGTAGACCCAGGGACTGCGTGTTGCACGATGACGGCTGGGGACGGGACCTTTCAGAGCAAAGCGGCTCAGTCCCTGTGCCAGCAGAGCTGTGGTGCAGTGGATTTCCACACCCCCCTGAGCTGAGGAAAGCCAGGGCAGCCATCCTGCCCACCCACTTCCCACGTGGCAGCTCCTTTCTTGTAGTCTCACTGCAGAGACCCATAGCACAGGGACAGGGAGGGCTAAGCATCCTGGCCAGGCTAGTTTGATCCAAAAATCCTATGACTTTTGGCTCACTAGTCTATAGAAAGAATAACTGCGGGGGGCTGATGACTTCTGTTCCCACACACCCTCTGTCATCCAGTTCTGCCCCAAGGCTTTTGAGAAGGCTGAGATTTACCATAAACTTTATTATTTTGCAGCTCCTGTCTTTTCTTTCAGATGATACCAGCCTATAATGTTCAAAGGCTCTTTGCCTTTTCCACCCTCCATGGACTTCCTTGCCTGCTCCCTCCTGACTTTGTCCATTTCGTGAGTCCTGCTGCAGCTCTGGCTCACGCAGCGAGGTTCTGCCCCAGCCCCAACCCAGCATTCACCACGTTTCTCTCGACAGCAGGAAGATCTGCTCTTGCCCATTAGGAACTGTAAATAAACCCGATGACGCAGGCTTTTTATTCTCTTTATTTGTCTCTCTGTCAGATGGAAGCTGTACCCCCGAGTGCTCAGGGATGTGTCGGTAATGGACCTGTCAACTTCAGCCTTGGGGCAGAAAATCAGCATGCCGGTCTGCGTGGGAGCGACCGCTATGCAGTGCATGGCTCATGCCGACGGAGAGGTGGCTACTGCTAAAGGTAAACTCTGCAAAGCCCCCCCGCAGCGACTTGGAGACAAACAGGCTGATGCTGTGTCTGCCGGTTGTGAAGCCTGGCTTGGTTTCTTCCTCCTGATGCTGTGGCCAGGATGGGTTTGAGCTGCTGCTCAGATAATCAGATTTATTTTTAGGTTTGTTTTTTACTGTTTTCCTTTACCTGTTCTGTGTGTGGGTTCTTTCTCGCTATGAAACAGGGATGAGAAATGCAGTATGTGAGAGGGGAATCATTTGTAACAAATACAAAATGTAAACCTACATCTCTCTCTATATTTCTATACATTCTGTAAATATAACTATATCTATTCTCATGGCAACATTTTTTCTGTTACAGAACTGCTTCTAGAAATTCAGAAGCCTTCTTGTCTGGGAAAAAATACTTGTTTTGAAGAGAGCTCTTTGAGCGCACCCTGGGGAGCCAGTGAGATAAGGGCCCCTCTGGGCTAGATGCCGCACAAAGATGTTGCCAGCATGGAGGCCACAGCCTGAAAGGCTGCGAGAAATGGGATGTTAACAGGAATTCAGATGTGAAATGGTTTCTTACTCTTTTAACCCGAGCTGCAGGATGACACAAAATCTGAGAAAAAGGTCACAGGGTGGGCCAGTTGCATACAAGTGGCATCGGCCTGTGTGTTTCAGTGCTCTCTAGCACTGAGTGGGAAAGGATACAAAACTAAATAGGCAATATTTAAAAAAAAAAAAAAATAATCCGGTGCATGGCTGAGCTATTAATCTAATGGTATTTCCATGACCAATGCAGAAAATGCTAGTGTGAAGTGAGTCTAATTACCTGCCCTGCAGTGGGAGCTGGTCTCAATTTGTATTAAAAAGCCACGTCGCTGGGATGTGCACAGTGATGGCCTGCAGCACAAACTCCAGCAGCAATCTCTGCAAAAGCAGATTTCTCAGACTTTACAGTATGTTTGGACTACTTCCCACCCCCCACCACACACACACGTCCCAAGAGATTTCTTAGGAAGCCAAAGATTTTATGCCTATTGTATGTGCAGATGTGTTCCACACGATGGAGCTCAAATACCTTGAATGGGTTTGCAAAGTGGAGTCCGGTGGGATGCCTTGGTGCTGTCCTGTCCTTTGGCAACTCTTGCAGATTATTTCTGGCCCAGGTTATGCTGGGAGAAAACTCTGAAGTGTTATACTGTAACGTTAAGTGCAAAGATGTTAGTGCAGTGTTAAGAGCAAGATTTGAAACACACAAAATTCAGGATGTTCCTCAGCAAAAATTCCCACTGATGCTATGGCCATGCCATGTTTTAAGGCATAAATCTCTAATGGCATGTGAAGTAGAGTGGTACAATAAGGCTGACTACCAGGGCTGAGTTATGTGGTAGATAACTTAATTTTGGAATTGCCTGACTTCTGTGCACTTTTTCAAACTTTAACATATGATTATTGCGTTTCAAGTTCTTGAGTTTTCAAGCTAGGAAAGCTTGGTGTACTGGCAATGGTTTGAATGTTTGGTCAAATAAACATATCCATGGGAGTTGGTAAATTTTTCATTGCTTTCAAGAGAGGGTAACTAAAATCATGCCCTCTATTGCATTAGTGTTTCTTGTAGAGAAAAAAAAATACGGCTTCGATTTTGTGCACTGTTAGAGGTGGAGGGGGGCATTTGGTGCCAAGTTTTTCATTTGACCTTATAAGATGACAGGGATTAGCTGTAAAGTACATGTTTGGCTTAAAGGTTCCCTTAAGCTTGAGACATCCGGGACCAGGGGGTTTGCTACATGCAACTTCTCTTAAACTCTGTGATACCTCTGAAATATAAGCAAGCAGATTGTTGATTGCTTTAAATCAGCTTTTGCTTCAGCTGCACCCATTTATGCAAGCCAAGAAAGTCTGATCCATAGTCTTGTGGCTTTTGCAAAGCCTGGCTTACTTCATAAGCTCGACCTTTGGCTCAGGTGTGTAGGAAGTGACGTATGTGGTGATGCCTCTGCTGTTGTGACGATCCTTGGAAGCATGGCATGTTCGGAATCTTGCCGCTTCCCAGCCAGGGACATAGGTGTTGTGTGACCCAGCTTGTGCTGAGGGGCATGGCCCCTGCCCAAAGGAGCACCTGCACCTGCTCAGCATGTGCCACAAGCCACATGTCTACCTGGTTGGGGCTAGACCCCAAGAGAGAATCTTGGGTTCACACCATTCTCACCTGCAGAGCAGGCGGGTGCAGGTAGTGTTAACAACTCCTTCCCCTACCTTCTTACATTTTGCAAAAGATGCCTGATCTTGCCAAGGAATTCCCTGAAGTGACATCATTTTGCTTTGAACTGCTCTGCTTTTCCAGGAGGTTTGCCTGCAGGTTGCAGCGTAAATGTCTGCTTTAGGGACAAGGGCATGTCATGGTGTGTCTCGTTAGCTAAAACTCCCTGTCCTTGTGACCCCTTGCTTTGGGGCTCGTCAGGGTTTTGGGAGCTGCTGCTCCTTGAGGGATGCTCTCCTGCAGCAACCAAGCTGGTGGAAAGGAGCATGCATCTCACCCAAAATAAGGTAAAGTCTGGCAGCTTGCCTTAAATACACCTTCATTGACAGTTCTGTCAGTTCTTTCAGAAGAAGATAGCTTAGAACTTTTTAGGGAAAAATGTTCAATTGTAATTTTTAAAGTTGCTGGTGACAGGCCATCCAACACAGCGTAAGTTAGTTCACCTTTGGTGTAACTACGCTCTGAGCAGAATAAGCAGTAATAGTGGTCAAAACTTGTACAGCTTCAAATCCAGATATTGGATTTACTTATACTTCTGTTAGCTAGACTTCAAAAAAAAAAAGTCCATATAGGCTGTAATAAGGTTGCTTCTTAGTTTTCTTTGACGTGTCTAAATGGACCTGGAGTCCTTCCTCATAGAAAAAGCTCTCCTGAAACAATTTCCCGGACCTTGGCAGTTGTCCCAGTTTTTCCAGGTCTGTCTTCAAGTATATTCCCTAGCATTTTCATTGTAGTTCATCAGTGTATGTGGCAATTTTCCAAATAATGGATTTTCTGTTCAGTAGAAACTGAAAGATTGGGAGGAAAATTGTTTTGGATTAACTGAAATGTTTAATTTGATCCAAAACACAGTGTTTTATTTCATTTTCCTACTAGCTAATGCTTTTAGCCATAGCTCTGTTCTGAAACAAAAGTGTTAGCTGAGAAGAAAACATTTCCATTTTGAAAATATCAACTCATGACATTTTGACTTAGGTGATTTATTTTTTTTTTTGTCCTTCCCGCTCCAATTTCAACCTCTAACTAAAAATATTTGCCAAATTTGATGAATAATCTTAGCCACTGTTAAGGAGCAAAGGGCTGTTCTCTAAATGCTTTTCAACAGAACTCTTCTGATTCTACGTGACTATTTTTTTCTTTCTTGCCTGTCGGAAGGTTCACTATTCCTCCACACAAAGACATTCATTTGCCATCCTGACTTCGTGCTGTGCTTGCAAAGCAACACGATCCCTGTGTTGTCTGCAGCCAGCGCTCCCTGCGAGTGCAGGAGTGCTCATGCTCCTGCACATGGGACCCACCTTCGAGTCCACCAAAACAAAATCTTGTGCACCATCCAGTTGCTTAGCAAGGAATAGCATTTTTTTAAACCTTAATTGATTATAAACGGGTATGTAGCATTATTTTATTGAGATGTGTAGTCGGTTTACATTGCTGCTAATCACATAATGCTCTCTGACTGCCCAATTACCTTATAGCCTTGTGGTTTAGCCCAGGAGCAGCATTGCAATACCTGACTTCTCTCTGACTTGCTGAAAATCAGGCCGGGCATCCTGACTGCGTTCTGGGCCAGATCTTTTGAAAAACTTTGAATGATAGTTGCTCAGATCTGATGTTTTTTTATGTTTATGCTCTGCAGTTGCTCTCAAACAACTTTCTGAGTTACTGCTGATGCAAGAAGGGTTTCACCATCACCTGCAATGTGACTGCACCATTTGCTTTGCCAAATAGAGAATAGGAGTATTGACTGAAAAGCTTTTTATTTTTTCCCCCCTTGTTTTACTTGAGTTACTGGCAGCTCTACCATTTCCACTAGGGAGGGAGCAACACTTTTTTTCTTTGGCTCTTAACAGATTTCTACCATGCTTTTTGTTTGCTTTGATGCTCCTGAACATCTGAATCCAGGTTCCTTGTGCTCATCAGACATGCCTGTGACAGGGAAGGAGGGACTTTGCGATCTGCTGCTTCTTGTGCTCAGCCACAATGAAAATAGCAGGACTTTGTACCCATCTTTCACCTGTTACCTGTATGATGTTCCAAAAAAAAAAGTTAATTTTGAGGTGTGACTACTCCAGAGTCATTAAGAGGACCATATTCACATGGGACAACATGGCCTGGACTGACCTGGCCCTGACTTCCCCCCAGAGACTGGCATGGCCAGGGGACTTTCTGATGCAAGTGTGCGCAGGTGGTCTGGCATGACAGCCCTCCTAGACCAGCCAGATCCATTTTGGCCACACGTATTTTTCCCTGCTACCTCCAGCCTTCCTGCACAGCTGACAAAATGTGTTGTGTCAACACAATGAGTGTAGGCACAACTCGCATGCAGTGTTTTGTAAGGGGTAAGTGAGGTAAGGCTGGGCAGGGGATTTCTCAGCCAAGTGTGTTTCGTCAAGAGCGCAATGTTAAGTACTTTAAACAACTCTGTTTCTTAGGAGATGCAGCTCCAAGAACATAGCTGCATCTCTTGAGAAATACCACCCTGCCAAAAGGACATCATGTTGATCCCATGTCCTCTGGCCCCTCACGTGGGGGACAGGGGGTTCACTGGTGGACTCAGGGAAGAATGCCTGCAGTGGGGCAGTTTGGCTGCTGTGCTTTGGAGATGCCCCTAAAAGGGAAACGACGGGAATTTGCACAGCTAGAGAAAAATAGCAAGAGTTCCCGTTGCCATACAAGGTAACCCTGGCAAAATATCCAAGCTTAAACTGGGCTCTTCTCCAGTGTCCTCCCCTGAAGTATGTTGCCTCTGGGTTGCTCATAGGGACAAATTGCATACCCTTCCCATACCAGTTAATGGAGTAATGTCCCATCAGAGGTGGGAAGGAGACTCTGAGGTTTCAGGATGACAAAAGGGCTAAAATAGGTTATTGCTCTGTTCTCCTGTGGACTTCTCATGTGGGTCCTGTCCCACAGTCAACCTTGATTTGCTGCTGTGTAGAATACTTCACTTGAATTCCCCAAGAATGAGGAAAGCCCCATTTTATTGAGGTTTATGTTCCCCGGTGTGAAGATGTGTCCTTGCTCTGGGCTTCCCTGGGCTAAGTAAAGGCAGGTAGTGGTGGGGCTGAGGCACCTGCGCCCACTCAAGGCAGCCGTGGAGCAAAGGCTCTGAAGCTCCTCTTCCCTAGGCACCCCACCATATCCCAATTCTAGTTACGTTTGGCCCTGAAACAAGGTGGAATACAAATAACTCCAAGCTTTAGTGTCCTGATATCAAACACTTCTCCAGCCTCCTGTGTGTGGCTATTTTGCCGTGCTCTCTGCACTGCCGTTGACCTCAACAGGAGCCTGCAATGCATACAAAGGTAAATGTATGCTTTGGGCAATGCTGGGGATTAAAAAAAAAACAACAATGCAAAAAAAAACCCCACAACAACAAAACTAAAAGCAATCTGAAATGGCATGAGGAAATGCTGGTTTACAAAAATCTGATGTTTAAGCTCTGGCAAATGTCACACATTGCCACAACAGCCTCCCATGGGAATGGGAATCCAGTACTGATTTGTAAGAATAATATTTGCAGCACCCCAAATTGAAGCGTAAAATATAGTTGCTGGAGGAAATGAATTGCTTCTGTTTTCTTCAACTACAGCTAAATGTTCAAGAAATGGGAGTATATTTTTAGCAAAACCTGATTTGAGGTAGAAAAAAACCAGAACCTGGCAACACTTAGAAATATGTGTCATAAGTTTTTGGAAGTCTAGAAAATTGTCAAAATAAGCTTTAAAATGGTCAAGGTAATGCACAGATCAACTAAAACTGGAACTTGGTGTCTCTAAAACTTTGAAAAATTTTGTGTGCGTGAAGTTTGAATTTGACCATGAAGATGCAAAATACGCATGTTGGACTGGTGCTGTACCAAAGAGTTGTTAACTTTCTGTGATAGACGAGAGGAATTTTGTGAGCATGCTTTTGTGAAAATGCCATAACCCAGTTTGGCTTACCTGAACTCTAACTGAACCACGCTGCTTAAATCTAATCTTAAATCAGATGAAAGCAGCATCTTCTATATTGCCACACATTCAGACGAGTTGAAAGGATACGGTATTATTTTGTGTGTTAAATCTTTCATTCACCGAGTGTATTTTATTGCGCAGTTTCTATTTTGATTTTTGCTTTTGCAACTATTCCTGTGTCCATAGGGCTGTTGAGGTAGACTTGAGAAGTAAAACTGGAAATAAATGGATACCTAAAGGCAGATTGAACCATAACATTTACATTTTTCCCTTATCTGATCTGAGGGTTTTGCAATTGCTGGGTTAGCAACCCTCCCCCTCATTCACAAACCTGTATGTGACGGAGCAACAAGAATGTGGATCCCTTGTTTCTTAGCATCATGTAATGGACTTGATTTGGCAAATCTCTTACTATGGGATGTGTGATAACCCAGCACAGCTGATTTTAACAGGACTTTAGGCATTCAGCATGCATGGGCTCTTCAGAAGAAACTAATTTCTAGGGACTTAATCTGTGAGGGGGAGCTCTTTCCAGTAATTTTAAGGGGACAAATTAAATGGTTAAAATGTAGAGTGTTTTGGTTCATTGCTACTGTATTTCCAATGATTGAAAGCTGCCTGGTGGCTGTGGGAGGGTGTAACCAATTTGTTTGAATAAGCCGTTCATAAGTTTCCACTCTAAGAGACTTGTAATCCTTATTTAATAAAATGTTGTCATAAAGACCACTTTTTAATTCCTCAATGGGCTGGAGATGACGTTTTGAAACAGAGGTTCCTTTACATTAAAAATATGCATACTGCGGTAGACCAAGAAAAATAAGGCTTTATATAATATTTTTGAGTTTTACAGTGTGTTTTCCTTTATTTTACACTAAGTGACAGATTACTCCAAAAAGAATAAGTGATAGATTCATAAAAATATAATTCCATGAGGTTAGCTGGTTTGTAGCGCAGGCCAGGTTGGAAATCATCACCGAGGAGACAACTGGTACAGAGCCTCCAGCTGCTTGACCCCATCTGGGATCGCTAGATGACATTTAACCTTGGGGCTGCCCACACCCCAGGAGTGATTTCACTCCACAGCTTTTGAAAGTAAAAGAGGAGGGATCAAAACACGTAGGACATGAGCACCCATCCCTTTGGTCTCAGCGGAGACTTTGCCTGTTGTACCACCTCATCTTTGTATTTACTTCTGGGGTCTCCTGGGTGGAGAGTGCTGCCTGGGATGTGTTTCTCCTACTCTTGGCGAGATCAGAACTACTTATTGTTGGAGGTGTGAAGCTTTATGTGTGGGGTCACACAATGGATGTTGGGTCCCTCTCCTTCAGGCCCTGAGGCAGGTGGTGAAGTTGTTGAAGCAAAGAAAAGTGGAGCTTCCCCCTCAAGCCTTTAAATAAGGTTGTTTGCTGGACTGTGTCCTTCTGTTTTATTGTGCCCCAAAATACTCTGTAGGGATGACAACAGGCATTTGCTAGAAGAGCACTTCAAGAACCATAGGTTTGATGCTAGTGAACACTTTGGGGGTGGGAGAAAGCAGCCAAAATGCTGTGATCAGTCTGCTTGAGGGAGCGTGTGTGACAGTGGTGAGGAGGACTGAAGACCTGAAACACCGATCTGCAGCAATGTGGCAGTGTACAAAAAGTCAGAGGACTTAAATGCATATTTCTGGTGGATTTTTTTTTTTAGATAATTTCAAACTCTGCCTGTGTCTATGTCCTTAAACATATGTGCCAAAATTTCTGACAGGTGGCAGCCAGACTTACAAACAGGCTCCCCATAGGATAAAGAATTATTCATATGGGTTAGGCTTAGTTTGATTATAATATCTTTCCACTATTGGAGCAGGGATCATCTCAAGCAGTGTGCAGACAGCAGCCACCAAAAATTTGCCTATAAACACAGAGAATAAGCCAGAGAGCTCTCACAGCAGCCCACTGCTGCTAGTGAATGCTAACTATTAACTTAGCCTTCCCTGGAAGGCTGAAAACGCATTAAAACTGTGGAAAGGCAGTGTGAAATCACATGCATCGACACGCTCTGGTGTGAGCCAAGTGCTCCTGTTTACCCAAAACAGAGGATTCTCTAACCTCAGATGTAACCTTGTGTTCCTTCAGCCTGCCAGGCAATGGGGACAGGGATGATGTTGAGCTCCTGGGCCACCTCTTCCATCGAAGAAGTGGCTGAAGCGGCACCAGCTGGCCTTCACTGGCTGCAGCTTTATGTATACAAAGACCGTGAAGTTACCAAATCCCTTGTGAAGCGTGCGGAGAGAGCAGGCTACAAAGGGATCTTCGTGACGGTGGACACACCGTTCCTCGGCAGGCGCATCGCCGATGTGCGCAACAAGTTCCAGCTTCCTCCTCATCTCAGGTAGGTGCCCACTGGTGGGATGCGGGGTAGGCGTGTGGCAGTGCCATGGTCACTGGGAGGTGCTGCGGGGGAAATCTCTCTCTGGCACAATTTCTTCCAGGTGACACATGCCACACTGGGTGATAACACTGGGGAACTGAGCACATATCTCTTGCTGTGCTTGGGCTATGATCTGCTCTGGGTCAAAACTAAGCTTTCTTGGCTGTTCGCAGAGTGCAAAAGACACTGTGCTAGGGAACACGAGGCTGCAGACTGACAGAGTGATGGGGCGTTTCTTTGTATGTCTGTCAATATATCCTTGGGCATCTTTAAAACTCGGAAGGACACAGCCCTGTGCAACCTGCTCTGACTTTGAACTCAGATGCAGGTGCAGAGGTGGCTGTGCTCTGAATGGGGGTCTGGACTCGGTGCACCAAAGGTCCCTTCCAAGCAATGTCGTGGCCCCTTCTAACCTATGTTATCCTGTGACACTGGGTCTGGGGCCATGTTGCTACCAACCACAAAGCCCCTTTCCAAGCAACTTCAACTTTTCCTTTACTCAAATACAGAAATACATGGGGATCAGCCTTTCTAAATTCTCCATGAGGACAGTTTCCACCCCCACATGTGTTTTGGGACATTTTCTATATCTCAGAAGAATTTGTGGCCTCGTGATTGACTTCAGCACTAATTCTAGCTCCTCGCTACTTCAGGGCCCATGCAGCATTTAATTTTAACAGTTAGCCAGCGGTGGTGTAAGGGCACTGATTTCACTAACCTTTTGCAAATATAAATTGGTAAACAGCAGAGATCACCCTGATAAACATGTGCTGAAGTGCTGGTGCAGTGTTAGCAGCTAAGGACTCGCTGGAAAAGTATTTAGTGGATAGGATATCCAGGACTTGGGTTTGTAAAATGGAGCCGAGAATCTTGCAAGTAGATCTTGGTAGTCACCACAGTCTGTTGCGGCATATATGAAGGCTACTGTGTTTGCTCTTATTCAGAGCCTGCAAATGAACACAGTAATGGAGAGAAAACAAAATAAAGGATAGCTGAATGCATTTTGAAGCAGATTAACTTTGAGTTCTGGGTGAAAGATAGTTTTGAGTATTATCAATGGATCTGAGGTGCTCTTCCTATGTCTCCTAGGACTGTTATACTATGTGCATACCATATGTAAAGTGCACGTAGCAAGAGATATAGTATCAGATCCTGAGGTCTTTCTTCTTTTTCATAACATTCAAATTGAAGCTAAGGCTTGGGACTCTGCAATGAATCTGATTCTTCATCCAGGCAAAAAACCCTCCAGAGCTAGGGGTGTCAGATCTCCCCCATATGCTTGTACTTGAAGCTAACGGATGATATGATGAAGGCTGACAGAGCAACCTTCGCTCTGCCTAGGAGTTCGGTATTGACGTACAATCTTATGAGGAAAGCACTAGAAAACAAAAAATCCCAGACAAATCTAACATTAAAATATGCCCCATACGGTAATCCTGCTACAGATTTGTGACTGACCAAATGTTATTGATACATGCTGTCATTTTACCTAAAAAAAAAAATTTAAATAAATCTTTAAATAGCTTTTTTAGGGGCAGTATCATTTTAAGGCCTGGGGTTAGAGTTTTTGAACGTGAGTCAAGTAACCCAAAAATAGTTGAGGAAAGTGATCGAGCATTTCTGAAAAGCTTTGACCCCACCTGACCAAACTGTAACAAGGTTTTGTTTGAATGAACCGTATGAAATAATATCAAGTTGGAATAATCTTTAAAGGTTTGAATTAATCACTTCAGATTTCAGAATGATCCTCGGACAGTGTTTTGTTGCAGAGTCAGCGGTGAAAACTCTCCTAGCGTGGGGCTCTGCTCAGTTACGTGATAACTTTTTCTTGGCTTCAGGATTTCAACAAAGTTTTCAGGCAACAACAAGGTGCCATTGTGCTCAGAAACGTATGTAAGGCAACATTCATTCAAGTGTTGATCTGCATGTCACAGGCCAAGAAAAACAACAGTTATTTATATAATCTTATCCATGGTTCTGTTTTTCTCTGGGTACCCCACCCTCCACGAACCAACAGCTAAAAAGCTGGATCTTGCTGAGAGCCTGCTCCTTTCTCATTTTCCATATGAAATGCTGCTTGTTGCGACATGGAATCAGCAGTGAAGTGAGCTGGTTTCTGTGCAAAAAACCCCGTGCATTTCCCAAAATGTGAAATAGTAGTATAAAATAGCACAATGTGGAACGAGATGCAGTTTCCAAAGAACAAAGCAATTGGCCTCGTGCGGGCCGTGGGTGTCCCTGGCGGTACTGGTGTTGCCGATAGTGGTTTAATGCTTGTAAGCACTTGGGGCTACTTCAGCTTTCTAATACAAGCACAGTCTGAATTTCTCTATTTCCCCTCCTTTACCTAGGAAGTCTGCAAACTCTTTGGTGCAGGGGCTGTCACTTACCATTCCCTTCCTAGAACCTGCGAGATTATTTCCTTTTTAGTACCAGAACAACAGCTAATGTTTTCATAAGAGCTTTACCCCCCCACTACATTTCACAAGGAAACATGCAAAAAAGACACAAGGTGAACTGGCTGGATGTTGCTCTTGTTGGACAGATGAAATTCTGAATTCTTTGCAAGGCTTCATGCAGATCCATCTAACTTATGCTTAACAAAATGTCTCTTCTTTCCTCTTCTCCCCTCCCACCTACCCAGTCCCCTATTCCCTCCAGTACCTGAACTCCCTGGATTTGAAAAAAAGAAAACAAACCACAAAACTAAAACCAAATCTGCTGCATAAAAACTAAGGGGATTTCTGCTGGTCAGCAGAGGTGCACCTCTGGGCTTCAGTGGGTCCTGGGTTATGTCAGTCAGGGCTGATATTCTCGTCTCGCATCCAGCCTGTACTGCATCAGGCTCTGAATATCCCACAGCCACCAATGTGTTTACCCTCATGGCGCTCCTGACAGATAGTGGTGTTCCTGTTTTGTGGTGGGAAACCGAGGCAAAAGGAGTGGCTAAGAGCCATGCCCAAAGCCGCATGGGGAGGTCTGCGGGAGGACAGATGCTTGAGCCCAAATTAGTGCTCTCGCTGCTGGGGTCTTCCCTCCTGATTGTGGGTTTGATGCTAAACCTTTAGATTTTGGACTTTATCCTGTTGCTTTTGAAAGGACTAGGGCTGTTGCCTTGGGCCAGAGAAACTTGCACCAATCTTATCAAATGCTTTGCCAGCCAAAGCTTTTGGCTTACTGATGACTATGATCTGACATACTGAGACAGGCCTTTTTGCTCCTGCCCTGCAGTACAGCACAGGTTTAACACAGGCATATTGAATGCTGGCATTAGGGATTGATTTGTGGCCATAGTGGATCTTTTTCAGACTATTTTTCTGTGTCTTTTGTTATTTTAGATTAAAAAACTTTTCAAGCAGTGACCTGGCATTCTCCTCCGGGAAAGACTTTGGAGAAAATAGTGGGCTGGCTGTGTACGTAGCTGAGGCAATTGATGCAAGTGTCAACTGGGAGGACATCAAATGGCTTCGAGGGCTGACCTCACTGCCCATCGTTGCAAAAGGAATCCTCAGGGGTGAGTAACTCTGCTGCTTCCTGTGGGGGAGGCAAAGTGTCCCATCTTGCAGAGGCACCAGGGAAGGAAAAGTGCTTGTGCTGGGGAAATTTCTGTAAAATTGCATAGAATGGCATTGCTCTTTAACGGCAAGCATCCACTTTGCTGATGCAGAATACGGTGGGATGAACATTCATATTTCTGTGCTGGGCTGAGTAAGGAAGATTTGCCAAAACAGAGCCACAAACAATCAAAGGGGAAAAAAAACCCTTCCTCATGTGTGGTTAGGAGCCCAGCAACCAAGACACTTGAAGAAGCAGCCACCTAAATAAGTACCTGGAGCTGTCAGATGGTTTGTATGGCTGTGCTACAGCATGTGTCTACCTCGATGTTCATTAGGTAGGGACCAGAGCCACTGATCACTAAATTAGTTGGTTGGCACCACATCAGTTGTATCTGAAACCAGATGCAGCCAGGAAGATTGAACTTGCTCTGTGCGTTGCACCTGTAAGCTCTAACTGATCTGAGTCATATACTTCTTAGGGAAAGCTGTATTTCCAGTCTGTCAGAAGAGGACTGAGCACAGGGAAGTGGTTTAATGAAGTATGGCTTATTACTGTAAACACACTGATAATTTTAGCTTGGAGAAAATCATTTAGCAAAATAATTTCCTAGTGATGTGTTGTGGGACACAGTAGAGAAAATAAAGGCTAGTGACCAAAGTGGCTGCTAATTCAAAGTGGCAAAATGTTCAGCTCCAGCATTTCAAATGACTTTTCTAGTCTTATTGCTTAAAGATAAAACTTTTTTTTCTGTGTCAAGATGGGGCTTTGGAAGGATGGAGCCCTAAGGTGGCTTTGCATTAGCTGGTAATGGTTTTTTTAGAGATGCCAAAATTTCCCTCACCATGGTGTCAATGAGCAAAAGGGCATATTTTGGTTGGCTGTCTTTTTTTCCCTAGCTGATGATGCTAAAGAAGCTGTAAAGATTGGGGTAAATGCTATCCTGGTGTCAAATCATGGAGCACGACAGCTTGATGGGGTCCCTGCAACTGTAAGTACTGGTGCCAATATACACCAGTAGTCTCTGGTTTTCTCTGCCTTTTGGCTTCTTGTTTGCTTTCTCTGAACTGGTAGCTGGAGGAAAAACCTGTCAACATGTGTGTTATGTGCCTTAACCCATGAGCAGTAATCTCTCCCCACTTCTCTACGTATGTCACATCTTACTCTGAGTTAGACACAGCCTCCCCTTGGTCAGATCAAGCAAAAAAACACAGGAGGGTTTATGTGTGGCTGTTTCTTCAACCTACCGGGGCACCCTGTCCTTGGCTACAACACCCTGCATGCAAATCTACAAGGGCAATTTCAGAGAGTGTATTACTGTTTGTTAGATGTTTAGAAATTGGAAAGTCTTTAACAAATATTTTCTAGTCTTCTCTTTTCTTTCTCCTTTCTCAACCTTTTTTGAAAACCCACTGTTGTCATTTGCAGTTTGCTGAAGGTTGTACTAGAGTTGGTTTTCCCTTTTAATATTCTTCAGAGACTTCTGAAAAATTAGAGTTACAGAACAGCTAAAGGCAGAATGAAACTCTCCATTTTTCTCCTTTCAAACATTTTCACCTTTGGAAAAGGTACAGGGTGGTTAAATTACAGGTTCTTTTCCTTTTTCCTTTTCCTTGTCATGCTACCCTGTGCCTCTTCTAAAGGTGAAAAGGGATTTGAGAAGTTCTCAATGGGCAAAAAAAGAAAGTAAAAGAAAATGAAGTAGTATATGTTCAGGCTGAAGGAACCCCCCCAAAATTCCAGTCATCACTCATCCTTCTTCATTTGGTGAGGGAAAGCTGTGCAAGGAAAAAGAGAATGAAAAGGAGGAGAATCAAAGCCCAGTTGTGACTGTTTCAATATTCCTTATGTGTCCTTGATGAAAAACCTCCTGTTTTCCATTATTATTTTCTGAAGGGAGAGGGGGGCAGGTAAGCCCTTCTTCTCTGTGGAGTGTTTTGCATGTCAAGTCTTACCTGCTCAGCTCTGCTGTCCTACTGGCATTTCCCCCGCTCTCCCTGGAGCACTTCTGCTCTCCGCTTATCTCCAAGAGGGCAGTTGAGGGTTTCCCCAGCCAAATTGCTTCACCCACTGATTTTCTGAGGTCTTCACATGGAGCCATCTCCTGGTTGTGTTGGCTGGTTCTTAACCAGCCAAGCCCTGCACTGGGGAGCCAAAGGCCAGCACAAATGGTTTTCTCAATGGTTGATGAAGTTGAGGAGTTGTCCTCTGAGATGCTCTTGCCTGACTGTCTCCAGGTACTCCTGGGGACTGGTAAGAAAAAAAACCCCTGATGTCAGAACTGAGGTGTTTTGTTGGTTTTTTTTTTCCAAATGTGATTTGGTGCTGCTGGAGAGTTTGCAGCTATTCAGTTTTAGCACCTTAAAGGGAACTGAATCTTCAGAGCGTGGATGCCAAATACTTCTGAAATTAATTTTTCTTCTTTAACTCCTGTCCTCGTCACCTTTTGAGAGTGTATCCCCCAATTTCACTAAGAGTATTTGAAAATCTTGGGCAAGTCTGCATGTGAGGTAATTCAACAGGAAGAATGTATGAGGATAAACATAATTTTGAGAAATGAGAAGGCTCAAGAAATGCAAATTAATTTTTTGCCAACTGCAGCAGAACAGAAATTAAACTTGCAAACTCCTTGTTATGAGTAGTTCCTTTGCAACACCACAGTGCAGAGGAGAAGGCACTACTGAAGCTGATGTCTTCACTGGATTTCATTGTACAAAGAACTCCATTTCACAATGCAGTTTTCGTAATGTAAATATCTGTACCAGATCATACTAAATGTTTCTGTTTTAGAAACATAATAATTTGCTTTAATTTCATGGGTTTTCAGAATGTCAGCTGAACCCAAGCTGGTTAATATTTCTAGTGTCTAGTTACACATTGAGGAAATCTATGTTTTAATTATGGTTTGCATCATACTTTAGTTATTACAGCACTTTAATGTTGGTACAGTTTGTCAGGATGTACAAAGTGGTCTCTGTATATGGAAATAGATCCAAAATATGTTTGGCAAGAGAGCAAAACCAAAGGGAGGGGAAAAAAAAAATCACAGCAAGTGCCAAACTTCAAGAAAATTTTAATCCAAATCTAAAAACAAACTGCACTTTCAAGTTCCGCCCCCCATCTCCTAGTCATTTTTTATCCATTAGAAAGGAAATGAATTACATCCGTTTGAAAGACATGAATTTGTGTGCCTTTTGTCTTACTACCACATACTGTTTCCAGTCTCCTTAGTACTTGGCTTCCAGTTTTGTGTCTTTCCTGATTTTTGTCAATAGGAACTATTTAGGTGTTACAGGAACAGTTAATGCTCAAGGCTTGAATTCAGGAGGCTCATATCTTCTTCGGGACCTCTTGTGTGGTGTGGACATGTTACTTAACTCCCTGGTTACTTACTTGTAACTTAGGAACAGTAAAAATCCTTTTCCCCCTTATCACTGGTGTAGGGGATAAGGAAAGCTTGGTGAAAGTCACATATACATGCCTTAAAAGAAAGCATTTCCCACCTTGCTCAAAACTCAGAGGAAAGCTAATTTTTTCTTATGTGAAGAAGTTTCCTCTACGATTATTCCTGTAATCAAGGTGTATTTTCAAAAGGGAAAACATATTCATTAACACTTTTCATCTAACTCTAAGTTCCTCAGGGCACATCTTTCTCCTCCTCCGTGTCTATAGGTACAATGCCTGCCTCTGGGCTTCTGGGTGCTAGCTGCCCTTTAGTATAAATGAAAAATAAATTCAAACAAGAAAGTGAAGATGATTATTTAAAAAATGATGGTGATTCAGTTTCATCCCCACTAGTGAACTAGTGAACACTGGAAGCTTGGGGGAGGGGGTAATATCAAGGAAAGGCCTCCTCTGTGCTTGCTGTTTCTTACATTCTTCCAAAGTATCTGATTCTGGCTTGTGTTGGATACACATCATGGGATCAGATGGATATTTTGTGTGCCCCTGACCCTGCTGATCCTCATTCTATTTATATGACTCTCCAAATAAATGTGACCCTTGTATATATCTGCCAACATGCTATGTCCCTACTGTTTTTTTCAAAACAAAGCTGCGTTGTTTGTGCATACGGTTAGGCATGCCATTGCTCATTTAGCTTTTTCAAAGCTTGGATTCTGCACACAAGAGTTCATTCAAAAAATAAATAGGTTTACAGAAGCGGACAAGCTGTATTCCTGGTTTCACTCTTCTAGATTGATGTCTTGCCTGAAATCATTGAGGCTGTGGAGGGGAAGGTGGAGGTGTTCCTAGATGGTGGTGTAAGAAAAGGCACAGACGTTCTCAAAGCATTAGCTCTCGGTGCCAAAGCTGTATTCATCGGAAGACCTCTCATCTGGGGCTTGGTTTATCAAGTAAGTTAGAAAAAGCTCGATTTTCTGGTTTTTAGATACCTAGACTTGCTGTTTAGGCGTAGCATATGCATGTATGTATATGTGTGCATGTAGGGATGCGTGTGTGATGGTGTCTGTGTGTTTCCAGACCATCTAATCTAAAATTTGCTATGCCGAGCACTCAGGAGCTACAGTTGTGCGTAGAACTTTGGCACATGCATATGTGTCTGTACCTACACACGTGAGCTACATGTACACATAATAGTACATATTGTCTCCTAATTTCCTAGGGTGAAGAAGGAGCAAAAGAAGTTCTCCAGATGCTGAAGGAAGAATTTCACCTGGCGATGGCACTGACAGGTGAGACGTCAACTTTTCCTGTTAGTAATAATCACCCTTGTCTCACCTTTCCTCATAGCTCTCATTTGCCCTGGGCAAGATGCTGAGTAACCTAGAGAAGGGAGATGGAAATGTTTGCAATATGAACAGATTAGGCTATCGAGAGATGGGAAAAGGACTTCTTGTTATCCCGGTCTCATAGACAGGGAACTGAGTAGCTTTAGTAAAAACAAGTAAAAATATTTTTCACAAGGAGAGCAATAAATCCGTAGAAAAGTAGTGGCAAAGGTCACTAAGGGGTGGATTTCTTCTGACGGAATTTAGATTTCTATGGGCTAGAAAAAGCAAAGGCTTAGAGTGGGATAGAAAAACAGGGCTTTCCACTGATACCTAACTCCTTCTCCAGGATGCCGGAGAGTAGAAGAAATTGGCAGGACACTGATACGAAGACATCATGGAGTATTTTCCAAGATTTAGGTCTGAAGACTATTGCCTCGCGTGGTGCCTGTTGTACAGAAAGTGTGCTACCAGACAGAAAGCAACTGTGTTCGCTCGTCAGGCCTCATCCTGTGATCCTGACTGAGAAGGGCTGGTCTGTAGGAGCTCACCTGTTGAAGAAAATACTTGAAGCAAATTTTACAGGTGTTTCTGTATTCTCCTAGGCTCTTGAGGAAAGCTGCTCTACTGGGAGTTGTGATTAGAGGTGGGCCTTTATACAAGACCAACATAGAAACTTCGAGGTGTTTTGCAACAAATGTTAATATTAACTTAAATGCCTGGAAGTAACTTAGTTGTTAAAATGAAACTACAAACAGAAATGTTTTGATAGCAAACAGCTATCGAAATGCAGAAATTGAAAATGTAGAAGATACTACTTGCTCGCTGTTTGGAGAAGCTACACTGTAGATCGCCGAGATTAAATATTGCTTTCTTACGAACATAGTGTCATTTCCCTGGCGACTATGTGCTATTGCTTCATAAGCGTGTGGGCATGTAGCATGCAGGCTGAGGAGCTCAGAGCGCTCTTAGTTGTAAAGAACTGAACAGCAAAGTGAAATTGGGGAAATTCTGCTTCTTAAGTGACACAACCCCCTTTGCAGTCAGACCACTGTTATATACGTGTATCAGGTATAGGTCAGATCCTTGGCTAATGCAAAACCTTGTAGCCCTCTTGCCTTCACCCAACTGTGCCGACTGCACCCAGCTGGAGCCCTGAATCACATTTTTCACCCGGATTCATTTGTTGACAGTGGCAAGTGAAGGCTGACACTACCTGGGAGAGTTTGTAGGATTTGTAGCCATGTGCAAAAGAGAAATGTGAATAGTCGAGGTGTTAACTCATGACTTGGGAAGATCCTAGCAGCTCTCTTAAGTTTCCACAGACACCCTTCAGGCAGGTAAATCTTAGCATTATCCACTCTGCTTATGGTGAGGATACAGGGGCATACAGGGTCTGCTCCTCTGTTCTCTGAACAAATACATGCTGAATTCGGGAGAAATTTTGCAGCTGTAAAGAACAAAGGAATAGTTTCATTCGGCAAAGTGACCTTCCCCAAGGTGCACAGGCAGAGGAGGTAAGACTCCCTACTCATCTCATCTTGGGTAAAACTAAGGGTGGCTCTTCATATGTCCCACTTCCCTTGCAGATATAGCAGTGTTACTGGGAAGCTGGGAGAGGCCACTACAGAAAAGTTTTGAAAATCTTGTTGTGGAAATTTAGTGTTCATTTTTAAGGAGGACTCGGGGGAAAAAAAAGAAGAAAAGTGCCTTGATTTCACTGTTTTGCTGTCACTGACATCACCGGCTCCACCATTTGTTTCCCATCAGTGTTAGGAGGACTTGTGCATTCTGACTCCCTTTTTGCTCTGTTTGAAATATCCCTTACTGAGCCTTAGAGGCAGCTTTGTAATAAAATGATGGAATATTACAACGTGAACTAAAGCTGGGGCTGGAACTCAAAATGGGGAGAAAACCCAAAAGGCCATGTGCTTGCCCTTCAGTTGTAAAATTTGTACTCTTACTGCAGAATGTAGTGGTTTGTGTGAGGGTTGCGTAGCAACAAAATAAAGTTTATCTGTGTAAGGAAATATGAATGTTTCTCAGAGCATAGAGAAGCATAATTTCTGCTGTTTAGGCATTTATCATATCTGTTGCAATGTGGACTGTGTCAGATGTCAATTACAGACTAACTTCAGACAGACTGTTTATTTTAGATAATATAAATGTTACTTAAAAGACAGGGGCATAATATCTTATGTTTACATGTTTAAGATCTATTTCTAAAGTTTAGAAGATGCAGTTTCCTGTCGTTGCCCCAACCAGACTCAAAGAAAGTTCTGTAACACTGTGATCCAGCGTTAAATTCTGATAGTGAGAAAACCGGTTTCATTACTTGTGCGTAATTAACCATTTGTAGCTCCTCTGGGATAATGGGTTTATGTTCGTTTTTTCCTGCTCATTAGCTGAGAACTGTCTGACTGCCTTCCAGTTCAACCCTAGTAAGGATAGGCACATGTTAAAAAGCACAGTTAGAGCCAAATACTGAAAGGCTGTGAGATGGCATTAACAAAAATGAAATTCATTTGCCTGGTGGACTTCTGTTTTTAAAATATTTCACAGTGAAGAGAATTTCCCTTGATTTTGAGACATCCAAACACGAGTGCCTTCTGGAAGTTATTAAAAAAAGGCAAGAATTCTGTTTGGTTTTCATTTCTGGTTATAAAGCAAAAAGATTTGTGAGTGCCCTCAACGATTTTAAAAGCTGCATGATGTCCAGTCTAAGCATGACTCTGCCTCACAGCTCCTTCACCTGGAGATGCTGAGAAGAAAATGTAGTGCACACAACACATGGTGCGGGTAGATCTTCCTGCAGTTTGCGAGGGTGTTTTGGAGGAGAATATAAGCGATGTAACAGAAGAAAATAATGGGTCCTTGTGGGATATGCTAAGTAGAAAAAGACAATATTTGCCTCCAAAGTAACAAGTGAACACAAGAAACTCTTAGGAACACTAAATCACAGTCACAGATCGAGGTAGCCTGGGGGGGGGGGGGGCGGAACAGAAGGTGTACTTTGCGTTTATGATGCTTTAGTATATCTGCCTATCTGTATGCCAAACAACAAACAAAGTGTCTTGATGGTTTTAATAGTGAAATTATTCTCTGGCTTTACCTTGGCTCCATATTAAGCCAGAGATACCAAGAAAAAACATCTACATAGAAAAAGTTCTAATAAGGGAGGAGCCTTAATATTTATCTACCCAGAAAGACAGCACTTAACTGCTGTCCTGGGTGCCTAGAAAAAAAACAAACCATCTGGGAGGCTGGTGATTGAATGGGGCTCCCTAACCACCTCTGGGGTAGTCCGGGAATATTCCCTGGAAAAGGAGATTGCAACTCTTAATGAAAGAAGATCTATCAGATCATTTGTGGAGAGAAAAGAGACCAAAAGCAAAACCTGAGAGTGTGGAAGAGGAGGAGGAGGAGGAGGAGGATCCTGGACTTTTTAGGAGAAAGTGGCATCTCCCAAGAGGATATGAGGCAGGCTTTTACATACTGATGTTGTATATTCAGCATACAATGTTGATTTTTCTGGTGCTGTTGGTTTGGAAGATACCATTTTTGGAAGCATTCCCACAAAGTTGTCTCTTTGGCCCTTGTGAGCCCATAGAGGATTAAACCCACTGAAGAAAACATGGAAGAGCAGCACTCTAGAGAGGATGTGTAGAAACCACTCAGGAAATTTGGAGAGGCTTCAGCCCTGGTTTTGGTTCTCAACAACTGGAGTCCAGAAACCCTATTCTAGCAAGAAGTTCTAGGGAAGACAGTCTGTGTCCAAGTGACAAGGTCCATGTGAAGGAGCCTGTGACACCGTCTGGACACCTGATAGAGCACATGTCGCGGATGGAGTGAGGAGGAGGCAAAAATAATGTGGTTTATTGGTGTAAAACACTGAGTTAACAAAGTTCAGTGGTAACCGCGACAATAGTTTATGAGATTCGATGGCAAGGTACACTTTGTTATTTACTGCACAGAGGACAGGGTCAGACAAAACTGTCAGGGAGACCCTCCTGTTGAGTCATGAGGTTCAGAAAAGATCCCCTTGCTTTCTAAACTCCCTCAGAGAGGAGTCCAGGTGTGGCTGGATCCAATCCTAGTCCCAGACTTGGTCAATGGTTTATGTCTAAAGGATTATATATGCGCAATTAATCCTTTATGTCACTTAGCTAAGATTTCCAAGTTAGCATGCTGTTAGTCACTTACCGAGAATCTGTCGTGGTAAGGAATCTCTCAACCTCGAGGAGTAACCTTGAGAGGCGTCCCTGCTCAAGGGGCGATCCTGGCGTGCAGCCCGCTGCCGTGCAGGAGAGCTCAAAGGGCTCTTGGGCTGCTCACTATTTCTGGGGGTAAGATAATTGGCTCATAGTCATATTTGCATACTGACCACTGTGCTTAGGTGGGCACATTCCACAATAGCCCTTGGCTATTGTATTGTTACCTGTCTCCCCCCACATCCAGTGGGTGCATCCTTCATGACCAGACACAGACCAGGTGCATCTATCACCACTGCCACAGGTGGTTATCACTTGAAAGAGGCCAAAGGAGGGGGAGTCAGAGACAAGGGGGGGAGCACACGGCCACAGCACATCATGGCTAGATATGCAGGGAGCAGTGCTCTAAGAAAAAACAGTGTGCTTCTGCAGAAGACCACTTTGAGCTGCAACACATTGGTGGTCTGGGCCTGGAGGGCAGGTTTGGCTGCATCAGGGTCGTATTTGCCATGGGATCCTGGCAGTTAAATACAGCGGAGGAGAGCGCCAAAGTATGGAGGTGCAGGACTGCAGGCATGGCAGTCTGGTAAGCAGAAGATGGGAGAAGTCAGCCGAGGGTTGTGAGACCATCTGACCTTTCAGATAAAAGCGGAGGAGGAGGTTAGTGTAGTTTTGGGACAGATTTAACTTAGCCTGTCAGTTCTTTTAAAGCAGAGACCTGCTGCTTTCTGAATGCTTGGAGCTTGTGCACAGGGCGGGGAATCCAGTAAGTAAATGACAGGAGTCTTAATTCAGTGCACTGAAGCTGAAGAGCTGTGAAAGACATGATCTGTTTTCTTGTGACCTCCACCTCTTGCTGTGACTCTGGGACACGTTATTGTGTTTTACTTTTACCAGTGGCCAAGTCAAACAAATAGCTCTGGAACTGGTAAGAACTCCACCTCCATCCCCAGTTTTTCAGGTTAAGCATGAAACTTGTCTGTCTTACTGGGAATTTCGGAACATAAATAAACAGACACTTAGAGTAACTTGCTTTGATAAATGTGCAGCGTAGGTCGGGGCCTGCTGGATATGCAGGCGACTCAAAGATGAAGCAGAGCTGGGGAAGTAGGCAGGAATGGCTCTGCTTTTCTTGGCTTCTCAAATGGTTTTCAGGCTGAAATCAAATACTTGAGAGCATGAGGAAAGCTGGCTTCTGAAGTCATGATTTTGCACTGAACCTCACTGTAAGGATATCTCTTATAAAGCTACTTTTGATGTGGAAATTTAGCTCCAAACCACACTGAAGGCCATTATAAATAACCACTTCATCACAGGACACACAGAAGTTGGCTTCCTTGAACACTCCTAGAAAGCAAGTCTAACCTTATTGAGCCATAACCTCAGCTAGTGTAAACCAGAGAAGCTCCATTGACTTCATTAGTTTATACTGATTTACACCAGCTGTGACTGTGGCCCACAATACAGCAAGATATGTCAGCTTTTAAATTCTGTCACAGAGCGTTGAACAAAGCTGTTCTTAAAACAAGACTGGCAATCCCAAATTTAGATACTAATGAGACACAGCACTGTAATTGTTTCATGATGCCTATATGCTCCATTTTGTTTTCATTTCGTCTTGCTTCTGTTTTTCTTATCTCCTGCCAAACAGAGGGAGAGTACCACATATGTTACATTCATAACAAAGATGTTTTGCTGCTTTGAGAACATGTCCTCCAGATGCAAACTGCCTTTGTGTTGTCTTTCAAGCTTCTTCCTTTGCATAGGTACGTTGGTTATGTACCAATATAAGAACACCCTTAAGGGCTATCCCCAGACCTCCAGGCTCCGGAGCTCTTGAAGGGGCACCCAGAGGCTATCCCAGCTGAACTTCAAAGATCTGATTCCCCCTTAGGGCATTCCAGCTCCTAAGTCATCATTTCAGATAGACAGGATGAATTGTGTTCAGGAGCGCCCTGATAGGAATGCCCTTGAGACCATCAAAGCATCTCCTCTGTCACAATCCTGCAGGGTTCTTATGTAGTTCACCATATTGAGTAATCAGGTGCACTGGTGGCACCTTTATGGTAAGCAAGGCTAGTAGGTACATACAGATGGTTTGTTCAGCCAAGGGGAAGGCATGCATACAACTAGGCTGACAATGATTAATATTGATTATTATTTTATGACAACAGCAGCTGTAAGTTCCAGTCAAGGTCCAGATAGCATCATGCATTGCAAAGATGTTTTTCTGCAAGCAGCAGTCTCTACCCAACAGAGTCCGAAGTGTAAATTGACAAAATCTGATTGTGGTGGCTTTGCAGTATGGGAATGGAAGACCTCTTATTTGTTGCTGGTTATCTACAATAGTGTAACATGATTTTACTTGTGTTCTTCCCAAGCCCCGCAGTATCCTAACCCCTTTAATTCTGTATACTCTGTTTTATTAGATTTTCCTGTTAGGAGGACTGAAGGTAGTGCATTTAATACACTTAGTTGTCATTAAAAAGGTTCCTGCAGGCCAGATACTCATGGTTAGGTTCATTTTGCATGAGATTTGTCTAATTTTTGAGAATGGTCATGAAGACTTCAAAGGAAGGTGCAAGGAGAAACTCCACTGGCAAGCTCTTTCAAAGGGTTACAAAGCAATTTATATTAGGAAAAGTGAACTCGGTCACAGTCTTAGGAAAGCACAACAACAGAATATATCTGCAAATAAAGAATAAGAGCTGGCAATAATCCACCTCATTTCCTTACTGCCTGCTGGTGAGTTTGTTCCACAGCTCCTAATCCATGGCTGCAGGTCCAGGGGTACCAGCACCCCTCTCTGCTTTGTTGTGGCATTGCATCTCATCACGTCCTGCATATTGCTGCTGTGTCTGCACCAGCCTTTGCTGTGAAAGTCCTTGGTGTTCATCTCACAGGGAAGCTGGAGTAAGAGAGATGCTTGGGCCCTTTGGGCAGAGTCTTTGCTCTTTGGAAATACTTTGAAATGAGGTGTGGACAGGTGTGGGTGTTGCTGAAGGGCTTTGGGCCAGAAGGTAAGAGCTCTTTTTCATTTTCACTGGGGTTAAAGCTGAAGTCCAGTTATAGTGGTTTGCCAGATGGGACAAGGTGGGAGTTTGGTGGCCTATGGTGCTTCAGCAGCACTTTACGTTGATAGAGAGAGCATGGAGTGCTTCCTCAAGGTGGAGGATCCCTGGCCCTGGTTCCCAGGCTACACACCACCTATAGCCATGGTAAAGAAGCTAAAAAGGACGCTAGCAAAGACCTTAAAGTGCTCTTTCCTACATCACATTACTTAATCAGTAGTGTTGACCTGAGGCCAGGGAGGATAGGGCTTGCTGTTCCAGAACTTCTGCTGTAAGGGTCATGCATTGGAGTAAATAAAGAAGCCCACCACCATTACAACATTCTTTCCACTTCATCTGTTTAGATGCTGATACAATCTTTGTCCAAAATGTTTAGGGCCAAATCTTGAGCTAGCATAGCTCTGTTGTAATCTGTGGAGTTGTACTGATCTCTGTTGGCTGAGAATCTGAACCTACAGGCTCCTCTCTCCCTACCCTCCCAAGAGGCACCAAAGTTTTCATTGGTTTCACTGGGTGTTTTGTGTACATCCTCTCAGGCCCATAGCATTTGAGAGACCTGTAGCTGCCACGTGAGGTGCGTGATTGTCACTTTTATCAGGAATTTTGAGACAACAGCTGGAGGAAAGCAGCAAGTTTTGCAGCAAGGCCGTGGTGATTGTTCTTAGTTTGACAAGGCTTGTAGAGTTACCTTCTCAGTGATGCCTGTATTTCCCGTCCAAAGTTGTCTTGTTCAGAGTTGACACCAAATATCAGACCGTCTCCTGTGAATGGAAAAATGAACAGCCCTGGTGCATGACATACACACTTTAATGTATAAATAAACAAGTATCTTATGACTTCTGTACTTCACTCTCCCTGTTATCTATCCCTAAACTATACCTTACCTGGATTCAATCTCCCAACCTTTGCTTTTTATGTGCTCGCTGTTAACCTTGAAGACTGCCACAGCTGTGTAGCAGGCCTGAGACGTCTCTGAGGGTTCTAGCTCTAGATTATTTTCTGATTATTCAGAAACTTGTAAGACCTTGTGGTGCATCATCAACAGTGTAACGTTAGTCTACGGACAGTCACTTGTAAGTTGTTATATGTATGTTTGTAACTGCTGCATAACAGACTACAAAACCACACTGGACCTAAATAATTTGCTGGCATGCTAATGAACAGTAAACCCAGACGGTTCAAACATCTGCATGCTCTGCTTTTTATCAGTTTCAAGTGTGTTGGGTTTGGGTGTATGTGTGTCCCCCTGCAACATAAAAACATACTTTTGATCTATCACAGAAAGGCCCTTTTACCATAAAGATAAAAAGATAAAGAAGTATTCCTTTTGATTCTCCATCCTTTTTCCACTATTGCTCTAATATGGATGGGAGTTGTATTGTCAGTTGTTAGAGAGGATGTAGAGTACATTCAATGAACAGGGAACTGTGCAGTACATCCAGCCCACAAGCTCATTTATTAATTTGTGTTGCTGTTTACTGATGTGTTTGGAAATCTTCGGTACTATATGATAAGCACAGATGTTGGCTGCAACTTAAAGCATCTTGAAGCCAATGCTGCGCGCTGCTGCCATCATCGCTAGAGCTGTGATTGCAGTGCGGTCATGGAGAAAGTTTCCATTCTGACTGAATCTTCCCGGCAATGCACTGGATGATGTACCTTGGAGGATTTTTATTGCCTCTATCAGAAGCTTTTTGATTATTAATAGAGGAAAAGTAATATGCATATTACTGCATATATTAATACACAGGAACCCAGGAGAGAACATCCTGAGCTTTGTTGCTTTTGATAGTTAGAAAAGTGCAGCAACTGATTGGCATTTTCCAAAAAGTTTGAAATCTTTATAAAAGCAAAGTATCTGTGTGCCATATAACATGATGCATCCAAGTAAAAGTGTCTTTCTTTTCACGTGAGATAAACCTGTTAAATAACATTCCTTTCTCCATAGCTAGCCTGTTCAGTCTCACCTTCCCACTCTCTTGAGAAAACAGCTAAGGAAAAATTCCTCAAAGTTTCTCTTTCCTTTTCTGCTCAGCATTGGTGTACACTCCCTTCCCCACCACCTTGTTGGCTGTGGGAAGGTGTTGCTATGATTAATTTTTTTTTAACTTGTTTTTGTTTCTAGTACTGGCAGTAGTTAGACCGTCCTGCGGTGCAGCGTCATCATGGTACATGCCAGAAGAGCTCATCACAATTCAGTGAATTGTGTCAATTAATTACTGTTCACTTACACTGTCACAAAGACACTTCCATTGCCCCAACAAGATGCTTTTAAGCAGCACAATAGTATGTAAACAGCTGATAAAAACGAGGTCATCAACCTAGTAAGAACTTTGGATTTTTTGCTGGAAGAAAACAGTCAGTAGTAACTTTACGGTGTGGTTAGCGTCAAAAGCAGAAATTCCTGATAATGTTATTTTCTCTTTGTGAATTAAAATCTTCCAAATCAAGGGATCCTAAGTCAATTCCAGCAGGTGATTTAGGTCTGCAAAACAAAACTTTGCACATGTGTCTGGCTAAGGGGCTGCCTTTTGATCTTACACATATAAATACTTCCCAGACATGCGCACACGAAGTGGTTACTTGTATGTGAAAGCAGAGGAGCCAAGGTACATATCTAATGTCTGCCTTATGATTTTTCCTGCCCTGATTGTGACTTTTTGGAATTCATTTATGTCCGTAGCTGGGTGGCTCCAAAGAATGAAGCCCTAGCCAACATGCAGCTCCCTGGGCTTATCAGTTTTGCTGGTTTTGAGAGATGTTTGCTAAAGGCTGCCTGAGGTCCTCACTGAACCTGCTGGTGAACCTGGGTCTGATTTCACAGAGTTGAACCCTGCTTTTTGCTGGCAGGTGGAAGCCGTGCAGGACCTAATACCTTTGCAGCCTTTGCATCAGTGCAAATACACCAAGAAGTGTACATAGCTGATTATTAAGAAGGTGGAGAGAGTACTTGATCTTGGTTTGGGGGTACCAGTAGCATGATTTTTGGGGCTCTTTCATCTCAAAACAAAGACATGCAGGATCCAGTGGCTGAAAGCTGAAGGTATGAAAAGCAAAGTATGGGTTGGGTTTTTTTTTTAGCAGCAAAGGTTATTAGTGTTGGAATGTTCCTAAGGGATGTGGTAAATTGTCCTTTGTGGTATTTAAATGAAAAATAGATGATTTTTTGAGAAGATATGCTCTATTTTGGCCACAAAATACTGGAGATTTGTTGGGTGAAGTGTTCTGGCTTTTTCAGAGCGAAAACCAAATTAAATGATTGCAACATCCCTAAAACTTACTAAGCTTGTCACTTGCCTTTTATGGTTTTGGTGGTGTTTTTTTTTTTATTTGTGGCTGAACCTAGGTGAATCAGGCAAGATAGGATTAGTTTGCATGACTGATATGTGTGACCCAAGCTACGAAGAGGTGTACCTGTTCCCTGATCCTGAATGGTGCTGACCCTCTTTATCAGAACTTGCCTCTGACTGTGGGCATTTAGGATTTTTAAGCCTCTAAGATCCAGTGATGCTTTGGCTTAAGGTCCCCATTGGTGTCCGTCAGTACAGGTCTTTTGGCTGGATTGGTACCTTGCTGAATTAGACTCATTAAACTCATTCATGCTCTGGCTGTTGTTTTATTTCTCTGACATCTCTGCTTTTGGCTTTGCTGGCATGGATATGTCAGATGCCTCTCTGTCTTCCTGACCCACGGTAGATTTGAGAGCTTAATTCCAGGCTTTGTGAGAAGGGAACATTTGTAAAGCAGCAGCCCCTCGCTAATCTGCAGAGGGAAAGCACATATGACAGGCAGTGGGGATTCCATTTTTCAGGATTCAGAGTGTAAGAGAGGCTTAAAGGAGTCTTATTAAAAGTGTTTTCCAGTGCATGCGGCTCCTTCTGACAGCACCCAGGTGGTTAAGAAACCAGCATTAAGAATAAAAGCTGTTTCTCTTTTCTGCACAACAAATGGTTCAAGTGTCTGGTATTTGATTCAGAAAGGAAACCTGCAGCAGTCATGTCCCCTGAAATAAACCCACCAACATTTTGAGCTGCCAACACTTCTGTCTATTACGTCAAGGCATTGCAAAGTTTAAAGTGTAGCAAAGTAATATATATTTTTTTTTCAGTAATCCCAGGGTAAATATTAGGTAGACAGCATTTCTGCTTTGCGCATTAAAAACCCGACTGAATTTGAAAAGCCTGCAAGTGCACTTTGGGGATTTCGGAAAGTGTCGTTTGGCCATGAGCTAAGACCAGAAGCTGCCATTTTGCAGATGGGGCAGGAGGGAAAGGCGTTTGGCCTCATTCATAACTTCACAGCTACTGCAAATATCAGCTGATGAATATTTATGTTATGACTGGCAGAGGCCCGAAAGGCAAACGGGGGGAGGAGAAGAGAGGGAAGCTTAAGTTAGGAAAATGGTTGTCTGAACTCTGTGGGATTTCTTTACCAACACTTTCCATGCTTGAACAGTAGCTGCTGAATGAAATCATTATGTACTGAGCCCCTGTGCAGGAAAACAAGGTTTGTCAAGACTCTGTTCGTTAGCACCTCGTACTTTGTTTGAACCTTGACATTTGTTGGGCCCTGTAAAGGGAAACATTTTCCCTTCAAATCACACACGCTACAGAGCTAGCCAGTTTTCTTTTGTTTAGCTATTGCTGCGATGGCACTAACTATAAAACAGGGTCTCTTCTTTAGGAAAATAAGGGGCCAGACAGGAACATGAAGTGCTACAGGGTGGCGTTGAGTACTGAGGAGGTCCTGCTGCAAGGCAGGCTAAGACAGCAGATATGGAAAGGGTTAAATTAGGGGTGTCAGTTTTGAACAGACTGGTGGTGCTTGACTGTGCCCAGCTGTGCTGGTGTCTGCAGGCCCATGCCCTGTGCCAGGAACACATCTGAAACCGGATCTGTGCTGTTCAAATTGCCGCACAGCTATCGATAAGCAGAGTAGATGAGGGGAAACGCACATCGAATTACTTGGTGTTGTGGTTTAACCCGGCTGGCAACTAAGCACCACGCAGCCGCTCGCTCACTCCCCCCCCCCTCCTCAGTGGGATGGGGGAGAGAATCAGGAAGGAGAAAAAGGTTAGAGCCGAGGGCTGAGATAAAGACAGTTTAATAAGAGAAAATAATAATAATAGTAATAATGAGAATGATAACAAAATATACAGAATATACAAAATGAATGATGCACAATGCAACTGCTCACCACCCGCCGACCAATGCCCAGCCCGTCCCGAGCAGCGATCAGTACCTGAACAGCAATCACTCTCCCCGCGACCGACCGACCGAGTAAACCCCCCCGAGCATGACGTTATATGGTATGGAATAGCTCTTTGGACAGTTTGGGTCCTAGCTGTGCTGTACTCCCAGCTTGTTATGCACCTGGCCGAGCAGGAGAAGCTCAAAAAGTCCTTGAGCAGTCTGAGCACTACTTGGCAACAACTAAAAACATCAGTGTGTTATCAACGTTCTTCTGGTACTAAATCCAAAGCACAGCACTATGCTAGCTACTCTGAAGAAAATTAACTCTATCCCAGCCGAAACCAGGACATTATCCACCCCTTATTCTATACCATTTACGTCATGCTTAGGTCCTATCCTTACAATACATTCCAATTAATCACCACCACTTTCCCATTTTGATATATATATACACAGATAGCATTCCCTTAGTCTATGGACCATCCCTCAAAAATGTCCATTGGGTTCATCTAGTCCATGGTTTTGGGCTTCATCTGTTGTAACAGTCTTTCAGGGCAGGAGAATTGGGGTCCGGTGTTGGGTTGTTGCATGGTGAAGTCAGGTCTGGTTCCATCCACTGCACTTCCTCAGTTTCTTCAGAATTCATTCTTCTTAATCTGGGCGATTCCTACTGCTGTACCATTGATAGGATATACACCAATAATAAAAATGATGACATATCTGATACAGCAATTAACATCATACAATTCAGTTCATTGGCTATTTTCACCCAAAATCAAATCTCTTTGAGGTACACATTGGACTTCCCCATCCTTCCGCATCACCCACCAAGTAGAGCCAGGTCCTTGAGCAAAAGCAATCCCACGGATGGGTTTGCCTTTACCTGAGGCAGGAGTAACCCAGACTGTCTTCCCCAGCATATTTTTTACATGCACTACAGGGACTTTATCCCCTTCTACAGTACGTAAGAGGTTTGATTGGGCAGGGCCAGCTCGCTTGGCAGATCCTCTAGTGTTGACTAACCAGGTAGCTTTTGCTAAATGTGTATCCCAATGTTTGAATGTTCCTCCACCCATTGCTTTCAGTGTAGTCTTTAACAGTCCATTGTGTCATTCAATTTTCCCAGAGGCTGGTGCATGATAGGGGATGTGATAGACCCACTCAATGCCATGCTCTTTGGCCCATTTGTCTATGAGGCTGTTTCAGAAATGAGTTCCGTTGTCTGACTCGATTCTTTCTGGGGTGCCATGCCACCATAGGACTTGTTTTTCAAGACCTAGGATAGTGTTCCAGGCAGTGGCATGGGGCACGGGATATGTTTCCAACCATCCGGTGGTCGCTTCCACCATGATGAGCACATAGCGCTTGCCATGGCGGGTTTGTGGGAGTGTGGTATAATCAATCTGCCAGGCCTCTCCACATTTATATTTCAGCCACCGTCCTCCATACCAAAGAGGCTTTAACAGCTTGGCTTGTTTGATCGCAGCACATTTCACATTCATGGATAACCTGTGCAATAGCGTCCATAGTTAAGTCCACCCCTCGATCACCAGCCCATCTATATGTTGCATCTCTTCCTTGATGGCCTGAGGTACCATGGGCCCACCGAGCTAGAAACAATTCACCCTTATGTTGCCAGTCCAGATCCACCTGAGCCACTTCAATCTTAGCAGCCTGATCTGCCTGCTGGTTGTTTTGATGTTCTTCAGAGGCCCGACTCTTGGGTACATGAGCATCTACATGACGTACCTTTACAACCAAGTTCTCTACCCGGGCAGCAATATCTTGCCACAATGCGGACGCCCAGATGGGTTTGCCCCTGCGCTGCCAGTTGTTCTGCTTCCATTGCTGCAACCACCCTCACAGGGCATTTGCCACCATCTATGAGTCAGTATAGAGATAGAGCACTGGCCATTTTTCTCTTTCAGCAATATCTAAAGCCAGCTGGATGGCTTTCACCTCTGCAAATTGACTTGATTCACCTTCTCCTTCAGCAGTCTCTGCAACTTGTCTTGTAGGACTCCATACAGCAGCCTTCCACCTCCGATGCTTTCCCACAAGACGACAGGATCCATCAGTGAACAGGGCATATTGCTTCTCATTTTCGGGCAGTTTATTGTACAATGGGGCTTCTTCAGCATGCACCACCTCTTCCTCTGGCGATATTCCAAAATCTTTGCCTTCTGGCCAGTCCACGATCACTTCCAAGATTCCTGGGCGACTGGGGTTTCCTATCCGAGCCTGTTGCGTAATCAGTGCGACCCACTTACTCCATGTAGCGTCAGTTGCGTGATGTCTAGAGGGGACCTTCCCTTTGAACATCCACCCCAGCACCGGCAGTCGGGGTGCCAGGAGGAGCTGTGCTTCAGTACCAATCACTTCTGAAGCAGCTTGAACTCCTCCATATGCTGCCAATATCTCTTTTTCAGTTGGAGTATAGCGGGCTTTGGATCTTCTGTATCCCCAACTCCAAAACCCTAGGGGTCAGCCTCGAGTCTCCCCTGGTGCTTTCTGCCAAAGGCTCCAGGTAGGGCCATTCTCCCCGGCTGCGGTGTAGAGCACATTTTTTACATCTTGCCCTGCCCGGACTGGTCCAAGGGCTACTGCATGCACTATCTCCCGTTTAATTTGTTCAAAGGCTTGTCGTTGTTCAGGGCCCCATTTGAAATCATTCTTCTTCTGGGTCACTTGGTAGAGAGGGCTTACAATCTGGCTATAATTTGGAATATGCATTCTCCAAAAACCCACAACCCCCAAGAAAGCTTGTGTTTCCTTTTTGCTAGTTGGTGGAGACATGGCTGTTATTTTGTTGATCACATCCATTGGAATCTGACGACATCCATCTTGCCATTTGATTCCTAAAAACTGGATCTCCTGTGCAAGTCCTTTGACTTTACTTTGTTTTATAGCAAAACCGGCTTTCAGAAGGATTTGGACTATTTTCTTCCCTTCCTCAAAAACTTCTTCTGCTGTATTGCCCCACACAATGATGTCATCAATATATTGCAGATGTTCTGGAGCATTACCCTGTTCCAGTGCAGTCTGGATCAGTCCATGGCAAATGGTAGGGCTGTGTTTCCACCCCTGGGGCAGTCGATTCCAGGTGTACTGGATGCCCCTCCAAGTAAAAGCGAACTGTGGCCTGCACTCTGCTGCCAAAGGGATTGAAAAGAAAGCATTTGCAATATCAGTTGTGGCATACCACTTGGCTGCCTTTGACTCCAGTTCATATTGAAGTTCTAGCATGTCTGGCACGGCAGCACTCAGCAGTGGCGTAACTTCATTCAAGCCACGATAGTCTACTGTTAGTCTCCACTCTCCATCAGACTTTCTCACTGGCCATATGGGACTGTTAAAGGGTGAGCGAGTCTTGCTGATCACTCCTTGGCTCTCCAGTCGACAAATCAGCTTATGGATGGGAATCAGGGAGTCTCGATTGGTGCGATATTGCCGCCTGTGCACTGTTGTGGTGGCAATTGGCACTTGTTGTTCTTCAACACTCAGCAACCCCACAACCGAAGGGACCTTTGAGGGACCAGGCAAGGTAGACAGCTGCTTAATTTCTTCTTCCTCCAAGGCAGCTATACCAAAAGCCCACCGGTACCCTTTTGGGTCCCTGAAATACCCTCTCCTGAGGTAGTCTATGCCCAGGATGCACGGAGCATCTGGGCCAGTCACAATGGGGTGCTTTTGCCACTCATTCCCGGTTAGGCTCACTTCGGCCTCCAATACAGTCAGCTCTTGAGATCCCCCTGTCACTCCAGAAATACAAATGGATTCTGCCCCTATATGGCTTGATGGCATTAGAGTACACTGTGCACCGGTGTCTACTAGAGCTCTATACTTCTGTGGGTCTGACGTGCCAGGCCATCGAATCCACACAGTCCAGTAAACCCAGTTGTCCCTTTCCTCCACCTGGCTGGAGGCAGGGCCCCTCTAATCCTGGTCACTGTTGCTCATCGTTTGTGTGTATGAGTCAGAAGTTCCTTCATCACAATCAGAATTAAGATCAGCCCTTCTATTTTGTCTGAAAAAACTACAGTCTGCCCAGTCTCTGAAAATTGGAGCAACAAGTTTCTTGGAAGAGCCCCCTTTTGTGTTTGTTTTTCTTTGCAACTCACGTACTCGTGACTCTAGAGCCGAGGTAGGTTTTCCAACCCATTTCCTCATGTCCTCTCCATGGTCACACAGGTAAAACCATAGAGTGCCCCGTGGTGTGTACCCTCGATATTCTTTTTCTTGAGCAGAAGGGTGCTTACTTCTGATGGCTGAGATACTGGTCTGTACAGGAGGGGAGTAGGGCATACGCTTTTCGAGTCGTTCAAACTTCCGGGACAGTTTCTCCACAGCTGAAACAGAGGGGGAAGAGTTACTTTCTTCATATTCCTGGAGCTGGCCAGCCACTTCATCCACTGTTGGTCCCCGTCCAGCTTCCCAGCTCAGCATTGCCCATGTGTTGGCAAATGATGTTGGTGCGCTCCGTAACAACTTCCGCCACATGGGTCGTGTGCACTGGACACTATCTGGATCTTTGGGCAGCTGGTCATTGTCCAGGTCACTATAAATCACCTCCAGGACAGCCAATTCCCTCAGGTACTGGATGCCTTTCTCCACAGTGGTCCATTTACCTGGGCGATATATGACATCTTCCTTGAAGGGATATCTTTCTTTCATGGCTGACAGTAGACGCCTCCAGAGGCTGAGGATTTGTGCCCCTTTTCCAATCGCTTTGTCAATGCCCCCTTCCCTAGAAAGGGATCCTAGTTGCTTGGCTTCCTTACCCTCGAGTTCCAGGCTGTTGGCCCCATTATCCCAGCATCGGAGTAGCCAGGTGACAATGTGCTCACCTGGACGACGGCTGAAATCTTTTCGGATATCTCGCAGCTCACTCAAGGATAGGGATCTGGTGGTTTCTGTCTCGTTTATGAGCTCTTCCTCCTCCTCTTGTGATGGCCCCGCTTTTTCATCCTCCCTTTCTAAACGAGTTGACTTTCGCTTCCAAGATTTCTTCTTTTGTATAGGGGCGACTGATACTGGCATGGGTTGGTTCGTTGGTTCAGCCGCAGTGCCTGTGGCCTGGGTTGGAGTAGCCGCAGTGCACATCACTGGGGTTGGAGTAGCCGCAGTGGCTGTGGCCAGGATTGGAGTAGCTGCAGTGGCTGTGGCCAGGGTTGGAGTAGCTGCAGTGGCTGTGGACAGGGTTGGAATAGCTGCAGTGGCTGTGGCCTTATCATCAGATCCAGAGACTTTCTGTTCCCTTTTGATGTATTGAATCGTGTTGAATAGGTCTCAGTAAGCATGGGCCAGGCCCCAGCACATTGCAGTGATTTGTGTTTGCCTAGAATTGCCAGGGTGACAGCATACCTTTTCCAAATATTCTACCAGTTTTTCAGGATTCTGCACTTGTTCAGGAGTGAATTTCCAAAACACTGGAGGTGCCCATCGTTCTAGGCATTTACCCATACTACCCCAAATACCCTGCCACTCATAACTATCCAGCCCTGGGGCAGACATCTGGATGGTGTTATTAAGTTGCTTACAAACTTTGGACAAAACTGAAACAATATTCCAAATAGATATCAATAGGTATATCTTAACTATCCAAGGATGTTCAAGATACTGAAAAGTTATTGTAATGAAGGAGGAAACATCATCAAAGAAGGCAGAAAAAGTGCCATTCTGTATTTCCTCCAGAACAAACTTTTCAGAGTTGTCCAATGTATAATTGCTAATGCTCCCTGCAAGGTGGTACCCAAAGTGCAGTACAGACTTCGACATGAAACCCAAATACCAGATAAAACTCAAGGTCATTGTTTTAATAACAAGTTTCCCAAACAAAACAGGTTTAGTCACCGCAGAGCATAACAAACTGCAAAAACCAACACCAACTTTTAAAAAGTACAGCAAAGGAGGGAGCATAGTGCAGATCGGATAAACTAAGATCAAGAACAAATGAATCAATTTGCGACCCACAACTGTTTAACAGATATGAATTCCTTAATATTCTCTGGTTACTCTGTCATTATCTCAAGCCCTTCAGCCCCACGTTGGGTGCCAAAAAAGGACTGTCATGGTTTAACCCGGCTGGCAACTAAGCACCACGCAGCCACTTGCTCACTCCCCCCCCTCCCTCAGTGGGATGGGGGAGAGAATCAGGAAGGAGAAAAAGGTTAGAGCCGAGGGCTGAGATAAAGACAGTTTAATAAGAGAAAATAATAATAATAGTAATAATGAGAATGATAACAAAATATACAGAATATACAAAACGAATGATGCACAATGCAATTGCTCACCACCCACCAACCAATGCCCAGCCCGTCCTGAGCAGCAATCACTCCCCGAGCCGCGATCAGTACCCGAGCAGCGATCAGTACCTGAACAGCAATCACTCTCCCCGCGACCGACCGACCGAGTAAACCCCCCCGAGCATGACGTTATATGGTATGGAATAGCTCTTTGGACAGTTTGGGTCCTAGCTGTGCTGTACTCCCAGCTTGTTATGCACCTGGCCGAGCAGGAGAAGCTCAAAAAGTCCTTGAGCAGTCTGAGCACTACTTGGCAACAACTAAAAACATCAGTGTGTTATCAACATTCTTCTGGTACTAAATCCAAAGCACAGCACTATGCTAGCTTCTCTGAAGAAAATTAACTCTATCCCAGCTGAAACCAGGACACTTGGGCACAGAGCTGGGAGGGTCTACAAACCAGCTGTGCTTTCCTCTTTGCACAAATCCTCAGCACAAACACTGTGTTGTATTTAACTGCTGCAGACAATAAATGTTTGTTTAAAATGAAAGTTACGTTGTTTTTTGCAAGACAGTAGTTCCCCAATAATTCCTGCATGTATCAGCAGTCTCCTGAGCTTAGTTAGTATTGCACTTGAATTTTAAGGAAGCAAAGGAGGCAAGTGTCCATAATTTCAAAGTAATGTATTTCTTCATATTTGTATTATCTCAAGTCACTCACTGAGAGGGGGGAAAAAATCCAAATCTCTTCCTTTTGCCTTCACCAGGCTGTAAATTAACAACAAGGAGCAACTTTCAATAAAGTTCACCAACATGACTTCACTGTTGGGATGAATCAAGCCCAGAAAGGAAACGAGCTGAAATAAGTGACTGCTGGAAGTCAGCTCAGGCTTACTGAAGTGACAGTCAGCTGCGGGTGGCCAGGCTGAGCCCCCTTCACGGGACCACTGGCTCTCAAAGCAGCAGCTCAGGACTTGGTGAAATGCAAGTGCCATTAAGGACAGGCAGCCTGAGTTAGATATTATAGGAAAAATAAAAGCGCCCAGAATCAGTCGGTCACTTCATAAAATCATTCCCCGAGGGCTCTGCAAAATTGACCAGGCTCTGCTTTAGAGGAATAGGGAAATGCCTAGATTTTGCCAATTTTTCTTCTTAAGAGAAATCCCTCAACTCAGAATAAGTTTGTTGGCTTTTCTTACGCTGCTTATTCAGAGGTACCTTAATTCCTTTACAAGGAGGAAAATATTCAGGAAACGCCCATGTGGAGGAAAACACAAGGGGCCTTGCACCTCACGAAAAGCATTCGCAAAGCCCTTCCGCTCCTTCCCGCCCTGCGGGGAGATCCCCGCGTGTCCCGTTTGCAGAAACCAGCAGATGGTGCTGCAATACATCAAGTATTTATTTCCCCGGACAGGGAGAACGTGGGACAGATGTACTAGGGGCTGCCTCTGACCGCCCCCAACCCCTGAGGCAAACCGCCTCGTGGGATTGCAAACGCAGAGGGGCAGCTCTGCCTCCCGCCCTGGAGGACCGGCGTCCCGCTCTTGGTTACTTCCAAACGCGCAAAGCAGTTTCTGATGGGGGGGTGGCTTTCGGATTGCTCTTTCCTCATGCAGCAGTGAGGTGGGGCAGCCATGAGGCTGCCGAGGGCGGTAGGGTGAGGGGAAGGTGCGTGCCTCTCCTCAAGGGAGACAGGTGGGGACGGCAAGGCAGCCATCTTCCCCCCATGCTTTGCCCAGCTAGGCCTTCCTCACGATGAGGGGTTGCAGGTCTCAATATGGCGGGCACCCCTCAGAGAGGGTGGCCATGGCTCACTCCCTGGAGCTTTCGTTCATGCTGGGTTTGTGCCTGCAGCTTGGAGCAGAGGTGATTGGGGCATAGGGAAAATCCTGTTTTTCCTCAGAAATTTTAGAAATACCTCACAAAACCCAAGAAACAATGGTGAATTTGTGCCCAGCACTGCAGCCCTGCTTCCAGCCCAGCCCAGAGTCTCACAACCTTCTCTCTTCCCCTCTCAGGGTGGCGGAGGCCACCCAACTGCTGCCTCCACCACCCACCTCCAGCTGGGGTGGTGAAAATAGTGAGGACCCCCCCCCCAAAAAAAAAAAGTGCAGCAGAGGTACAGGAGGAGTTTGGAGCAAGGTGCAGAAACACACAAAATGCACCACAAGCAAGCAGTACGTGTTTACGTTCGGGGGCGGGGGGGGGCTCTGCAAAACATGGTGGTGTAAACCAGGACTGGTGTGGATGTGATGTGTTATTTTTCCTGTCCCTTGTGGAAAAAGGAAAGTTCCCAAAACATTTGCCCTTTTTTGGGGAGATTGTCCCTGCCTGCAAGCCAGCACCTGGTGCCCTGAAAACTGATGTCGTGCCATGAGAAGCTGCTCACCGGCAGGCAGCAGCAACAAGGACAGGGAGAAATATGCTCGGGGAGGAACCCGACAATGCTGCACAGCTGTTTTTGTTATACCACCAAGCTGTAAAGTTGAAAAATTATTTGAAAAGCAAGGGATGTGCCGGGAATACTGGCGTGTCCTGCTTATGGGCGCTTGGGGCATTCTGTGTAAATTGAACTTTTTTTCCCCCCATGTTTTTTTGGATGGCTTAATATCACAGCATTGGAAGGGAAGAGCAACAACACGCTTGGAGCACGGAGTCTCTTCCCTGATCCCTTTGGCACCAAACTGCACCAGAGTGAGCTGAGGACAGAGGAGAAGCCCAGATGCTCCCTGTCTTTTCATTGCTGTAATCCAAAACGTGGAGGTTATTTCAGTGTGGAGTTTGCACATGAGAAGGCCCTCAGTTTCTTTTATTTAAAAAAAACCAAACCTGTGACAAGAAGGGTAACTTGTGCATGATTTACCAGGCAGCAGGGGAGCGAGTAGAGGGACCTGGCACGGAGTGGAGGGGCTTTGCTGGAGATGGAGCGATTTGTGCCAGGGGAACATCTGGCCCATCAGCTGTACCCAGCGCTTTGTACGCTGATGCTCTGTGGGAGTGAGACCGCCAACATCCCTTTCACAAGTAAATAGCAATATGCAACTTTTCTTTTTGCTGCGGGATTATTTGATAATTGTGAGTCAGGGGTGTGTGTGGAGATTTCTGGGTGGTTTATTTTTTTGTCTGCTCAGTAGCCTTTTTGGAAGTTGACCCATTTGTTTCCAACCAAAAGCACCTAGGAAAAGCTGTCCCCTAGGAGGAGTTGCTCATCTAATTGAGGGAAAAGAGATGGAAAGACAATTACCGTGTCTTGTGACCAACGTAATATGTGACTCAAAACATTAAGCAAGAGTGCTGATGTGATAGCCTCTTCCCCACAACTTGAATTCTGTGTGAAGCGCGTGAGGTTGAAATGTGAGGTAATTCCTCTGAAGCCAGGTTGCTCTGGCTTTCTATCCAAAGCCGCTGGAATTGGAAATTAGTCTGTAACCTAGAGAAAACAGAACTGTTTATGGGGCTTGTTCCTATTACAAACACAATATTTAGAGGTCTCTGCTGTAGTCTTTGTGTTTTGATTTAGCAGGTGGATTTCATGCAAGAAAGCAAGAGGGTCCTGTGGCGGTGAAGCAGCCTCATGGTGTCAGGGCCTGCAACCCTACTGGAGGCTCCTGCTATGGCTCAGGTAAAACCTGAGAAGTAATCTCATCTTTTCCTCCTCACCAGTCTCTCCTCTGTCATTCCTGAATTTGTTGTACGATGCAGATTTGGATTTCATCTCTGTGTGGGAACGGGTGCTGGTGTTCCTTTTGCAGGATAAGATGGCTGTGAGGTATTTTTTCTGCCCTTTTCTGATGTGCCTGTCCATGTATCTACTCCAAGAGGTTTGAGGAGCTTTGAATCAGACTGTGAAAGGATGGTTCCTTGCAGGGACTCCTCATGTGCAGGGTCTGGATAAGCTGAGCTCTGAGAAAAGGACAAATCATTTGTTTAACTTGGCATTTTTAGATTTCAAAATATGGCTTTAGGCCGAGTCTGAGTGACAATAAAAAATACTTATTCTATGAAAATTGGACAGTTATGGGAAATGCAGTAGGTCTCCTAGAAAACTGAGGCTTATTTTAACAAAATGAAAAAAAAAGGGGGGGGGGGGTGTTGGGCTTTTTTACCTTTGTGTTGAAATTATTAAAAAAAAAAAAAAGAAAACAAACAGTTACAACGACGACTTATTTTTTGATGCATTTTCCTCTGGGAAATATCAATATAGAGAATTCTTATGCTACTAGGGGAATCTTATCTTCCTGTTCTGCACATGAGCAAAGCCTTGATTAAGCTGACTTGTTCTTTTAGGATATTTTGCCAGTGGTATTTCTTCTGGAGAGCAATTGCCTGCTCTGGTTTGCCTTGAAAAAAATGATGCTGTAGTCCCACTGAGGCAGGGGCCTATTGCTACTTATGTATAGTGCTAACAATTGGAAGAGAGAAATGCGTTGAGAAAAGAAAATGCTCTATTGCTGTCATTAACGGCTCGAGTCATGTTCTTGTTCAGGGGCATTTTCCCTTGATCCAGTCTGTACTGCGATGTCTCACTGAAGCACTGTTAGCAATTTTATTGGCACTATCTATTGAGGTGATCTTGCTTTTGGAACTGTCTTGTGTGCACTTGGTTTCTCTCCCTTCCATGCTAATCTGGGATGATGCTCCTGATACTGTATATATAAAAAAGCATAGCTGTTGCAAATACTTCCTGCAAAACACAAGGTTTTTCAAAATTACACATTGCAAACATTAGTTTAAAAGAGGTAAGAAATTTGGACTTAAAAAGGATGCGAATTACAGAAATATCTTTCCTTGTCATCACTCTCTTACCTAACTTACCTCTTCCTCCCTTCAAACCATGCATTTATCTTTTCGGTCTCTGAGCTTGAGCAGAGTTGTTTCATTTCTTTAGGTAGCAGATAAGGAAGGAAGCAAAGCTTTAGGTAGATAAACGTTCATTTTGTTGTGGAAACCACGCATTGCCTTGTGGCAGTGTGTTGCAGAAAGCGCCTTCGAAGGGTGTTGGCTAGATCATCCTGCCTGTGTTGTGGGAGAGCTGCCAAGAGGCTGAGCTCCTCAGCCTGGGGGCTAAAGGGACTGAGGTCTGGCTCAGGACAAACCAAAGATGAGTGAGCCCATCCGTGAGCTGATGTCCCATAGAAAAAAGTGTTCTTCCTTCTGCCCCCAAAATGTTTTGTGACTGTTTTCACACTTACTTCAGAGCCAGTCACAGGATGTAGCACGTTCGTGTGACTCCTGTCACATTGTACTGCCATAGACAATGTTATTTTAATGAAGAATCATTTCCCAAAATACGTTGCACTGTGTTTTGCGAAAGGGTAGCTAATACTGCTTTGTTTGTCAACTATGGGAGGTACTGTGGATGGCAAATGATTCATTGCCTAAAGAGCAAGAATTTCATTTGTAAGGAATGTCTTTAGTTTGGCTTCAAGAAATCTGTTTTTTTAGTGAAGAAATCTTGTGAGAATTATAAGAATTTGGATGAATTTTCACAAAGTTAGTTAAAGTAAGTGGGAGATTAGGCATATAAAAACCTTGGCAGATTTGGCCAATATTTTGTGTGGTCACTAGAAAAAAAAAAAAAAAAGTAGCTGTGATTTTATTTCTGATTTCAAGGAAACAATTTTATACCTTGCTTGGGGACGTGGCATGCACAGTTGTTATCCCTGAGACTGGACAAAAGCAAAGCAGATGGGTCTGCTTCGGAAAAGATTTCAGTTTTCTTCTGGAAGTCCATGAACTTTAGCAGATCACAATATAACTCCCATCCAGGAAAGTGTTGTGTGGTTTGAGGTTTTATTATAGACTTTTTCTACAGCTTCACTCAGGGTAGATTCATGCTTAAATGGAAGCCCAGCAAGGCAAAAGCCAGGTGTTTAGGATGTGGCGTGGGTGACTCAGTAGGTGGTACACTTCCTTCTCTGTCAACATTAAACAAGTGCCCTTGTGTGGTAACAGGGATGCGTTATTTCTTGGCTGACATGAAAAATAAACAAGGTCACTACTAAGACTTTGGGACTTGTACAGGAAGGTCTTCTGTTCTCTGTAGTGAATGGGAAATTAGCCTCAGGATCACTTCAACTGAAAAAAATGACATCCTTTAAAAATGAAAGCTGTAGGTGTATTGCAATAGAAGAAACCCCAGGTGATGTCAGGGTCCTGTCGTGCCTCATGTAAAAATAAGGATGGGTAAATGGGGAATTGTCCTTGCTCATGGTCAGGTAGAAAGACTATTGAGTGACCACCAGAGTAACCTGGAAGGGCACGGGTGAACTTGGAGCCAGGATCTCAGTGCGGTACATTAGCAGAGCTTTACCTATCCTGTCTCTGAGCAGATATGTGAACAGTATGGTCCGTCCAGTTACCTATTGCTTACATGTTTGAACTTGAATTCGTTGGATGTGATGCTGCTCTGCAACTTGCTATTTGCTACCAATCTGGGGACTGATTTGCCTACCAGAAGGATATGGGAAGGACAGGTATTATTCTAGCTGGTTAGTTGTAACACGGCTGGGCTTTACGTACCTGGGAAGTGAGAACTGGATTTAATTGTACCTCTAAGCTGCGCCTTTGGACTGAAAAGGGCCAGTCTTGATGGTGCTGCCATTTGAAGTCCCCTGGTGCTCCAGTGCTCAGACCCTGCGGAGGCACAGGAGAGGTCCCTTCAGCTCTCAGAGGTCTCCCTGCAGCAACTCTGCAGTTGCAAGAATAAAACTCTATATCCCACAGTTTCAAACCTCTCTGAAACCTGCTAGGGCTCACAGATGACCAAAGCATGCATGACATGTTCTGCTTAAAAAAAAAAAAAAAAAAAAAAGTCACATCTTGAAGCAGAAAAAAAGTTTTTTCACCTTAAAGATTGTTATTTCAAAAGATATTTTCTTCAGGAACTGGAAATCCCATATTATTTTTCCTTCCCTCCCTCAGCCAGGTCTTTCTGTGCCCAGAATTGTATCTGGTGTGAGTGAAAGTCTCCCCAGATAGACTGTGAGATGTTTGAAAACAGAGCATTTAGGTTAAAATTTAGGATTTTGCCACCTCGCCCAAGCATAGCTGGATGGCTGCTGCAGCAGTCGGTTAGATATGAGATGGCATACCCATGGCAGATGGCACAGTTAGGGGTTTTCTTTTCCAAACTCTTCTTTAAGGGACAGAGGGAAAAATCTTAGAGATTTTAATAGCAAAATGGAGAGAACGGTACTTCTGAAGTAAGCGCATCAGAGAGAGAAAAATACAGAGAGAGCTCACTGCTCTGTGCATGTTCACACATGCACACACGGTAAGATGCACCGCTGTTTCTCTTTGGCTACAACTGGACCTAGAACATGGAATTAAATAGCAAAACTTGGAGTCCTGACAAAATGAAAAACTTTTCTGAGCTCAGTTCACATTTAAAATCTGCTTTATTGTAGCCACAGAAACTCAAAACCCATCATAACCAAACCCTCTGATTCTACAGCAGAGTTTTACAGCAAATAGCACCTTCTGTACCTCCAGAGTTACAATTTACATAGGTCTTGTTAAAAAGAATGCAGTACACCTTTTCAGTGTAAGGGTTTGAGCCTCACTGCCTGTCAAGATTACAGTAGGTATGTGTTTCTTTTTCCTGTGGAAATGGCATCTGCATTATTTCTTTTACTACATTGAATCATTACATGGGATTATATGGCATTACATGAAGCAGTTTCAGGAAAAGGGATAAAAGGTATATGTCTTTCTGAATCCTTGGACACCTCACTGGTGTTTCAGTAGAAATCTAGATGTCCTAAATGTTTGTATTATCAAAAGGAGTTAGATCCTTAACTTCTGTAGGGACCTTTGAAAACCCTATTAAGTGCATGTCTATGCTTAAACAAGTTTGAAAAGCTGGTCCTTAATCTCTATCCACCTCATTTCCATTGTTCTGCAGTAACATAAAGAAATAACCTGGGCTAATGTTGTTCTGCTCTTTCTTAGAGCTAGCTGTCATCTTGACTTCCTTGAAATTGCCCACAGAGAAATATTTGCTGATTAGTGGAAATAAACCTGGTCCTTTCCCCTTGTATTCTATAAACAAAATAAAGTGTGGTAGTTGTGTAGCTTGAAAATATTTATAAAAATACCAGAAATATTTTTCTGCTACTTGCAGCCAGCCAGATAAGAAGCAGTAGTATCAGTGAAACATTGCAGGCGAGTATCATGGGGCTCGCTTTTAAGAAAGAGGAGTGGCAAGTTACTCATCTTGAGGGGTTTGCCATCCCAGGTTGTGGAGGTTCAAAGGTGATGCTCTGATTTACTGGGACGTGAAAACCTGTGTTGTGGTGCACATGAAAGCAAGGCTCATTTGAAAGGCAGACCAGGAAAACAGGGCATGAAAGAAGGTAATGCAAAATTGGGAATTGCTGGTTGTGATGATGCTTTTGTCAGTTGTTGGTCCATAGCTGGGAGCAGCTCTTCTGTAAGCACTAAATAATGAATGACACCTGCTAGTAAGCTGTTACACTCAGAATAGATTAGGAGGAAAGGAGAGTGTGTGTTTTTACTGGTAAGGGCAGTTGCTGGAATAGTGTTTCTACTATAACATAACTGTCTGTATTGCCTGTATTTTAAAAAAGAGAGGGTAGGAAAAAGACCTTGCCTTATACCCTGATTAGTCATGTACAAAGGAACAAATGCCGAGGACAGTTTGCACTGGACTGTGATGCTTACTCATGGTGGGTGTTATGTTATGATTTCTTAGCTGGAGGCTCAGCTGGGGATTAGTGCTACGGAGAGACACCCAGGGAATGACTACAGAGGGAAACAGTGGCCTGAGTAGTCTTGGGCTTCCAGGCAATTTGTACCTGGTCCTGATGTTGGAAACATTTTATTTTTCTAGGGAACTTTTGTCTTTTTGAAAAGCTGAAAAATCCTTTTGCTGGGTGAATATTAGCTCTTCTGATGAAAACTTGCAGTTTGCTATGGAAAACAAAGCCTCTGCTTGGAGGAGACTGTTCTCATGGACATACAGATGGCTTTAGATGGAAAAATTTCCTACCAGCTCCACATGTTCGAAAGAAACTCTGAATGAACTTCCTTAGTGACAGTGAAGCAATTCCAATAAATCTCATGCAGGCAGAATGTCCCTGGATTGGCATGTGGCTGTGTTCATGGCAAGCTGTCCAACTTCAAGTTACTTTTAAGACAAGTAATTTTTCTTCCAAGACTCATTGCATTGTGCAGGAGCAGTTACAAAACGCCTTGTTTTCAGTAACAAATTTATTGTTATCTCTAACTCTTGTAATGTGAGGCATTGTATTGAGCTATGATTGCCAGGACCTGCAGTAAACAAAGCACTAGTGATTTTTTGCAAAGAATGAAACTGATTCATAGCAAAGTTATGAGAGTTTCTGCATGCTCTACTGGTGATGGTTTGAAGGTAGTTTGTGGGCTTTCACTCTCACTCAAACTTAAATGGTTCCCAAATTCCCAGCAGAACAATTTTTTACATTTGAGTACTGATAAAGGCACAGCTCTTTAAAGCTTGCAGGAGCTGGGTAGTTTGAGCAGCAGCTGAACCTCCCTCCAGCAGAGGAAGAGGAAGGTGAACTCCTGTGGATATGAAAGTAACGTAAGATACTAGGCAAGCAGTACATGGCAGGAAAATCTCTTGGGTTGATCTAGCTGTCTGGGGAAGTGTTGGAGTACAAATGATGAAAGATGTGAAGATCTTAAAAGATTGGGGTCTGCAGGAAAAAATGGTTGGAAGGTGAGGGGCAGGGAAGAAGCCAGTCCATCAGGGAAGCCTGATTGCCATAATCATGGCTGTTTTCTCCTTATGCTCTTTCCTTGCCATCACTCAAAGCAGAGGGGTCTTTTTCTCCTGGTGTACTCGCTTTTTCTCCTGAAACTGCTGAAGTCAGAGCTAAAATGCCCTTCCAGGCACATCTGTTGTTCAGGCTGTGCTATCCGTACTGGGCTCTAATCCCAGCCTCTGCTGACGGCGAAGAGCCTCATGGCAGTCACAGTTACATTGTCATCAACAGAGAGAGCAGAGGTCAAATGAATGCCTGGATTAACCCAGAAGGATCTCTCAGGGAAGCAGCAAGAGTGGTGTGCTGGCGTTTTGTGAACCTGGATTTACTCTTAAATTTTAAATTAGTTTAGTATTGAGGTAGTGCTCACCTGACAGTGCCCAGTGAGTCCATCCAGTGGAGGTAAGAAGCACTGGGTGGAGGTGGACGGGGGAGAAGGAATGGGAGCCCATAGCTGACAGACCCTGTGCAGCTGCAGGTTTTCATATCCCCTCAGTCATCTATTTGTGGCGTTGGTGATTCCCATGACCTTGGGATTTTGCTGTGAAAGGAAAGTTTTAAAAATTACAGTTGTTTATTTATAAATAGTAACAAAACCAGAGATGGTTTCTGGGCTCAGTAAATTCCTTGCAGCAGGATTCCCCCTTGACACCGGTCTCTGTTCCAGGCTGCCCTCCGTTCTCTTTCTGCACTAAACTTTCCCTTCTCTGAACAGTAACCCTGTGTTGCTCCCAGTGGCTCAGTTGCACCGTGGTGTTGGTCCCACCATCTCTCCAACTCCAAGGCCTCCTGGACTATTGCTGTGCTCTGATGGGGGATGATTTTAAGTAAGAACAAGTCCAGAATATATAAATTAATCTATAAATTAGGTTCAGAGAAGTAACACCTGAGTATGCTATTTCTACCTGTTTCCAAATAAACCATATATTTTCTCAGAGATTTTAAAGCAAGCTTTGTAGGCTGAGTATGGCAAAAATCAGTGGAATCAGCAAATACTGACCTTTACGATAGAACAGCATATTAGCTTTAGTAATTGTGGCCCAGGTCAGGTGATCTAGATCTGGGAAGAAGATAAAGTGAATTTGCCTTTTAACGTGATCTGATATCTAGGAATAAATGTCATGTCATAAAACCACAAAGACCAGAAAAATGGAACGGAGGTTTTAAAATAAAATTAAAAAAAAGTTTTTTTTCTTTTTTCACTTGGGCCAAAATCTTGTGATATTTTTAAAATAAAAAAATGTATTGTTCTAAGTATGTGGCAATATGGATCTAATAACTGCCTGGAATAAGGAATCAGATCTCAAATGCCTTGTACCTGAGTTGTTGTTATTTTAGAAAGCATGCAGTCAGTGCATATGTTTGAGCTATACTGATTCATGCCAGAAGAGAATCTGGCCATTTAGTGGTTTGGGCTTTTTGGCTGAGTTTTGTTACGAGTGTGAAAGTTAAATAGTAATATTGACTCAGTCAAGGCATTGTATAAGCCTTCCCCTGGTCCCCAGATTTGTTAATATGTGTTAGTCTGAACTTTCTGGGAGTGAATGGAATGTCTTTTTTTGATATGCATCTGTGTCATGAATATTGATTTAGGATCCTGCCAACTACGCCAGTTTGTTGTGAATATTGATTTAGGATCCTGCCACGTGTGCCAATTTGTCGTGGATGGAGTAAGAGAGAAGCAAAAATATGCTTTATTGATATAAACGGTAAATGTGACAGTGGTTTCACAAGATTCAATGACAGGGTACACTTGATTATTTACTACATAGAAGACAGGGTTAGACAAAACTGTCAGGGAGACCCTCCCATTGAGTCATGAGGTTCAGAAAAGATCACCTTGCTTTCTAAACTCTTTCTTCAGAAAGGAGTCTAGGTGCGGCTGGATCCAATCCTAGTCCCAGACTTGGTCAATGGTTTATGTCTAAAGTATTATTTATGCACAATCAATCCTTTTTATCACTATTGAGAATATTATTTTTTTACACAGCTTTGGGCTAGCAGCGGTTTAGGATTTGTTAATATTTTTTGAGATAGATCACAAAATTAGGTTGTATAATTCTTAACGGCACTTAAGCATCAGCCAATTTAACAGAGCTATTCAATGGAATTTGTTACAGTCAAGAGAGTGAGTTAGTTAAAGATTCGAGAATGGCAAGGGTCACCCGAAACTTAGAGCAGCGTTGCACACCGAGGTGGGGTTTAAGTCAAATCGCACAGACAGAGAAACAGTTCTGAGTCAAATTGTATACACATGCGCACACAGAGGTTCACCTGTGGTTAAAATTTCCTTTTTCATGAGTTTTATTAATTACTCACTTTTATGTGCTGGCATTTATCAATGGACAGTCTGTGAACCTCGCAAAATCAGGCCTTTGAGCCCTTGTGAAATCGTCGAGAGACGATTTTTCAATCTTCACAAAATCTGCCCTGAGAGGCATCCCAGCTCAGGGGGAGACACTAAGTGGCACAGCCAGCTGTGGTCCTGGAGAGCTCCAAAAGGTCCCTTTTGGATGACTATTTATAGGACCTCGAGATGATTAGCTTTGGTCAGTATTTTCTATTCTGGCCACAATTTGTGCTAAATCATTCCAGTATGTAATTCAGGCAGCAGGCGGTCCAGGTATGTCCAGGGGGTGGCTGACCATCCCAGCCCCAAGCAACCAAGCTAACAGCACAATGGGAGTTTTTCCCAAAGTGTGCATGGCTTATCCTGAGCTCTCATGGTGGTCCTGGTGTACCATTCAGGCAGCAGATAGCCCAGGTGTGACCACAGGGGTGTCTGGTGCCCCAGTCACTGCACTTGAGACCAAGATAACAGCACCATAGGGCTTATCCTGAGATCTCAAGAGTGGCCCTGGGAGGGGCTGCACCACCACATTCCACCCCATGACCAAAGTCAATCTATCTCTCCACAGAGTGGTGGTGTGGTCACCTCTTGCCTCTGTGCCTATAAATAGACAATGCCACATTCCAAGTATAATCTGAGGGAATTTTTTTTCACATTTCTTCAACCTCCATAGCTATTAAAGCTTTATTAAATGTGGTTAGACAACATTATATATGTGGGGGGTGTCCTTGCAATAGTGTAACTTGTTTAGCCATTCTCCAAACTCTAATGTATAAACCAATGTTTAACAATAAGCATAATACAGCAACAGTCAGTAAAGTCATGATGGGGTGCAGCATGAGGTTCAGCACTGCAGTTGCCATTGGAGAACATCCAAACAGGATTTGCCACCATTAATATTCTCTTTTAACTCTTTCCAGTACTCGATATGTTTCTTTACCATCATGATGGACTGTAGGAAGAGGCTTTTGTCCCATTTTCTGTGCTTGTTGCAGGAGGTTTATCAAATCAGGCTCATGCCTAGTATAATAGTTGCTCCCATGGTGTCGTTAGTGGATTCATTGTTTCCTGTAAAAGAAAGAAAGAATCTTGGTGAGGAAGGCCGAACAGGTTAGTCCTTTTATGATACAGGATAAATCCATCTAGCACTGATTTCATGTTCTGCACAACTGCTATCGGTAGCTTCCCAGGCAAGTGGGCCATGAGGTTTAGGTCATAGGTACAGTACTGATGGATGGTAGACTGGCCATCGTAGGCTGTCCTGGCTGTAACGTTGGTGGATATTCTCCTTTCTCAGTAAGCGGAGTGCTAGGCTCATGTTTTACAAAGAATGCCCACCTTCCAGGGCTTCCAGTAGGAGCAGAGTACTTTGGGAAGTCTTGTATCCTATTGAGCCTCCAGCAGTTTGAGATTTCTTTTCAATAAGCCGTTAGCTCTTTCTACCATCCCATTTGATTGAGGGTAGTATAGAGTGTGGAATACACATTTTATTCCTTCTTGTTTTGCCCAATCTTGTAATCCTTTGTTAGTAAAACAGAGTGAGCCATTATCACTCTGAATAGAGTCAGGACCAAGCAAAATTGATAACCATGAGGAAAGGCCTCAGATGGTATTTTGCCCAGTGGCCTTTCAGCACTTTGTGGCCATCAAAAGTCCAGACACCACTTCAACACCCATAAGAATATACCTGTACCCAGGCGATGATTGTAAAGGACCAATGTCATCGATTTGCCAGGTGTACCATAAAGGTTTCCCTTCACTGATATGTAAAGGTGGTGCTTTAGCATGATGATCTGCATGTAATTTCAATCTACTCTGGGGACATTCTGTAAGAATAGTTTCACAAGCTTTTCTGTTTATAGGCCAGCCTTTACTCGGTGCAGCAAGGTACTGTGCTTCTTTACCTGTGTGGCCTAGGTTTTGATGTAACCATTCCCCCAGTTGATACCACTCTGGATTTAAAGTGATTTTCTGAATTTTAGTTAGCTCATTTACCTTTTGATTCCACTTTGTGGCTAGTCAATTATCCTTAGCATGAGCTTCTACCCATTCCATCCTGAAGGGTGTTTTCCTGGGTATATCTAGTAATAATTGCCAATTTTTGTTTCTCTAAATTGGACATCTATTTATTTCCCAATTAAAGGTTTCACATTGACAGAGCCTCTGTGTGGCACTGGCCCACACAGCCTGAGTCTACATATGTGATTTTTGCTCCATTCTGTGCTGCTGAAACAACTGCTCTTATTTCTCCTACTTGTGTACTGCCTTCACCTTCTATTACTTGTTTGCTGGTGGTAATATCTAATGCAACAGCCTTATATTGCCATTTACCATAATCTTTTTGCTGAAGCATCCATAAATCAAAAGGTTTCTGTTGGTGTACCCTCAGTGAAGGGTGGTGCATCCAGAATGGGTGAAGGTTTAAAAGGTGGTTGTAATGCTAAACGGTCAGTGCTTAGAGGTATCTGTAATTTGGAAACTTTAGCATGCCCTTCAGTTAATTTCGTATTCTCTGCAGCTCCTGTTGGGTAGGCATATCATTTTCTCACTGTGGGTTTTTGAGCAATTCCTTCTGGAGAAGCAGTCCCTTTTAGAATCATAGAATCATAGAATCATAGAATGTTTTGGGTTGGAAGGGACCCCTAGAGGTCATCTAGTCCAACCCCCCTGCAGTGAGCAGGGACACCACTAACTAGATCAGGTTGCTCAGAGCCCCATCCAACCTGGCCTTGAATGTTCCCAGGGATGGGGCCTCCACCACCTCGCTGGGCAACCTGTTCCAGTGTTTTACCACCCTCATTGTAAAGAATTTCTTCCTTATATCCAGTCTAAACCTACCCTGCTTCAGTTTAAAACCATTACCCCTTGTCCTGTCACAGCTGGCCCTACTAAAAAGATTTTCCCCATCTTTCCTATAGGCCCCCTTTAGATACTGAAAGGCCGTAATCAGGTCTCCCCGCAGCCTTCTCTTCTCCAGACTGAACAAGCCCAACTCCCTCAGCCTGTCCTCATAAGAGAGGTGCTCCAGCCCTCGGATCATTTTAGTAGCCCTCCTCTGGACCCGCTCCAACAGTTCCACGTCCTTCTTGTGCTGAGGGCTCCAGAGTTGGACACAATACTCCAGGTGAGGTCTCACCAGAGCAGAGTAGAGGGGCAGAATCACCTCCCTCGACCTGCTGGCCACGCTTCTCCTGATGCAGCCCAGGGTACGGTTGGCCTTCTGGGCTGCCAGTGCACATTGCCGGCTCATGTCCAGCTTTTCATCCACCAGCACACCCAAGTCCCTCTCAGCAGGGCTGCTCTCGATCCTTTCTTCCCCCAGCCTGTATTGATACTGGGGGTTACCCCGACCCAGGTGCATGACCTTGCACTTGGCCTTGTTGAACCTCATGAGGTTCACACAGGCCCACCTCTCCAGCCTGTCCAGGTCTCTCTGGATGACATCCCATCCTTCTGGTGTGTCAACCGCACCACTCAGTTTGGTGTCATCCGCAAACTTGCTGAGGGTGCACTCAATCTCGCTGTCTAAGTCATTGATGAATATATTAAACAGCACCGGTCCCAGTACGGACCCCTGAGGGACACCACTCGTCACCGGTCTCCATCTGGACATCGAGCCATTGACCACTACCCTCTGGATGCGGCCATCCAGCCAGTTCCTTATCCACCGAACAGTCCACCCGTCAAATCCATAGCCCTCCAATTTAGAGAGAAGGATGTTGTGGGGGACTGTGTCAAAGGCTTTGCAGAAGTCCAGATAGATGACATCTATTGGTTTTCCCTTGTCCACTGATGCTGTCACACCATCATAGAAAGCCACTAGGTTCGTCAGGCAGGACTCGCCCTTGGTGAAGCCATGCTGGCTATCTCGAATTATCTCCCTGGCCTCCATGTGCCTTAGCATAGCTTCTAGGAGGATCTGTTCCATGATCTTCCCAGGCACAGAGGTGAGGCTGACAGGTCGGTAGTTCCCAGGGTCTTCCTTTCTACCCTTTTTGAAAATGGGCGCAATGTTTCCCTTCTTCCAGTCACCAGGGACTTCACCTGACTGCCATGACTTTTCAAATATCATGGAGAGTGGCTTGGCGACTACATCGGCCAATTCCCTCAGGACTCTTTTAGGATTGCTTCCAGTAAATTAAACAGTCCTCTAGGCTATACAGGTTGTCCCTGGTGTATTTTCTCAACCTGTTTTACAGCTCTAACTAAGGGTAAAAGCCCTTTCTCCCATTCAGAGTATCGTTCTGTCTCAGTCTGGAATTAGGTAGAGCTAGATTCTTTGAATTCAAGTTGCTCATTTCTACTTTAGAGAGAGAGCAGACCTAGGTTTCTTACATCATTGTCATAAAAAGCCTTACCAGTGAAAGTCTACCAGTAATCAGAGCAAAATTGCCCAAAATAGAAAGGGTGGGGAGGACTCTCCTTCCTGAAGTGAATGTATCTTGAGTTTTATCAGCTTTCTTCTTTAATGTTTGTTCTTTAACCTGAACACCCTCAATTTTAATTGAAATTAATGTCCTTTTAAACATCAGGCAGCTCTCAGCCAGCACAAGAGGCTGCCTTTACATAGATTTTGGCCTCAAGCACATCATCAAGTTGCCAGTCATCAGCTGAACTGTAGCAACTGATCACACATGTTTTCTTAGACAAATGCTCACAATTAATATGAATGGGAACTGCATGTACAGCTTCCCTAGTGAGATTTGGACTTTTTGCCCAATTTTAAAATATTTTTTATTTTGTTCATTTTACTCTAGAGACATCTGCTTACTTTTATTCCAATGGAAATGAAAGTCAAAGTTTAAATTTGTTATTAGTGTTACATTATATTTTCAGAAATTTAATCAAGCCTACATTCACTCAAGGAAATCGGTTCCTCTTATTAGCCTAGACTCCTTTACTCTAAGTTCTTCATTGACAAGTTGTGTTGCATTTTAGTGGGAAGAATTAAAATTAACCTTCTATTCACTTGAATCCAAGACAATACTGAAGCTAAGGCAACACAACCTCAGGCAGTCTTAGAACTGGCTTTGGGAACATAAATTCCTAAGTCATAGAATCATAGAATCATAGAATCACTTTGGTTGGAAAAGACCTTTAAGATCATCGAGTCCAACCGTTAACCTAACCCTGCCATCCCACCACTAAACCATGTCCCTAAGCACCTCATCTGTCCTTCTTTTAAATACCTCCAGGGATGAGGACTCTACCACCTCCCTGGGCAGCCCATTCCAGAGCCTGACAACCCTTTTGGTAAAGAAGTTTTTCCTAATGTCTAGCCTAAACCTACCCTGGTGCAGCTTCAAACCATTTCCCCTCGTCCTATCATCTGTTACCAGGGACAAGAGGCCGACCCCCACCTCACTACAGCCTCCTTTCAGGTAGTTGTAGAGGGCGATCAGGTCTCCCCTCAGCCTCCTCTTCTCCAGGCTAAACAACCCCAGTTCCCTCAGCCGTTCCTCGTATGACTTGTGTTCCAGACCCCTCACCAGCTTGGTTGCTCTCCTCTGGACATGTTCCAGCAAGGCAACATCTTTCTTGTAGTGAGGGGCCCAAAACTGAACACAGTATTCAAGGTGCGGCCTCACCAGCACCGAGTACAGGGGCACGATCGCTTCCCTACTCCTGCTGGCCACACTATTCCTGATACAGGCCAGGATGCCATTGGCCTTCTTGGCCACCTGGGCACACTGCTGGCTCATATTCAGCCGGCTGTCAACCAGCACCCCCAGGTCTTTTTCCACCAGGCAGCTTTCCAGCCACTCTTCGCCAAGCCTGTAACGCTGCATGGGGTTGTTGTGACCAAAGTGCAGGACCCGGCACTTGGCCTTGTTGAACCTCATACAGTTGGCCTCGGCCCATTGATCCAGCCTGTCCAGGTCCTTTTGCAGAGCCCTCCTCCCCTCCAGCAGATCAACACTACCACCCAGTTTGGTGTTGTCTGCAAGTTTACTGAGGGCACACTCACTCCCCTCATCCAGGTCATTGATAAAGATATTAAACAAGACTGGCCCTAGAACTGAGCCCTGGGGGACACCGCTTGTGACCGGCCGCCAACTGGATTTAGCTCCATTCACCACGACTCTCTAGGCTCGGCCATCCAGCCAGTTTTTAACCCAGCAAAGAGTACATCCATCTAGGCCATGAACCGCCAGCTTCTCCTGGAAAATTCTATGGGAGACTGTGTCGAAGTCTTTGCTGAAGTCCAGGTAGACAACATCCACAGCCTTTCCCTCATCTACCAGGCGGGTCACCTGGTCGTAGAAGGAAATCAGGTTGGTTAGGCAAGACCTGCCTTTCATGAACCCATGCTGACTGGGCCTGATCCCCTGATTGTCCTCCATGTGCCTGGTGAGCACACTCAAGATGAACCTCTCCATAATCTTCCCCGGTACTGAGGTCAGGCTGACTGGTCTGTAGTTCCCCGGATCCTCCTTCCATCCCTTCTTGAAGGTAGGCATCACATTTGCCAGCCTCCAGTCATCTGGGACCTCCCCTGTTCTCTAGGACTGCTGATAAATGATAGAGAGTGGCTTGGCAAGCTCCTCTGCCAGCTCCTTCAGCACTCTTGGGTGGATCCCATCCAGCCCCATAGACTTGTGGATGTCCAGGTGGCATAGCAGGTCAAAGACTGCTTCCTCCTGGATTATGGGGGGTTTATTCCACTCACTGTCCCCACCTTCCAGCTCGGGAGGCTGGGTACCCTGGGGATAACTTGTCGGGCCATTAAAGACCGAGGCAAAGAAGGCATTGAGTATCTCAGCCTTTTCCTTGTCTTTAGTGGCAATGACTGGCGACTTCTGCCAGCCGCTTGTAGAATACTTCGTCAACATCCTCATCCTGGTCGGGTGGTCTGTAACAGACTCCCAACAGGATATCTTTTCTGTTGGGCTCCGCCCTCATCCTTACCCATAAGCACTCGGCCTCACCACAAGCGTCAAGCTCTGTACAATCAAAACACTCCCTAACATACAGAGCCACCCTGCCGCCTTCTGAAAAGTTTGTAGCCATCCATTGCAGCGCTCCAGTCATGGGAGGCATCCCACCATGTTTCTGTGATGGTGACTACATCATAGCCATCCTGCTGCACAATGGCTTCCAGCTCCTCCCATTTGTTGCCCATGCTGTGTGCATTAGTGTAGATGCACTTGAGCTGAGCTATCAGTTTCACCCCCAGCAATGGGGTGACACCCCCAGGCTCCTCTCTAGTGAGCCTGTTTATATCCCCTCCCCCCTTCAGGCCAGTTTAAAGCCCTCTCAATAAGCCCCGCCGTTCATGAGCGAGGATCCTTTTTCCCCTCTGAGAGAGCTGGGCACCATCTGTTGTCAAGAGGCCCAGTGCTGTGAAAACCTCCCCATGGTCAAAGAACCCCAAGCCCCTCCGATGGCATCAACCTTTGAGCCACATGTTAACCGCTCTAGTTTTCCTGTTCCCTCCTGACACTAATGGGATCAAGGAGAGCACTACCTGCACTCCTGATCCTTCAACCATTTTCCCTAGTGCACTGAAGTCCCTTTTGATCGATTTGGGGCTTCTCTCTGGCATCTTGTCGCTGCCTGCCTGTACAATCAATAGTGGATAGTAGTCAGAGGGCCATACCAGACCAGGGAGTCTCTTCACAATGTCCCTGATCCGGGCCCCAGGGAGGCAGCAGAATTCCCTATGGGATGGGTCCGGGTGGCATATCAGGCCCTCTGTTCCCTTCAGAAGGGAATCGCCCACAACAATTATCCTTCTTTTTTTCTTTGTACTGTCAGTCTTGATAGGTAGGGGTGACCTACTCTCCCTAGCCAAACCCCTGGATGTGCCTTCATCCCCATCCTCAGTTGCCTGGTTATTAAGTCATTTAATTTATTGCCCTTTAATATCTGTCAGTGATAGAAGCTCATGCTTATGTGTGATGTTCCAATTTTAAGGCCCCTCCCAAAGAATAGGGCAATGTTGGATTTGATTGATCTTAATTCTACTGAAATGCTTTGCTATTTTTTAAATTGTCAGCATCTGGATGTCTCTGGAATTGTCACTAGTGGAAAAAGCAGTTCTTTCTGTGGCTGCACAGAAAGTGATTTCAACAGAGGAGTGAACTGAATTGTTTAAGTATTGTACATCTGGGGCCTTCCAGAAATTCCATTAAATTGCCTGGGCATATGGACGAGCTGAGCATTAAACCAACTTTCATGGAATAATAAATACTGTTTTTTGAAATTAAGGAAGTCAGTCAGTCGATGGAGACCATGAATGGAAGAAGGGGAAGTCACTCTGTATAGCTGCATAAACACAGGTCTTGCTGTACATAATTTAAAATAAGACTTTGTAGCGTAACATGTGAACTTCTAAATTCTTACATCATACATCTTCAGTGTTTCCTCTATAAAAGGGCCAGAAATTTCTGTTAGAGCTTTTTGCTTTGAAATAAGTTATTCAGTACTGCATCCATCTAATCCAAAGCTTTTCCATCAACACTAGACTGAAACTTTCCTGTTCTTTGGTTTTCTGTGGTCTTGCTTCTTACTCACCATAACCTCTTGAATGTCAGGTCATACGTGACTTGTAAGTTCAGACTTGTGTCTGATTATAATATGAGTTCCTAAACCCCTTAATTTTGTTACTAATTCCATTGGGAAAGACTGAAATATGAGTTTGAAAACAAAATATTATCTATTAAAACCCCCATTTTACTAGTATGTAAAAAATGTCCAGCTCCATCTAAAAAAAGCTTTTTTTGTCTTAGGATATAATATTCTGGTGACATCAGAGACACACTTACTGTATTATTTTTGGCTGATTCACAATGGCTTTAACTCTCTGTCCTGTCTCAGCCAAAATTGTGTCAAAAGGGGTCAAAAAGGAGGATATAGTAGCCACACTAAGAAGGTCATTTTTGCTTAATATGTTGGGTGTGCTCACTTAAACCCCGGGGCTTAATATCTGAAGAACATTTGATTAGCTTGGATCAAGTACAAGTGCTTCTATACTGGAAACTAATCCTGATAGATTTTACAGGATGTTTCAAGTTACTAAAACACAAAACTCTGGATGATGGCAAGTTAGAGGGAAGGAGGACCCTGCTGGGCTCGCCTCTGGAAGAAACGTCCGATGCATAACGACTCATTTACTTTAAGGAGGATGAGTGAGAGGGCGTTGGGACACTGACTAAGGCTGACAGACCCTTGATGGCTGGAGAGATGGGAGTTACACACCATTTCCATTATGTTAATGTCAACTTAAAAACACAAGCGTCAATCTTTGTAACTCTCTCTGCTCCACATAGCCTTCTGGCAGCCAAACACAAATAACAGCCTAGCTGCCATGGTCCCTCTCCCCAAACTCTGTGCGGCACCCTGCTCATAGTTAGGTCTTTTAAGGTGAGTGTGCACCACTGGATGGTAGTGAACATTATGGGCAGTAGGGCACATATTCTTCATGCAAAATAATATGAAATCTTGGCAGAGATTATAAAAACCTTCCTCTGACTCCCACTGGGAGTTTCTTGAGACTGGGAGTGATTGCTGCAGGGGAGATGTTAGAAACTGTGATAGACAAGGGAGAATCTTTAGGTTTATTAGAGGGGAAGGAGGACTGGCTGAAGTACACAGGATCAAACACTACCAGAGATAGAGTGAGAAAAAGACATGTGTAGACTCAGGAGCCTCTCAAACTGTATTTTCTCCACATGGTTCTTTTTTGGGAACCTACATGTGCTTCTCTACCTCTGGAGAGTTGAGAAGGCAGGAAAGTGCTGTTGTGTACCTGAAAGTCTGTGCTGCTTGCTGGAAAAGCAGTAGGTGGCAAAGATATCCTGTCTGTTTTTAAACATGGTCAGTAATGATGTCCTGATATAAACAACCTATTGAATAATCCACTTCAGCTTTGCTTTAGATCTACTTTAAATCTTTGAAAATTTGATGTTCACTGGTATATTTCTACTAAAACTTTTCCTTGGTCCTGACCTTTTTTGCTATACCATTATCCCTATGTGTATATTTAAGAAATTAGGTAACAAAACATTAGGACTCTTAACTAGCAAAATTTGCTAGCATTTGAATTATGCTAGAAAAGAATACACAATATTTTTCATTTTGCTAGCTACCTACTAACTATTTGCTTGTTCATCATCTCAGACTTTATTTAGCTAGAATTTGGAATTAAACTACAATTCACAAAAAGACCACCAAAATGTTTTGTTAGCTGTTTAAAATATCTTAATGTTCCTGATTATATAGGGAAAAAAATATTTATCTGGGGATGTTTTGCGTGTAAAACTAACCTGTTAAACACAAAATTAAAGAAATTAAAAGGCCAGCTTCTGGTTATCATATTCTTCAACATTTCAGAATTGTTAGGCATCATCCTCTCATAACTATCTTTTATTTATAACTAAGAGGAAACCAAACTTTCCTCTTCATGCATCGATTATAAGAGGAAAAGAGACTTTTCTTCTTTTGCAAATCCAAATATCTTTAATAATTCTGAATGAACCAGTCATTTTAGAGAACTGATTAAATGGATAAGAATTAGGACAGTATTCCTTCTGTTTTTTAGAGAAGAGGTCCTGCTATCAGAAGTTAGCTATCAGTTTGGTACGTGTTGGCTACAATGACATCAGTCTACTCAGTGGTTTAACTTTCTATATGGGTTTGACAATAAATACATGTATCTCTTAATGCTATTTAAAAAATGCAATTTAAGATATGTTCATAATTTGGGGTTTTAGACTTTTTAGTGTGCATTTGTTATTATTGGACAAATATTTCTTTTTAAACAGGAAAAATATCTCACTGACATTTAAATGGCCAAACTGATCTTACTTTATTTTTAAATGGCTTTTGAGTCCTAAAGGGCAGAATCAAAACCAGGCTTGGTGTTGATGTAGGCCACTTCATCATACAGGGGAGTCAGAGCTAAACTCTCAGGCTTTTCCTGCCAGTGTGAATGTCAAATGCAGCAGGGTGCAGCGATTCTGATGTTTGTGCAATGCTCTTTCTGCCAGGGTTCTTCTGAATCTGCTGCGGTGTTCATGGCTGTTGTCGTAAGCCTCTAGAGTCTTCCAATCTGTGTGTACTTTGGTGTGGGAATAGAAGCCTGGGATGTTGGGGATTGACCTCTTGAAGCAGAAATGCAGATCTTGCTTCTAATGGTCTTTGGATGGCCCACCTAAGCAAGTAGGTAGGGTTTTGATAGCCCTGAGACATGTATTCTTTTCTGCTTAGCTTTTGTTACCAGTAACTGGTGGTTTCAACACCACTTCAGTAGTTTCATGAGCTCTTGTGTTAGTGATGCTCTGTTTGCCAAATGGTCAGTTTTAGGTGCTATTTTACTTGTAATAATTCACCACGAAAAATAACTTGGCTCACGGTCTTCAGATAGTGAACCAAATGCTTGTTCAGAGACTTTTTTGCAAAGGTCCTAATACTCCTGCTCTTTTTGTGCTAATGCCTCAGCTGAAGAGATAGAAGCAGCATGATTTTTTAAAATTATTTCTATTTCTGTTAGTTCTAGATCTGAAAAGAATCTATCAGATCTCTAATTTGTGAGGTGGGAGTGAACGAAACTGAAATCTTGTGTGAAAGATTATGTTCATATTATAAGCTTGGAAAAAACAACACCCTCCCCTGAAAACTCTGATAAGATTTCTGTTGTCTTTTTGCATTGAAACAGTTGTGTCTAAGACCTTAGACTGAATTCTTTCAAGTTGGTTCTAAGTGTTGCACTGATCTCGGCTGAAGACTCAGGCCATTGTGAAATTAACAGCATAAACAATGTCTGCAGGAATAAATACCAAGGAAACAGGAAAAGTGGCCTAAATTTCTATGTCTTTGGCTTAGGTCAGGGAGAAGGAAAACAACAGGAACAGTGTTCTTTTTACAGAGAAATGGACAGGAATCACGAAGTGTGAAATAAGTCAATTGGGTACTTCCACTGCTGTTTATTGGAAAGCAGCGAGAACCTTTTTCCTGCCTACTTCACCATAAGGAAGGAAAGGCTGAACTAAAAAAAAAAAAATCTGAGTTTTAACTTCTAGCTTTTCTACTAACATTTTACGTGACCTTTAGCAAGTGACTGATCATTTTTTTAGCCTCATTTGTTCTTATTTGCAAAATGAGGATAGGAAATCTTTTTTTGTTAGCCTTAAATATGGGATTTTTCTTATCTAGCACTAGTTATCACTGAAACCCTAAACCCCTTAACTTTTTTGTCTAAGTGACTCTCTTCCTAGAGAGCAAAGATTGAGCGCTTACAGAGCCTTCCCATGCCTTCCCATGCCTTCCCATCCCATCCCATCCCATGGATGGGATGAGTTTTCATTTGAATGTGCCCATCTCCTTTGACTGTACGAGGAGACTTTATGACTTTAGTCAGTGCCTCATTGTTACACAGGGGACTGTAAGCGTGGAGTCTCTCAGTACAACACCTAGCATGTCTGGGGGCCCAATATATTTGATTTTATTTGTACTAAGAAATATGAACTGGAAACAATGATGTCATGTGAGGGGTAGAAGACTCTGTCTGGGTAGCTCCTAAGACACTTATGACTTTCTGGGATCAGTAAGACAGGATCACTTGTATGATACCCTCATTAGGAAATTAATTCAAATATTCACTCATAGGATTTGCAGACACTTAGACAAAAGAAGGTTAATAAAAAAGCATTGCTAGAAACAGACTTGTTCTCAGAACATTTTTTAGGGCAGTTTTACCCAGCATCATTTCACAGGTAATTTGCACCTCCGTGTGCATGTACAGTGTGACATGTTTCCACTAAGCCCAGACCCATTTCCATTTCTGCGCAGAAAGAGTGTCAAACACGTGGTTTGGCAACAGTCAAACTGAACGCATGAAGTGGGTAACCAACTGGCATTCATACCTTGTAGATTTATTCAACTAGAGATGAATAGACTTGCTGTTTTCAGAAGACTGCTTTTCTGAAGAGAACACTTGTATAAAAATTGTAATGAAAGAGAAAAAAGGTTTAAGCCCTCAGCCTTGCTTGAAATAACAGGAATTAGACCACAGAGTCACCACCAGCAGCTTTATCGACCAGGAATGCTGGGTGACACAGTGAGCCTGCAGAAGTCCAAATACCCTGTGTTTACTGGTCCAGGATTTCACCCACCTCTGGCCATGTAGCTGCTATATTGAATCAGTTTTTGTTGTCCTGAGAATATTTACAATTGTGAGAGCAGAAATCTTAAAAACAAAACAAAAAAACGCAAAACCCAAGCTGGGATTTTCTTCTGTGTGTGTATGTGTATTATTTCTGGCTACCATGGCATTTTTCCTATGAAATTTGGCTTTGTTCAATTGATAGTATCACTTTGGTCAAACCAACTACATTTCCAGACCTGGGCTGCACAGATCATTACTGAGGTGAACAGAGGGGTTTTTAACAAATAACCTCATTAAGCTGTTATGCTTTTTGCTCAGAAAGAAAATGTTCAATGTGCAGTGGCACAGTTCTCTGGGCTCCTCCAACCAAGTGGAATTTGCCCACCATTTCATGAGGTGCTTTTTATTCTCTTGTCACATGTTCTGTGCTGTTTACCACACATGAGTTACAGATGGTAATTTTAATTTAAAACCCCAAATGTAATAAATTCAACAGATTACTATTTGGCTGGGATTGAGTGCTGAGATTGTTCAATTGACTACTATGGAAAACACATCATCCAACCTCATCCCTGACCAGAGAGCAGTGGTTCCATCCCCTTACAAACAAAGCCTTTGTTATGTCTTCCTTGCACTGTGGCTCTAGTCTCTACTGTGCATTTGTTTCCAAAGCAAAACAAAGAATTCATAATCCTTGGCAGCTTGAAGACTTCAACTTGGATTTTCCTGTTAGACAATTTACCTACTAGCTGACTGAATATAAGAGATGACCTCACTGCTGAGGAACAGTATGTTTTCAGATGCCTTCAGCCCTATTTGTTTCTAGTGCGGCTTTAACCAAGAGTGAACTGTAAAGCAGAGCCTAAGGATCAGGGTGCTGCTACCCTACACTCTACGCTATAGAAGGTCTCATGCCTGCTGGCTGTAGTTTTCAATAGATCCCAGAGTTTGGCACTCTGTGGTTAAGGTCTGCATTGTATCATTGTTACACATTCGAGAAAACAAGAGCTTTACTTTTCTTGGTAGGTTTGGAAAAATTTACTAGTTATTTTCATTTTGAGTTTTCAAACATAAATAGGATAATATATATACTTACAAATATTTATTACTAAATACATTTTAGTCTGTATTTAATGACATTTTGCAAACATGAACATACATAAATGCATCATTTATATTCACTGTGGTGGACTGTGGAGGGGTATGGATAATCAATGTGCGTCATACAGCTTTTGACTGTTTTACCTATATTCAGCCTTTTGCTTTCCTACTGCTTATTTATAGCATGTCTAGACTTCTATCAGATTTAATGAAAAAAATCATAATGGCAACAAAGATCTCATTTTTCCTCCAAATGTGCACCAAACTGACCCTGGCTTGGAGTGCAGGATGAACACCTTCCTGCAGCACAGACAGTCTGGGAGTTCTGTCATGTTGCAGGGTATGTACTAGGGAGAGATCTGAGCTTTTTAGTGTAAGCCTCACGAAACTTAATTTTTCCAGTGAGTCATGTGATATCACTTCCTTACTATTTTGGCCATTTTGTTTAGACAGGTTTTAAGTGTTTCATTTTTTATTCCCAGGAATTGAAAACAAGATCCAAAGAAGCCTAGCAGAGGAAAGTAGGAAAATAACACTTAAAATGCTATAGAGTGCTGGGCTTTTTCTTGTCCTTTATCAGTATAAACTGCATGATCTGCTAACTGTTGGTCATGATGGGGTCTTCAAAAAAGCAACTCTTAATTTAGGAAGCAGATAGACTTCCCAAGTAAGGACTGTACCAGTATTAGGCCTGAAAGATGAGCAATGAATGACTTCTACTTTTTTTGGATGAATATTTGTAGGATTAACATATAAAGTTGAAAGTTGAACAAGAGAGAGGAAGTGGAAATGGAAAGAATGACACTTCTGTACAGGCTCCTCTGCCAACCATTTGGTTTCTCTGAGAGTGCATTTTTTGACATTTAGTAACAATTATTTGATTTATTTTGTATTTGAGGATGTCAAGGCCCTGACCAAGACTGGGGATTTGTTATGCATTACATCCTGCACATGTAGGGACAGCTCTGCTCATAGGACTTGCAAAGCATAGGAACAGAAGTAAAAACACACAAAGGTGCTATTTGTTTCCATGGGGTGATGGAAAAGGTCAAATGGCAGGTCACTGGCATTAGCCAAGAGCAAAGCCCAAGTATGCTGACTCCTGGTCTTGTGTCCTGCATACTAAACTTTGCCTCCTTTAGTGGAAAATGGCAGCCAAAATGCTGCAATAGTCTGGGGTGGGAACTGGGATGGGAAAGATGCAGAGAAAAAAACATATTCAGCTTTTCGTGAAGCTGCCATAATCATGATTTGTGAGCAGTGACAAAACTGCCTGTGCAGTTTTTGTCTATTGAGTTCTGCTCTTCATCCAAATTTGTTAGTGTCTTGACTTCTGCTCCATCTATTTCAACATTTCTCTCTGCATAGTGACTATACAGTCTGACACTTCATTTGATTCTTTAATAAGTTCCCAGTGATGAATAGTGTATGCACCAATAGCAATACATGAAATTAGGCATCTGTAAGTGGTGAAGTGATGGAAATTTAAGGCCTGGAAAATCATCTTTTCAGGAAGAGTGGGACAAATGTTCTGTCCATTCTCCTGAAGTCTTTACACACTGACACAGGTACAGTGGTTGCCATGATCTTTTATTAGAACTGTTTTTCCAGTTCTGACGGCAAACAATACCCTGGTATCCGCAGCATTCATTGTGTTCACTGTAGGAAATGGATAAAGCATACTGTGCATATGGTAATAAAGCTAAGTGCCTGACAGCTCCAAAGGTGTATCAAATAAGTCCTGCATGATTAAGAACTAACATGCTCAGCGTATGATAGGAGTGTTGGGCTCAGAGTCATTCTCCTGGACAGGGAGTTGATTTAACCTTTACCATTTACCACTAAGACCTAGATTTATGTGTTTATAGTAATTTCTATGTCAATATGTCAGTGCTTAATGCAGATCAGTTCCCTCTGAAGTAGACAGGAATGATCAGATTTCCTCTTTCCTGATGGATGAACTGGAGCCACAGAAAGACTTCATGATTTGTTCACACAGCCAGCCAAGATGAAACACAGGATTCCCAATTCCCAGTTTGTTGTTCTAGTGATTGGTGGAGTCTGTTTCCATTCCCAAGCAGTAATGTCTATCCTAAACCCGTTAAGAACACTCCTTCCTATTCTATATTCCAAACTAGAACAAACTGTACTGAGCTGACCCCAGTGGTGAAGCTATAAATTTAATTTACAAGGTCATTTATATGGGAGGAGAAGTAGTGTCAAAATACAGGAATCTATGCAAGGAGAAAACAGAAGAGGCATAGATAACATAACCCCTATAAAATGTCTCCACATGTGATTTGTGTGGAAAAGGTTGCCCTGAGATCAGAAGGAAATCTGTTGCTTTTGGCAAAATCGGTAATTCTACAGCTCAGTAGTTATTAGGGCCTCTGTGTGATACTTTCTGAGCTATGGACTTATCTTAAAGACTTCCTGTTTTGCAGCTTTCAGTCCTGTCAAGATGTATGCCTTAGCGTGATTCAGTTCTGTTGTTACAGTGATATCAAGATTTACAATGAACTGGTAAAAGATTAAAAGATAGTATGACAGCAAGCATAAAGATGAGCATAGTCTGGGATGGAAAGATGAAGCGTACAGAAGAAAATTTCAGGTTGGGTTTTGATTTAGCAATATTTTAGGCACTCCATGTTTTCTATAACTCTGTAAATCCGGTGAGCCTATCCTCGCTATAATACTTGTTACCACTAAAAATGGCTTTTCTTCCCTTGTCAGCCAGCTGTTGTAATGCAGCGTGGTCTAAAACAATTGCAGGAGATAGAGATTACCAAATTAAATTTATCAGGTTTGAAAAATACTAACAATGTCATTACAGAAGTAACTAGAGGATATAATACCTAAAGCTCTTCTGTGCTAGGTGTTGGCATAGTTAGTGTGCACACAGAGGTGGTCTGTTCATTGGTAGATGCTCTAAGCAATGTTAATCAAAACAGGGAACAACCACCTCTGTTTTAAGTTGTGGGCCCACATGGCTCATTTTTAAGCTAATAAAGACAATTAGAGCTTCATTCCCGTGGAAATGTGGAGAGAACTGAAAAATAAAACTATTATTTGGCAAAAGGATCTGACTATGCAAGGTCTTCCAAAGGCAGTAAAGGGTCTGACCGTCAGTGGGAAACACTACAAAAATCTTCTTCCTTGAAAAGCTTGTGAAATTAATACAATACTGGCACTGTCCTATCTTGACCCTGCCAAAACCCACAAACTAAATTACTACAAAAAGCCATGAAATAAATTGATCTTAAAATCATAAAACCATGCACTTGGGGAAAAAAAAAATTATGTCAAAGCAGAGCTCTTAACTCCCAAAGACAGGGCAAATAGAAACCCATCTTCTATGGACACTGTGTTTCAGTCTCTTGGTTTCAGTCAATTTTATGTATTAGGGTGCTTGGGTGCTATCCAAATGTGGTACCATAAAATGAAGAGATCAAGTAAATAGCATTAAAAAGCACAGCAGAATGAGGTATTTTACCAGCAGTGCTTGAGGTGTTGGACAGCACTTTGTCTACAGGTTCAGCTTTCTTTCCTGGGTAATGTAGCATGCATCTCAAGGAAATAGATCCAAGCACAGATACAGTTCTCAACTGAGGTTTTTCCACGCTCTAAAGAAAATATTAGCAAGCTAGTGAGAGAATGGGCAATTCCTATCGATGTGCAAGGCAAACCAGGAGGTCATACCTGTACAAGCTCTGTGTTAGAACGAATAAAAATGTTAAAACACGTGATAGTTTCTTGTGAAATGGACACAGAACAGAACACTCAAAGTAAGAAGAGATCTGCCCTTCCATACAGCATTGCACTCTGTAATTAACATGATGCAGCACAGCTCTAGTACTGACCTAAGTAGCACCTAGGCAACTACTTTCTCCAAAGCCACAAGCGATGACTGGAGTAGTTGATCTAAATTCATGATTTACTGTTCTTTCCTAGGCTACAACTTCCTGTCTGCCTGGCAATGTTTTTGGTAAAAGAGGCAGGCTCCAAAATGAGGACTTCTAATGCCTCTAAGTGACAGCAGTTATGCTGTTTTACCTGTCTGTAGAAATTAAAAAAAAATACAAAACAACTCAGAATGGCTGCTTTTCTAGGCTTCCTTTTCTTAACTAGGATGTATGAGGAGGGAAACCTTGGTTCTGATGAAATTAGTGGGGATTTTTGTCTTCCAAGGGGCCCAGGCCTCAACAGCAGGCAAGTCTGAAAGAGAAGGTGAAGTGCCTCCGATTCAAATCTGTAGGCAAACACTGGGCTAAGCTGGGTGATCTGGGCATGCTTCAGTCTTTCTTCTCCAGCCCCTGGAAAGATGAGGGAGCTTCGGGCTGTTTTGGGAAGTGGAGTTCTGACTTAAACATCAGAAATAAAAATTACAAAAAGTGTGAATGGATGAATGAACGGAATGAAATGATGGACTAGCTCATAAACTTACAATTACTCACCTGGTCTCCTCCACAGTATAAAGTCACCTTCCTCCTTTCAGTGGCAGGGTTTTTTGTCACATGTAGTTAATAGTCTAATAAAATAAATGTAGATTTGACATGAAATTTATGCTGGTCTTTCTCTCACATTCATGGAATAAGTGAAGAGAGACCTATCTGACCTGGCCCTATGGCACATGGGACCAATCAGTCAAAGGGTTTTCTTTATAGAAGAGTTGTTTAGATAGCAATTCAGAAGACTTACAGGGGAGATAAATAGGCTGAACTCTAAGCCAGACCATCTCATTTCCTTGTCTTAAGGTCCAAAGGGGAAAAAAACATTTGCTAACAGATGGAGGACTGGATGGGAGCTGGGCTCTCACTCCCACTCTGCCACAGAAGTATGTGTATGTATAGCTGGTTTAGGTTGCATTTATATATATAGGAATCAGAGACTTCTGACTGTGCTGCTCAATTTGATGCAGGCATGGGCACTTGGAAAGGTGCTGATTTAATAACTCTTGAACTCTGTAGAGGTTCTTCAAGGGATGATGAAGCAGCTTTGGAAAAAAACCCAGTTTATTTCTGTTGCTTTTGGGATGAGAGCTTCAGTGGCAGCAAACATTCTGTAATAGACTGGATTTTTTGTATTGTGTTTAAAAAAAAAAAAAAAGAGAGAAAAATCTGTTTTGAGCTGTTATTAGTTGTCACTGTGCAATTGAAAGGTCAAACCTGATGTTCTTGCTCAAGCAAAACCCTTCTCAAAGCCAGTGGAGTTTTGCCTGAGAAAATACCAGATAGAAGCATGCACAAATGTCAGCATTGGGACTGGATTTAAACTGTATTCAGGCCCTAGTTAAGAGAGTTCCAGAATAAGCTCTAAATGTAGAAAGAATGCTAGCTTTAAAGGGTACTTTTACATAAGAAATATGGGGTGATATCCTCAATTTACAAACTCTTAGGAAGGGGAAGCAAGTGGCTGTAATTCATGGCTCTGTTCCCTTGGTCCTAGAAGTGCCAGTTATCAAAATATTATTAAATAAGGCTAAGGTCAGTCTAAATGCTACTCCCAAAAGTGCCAGCTGGCTGCCCACATCCTGACCCCTTTCTCCACTCCTGAGCAGGTGGTATCAGGCTGACTTTCAATTCAGGCCTGTTCACAATGCATCCATTTTTCTTGAATGCCCATCAAGCAGCGAGAGTATTTACAGTGTAATTAACAATATACGATGCAGCAACCAGGGAGGTGCTGGAAGAAGCAGGATTTATTTAGTAGCTGCAAATGCAGCTCTACTGCTTGTCTCTCTTCATCCTGAATTTACAGTCCCACATCAAAATATGTGCCTCCTGATGTCTTATCTCTTCTCCTGCAATACTTATTCTGTAATGTTCACAAGAAGACCATTTTATGTGTGACTACTAAAGCACTGTCTGAAACATTTCTTATTTCTGTGTAAAGTTCCTAATTTGACCTTTGCAGATCTAGTCCAAGTAACCAACCATGGGACAGAAAAAGTGATGACTAATTTTTGTAAACGACTTACACAATGCAGTGTACTAAATTAAATAACAAAATGTTAACAGCAAACTTCTCGTAAGTTATTTTGGGAGGGAAATGGCAAAGAAGCTCATAAGTCCTTTCAAATCTGAGAATGTCTTAAGCTACTCACAAACAGAAAAAAAGAGATGGAGATTTTCCAATAAATTTATTTTATGGCTCAACTCCATTCCTGTCCAAAAGGTTGGGAAAAAGAACAGTCACTTCTTGCTTTTGCAATTTTAATTTCTAAACAGGATGGGATACAGAGTATTGAGTAGATTGTGGTATTCCTGCATTGGAATTAGGATCAAATGTTTGCAAGTCTCATATCATTCCGCTATGAATGACACCTTCATGCTGACTGTTTATATTGTTATTTTATCTACCGCAGTTATGTTGGAAGGCATGATGGATGGAGGTGAAGGCATATGGAGGGGTTCTTGACTCTTGAAATAATATTAATAGTAATTATAATATTAAAGGCTGGAAAGACTAAACCAGATATAGGCTATCCTTGTGTGAAGAAGAGACACACTGTCTTTGTAGAGACTATTTCCATACACTGACTATTTAAAGGGCAAGATAAAGCGGAGTAAATAAATAACAGTCCTTTGCATCAAAAGGTCAAAGAAGTTCAGGCTCTTCACTTTATAGAGAAGTGCCTTGTTTACAGTGTACAATTTTCTAACGGTTAAAAGATGGTAATTGTGGAGTTTTCTGTACTCTGACAGATGAAGCTATAAAAAGAGCCAACAAATAGAAGGAGGAGGATCCATTCAAAGTAGGAGTAAGGCTGCATTTTTAACAATGAGGTTATTTAAAAAGTTTGGAAAAATTTATCCAGGAACATAGTGGATCTCCATCACTGGAAGTCTTTAAATCAAGAATGGATGTCTTTCTGATGACGGTGCTTGTTGCTGTATCAGGAGTTATAGGCTTTGAAATTCCATGGCTTGTGTCATCCAGGAAGCCAGACTAGATGATTGCATTTGGTCTCTAGTGACCTTCCAGTCCCTGCAAGGCATTCCGCTGGATTGCAACTTGCAGCATGTGTGGAAGAGGAAAAGTAACATTTCTCATATCTGGACAATAGATGACAAGTGGTTTCCACTGGAGTTACAGATCAGGTTTCCTTTAATTTTCCAGAGATTGCACTAATTTTTCAGGGAGTAACAAAACTGCCAAAAGGCCTTTTGGTTATTTTAAATTTCATTTATAGCAGCCTTTCCACTCCTTCCACTTGCCCTCCCCTACAAACTTGGTGCAGAGGTAAACAATGCATAGAAGTGGTGTACTGCTCCAAATATGAAAACACTGGCACTGAATAACCGTGTTTGCATTGGGCATCCTTTAAATTACATTAATAAAAAGTGAATGAATTTTTCTGAGCACTCTGGAATGAGTTTTGAAAGAAAACAGCTTTCAGCAATTTGAAAAAAGATATGTATTTCATTTGCAAATGGCATATATTGACTGAGGTTGGCCATAATATTTATGAATAACCATAGTAACACAACGAACAGGATCTACATAGTTACTTCTAAACTTCATTGCCAGAATCAGTATATTCATATAACACTCCTAATCTGATATACCAGGTAATGGCAAGTATTACGTACACAAAAGAGAAGAAACAAACAGAGGTATTCCTTAGTGGTGGTGTTCTGCAAATGGAGAAACATTATGCACACATTTTGAGGACACCATAGCCAATAATTAAACCACAGAATATCTGCAAATATTTACTTGATGGATGTGGTTTGAAAAAGCTATAACAGTACATAAAATAGATTTGCTTTATGTTTCAACAGACTTACTGGTGAGAGTAAATGATAGGGAAAAAAAAGAGGAAAAAAATTAAAATGAAAACAAATAGATTATGTTTCCAAAATCCTACCAAATATGTGATCCGCTGAAATTATCAGAATGTTAACTGCTTGTAAATCTGCCTAGACTGGGGTTGTGAAATTATCTGTGGTATGACAGCAGAAACCTTTCTAATGCTACCATTGTGGCACTGTGTCAGCTTAGTAAGAGGCAGCAAGAATGGCGTAAGAGTCAGCTGGGCAACCTGAGAACAAGGCAGTCTAGCAATACAAATTTTTCTTTCCAAACAGAGGAAGAAGTCTACTGATGTAATTGTATTTATAGCCTGTGAACTTCTGAAAGCCTAGGGAGAGTACATCTGAGGACAATGTCGTGGCTTTACGTAGTCTAACTAGCAGCTATGTAATTTTTGAAGGAGAGCATCAAGAGCTCTTGCTCAACTGCTTAATAGAATGTGTTAGAGCTCTGCTGTCCTTAGTGGAGGCGGCACCTTCCCAGCACAAGAGTTTTGCATCCATTATTGCCAACCTCCTACCTTATGCTTCCATAAATTGTAAACTTGATTTGAAATTAAAGTGCTTCAAATAAATGTCTTTCAGTTATTTTTATTTCCTGTCTGGTTTGTGAGTTTGGTATTGGTAGGGAATAAGGTTTTTTTTGTCTCCAAAGCATACTTTCTCCTGTAGGATCTTTTGCATAGCCCATGCATTAGGCTGGGACATGGTGGCAGCAAGGAGGACTTTCTCTTTGAAACAGGAAAAAGGCAGAAGGAGATGCTGTTGTGAAGGTGTTCTGGAGATTAGGAGAGCTCTACTGCTCTCAGCTGCCTTTTGTGTTTTCAGTTCCCATTGTGCTATAAATTGTATGAACTACTCTAGTGTTTCCAATGAGTTGTACAGGCAGATACTGGGTATGTATTAGGATTTCAGGGGGGGTGGTTTATGGTGCTGAGGAGAAAAATGGTAGACTGCCTAAGCTCAGCTGAGCATTTCTGCTGACATCTTTAGCTGTAGAAAAGTTAACAGTGTTGACACGGACTGTCATCTTCTGGTTTCAGATTTGCTCCTCTAGGATGAAAGATAGGAGTTCACATCCATCAGACATATTGTTTCAAGCTATCTACAGTCTAGAGAAGATAACAGTGCATCAGCTTACATTTTTATGGTTTTGCTTGTAATCACAGAAAAGGAAGATTGAATTTTTGAGTGTTGGTTTCAGTGGGAGCAGAAATGCAGAGGCACTTTTGAAAATCTTGTCTGCAGTTTATTTTAAAAACGAAACTTTAGGGTTTTAATCTCAGTTCTGTGAAAAATGTCAAAGATGGAAAAAAGTATTAGGCCCTGCATGTGTGTAGAAATATATATGACAGTTCTACCTGATTAATTCTGAAGAAAACCAGCATAGATTTATGCAAATTAAATTGCTCAGAAGCATATGAAGGACTGAAAAATTAAACTAAGGGAAGTGAAAACTGGCTTTTGAACATGAAACTAAAAAGAACTTCTTACTTAGCTTTATAAATCATAACAATTCCATTTTATCAAGCTACTCAAACAAATTGAGCTTCCTCTTCCAGGCCAGTGGAAATATATTATACAGTGCCATTGCAAAGTAAAATGTCTTCAGCAACTTTATGGAAAGAGGAAAGGTTCCCAGGCTTTCTGTTCCCAATCCAGTTTAATTTCAGGTCTCATGCTCAGTTTCACTTTCAGAGTGCCCTAAGAGAAAATGTAATTTAGACTAGAGCTGCATTAGCAAGTTAATGGCACTGACTGTAATCCTTCAAAATGATGGATACTGGAATTTTCCCCCCTTTACAAGAGGAATCACGTTTCTCAATGTCACATAAGGAAAAGAAACAAACATGCAGAAACAGAAACTGGCCCTCAAGTCTTTGAAGATACCTTTGTATTTCCAAAGCTGAAGTAATCTTCCTGCCAGAAATCATTGTGACCTAAAGTTAGAACTCCTGTATCTGTGCCCTCTGTACTGTGTTGACCCTGTTAAAGGTAAAATTCTATGTATTACAGAAAAAATGGAAATCGTGGGGGAAGCAGAGAGATCATCAAGCAGGCTAGGGTTTGTCTCCTGAGGTAAAGGAAAAGCTTAGACACAAAGCCCAGCTTCTCTTGTCTGTCTCTTGTGTTCTGCATATTGCGAGGTATCGGCAAATGTTTGAATGCAAGTATTTATTGGTTTTGACTGATTTTGCAGTGTTGTACCTGCTTTTGCTTTATTTTGCCTGGTTTTTTTTACTGCTACACATTCACATCTGTGCTATGCACATGAGGAGGTCCTTGCTGAAAGGCGATATCCTCAAAACATCGTTCTTCAAGAACTCTGAGGGTAAAAAATTGATGGTTTTGCCTGAAACAAGTGGGTGGAAGGATGATACAGAGACATTCTGATCTCTTCCTCCAGTAGTACAAACACTAGGAGCAAGAATGGAGACCAAAGAGAGAAGTACTTTTCACAGACAATATGGAGAAAGTTATTTCACTTAGACTAATCAAACTACAGACCCAAACTCTGCACCTCTGCAAAACTATTCACACCCTCTATTGGAGCTAGATGAGGAAGGTAATTCTATCACTTTGAGACTATTGGATGGGCACAGTCCTCACACCTCAAGCTCAGCACCATCAAAACCAACAAAGGTCAGAAACCCCTAAAAACATTGAAAGGAACAGCTGGAAGAACAGCAGCATGTCTCTCCTGGCTAATAAAAGAAGGTGGAAACAGCTGTGTGTGCTGCTAATGGAACTACCCAGTGTCTCCTTCAAATAAGGTGCACATGAAACTCATGGACAAATATAAGGGTTTAGCCGTTCAGATAATCAGTGCTCAACCCCAAGGGACTTAGAGTCATTAAGTCTTTGCAACACAAGGCATAACTCAGCATTGACTGGATGCATCTTGTACTCAGAACTAGCTGTTAGAGTCTTCCCTGTCTTTTTCTCTTCCGGATGACAGTTATGCATTCAGCGTTAATGGAAGCAGCATGCACAGAGATGGTTTTATGTCACTATACAGTGTCTTATGGCCACAGACAGTGTTGAAACCTCTGTGCTTACATTGCTGGATTTCACTGCAGCTTTGTTGAAGTACAAGGCATCACTATTATGATAGAGTAGGGGAAGTATCCCCAAAAATCTGGACAAGAATATGAACTGGAATAATATTAGTAGCTTCTCATGCCCTTTTAGTGCTGGTGTATCTAGTCTGAGGCATATTATACTAAGGTTGGATCAAGGTCTGGTGTCGTCTGTGTATTTCCCTTATATATGACTGCCATGATGTCGAGGGGACAGAAGAGGTGAAATAATCGTGTGACTTTCCTGGGTAGTAGCAGGCATTGGGTCTTGTCGATATTTATGTTCTCTGCTCTTCTCAGGTGCCCCCCTTCAGAAATATTCCCTTACCAGTAAGTTTGTTCCCCTTAAACAAGAAGGGAATAATACCAGGAAAAAACACAATAAAAGGAAGGCTACTTCTTTGTTGGTGTTTTGGGGAACATTTTTGTGCAAAGACTTGTAATGTTTGTTTTTGCAAAAAGTTATTTACCTTAAAACACAGACAATTTACAAACAAGCTGGAGTAGGTTACTGGATTGTGTCAAGACTGTTTGGTGATGCATTGACATTTGGTGTTGTGACTCCATTAATCAAAAATATTTTGGAGGAAATTCTTCCTGGTTCATTCATCCACAAATAATTTACACTGGGAGGAGTGGGTCTAAACCTCTTTGGCAGACTGAAATCGAGGAGCATGATGAACAGCTGGCCTGGCTCCTGAGCGACCAGACACCCACTGCTTACCAGGGCTCATTTTTTTTCAGGCATGCAGTTAGTCTGTTGTGCCTGGGGGGAGCTCACAGTAGATATTTGTGAACGATAAAATAAAAAGGGTCTGAGTGCCCAGGGACTCATCGGATGATCTTAGGTGAAAGAAAGCGGAGTTGTTAACCTTTCTGTGCCTGATATGTGGTTTGTCAATTAAGCAGCAGAAGCTGAGTTGGTTGTATATTGACCTACAAGCATTAAACAACTGGCTGGGAGCCATATCCTGTGAAGACTGTACCGTCCTTTTGATTTGAAAAGCAGCACCACAGTTGTGGTTCCACTTAGGGTTTTTAAAACACAGGCTTTAATAAAAAGAAAAAAAAGAGAGAGAAAGAAAAGTATCTTTCACCAGGTGCACTTTGACTATTTATTTGGAAAAAATAAAAAGGATTTTGCACATAAGTATCCATAGTTTTCCAAGGGTTATTAACATGCATAGCCATGCCTGGCTTGACCGTGCAGTATACTCCTAGACAGAATGACAAAGCTGGAAAAATGAAGTCAAGGAAATATGAGCTGATTTATTTTTTATATGTAACAAGCTAAACCTTGATCCAGTGCATCTGTGGAGCAAAAGAATATTTATTCAGTTCCACCATCGAAAACACTGAGAAACACATGAGGTGAGTGTGAATTGTCTTAGCTGAACTCATGTATTCTCCAGACATAATTAAACACTGGCCCAATTTTTAATGTGGGCTACTTAATTGGATGTCAGAAATTCCACATTTGGAGGTTCAGCTTGACCTTTAGTTACATAAAAGAAACATTTAAGAGTCTGCAGTGAGTGTCAGTGTCTGAATGCAGATGCCTTATTTGAAAACTGTGCTCATTTACAATGATGCATTCCAGGAGAAAGCCCTGATCTTGAAAACAGCTTCAAGCAGGCTTCAGCTCGCTGCCACTGACACCAGCTTGCTGGAATCCACTCATTCCAGGGAATGGTACGCTAGTAAAGACAAGCACATGTGGAAGCGATTGCAGGGTTCAGGTCTAAATTTGCATGAGATTTTTCTCCCATCTAAATACACTATAAATTTGAGAATATACTTTAATTTCAAGGCGGAGATTCGAAAATGAAAGAGAAAGTGCTCAGATAACCATCTCTCTCAACCGCCACAGGATTTGTAGAGAAAAAACCAAATCAATTACAGCGAGACTTTCAGTAAGTGGTAGAGCTTGTTAAAGCTGGTGTGACCAGGTGAAAATGGGACTTCGATGATATACACACAGGGTGATTTTTAATCCGGCCAGCCTAGGGGAGGTAAATAACACTGAAACCTGGCAAGATCACCTGTAGCTCACACCATCCACCTGGGAAAGCAGCAAGGGATGTAGGCAGGTATTCTTGCTCACAGCTATTGGAGAAGTCAGTAATCCCTAGTGAAGTGTTCTGAAGGAGCATCTGAAGCTGTTCACTCAACAAAGCTTTAGCTGCGCCCCAAGACCTGGAGAGACGCTTGTAGCTCCTGCTAGCTGAAGCTTTGCTCCTGTCAGGACATTGCATGGCAGAGTTTAAGCAGAGCAGACTATCGGCAGGCTGCGAACGCTGCTCCAGTAGGCAGGCTCATATAGGCTGTGGCTCACATCAGCTACCTTTGCACAGCGTCTGTGATTCCCTTTCTGTAGTTTAAAAAATAATCTTATTGCAACACCAGAAAATTAATTCATAAAGGGGAATGGTTTGTTGACTAGTTTTTAAATACTGTGAGGTGCTTAAATGGTTTAGGAATGATGTGAGAATCTCCAGACTTAGCTTTGGTTTCTAATGTTGCTTGGATATTTTGGTTTCTAATATTGGTTGGATCTGTATGTACAGGTCCCCGTTTACTATGACGTCACGCTGAAACATTCAAACTGATGTTCTTGTTCCCATATTGATTTTTTTGGTCAATTAAATGAATGTAAAAAAAATGTAGCTTTAAGGGTAAAAATGTCATCAGTAAAAGGCATTGCTCACAAGCGTGTTCCTCACTTGCCAACTACTACTTGGCAAGAACGAACAGGCAAGGTCATTAGTTTGGTACTTCCTGGAGAAGGATGCAATGTACTTCATACAAACTGCAAAATCCAGGGGCATGCCAGACTATCAGAGTAGAGTTGTTCTCTATGTTGAGCCACAGGGGATGTTAAAAATCTGTAGATAACTTCTCTACTTGAAACAAGTGTTTTTACTGTGTATGGCTTGCAATTCACACAGGGCAGATGTCCATGAGAAAACAAAACTAGATGAAAGCTGAACTGTCAGCGCTGAATGTGCTCCTCTGACTTGGATTACATCCACAGTGCTTGCTAGTGCGACTGGTATCCAAGACAGTTTGAATTGGCTGGTCTAAGTGTATAAAGCAATCTAGCAAAAGAGAATTCCCCATGACAATTATGTTTGTGTTTAGAAGTAATTATTTTTGTCATTGTATTTATGAAAAAAAAAAGACATTTTTTCAAGAAATGGAAGACATTTGCAGGCAGAAAAAATAAAATATTGCATAATAAATAATATGTGGATATGGTAATTCTAGTGATTTGGATTGTAACTTATGCAGGGGAGCGGTCTACAATCTTGCTATTTCTACTGGTTTTTAAATCACAAGTCAATCCTTGCAAGATTATGGCCAAGGCTTCAAAAGCAAAGGCCATCATAAAATACAATATTTTTAAGCAAAAATAACTTAGGGTTCATATTTCCAGTTTTTTCTCTCTAATTCTGTGGACTAGAAGCTAAAAGAACAGGAACACTGAAATTCTCAAGATTCCAGGAGCTGGGTCTTTCTTTTCTTTTTTCTTTTTAGAAAGCCCACCCAGTATCAGAATAAGTAGCAAGAAATCATGAGTGTGGCAATCCTCTTGTCACACTGAATTTCCTGCACTTTTTTTTTCAAACAGATGATGGCCCTGGTGAGAGGTTGAGACTGTGTACAAATGTTTGTGGTTTAGAGCCCAGTTTTCCGGAGAGAAGTCCAGAATACACAATACGTCACCTGTTTGTACTCCAGCTCCATGAGGCAACTAAGACAGAATTATACAGCGTTTCCAGATCAGCTCTCCCATGGGGCTTTAAAATTGAGTTTTGGTCTCTGTAACACACAAAAATGTTTCCCCGCATGAATTCAAATATTACTTCTTGGCTGTACAGCATGCTACAGGCTTTATCCACTGGTGTTACACTTTTATACTGTTTTAACCATTCCCAAACTAAGGTGGGGAGCATGGGTTTGCCAGCATAGTATTAGTCTGCCTTTGGCTAAGGAAGTATTTGCATTTCTTGCTATTACTGCTAAGCAGATTATTCACTGTTTATGTGAAGAAAATTTACAATGTCTTGCGAGGTTGTAGTATACCTAATGAGAGACAGAGGGGATTTTGCCAAGTGGGGTTCCTCTACCTCCAATTCGATCCACTTTTAGGACTAACTTTGGGGGCAGCAGAAATCAGACCCAGTGTGGATGTTTTTACTTGGTGTTATGTGAGTTTAGAGCCCAAGTGAATACCTGGATGTGGCAAAAGAAGGATTGCTATTGTCTTCAGTAGCATTGGAGGATATCCAGTGAATAGTACCAGCAAAGACTTTACTAAAATTAGGACTGATGCTGGCATGTAGCTCTTCCTCTGTGCCTTTTTCCTAGAACTTACTTCCAGTCTGTGAAGGGAAAACTTACCCTGTGAGAATGAACAATTTTAAGATGGTACACAGATTCTCTGGGCTGATAGTCAGCAGGAGAATCAACTGGTGTCAAAAGTCCCAGTGGGCATGTTTATTCTGACCCATGGCCATCCATACTGGGGCATCTATTGGCTCCTTTCCCACTTGTGCTTCCTTGGCCCTGCTCTGAAAACATACATGACATGTAGGCCAGGTGCCAGCTCCCATGACATGGGGTAATGTCAACAAAGGTGGACTTGAGCAATCCTTCTCCTGTGTCAGATTTCTGAATCTGAAGGAGCACAGAGACTATTGCATATAGAAGTGAAGACATTGGCAGTAGATAGCTGTTTCTTATTACAGTTTTTACGCACTTACATATCGTGTAGTTCCATTGATTATGATTACATTTTTAGTTTTTACAACTCTTTCTAGTTCTTTAGTTGTAAAAGGTCTTTGGCCAGGCAGCTTTAAGCTCTCGAGTGATATTTATATCAGAGATAAGCTGTGATCTATTTTCAGGCACATTGTGGTCATATTTTCGGTCAGGAATTAGGGCGAGAACAAGACCATTCTTCTCCCCTCTTTTAGTCAGAAATGTTGGATAGAGGCATCTTTTTGGTGTCATTTCATGTTTGTTCATTTTGGTGTGGACAATGCATGGTGTCAATCATGCTGCCGTGTCAGCAGAGCAGAACGACTAGACAAGGGGGGGAATTGATGTGCATGCTTAGACTCAAGAGTAGTATATACAGTGCAAACAAATGGAGAAGGCAGGCTACTCGGAGCCACTGAGTATTCCCTTTCTACATCAAATTGTGATTTTTGGCTTATGAAGGCAAGTAGGTGGGCAAAATAGAGCAAAGGAGAGTTTTTTTACTGGCCAGCTCCAAGCTCGCCTTTGCCAAGAAACTAAGTGCAAACGGAAAGCCAATCATATACAACTGCATGTTGAATTTCAAAGGATGGAAATGTTGTGTGAGAGTCAGAGTCTCTGACTCTCTGACTCTGACAAAAAAAACCAAGTTTGCTTTCTTGGTATGTTTTTTTCCCACTGTCTTGAAGAGGCAAATGGAATTTAGAGAGGGGAAAAGAGAGCTGGCAGAACTGATAAAGCAAAACATATATGGACACTACCTGACGATAATATGCATTTAACTGCCAAGAAAGTGAATGCTAAATAAATATGGAGCTCTTACAAAGTGCTGCTGGCTGGATTTATTTTGGTTTTGCTTTTTTTTTTTTTCCCCCCCTGCTCTCAGTGTTTTTGCTAATTATAAGCTGCGGCAGCAAGAATATTAAATTTTGTTGAAAGGATGTGTGGGTTTTGGGTGGTGGGAGAGAAGTAGCCAGGCATAGTGCAGAGGTGAAGTGTCCTAAAGTAAAGGTTTTAAAGCATTCCCTGTCCATCTAAGCAAGCACCTTGTGGTGTTGGGACTTTATATATGTAGCTTTACCACTGAGGCCAGCTTTAGGATGTTCTCTGCACATACCCTTAGAGTTTCAGTGACAAAACTCCAGCAAGGTAGATTCAGTTATGCCAGGACAAAGGTCCTTATTCCAATTGTATTTGTTTTACTGATATATCTTTACTGATTTTAGAACTTAAATGCAGAATCCTTTTTTAAAAAAACTAGTGACCCTTGTACAAAGCTGTGGAGTCTGGACCTGTGTGAATATCTTTGTTGAATATCCTTGTTCCTATCATTCTACACTGTGGTCTCATCTGTCTGCTTCTGGAGGCAGCTGCTGTGACCCAGAGGAGTTTACTGGTGTAAATGGGGGGCATCAGCGTGTCTTTCAGCCCATTTGGGAACTTAAAATATTTGTCAGAGCAGAAAGTGAAGAAGAAAGCTGGGACACTACTGAGTTTTCAGCAGATGTTTAAGCTATACGGAGCCCTAGGCAGCTGATCTGCTTTCACATCCTTTATACAATTTTCAAGGCTGAGACTGACACTGGATGCTCTGGGAACCTGAACTGGCCCTTTTTCTCCCTACGTCCACCGGGGATACCAGTTGGGAGTCTTCCTGAAAGGACTGCCCATAGCAAAATAAGTCAGTCTTAATTCACTTGGCTCATTCCGCTGCAGCCAGGCAAATAACTGTGAAAAGACAACTTGAAAGTAGTTACACGGGTACAGACTTCTTGTGAAGTGCTGAGAGACAAGGTCCAGAATCTTATACCCCTGTTTACCTGGAAACCCCTCCAAAGACATAATTTCAGAGACAAACTTATTCTATCAAGGTTTTAAAGAAAAATTAGAATCTACTTATGATTCCTTAGAGTATGCACAGAGTTCTCAAAGTTCTCAATCTGATTATTTTAATTCCTGTTTTATTTGTGGGGAAGGTGGCTGTAGAGAAGTAAGGTGGCTTCTCCAGTGAAGACGTGTGCTTTGGCATTGCCTTTGGGATTCCCATTAGTTACTCAAATTAAAGGTTCTGGTGTGTTACTAGGAACAGCTGTTCTTATTAAACTCATTCATCGAAGATACAAATGAATAAGCCTTTAATCTCATCTGTTGATTAGTGGCAAGTCAGCAAGTTCACTGAAGGTATTACCAGCTGAGGTGAAATGTGTGTTTGCTGCTGCTGAGCCAAAACAAAATGGAGAGCTTTTCTTTATTGCCTTTGCATTATTCCCCAAACTGTGAAGTGGATCCTGTCCCAGACTTGTTTTGTGTCTCATCTATCATGTATGTGAAGAAAATATGCACAGGTAGGAATGGTTATGGCTTATCAATAGCCTGTACCGGTTTCAGCTGGATTTGGGGAAACAGGAGTTAGGCATATCGGTTCAGGAGATAGTTTGTGGCGTATAGGGGTCACAGTACTCTGAGTATTAGAAGTGCTGATACAAGGTTTATTTTTTTTAAGTCCTTCTACAGACATGACATGTAATTCTTGCAGGCTTCACTACCACAAGAGCTGCAGAGCAATTATGACAGAAACTCCTGCCGAAATACATGCTTGCAGAAAATATTAATACTGTAGAACTAATTAAGTTTCTGTTATAACTGTGTATGGGTAGATAATGATCTGCCGATGGTGAGTGGTAATCTATGGTTATAAAGCTTACTGAACCAGATGAGCCGTGATCCCTGTAGCCCAAGAATTATTCTGTGGTCACAGAGACTGGTATCTCCAGAGAATATCTCAGGTGGTAGACGTTGTCTGTCTTCCTCATGACTACAAAGGGATAGGATGCTCCAAACTTAAGCATGTCCTTTAAGTTTCTAACTATAGATAACATGAACCTGGAACTAGGGATTTCTTTTTTCTCTCTCATTTTTTTCCCCTTTTAATGTAAAAAAGGTTTAAAAAAATTAGCAAGTATTTTTACAAATAGCAGCCAGATTATAATAGCATTTTCTTCTTTTTCGTGCTGCTGTGAGGAATACCACAATTTCTTTTTCTTTGCACACTGGACATGAGGCTGAAACAAACCTTGAGTTTAGAGTAACTATGGCTGGAACATGTAAGTACTAAAGTCATGCTAGCCTTTGGGATTCAGGTTTGGAAGGAAAAAGTGATGGCACTAGTCACAGCCTTGGCATTTCAAACTCAGACATGTGGTCTTTTAGGGTCATGTCTGCTCAAATGATCTTCAACTAGCATGTTAACAGCAGTGGTATTTGTATTTTCCAGGTTGATTGGACCTTTGATGGTCTGTTTCTCTCTACCTGTACACTGAAGAAAAGACAGCCCTGCATCACTTCAGATTTGGTAAGTTTTCTTTGGGTTGGAAAAAACCAAAAGCCTTAAGCTGAAAGCTCAAACCTAGCATGGATCTGTACCAAACCAAATAAATGCTCTGAGACGTGTCCATCTGTATCCTGATATCTTTGCAGAATGTCAAAAGTGTGGAATATCATAGATGCAGCAATCTAGTGAGTCTGTTTTATCTAGCCAGGTTTTTATACGATGGGCCATCTTCATGGTGCCTTGGTGCCTTTTCAGTTCCCACAGATCTGCTTAAAGTTAAGGCTGGTGTTTAAAAAAAAAAAAAAAAAAAAAAAAAGCAGATACTGATCTGTTGACACATAGCACAGTGTTTATTCTGCCAGTGTTTTGTCAACATAAAGGCCCTCAAAACAGTAGGCCTAGAAATAGATGTTTCTTTTGTCTTAGCAGTGGCTGGGTGGTCTGTCTCCTGATAATTTGTTACTCATTATTGAAGACCATTGTATAAAGGTGAGCATCCACAAAAATGAAATATTGGAGCTTGCATTTCCTTACATAAAAGTACACTCATTTATATACTTTTTAGCTTTTCTCCATAGTTAATAGCAGTTCCCATATGTAATGCTTAATGGTTTGAGCTACTGGAAGTCCACTGAAACCTGGTCTTCAGGTTCAAATTTAAAGGGCTAAAGCAGAGCTGGTACATTGTGTTGTTGTGATGTCAGCACTAAAGAAATCTATTGTCACTTTTATAGCTGAAAACTACACTTTGCATGGTTACAAAGAGTGCATGTGAGGTTGGTCAAAGAAATGGGAGAATACTTTTGTGAAGCAATTTAAAATTCCAGAAGTGGGGTAGTGGTGCTTTTTTCAGGACTTTAAGTAGAACTGTTGTCTTGCTACTCTTGCCCTCCCCCCTGCCTCCCCAAACTACCTAATAGAATTTAGATAATGAACCAGATTATAGTTTTTAAAGCTTCAGTAATCATGAAATTGGGAAATGTTAAATATGTTTTTGTCAAATTCATATGTTTCTACTGAAAAATCCTGCTAATTTATATTTACATACATAGATAAATACATGTAATGTGTTTGCATTGATATCAATGCATACAGGCACTTTTGGGACCTTATTTGTTATCCTAGTCATAGGTATAGCAGACCAACTTCTGAGAGTCAAGTAGGAAAATATAATTGTAGCGGCACAGTCAGAGCTTACTATCATTGTGCTCTGCATCATTAAGACATAGTGGAAGAAGTGATATGTACGTACGGACTGTGCATGTTATACAGGAAACATAATCTTCCCAAAGCTGAATCATCTGAAGGGTTGAAAGTGATGTAAAGTGGGAATGAATAGGCATATGCATTCCAGAAAAAGTCTACTGAAGATTTTCTCACAACAATTGTCAAGACAATAGGTGGCACCCTTATGCCAATAAATATTACCTTGTTTAACTTAACTAGACTTTTGTGGACTTATCTAGTGGAATTTCTTTAACCAAAATTATGGGAATTAAAAGCAAAAGCAAGTAATCAAAGCAGAATATTCATTAGGGAAATGGGGGACATGCCTGGAAAACAAAAATATAAACTTCATTCTGTCTGTTGAGTTAAACACATGACTTAACTACCAGTACTGCTTTGTTGAGGAATTTGAGAATTTTGAGTATGGGCATATATTGAGGGATGCACACAACTGTGTAAATGTATGCTTTAGAATGGAGGATTTTTACTACTTTGGGGTTACTTCAGAGTGCAAGAGAAACAAAATGTGTCCTCTTTTACTTGCCCTATTACACAAACGCTTGGGTGCATGGGATATCCAGATGATCTGTAACTCACACCTGTGTAAAATCAGAAAGGGAATCTTATAAGAATGGACTTCTCTCTGTAGAGTTTTTGTCACTTTTACTTCCAAGTGAGCCAAAACCTGGAAGAAAATGTTAACCAAATTTCGTCAAGCCACAAGCATTTTGGCTTGTGGTTTGGATAAATATTCAGGTCACTTCTTACTGTACCCTGAACAGACCTTATTCACTGCTCCTCTGCTGAGATTGAAAGAAGATTAGGAAGGGGCAAAAGAGAGAACACTGAAAATGCCTAAACACACTGTAGAACGATGAAATGACACCACATATTAGGAAGGGTAAAAAACCAGCTGTTTTTATTGTTATTATTATCAATAGTGTATTGATTTTGCTGATATAATTGGGTATAAGAAGAGAAGTTTTGCTAAGCATAAATTTTATGCATTTTTTAATTTTATGAAAATAGCATTTAAATATCTGATGTAACTCTGAGGACGTAAATTGTCGTAGGCCTGCAGATGGCCCATAAAATTTGCAAAGCCTTGACCATTTATAAGCTGGAATTGGATCAGAAAAAGCTTCAGGATTCATTGAACTTTGCTGGTCTTGGCAATGTCTCCGTTATGCTTTTGCTGGCATTTGTTTCATCCTTACATTGCAAAAGTAACATCTTATGGTGGTAGTGCAAAACTGAAGTGGAAAAAGAATTTTGAAAGAATTGATGAAGCTAATGAGGTTCCTTTGTAATTTATGAGACTTCCTTAATGTAGCCGTTCTCTTAGCTAAAGTTTCACTGAAGTAGCTATGATGTTGCAGGGAGAATTAAAAATTCCGGTGTTTCATGAGATGGTATTTATTTGGACCTCTCTTCATTTCCCTTTCATCATCTCATGCTGATTTTTGCAAAGTTTTTTGCAAAGCAGTGTAATACCTGGACAAATTGTATTTATTAGTGTGCTTGCTGTCCCCAGGCTTTGATGCCAAAATGGCGGTTTTGATTTCTGCTTAGCATTTGCTCCTCAGCAGCAACGGATCTGGTTTTAGATAGGTGATTAGAAAGCCAGTAGGACCAACTGACTGTTGCAAGTCAGTTAAATTTACCGCATTGCACTTAAATGATATTAAATGAAGATACTTTACCAAACACTTTCATATGCTCATCTTTGATTGGCAAATCCTCTTGCCGCTGTCTAGTGTTTCTATTCCTTGAATTTCACAGATGGGAAAACTCATGGGTGGAAAATGTAGTATCTTGTAACACTGTCATATTCTGCCACTTCTTATGAAGACACAAATCCTAAGCCTGTTTGCTTTGTGTTTAAAAAATCTTTTTGTGCACCTTCAAATTTTGTTTGTTATATCATAAAAACAGCTTAAGGAGCTGTACCCTTCCCCAGCCTTCCATGTGTGTGACTGCTCATCCTGCAGAAAAGATGCATGTTTCTGGATAGAATTACTTTTAATACAGTTTGGAGCCTTTGGTATTATGCTTTTTAAATAATGTTTTCAGTATCAGTGAAAAAGAAGGTGCAACTCCTAGATGGAAAGTCTGTGTCAGAGTTGCTGACAGCACAGGAGACCTGCGCCATGCCTTTGCCAGCGGTAAAGAAAAAAAATTTTTTTTTTTTTTTACACTACTATTAGGGTAGGCAGAAGCCATTTTACTGTAAGATGCATCTTTGGGATGGTGGGGGGAAAGGCTTGCCAGTCCAAAACTCTTCCAGTGAAGCTGTCATTTGGGAGAGGTATGTTCTGCTATTTTACGGGCAAATAATTGAAATGAAAAAGAAAAACTCAATTATCTTTTGTGAACTAACTTTATATTATTTTCTGAGGGCATAAAATGTTACTCATCCACAGTTTCTGAAATAAAAAGAAAGAAAAAGTACTCTATATATTGAGGGAACTGTGCAGTGGGACTGTATGGAAAAACATTTCCCAATTGCATTTTGCTTTCACAACTAGAGTTCTATTTATCTGGCTATGATTATTTCCCCTGGTATTTTGCATATTAAATCACATATCTGACATAAGCCGTCAGAATCCTGAAGAGCAGTGGTAAGAACTGAGCACTGACTTTGGGCCAGAAGGTCCCATCCATCTTTAAATAACACTTTTCCTGAAGAAACTCTCTCTTCATACTGATGTATGATGAAAAGCGCACCAATCGTGCACTTGTTTTAAATTTCCTGTACTTTCTTGGTGGTAGAAGGACTGCCAAAACAGTGGTGGCAAAATCATCAGCATGTGGAATACTTAGTTTTTGGTCCTGGTGAATCACTTACCGTTTGGTCCAGGAACTTGTCCTTTTCCCACTGGAAAAATGAGCTTCTCCTGGCAGTGGATGCCAATTGAAAGGCAGTGTAATTTCTGGCCAGCCAGCTGTTGATCATCAGGTGTAGGTTTAAGTTTAGGCCTCTGTGGTCCTTAGTGAGTGGACAGTGGATTCTGACTTTGGTTTATGTGATATATAAAATACGTTAGATTTGTATGATATCTTTGTATCTATATAAATATATACCAGGAAATGATTCCCCAAGGTCCAAGCTGAATATTGTAAGATGACCTGTGTGCACATTGCTCTGGTCTAAGTGCACGTAGAGCTGACTTGCCATGTATAGCCACACAGCACTTGGTCCTGGCCTTCATATTGTCTCTCTATAGTCCAAGATGTTGCAGTTACTTGTTGGTTTTTTTATAGCTCAAAATATCTTAAATACTGTGCTTCAGCCCACCAGAATGAGGTTCTTAAACCATGAAATCAGCACAAGTCTTGGTACATGCGATGCTGTCCAGCGATAGAAATCTTGCTAGAAAAATGGAGGCCTATATAGGGAGGATGGAGACAAAGATGATGCAGTCTCATTCACTATATTTCTTGAGAACATTCCATGATGTGAATTGTAGCCAGATTTAAACCCAGATTTTGTTTCCGAAGGGATTACTCAGCTGACTCAAAGAGACAGCCTGGAAGAAAGCTGGTGTTTATATAATTTGTGTGATTGGGGAACAGGACTTGAGGCTGAACTCTGAATTCTTAATTTTATAAGTGTATGTGTACCCAGTCAGTGCTTTAGATAAGCTCCATGAAGCAATGGAGCACTGATACTGCAAGCAACAGGAGAAAGGAAGAAACTTCTTCCTGTTAGGAGTGGTGAGAAAGGAAACATTGTTTGCCTTAAACAACATATCGTTGAACTACAGACTGAGTTCAGGGAGGGTAGAAGGACGAAGTCCCTTAAGATCTGAACTTTATACATGGCTACAGAAGCACTCTTTGCAATCCTACTGATTTTAAGAGTGTTTAACCAGAGTTCACTAGGACTTGAGTCCAGAAATACATGATTATTTGTTCACAGGTTAAATGAGGTATCACTTATCCAAGGTACATAAATATACTATTTTATACAGGCTTGTAAAAGTCACCTGGTTTTGAGGGACCTTGCTCTCTAATGATTCAGATATGGGACAAATAGGTGGATTCTTTCTTTCTGTATAGCAACTTCTCTAAAGCTTGTTTTTCCTAATCTCCCAAAGTATGTTGGTATCAGAACAGTATAATGGGGATAATTTGCATAAGCATTATTTCGCAAATGGTGTAGAATTTCTGAAATCAGGATTCTGCTTAATCTAGCGGATTAAGCATCGGAATTACAAACACTGATGGTTCTAAATACTATTTTTGACTTTGCTCCCAATAGGACAGTATCTATCATAGAATCATAGAATGTTTTAGGTTAGAAGGGACCCCTAGAGGTCATCTAGTCCAACCCCCCTGAGGTGAGCAGGGATGTCTAGAGCATACTGCACCCTGGCATTGGTGCTGGCATTGTCCTTTGTCATTTTTGTAGTTTTCCTTCAGGACACATTATTTGGATTTTTCACAATTCGGTCATTTTTTGTGGTTTTGTTTGGTTTTTTTTTTTTTAATTTCTGAACATATAACAAATAATTTCACATTATTTTTTACTGGTCACTATAAGAAAATTGTTCTAACTTAGAGAGCCCAAAGTTTAGGAGTCAAAAATATTTACAGAAGTAAATGCCATGGTGTATCAAGCACTTGAAGAACCTTTCTTCATAAGAAAGAAAGGGCCTATTTACAGCTCACTTGTACATACGCAATGTATGAAGTATTCTGGCTCACTATCATCTGGTCAAACTTTATATTAAAAAAAACAACCCAGATTGTGTGGTTTGCAGGGATTTTCAAAACTAAATGAAGCACATTAAAAATACATTTCTGGTCTAATTCCCCTTTCCAAATCCACGTATTAAACATGAATATAATAGCCCAGGTTTCAAAACCAACAGTGTTCTCCTTAGAACTCAGCATCTTTGTTTTCAGAGTGTTAGGAGTTTCCATGAGTTACACTGCACTCATAGCACCAGAGATGGGTATGGGTAGTAGAGCATTGGCCTTCTGCACTGTGAAAACTCAGGAAATTTTGAGCAATATGAAGGTTAGAGGTAATGTCCATGTTTGCAAGCTTCGCTACAAGTTTCTCAAAGTTTTGAGTTTCCCAGCTGGGGCCTCAGATTTGAATTCCAACCTAGACTTCAAGGATGTAAATACTTTTCTAGATATAGGTCTTAATGTATGTGATTCAGCTCTCTATTTTCTGCTTGTGGGCTGTGCCCCTTTGCGTGTTCAGACAGTAAGTTTTTTGGTGTATAGTCTTCTCCTGGGGATACAGTGTCCCTCTGTGAGGGACTCTGAGCTCATGGGGACAGAACCTCAAATTTTTTTCTCTCTCATTGAACATCTCTCTCTGGTAGGAGAATGGAGATGTAAATCATCTGAGTGTGTCCCAGTTTTTAGGCTGGGACAATCTGCTCGGGCTTGGAAGCATTGCAATGATATGAATAAGTAGTTGCAGGAGATGCCTAATTACCTGGTGAGGTACCTGCGGGAGTGAGGTATGCTTAGACTTTTGGCTTTCCCTTATTTTGTTTCCAGCAGTACAACAGAGACGCAAGTGCTTTGTTGATGCCATGGAAAAGGTCACCTCTTAGTATCTCCGCTTTCTGCTACCTCCATGTTTACCAGCAAATGGTTAAATAAGGCATGATACCCTTGCTAATCTTCAGACAATCCAAGTGCCTTCATGCATCAGACATTTCCACACAACCTGTGGGGAGACAACAGTAGGGTTGACCACTAAAATGTGCTATTTTATTGGACATGGGCAAACAAATAAGGTTTTGGTCAAAGTGGTTAACAAAGACCAAACAGGCATGCTAGTTGCTCATTTTTTCTGAGAGTTTTGTGTGCACTAGGGAGCTTTGGGCTTAGCTGGAAACCTTGGATGTTGTTAGTGAGCCACTGTGCTTTACTTACAAGCGTTCAGTGTACGGTTGAAAGGTGAAAGAAAGAAATCCCAGACCTGCAAGCCATGCTGCAAGAATATACATATTTATCATGCCTAGATCTCTGGAGAAGTCTCCCACCAAGCTGACACTAACACTGACAGCCAGATGTGCAACTCTGATCAGAGCAACAATGAAAATAGACTGTGGTTTACAACTGCTTGCAACAATAAACAAAGTATATCAAAGGATCCCCCAAAACACACTTTCTCTGTAGAAACCTACATGGTTTTATTATTCTTGTCTCTAACTTTAAAGCATTTTTGTCATTTTTGTAGAAGAATTAAATAGCTGCAGATTCCTACCAGGGACAATCGTCAGGGCTTACTGGTCAACCACATCCATCCCAAAAAGACTGTGTGCATAGTCAGCAAAAACTTCCTTAAGGAAGATGTTACTTGCCAAAATCTACTTTCTTAAATTTGTGATGCATTTTTATAGGGGCAGTATTTATATAAGGCTTTTCCCACTGTTCCATGCAAATTGTTACAGATGTCATTTTATGTTGCTTCAATTGGACTGTACAGTATTCAGTCGTTTGCTTAACTGATGGTGAGTTCATCTATCTGGTTAACAGGATGAAACAAGTGTCCATGCCCTCCGAGCAGATGTTAATTGCTTTTTGCAGGTAGACACAAATATCACAATATGGCATCACAAAATGCCATAAGAAGCCTTTGGAACACATTTCAATACGTAAGCATTTAAAATGTGTAAGATGTAAACTGGAAGTGTTGCCCTGTAGAAAAATTAATTCAGCTTTGCAAACTGATCTGGAAGAACTAACCTGTGAATGGGCAAATGACAAAAGCAGCTTTAATATGAAAACAAGTAAAGCCTCTGTTTCAGCTTGTTTTTTTCCTGAATCTATTTTAAATCCTTAGTTTTTCCAGATTTGTATAAAGTTGAAAGATGCCTTGTTCTCCAAGGCTTGTATTACCTTACTAGGAAAGCCATAGAGGAGGGCTCATAATGTCTTCTATTATACATTTATATCTTTACATAATGTTGACATGAAATTATTTGCTAAAGTTCTGGCAATAAAGTTGGAGAAACTTACTTACTCCCTAAATTGTTTCAGCTGATCAGGCAAAATTTGGAATTCTCTCTCTGTCCTGAAACTTCAGAAAGTTAATAGCTTGTGTTATCCTGACTCAGTGAAACTCTTGTCACTTTCCTGGAATCTTTGTGGGCTGAAATACTTGGGTATTTTTACTTTTGCAGACATCTGCACTCTACCATGGAATTAAATGTGAGAAAATTTTAGTTGTACTTCAGAATAGTTCCCTGTAAGGCACTCTAGGTAGAAAAGAACAGACAAAATAATTGTTCTTGGATTAATTTCTTCTATTCTGGCCCTCTCCTTTTTACCTTGGTGTATTACTTCTGCAGGGTTCTGGATTTTCCTCAGTCAAGCTAGGAATAATCATCAGGCAACAAAATATGTAGGTGATAATTTCACCCATGCATGCTAAGTCTTCAGATTTCAAATGACCCTGCACAATGTGTCATAAGTTCTTTGCTTCTCAGATGTCACAATTTAGGAAGCCAGTTATTAAGGAAAGTACCAGAAACAGAATGCCTGCAAATAAATCTGTGAGTTCACTGAATTACAGGAGAATGGAGGGAGGTTTTGAACAATTGCTGAGAAGCTAAATGATACTTCTTGTAGCAGCCTTTGTCTCAAGTGGATGTTACCCCATGATAGCTAATTGGAACCTGCTCTTCTCTAATACTGAAGATCAAGCTCTCTAAGAAAATGGGATACAGGAAAAAATGGTAGAAATCAAACCAGACCTGCCTGTCAAAGTTGGTGGCTATGGAGTTCTGGGTGTGGACAATTGTGACCTCTTGAGCTTTAAGATTAGATTAAAATGTTCAGAAAGTAGAGACAAGGACTGTGTACGCTCATCTCCAGGCTATACAGACACTTTTGCTCACTGTCCTGAAGACTCAGAGAGCCTGACACCCTTCATTACACAGTGGCATGGCTACAGAAAGGAGGAGAGCTACTCCTGGCTGTAAAGCGGGAATACAAGCTTAAACTGGGAATACAAGCTTAAACATGAGACTGAAAAAGACCTAGAGCCCATGCATCCCACTTTTTGAGTGTATACTGTGCCTGGTGTCACCTGTGAGAAGGGCAGGTAGTATTTCCTGGAAGTCTTTATCATAATCTGCATATTTACCGTAACTGCTGTAGGTAAGCCAGTAGCTGTCCCACTGCAGCTCTCTTTTCCCAGTATTCCTGATGATAGACTACAGACTCATCAATGAGTGGAAGTGGGGTGGAAGCTGGAGCGCTTTCCTAACTCACTAGATAGTCTTTACATGCTTTAACAGACAAGCTCTTGTGGTCATGGGATTAAAATATTACAAGCTTTGTTTTGAAACAATGACACAAGGAATGTTTGCAATGACTCCTTGTGCAGTGGTTTGTGATTTAGCTCATGTCTGAAAACCACAGTTTCTAGATTGCAGGACAGCTCATAGCTTGGGAAATTCCAAAGCAACTATTAACTGGAATGTCAGTTTATATAACTGCGTCTGTATGAGTTCAAGTTCTGTCCTCTTACAGGTGGCAGTGGTGCTGGGCAGGGGAAGGGAGAACAGGAAAAATCCTCTTACTGTTCATTTTGCGTGGGTGCGGTGGAAATTCAAACTTTGACTCTCACCCACCATGTCTGGAATTAATCTATCTGGCAAACCAAGTACAATCATGGCAAGAAATTATATTTGCTACACTGAGGCCTTTCCTATGGGGCTGATCCAGCTTATTATGAGGTCAATGGAAAAGCCTTCATTAGGCTTCAGTGGGAGTCAGAGCAGCTCTAAGTGGGCTCAGTAGGTTCTTCAAGTCTTAAATGGATGCAAGGGTCTCTGTTCCATTCTGAATTCTTTCTCAACTAGACATTGAAAAATGTATATGATCAGAAAGCACATAGGAGGGGTTTTGAGACCCTTTGCTAAGAATGAGAAATACCAGCTCTGCTGTGTCTTGGTAAAACACTTAGAGAGTCTTTGCAGGATACTGTGAACTAAATACATAACAGCAAGAAATTACTTAATTCTAACCCTCTAGTCCTATAGAGGAGGTGCACTGAATCTGTACATTAAGTACCTAACCTCAGGCAGGAGGTATGGTTTCAGACACACCTCCTCAATTAAATGGTTTGCACAGTGGTTATTGGAAATGTCAGGTTAAGATCTCTGCTTTTTTTTTTTTTCCCCTTCACCTTCATTGTATATGAAACTGAGGTGCAAATTCAGCACCATAAATGCCAGCCTGCACAGTGGTGCACAGCTCTGCTGTTTCCTTATTGAACACCTGCTGAAGCAAAACCACACAACTTCAGTTCTGCAGAACAGGACAGTTTCTTAGCATGGGACCACATAAGGTCAAAGACTGAGCATGAGACACTATCATTTGCTGAAGACACCATGAGCTGCAAGAAAATGTGCACGTTCCCCAAAAACCACGTGCAAATGTCTCGAGCATGTCTGAGTTGACTGTCTGGATGCTAAGAAGTGAGAAAAAATATTAGGAAAGAATGAGAGGCAAGAAACTGTGTTCAGGATGTACTTTGTTTGTTTTTTCTTTGGTCTGTATGTCTCCAAGGTGAAGATGAAAGATGCTTCAGGCACTCAGAGCTGTGTGCTTTTCTGCTTTCACTGCCACTTTTTTCCTGACAGAGTGGTGTCTGCTGAAGATTTGGTGCCTAGGGAATGCAATAGAGAAGCCAAGAACAGATGCAGTACTGAGAGATGCCTAGATCAGTGAAACATAATGAACTTGTGGAGAAGGTGCTTTCTGAGGACCAAACACAGTAATGTGGTGAGGACCCAGCTGTGGGCAAACACACCAGGATAAGAATTCTTAACCTGAATTTTTCCAAAGTTGTCTTCCCAGGCTCTTGAAATAGCAATACTGGCCTAAATATTAAGAAATAGAAAACCATAATATTTACCACTGAATTGCTTTTATTTACCTTCTCATCTCTTTCACTTGAAGGTAGCTAATTACGTGTTGTTTTAACCCTTTTGGAACTGAATGCTTTTAGACTTCCACATAACAGGAATGCCTGACTTTCTCCAGTGTCCTTTTCTTTAGTCACCAATGATTCTTTGAATTTTTCGTTTATCTATCACGACTAGAAATCTATGCTTTTAAGGTGAAAGCTCTGATTGCAGTTTAATGTCTTTGACTGGCAGAGCCAAATCTTTTCAACAAGAACCACAAATATCGAAGGATTCCTAACACAGTGGTGAGAAATGTTAACATTACAGACATGTTTACTGAAAAGTGGTGCAAGTGTAGTAAAAATGAGTGGTGAAAGCTAATGAACCCTGCTGTAGAAAATTAAAAGCTGCATTCATAGCTGAGACCCTCACATCAGGAAATGTGGTGACATGCTTTCTTCATAACCATGAGTCAGCAGAGTTTACAGCAACCTACTTCTGAACCTGGCATAAATATTTTCCAGAGATAAACTGCTGCTGAGACTCTGAATCTGGAGATTGTTGGACAAAAAGGGACAGTAATCCTTTCTTCTGAGTAGATCTTAGATTATTTTGTAAAATGCAGAATTGTGCTAATACTTTAAAGGTAAGAAAACAAAATGAATGAAAGGATTTTAAGATGGATTTCATCTCAACAAGTGAGTGATGCACAATGCACCGTAAACATGTAACCCTCACCTCTTCTGCATTACAAGGTAACATATTGTTTTGTTTTCAGTTTACCTCCCACCCTCTAACTGTTGTTCTGTTTTCCATTACTGCAACTTGCAGTATAACAACAGAATCATTGAATCATATGAGAAGGGTCCAGCAAATCTTATTTGTTCCACCAAAATTCCTTCCATGTGTTGAAGATTCCTTTTTTCTTTTGCTAATTTTTGTCATGTGCTTAATTTTAGTTATTTCTCCCACACATTGGAGGCCAGCATCCTTCCCTCACCACTGACAGGTTTTAAGGCCTTACAAGAAGTAACCAAAGCCTGTTGACTTACCACATCCTTAGAACAATGTAATCACTGTGCATAACTAAAAGCTGCTCTCAAAAAGAGGGAGAGGAGAAGAGCAAAAAAGCATAGCAAAAAAAGAGGACTTGGACAGGAGAATGCAATCGGTGATTAAAATTAGAGATGCTAAATGGTATGAGAAGAGAACTAGACAAGAGCTAGCCCTCTTGCTAATATTGGAGGAACATACAATTTCAATATGGCTGACAAGACATAGGATCAATCAGCTGAATTCAAATGAGGGAAAATATTGCACCTCCTAGGTAAACTGAGCAAACTTATATGGGAGAGTACAAGGCAGTATGGGATTTTGAGTGTGTTTCTGCAGTAGGCCCTTTGAAGTCTCTCACCTAGAGCTTGGAATCATACAGGATTTCATCAGGAACTACTGTGCACTTCATTTGCTCAATAGTGCATTTTGTGCATATATGTTTGGGGGCAGGTTTCCAAACATTTAATGCCTCTTTCTTTCCTTTGGGAAAGGATAATTTGGGTCATTGGTCTCTAAAGAATTTTTTCCAACAATGGTTTTGATTTGCTTAAGGAAAGTGAATGGGAATTCTATTAGAAGCAAATGCATAGCAGAGACATCTACTACTGCCCTTTAACTGCTGGAGACTTTGCTCTTGTGTGTTTTATTCACCTCATAAAAAAAGCTTAGAACCTTGTAAAAAATATATATCACAGAAAAGATGTGAGACTTAGCACAAATATATACCACACACATAGGGTGGTCTTTTCTTTGTGTATCCAATAAACTTCCTTTTTTTTCGTGTGTTTTTGCTAGCTTCCCATTGTTTCCTCATATATGAATTTGCTTTGGCTTAGGCCATGCTGCCTCCATTGTTGTCGTGGCTTTTTCTCTCTCTACAAATTTATAGCTACACAATAAAAAAAGAGAGTGAGGATATACTTTGTTATCAGAGCCAAGGTATGTAAATGTTTATAAAAAGTGATGCTTATATTAATCTTAGGTAAACTGTAAGAACGTATAAAACGTAAATGCTTAATACTGTCTGGACACTAGATTTTGCTACAGGACTAGAACTTTTGCTAGCCAAAATGTTTAGGATTAGAGAACTGGAGCTGAGATCCAGTGCTGTCCCATATAGGTTTTGAATATGGAAGGTTTTAAAAACAGTGTTTGAAAAAGTATTTTAAAAAAGTATTTGGGTCATATTCATAGCCAGGTGCAGAGGGATCTTTGCATTCTTCCATTGGGTCAAAGGCCTGTATTTAGAGAGGTGGAGGACTCAACATGCTTCCTCATGGCCAGTCATCCATCAGTACAACTACTGTCCTAGCTGTCTTTGCAGTTTCTGTTCCTCATTCACATTCTCACTGGAGAAGCCAAAGACTCTGGAACATTGGTGCTGAAGCCTGGTCTAAATTATCTGTCTTTTGTAAGACAGAAGTTTGCTTTTCAGCACAGTCTTTAATTGCACAGAAGAAGTTAGGCAGCGTATTTGCACCAGCATGCTACTTATTATCAACATGGTTTTCATATGAGAACTTTTTTTTAAAATCTATTTGAGAGTACTCTCCTTTTTTAAGATGTTGAACTTAATTTTTTTTTAATCCTAGGATCACCCAGGTTTCCTGTAGAGGAATAATTTATCCATGCCCCTCCTCTATCTATTTTATCATGCTGTTTCTCATATGAGATGAATTTGTAGTGCTGCCTTTTAGTACAGGTGAAAGCTTCCAAGGGTCAGAAAAGCCCATGAAAATCACTGTTTTGATTTACTGGGTATTATTGGCCTTTGAAAATCACACCTGTAACCCCCTTTCTGGGCCCAATAGCTGCAGCTAGACTAAAACATTCTAGAGAAAAATGATAGTTTGACCAATAAGCGTACATTACCAATTTTGTGAAGCACTGCAGCCTCTGTACATTGATTTTTATTTTTTATGAGTTTTTTTCAGAAAATTTTTTGTTAGGAGAAAATACTTCAAATGAAAGTTACTACTTCTATAGTTTTGTTGCAGTTTTGTGTGCGTGTATGGGGAAACACTGTTTGGCCTATTCAGTGAGGTATCCTTTGCATAGCCTGTGTCTGAAGAAATAGGATGTTTTCTGAATAAAGGTTTCAGTGGTTTCTGTTTCATACCAGGGCATTTGGAATTCTGCTTCTACATTTTGAAATGGGTACATAAAAAAAAGATTGCATTTCTTCCTTCTCTCACCCATGTGAGCATGACTGTATTTCAGTAAAATACGAATCACAGATTTTGAAAGAAGTTGGTCAACTGTGATTTTTCAAAAGTTAGTGGTGTTTACTGTATTTACATCTGAAGTCTTGATTTTAACAGAAACTTTGTGGGCATTTTGAACATATTGCTGATGATGTCAGGAGATCTGTAAAAACCTGAAGGAGTTAAATAGGCTTTAATGATGCACTGGTGCAATACAAAGTGAGCTCGAAGAGGCCATAAAGCAGGCTGTAATATGGAGGTTGAACTTACATGAACAGCATAAACCACTGGGTGTGAAGCACTCTTTTCCTGGCGGCCACTGCTCTGTAAAGCTGGTTGAGAAGAAGCCTGCTTCCATGGGATTCCTCCTCATGAGGCTGTGGTGGGGTACTGTAGTGGCTGCGCTCTCAGGAGTTATTTCTTATTTGTCTCAGCAATGGCATTTCCATCTCATGAAAACTTCCAGGTGTCTGAAATTTCTCTTTATTTTGTGTTGGAATGAAGACAAGTCCACCCAAACCAATGGCTCTTTCACATGGTTTCACAAGAAGCAACGACTTCTGTTTCAAATTGAAACACTTGAATTTTTAACCAAATTCTCTTTTTTTTTCTGAAAGTGACTAGAAAGCTTTCCTGCATGTTAGGAACATTACCCAAAAAATCTCTTTCCATGGAACATTTTAACAGAACTTTATTCTTTTATGAAGAAAAGCTCTGTCAACTGACCATCTCTTATAAATGTTTCACAAACATTTTTTAACCATCTTACTTGGATTTGTACTTTCTTCCGGCAGGGCTGTGTGTCTGCAATGTGCTGTTATTCCTTTGAACAGTTACTGTTTCTGTATCAAGATAGTCCTTTAAAGACCAAAATGTTACTATCTGAATCTCTTTTGTACTGCTTCTCACCTCTTTCAAGCTAAGCCTTTCTTTATTGCCACCAAGGAAGTCCCCCCAGTGAAACCTGTCTATCTCTATCCATCACAACTTACTTTCTATGCAATCTCTACTGTGTCCAATTCAATTTGAAATCAGCCAGTGGGTTCAGAAGTTCCTGCTGGGGGGGAGAACACACCCACGCCCACAAACACAACATGCTCACATCAGCCTCATTTCCTTCGGAAACCAGTTAAAAACCACAGAAGTGTAAATTACTGCACATGGTGAAAGGCCTTGGTGAATGAGGCCCTGTGGTCCAGTCTGTGCTCTGAATTATGTTAGTGTCAAGGCAGATGAGCTGCGGAGACATCAGGGAGGCCAAGTCCACAGACCCAGCAGTAAAGCTGTGGCCTTGGGTGGTAAGGTTATGGCAGAGGTTATGAGGACTCCTGGACAAGCAGCCCACATGTCTTTGGCCTTATTGGTGTTTTATGTTAGTCTCAGTGCAATTTGCAAAGAGTTAACGAGAATTACCCGTGCTGACCACAGAAGCACTGCTGACACTTAAACAATACACTGACTATTCCTTACTTGTACCTCTTCTCCATGTTCCTGTCTGTCCTAAATGGAACCAAGGAAAAATTGGTTTTACTGAAGCTGGACTTTGAAATCTTCATTACTTAAGAAGGTTTGATATTGGTTTACAGACAGACAAAAAAGAGTTCACAAATGTCCACTACTAATATTTCCTTTTCACTCTCCTCAAGCTGTACTTGTGTCTCTTTTACAGCCTGTTTCTCTTTGGTGGTCTTAAACCCAGAAGACTCCTTCCAGAGCTCTGCTGTTCATGCCAGATGCCTGCAGTGAAATTCAGGGGTGGTAGAAATAGGCTCCAGCCATTATACAACCACAAAAATCTCCTGATGATTCAGAAATTTCATCTAAACAATAAAAATCAGGGTACAGATAAGAGAGAAAAGAAGAAAGAAACAAGATGCAAGTGTGTCTTGCCTTTACATTTCATAGCCTACATCTGTTGTAGCTAAAGATTTCATTAGTGCAGCTGTTGTCATGCACTGTCTATTTTATACTTAGTTCTTCCTCTGAAAACATAATACACTAAGTCTGGGCTGACTGTATTAGATGCCCTGTTCCTAAGATATTTGGGTGACTAGGGAGTGATTCTACCACTTTATAGATCAGGTTATTATCTGTGTAGAGCTTTAAAGGCTATCTAGAAAAAAGGGGTAGTGGTGGAAGGAAGTTACTGGAGTCAGCAGCTGTGGGAAAAAAGGAATAAAATATTGGAACATTTCTTTTTACATGCTTGGCAATAAAATTGAGACCAAAGGCCAAACTAGCAGCTGCTCATTCTCATTGAGATGTAGATATTTCTTGGGGGTATCCTGAGTCACATTTTCCCCTAGTGACAGCCACACTAATCCACTGATTTCAGCAGAGGAGGAATCTGACCTTGTGACTTTTCATTAGTGATAGTATGGCCACAGAACTATAAGAATCGCTACTCTAGAGCAGGAATCTTCCCCTGAGTGTTTCTGATGTGCACAACTTTGTTGATAATGCCTGCGATACTAATTCTGTCCTTTTTAAGTCAGTCATAATGGAAATGGGAGACTTGGTGAGAATCAGACCCACAGCTGCTGTTAGTCAGTAGTTTACCTAATTGAGGGTGTGGGTTTGCTGCGCAAACTAGTGGACTGAAGGTAACCAGGTTGAAGTTTTCTCTTCCAGCTTTTTTTGTGCGCATCTGTTGACATGAAAGAAAGTCTTCATTGTGGGAAAAGGAAATCAGGGCACAAGAAAATTGTAGAAACTTTCAGCCAGTAGCTGCCTGATTCTGGACATCAGATAAATCTTAGCAAAGGAGGCAGATCTGATGATATGAATAATCAGCTTTTTCTAAATGAGGAGAATAACTTTGGTCTTTCTAGTCTTCTGCCAACTGTTATTCCTCTTCCAGGTGTGGCTATTAGAGCCTCTCTGGTTGCATTTTACAAGAAATCATTCAGCTCAGTATGTGTCCCTCTGTCAGTTGTGAGCAAGATGTCTTGTGAGACATTGTTGTGACTGTTCGCAGTTGGTAACAAATATTTAGACATATAGAGAAGCTGGTAACAGAGTGTTACAAACCTGCAGAATTAACTGTCATCTGACCATGAATTCTGAGCTGGAATTTAGGTCAAATACAAGTTAATTGCCTCCATCTTTTTTTCTGGTTCTAGCCTTGGTCCCCCTGTTCCAATTGAATTGGTTGTTTGTGCTCCTTTGAAAAACCAAGCTTATGTCTGTTAAAAGGCCTGGAAATGTTTTGCCTGTGCAGGAAAAAAAAATTCTGAATCCCAACTTTGAGCTTTGTGTACTGTGATCAAGAATGTTATCACATAATAATTCAGGGAAATTATCTCCGCTCAAAGCATCTTCAAGTGACCACAGATATGTTCTATCACATTCTTTGGTACATCTTTAATGTGTTAGTGGACTTTTATTTCCCATTCCATTTGTGCCTTTCCCCTTGGCCTGTCACGAGATTTTTTTGTTTCGTCTTATCCTTCAGCTAGCAAACAAGGTTATAAGAACAAGATTTTAAAAACTGTTTGCTGTTGGGAAGTAAGTTTTAATCAATCAAATGCCTTACATGTATAAAAACTGTTTTAAAAAAACCCAAAAATTTATGTGGAGAAATCAACACACAAATAATACTGGGCTTTAGTTTATATTCCTTATTCAATTGAAAATACCATTGAAGTCATTCAGATTTTTGCTGAAGTGAGAACACAGAATATCAACCTTTGTTTCTTTTAAATACGGCTTTTTACTACATTGACAAGAACAGGTCTTACTCTGATATTTAGGTTCTGATGAAATAGTATCAACTGGCAGCAATGTCATTAAGGAAAAGAATGAGTGAAATTCTCTACAGGCTTACCACATGCTTTGGAGAAGGCTTATTATTCTCAGGCACAGTAGCAATAAAAAGTTCTCTACTCAGCTACACCAGTATAAAGCGTGATGTATGTCTAGTTTTGTAAATGGAGTTGATTCACATCTACTCAGTGCATTGCATAAGGTTCAAATGTCCTTGAAGAACTTACCAATCAGACTCCTTTACTATCCCAATATATTTTTTGCCAAAACCAACTTAAAAGTTACCACTTAAAGTGAATCTGGTAAGTTTTCAGGCAGACAGCCTTCTAATGGCATTACACTAGCTTAATGGGCTCTAGGGTGACATAAAGGAGAGAGAGAGATTACGTCTTGTTTTCCTTATCCTTAGAACCTCTGTACTAAGAAAAAATTAGCTGGAAAAAACTCTAATCAATTAAGAAGGGGACAAGGCAGGAATTTCTGAGGAAAGTATAATTTGGAAATGCTGATTTTTTTTTTTTCCAAGCCAGAACAACTTCCAGGATAAAAGTTAATTTCAATCAGTTTCTAATTTTCAGGCTCAATTTTGAGCAAAACCAGCAAGAAGTTACACTTCTGGCATTATTTAAATTAAAAATTTTGTTTTCCAGACTAATGACTATTTGAGATGCAAACTCCCATTGATACAAAAAGTTAATAGGACAACACTGAAATATCATGGATTCTAAAGAATTCTGAAGATGAAAATTGTGGAGAACCTTCACATTCATTCAGATCTAGACAGTAGCAAATTGAGAAATGGAAGTCTTATGTATCAATAGATAGCAAAAAGTTGTATCTTGCCACCATAATTACTCCTATTTTACAGATGGGAAGATTGAGGCAAAAGAGGAGGAATTTGGTTTTTTCCTAATGCCTAAAGGGGGTAGGAATGAAAAGGTATGTCAGGACGTTCATGCTATTTGTATTGCATCCTGACCACAGGAGAAGCAGTTCTGCGTAACTGCTAAGAGAGAGGGTATATCTGCTTGGGCACAGCTCTGGGAGCACAGGCAGATGAGTTTGTATCTACTTGTAGAAGTATCGGTTGGACTTGATGACCTTTGCTTGGACTTGATGATCTTAAAGGTCCTTTCCAACCTAGACAATTCTATGATTCTATGATTCTACCCTGTAGGACTTGCACTGTGACCTGCAGGGTTAAAAAGATGTTGTCTTTTCCAACCTGATGCTTATGTTTGGACTGTTGATAATGCTAGAATGGGTGTATTTGCTTGGAAGCAAAAATAGAGATGAGAGTTGCAACTTAACCTCTATTTGTCTAGACCACAGAACAATGTTGACTGCAGGGGGATTTTGGGAAGTCATGTGGTCTAACCTCTTGCTCAGAGGAGGTCAGCTTCAAAGTGGGGTCCACTTCAGAGTTAGATCAGGTTGCTCAGGGGCCAGACAGCAGTTCATGGGGTTTGGATGATGTTTTGAGCAGATTTATATTCCAGCTCTGTGCTCTAGGAGAGAAGCTATTTTACAACTAATTTAGATAATGTGGGCAACAGAGTTTTAGTGATAAAGAGTAAAACTCTCACAAACTTTGGCATTTGAACTGCTGAGATTAAGAACGGAACTCATCATCATTCAGGCCAGTATGTAATAACGATGCAAGTCAACAACTAACAGAGCAGCACCAAATGACACAATAAATGGCTGTCCAATAGCAACAGCTGGTTTGCCAGGAGGAGAAGCAACATGGGCAACACTGGCAGATGGTGCAACAAGCGGCAGCCCTGATCTAACACGTGGAGATGGTGCCAGCAGCCTAGCACAAGTGTTAACAACTGGATTAGCGATGGGGGCTACCCGGAGTATGCTTTGTTCTCTCTGCGTAAATGGTGATGTTAGCTAAGTGACTCTGATGAGCTAGCCAATCTATCTGCCCGTTACTTGTGTGGGGCCCAGCCAGGAGCAGGCAAAGCCTTTACCACAGAGCTGTGATGTGATGATGGAACCTGGCACCATGCCAAGTGGTCATAAGCGGGACCAACCACCCCCTAGAGCATCTCGTCATCTTTTCTCTAGTCTGCATGAAATTGTGCCCTCCTGTTCAGGCTGGCCATACTGAACTGATGTGACCTAACTGAAGAGATGCTCTGACAGTGATTCCAGGAAAGAGACAGATCCCTGGGGAAGATGGTTGTATATAATGGCTTGTGACCTCTGGCTGTGGTTGAAGCTGAAACATCGTAGTGGGGTGTGGGTTGCAGAGCTCATGCTTGTGAAACAATCTGCTCATGGCATGGGATGGGGATTTAGCACTGAAGCATCATGCTGAAACAATAACTGGCTCATGGGGAAATATGCAATGGCTGTGGCAGCACCTGGGTTGCCTTAAAAAAAGTCACAGGAAGCTTGGGAGGGGGTGAGAAGGTTTTACATTTACAGATACTTTCTTTGCCCCTAGTCATGCCAGCCTCTATGGGGCCTGGCAGGCTGGTGCCTTCTGTGCTAATGGCAACAGTAGCCTTGTGGCTACCTGAGCAGCTGCCCCTTCTGCCAGCCTCCCTCTCGGTGGAGTGGGGCAGGGAAGGCCAGCAGGGACTAGCAAGGAGCAGATGCAGCCCAGAGCTGGGTCTAGGAATGGGAAGGCTCTGAGGAAGCAATCCACCAGGAGCCGAGGATCTGGTTTGATGTGTTAGTGTAGAGGGGGCACCTATTGCAAACAGCTGCTCCAACAAGTGCTGCTCTGGTCATTGGGCCATGCCCCAATGAATGTGGTGGAGCTAAAAAAGATGAGCTGAATATTTTTCTTTTAGAAATGTCCTAGAGGGATAGTTTAGTTTGTGGTGTTAATAATGTAAGAATTCAGAGACAGTTGCTGGCAGAAGGGGAAGTGGATGTGGCCCAAAGCACTAGGAATTTCTCCTTGAGGAAAAAACTCACGCTTTTAGTGATCTTGAGGCTGAAGAAAAATCTTCTAGGTGGTAAGGGATTGCAGATGCTAAACGCAAATAGGATCATTATCTGTAGCTTCTGAAAAATACCAATAGGAAAAACTCTCAGGTATTAGAAATAGGTTTGCAATTTTAGGTACTGTAATGGTTAGGGTAATAGTAATAGAAATGTGAAGTACCTGATCAGAGGGGCTGGTTGCTTACCTTCTCAGAGAGGAAGGTAGGGATTGATTTAGGTGGTTAGGAAAGGAGAGTATCATAGTCTTCATAATTAAAGTGGAAAACCCTCTGCATCTTATGGGAAAGGCAAAGCCATAGCAAGCCGTGTCTAGCAAGTACTGTGATCTGCTCACAAAACATTTGCTCTACTGATAAGTAAGTACTGATATCAGTACATTGATATCAGTAGGCCAAAAGATGGGACCGACGGAGAACTGAAGGAAATTTAACATTACAGTCACTCACAGATGCTTATATGAGTTTAATAAGTTGTTGTTGCAGGGATTGTGAACATTTTCCAGAGACTCACAGTAAATGTGTCACTGCTTAGCGTAGGATAACCTGTACTGAGGAGTGACAGTGCTGGCAGAAATAGTGCTGAAAAGGTATCAGTATTAGAGAAGGAGCTGCGGCGAGAGAAAGCAAAGGAATTCATGTTCTACCAAATTATCTTTTGTTTCCTGGAGATGAGAAATAATACGTCTAGGTTACTGCATAGGAATGCAAGGTGGAATCATGGCAACTGAATACAATGGAGCCTTGGAATACAATGGAACTGTGAACGCATTTCTTGTATAGGATAATGTCACATGTTTCTTCCAGAGCTTCAGCCTTATTAGAACCCTCATGTCAGCTTCTGAGGAAGGAGATGGGAAATGTCTAAAAAACTCTTTGAATATATTAAGCTCCCTGGTGGCTCTCTGCCCCAAACAAGGATTTAATCTGTCATGTGGTGCATTGCCTGGAGGGTAGCGGTAGTCGTGTCACACCGTTCAAGAGATTTTGGAGAATGACAAGCTGGATAAGCATCCAGATACTGGCTAAAGCTAAATGGGGCACTTCCCAGGGAGAAAGCAAGCATCTGTGTTTCAGTTGGGCAAAAAAATATACCCTACAACCTCCTGTCCCTGCCCCCCTCCACCCCTGAACACTGTCTGCATGGGAAACCTAGTAAAATGGCAGAGCTCAAAACAGCTGTGAAATTCTCACTGGCCCTAGCATCTTCCTAAATGTAGAGCTGAACTTCTGTCTTATTCAAGAGGGCCCATAGCGCAGAACACGGGATGACTGTCTTGGTGCCATCAGCTGTATTTGTACACCAGGTAAGAGGGAAAATAAACTCACGCAACACTGAATGGTAAAGGCTTCCCTGAAAAGTGAAGAAATTCCAAAATCCTCTCCTTTCTTGGATCTGGCATCATCTGCTACAAGGCTGTCAAAACCTGGTAAGGGTGAGGCATCTTGTGAAGCATGAGATACTGTTCTTCGGTGGAATGAGATCATGTTTTCAGAGGGTTGTGTGAAGTATATCTGCCACTTTTCATGTGAAATCTTTGGCTTGGTCACAAGGAAGATCTAGGAAAAATAGTGAAACGTAATCACTGTTACTAGTTATGCCAGCAGATTATCCTGTTACAATGTGTGTTCCGTGGAAATGGCCTGGACATCTGTGATTGAAAGATAAACACTCAGTAGCCTTCTGCCTGGGAAAAAGGCTGTTATTAATCAGCGTATACGCGCACTTGAAATAAGTAAAAGAATATGTAACAACTTTCACTTTGGAAAAACTCACCCATCTTCTCACTAACCATGCGCAGGACACTTGCTGAGCAAAAATGAAATTAAATCTATACAAAATTTCCATGTCCTCCAGATTCAAATTACCAGGGGAGCATAATCTTTATAGTGGAGATGAAAAATAAACGATTAATGGGAGCTTGGAAATTATTTATTTGGAAGGCTATGAGCCCAGCCCAGATTTTGATAGGAAGGAAAGTTACGTTCTCAGCATGCAAGTGGGTGTGTAAAGGAAATAATCCTTTGAAAAATAGTCCTGGGACTTATACCAGAGACCAAAAGTTGGGTCAGTCACTAGTAGCAACTCAGTTTCCAGGATGGGTGCTGGAATGGCCTGGATTCCTGTTTCTTGGTGATGATCACAGGGTAGGTTGATACCAGGATTTCTTGTGAATGATGTAGAAACAGCAGTCTTTGCACTTGGGTGGCCATCTGCAGGAACAGAGGCCAAGATGAGATGTCATTATTTTGGGAATGTCCAAATCAGATACATCTAGACCTGCTCTTCCAGAAGACTGCCAGAAATCTTGGCCTAAGGACAGATGATCCAGCAGCTGTATTGAGGCCCTGCCCTTTGAAAGAGATGTCTGGGATGTAAATGTAGAGGGGAGGATTAAGGAGAATAGTTGTGCTATCCAGCATATTGCTGTTATTCTGAGTATTACAGAGTGATGCCATGCTTTGGTCCTCCCATAATTGCATCCTGTTTTGCAAGTGGAACCTCAGCTTCTCCTCAAGGCACCACTAAGAAACATGATGGTAAGATCCCGTCTGGGGTACCTTGAAGGAGAACTTAAGGAGAGGAGGTGGACCGTTCAAATGAGGTTTTGGTTTTTGGTTTGGTGTGGTGTTTTTTGGGTTTTTTTTGTTGTTTTTTTTTTTTTTTTTAATAGGGTGCCATTGAACAAATAAATCTCATTGCTTGCTCCATAACTGAAAAAAAATCTCAGAAAAGGGTTTGTCAGTAAGGGAAAGAAGACTCCTTTGGAAGAGGGGAGAAAGGTCTAAGGAAGGCCCCCAACAAGGAAAAGAAGGTAGTCAGTTTGCTGAGATTGGAGAATATCTTCAGTTAGGGAAAGCTAAGTAAGGAAGCCTCCTTCTGCATGTCCAGTTTTGGCCATGTCTGTGTTTTCCTAGACCTTTTCCCTATGCCCTGTAGATGTGGTCCTCATCTCAACTGGAGGTGATGCCGATCAGGGGGCAGGTTAATTCACTGGAGAAGGTGAATTTGAGCACAGTGGTTTCTGGAGCTGAACCATGGTTCAAAGTGATTTTGGTATCTTTTTGCTGTTTTGTTTTTTACACAGAGGAATTGCAAAATTGTCAGTGTGTATGTATGTCATGCACAAGACAAGGTGGAGGTGGCCTTGACAAATGCAGAGTCTGCTGTGTATAGATTCTGTCTGTGAATGGTTCTTGTTCACTGAGTTCTGCCTCACTTGGAGTCCTAATGAAAAAGCATCTGGTTATTTCTTCTAAGGGTGTGCAGTATGAACTGACCAAACTTTACCTGTGCTGCCCATTGGTATGGTCTTTTTTTAACAAGGCAAACCTTTACACAGGGTGTTACAGGTGATTCAGGGAGGAAATCTGTGAAAAATATGTGATGGCTACTCCTGATTTTCAGGGCAGGAGAGTACAGCTAAGCAGCTTCTGCCACTGTTGGCAAATAACTGAAAAAGCATATTGTTTACTATAAAATAAATAAACAAAATACAAAGGCTGTGACCTGTATGTATAGGAGAAACTTGGACTTTTTAAAGCCTGTTTGCAGAACTCAGCCTGGCACTATAGAAGCTGAACAGCTATTGTAAGATCTAATGGAAGCAGAGGAATTTCTCCAGTGTTGTCATTGTTTGCAACAATGGATCTAGCTTTACCAGGGAGAAGGCTGTATGTGAGCATGTAGTGAGCGTACCACTGTTACCACCTTTGCCATTTTTGCCTCTCCTCACTGGCCTTCTGGAGCTGTCCAGCAGAATCATAGAATCGTTTAGGTTGGAAAAGACCTTTAAGATCATCAAGTCCAACCGTTAACCCAGCACTGCTACCCCACCACTAAAACATGCCCCTAAGCACCTCATCTACCAGTCTTTTAAATACCTCCAGGGATGGGGACTCAACCACTTCCTTGGGCAGCCTGTTCCAATGCTTGACAACCCTTTTGGTGAAGAAATTTTTCCTAATGTCCAATCTAAACTTCCCCTGGCACAACTTGAGGTAATTTCCTCTTGTCCTATCACCTGTTACCTGGGAGAAGAGACCAACCCCCACCTCACTACAGCCTCCTTTCAGGCAGTTGTAGAGGGCAATAAAGTCCCCCCTCAATCTCCTTTTTTCCAGGCCAAACAACCCCAGTTCCCTCAGCCACTCCTCGTAAACTTGTGCTCCAGACACCTCACCAGCTTGGTTGCTCTCTTCTGGACATACTCCAGCAAGGCAACATCTTTCCTGTAGTGAGGGGTCCAAAACTGAACACAGTATTCGAGGTGGGGCCTCACCAGTGCCGAGTACAGGGGCACAATCACTTTCCTACTCCTGCTGGCCACAATATTCCTGATGCAAGCCTTGAAAGTCATGGAGGTGCTCTGTGGCAGTCTCTGGTAGGAGGACAATCCTTAGGCTGATCTCGTCCAGGCAACCCATTCTCATGTTTCTTATGTGCAGAGGAAGCCCAGGCATACTTCTGCTTAGACAGTCATTTGTCTTTCATGACAGCTGACAAAAAGAGCTGAGCAACTTTCCTCAGAATTTCCATCTTGAAGAAATCCTGACAAGCTGATCTTTGTTTCAGCTCCAAATTGGAATGAGAAGATGGTATAATGGAAGTTTTTTTTGTGGGTGAAAATCCCAGAGGAGTTTTCATGAGAAATAACTATTTGACAGAGTGAAGCAGTTTAGTCGAAACCAGTCTGTCCTTCCAAACACTTTGAACAAGTCATGGACAGCTGTGGTTTTCAGGGCCGTTAACATTATTTTGCTTTTCAAGTCACGGTCTTGATTTGGTTGAGGTATCTTTTCATGTCTGTCATTTCCACCTTTGACCTTATCTCTGAACAAAAGTGTTGTTGGTGTGCAATTTTATTATCATGAGCTCTGCACAAATCAAGACTTGCTACATTATTGCCAATACAAAACATTTTCTTAAACACAAGAAATGAAACTAGACTGAGACTGCCTTAACTTTTGCTTCTGATGTTAAAAATCTTTGTACTTGAACAATAAATGAGGCCAAAAAAGACAATTCAGACTGAGTATTTCCCCATCAGAAAATGGGATTTAGTGAAAATAGTAATAAATCTCTGCATCTGTTTTGTGGTGTTGTCTCATGGGACCCACAGTTCCAAGTCTCTCTTGTTTTTATTCTCTCCCCCAGGACCTGGATGGTATCTGCATTACATTGTGGGATCCGCTGATACTGTACTGTTTTATGAGTGATGAAATCTGTCAAAAAAGTGCAGGTTTTAGGAATGCAGATGCTGTAAGACACCCAGAACTACTCACCTTCAGCCATAGAAGGTTTTCATTTAGTCACTGAGATGGATGTTGACATCCCAAAAAAGTATTTGGGTGTGACTTTTTTTTTCCCCGATGAGAATTCTGTGGCAATTTGTTCTTTCCTGCAGAATAATAAGAATGCACTTACTGCTTATTCTTCAATGGGAAAAAATAATTAATTGGGTTGTTTTTTAATTTGTTATTATTTGGATTGTAGTCACACTTACAGGTCCCATCCGTGTTTGGGACTCCTTTCCCTGGGCACTATGCATCCTCTCAGTAAGACCCATGTGAAAAAGCAAAGTTTGGGAGGGAATGAACACATAAGCCTTTTACATTCCATTCCCCAAGAGGATCTATAAGAGCAGGATTCAGAGTTATTATAGAGGTAACAGAAACTGAGGCATTTCCACCAAGTGTTCTACAATCTTAGGTAAAAAAAAAAAATGTATTTATTTAAAATAAACTGGTTTCAATGACATTTTCTCATTTCTCAAATCTTCACTCTGGACTGGAAATTTCTTCCATCCAGCCGACATGGGTCTCTGACCAATCTAAAGCACCCCAACTGCTGCATGCTCCTGCTAATGTCTTTCTCTTCATATATGCCAAGATAAGGAAGTTTCTTTACCTCCCTCACAGTGAGCAATCACAGAGATCTAGAAATTCTGCAGTGGAAGAAAACAGAAGGGTCTGGTCAAGTGATTGACCGGTTTCCTTTCTGGGTTACTTGTGTCAGGGACAGATTGATGTGAAGAACTGAGAAAGGATGCGGTAATGTGCCTGAAAGGGAAAGGTGAAAAGATTTTATGGGTTTAGGAAAGAACACTAAAACCTCTACATGCTGAGCTACGCTTTATCAAGTCTGGAAACCTTGCAGAGCTTACCCTTTACTCCCCATTACTCAACATCACATGACATCTGCCTGGTTTCTGTATGGAGATGAAATTATGGGTACTGGGCAAGGTGCTGGAGATAACATGCCTCTTTTTCTTGAGCTTCCTTTATTCTAGTATGTTTGCAGTCTTGGCTCAGTATTTAATCTATTTAAGAAAGTGGTTATGTAGCTTTGAAATGTGATTGGGTGATATTGCTAATTTTATGTGTCCTTGAATGGGGAGAAGGAAATAATTGGCTGCTCTGTTATGTCTCGAGGCATTGGAAATGAAATTGCTTTGACTTCTGTCTAAAATAGCTCAGACCTGTTTGCCCAATACGCTGATAAAACATTGGAATACTTCTGTTGAAATCAGTATTTCAGAATGCTCAAATGAAGGCAACCTGTGGGTAACCAGTTTTAAGTATTTAAGGTATGAGCAATTCCTGAAGGAAGGTAAGTCTTTAGTGAAACTTAAATATTGTAGTACTCCTTATTCTGCACTGTTATCAAATTCTTCTCAGTTGTGGTTTCTGCGACAGGCTGATTTTCTCCATCCCGTGCTCCAAGAAGTTACTATTTTCATTCACCATAAGAAAATAAACTTAATGGAAGTATATATAAACATTTGCTTCAAGCTACTCCAGTAGAATCCAATCCAATATGTACAGAAGTCTTTCTAGTGACTGCAGTTTGATCATTTGCATACAATCCTGTACTGAATTACAGTTTAGGGTTTGGTTGTTTTTTTAAAGAATAGGAAGAAGTCTTTGTTAAAAAATAACATTTGGTATTTGTAAAATGAATCCAAGTGTAGCTGGTTTTCTGTTGGGTTACACAGTTTTTGTGTGTTGTACTTTTAGCAGTTCACATGTGTTCAGAATTATTGATCTGCATTGAATCCAGTTTGATCTTTAGCTCCGGATGCTTGTTACTTACATAGCTATCTAAATTCTTCACAAGAATGATTTATCCTACTTGATTCCTAGCAAATCATTGCTTTCTCTGACTGTAACAGGTACTTGCTGTTTTGCAAGTGCATATGCAAAGGCATCTGAACAAAACTATATAATAAAAGCAACCCTGAAGAGTCCCAGTTAAGTTTGCTGGGTTCAGAGGGCACAATTCATCCTTCACTGTGTAAGTCAGGTCCATGTGGTGTGCTACTGATTTTGGGTTAGTACAATAAAAAGCCAGATCAGACTCCTTAGCTGTGAAAGGAATGGCTTTACAGGTCGTGGTCATATTTTGGTTTGCTGGTGACACGAATACATAGCTGTACACCAATGTATGACTTAATCCTTCTGAATTTCTATGACATAAATGTGCAATTACTTGAATGTGGCACCAAGAGAAGCAGACTGCATAAGGAGTTGAGTTATTAGAAGTATCAGCAGACTCGCTCATCCTCCATCTCAGGAGAAACAGATCCCATGTGTCACCATAGGATGAGATAGCTCAGCTTCTTATTTCATGCTCTTAAGCTGGAGCCTGAACAGGACTGTGTGCTGCCACTCATAGTGTTCTTCTTCTGGGGCAAGGGAGCACCAAAGTGACCCTTGGAGTGATAAGCTCCCTCAGTTGCGGTTGGTGTGCAGATTGTCAGTTCAGCAAAGTCCCAAAGAGTTACAAAGTACACTGTATGTAGGACTGGTCCCATTAGGTTAGACATCTGATTTCTCTTTCTGCTTTCATGTTAATCTCATAGGGCTGCTTCTCTACACATCAAATGTTTTGATTCGATCCCCTTCTTTGCCAGTCAAACCAAGACTGTACAAACTCCATGTCTGGGCAGGTTTTCTCTTGATGTGTCATGCAGCATGTCCTTTTGCTCCAGCCAAGCTCAGATCATATGTCAATCATAGGAAGTTTAAAAAAAAAAAAAATGTGGTTGAACCACAAAACCAATTTCCAAGACAGAAGATCAGAAATAGAGATGTTGCAAATGGGATGCCAAAATATCCTGGCCATCTGGGAAGAGGCTGTTGGGCAAATTAAATAGAAATTTTCTGTGGAGATGTAACAAATGGCATGTGTGTGACAAAGCCTGCAAAAGTCTCTGCAGTCCTTGATTTGGGTGAGTGATGGACTGGACTTTGAGTAGCTGTTTGATATCCTAATTATTTATAGAAAAGTTAGCATTATTATTTCCCAATGACCTTTGCTCAGCTGTTGCTTTTTAGTTGTGCTAATTGTCACATATATGAGTTATTTGTGTAGAATGAAAGCACTAATACAGAGGAAACTGAAAGTGTCTGGTGTAGATGTTTCCCCTTACCCTTCTGCATGCATAGAAGAAAACAGCATTTAACTCCGGCATTAGGTGTCAATAGTGACTATTGCTGCCTGTATTGCTGATTCCTAAAGCTTGGTCCGCTGTCAAGATGATGTGACATACGAATCTGTCACACTGCAGTATGCAGAGAACTACTCAAAACAAAACAGTCAACGATTCAAAAAGAAGTTTCATTGTTCTTTTTTTCTCTGCTGACCACCAAAAGTGTAAGATGCCATTTTTCATTGCTTAGCCTTGGGCATTAGGTGTGACAGTCTGTTTAATAGCACTGGTTTTTAAGGTGGCATAGCCTAAGGAATGATATTTTGGTATAAATTGACATCATTTCACTGATTTTGCTAGTGAGAGAATCATTTGGATGAAGTGAGGATCATACTTACAGTCTGTATCCCCAAAATCACAAGTGTATGCCAAACCACCTGAGCCTTTTGTGCTCATATTCAGTGCAGAGGTCTGATGACTGCAGAATACCTAGGCTGGTTTAAGAGGACATTACGTTCAGAGGTGTGAATGTACCTGAGTAGACTCAGGCACATTCTGTGGATTGACTGAAGTATCCCAAGATTACTGAGCAAGGAAAGACTGTAGAAGTCTGTCTGCTGGACTCTCAATTTACACAAGAAATATCTGAAAGTTTGGTTCAGTTATGTGTCTTTGCAGAAGGAAAGGTGGACCTGAAAATTACATCATGCTGAGACTTCCTTCCTCCTTCTCCTTCTACGTGGAGTCTTGGAGTGGGTGATATAAAAATGTTGTGCCAGTTCTGCTCTGGATGCCTGTACTGGATACGTGAATTCTTTTGCTATCTCTTCTGGGTGAAAATGACCCAAGAGACAAAGCTCATGTATCTAAGGGAGACCTTCCTCCTACACACACAATTCCAAAATGCTACTTTTTTCTTTAGCATTCAGTACATTTGAGAGGAAAGGGTAAGGGTGTTATTTCTCACCAAGAAGAACAAAGCTCTCAGCAGTATTGTTTTTTTCATCAGAAGAAGCCGGAGTAAGATGAGCACCAAGTTAAAGGAAACAATGGAAGTGTAAATGTCATTTAAACATCTACATCTGCAAGCCATTCTCTCCTGAATGCTTGGAAAGTTTACTGTCTAAACATAACTTTTTCTTACTCTTTCCCTGATCTGTCTAGCTCTGATTGTTCTCAGCCTCAGGACAGAAGGTGGGTGCAGCGCACGATACCATGCAGTGCAACCTCTCTGCAGAAGTCTTTAAAGTCCAGATATCTCTCTGTGCAGAGCATCTGAAAAGCTCTGCCATTAAACAAGCAGGTGGAAGCCTCGGCAAGGAGCCCAACACAGGAACTAAACCATTGCATGCATGGCCCCATTAAAGTACCTTTCAGTTTGGAAATGAGAAAAATGCCTTAGGCAGACCATTCTCAAAATAGCGTTGTGGACACAAAGCCAATATAAACATTAGAAGCTCTTAAAGTGCATTTGTTTGAATCATGGATTTGAATTGACTCCTTCACCGCTGACAGACAGTGCATATATCTCGCTAGCAGCTCTCCGGAGAGTTCTCAGCTGTTTGCATCGAGAGACAGAGACTGTTCTTTGGGGAGGTTTCTGTAACATGGCTGTTTCTAGAAGGTAAAAGGTCAAAAGCAAAGTTCTAGAAACCTAGCAAATAAAATACTATGATAGCCTTGCCTATCATCTGTGTTGACAGAATTCTCTTGCAGTTATTAACGTTATTTATTTGTTTTTACAACAGCAACACTAATTTATTTTTATTAGAAGCCCCAGCTGTTTTTGGGGTTCCATTGTTATAATCACTGGAGGGTCATGTCGTAACAGGCTGGTCCTCTTTGAAATATTAATGCTTTATTCTGAGCAGCAAACTCATGTATGGGAGGTAAGAGAGATTCTTCTTCCTATTCTACAACTGGAAAATGGTGGCATGCAAAATTTCATAAGTTGTCCAAGGCCAAGGCCACCCACAGTCCAGAAACTGTAAGCTGGGGATTGTAAATCTGTCAGCTTTAATGAGGTATCTGGCTAGAGAGAGTCTCATATGAGTCCAGTTTAAAAACTAAGCAGAAAAAAGCCCTGAAAATGTGCTATGGCCAGCATATTGTGTGCGCGGTCAGCACTGCTAAAGGCAGTGCAGCATGTCTCCATGTACTTGGAGTGCACATATGTGTATGCTCACCTTGGTCAAGACTGAAGCAGAAAAGTGGAAGATTTCAATAGAGAGAACAAAGTTTGCTGAAAATGCAGACCATACAGCTCTGAAACTACAGTTTGCCTCCTTTCTCAAAAACGAAGCAGTTACAACCACTTTTACTACCATGAGTAACATTTCCGACATGTCCCTCCACCACTGCAATAACAATGAACATAGGCTGTTTTTTTGGGACATAACAGGTCTTTGTTTTATAAATCAGCATAGAATTCCTTGACCCACTGCGTTAGGCGTCTCCCCTCACACCTGCACAATGCAGGTGCTCGCAATTAGCTGGGTGATGTTTCCTGACTTTCACCAGGAGGTCAAATACAAAGTGCAAGGAGGGAGAAAATAGTCTGGCATGTGGTGGTAGAGGGGGCAGGAGGAGTGGAAATGAAAATGATTTCCATTCTGAAGGAAAGAACTTAAAAAAATTAGATCATGAACTCCTAATGGCTGGATATTTCCTGTCCTCCCTCATTCCATAGTTTCTGAAATATGAAGATAGGATGTTTCAGATGGAACCAACTTGCCAGGATGATGGAAGGTTGCGCAAACTGAAAACCGTAAATGTTTTCCTTTCTGGGGTTTGGGAAGATGGTGTTCACGGGTAACATTTGTGTTGCTATGACCCCTTAAAGGACTAGGCTTCACAAGTCCCACAGATAATTGCTGATGTCCTGCTTTAGTCACTGTTCAGGTAGTTTGAGATACTTCTTGGGGAAAAGCAGCAAACTGAGCAGGAAAAAGCCTGTTCTCACCCAGAAAGAGGGCAGAGTGCTATAGAGAAGAGCTGCATCATTTAAGATAAAGGAAGTCTAATTTCTTTTGTCACCTTTGATCATTCTCCATTTCTTTAATATCGTCTGCAGGGGAAATGCCACCAGCAGGTGGGATCCAGCAGAGGAGATGTCATCGGGAGGCAGGGGTTGGCAGGGGAAATAGCACCAGCACAGGTACAAACATTTGTCTCTAGGGATGGGCAGCTTTCACGTGCGTGCAGCAGGATGCAACTGAACCTTCTAGAAAGAGGCAGAATATCTTGAACAATTCCTCACTGTCAGCATCTTGGGGGCCCTCAGGACATAGCACTGCAGAATAGAAGCAGGCCAGGTGAGCTGCACTGGTAGCTCAGCCCAGGCCTAGGGCACACCCCGCCTCTGATGCAACCTACCAAACCCCTTGATACAATAAATAGGGAATATGTTATTTTTCCATCTTGGCTGTATATGCTATATTAACAATTCACATTGCAAGGAAAGGAAGGTACTCCTTCAATTAGGTGCTAAAACAGGCTACTTCAGGCCAGTCCCGTGCAATTGGAAATGCTTTGCTCCTCACTATCTAATTTTCCCTGAAGTGTTCGTCATGTTTGTTCTTGCTTCTTTGCAGCTGTTAAATAAAGGAACTCCTTCAATTTCAAAAAAAGATCATCTTAAAACCAGCTTTGATTCTTGTGAATCACTAGATTGCCTAAATCATACCCAAATAGGGGGGTTTTTTCTGTATTGCATTATGTTAGCGAAATCTGAAAGTAAATCCCCTGTAGTCCCTGGGAGGAGGTGGAAGGTGTTTGTGTTTTTTAAGCTGTGGCCAGCCCTGCTCAGCTTGCCACACCTGTGCCAGGTTTTTTAGCAAGGAAGGGGCTGAGCTTGTAATGAGAAGGTTGGTTTGCAAGTAGTATGTTTTTGCTGGCTTTATGGAGAGCTGTAAACTGAGGTAAGGTGGATTGGGAATATACTACTATGTAAGAGTGAGCTGTAGTAGTTCTGAGCTTGGGAAAGAGCTCTTTTTATAGGTTGAGGGTGTTAGCTGGGGAATACTGTCTGGATTAAAGCTGTTGCTGTGAAGGTGCCTCATGAGTTAGAGCAAAGAGTGTGGGGAAGCAGCAAGGAGTGGAGTTCAGCTGCTCTGCACAAGGTTTCCTGAAAACAGAACATTTTCTCTTTGGAAAAAGAGAGACTACTGAGGCCACTGCTGAGAACAAGGAGTAAGAATGAAAGACTTGGCAATGTGGTTGTAGCCCTGGTCCTCCAGTGAGTCTTGTTGCAGAGGAATGATGCCTGGCAAGCTTGGTGCAGCAGCAAAGAGTAAAAATGAACCCTGTTTAATTGGGCTACGTGAGAAATCCAGGGTTGCTTTTTCCTCAAGAAAATCCTTCTTTGGAGGTCTGGGACTTGATTAACTCACTTGTTGTTACCTGCCTAGGAATGGCTGGTAGATGAGATCTGCTTCAGACTTAGGCAGCTTCTGGAAGTGATGCAGTGTTAGGATGTGCTTCAGAATGGTGTGTCCTGTGGGACCTGTGTTGGGTCTTAAAGTGCAAATGTCTTTGAGAAGCTTGTTTGGGATACCCCAGTCTATAATACCCTTGGCAGAGATGGTGGGCACTGGGTGGCATTATATTATATATGTGCATACAAGAAGGTACGTGCCAAGGTACTGCGGAGCTGTGGTGAGCCTGCGACCTTGCTTTGCATGACTGTGTGTGCCCTCTCTCTGTAGCCTACTAACCTGCGTGCGTTCTCTGCAGCTGAGGATGAAAAAAATAAGGCTGAGTCTTGTGCTGCACTCTGATATTTGAGCCTTTTGTTAAACTGGTGGCATGTTTTAGGGTAATGCCTGTGAAGTTAAAGCTTTTATCAGAACAGTAGTGATGCTTTAAGTACAAGGGGGATGTTGGAAATCCTGGGGTATTGCAGGTTCAGAGAAAGGATGATGTCACTTAGACCTGCTTTTTAAGCAGGTTCACCATAATCTGCAGACATTTATTGGTCCAGATGAGATTGCCAGCAGTTAATGTCTGACCTTCATTTCTTTTGCACTTTAAGGAATTAAGACAGATGTTGATACATACTGTTGTCATTGACTGGAAAGAATGGCTTGAAATCCTTTGTTCTAGGATGTAAAATTTAATTTTTCTTTTGTTACCAAGACAAGTTAAGATACGTGTAACTCCTGGAGCACCAACCAAGGCTTGTCGTCCTCATGCGCAAAGTGATGGCCAATGCATTGCTATTCCACAGAAAAGTCTGAAGCTACTGTTATTTATCCATCCCTCCCAACTAATGGGGCATGTAGAGTGGTGAGGAACACAGTCCAAGGGGTGTTAGTAATTATGTTGTGCACTCAAATGTCTAGGAAAGTGAAAATACTAGTAATGTTTTGCCTGCTCTATGCGATGCCTGATGCAATTAATCCTTGCTGTTTGAAACAGACTGTGGTTTGGGCAGGACAGGGGGGTAGAAGTTGTTCATCAAACCCAGTGCTTTTTGAAGTTTGTTCCCTTATGTATCAGCAGGGATGTGTGCGTGGTTCAGAAGCTCGCTTATCATGTAGAGTGTATCACTTGCTGGCTTGTCTGGAGTTCTGTAGGGGCCAGTATTTCTTGGTGGATTATTTTTTTGTATTTTTTGTTTTGTTTTCATTAACAATAATATTGTGGTCTGTTAAGACTGGGTCCTGCAAAACGTTGATTGGAGCAGGAGATCATTTCTGCCTGGAGCCCACTGAATCTACTTGAAGAGAGAGCAGGGTTGGACAGGTAACAACATCTCAGCAGGGGGCTGAGAAATCTGCCACTCAAGGAGAGGCAGGAAAACCACTGCTTGGGAGTAGCCAGCCAAGATTAAGAGAGCAGAACTAAAGACCTTCCCAGGGCGGAACTTGTAAAACCAGTCCTAGAGGGGAAGGCGGTAGGAGGAAAAGGTGGTGTACAAATGTCTTAATCTTGCATAAAAGTTCTGTACAGGAGATGATCTATGAGCCAGACTCAGGATGGATTGGGGTCTGATTTCAGGCTGTCTTGTAGTGTAGCTGTTGCCTGCCTCTTGCTGTGTCCCTCCAAAGTGGTGGTGCTGTATCCCAAGACCTGCAATCCATTAGGAAGTTCTGAACCCTTCACTGAGAATGTATATACACATCCTGTCTCGTTTTATTCTTTTTCTAAGCAATGTTGTTTTGGCTCAAGTGATGAATGGTATGGTAGGAACCTATCCTTTCCTCCATTCCTATCAGCTCCAGAAGCTGAGGGAGGCCTCTGCAAGGAATTTCTTCATAAAATATTTTTTCTGAGTCTCAGCAGAACAGCAATAAGAAACAGAAATGGTGGGGTGTAGTAAATGTAATGTGCATGCTGTAATGGAGGAATAATGTTTGACACTTGCAGCTTAAATGGAATGATTTTTCTAACCTCATGACCTAAATTTTGTGGAATTTCTGTCCTTGGAATGTTCAAGACTCAACTAGACAAGTCCCTGAGCAACCTGGACTAATTACACCTGCTCTGAACTGGAGGTTGGAGTAGATGACTTCCAGCAGTCCCTTCCTACTTAAATTATTCTGTGATTTTAATAAGATTATCCCATACCTTGGTACCTCTTCCTCTGTGTGATGTGTGATATATGTTACACTATTTTGGCAGGGATTTTCTGATTCATTAAAGTCCTCTACACTAAAACAAATCCTTGAAAAGATTAATACATATTATACCACATAATATCATTTTACTGTGTGTGCTACTCTTCATATCAATGCTTGGCTGAATTCGTGGCTGCTGTAAATCACTTTAGCTATGTGGATAGTTAGTTGCAATGCTTTAATTTCTTTTATATATTCACATCTGAAACTTGTTTTTCTTAGTACTATGTCTAATGTGAGGTGCTTAAAGGGAGATTAATGTTGGGGGTTATCTGTTTGCTTTTAAATTCATAATGGGACCTCTTTCTAACTGGGCTAAGGGTCCTCTGGGACAGCCAAATAAAATTAATGATGGCTTCTAATCTTATTGCTACTGTGATTTAAAAGATCCTCTGTGTACATGAGAACTGGGCCCTAGGATGCTTTCATTTTAAGATATGAGTCCAAAGTACTTATTTAATGTTAACTGCTTTCAAGCTGGTGAAATGTCACTGATTTTTATTGGCAGAGAATTTGGCCTATTCTGCAGTGTTTGAGGGTTGACAGATTGAAGATCCAACCTCTGCCAGTTGGCTAGGAGAGAACACCAAGCCTTGGATGTACATAATCTTGTGGGAACACCCTACTTCTGAAATCGGGAAATATTTCCTTAAACTGCTGATTGCTGGGAGGCTATACTGCAGGAAGGATAATGCACTTGCTTTGTTTCTGTTCATAAACAGCTGTTTCCTGGACATGGCTGGAAACAGGGTACTGGACTAGAAGGACCTTTGATTTAACTCATTTTGGTTGCTGTTACTTCTCTGTAAAGTAATAGCTAGTTGGAGCTATGCCTAATAATGGTTGGTAAAGGAGGACCCAGATAAATGATACAGCTGGGGATTAAGGGAGATTGCACTGATGAAGAGTGATGGAGGTGGTCATACTTGACTGTTGAAATGAGGCTTAATTGCTGCTGTTCAACAAATACTGCTGCTGTTCAACACATGTTGCTGGCTAAAGTCTTCCTTGATTTTTAAGGTCTTAATCATATTGCCCTGACAATCAGCAAAATGGCCATATTATGTGGGCCACAAGATGTCAACAAAACACACCCACTGTCCACATTTGGCAGCGTTTTTGAAGAAGTGAAATAACAAGCTCCAAGAGAGCCAAACCAAACCCAAAATGAAGACAAAACCAGAAGGACCATCCAGATGGGTGTGACACTGTCTCTATTATTGAAACAGACCTTTTTTCCAACGGGACTCATGACACACTTGTCCCAAACTGGAATCCAAGTCATCAGGTTTATGGTAACAAATGATTCAAAGTGAGCCACTCCCTCCCCTTCTGTATGTTCAGGTTTCTTTAGATGTCTATCGTGAGATGAAGGAAGGACGAAATCTGTGGTTGTCTAACCTCAAACCTCTAATGCAAAATTCTATTACTGGTGATGGATAGGGTGTTGTGGGTGTTGTCACTGCAAAATACACTGATTAGGTTGATGCGTGCCTTAATTCCGGGTTGTCTCAGACATATTTCAGGCACCCAGGTCACTCTTCTAAAGGACTTAATGGAGGCTTTCAAAGCATGGAAATCTCATTGTGTCCCAAAATATAAGGACTAAGATGATCAGGGAGCCCTCTGAAAATGTAACTAATGTTACTGAACACTCTCTATTTACTTTTTCACCTATTGCATGACTATGAAGATGTATAGGCAGTTAATTCTTTATAACCATTGCTTATGCAGAATTTTAAATTAAACATTCTTCTTATTTATTGAATATTTAAAGACCCTTTTATGAAGTATAACAGAGTAGAAATCAATAGTTGAGTTGTCCATAAACAAAATTTGTAATTAGATGTTATAAATGGAGTAGCTCTTAAGTTTTTCCTCTGGATTGAAACATTAGCTAGAACAAAAATATCTGCTTTAACTTTTTTAGTTCAGTCTGACCCTTGTACTATGCTATCCGGCTTTCCAAATCTGCCATGGTCAATTAAGGTTCATGGCACTTGCTTATTTTGAGTGAAATTTTGGAGTGTGTGCGTTATTAGAATGTGTGGGTTTTTCCCTCTCTAATATATTGGTGTCTTGGAAGCTACTGCTGTGTGCTCTCCACCTTCAGTCACAGAGAAAGGAGTGGGTAAGCAAACTTTCCATCCATTTATGACATGTGGTCAAAGTCACATTTCAGCATGCGCTAAACAGATCTTATTCTGTTTACACTGTTTGACATTCAGGGATGGAAATGAAATTATAAAAATGATCCCTTATTTTATATATATGCTAAAGATGCTCTCTTCTGCAATAACTTGAGAAAGCATGTTAATGTTTGCTTTAATGCATAGCATATTTTTAATGGCAGCTCTTCTGAAACTCCTATCTGAAGGCAGATAGAAGCTATTTAGTCTAAGCACACACTCAGGACTAAAGTGTAAGCAAAGCATTTTAACTGTTTTTACATATTTAAAACCTTGGGTGAAATTTGGATCTTGTATTCGTAAAACAGGTTGTGGGGTTTTTCCTCTGCAGAGAAGAATTTCAAATTTCTGTTTTGAAAAGTGCTTTTCTGCAAAGTCTTACCCAACGTCCCAATTATACCATTGAATCTCAAATTCTGTTTCTACAATACCAGCCTTCCTATATTAAATAACTTTGTAATTGTGATTTATAAATGTCCCAAAAAACCTGCTAGGAGTGTGTGTGGTGTGCTTTTCTAGCAAACTACTCCTTAAAATATGGGTTTAAAAATATATTGCAAAAGTGTCTGTGAGACTGTATCATGGTCTAGGATCACTTCTGTTAGGTGTCATATAAATACAGTTCTAAATAGTGATCTGAGTGGAACATCCTTCATGGAAGGATGTAGCTTTATTCTTTCCTTTTATATTTTTCTACTAGGTCTTTTTGTCTTTTAAAATCATCACTAATAACCTATCTCTTTTCCCATGTATGTTACTGGGGATATCTTGATTCTTAAGGAATTCATCCTACCTTCTGCATACGTAAAAAAAAGAAACTGATGTTTAATTAATTAATAATATCAGTGGCTTGTAGTCCTTTAGCATGAGTTTGTGAGGATTGGGGGAGGGTTCTACTAGACTCTGGGGAATTTTTTTTAAGTCCTAGCAGTATTCACATCTTGGTTCTCTTCCTATTTTATCTTCCTTTTCCTGCTTTGCTCCATAAAGAAACCTGTGACAGTTATCTTTCAAAGGGAGAAGCAGCGCATTCCTTAATGTTGCTTTCCTTTCTATCCCCTCAAGTGGAAAATACACTAGAAAAGCCTAGAAACAGATAAAATATTTTAGATTTGACCATCCTTCTTTCTGGGAAATGTGGAGGGAGAACAAGACTTCTGAGAAGATATGACTGAAATCTAGTCATCTCTCTAATATTGGTAGTCTTTTTGCTCTCTTACAGCACAGATTATGCTGTCTGAGTATGTACATAGGGTGACTGAGTCACAACCCACTTAAAGCTGTTTCCATAATGTGAAATGATGATAGTACAGGAGATAGCACAGTACTTCCAGTGGTGACCCTTCTGAGTAGGTTTTCAGAGTCTGACTACCTTTCAGGTATCATATGGTGTCCTTGGGCATAGAAATTAAGAAAATTTCCCTCACTGGCAGCAAGGTTCACTGTGTCTTATAGATGAAGGACTGATAAGTTGGAGTGACAGGGTGCAAGAGCAAGTATGGATTGGAAGCTGTCTTGGCTGTCTCTGAAAAGGGTCACAAGATCTCAACAATCTATAGCAGGACAGTAAACGGACTGTGATGGGATAAACTGACAGTGATGACTTTATTGTTACATGATGCGCAAAACTTTAGGAAAGCTGAAAGAAATGCCTTTTTAATAGTGGAAAGAGTGGTTTTGCTTTTATGTTCGTTACCTTTGGTGGATGAGTATGTATTTCCTTAGGAAGATGCTCAGTATTTGCAGACTAGCATGTTTGCCAAGTACTGCTCCAATTAGAATAGTAAATATTTGTTTTTGATTTAAAGCCCAGTAAATATTTGTGTATAACCCATATAAATGGCTAGAGGCATTTTACAGCTACAGCTGAGTAGACATAGCCCTGTGCTGGCCTTCCCAGAAAGTTTTCATCTTTTTCTGAGAATTAAATCATAATTTTGTGGGATAGAACCAGAAATAGCTGCCATGCTTTTCACCTTCCAGGGAACTGGAGATGGGGGGACAATGAAAAAACGCCTGAATAAAGATGATCCCCAAATGTTCAAACTTGTCTGAACTTTAATATTGAGAGGAGAAGTCTTGATCCAATTCTCTGCACCCCAGGCCCATCTCTAATTGTAAGGCTGGTTTGCACAGTACAACTTTAAAATGTTGGGTGTTTTTTTTTCATGGGGAAGGAAATGAGCAGGACAGAGGGGTGGTTATTTACGATGCTCTGAAAAAGGGGTGGTTGCTCCTTATTCCTTAGTTTACTCTGGGAATTGTGGTTCTTTCACTGTATTTCTGATTTTCTGCTTGTTTCCAAGATGTATATTATTCTCTACTGGTATCTAGAAGGGCTATTTCTTTTCTATATCTAGAAATCATCTTGCTGGTACTCTACAAAAATGTCTGCTCTTGCTTAATGTAGCAGCAGTTGTATAGATGCATCGGTGCTTAGCTGTAACTTTATCTGTGGTTGGTTTTGTTCCCAATTCCTTCTGGCATCTTCACAGCAGGATAAATAACGTAGTCAAAATGCCTTCTTGGTTCTCCTGTTTCAATATAAACACAATGCTCTTCCCAGAGTCATTAAACTGATGTGAAAACTGGGTGCAAGTCAAGCTGTAAGTGATTTCTCTCTCTGCTGGTTGTTAATATGCTGGGGCACAGCTTATGCGATAAGGTGAGTCTGCTGCAGTGTGCATTCAACAGCAATAATGCAGAAAATGCTTTCACTGCTGCTGATAGGCCTTGTAGGGTGTATGAAAGTATGGGTTTTCCTCCTCCTATTTGGGGAGTCTAAAATCTAGGGACGCATCTAGAGAAGAGAAGTTCCATGTGAGCAGTATGCAGATTTGCAGCTTGCCAACTCTACAGAATGATTATCTGCAGTTACATTAACATAGGCACAGGGGTGCAGCACTAGTGATTTACTGTTTCATAAATATACCTGCATCAAGTTTTGCAGAGGCAACCATCTCCTATCTGCCACTGTAACATACCTGCCTTGAAATGTTTTATTCTGTGACTGTGGACTTGCAGTGTAGCAATGCACAATTGATGACATTTGTCCATGTTGGGTCACTTGCTGAATATGAGCAGTTGTTGTGTTTGGTGCTTGAAAAAGCTCCCTGGCCAAAAATGTGGAGATGCATCTCTCCATTGCTAATTTAGTAACTGGGTTATGGTAATTTATCTATTTATCTTTCAGTGTTAACACCTGGGTAACTTATTAGGTATTAAAATTTAGCAAGAGTTTTTTGTATGATCAGATAAGTGATTATCCTTAAAAAATGTCAAGCGTTCTGTTCACTTGGCACTTTGGATCCAACTATTTGGAGTTTTGGGTTTTTGAGTTAGAGTCTTTCACTAATGGCAACATGAAGAAAATGTCCAGCCTTTGTATTACAGGACTTAGGTTTTCCTGAAAGACTTCTGTTAAAGGTGTCTCATCCTGTGGATTCATCAGCCAGTTCTGAATGAAGCTCAAATATTTTTTGCAGTGTTCATTACCACAAGGTCACTAAGGCAAAACATTTAACATGACTTGAAAAAATAAAGGTGCTAGGCACGCTTGTGGATAAAATGGATTTGAGTCATCTTATGTTACATATGCATCTAGCGTACCCGGGGTGCTTGAAAGGTAAAGTCTGTTCTCTCAAACATTTAGAAATAACTGTCTGGCAGGTGTCATGTAACAATAAAACACCAATCTTGAACGGGCTTGTAATGAGACTCTTTCTAAAAACCTGAGGGTCTGGCACCAGACCTGAGGAAAACCCAAACCCTGAGAGTTTTTGGATACATTCACTTTACGAGTATTTCCATGATGTGGACTCTGTAGGTAACCAACCTCTACAGAAATGAAAGAATAATAAGTGCAGCTGAGAGGAATGGAGTTCTTCTAGGGCATCCTCTGACTGTGAGCAGGATCAAACTATGTCACTCTTTACAGATTTTCTTTTAACCTGTCCTTAATTCTCCTAATGGTGGATGTTCTGTCCAAGAAAAACACTCCTGTGCTTCACTATTCCTTTACTTCCAATGTTTTCCTGAATATGTGTAACTTAATCATATTTCTATTTGTTCTGACCACCATGGATTAATTATTTCCCCTTTTTTCAGCAGCCCATTTCTCTTCTCTTTGAGCAACCCCAGTTTCTTGATCTTTTTGGCAGCTCATGATTTCCGAACTTCAAACCATTCCCATGACTCTTCTCTGGAATTTCTCTAAATGGTCCAAATCAGGGCATACTTATTCGACTGAAGTCTTGCAAAAGCTGAATGAAGTGGGTACTTCATATGCCTTGCAGTTTTTACTCCAGGTTATGTGTTCCAGGATGATGGCCACAGCTTTATTCAAAAGTCTGGTTCCCTTCATGTAGCCAGCAGTTCTGCACAGTCTGCACCTTTTCTTCTAGCCATAGGCGAGTATTTCCACTTCAGAGTAAAAATATTGTATTTACTGAATTTCCTCTGGCATTTTGTACCACATAATTTATTAATATAACTTGGAATTCTAGTCCTGTTCTCCAAGGCAGATTCCCCTCTAGCTGCAACATCGTCTAAGTTATGTTGTGTAGGCAAAAGAATCTGCTCAAGTTAATGCCAGCTTAAACCATAGAATCATAGAATGATTTGGGTTGGAAGGGACCTTAAGGATCATCTAGTTCCAACCTCCCTGCCATGGGCAAGGACACCTTCCACTAGACCTGGTTGCTCAAAGCCCCATCCAACCTGGCCTTGAATGCTTCCAGGGATGGGGCATCCACAACTTCTCTGGGCAACTTGTGTCAGTGACTCACCACCCTCAGAGTGAAGAATTTCTTCCGTATATCTAATCTACATCTACCCTGTTTCAGTTTAAAACCATGCCTCCTTGTCATCACTACATGCTATTGTAAAAAGTCCCTCTCCAGCTTTCTTGTAGGCCCCCTTCAGGGACTGGAAGGCTGCTATAAGGTCTCCCTGGAGCTTTCTCTTCTCCAGGCTGAACAACCACAACTCTCTCAGCCTGCCTTCCTAGGAGAGGGGCTTCAGCCCTTTGATAATTTTCATGGCTGTCTGGACTTGCTCCAACAGGTCCATTGCCTTGTGGAGATCTGTGGTTGAAATGCAAATTAAAAGTCCCATTTTGACTTAAATTCCTGGCCAGTCCCTACAGGAAAGGTGTACTAAGAGATCTGCATCCCATTTTGAAGAAGAGAATACTCAGACCCAGAGGAATTAGCAACTTTTTCAAGGTCATGAAGAAAGATGGCAGGAGAGCAGGGTTCAATCACAGCTGTGTCAACTCCCAGACCAGTGCCTTAACCACAAGCCCATCTTTCTGCCCAGCTGAGTCTTTCTGGCTGCTTCCTGGGCAGAGCCCAGGACCTTGGTGAAAGATCAAGATACAATATAAGCAAACTTGTGTTTATTTTAAAATGTGGTACTTTGTAGGCTCTCAGATAGTCGGCATGGCTGCTGAGCTGCTGGAGATGTTGGTATGCGTCATGGGGTTTGTGCTACATTGGTATGTGTATAAACCCTGTGACAAATACCAGTGTAGCCAAGACAGGCTTTAGGAAGCAGGAGGCACCTCAGCTGGAGTTGATTACCACTTCTGTGTATCCTGTCAGCTTGGAGAAAATCTGGCAAATACATGTTGGGAAAAGTGGATAGTGAGAATAGGAAGGAATTAGTGGTCATAGAGAGGTCAGAGTGAGTGGCACAGCTTGTTAATATTAGTCCTGAAGCCAGATGGGCTCATAAGATATATTGACTTTAGGAAAGGTGATGCACTACTCCATTTGGATACCTCTCCTATGAATTCACTATGAGATTTGGCTAGACCAGCTTCATAGTGATCCCAGCTGTCTTGCTGTAACCCTTGTCCTGGGAGTAGAGGGGTGGTTATGCCCTTTCTTAGTTTTTTTTTTTTTTTTGGCTAGTTATCACAGGAAATATATACTGGTGGCCTGTCTTGCAAATGTTGTTGAAGTACTGGGCCCTAGAAAGATTGAGCAGATGTCAGTGAAGGATAGAGTTTCTGATTAAGAATGGCCTCTCTTGTAACTAGGCTAGTTCTATTGTCAGGGATTTATCTTTGAGAAAAAAGGGACATCTACTTCAAAGAATATCAGCTGGTTTAACTTACTTGGATATCAATCCAGAAAAAAGAAGGCCATCTCTAAGAAGCAATGTGTAGTAGTGAAGTGATTTGCAGGAAAGATCCTTTCCTAGTTGACTTAGTCATGGATCAGGCATCTCTGCATTACCTAACTATATACATTGCTAGGGTTAAACTTGTACTGTGTGAGTCCTGAGTGATACTGGAGTGCTCAAAATGGTAGAAATGAGAGTTAATGATGTTTGTGGGATGTGCTGTGATGTTTGGGAGAAGTATCTATGCTCAAGCTCCTTTGAATAGGAGTAAGAAAGAAGGGGTTAATGCAGCTTGTGGGGAAACAGGAAATGTCCCAGCTGGAGCTGATTATATCTGCTGTGTAGCTGAAGCTGTTCAGATGGAAGACACATGGCAGAGAGTAAGATGTGTTGCTTAGCTCTCAAGGATGTGCTATCAGTAAATGGGCCTTTTGCATTGGTTAGAACTCTCCCTCCATGCTTAGGGATGGATCTGCTGGATTATTGGTGAAGTGTCAAATCACATTTAACCTTTTCCACTGTCCAAGAAGAGGGAGGTGAAGTAGAAGCTGCGTGTCTTTCTGCCTCTGGCCAAGAAGCTGACGCGCCTGCTGCTGTGTGGTTTTAGAGCTATCGAATGCCTTGCTGTTCCTGCCCATTTGCCTCTACCTCGAGGTAAAACCATGACATGAATTGGCGAGGCAACATGGAGTATTCAGAGATGGGAGCATGACCTGGAGAGCCCTACTGTCAAACAAACTCTTTATAACTTGACAACTGCCAGGGGCATGTTAATTGTGGCTGTATTTAATTAGCAGGGCATGTGACCTCTGCACGAAGTCCTGGTTCATAAGCAGTTACAATACTCACAAGTTTCTTCTGAGTCATTACAGCAGGTCCATGTTTCTTCTAAAACAAATACAGCCACGGGCATAATCCTGTGTCCGAAAGTGGTTAGTACCAGGGTCTGTACTTAATTATTCCTAATGAACATGTGGGACAAGCCATCTCCAAAATACTTGTTTGTGGCTATTTTGGGTTTTAAAAACATATATGTTACACGGTGCATCCTTATTTTCTTTTTTATGTTTTTACATGTTGTGGTGCTGAGGCAGGAGTTTTAGAAACATTCCATGCTAGGCACCTGCTTGGCTAATTTGCTCCATCTTTACAAGGTGTCTTGCAGCCTCTGTCAGATCCTGGAGTTTTTCCTGGGATTTTGTATGCAGCATCTGGGGAGCATCAAGGCTCATGCACTAAGGCAAGGCTTTGATGTTGCTCCAGTGATACTGTTGATAACACCTGATTGTTTTCCATCTAGATCTCCTCAGAAATTGAACTTGATCGAACACATGTTAGGCACTGTAAAAATAGACAAAAGCTTCTCCAATGGGACTAAAAGAGCAGTTGCACAGCTTTCGGTTTATTTCTTTAATAAACAATTTTTCCTTTTTTTCTCTCTTTTGCTGGGGGTGGGAGGGGGGAAGCAGCAGATGTGGGGAGAGACTGTTCACACTGGGGAGAGAACCAATCACATCCTTGCTGATTAGAACTGCATAAACTAGGGAATTTTTGCTTTTAAGTAGGAACTCCAGTATTGCTAAAAGGTAACTGCAGCTGAGCGATAGTGAGTGGCCCTGACAGGTTCAACTCCACTTTTACAGTGGAAGGGCTCTTTTACAAGCTGTTTCCCCATTCCCTAAAGAGCTGTGTCCCTAATGATTCAGGCTTTGCATCAGATCCTGGCAAAATTGGAAGCTAGTGAAGATTTCTGTTTTGAGCACATCCCTTGAAATTCTGACACTGCATAGATATGAGCAGCTACAGTTTTTCCTCAACTCTGGGAAACAAAATGAACGTTTATTCTTGCAAAAGGAAGGTGGGCATTTCTCCCACAGCTTTAATAACTGCAATAACCAGAGGCAGTTGTTCCAGCTTATATCAGTGCTGAATCTGACCTTGAGTAAAATATGCCTGTGTAAGCACAGCCAGGGTCAAATTGCTGTATTTTTCTTTTCTTTTTTTTTCTTCTTTAACTTGAGGGCATTTTTGAGGTGACATTTAACATTTACACAGCAGTAACCATGGAATTTTAGAGTCGTTTCTCAAAAATTAAACAAACATACCTATGGTTCGAGGAGCCTTTCTTACACATGTGCTAGTCTTTTTTTTTTCTCTTATCCCTCATGTTAAAATTGAAGGGAGGGGAGAAGATTGCAAGCATGGGGATTTGATGGGGAGATGCCAAGCCTGCTACAGACAAGGAAAATGATTTAGTGGTTCTCTCTGCCACGTACCGATCTCGGAGAGTGAAGGTCTTGCTACCAGCTGCCACAAACCCAATGGGAGGATGAAATCCTCACCTGAGCAGGGGGGTGGGCACTTAGCTGATTTGCCACTTGAAAGGACTGGGTTGAGACAGAAGTGATCCATAGGCCTGGCTGCTCAAGGGTGGATGATTCCTATAGAATGGTACTACTCAGGATAATTAGAGGTGGCAGCACTGGTCCCAGTTCGCTTTCATTTACCCAAGCAGTTAAGGACACGTACAGTTTCAGACCCTGCAGTGGTCTAGTTGACTCGATCCTGAGCTGTTGAAACCAATAGCAAAGCTTCCATCTTGACTTTCATTACAACAGGATCAACATCTGTAGGAGCCCCCTGGGATATGAAATGCAGTGAAGACTCTGTCAGTGGGAATTGCTCCTGTGAAATACAAATATCTGCACTGTAATGTGAGGCTAATCCTGAAGTTTCCCATTTATTGGTCTGAGCAAGAATTTACATTAGTTTTGCAATGAATGGGAAGCTAGCTGGCAGCATAGGAAGGTGTCTGTACCGCTCTGTTAATTTTTAGTATGCAGTAAAGCCTGAATAAGACTTCAGCTTTTTCCCCTGTTGGAGTTTGCATTGGCTTGGTGACTGGGCCTGAGAGTTTTATCAGGGCTCCAACACTCTGCCAAATGCATCTCAAATATTTGAAACCCTTGAAGTTTTTCTTAAATTTGTTTAAGTGTGATGATACAAATGATGTGAAAGCTTTTACTAGATAATTATTTGAGCCTTAATATCTTCAAGTGTTTTCTGGTGTTCTGCAGCTCAGTATGCCACTTATCTTCTCCCCCCCGCCAACCATGATCTGCTTTTGTGGAGATCTTGGCATCCTCTCCTTGCTCATGATGAAACAAATCTGGAGGCAGAACTTGAATCTTTACAGAAAACATTTTTGGTTCCCTTGATGATGATGACTTAAACACCACTGATAATGGCATTCTAAGTGACTTGCTGGAGTTCAGAGCAGATCTTCAAAAGACCAGCAGCCTAGTGATTGAATGGCTGTTCCTATTTAAATAATTTGCAAAAATATACTAGTCAATAGATTATGAGAAAGCACTTGAATTTTTTTTAATAGCTTTTGGAACTTGGCATAAGAAGAGCATGTACCCAAAATATGGTTGATGTAGTGTCTGCCTCTGTGCAGTTGCAGGAGAGCTCTGCTAGGTGAGCAATGCAAGCTGGAGGAGCAACCTGGCTGTGAGCAGGAGTAAAGCAAAGATGGTGTGACCTCCTGGCTTAGCCAGATCTGGGAGGGAAGGTGATGATCTGAACTACGGGCTAATTTTCTACACCACCACCACTCTGCCTTTCTCTTCTGCTGCAGTAGCATTTTATTAACAAATCTTCTCCTGAAACCAGATGAGACTGTAAGCCACATGGGAGGGGAAGAAGGAAAATAATTCCGTTCAGAATTCCCACATGCTATTAGTGCCACACAATGGGAGGGAAGAGGTGATACTCGGTATAGCTTTACCTAGAGCTGTGGGTCATATGTAACTGAGGTACTCAGTGGCCTGGCCAGCTATAATGGGAAGAAAAATATTATGAGATTTTTAGCTGATCTTATCCCCCATTTAAGAATAAAGTCCTTTTCTCTGCAGATGAGCAAACCCCAGCCCAAAACAGGGAATGCATTTCTGCATAAATGTGGGTTAATGGATAAGAGAATGTAACATTTTATGTGTGATCCAGCATTCTAGCTCCCCAAAGGTTATTCAGCTAGTCTAAAATATAATATGCTTGGAACAATAACAGCACTCCTTCTGTTACATTGTAGAAAGTTTTGCTGTACTTTGTTAAGGATCAGTGAAAAATGAAACATTATTCCTTAATCCCTGAAGAGTCATCTAGCAGAGCAGTTGAAATGCGCAAGGAATAGCTATGAAGAACAAAATAATGGACTGGCTGTCCTGTCCAACAGAAGGTCTTAGGTGGCAACTCCTGTTTTGCTATGAATAGCAATTTCTCTGTAGCCTTTTTATTTCGCATTGATGTAGGTTGGTGAAACAGCAAAATCTCGTGCACAGCCAGAAGTCAAACTGATGGTTAGTTATATACATAAACAGAAAAGGTTTGCTTTCTATCTATGCACTCATAAATCATGAAATGTTTACACTGAGAAGATCATCCCTAGTGTATGGAAGCAGAAGACCTGTATTTCTTGAGGCCATCCTATTAGAAGGGATAGTGATCATGAACATCTTTTGTTTTTTCTTTTGGATTCACTGGCAAGGAACTAAGCAGATACCACTGGGTTATATTGGCCCTTATAGTGCACTGAAGTTGCACCTGGAGGAAAACTTTCAAATCTGCATAAGGCAATGGGGTAGATGGCTCCTGCCAGGTTTACCTTGGGAATTGGCATATCTAGTTCTCCAGGTGGATCTGAAAATTGTACCCTAACCAGCATATATATGCCTTTTTTCAAAAACTGCTGAGATCTACAGTGCACCATAAGATATTAACAGAGGCAGGACTTTAGGATGGGTTGCATTTCAGGAATATGTTAGAAACATAAGCTCTCGTGATTTATTTTCTGCCCCTGAGTTCCTAAATCACATAATGTGCTTAAAATTCTCATAATCAGCCTATATGTGGTGTTAAAATGCTGCTGTGCTTTATGCTGCTGCCACAGTTATCGAGCCTTGGGACAAAGGAGGAAGTAAATATTGAACACTGGTTTGGTGTTTCTCTTGGGAAGAGCTATGGGCTATTCAGAACCACTGCTAGTGCAGATTGGTGTGCTGAGGAGCTGTTGCCAGCTTAATAAATTGCGTAATGCTATCTCCCTTTTGGCTTGGGAGGACTGTGGTCTTGGAGAATCATGTATCCAGACAGTGCATAAAAGTCAATCTTGAGCCTGTGCCAAGTAACTAACACTCAAAGGTAATGCCTTATTCTTGCAAACTAAGAGTATCACATGCTCTTCTGCCACTTTTTTACTAATATTGTGGATCTCATTAAAAGGTAAACCAATATCATACTGTGCTATTGACTTGACTGCGGTATGCCCTATATTTAGAACGGATGCCACAGTATGGTATTTGTGCTGTATCCTGGCCAATGTTTACTTTTAATTATGCCATCTGTGCTTCAGTGTTGCTGTCTTTCAAATGCTTTTAAAATGGGTTAAAGAAATTCAAAGTAGGAACTGATAGTTAAAAATTAGTTGTAAAGTCTTTGACATGCTGCACATTACCAAGGTGTTTGCAGAGTTGTAGAACTCAAGGCACAGTGATGGAACAGACTATTAAACTCTAGAGGATTAACTCAGCTAAAGGGAGCCCTGGCAAGAAGATAATGAAAACAAGTAATCAACAGTGGTATTTGCTTTTAAATGGAAGAGGAAAACCACAAAACCTTCCTGCCCCAAATTGATTAAAAATCACTGCAAAACAATCAATAACAAAAATGCAATGCTTACAAAGGGCTCTAGACAGCTAAAAGGAGGGAGACCGGCTCATGTTTTGGAGGTCAGTATGTAAAGGCATGGTCTTTTGGCTGAATGCATCTTTTAAGGAATTTTCCTTTTACATGAGCTGCGTCTGTCATCCTGGGGATGGTGCTGCGGTTTTAGCAAAGCATTGCTTGGACCCTGGAGGGCTGATGGACCTTGTAGCTTATGGTTTTGGGGCAAACAGCTCTTATTAAGACACTAAAGGATTGCTTCCAAGAAATACCACTGAGGAATGAAGTGCGTATAAACTCCTCCACGTCACCCTGGATGTTATCCTAAGTCCGTTCCCTCCTTTGGCTGAGTTGAGAGAGTGACCAGCGGGTGAAAAGCTGAAGGTGCCTCTGCTAATTCCCATAGCAGAGTTCTGCTGCAGAGTTGTGCTTCTTGTGCCGTGCAAAGACAACCTAGGAGATCCATGAATCCAGCTCAGGGTATCGATCATGGTCAGGAGGGTTGAAGAGGTTTCATTTTTTGTGTGATCTGTGCTAGACAACAGATACCAGCATCTGGTGCTGTGTTATAGCAGTACTGGGAGGTTTCAACCGAGCACATAGCTTGTCCGCAGTCTCGCCACGTTGGCAGATATGAACTACCTCAAGGCATGTAAAGTCTTGGAGCTGACATAGTAGCTGACTTGACTGGGCCTCCACCTGAATACCCAGCAGCAAACCCTTCCAAGAAGGAAACACAGCATTCCCAGGGCTGCCAAGATCTAGGCTCCCTGCTGAATGCTTGCAAAATGCTTCTGGGTGTACAGCTGTTTACAGCTCAAGGTGGGAGAAACCACTTTACAAATGCAATACAATGCAAATTTGAGTTGGCAAATCATGGAGGACCAAGGCTTGCTCCAAATGACAGTATTCATTGAAATATTAATTGTCGTTATTTGATTACCCAATGAAATTCCTGCTGAACTTCATGTATAATGCTGGTTTGTATGCTGCAATTTTTTTAGTGCTTTTATCCAAACCTGTAAGTAGACAGACTTGGAAATACGATTTCGTGTATGGTATCATGCAAGTGTACTGTTGTTCCTTCTGATTTTGAAATTATCCAGCTTTGATTAAAATATTGTGACTTACCAGATGGATAATAAATAAACAAGATGATCAGATTGACCACCATTTTAGAAAAAGACAGAATTCTAGAGGGGTAACTTCTTCAGAGCCTCGCCCGGCTCCCCGTTCAAATTTTTAATGGTGCATAGAAACTGCAAATAATATTTAAGACTGATACTTTTTGCAGGCACTGAAGATGCATCCCATGAGTTTCTTACCAGAGGGGAGAAATGTTACACTGACAGAATCCTAATACAAATACAGAGTTGCAGTGTGCCAACGCTGGACAACTCTTCAGCTATTGTACTCTTTCTTGGCTTTATAGGTGATCTACATCTACAGTTAGTGTAGCATAATGGTAGCAATTATGATATTTTGTCTTGTTGATCTTAACATAGGTGGGAAGACCAAAGGAAAAGGACTTCTAATGCTTGCCAGCAAACTAGAGAGGCTTATACAACTTATCCTTTGAAAACAGATGTGTGCTAAAGAGAAAGGGGTGTAAAATGCTGATAAAAGATCTGGTCAGGAGTCTTCTCAGCTGGTTAACCAGAAATACAATTTTTTTAGCTGTTTTTATTTATTTGTTTGCTGAATGGAGTGAATAACTGCAAGTTTTGGGGGCTGGAAGGAGGAAGAAACTGATTCTGCTCTCTGTAGATAATATTTCTTGGATTTGCTTTTTTCTACCAGACATGGTTTCAAAAGGAATAGAAGGACTGTGCACCTTGCAAAAGCAAATGCTTTAGTGGAACAGGTTACATGGGGGGAAAAAGCCCTATGTGGTCTGCAAGGGTATGAGAACAGAACTTAACTTGGTATCAACAATGAGACTTCGTGGTGGTGATATCTTTTTCATATAATTCCCTTCCCCTGCCATATCTCCAAGACTAGTTGCTTTGATACGGCTAGTGTCTTTGCCTGTAGGCAAAGAATTGTGGAAGTGTCACTATTCTACTGTGTGCAGCTTTTTCTCAAGAGGCCTTCATCTCCTGGAAGGCAGTGCTTATAAATCAGGACAATCTCTCAGGAAGCATAATTAAACTTCCTTATGCTTCTTACTTCTGTCTTCTAATACGAACCTATTTATTGTGCCAGTGGTTTGGTCAACCCTGGACACGGGGAGGTTAAATGCTTGAATCTCCATATGAAAGAATATATAATTCTAAGCAACTGGCTAAAGTTCACTTAAAATGTTCTTGATGTGGAGAAAGGCTGACTAGCTTTGACCATGTTAAATGTTAAATTGTACCATACTCTGCTAGGAAATGAAAACTAACAGAATTGATAAAATTTGGAAAGGATATGGGATACCAACAACAAGTGAGCATTGCTTATTGCCTTATATCCTATTAGTGGTGAAATATAAGCTGCTGCTTAAAAAGGAATTTACAGTAGGTCAGCAGATCACATGTAGCTACTGCAGATAGACTCAGCACTGCTTAATAGTAGATGATGAGGAAAAGTGAACTTCAGAAAACCCCTGGCTCCTTTCCTAAGCATTTAGACAGCTGAGTTACTGGACCCTTGCTAGAGGCTGGCTGTGCATCAGACCCAAGTGGGTGAAAAATGAATTCTTCAAGTTACTTTCAAGACGCTACACAGTTTGCATGGCTCCCTGTTTCTTTCTGTACCAGGAAAATGTGAATTAACTTTGATTAAACTTTGCTGATGGTATCTAAATTATGAAGTGTCTTGTTAGATTCAGCGGGCAATTTGGGCAATGAGACCAATGGGAGTTTTCCTCTAAGAGAGGCCCAAGGCCTTCAAAACCAAGGGACTCTTGGCAGGACATCCAGTGCATGGCTTCACAGGCTTTTGTATTTTTGAAAGCTAATGAAAGAAATGAGCCTAGGAACAGCTCCAAGGACCTTGTCACTTGCTGGTTTTGATTTGCCAGAAAATAAAGTTATAAGTGTTGATCCTGGGTCCGCATGTAAGAAATGATGTTTAGTTAAGTAAGGAGACAATGAGGGCTCAGCCTAGGTGATTTGGCTCTGGGTGAAACTTGGGAATGCTGATGGTTGTATGCAGATCCACTTCTGGTGGCCAGCAGTGATGGAGCAATGAGTGTACTTCCCATTAGCATCTGTTGTTACACAAGAAGACAAATTGCTGCTTTGGCAGATGACATGGGTCCTCTGCCAAAGACAAAAGTTATGTTCTGTGTCAAAACTGAGAGATTTATGTATTTTTTTCTCTCATATGTAAAAAATTATAATTCCTGATTTTTGTGCTACATGGTCATTTCTAGCCCTGGGCTTTTACACAGAAGGCCCTGTAGGACTGGACAGCTAGAATAAGACTGTATTTATACAGGCTTCTTGTTTATCTTTGCCTCTTTTTGGAAGATCGTGATGGTCCAATGAAGGTTTTGTGCCAAGACTTGTGCAGTTCAACCTATCATCCATGATCTAAAAAGAATGAATAGCAAGGTGAGAGAAATCACCTCTGATACAAAGTTATGCAGACAGTCAAAGCTGAAGCTTTCAGTGAAAAAAGGTGCAGAAAGATCTCATGACAATGACTGGCAAAGTAAAGTCAAGTGTAAATTATAGGTCCGCTGCTACTGACTGCTATCCTGCAGCCTATTCCAAACAGGTCTTTTTTTCTTTCCAAAGGAGCCAGTTCTGAAGAAAAGATGCTAATATAATTGTTAACATCTCCTACACCTAATTCCCTTTGGTCTTGAAGCAAAGTTCCCAAGATTCTACTCTTTCAGTGGAAGGTGAGAAGGCCTCTCCAGGCCTGAAGCTGGCAACAAAAACATACACCAGCATGCTGACACAAAGTGTTATCAGCTGCCCTATCAGTTAGGTCGTATGCCTTCCTGCAGCCTTTAAGGGCTAATATTTACTGTGGCTTGAAATGCAACTTGTGGGAAGTTGTGGTTGATATCTCTGTTGCTGGCAGTCTTGCGGCTGCTGCTAAGGCCATCATAAGCATGGAAAAAGTGGGGTCAACCATAATTAGCCCTTTTCAGGAGGTAATGCTTTTAATGCTAGTATTGGCAGGAGGAGGAGATGGGAGTGTTTGGCAGCACTGCCATTGCTGATGATTGTGCTGCCAACACTAGCTCATGTAGTTGGGGCAAATGCATGCTTCCATAAGCAGTTCAGAGGCTGCTGTGTTGCAAGGGAGCTCTCAAGGCCTGAAATGGGGGCCACAGTACCTGTATGCTCCTTTATTTCTAGTCTAACCTTTGTGTGAATTACATGTGCGTTGTTATGTCTTGTTTTGGTTTTCTGCCTTCATCTGTTGGTACCAGGTTGTTCAGAATGTTTAAGTTGAATTGAAGAGCCTTGTCTTGCTGCAGATTTTGCTAATGTCACTTTCTCTGGCTGATTGCTGTTGAGACTTCTGACCAGCTGCTGATAGATGCAAATGTCTGTATGTATTTTTACAATGGCTGGACTTAATTCAGAGCAGAAATAGATCTCAAAGAGTTGTTGTTTCTCCTTGTTCCTAGTAAAACATGTAGAGCTTCAAATGCCCAACAGCGCATAACTGAACCTGTTTCGATCTGTCCTCCTCGCTATTGATCGCAAATCCTGTGGCTGCTGCTACTACTGTGGTATATTTCCTCCCTGTTCCACCCACTCCAGGCTGCTGCTGGTGGTCTCCAGCTACATACTTCCTTCATCAAAGACTGAAATGTCCATGTCGCAGATGGTGTTAATAATAACAATTTTGTTTCCAACAGTGCTAATGGCCATGGACTTCCTTTCATCCATCTCAAATGTTTGAAATCCTCTCCTAGCACTGACCACCCCTTTTTCAGGCAGCTCAGTGGGACAATTTTGGCATATGTCAGGAATACCAGCAGGCATACTGATGATGAAACAAAATCTGAATTGCGTACCCAGTGGATTCCCCATTCCTACTCCCTCCTCACTGCTAGCTGTGGAATGACATAGCAGCTATGAAGCAAGGTCTTAAATTGTGGATACATGACCCATTCACCATGTTGGCCCATCTGATGTGAGCTCAGAAACTTGTTCCAAAGTTTTGTTTGAAAATTAAATGTATTTCTGGGCGCTTTTTTGTGCCACAGGGAACACCCTGAAAATGAATGGAAACTTTCAAATGCAGCTTTCTTCCAAGTGAAGGTTGTATCTTGATTTAGGAACAACCTTTTCCATTTTCATACTTTTTTTACTGTTCTTCTGTTTCTCTGACCTATTCAATCTCTCTAAAACACATCCTCTCTTTTTCTAGTGTCTGAAAATAGGACTGAAAGGATGGGGGAAGTTGCTTGCCATTTCAGGAACAGCAGTTTTTGAAAGAATAATGCTCCTGTGATGAAGAAGTCCAATATAGCCTGCAATACACAGAATACTTCAACTAAATCCGTAAACGTGACATTTCTCTGTGCTAGGTCTGGCTTAATGCACAGCACTATAAGGCCTTCCTCTGGGCAACGTTTTTCAGTCCCCAAGCCATTATGGGAAAACATGGAGAGTTCTTGGAGTTGTTTTGTAGAAAATTGAGCCAGGAGTCAGCTGACCAGTATCTTATTTTAGGCTTTTCTTCTGCTCTGCTGTATGATCGTATGGATCATTCTTTGTCTACTCTTGTCCACATCTCCTTAATTCTCTCTGGCTTCACAATCTGATTTACTTTCTTGGGCTGTTGTGCTGGACACAGCTGACTGGCTAGGATGTGTAGGCTTTCAAGTGGTACCAAGATGCTATCACAGACTGAAGAAGAATAACTTGAGAGTACAAAGTCCAAAGCATACCAAGAATAACTTGAGAGTACAAAGTCCAAAGCATACTAGAAAAAAAAACCCTAACAAAACCCAAACCAACCCCTTTATCTTCTGATTTTCACAGTATTGTGTCCCTGGTTCAGATTTTATGGGGCTTAATTAAGTCTTATTGGAGAGGGGCGTTTTTTGAAAGTGAGGTAAGAGAAACACCACTTGACTATTTTTGCAAGCTCTGAAATGGCTGAAAGGGAAGCATTAGAGCCTTACAGGGGACTTTGATTTTAAAATGTATTCAGAAAGGTACCCCCTTTATTTTGTTCAATTTGGGCACTGCATTGCATTAAATGTGTGCTTCCTTAATGCTTTTCTTTGCCTTAGAAAATAGGTTTCAGATGAGGAGGTGTCTTCTGAATGTTGATGGTAGATGCCAACCTCAGTTTGAAACAATTGCAAATTGAGAAAGAATGAGTTGTCGAGTTTGAATCTCAAACTAATTACAAGAAAAGTAGTAATAACATTTTCAGTATTCGTTGCTGACCCCAAAACTCAATACAATTGGTAAATAGTCTAGTCAAGGTCATTTTTACAGACAGCTGAGTTAAGCAAACTCCTTGGAGAAAAGTGAGAGGGTGACATACAGAAAGATCTCACCAAGGCAATGATGGGTTAGAGCACAGTGTTCAGGAGCACTCAAAGCAATCCTTTTCTTATTTGAAGTTTGAAACTATGCTTCTTGCAATGCAGAATATCATTTCCCGGTAAACTGGGAGGTGCATGAGAGGTAGAATAGAGCCACAGAAAGCATGGGAAGATATAAATATATATGAAAGTACGTATGCATACAAAGCTATTGCTGCAGTTCTTGTGTTTACCTGGCCTGCAAAGCCCTTGCTACCTTTCTCCATGAGCTTCTAGCTTCGTTGTTTTGCCGTAGATCTTCACATCCAGTATACAAGGCTTAAACCTACAGGCCAAAATACCAGGCAGTGTAAAGAATGGAGTTTCTTGAATAGGAATTTGAACCATGTCTCCTTTAGGGAGGAAGATTGGGTGTTAAATTGCTGTCCCTCCTCAGGGGCTTTACTAGAGCTGTGAATTTCTATGCTCCAGAGTACCAGCCTTCATGGGATTTCAGACTCATCTGTTATAAAAAGCAAATGACCCTGATTTGAACTTTCTCCAAGTCTTCCCCTTGTTGCTCGAAAGCCTTTATTCTAGCCAACTGAATAGTTCAATCCCACCCCTTCTCCCTCAAACACTGCTTCAGTCTCTGAAAATTCTCTTGTATATCATATTAGATACAGTGTACATTAGATATCTTGAACTGAGTCTTGCTACTCCTGGCATTTCTGGCAGAATGGGTTCTTGACTGGGGTGTGAATAGTTGCTCAAGTTTTGCTGCTGCTGAAGAAGGGATGCTCCGAGAGCTGCATCACGAGCAAAGATTTCACAGCAAGTATGTGGAGTTTTCAGGTCCAGATGGCAAAGATTGCTAATATCTGCAGGGTTTGCAGATATTTGGGAGAGAGACTAGTGAAGGGATTCCTGTTAACTCTCTTGGATATAAAGATTTAATAGAAGAAATGGTGCTATTTCTCAGTCTGCTCCAATATCTTATTGTGAGCATTGACTCTGCTCCTGCTCTAGTTTTTTTTTTAATAATTTCTGTGGTCCCAAAAATCTTCTGTTCTTGCTCTTCCCATCACCCACTGCTGTTGGTTTATACTTTCTTTATGTTAGGCAAAAGAGAGGCTACGCTTTAACTGAGCCATACATTCCTTCATGGCTTCCCCCGAAGTATACTGAGGGATGAGCATCTCCTTTTCCCAAATGAGTATCTATCACTTTCTTCCCTCTTTCTATCTTCAGCAATCCCTAAAACAGGCACCTAGATCAAACCGGTTTTAATCAACATCAAACGCCATCAGCTCTATTGGATGCGGCTTTTGTCTGAAGGCATTAAAGTGACAAGATGGGAGCCTTTTTAGTCCTTTATTTTATTACATCTTACAAAATCTCTGATAACTGGAAATGGAGAACCTCTACAAGTCCATTGTGAAACTGCATAAATTCAGAACTTAATGAATTGTAATTAGTGGCATCATAATGGGCTCCATATGTTAGTAAGTCATTTAGGAAGAAATACAGTTGTTTGCCACTCTGCACAGCACTGACAAATTAGGATTCAAACCATACAAGCCTCTGTCTTTCATGGATCTCTTATACAATATGTTTGTCAAGGATGTGCAAAGCAGGATGCACAGAACGATTCTGTCATGTTTCCATGTTGCCTCTTTGTATGTGAGAGAATCAAGGATGTGCATGCCTGGTTCCATGTTGCAGGAGGTTCAGACCATCTTGAGGCTTGGCTAAAGGAGTGCTCAGATTATAGGTTACCTTCTGTATTTCAGTACATCCTGGAATTAGAAAATAACAACTTCCCAAGGAGTGAAGCATTGTCTAATAGATTTGGTTATCATGCTTGAAGGTGCTATATAAATGACAAACAGACATATGTTTGTATAATCTTCATTACTTTTAACACAGCTCAATATAATTTCACAAAATGTTCATTTATTTTTATTTCAAAGATTGTGACAGTTAGGATTTTGAAGTACAAGTTGCCATCTGCAATCAATTTATGATCTCTCCCTAGTGCAATTGTGGAAAAAAAAGGGGGGGGGGGGGGTGGAAGAGAGAATTATTTGGAGTAAAAAGCATTGAAAAACAAGTAGAGTGGAGTAATAGCACATCTGTTTTCGTAAGAAATCATGGAACCTGGACTTTTTTCAGTGTGGCATTTTACCACCACATGGCTTTAATCCTACATCTGGGCCTGTTGTTTTATGAAATATTTCCCACAGATGATGTCAATTATAATTTTTGTCCCGCTCGTCAATTTACGGACTTTTGGAATAAGACAAAATGAAACAACCAGAAAAAGAACAACTTATGTGGTCTACTCTCTGACAAAATTATAGCTGTGTGATACACTTCTAAAATCAATAACTCTGTTAATGATTAGCAGAAAACATTGCTTAGTTTATGAGCAGAGATGTGGCCCACACTCGCCAGATGTTTGGCTCTGAGTTGCATTCTTGTTTTCTGTGTATTTACCAGCAGATGTTCAGCAGTTTATTTAATACCTCTTGTATGAGCCAGTAGTAGGTCTAAGTCTGTGCGACATTTATAAGCCATCTGCCAGCAATACAGGTGGAATGCTTTTATGATTTTTGTTTTCCCTCTCTCTCTTCCTCCCCCCCCCCCCCCCCCCCCCCCCAGTGGTGATCTATCAGTGAAATCGTAGATAAGTCTTTATGGATTTATATAGCTATTAGGAAATAGAATGCTTATCTTTGTAGGAAGACCCTAAAATGTATACCTCAGCAGATGTCTTTTCAGCTGTTCTTTAGTTATTATTTTTACACTTAACCTGCAGTACTATATGAAAGATCTGATGAAACTCTCCTCAGATATTCCAGCTGGTTTTAAGTTTAGACCGTGATTCAGGTATGAATGTTCTGAAGGCTTATGCTCATTGGAGTCTGAGCCTTTTTTGAATTGGCCTTTGAAAGAAGGGCCTGGGCAAAGTAAAGATCCAGCTTGTGTTCCTGGCTTTCCCAGAGCAGAGGGGTATTTGAGTTTAGGGTTTACAGTGAACTAGACTCAAATTGTTTCAATGCACAGGCATGTACAAATTCCAATGCTGGTTTTAGTTGGAAATGCTCATGGGGTCTGATCCAAATCCTATTGAAGTGAAAGACTCTTGCTGACCTCAGTGGGCTTTGGATCAGGTCCATGGAAAAGTGTTTCTATGAAAAGAATGCATTTACTGTGGCCCTGATTCAGCAAGGTATTTAAGCATGCACATAGTGTTTCAACATGTGTATGATCCCATTGGTATTCACATGTTTATTGTTATGCAAAGGCTTGCATTGGTCCTTGAACAGTGGCCCTCAAGAGCCTCCACCTTGTCCAAGTTGGGCAAAGATTCCCCCCCACGCCTGGTAGGAGGGGTCAAGAGGCTTAGCCCCAAGCTCTATAGAGCTTCAGAAATCTGCTTTATGCAAGGGAAATCCATGCAAAAAGCTTGTATTCCTGGCTCAAGACTGTCCAGACTGACTCTCCAGAAGCATAGCTGGAGGACATAATAGGATATTATCCTGTTTTTAATGGCATGTTGGACTTGATTGTACTTCAGGAAGATGGTCCCATGGGAGAGATTGTCAAGGGAGTACAGTTGGGCAAGGCAGTCCCTGGTGCATGATAAATTGCAGATCCGTGAGATATCCAAGGCTAAAGCTACCAATAAACTGCAGAATAATATAATAAATTATATTAGCATACGAATTTAATTTCTGGATTGTGTATTAATATCATTTGGATACGTGCATGCTCCTCCGGAGCGTTTGCCACAGTATCCAAAACTGGTGCATAAGGAACCACTTTGGTAGTGAAAAAAAAAAAGCTTATTGTTCTATTAGAGGAAGAAATATCAAAAGTAGACTGTGTAAATAAGGGCAACAGGCCGAAATAGAGTAGACATTTAAAAGTGTATGATAATTGGAACAGTCATTGAAATTATCACTGGCTACTGCATATTCTGGCTGTGTTAAATATTGCAGTGTTTTCTGGACTTGGATAAATACAAGGAAAGGAACACCTTTGTGCCAGCCCTGGTCAACCCCAAATCAGTCTGATTTGAAAAGGAATACTTCAATTTTCAATAAATAGTTTAACGTTGGTAAGAAACCACCTGTTGGAGGTGGGAAGAGTGTGATCTGTGAAAATATTTTAAAAATATTTCTTTACTTTTTCCTAATTAAAAGTTTCATCTATTAGTTAACTTGTTTCCACTATAGTGAAGATACAAACTTGATGAAGCTTTCAACCTCCTGTCTCAGTTCAGTTCTGTGGCAAGCGTGACCTTTGAATGCATATGAGCGTATACCAGCAGTGCTTTTGCCTCTCTACACCACATTAAGACTTGGAAGAGAGCCCAGTCATTGTGCTCCTTCATGAGGAAGGATTCGGTGTAATAATTTTCAAAGTGCCTCAAAAAGGAGTCTAAGCCTAAGCATGGGGCTTTTAGATCTCAATTTATTTAGCTATTAGAGCTGAAACTGTGGTGCCTTGAGCATTGTGTAGATATTTACATGTGAAAAGATGTGGAATGGTTCTGGTTTGCTGACATGCAGAACAAGATCTAATGGCTGGTCAAAGTCAGACTGCTTCAGCATAGAGTTAAGGAGAAATTTCTTAACAGTGATCTAACTAAGCCCTGGAACAAATTAAGAGAAGAAGAAAAAAATACTTTTTGAAATTGTTTTATCATCACTTAAGGTCCTCAGAGTGAGAGCAGGGACTTGATTTGGTTTCTTACAGACAGAAGATCTCCAAGGCACTTAAAACCTAAGGTTTAAGCTGAGGCTGGTCTGAAACAGAACTACAGGTACTCGTGCCCTTCTGGAGGAGCAGGCAGATGAGATTTCCCGCCCCCTGCCCCCAGCATCCAAAATGGCTCTAAATATCTCCGTATAAATAAAATAGAAATATAAGGAATCAAACCCTATGTACCTGTCTGAAGGATGTCTGAAGGATACTGGTGCTTTAATCCAACTACAGAGAGAAATTATTTGGTATGTGGTAGTATTCATTCCCTTCTTAGGGAGAACAGGAAGATCTATACTGGTTTCAGTGCGTTCCTAACCCTTTTGAAATGGAAAGCTGTAACCAAATCTCATGTTTCAGGGCTTCAGCCTGAAGGACTTGGGAAGGATTTATTGTTTGCTTTTCTCTGAGGCACCAGATTTTTCCCAGCTGGAGACATGACACTGGAGGTAGGCCAGTGGTTGGACGTGGTACATAAAATCCTCTTTTTGCAGATGACTGGCTGGTCAAACTGATTTGATTACCAGATTTGGGGAGAAATTTTCTTCTGCATCACTTGGTAAGGCCCAGAACCATAACAAGGCATTTTGGTTGGAAGGGCAAAGCAGAGAAGGCCCTGTGGTGTGGCAACTTAAGGGAAGTAGCTGTGCCCACTGACAGAAAGTCTCAGTTGTAGACATGATTTCAAGGGGAGTTGTTCAAATTCAACTCAATAAGGTGTCTACCAGCCGTCACCTCTCTGTGCCTAGGAAGAGATCTAGTCTGGGCTTCACTTGGAGTCTGAGGTAAAGTTTCTAGCACCAAAATTAATGGCTCGCAGAGAAGGTGTGTTTCCCAGTGAGCCTTGGTGTTCTTGGATGCCCAAGGTTATACTGGCTGGTTTTGCTGCTGCTCCATAAATGCTTTGTTCCCCTTCTTCCTCTGGGGAGCAAGCCTCTCCTAGCTTGCCACACAGTGGCATGAAGAGGCAAGAGTCCCATCAAAGGTGTGAAGAAGTGAATCTTCCTCTACATTCAAAAGCTTCCTCAGCAACCAGGGGGTGTTCTGGGTTCTGCTGGCCACTTTGTGCGCCACAAGGTAAAGCAAGACTGGTGTTTCCTTAATTCGAAAAGCATTTTAGTCACTAATACTCAAGGGCACTGGACTCAATGCCTTGAAAGATGCCTATTACCAGTCTAGATTGCTTGGCATTGCCCTGTCTGAATCAGTTGCTGACAAAGCCTGAAGAAAATAGCAGCAGCGGGGGAAAAAATGCGTGGACTGAGACAGTCAGTGCCACCTGCGGGATAGCGATGTTCATTTCAAAACTCACACAAATGGAAGGCCTGGATCTTCTAGAAAGCTTTAGAAGTCTCACTGCTTATAGCTACCTGCATTCAAGCTGTATAGGAATCTGGAATAATGCTCAACAGCGGGATCTTTTTAACCAACTGAAACAAAATAGCTGTCTTGAAACTGCCTGTTGACAGAAATCACAGGTTTTCAATTAAGCTTACCTTAAAAAAAGGCTTGCTTTCTGGGGAAACCTTTTTCTTGAAACCTATTTCTAGAAACCTGGAATGTGCCCATCTGGATAAGCTGAAGGGGTGGTGTGGGAAGTTGTTGGTATTCTGCAGCCTCAGATCCCTATTCATTTCTCGAGTGTGTGTGTCCCAACGGTATTTAGGAAATACAACTTTGGTGATGCAGCAGCTCTTGTCTGGAAAAGGGGAAATCAGCTGTATCATGGGGCATAAAGGGAAATGAGAGTATGAGACCTGGAATTCCATCTCCCAGGGCACCATGCAGCAGTGTTTCCTAATGGAAATATTTTGGGGTTTGGTTGAAATATTTTGGTATTTGAGTTTCAGCCAAAAAATTGAAATTTTTCCTTTGAAAAATTGAGATGAAAACTATTTTGTATTTCCATTGAAGTTTTGCCCAGGAAAAATAAAGCACTTTCCAACCAGCTCTACTGAAAATCACAAAAATCACTCTTCTCTTTTTTTTTTTTTTTTTTTTATTTAAGCAGATGTTAGAGGATTAAGATGAATGCTACAGGCAAGAAAAAAATTAAAAAAGCAGTGTGTCAAAAAACAATAAGGGCCAAATTTTTTTAGAACAGTGCTTCAGCTGTGTCAGTGAATTGTGTATGTAAGCGCAAAGCATCAAATGTTCCTCCTAAATATGAAATTGTGCAATGAAAGGTTATGAAGGCTTGTCTGCTTTTTCTGTTTTGCATATGGTACTATCTGTGTCAAGATACATACAATGCTTCAGTATAACTTGAAAATGTGGACTGTCTCATTTAGAGTATTTCTGGGATCCCTCTTCTTAGCATTACCAACTAAGGGAAAAGAAGAGATGGGAGGCTTAAACTCTAAGCCCACACTCTTGTAACTTTTACATTATCAGGAGAACATACTTGACTGCTTACAATATCAACAGATCAGTGTGGCTATTGTTTTTCTCCATGTGTGCATTCTTTGTAGCTTTGAGTACCAGTCAAATAAATGTTAGAATAGATAAGTGTAATAAAGCCTAAAATATGAACATCTCTTCCTGTTTTACTATCTGAGTCAATCCATTGCTAACTGAAGGGTACTTTTAGCAATGTTAAGAGTGGCCCATCCAGCCCTGAACAGGCTACAGAAATTGTACAATGTTCCTAAAATATGTTTTGACTTGCTTAGTGATTCTCGATGCTCAGGCGTGAGCCAAACCAGCAGCAACTGTGTGTATGCACTGCTCTGGTGTACCATTTCATGTGTACTTCTCAAGCAAACAGCTTGTGCTCTCTAAGCATGGAGGTTTTGCTGTGTCAAGAGTAGAAGATGCAGGAAAAGGTGACTGAAGAGAGGATTCTTTCAGGAAAAAGATTTAGGGAGAGCTCATCATTGTGGGATACTTGAGTGGAACTATAGCCATATAACTCGTGGAGATGAGAGTCCTTGTGTGGACAGCTTCATTCCAAAATAAGTCTTTTTTCCGCTTAAGGCATGTCACCAGCATACAAGGAAAAACACTAATTTTTCAAAGCTTTAATGATATATTGTGGCCATGCCATTGATAATTATGGTCTACATACATCCTGAGACAAGGTTGAAGTTATCCTTAAGGCACCCTGACCACAAAGCATGTCGCAATGATACTCCTTTATGAAGACGGTCAGTTATTATAGGTTTTTTACCTAACATAGCAACAGCAGTTCATCTCGAGTGAACTGCTGCTCAAGAAAATGAAATGTTATCTATCACGTCTGCTGGTGACAGTGCAAAGACACAAATGGTGTCTGAGGTGTTCCATGTGGTTTCAGTGCGCCACTGCCTGCATTGTGGCACCTCCCCATGAGAAAGACTAAATCATTTCTTATATGTCAGAAGGCCTCTTGCCTTCAGTTTTAATATTTCCTTTTTGTCGTGTAGAGCCATCATCAAACTGATAGAAAAGACCTGAGATTTCACTAAAGGGTTAGAAAAGCTTATAACTTTGCTGATGGGGAAAATGCTCTACAAGCATGCAATATCACCAGCTCTTCCTTGTTGTCCTAGATGTAGGGGCACTTGCCACAGATGACACATGAATAGACATGGGCAATATTCTGTGGTCACTGTTACAAGACTGAAACAAGAATGTACTAGCCAGTGATGGTTGCCATTTGTACCACTGCTGATGGAGAAAAGGAAGGGTACAGATCTGGAGACAATTCCTGGGCTGTGCAGCTTGAAGATTGGTAGTAACAGAAGCCAACATGCCCAGAGAAGTTAAGGTTATGCATCTTACAAAAAATATGCACAAACTATTTGGGACTTGAGAACTGATGTTGATAATGCTAGAGCACTTACAAGAGGTGTATTTTTGGATCTGCTTGATGCATATATGCTCACTTCGGCAGCACATATTGCCCCTTTGCTCTGGTGAGACCTCACCTGGAGTACTGTGTCCAGCTCTGGAGCCCTCAGCACAAGAAGGACATGAACTGTTGGAGCAGGTCCAGAGGAGGGCTACTAAAATGATCCGAGGGCTGGAGCACCTCTCCTATGAGGACAGGCTGAGGGAGTTGGGCTTGTTCAGCCTGGAGAAGAGAAGGCTGCAGGGAGACCTGATTGCAGCCTTTCAGTACTTAAAGGGAGCCTATAGGAAAGATGGGGAAAATCTTTTCAGTAGGGCCAGCTGTGACAGGACAAGGGCTAATGGTTTTAAACTGAAGCAGGGTAGGTTTAGACTGGATATAAGGAAGAAATTCTTTACAATGAGGGTAGTGAAACACTGGAATGGGTTTCCCAGAGAGGTAGTGGAGGCCCCATCCCTGGAAACATTCAAGGCCAGGTTGGATGGGGCTCTGAGCAACCTGATCTAGTTAGTGGTGTTCCTGCTCACTGCAGGGGGGTTGGACTAGATGACCTCTAGAGGTCCCTTCCAACCCAAAACATTCTATGATTTTATGTTCTGAAAATATTTAAGCAATGTGCAGGAATTCAGCTAGTCTTAGTACAGAAGATGGAAGAGTTAAGGAAGCTCAGGTAAAATATTTTGTGGTGATTTACCCTTCTAAAGGATCCCAGTTTGCTGTCTGCTCTGTCAAACATCTTGCATGATCTCTTTTGTAACTGCTGCAAATGGGTTAAGTGACAGCTATATCCTAAAAATCTATGCTGTGGGATCTGCTGTAGGAATTCAGGTAATGATACTACAAATAGTATGATAGTGTATTTGTGGGTCATATATTGAAGTGTGGTCTGCAGAGGGACACTGGGGGGATTTTATTGTTTTGTTTGAGAAAAGTCACTTACTGGGCATAAAAAATTACAGTTGGTGGTAGAGTTCTTGCAAAGGAGAAAGGTTCTGGAGGTAATTTGACTAACTGCATCAGACTTATCCTCTGATCATTTAGAAATGGTATTGAACATGTCAGCACGTGCAATATCAGCAATCAAGCACAATTTCAAAAGGAACTTCTCCATCAGTGCTGTGCCTTCAAAGCATGTCACTGATGGTGACATGATATTGCAAGTGAACTTCTGCTACTACGAGTGACCAAATGCTACAGAGTAGAGAGGTTTTATTGAAAAAACTCCACTACTAAGTGTAGGCATTGCTCCAGATGCCTGTGAGACATTATTTAGACAGAAGCTATCATTCACCTTTTACAATTAATTTTTGGATGAAAATTTAATTATAGTAATGCATTTGCAACTTTTTGTTCTTTTCCCATTAGGGAATGAGGAAAATGTAGAGTAGGTAATAGCTGGACACCACAGCTTTACCCAGATCATAGCCCCTGTGGGACACTGCTCTGTGCTTCCAAAACCAACTGGAGCATTGCTGTGTTCGTATCTGCATATGGATACACAACGGTGTCTGTGTGGATCAGCCTGAGCAAATTTGGGTGACTTTAATACCGTCTGTGATCTTTCTTCTTGCTCCAATTGCCTTGTTACTACTTAATATCTAAGCTGCCTTTTGCTTTTAGTCTCTTTTGGTTCCTCCTTGCTGATCAAGATCAAGCTCCTTGCCCTTGTTGCCTTCCCTGGACACTGTCATCTTGGAAAGGTTACATGTTACATACAACATGTTACAAAAGATATTGTGATGCCTTAAAAATCCCCCTTTGGGCAATCTTATGCAATTAGTAGATTTGCGGATTTGCGGGGGGAAGCCTCTTCAATATCATCTTCAAAGTTTAGTATTTAGCAGACCCCATCTGTGGTTCTTACCATTTTTCTTGCTGTTTTATCCAGTCTTGAAACAATTTAGTCTCTGTTTATGACTCTCTTCCCCTGCTTGCTGTTCCTGAATAGCCTGGATGTTCAATGTTAATTTTCCAGTCATGTGAGTTATTCTATCTGTTATGCCAACTAACCTATAATCTTGATTATGTACTGATGCTTTCAGTTCTTCCTTTTCCTTTCCCATACTACTTGCCTGAACATGCAGACATCAGCAAATGGACCCTCCATTTCCCTTTCTGTCCCTTGTACAACCCTGTTATCACTACCCACATTCCCTTCCCAAGGGTTAGGCTTTTTTCCAGGTCACCATGTTCTCCCCGGTTGCCCTGACATTACTTCAGCAGTCAGTCATACACTCACAACCCCAATCCAGGCACTCTCTTCTCTGAACTACTCAGTAAACTTTTTTTTTGTCTGATGGTTCTTTCCACCCTTATGCTTTGGGAGGGACTGAAGAGTCTGAGAAGGACAACAGAATTGAGGAATGAGCCAGCAAGCTGAAGAAAAATCATTGGGGTGGGTGGGAAACTGTAGTTCAGCGTTAACCAGTGTTTGTGATTTGTTAGGCGAGCTGCTGTATTTAGTCTGAGTTATTGGAGTGCTGCAGTGTACCATTACCACTGTCGAGTACGTCTGCTAGTAGGTCTAGGAGGTTTTATAGTCTGTCTTGCACCTAAATTATTGCAAGTGACATAGAACCCCTTCAAACAGGGCATTTGCTAGAGGACTCGCGCTAATGACATGGGTGGTCTGGGGATTACTAAAGTGACTTTGAGTCATTTTAATTTTCCCTTTTATGTCTACCTGTGTGGCCTTACAGGAAGGAGAATAATGAGGGAAGCACTCATTAAATGTGGAAAAAGGATCTAGTTACTCATTTTCAGGTGTGTTGACATGCGTAGATCCTATATGGAAAAGTCAATGTATAAATGAAGGGAAAATATGTTGAATGTGAAAGTTTGAAATTCTGCAAGCCTTGAACCTGCTTTGCAGTGTGATATGTGACAGGCAAAGAGGGGAAAATTGGCTGAATTATGCCAATAAGACACTTGAAACCTAAAATAGTAGTGAGACTTTTTATGCATCAACAATCCTGGTACTGTAGGAGTTTGCTAACTGCCGGGAGAACACGAAGCCTTTTGAAACCATGGGTTTTCCACATGTCTAGTAGGTGGAACCTATGGTGGTGTTACTCATTCCAGTGTCTTCATTTCTTTGTTGTAGTGTGAGATGGGGAGAAGTGACTTGTCCAAGATCAGGTATATGGGTGTTTGTAGGCGTCAGGAGTTCCTCACGTCAGCTGAACTCTGCCCCTGTTCCCCACCCACTTGTTCCTTGTCTGCCCAGGATGGTTATGGGGCTGGCTCCCTGCACTCCTGTGGATTGCTCATGCTTTCCTGTGTGCTAATTTGACGGTCCCCCTAAAGCTGCCACTGTCACCCATGTGTGGTTGTGTTTGAGATGGGCACCATTCATGCTGGGGCCTTTAGATGCTGCTAAAGCAAAGATGTAAGATACTTGGGCATATATGCTTTACGTGTGCTTCTATCAATGTCTCCCCTAACTTTAAAAGGCACAGTCATAAGTACCACATTTAGCATTAGAAATTAGTTCATGCTTTTGCAAGTCCTGGCTAGTAGTAAGAGTGTAGCATCCCCCATATGATATGTATTCTAGTCCATACACAATTTTTTTCATATTTTTCACGTAGTTCTCTCTGCAACAGTTTTAATGTACCTACATTTTATTAGTCCACCTACACCACCTGTCCCTTTTAAAGCTCCTATTTACCTCAGTGGTGCAGGATCAGGCACCCTCTGTGAAGAAGTATGCTGGCTACATTTTCTATTCTATAGCTATTTCTGCATGGAAATGCACCAGCAGGTAACACAATAAGTGAGCACATGGTAGGAAAATTGTCCAGTGCACAAAAGAGATCCTGGATGACATTAAACAAATGGCCCAGAGTAGCTTTAGAAATGGTTTCATGCATCTTGGGCTGTTAGATGTTTTATGTTTCCTGTCTGGAACGAAGAGAGAGACAGGGCAAAAAAAGTCGGGGCCTTGTTTATGCTCATGTGTTTATAGTATCAGAGACATTTAAGTAGGAGGATATGACAGGTTTTCAAGGGGACAAGGTATGACTCAAATCCAGGTGCGGCTTATTTTCCATGAAATGCATCACTTGCCTATTAGACATAGATTTACTGGCGGCCAAAACAATTCTTGGCAAAGTTGGCATTCTTCTTACCGTAAATGAATGGCATCTCAGTTTGTTATTGTTATTCTACAAATATAACAGGTGTTGCTGATTTCTGCCTGATAACCTGCTGTTTAAGGGGAATTATTTAACTTATACATTCAGATAAGTGGGCTGCTAAACCAAATTCATCCCAGGTGTAACTGCAACATTTTTTTTGGTTCCTAAACTACAGATTCTTCGCCTAAATCTTATTTATTAGAATTGAACAGACGTTACCGTGTTCTTCCTAAAATACTGGATTTTGAGGTGTGTTTGCTTCAAGGAATCAAGCTATTTTCTCCCCTCCCCCCCCCCCCCCCCCCCCCCCATACTGGTGCCTTCTATTTGCATTTGCTCAGGAATAAATGGCATGGTAAGCACATAAAAGCATATATCAGAACTTTGCATTCTTTGAAAAGTAGACATTGTGCTGTGGACATGCCAGGAACCTCAGTCACCAATGGGATTTCAGCCTGCAAATGCTCCTGTACTATGTAAGGTAAAAGAAAGCTTATTGGAATAACTTGGAGGAATTCATTTGGGTCATAAATATGTTTTAGAAATCAGTGTTCTATGAGAGATTAAATTAACATGGCTTGTTTTAAAAAGCACCCAAGGTACTGCAATGTTTTAAAACTTAAGCTAATGAAGAACTGTCTATAGACCTTACTGATTTTCTTTTTTTTTTTTTTTTTTTTTGGTGGGGACACACACACCCACCCCCCAAACAAACACTACTCTAGATACTGGAATTTAAATCCAAAGGAATGGTATTTCCAGGTAGGCTTCCAGCACTAGGTGCTGCATGCAGCACAGCAGATAAGATCTGCTACACAATTTAAAGATATTTGAACACTCCCAACATTTTTGCATGCTTCCAAAGAGAGAAATACCACAGACCTGAGGTTACGGGTGTCTGTGTTGGGTTTGGTGGGAGGGAACAGATTCATCCAGTCACCCCATGGCACTGAATCATTATTTCCAGAAATGTTACCTCCTGAGTCAGTCAGTAATTTGGGGGTATCCACAAGTCCGTGCCTGTAGGTGGGTATGTAAGTACCCACTTACAGCTACTGTAAATACCACTGGCAGCATAACTTTTGCGTGAACTACTATGCAGTAATCTTTCAGGAGCTCAAGACTTAGTGTTGCCTCAGTGGGCCTTTGGTTATGCCAAAAACTGTCCCCCAATTAATCCTATCTGTGGATGGAGACAGCTTGACTAATTTACCGTTTTATAATCGGAATCGTGGTAATCGTTTTAAAATTATTTCAAATTCAATCTCTGACATGATTCATCAGAACGGCATGCAGTGTAGCCCCACATGATGATGTTCCTGGCTTTTGTATCTCTTGATTTGGTTCTGACTATGATCACTGGTCTTTCCCATAAAAGAGTTTCTGAAAGTTTTTTTCCCAAAAGAAATGAGAGTGGAAGGGACATGGCTTTCAGTGCAGCTTTGTGAATGAAGGTACACTGCTCCTGCTGCTGGCTAAATCAGTTTTATTGTTGTATGCACTTTAAAACATATACCATAGGTAAGGGAGGCTTGTTTGTTTTGTTTTTAAGGGTTATTTATTACTGCAGACTCCAGCTGATATGGTGGCCTCTCATGCTTGATGCTGTATTTATAAAATTGAGAATGGTTCCTGGACCCCAGAGCTTTATAAACTCAGTAGACAAGATAGTATTTCCCAACGTATTGTCTATTAACCCCATTTTATAAATGCACAAATGTCATACAAGACAAAGCTACTGGCCAGTAGGTGACAGAGAAACTGTGGCAGAAGCAGGAATTATCTGATTTTAGAAATGAGAAGAAATTCAGTCTTTTACTTAAGTTGTCACAGGTTTCATGCTTTATGTTCTGAGTCAATATTCTGGTACTTATTGATAAAGCATAGCTTCTCTGATGAACTTCTAATAGGCTAACAACAAATAGGATGCCAGCAAGCGCCTTGGGGCAAGTGTACCCAGTCACGCTAGGTATACAAACACAAAAACCAGTCAACAAAGCAGAAACCTGTCTTTTTTTTTTTTTTTTTTTTTTTTTTTTTATTCCCAAGCAACCCACAATATACCTGATCCTAACACCTGTGTTTCATTTAGTGGTTTGTTGCATTGTGCTGTGCTTACTGGTGTAGCATTTGAGCACCTCCTATTTTATCGGTGATATCTTATGGGACCTCTTCAGTAGAGAGTGATGGATGGCTTTGGGTTCTATGCTGTGTGCCAAGTGACTAACTGGGTTTTAAAAATTTGTCTCTCATCTCTAATTTACCTCAATGTGTTCTTGCCCTTGTTAATCCCCTTAGGACAGTGAAGAGTGAAAGGAAAAGAATTTGTATGGTTGCTCTGTTCTCTTGGCTCATTCTTCGTGTGCTCTGTGAGACCAGAAGTTCAAACTGTCTTTGTATTTAGACTGGGAGAAATGTGTGTTCCTGTAGGGATCTTGAGCTACTTCCAGGTGGGAGCTTCCCACCCAGCTCTGGTGGTGATGTCTGCGGCTCTTCCAAAGAGCTGCCTCCAGGCCCAGACACCCAGCAAACCCAGCTTGAGTTCCTCATTCTAAATCAAAACATAACCAAATGGGTTTGGGTGTCACTATGAAATGCCCTGGCAATTCAGTTGTGGCATGCCGTTTTCTTCTCCTGTGTGACTAATTTGGCTATTTTACCCCACTCCCCTTGCAAATTTATCATGGCTTCCCAAATCTCTTTCCCCTTGTTGCTTCCTACTGTTAAGTCAATTACATGTCTTAACTCTTCTTTATCCTGGCCAGATTTTCTCCTGCACTCCTTATGTATTGATGATTTACCTACCCCCTTATCCAAAGACTGAGGTATTGAGACTGACTTCAGCTGCTCTGTTTCATTGGTAAATGCAGCTGTATAAACTAGAAGTCATCTTTTCCTTCCGTGAGACATTCTTTGGGGTCTACGACTCTCTTAAAAATGGTGGTTGTCCTCTTCAGTACCTTTAATCCAGTTGCTCCTTGATCTGTGAGCTGCCTTTCTCAGATAGGGCTTTTTTTTTTTTTTGCATGAACTCAGTGTTCGTGTTGCAAAATGTGCCTCCATAAGACACACTGTGCAGATGGCAAACAATAGCTGTCTCCAGCCAGGGAGGAAATCCATTTGTCACTGTTTCATCATCAGTCTCTATTCTGTTGCCTTTAGACAATCCCATTCATCAGGACAAGTTCCAAAGTGCTGGTGTTTACCAGGGATACTGCACAAACCCGAGCATTTTAAATGCAAGTCCTCCCTCTGCGGGTTCTAGCATTGCTCTTTATTTCTGTTACAAGCATGTCTAGAAAGACTACCTGAGGTTGGCAGCCTGTTGGCAGGGGATGTTTAGTTTTGAGCCCCAAGTGTGTTGTTGGCAATAGGGACAGAATCTGGAACCATTCCCTGACAGCCTGTTCAGCCTCTGTGAGCATAGGTTGCTTTTATTTACTAACATGAAGTAGAATGTGAGCTTACATGTGCTACCCTCTACGTGTTGCCCACCACACCTGCCAAATACCTCGTACTGAAAGGAACCTGTCTTCATTGATCTTGCAACCTTTGTGGAAATGTTTGGACGAAGAGACCTGGAAAGGCTGGAGAGGTGGGCCTGTGTGAACCTCATGAGGTTCAACAAGGCCAAGTGCAAGGTTCTGCACCTGGGTCAGGGTAACCCCCAGTATCAATACAGGCTGGGGGAAGAAAGGATCAAGAGCAGCCCTGCCAAGAGGGACTTGGGGGTACTGATGGACAAAAAGCGGGATGTGAGCTGGCAGTAGTGCGCTGGCGGCCCAGAAGGCCAACCGTACCCTGGGCTGCATCAGGAGAAGCGTGGCCAGCAGGTCGAGGGAGGTGATTCTGCCCCCCTACTCTGCTCTGGTGAGACCTCACCTAGCGTACTGCGTCCAGCTCTGGAGCCCTCAGCACAAGAAGGACATGGAACTGTTGGAGCGGGTCCAGAGGAGGGCTACTAAAATGATCCGAGGGCTGGAGCACCTCTCTTATGAGGACAGGCTGAGGGAGTTGGGCTTGGAGAAGAGAAGGCTGCAGGGAGACCTGCAGCCTTTCAGTACTTAAAGGGAGCCTATAGGAAAGATGGGGAAAATCTTTTCAGTAGGGCCAGCTGTGAGAGGACAAGGGCTAATGGTTTTAAACTAAAACAGGGTAGGTGTAGACTAGATATAAGGAAGAAATTCTTTACAATGAGGGTGGTGAAACACTGGAATGGGTTTCCCAGAGAGGTAGTGGAGGCCCCATCCCTGGAAACATTCAAGGCCAGGTTGGATGGGGCTCTGAGCAACCTGATCTAGTTAGCGGTGTCCCTGCTCACTGCAGGGGGGTTGGACTAGATGACCTCTAGAGGTCCCTTTCAACCCAAAACATTCTATGATTCTATGAGGGTGTGAAAAGGGGAAAAGATGTCTTTGTGTTTATCAGGGTAATAGCAGAGCTGGGACTGGACCCAAGTTCTTCTTTTCAGTGTCCTGTCCACTCCTTAAAGCTTTCTTCTGAGGCTGGGTTCTTACTTGCTGATGTACTTATATCTCCAGAAGAATGCATGCTCTAAAGGCCAGGAGGAACTTCTGTGGTCATATAGACAACCTGCAAAGCACAGAGCATAGGACTGGATGCTGCAGACAGGGAAAGCAGTGCTCAGGATTGGGTGGCTGTGTTACTAGACCTGGTAACTAATGCCAAGTGCTCCACAACCTCAGAAGGGCTGGTGGGCACCACAATGTCTGTCCCGCTACCCCTGAGGAGTTGGCCCTTCAGCTAGGGGTAGGGCTTGGCCCTGGACTGTGTGCAGAAATGTTTTTGCCTCCACCAGATGAGTCTGACACAAGTCTTCGGTCTTGCAAGCTTTGCTTGTTTCAATCTGAGGCGTTTTCAGTTGGATTTCTACCTTTGATGGGGTAATAGTGTGTAGTTGCCTGCCATAGGAAGGCTCAAAAAGAAACTAAGAACTCGTTGGAAAAAATGTTCTTGAGGTAGCAACAAGAGCCATAGAAGCAAAATCCAGTATTAAAAAAATTACATAAGAAAGCTGAAGGCATTCAATTTTGGGTGACCTGAAATGAAAACACAGCTGGAAGAGAGAGGCTGGGGAGTTCTTGCACAAAGCCAGAAAGTGCTGGGGTGGGAGGGTTTATCCGGAGATTGAAGCGAGTATCAGTTAAAGACTGAGGGTTATCTAGGAACACTGGTGTGGGCACTCTGTCTCAGAGGCACTGAATTAAGGGTTTTCTGGCCAGGGTGTTTAGTGGAGTGTTCATAACAGTAAGCAAGCGGATGCTGTTAATCAGAACAATATGGAGCAGGCGAGTACCCTTCGTACTGCAGGGCTTTTCTTTTTCCTTTCTTTTCCCCTCCCTCTCCTCTCCCTCCTTCTCATGTATAACATGTACTATATGAGGGCTTGGTGGTTTGAAATCAGTGAAGATAGGCTGCATTACGAGGGCTGAGGATATGGCACATGTAGACTTAATTATGAAACCTGCAAATAAAAGAAGTGTTCTGTATACCCCAGAAATCACGGAAAGGGTTAGTGTTTCACCAGGAAGCTGACAGCACCACAGTGGACCACAATTAAGACTTTAAAATATGTAACAGCATTTTTATGACATCAAAGTACCGTTACCGCACAAGGCAGCATTTATGAAAAGATCCCCGCTCTTCACCCTACAATCATGATGTACATATTGGCCATAAGGAAGTCAGCAATAGCTATTTACTGCTCTCCTGCAGCTGTGGACTTATAACTTAGGTCCCTAATTAAGTAGAAGCAGGGCTAACCACGAAGCACACCACAGTGCCTTAAAATGGCTTTCATACTGCGGAAATCTGGTGTTTGGTTACTCCAGAGAGTGGGTTTTTTTTTCCCCTTGAAAACTATATTTGCACATTCAGAAATAATTATCTGGAGATTAAAAAAAAAACACGCTGTCTTGATGCACCATGAGATCTAAAGAGCTTTTCATGGAAAGCATTTAAAATTAAAAAAAAAAATCCCACTCTATTTGGGAGATATTGACACCAGCCCCATCTTTGTCATCAAATGTGAGTGATTGTTAGCAAAGAAACTAGTCATGCTGCACAAAAGAGATCACAGCATGTGCATAAATCTGCATAACCTAATTGACTATCTTGGGAACGTGATCTTCAGCTGTAAAAACCCGCTTTTGACAAAACAATAAAGTTAAAAAGGAATGTCCCATCATTATGTTCCTTAAATGTCACAGGAACTGCAGTAAGTGCATCTTGGCAGAGGCGAGCCTACATCATTAGTTCCTCTCCTGGTTGCTTTTAGGTTTTTTGTTCCACATGGCCTGACTTGACAGGACAACAAATAGGCCTTTGCATCTGTACACATTTATTAGTGGATTTTATCGTTGGACATCAAGGAAATTGAGTCTCATCTAAAGGTTTATGGCTGTACACATCTGTGGATTTTACTACCCTCCTTTCAAACAAACAAACAACAGCAGCAGAAAATTATTTTTGGAAAGTACAGTTTAAGATTTAATAATCATTTGATGTTCTGAGAAGTCCTTGGCTGTTTGTCCAAATATTTGCTGAACATTTGTTGAGCACTTCAGTTATTGGGGGGTTGGGAGGGAGCTGGCGGGGGGCAGGCTTGCTTCTGCCTCGCATGAAGAGGTGACTTGTGTAATCACAGGCTTCCTCCCTACCCCCAGCATAGCTAGCGTTTGTTGGATCGTGTAGAGAGATGACTTTGCATTGGGAATAACCACCTTTGCTCATACAGAAATTCTGTCTCTAACTGATATCATGCAGAGGAGTCCTGGGGATGTGTGTATTAAACTGGGCCGTAATATTGCCTTGTGCTGCTTTTGCTCTCATCCCTTAACAAGTAAGATTTCATCATGGTCCAATTGTGCTGGCTGGCGGAAGAGAGCCTGAAATCTAGCTAAGGTAAAGCAAGGCCTGAACAGTCTGCACACCATGCTCATTTAAATTCCTGATGAAATTAGTGGGCTAAAGGATTTGTTCAAGATTTCCTCATAATCAAAGTATTGTACAGTTCCTGTGCCAGTAACTTCACACCTAGCTGTAGTCTGAGCTGTCACATTTAAAAAAATAAAATAAAAAATAAGAATCCTGAAGCAAGTTTTGGAAGCAGCAGCTGGGCGTAAAATGAAGTGGTGCATGCCTAACATTTCAAAGGGGCCTAAACAACAATTTTGAGTGAATTGCTGCCTGTTTTTCTTGATGCTGTGTTTATGTAGAAACCTAAAGATGGCAGCTTACATGCCAATGCTGTGAAATATTTTACTGATAGTTTGAGGGCCATACTTCCTACTTCCTTCCGTGTTTTATTGGAGAAGGACTGTCCAAAAGTGAAAATTAAGGTCTTAGGTTAATGGAGTCTGTTTTAACAAATTATGCTTTGTTCATAAATATTTTAATAGCTTACATAAGGAAGGACTGGAAGCTGATTTTTTTTTTTATTTTTTTTTTGTAAGGAGATTCTTACTATCTGTCTTTCACTAAGGATGCTGTTTCATGAAAACATCTTCAACCTACTTTATTTCAACTTGTGATTCAGTTGAGATTAACTTTCTAGATGGAGAGACTGACTGGTATAAAGAGCCTGAGAAGATGGTTTGGACTCACTCCTTTGCAACTGCCTGAAGGTTGTGACGGAGCCTGGAGCAGGGCCAGGGCCTCCATACAGACCTCCCAAGTCCCTGTGCTGTGGCCTGACCTCAAGACCAGATTGCATTGTCATTGTTCTGTTTAAACGGCATTGTCTGGAGAAAGAGAAAGCTGCACGTAGGACTAAAATAATAATCATCTTAGAGGAACCGATGGCTAAACATCTTCACTGGGCCCAGCAAGAAGCCCCAAGAGGAAGTCCTCAGGACAGAGGATGGAGCACTACTTACGCCTTTTGGTGAGTTATTGCAGCCAGCTCATTTAACAGTTATGGAAAGGCAAAGTTTAAAGAAACAGTTGCTTGCTGGGAAGAATAAATGTATGTTTTCCCTATACCACACAGTGCAAGTGAAACTGCCACTGAGGTGAAGAAAGCCTGTGGCAGTCTCTCTTCTCAATCATTTGTAAACCTTTGAATGAGTTCCCAATGCGAATTGTTACTCCACTCTGCAGTGGGCTACTTTTTGGCCAGCTCAAAGAAGCCCCAGAAAATATTGCACCCATATGCGCTTTTTTTTACATTCTCATTAAGTTTATAAAACCCACAAATTTAGACCATCTGTCCTATAAATGTTTCTAAACTACACCAAGATGAAAAAGCTGTTCTAGCTTTTTGATATAAGCGGTCAGCAAACCAAACACAAAACCAGAGCAAAGCAAATATTTTCTTGTCATACATGCTTCCCAACCGTGACGGATGAACTGTTATTTTTGATGTGTGTTTTCATCCAAATTTTGGAGAGAAATGCCTCCTCGATATGCGCACTTAACACCAAACCACCTTGATATGAAGAATTCTTTTTGGGGAGGGGGGAAACAGAGGGAAAGTTGCACCACATGCTGCCCATGGACTATATTAAAGAAGCTGTTTCTTCAATTATTCATCTTCCAACTGCCCTGCTGACTGCTATAACAAAGCCATCCCAGGCATGGACTATGTCAGCCCATTCTCACGGTAAGGTGTTCACGCTTCTATTCAACCCACCTCTCTTGGATGTTAATCTAGGAATATTTATTGCCTCCATGTGAGACTCCAAAGTGGGGTAGGAGCATGATTTGAGTGGGAGTGTTGATTTGCTGGCAGGTAGGAAGGCTCTACAGAGAGTTCTGGACAAGCTGGATCAATGGGCCAAGGCCAAATGTGTGCGTTTCAAGAAGGCTGTTTCAGGTCCTGCACTTGGATCACAACAACCCCATGCAATGCTATGGGCTTGGGAAAGAGTGGCTGGAAAGCTGCCTGGCAGAAAAGGACCTGGGGGTGCTGGTTGACATCTGGCTGAATGTGAGCCAGCAGTGTGCCCAGGTGGCCAAGAGGGCCGATGGAATCCTGGCTTGTATATGGAATAGTGTGGCCAGCAAAAGCAGGGAAGTCTTCCTTCCTCTGTACTTGGCACTGGTGAGGCCGCACCTCAAATACTGTGTTCAGTTTTGGGACCCTCACTCCAAGAAGGATATTTTAGGGCTGGAATGTATCCAGAGAAGGGCAACGAAGCTGGTGAGGAATCTGGAGCACAAGGCTGATGGTGAGCGGCTGGGGGAAATGGGGCTCTTTAGCCTGGAGAAAAGGAGATTGAGGGGAGACCTTATTGCCCTCTACAACTACCTGACAGGAGGGAGTAGCTGGGGGGGGGGGGGGGGGGGGGATGTTGGTCTCTTCTCCCAAGTTACAAGTGATAGGATGAGAGGAAGTGGCCTCAAGTTGTGTCAGGGAAGTTTAGACTGGATATTAGGAAAAATTTCTTCACTGAAAGGGTTGTCAGGCACTGGAATGGGCTGCCCATGGAAGTGGTTGAGTCCCCATCCGTGGAGATAATTAAAAGATGGGTAGACATGCTTAGGGACATGGTTTAGTGGTGGACTTTGTGGTCCTAGGTTAATGGTTGGACTTCATGATCTTAAAAGTCTTTTTCCCACCTAAACAATTTCATGATAATGAAGAGGGGCTGTTTGCAGTGCTTGGCTGGCAGGTGGAGGTGGGATTAAGCCAAGGCCTTGTTCACAGACAAACTCAATAGCAACCCATGTATTGAGAAAAGACTCAGTAAGTGGTAGAAAGTGGAAATATCACTTGAGATCCTTTTTCCTGATGTTTCTATGGACGTGGCAAGTTTCTACCCTAAACCCTTCAGGGATGAGAAGGCACTGTTTAAATTGTACACCCTGCTTTGGTATTTACAATGAAGTGGAAAAAGAGGAATCTGTTCTGACTGTGTCCAATAGTACTTTTAATTTCATTTGCTATTTGCACATTACTGCTTTGAGAGCCCGATCCTCACCCAAATCTGGGTCAAGGAGGTCTTGTTCTGTAGGATAGAACCTGCGTTTGTATGCAAGGATATTCTCTACCCATTTGCTTCTAGATATGTTACAACACTTACTATGCAATTCCTGCAGGCTTAACCAGAGCACAGATATGAAGTGGTGTATGAAGATATAGCCATGGGCCTGTCTAACTGGTGTGCTGAGGAACCATGATTGGAGCAGCCTGAGGGGCTCTGTGAATGCTCAGTACACCTGGGAAGCTGTATTGAATTATCATGTCTTTTTTTTTTTTTTTTTGTGGAGGAGGAAAACAGTGGTTGAGCTGTGCAAACAATGAGGGATAAATTGTTGCATGTGCAAGCAGTGCTGGCTTTTTGGTGTTGCTGAAAGTAGGCAAGTTGAATTCAGCTATTTTCTGTGCAGACATCCACAGCTGATACAGTCCTCTGGGCCCTCGTTATCATCAGTGGGAGTTAAAGGCAATACTTGGGCACGGTTCATCTGATTTATTTTAATCTTCTATCTTGGAGATGAAATGTGACTTGTAAGCATATTGTTCTCTGCTGTGATTATAGAGGCAATTGAAATAAATAGCTTGTAGATGCCTATGTTTGGCATGAGGAATGCATCCTACCTGTCAGTTCTCCACTCTATGGCCACCTGGTCTTGTCGATAAAACTGTGGTGCAAAAACCCAAAGTCCTAGTTAAAACAAGATAAAAGCTGAACTGCGTTCAACACTGCCATCAATTCCCAATTCTTTCATGATATTTGATGTTTCTCCATCTTTGCTTGCTCAGCCCAAGTCCAATTCCAAAATGCACTTCTTCCAAACCTTTCCTGACAGTTATCTGTGGGTTAAATATCTTGACTTTATGGTAGCTTTACTCCAGGAGAGCAGGGACCCGTGTGCTAGGACACACTAAATCATTTACGTGCAGCAGAAGGTATGTTGCATGCTGTCAGCATAGGCAGGCAGCTTCTCTGGAGCCAGTACATCTCTAGTGCTGGTCTCGCCAATTCATTCCTGCTACTTGTGCAAGACTCTTGCAGAAACCAAACAAATGGGAAAAAAAAAACCCAAACAAAACAAAAAAACCCACCAAACAAAAAACCAAACCAAAAACCCCAAACCATTCTCCCAGTACAGTGTATGGGATCAGCACAGACAAATGAATAATGTTGTTGATTAATGATTTAAATTCAGTGGCCATTTGTGTGATGAGTAATGTAGTTTTGTGTCAGTAGGTAAGTGAGGGGAGTGCATCCACAGTGAGTTGCTCCTTTTAAAGATAAAACAAGGTGCAACAGTTTCAGCATTGCTGTTTCTCTTTTTGGACTTCTCCCACTCTGCTCTGCTTTTCCTTAAAAAGTAATGAATGGGGAGATATTGTACCATTTCTTCTAACTCTTTACCTTCTCTTGCACATGCCTTTGGGTCCTGTCGGCTGATCAGGGAGACACCAGAGCCCCTTGGCAGGCTGAGCACCCAGTCCTCTTGTGCTGGAAATGGCTACCAGGGAGAGGGTAGATAAGTGCGGCAACTGTGCTTTGCAGGTAAGATCCCTGGCAGAAATGCGCCAGCCTTTGTCAGAGCTCAGCTGGAGAGTCTCGCAAACACAGCGCCAGTTGCTGTCTTCCATCCTCCCGCTGCTGTGATAATTTAGCCTGGTCTTTAACCCCAGGTTAGTGTCTACCTGGTTGTCTCAGAAGAAAATGGGGTGCTTCATAGGCAACTAGCAGTACTCTTCTTTATAGAGCTTTGCTTCTCATTTTAGGAAAACGAAGGTTAACTTTTCCATCCTGTGTTCAAGCCTTAATATGTTTTTCAGTACGTCAGCTGAAGTGCTTGTTGAACAAAACAGTGACTTCAATGAATAGGAGATTTGCTAAAATAGATGCGTTCTATGTAAGGTTGGGACAAACTGGTAAATAATTTAGGTAAAAGCGCTGTGTGGATGGAAGAGATGTCGAAACTTTCAGTGCTTTATTACTATATCTGTATTTCTGGAAACTTGAAATGTCTAATATAGATTTTACCTGCATAGAACTTCCAGCTTTTTAATTTCTGTATCAGATTTTGGACATAGAAAGGGGCCTAACTAAAGAGAAGAAAAATGTAAAAGGTTACATACTCATTGTTTGGAAAACTTAGTTTTGTCAAATGCAAAATTTAAGGTTTATAGTTTAAAGCAAAAATCATTTGGAATACAACATTTTGGACTAATCAGGAATGATTTGTTTCTTTGTCTGTAAACCCCAAAGTTTACATTTGACACAACCAAGCTGGGCTTTTTTTCCCCTGGTCACCCAATGGAAATGTTCACTATTTCCGCAGCCTGAGTTATAACTCTTGTGGAAGAAATGCTGCATTCTGTATTTTGGCTCTGTTGACAGGGAGGCTGTGCGGTGCACTGAGGAAAGATATGTTCTGTACAAAATGCCCTGTTTCCTACCAGGTGCTCCAAGATCGATAGGCATCTCTGTAGTGACAGCAGAGGATTTTAGATGTACAACTCAGTGGGAGTTGCATAGGTCTTCTGATTTCTGCAGCCTTACGTGTACGTCTTCAAGTGTTCTATAGGAACTGGAGCTGCACCATCAGACTAAGGTTATGGACTTAAAAGTCATATATATATATGTCATAAAAAATTGTAAACTGATGTGCTTAGATATGAAAACTTTACACGCATATAGTATGCTCACACACTGGACAAAGATCTGAATTCACTACTGAATTGCCTTACTAATCTGCTGGGCTCAGCAGCCAATGAGCAGCTCCTGATAAATCAGGTTAAAAAATAAATAAATAATTTTTTTGGAACACTCCTTAAGTGAAAGAGGAGGATTGAAAAGAAGCATTTTAGAACTAAGGAGAAAAAAAAAAACAAAACCAACCAACCAAACCAAGAGAAACCATTTTGTAAAAGATTTGGAGAAATCATTAACTCTGCCCCTCTTATCCCGCCTCCCCCCAAAAGTTGAAATACAAATTGTCAGTTCTTTTCAAAGGTTTGCAAAAGTTCAGAGTGTGTGAAGCTAGCTGGTGAAGCTTTTCTGTTCATTCATTTACAAAAATAACCAGGAAATTTCGCTTTTTCGTTCCATTCAGCAAAACCCCATTACACAGCTTTATTACTTAATTGTTATACCCTGCAAAAAATAGGTGCGTGCAGTACTCAAACAGCTGAAATGGATGTCTGAGCTTGAAGTGCGGTCATTTACATGAGTGAGAGTGTTGCCTTGTTGTTTTTTTTTTAGCCAGACTTTTTGGAAACGATATAGCTGACTTAAATCCCAGGTTCACATCCAGGTGGGCAGTGCTCTGTGGAGCATCCTTTGGACTTTGGCGACTCGTGGGGGTTTTCCGGAGGAAGCCTGGAAGGGAGGAGGAGCAGGGGGGTAGCGTGCTCTGTCTGATTATGAAATAGCTTAGGAATTTGGGACACCGGCAAAGCTCTCCGGTTGGTTGTCAGTGATGTCATCTAATACCTTTGCCAGTACTGCCCAGTAGCTGCCTGCTGTATTTCTAATGCATCAACATACTACTTCTAGTCAGTTGCACTTCAGTTTTTACAGCGTGTTTCTTTAAACAAGTAGAAAACTATTTTATTTTACTGCATGGGGGAAATATCCTTCTTTAAAAGAACTCTAATAACTACAGTAGACCAATACTGTTGGACCAGGAAAGCATGAAAACTAATTAGTCTTAGGATTTAGATCCAGTGTTGCCTTGTCCATTGCATTCACGTGCCTGCAAACGATTCATCTAATTGCATGTCCCTGTGGCCAAATACTAATGTCTGTATTCTGCAGATTCTTATCGTTACTTCTCTGCCTAATTGTGTTCTACAGTGGGAAAGACGCTTACTACTATGTCTGTTGTCTATATTTGTTTTACTTCTCTCTTGAACCTTAGATGTCCTTAATTACAATATGTACAGTAACTCTTAGCTGTTGAGCTTGAATTTTTCCCCCCTGTTGTGCTGCAGGAGAGCAACAAGATACATCAGTATCTATGCATGGGCATGCTGAATTTCCTCCCACTTGTTCCTCACCCCCATTGTGGACAGAGTTATGCTACGAAGATTTATGCTTGAATAGTTTTTCTACCTTGGTGAAATGCAGTAAGATACCCAGGTGTTTGAGGTAGCATATGAAAATAGAGTTGAACTGGTATGAAAGTTTATATTGTAATACTTAAATACATATGAGTTAATCCACATGGTTGAATTGTACAAGCGAAGGTGCAATTCTTTCTGCTTTTACATTGCTTTGTGTCATAGCAGCATTTGACTACTCTGCACGCAAACCAGTAGCTCTGGCAAAGCCCTAGAATAGTCTGTGGTGTCTGATGCCAAGTTATTTCCTCATCACAGGAAAAACTCAGTTTGAGCTGTGTGTTGTCTTTAGCAGTTACAATTTTGCACTTGTGTGTGTTGGAGACATGGGGATAGGAAGACATAACCCTGCCACTAGTTCCCCACAATCTTTGGATGTTCTGAGCCATCTGGTACCGTATGATTGTACAAAATCAAGCTTCTGCAGTAGCACTTTTGTTCTACAAGTACCACAGAGACTAACATTTATTATTAATTTGGTTGCTTGGATTTGTCTGTGTCCTCTATTTTAGGTGAGCAAACTAAAACAGCTATAATTTTTTTTAAGTTACACTCAAGAGAGTATTACCAAAACTATTGCTATTAATAAGGAGAAATAATGCAAAACTTGGGTTTATATCTCTTTCTGAACACACGCTTTCTTTCAGCAATGCTTTTGACTGCTCTAGTCTCTGCCCTAGCAGAGGACCCTGCCGCTCAGTTACTGGATGTATTTCCAGCTACTCCTATCTCCAGTGCACAAGCACTGTTTCAGTTGACAAACACAGGAATTGATCCAAAGCTCACAGAAATTAACAGGACACATTTCTGTTAACTTCAGCAAGATTTGTGTCAGAGTTGTGCTTCAGAAAGGCTGTTGTTTGCCTTGACTCCCTAAAATAAAACAAGCAACTCTTGCCAGCAGCAGTGGTAGCTCTCGTGCAGAACTGAGTCTTCTCCAAAAGGCACACTGTCTGCTGGCTGATCCATCCTCCAGTTAGGAGACAGTTCTGCCAAATTTGTTATATCTGCAGCATTTGCTTTTTGACATCTTTGTGGGTATATAGAAAGCAGGGGTTTCCTTGTCGCGGGTCAGAAGAGGACCACCAACCATCCCTGTTTTATGTGGCTTTAAAGAGACAAAATTATTGGTGTGCAAGCTTTCCTATTGACAGAATAGCACCAGTTAATTTATTTAATCTTATTTACAGTGAGTTAGATAAGCAGAGTTGTAAATAAACATAGTTGTTAATCTGTTTCACTAGAATATAAGCCTAGTAATTTTCTGAATTCGATATGATTTTTCAGCTGCTGAGAAATTGTGGATAACGGTGTTGGATAATGTATCCCAGTAATAAGATAGTTAACTATGCAGAATACACCACCTCTTAAATAGAGTACTCCTCATGCCTTTACATGTCCGCAGGTAAAAGAATCGGGTTGTGATATGAATGAAGTTCACAAGGAGGTTAATAACTTTCTAATTAGCACTGGTTGGAAGATAAGCAAATCAACATTCAAAGTAGAGAGGAAAAATTCCTGTTGGACTTTCAGGTTGTGATTAGTAGGGCTTATTTCTTTACTTTTGATGAGGAACAGCTGTGGATTAGCACAGGGTAATCAGAGACAGTAGACAACCTGGTAGGGTCATTGTGCACGGCTCCTTTGAAATGCTCAAGTTTATGGGGTGTCAGAGCAAGCTGGGGCATGAACCTGCTGGGCTGAGTTATAACAATAGTTTGAATCACAAAGGGCTGGACCATCAGCTGGTTGAGATCAGTAGAGCTCTGCAGCATAGACAAATCCACTTATTACAGGTGGGGATTTGCCCCCAAAAGCTTTATCCTTGTATCTGCCAAATTTCTATCAGTGCAGAAATTTGATGTGATCTTGGTTGGGTCCTACAGTCATCCCAAACGAGTGTTTCTGTAATGGAAAGATTTTAAAAGGTGCCCGCACTGAGCCATGACCTCATTTTTAGAAATAAGCAGGCTGCTGGTTTTGTGCAGGTTGTGTTTTGAAAAATGACTTTTTTTTTCCCCCTAAATTGGAGATTGCTTTTTGAAAAAGATAATTTATTTTTTAATTGACATATGAAAATTGAGTATTTTCTCTTTTGATGTTGGTTTGGGGTTTTTTTTATTATATATTTCTTTGTCCAGTTGTATGGTGCTTTTTTTTTCCCTGTGCCCACAGGTCGGTATTCCTGGTGTTTTTAACTACCTAAATTGAAAAAGAACAGTGGGGGGGGGGAAAAATAGTACAAAAAAAGAAAAATAAATGACGGAAGAAGAAAATCCTAAAAACACTTTTAAGGTGGAGGGGAAAGCAAAAGAATGACCTAAAATGCCAAAACAATACTAGTCACATTTAAAGAAAAAGTAATTAAAAGTGTGTCACTTCAAGAATTTTCTGGTTTTTTTTGTTTGGTTTTTTTTTTTTTCCCCACTAGCTCTACTTCCAGTCTATTTTTGCGCAGAAAATATGAAACCTTGTCTATGAGTGTATGGTCCATTTCAACATTTTAAAAGTGTTTGCGCATTGCTTGCTTTCTGCCATGTCTCCTCAAGATTCAGTGTTTTGGGTTTTATTGGTAGGGATTTTTTGTTTAGTTTTTGGGGTGGGTTTTTTTGTAGTTTTGGTGTATGTGTTTGGGGTTTTTTTTAAGCTATGCTGTACACATTAAGTTCAATGGGAGTTGTGTGAAATAAATTGCTAGACCGGTATCGAACATGTCAGCTGAGCACTTTTGGAGGTGAATCCAATTTCTTTAGCATTGTTGCCTCCTTGTGCCAGATTACGGCTCTTCCAAGCCATGTAGCAAGTTCGGGAACAAGCCCAGTGTGTTAACACAGCGCTTCTGCATTCACTTTTTAGTTTCTCTCACCTAAATAAACACCCAGTTAAGTGCGTTAAAATGGGTAGGGGACCTTTCTCTTCCTTTTCCACCCATGTTCAAAATTGCTGTGGATTTGTCTCAATATAGAACATGAACAGTTTTTAAATCATAAAAAAATAAAACATCTCAGTAAAAAGGGATGTTGACTAGAAATTCCATTTTTGGTGGAAATTATGACAGGTTGATATACTGGCTTTTCTATCACAGCTTCTCCCATGTTAGCTGTTAGGCACCAAGGATCCATTCTGAGGGTAGACTGTATTGGCTTTCCCTAACCAAATTCAGGTCGTCTTATATATACTGCAGTGCTCCATGTTTTCTGTGACTCTGTCCAGCCCACCGTGTTATCAGCTTCTTCCCTGTCTTTGGAGAGTGAGGAAGGAAGTCAGATAAGAGCTGGAGGCTTTGCACTGGTACCTTGGTAGGAATCTCCATTTCCCTGTCCTAGCTTTCAGTATCGCATCTTTGCCAGGCTGCCTCAGCCTTGTTTCAGGGTTTAGTGGCCAAATACTACATATTCAGATCTTGTCTCCTATAAGATTGGAAGGAAAAGTTGTCATAAACCATTGATATTTTATGTACAGTTGGCTTGATCAAAATCAGTCATGTTTCCTTTTAGCTTAATGAGTCCACATCTGCAGTCCAGCAAGCAGATCGGTCATGCCTGAGCAGGAGTAGTGCTGACAAGGGTAGGAGCTAATCAGCTGTGTCAGGATTAAGAGTCAAACACTGGGACACTTGCTGTCCCCCAGTCACTGGACTTTCAGTTCTGTGGAGAGGGTGATGTTATCAGTGAAGCTCTTCTCAGTCCAGCTGCATGGTGTAACAGGAGGTTCACCGGTGAAAGAAAGTGCAAATTCTGGGTCAGATTCCATCAAAGCAAAGAGGATAAAACAAAGAGGGAAATGATGGCCAATCTTTTGAATGAGATTCTTGGCTTGTGTGAATGCATTCAAAGTTTCTTCCAGGTGATACCAGCCAAAGGTCTTGTCCATGGACACTTTTTGAGCACATCTGAACAGAGTGGTCCTTTCTCTCATGCAAAATTGGGCATTTGGGAAGAGGCATTTGCAGCAGTTGAGTAAAGATTTGGCTAAGCCTTCTCCAACATTACCTGTTGTAATCTTTAGGAAATGTATCAAAAGCTGAACTTCCCATACACCACTTCAGGGTCCTGTTCTGATAATAAAGATCTGAATTAATTTTAATTAATTTAAATTAATTTTAAAAATTGTTAATTTTAAAAATTGATTTTTTTCTTCTTGCATGCAAGTTATGTGGGGCTGTTATTTTTCACATTAGCCATGGGTAGCCATTGGAATTTATATGCTCTTAAAACATAAACATAGAAAGAACTGAAAGCATCCCAACTACTGTTACCAATGATTTAGGACAATATGCCAATTGAAACATCAGTGTTGCCTCCTATAACTAGTACTATAGTCTGTTTATTTTTCTTTTCCTATTGCAAAACTTGTAGTTTATGCAACCGATGTCAATGGAGCTATGCTAATTTATGTCAGCTGGTCTGGTATTTTTGTTTATGATTTTTGCCTTGGCAAAACACATATATAATATTGTTTTTCCCAAAAGATTGGCTGAATACTCTAAAAGTCATTATTGACTAATACTGGGGTTAGCCAAGTAGGACTAAGATTTCTTTCAGAAGTGGAAACATTGATCATTAGGGTGAAACAGATTGTGTTTTGCTGAAAGAAAAGCTACTTCTGTTTATTTGTAGGGCATAAACATCCCGTAGGTCTGTTCAGAGTTATAACAGTGTAAATCCACTATAGCTGCGTGGAGACTCAAGCCCATTATTTTTCAATGAGTGATATTCACCTGTTTGCTTAAATGATGCCAGGTGGACAGAACCAATTTTTATAACAAATTTAAACTCCTCATAAACAGAGCTTTAACTTCCCCTCTTCTTTGATTTTGTACTGCAGGCCTTGAGAACTATGGGGACATCTGTACCTTTGTGGTGAGGTATAAAGGCGCAGGTAACAGCGGGACCTGGACAGGCTGGAGAGTTGGGCGGAGAGGAACATGGTGAAATTCAACAAGGGCAAGTGCAGAGTGCTGCACCTGGGGAGGTCGAACCCCAAGCACCCGTACAGGCTGGGGGCTGACCTGCTGGGAAGCAGCTCTGCCGAGAGGGACCTGGGAGTCCTGGTGGATGACAAGCTGACCATGAGCCAGCAGTGTGCCCTTGTTGCCAAGAAGGCCAATGGTATCCTGGGGTGCATTAAGAGGAGTGTGGCCAGCAGGTCGAGGGAGGTTATCCTCCCGCTCTACTCTGCCCTGGTGAGACCCCACCTGGAGTACTGTGTCCAGTTCTGGGCTCCCCAGTTCAAGAAAGATGAGGAACTCCTAGAGAGAGTCCAGAGGAGAGCAACTAGGATGATTAAGGGACTGGAGCATCTCCCCTACGAGGAAAGGCTGAGAGAGTTAGGCTTGTTCAGCCTGAAGAAGAGAAGACTGAGAGGAGACCTCATCAATACATACAATTATCTTAAGGGTGGATGTCACGAGGACGCAGCCAGACTCTTTGCAGTGGTGTCCAGCGACAGGACAAGGGGCAATGGGCACAAACTGAAACACAAGAGGTTTCAGTTGAATATGAGGAAGAACTTCTTGACTTTGAGGGTGACAGAGCCCTGGAACAGGCTGCCCAGGGGGGTTGTGGAGTCTCCTTCTCTGGAGATATTCAAAGCCCACCTGGATGAAGTCCTATGTAACATGCTCTAGGAGAACCTGCTTTAGCAGGGGGGTTGGACTAGATGATCTCCCGAGGTCCCTTCCAACCCTTGCGATTCTGTGATTCTGTGAAAAATCATTTGTCCTTATCCTTGCCGTATCATGTGGTCACAGATGATCTGAGGGGGGAATTAAATTACTACTACACTGATGATGGAGGAGAAGTGGGTACTGGGTAGAGAAAAGTCACAGAAAATATCAGTAATTTGTAACTTGTGTATCAGTGTTAGACCTGTCTCCTAAATTCATCTGAGGGTAGAGAGTCCCCCTGCAGGGGGGTTGGACTAGATGACCTCTAGAGGTCCCTTCCAACCCAAAACATTCTATGATTCTGAGTAACGAGGGAAGGTGATTACGAGAGTTTCTTTCCCTGTTGATATTTCAGAACAGTATCTGGCTGAAGTCTGGCATCAGTATTTTGATTTTGCAGTGGCTAAGTCTGCCTTGTTCTTTAAAGTGCCAGATATTCCGCTTGCAGTAAGGTCTTCAGCTTTATTTTGGGTGAACTGAAATTTCTGTAAAAACAATAAGACTCAAGAAAAAGAATTGCAGTAATCCTTCCTGGCTGTGACAGAAACAGGTCCAACTGTTTCCAGGTCTGCAGAATCCTGGCAGGATTAAATGTTAGCCAGAGTCCTAAAAAGACAGCAAGCTGTTTTAGTACATCTTAGTACCAGGCCTCTGAACAGAGGGTTGTGGTTCCAAGGTAAACTCACATATTTCTTACAGATGTGCAGACAGGTAGTTAGCCTTCTCCAGAAATTGCATGCAGCAAGGTTTGGGTTAAGCAATGTTTTAGCTATGTTCTAAGTAAATATTGGCACATTCGACCTTTACTCTCTGTTTAAAAATAAAATGGAAAATCGATGTGCAAGCATCCTGTCCATGCAGTTGTGCAAAGGTCACCCACTTGTGCTCAGAAAAGCTGTCCACTTATGATCTCCTTTTTGTAGAGTCCTGGTTTTCACAGATATTATGTGGCTGGAGCTCTATTCTTTTTTGATGTTCTCTCATTCTTTTAATTTGCAATTTTTGCTGAATTCTGAAATAGTGGATGCGCACCCCTTTATTCCTTCTGTAACCTGGCCAGTGTCTTCAGATGACAACATACAATCTAACCCAGTGTAAGCAGTGAACATTCTCAGTTAGTTTTTTTGGGGGGGGTTTACCTGTGCAATGGATGGAAGTGAAAAAAAGAGCCAGACATCTCAGAAATCACTCCCTGGTAGGCTAGTAGTTTTTCAGCTCCTCCTCTGACATATCCACAAGATAGGCTATTTCACAGGGAAAATTTAGCACTGGTATAAAAGGCAAATCATTATCTGATGCCCCATCTGCCCTGTCTGGTGTTCCTGCGTACTCTGGGACTGTGGATGAGGTTTAGGGGATCTGCTGCTGTTGGGAAAACCCAGCAGCTGCTCCTCTGAACCTGTCCAAGACTGCTGCCATGCTCCTGGCTGTAGGAGGAAAGAAAGGCTTCTCTCTTTAATAACCCATAAACTAAGATGAGCCAACGAAGTGGGGATGAGCAGACAGCCACTAACCACATCTCTTTATTTAGGATCATAGTTATGTTTTAATTTAGGACACAGTGTATTTTTGTTGGTTCCAGGGTATTCTCATTCAACCCATTTTGGGGGCTTTTAGAAAACATTTTGTTCCAGCCATCATTAGGAGGTATCATTACCAGATGTAAAACTTTGGTCAGGCAAACCGGTTTTGGTGCAAACAACTGGTCTGTAATAAAGCACATTTGACCTTCTTTGAATTCTTCAGATGAAACTGCTTAGACATTTTTCATTCTCCTTCCTGCCTTTTGGTGGCAAGATATCAGTAACATACTGTTCCGTACTACTTTACAAAACTCTTGGTGTCCAAATGGATGACTTTTATGGTTGACGTGATGCTGTCAGCAGTGCTGACACTGATTTCAGCAAGCCAAGAGCTTACTCAGTGTACATGGTCCATGATGACTGTGCAAAGTCAGGTCTTACAGGCAACAGTGGGTAAAGGCTGACCAAGGCCTGTCAGCAATCCATGGGAGCTAGAGTTCCTATCAAGGACAGCTTCCCAAAGGAAATGATCCATCTCCCTTTACATTGACCTGGATGCTGTGCTCTATTCTAACTTCAGGGTGTGTAGGTGATGATTTCCTGTTGCTCCCGTAAGGTGTCCTGTATGTTAAGCCTTGGCAGCCCATGCCACCTTTACGTGGTAGGTGGATTTGGCTGGAAGACTATGGCTTACTTCTGTTCAGGTTTCTCATACTCTTAACTTTCCATAATAAATGTTTTACTATAAATTCTTGGCTGACCAAAGAAGTTTGGCTAATCCTAACTTCTGGCTGCTTATCAAAACCAAAGCTTGAATTTCATCCACTGTGAATTCTAGTCTATTTTTAATGCTGCTGTTTGGAAGCATGGCTCCATGTGCTCTTAATAAAATAGTGGAAAAAACATGCGGCAACTTTGTAAACAAACTTAAAAACTATTATTTTTCTTTTTTTTTTTCTTTTTAGAGAGCCAACTTATTTGTAAATAATCTACGCCAGATGTTGGCCATGACATAAATTTCCACTATTAATATCATTTTATATGGCTTTGGACAAATTACAAGTCTGTGCCTTGGCTCCCCAGCCAAAAAAAGGTGTGGTAGCTTCTGAGGACATTAATGCTTCAGGAACAAGGGTTATTTAAATAACTAAGAGACAGCATTTGAGCTTAGACCATAGTGATGAGTACTGGAACCTAGAGGCTCTTAAAAGCATATTTCTAATACCTACAAAATTGCCATGATTGTAAGACTTGTAGAAAAGGCACAGCATGGTTCAGTCTATGTGTTTGTGTATTTAGGATACTGCTACTTGTGTTGAAGTCACTGACCTAATAGTTGGGGCAGAGCTGCCTATTTATGCTTACAGGTTGGCTTTTCTAGAAAGAAGCTTGACATATGCCTACTTGGCATATTTCCAGGATGTCATTTTTTGATTTAAGGGCAAGATTTTTCCAGAGATGAAGCCTGAAGTCAAGATGCTGGGTAAGATTTGCAAAAAGACTTGGATGACTTCATCATCAAAAGGTGTCTAGCTGCCAAACTGGTTAGAAATTACATGCTTTTTAAGATACTGGACCTAATTACTTCAGTGGTCAAAGACAACACCATGGTGTTGCCCCAGCTGTCAGTCAATTAGGTGAGCAGCCATAACTATTTTCAGCTCAAGGTCAGTGGCAAAACCCTGTTGTTTGCTTAAGTGTCATCCTGGGGCTAGTGATCCTCCCATGTCTGTGCTGACCTTGCTGCAGTTTCCAGTTTGGGCATCGGCAGAACCAGCTCAAAGATGCATGCACCAACAGCACGTGTGTGCCCTTAGTTGCCTTCAATCTGAATTTCAGGCTTTTGAGGCAGACACAAAGGCAGCTGAATTTTCTGCCTTGTGTTACCATTGAAGCAAATAAGTAAAATAGCCCACATTTTCTAAAGTGTTAGGGCCTGTTCACCAGCTCAAGAGCATGGCAGAAGTTCACGTTGCTTTCTCCACACCCAAAAGCTGAATTCTTGTGATAAAGTCACTTGTTTTGATGTCAGTGGGAGCTGTTGGGAGCAAAGTAGTTTCAAGGAGCTTTGTGTAGTGTTGAAGTTGAAAGGCAACAGTGAAAAGGAAATATATATTTCTGCAGTTACAAAATGAATCATACAAGACTAGGTTTTCTTAGATCTCTGCTGTCCTCCCAGCAATGCAGGTAGAGTCGCGTCCCACCTTCTTGCTGGGTGTCAGGTCCTTCCTTCCTTCAATAAGAAATTTCCAAAACGCTCAGTGCAAGTTCTGCTCCACTCACAAATGGGATCTGTAAGGTGTAAAGTGAGATACCAGCTTGAATGCATGATTTTAAAAATGTGTAAGTCCTAAATCAGAGTATTATTTTTTCTTTTAGTGAAAGTGTCAGTATTTCTGCATACCTCACAGCACTTGCACTGTTTTTTGTTGCTGAGCATTCCCATCACATAAAGAGCTTATCTGTATTCTTGTAACAATGGAAATATCAAAACCTTATTCTAGTCTCCTTTCAGTGCTGGCTTGGTTTTGATTTCAGATTAGTTTGTTCTTACTTGCTTTTCCAACACCATGTGCAAAACTGCATGAAAACTAAAGGAGAAAAGACCAGATTTACAGATCAGCTGTAATATAAAGCTTCCTAGCCCTGAAGTCAGCAGGACCAAATGTACCTGACAGAGCAGCAGCTGAGCAGCTCCCCTCCAACATCCCTCAAGGGGAGATAAAAGAGCCTCTGGATTGTCAAATTGTTTAAAAAACTCCCATGTTTTCATTCATCACTACACAAAGCAGCCGTGTGGATTGTAGCTGCACACCTGCAGCTGTGTTCCAGTTTGACCCTTCTTGTTATTCCTGCCAAAAAATAGATCTTGACAATAGATTCAGAAGAAGCTGATACGGCTTAGAAAACAATAGTGGTGTCTCATTTCTCCTTTATTATTTCCACATCTGAGGGGTGAGTGTGAAAGAGGAAGCAAAGCCCACGTGCAGGTGGAAATGGAATGGGTAAGATTTAGCAGTATGCATGGTGGAGCAGGTCGGATATAACTTGCTTCATTTCTGAGGACTTTTTCTGCCTGAACTACACATTCTTTTTTATAGGGAGGATGTTCTCCCTTGTAATATAGTCTATGGCCATTTTTTCCCCTTTCAAAATTAAGTGCAGCTTACTGAAAAACTTTCAAAACTCTAATTTTTTTCACTCTTACCATGAACTTTTTTGTTAAAGCATAAAATGCTGACAATGGCTGTTCCTGTAAAAGCGTTTCCTGGGGACAAGGAAAGGAATGTTTCTTAAGCACTCCTAGGCTGCCATGCTTTTAAGCCTTATTGAAAGTTTATTTCCAATTAGATTTTTCCCTTTTTGGGACAGAGGGTGGGGAACAGGACACAAACATTGCTGCAAGCTCAGGATAGGTTTTCTAGAACTGGTACTCAGAAAGGCTAGCAGCAGATTATTTCATTATATTTACTGATAAGTAAGCAGCTTAAGAGGGGCCAGTCTGTCTCCCTTCTCTCTGGGGGCTGAGTTGGGATAGAGGGGGGTAAGCTTGGCTCTGTGCTGCAGAGCGCACAGAGGTTTAGAGAGCATCACTGGGGGCAGCTCGGTCTCCACCAGCAGTGCTGCTGGCAGGTGGCTCCAGCAAAGGGCGGTGTATTTCCTCCCCTTTTGATAGTTGTCTCTGGCTGCTGGATCCTCATTGCTGAGCCAATCCAGCCAAGCTGCCTGCACTATTTCTTTATCTTCTTGCAGGACTGTACCATTTTTTCTTTCTGTCACAACTCCATCCCTCCAACGCCTTTCAAGGGCTTTTTCCATATATCTTTGATTGCAATTTGCCCTGTTTTTCCTGTCCCTTCTCCTCTCAGTATAAAGAAGAATGAAAGGATCAGTTCTGCCCCTTTTATTTGTAGCATGCAGAGATATATGTCTTGCCTTAGCACATGTTTTGTCCAAAGCCTGCTGGATTCAATGAGTCTTTGGCTCACATTCTGAATTGCTTGAATTCCCACTCTTCCTTTCTCCTAGCTACCACCTCTCTTTTACCTCTTACAGCTCATTATGTCCTGACCATATCTGCAGTGTCTGCTTCCCGAAACATGTTCATTAGCTATGGTGGAACATATGCAGAAAGTTTCAGGAGCCATGTAAGAAAAACATTAATAAAAACCCCCTACTAATGGAATTCTGTATTAAACATAAATGTAGTTAATCTGTGAACAGGGCAAAGTCCTGAACACAAGATTGATACCTGGGAACATCAGGTAGTTGCCCCTGGGAGAGGATCCTTTTGGATATAAAATGATAGATGAAAATTGTCGTGTGTTTTGCACACTTCCACCAGCCCTGGTTTATGGTGAAGTATGCCCAGCTTTACATTTTCAAAGACAAGCCCCTTTTGCCCTTGTATTTGGAGTACTTTAGCCTTAAGTAAAAGTTGGATTCAGACTATGCCTGTTAGTTAAGTGGTCTGGACTGAACCTTTTGTTCCCATCTTTGTCATATATAGCACTGGAGGCACTAGTTTTATCTCATCAAAGTCTGTGAGATGGTTATTATTTGGAAGAGTGGAGCTGAGCGGGGCTTCTTGCTCCTGTGTTGAAAGCACTTGATGATTCTGTTTTTACAACAGAGACTTGGCTTGTGACTCGGGCTGCCTTCAGGAAGGGTCATATGGATAAATAGGAAATCGGTGAAGGTCTGCATTAGATACCATCCAGCAATTCAGTGCAGGAACAGTCTTGTTTGGGTCAGCTGGAGAATTACGTCTGAGTTCAGGGAGGAGAAGAATGGGCTGGCTTGTAACATGGGCCAACCCCTTCCTTAAGGAGGGAAGTGTTCACCAAGTATTAACATACTTGTGTATCTTTTTTAATTTTTCAGTGTAATTTTCAGACTTTACCACACTCCGTATCTAAACTTTTTCAGGAAATCTAGGTAATATACCAAAACAGAAAAAAAAAAAAAAAAAGGCTTTGGGGAAAAAATCCTCTAATTAAAAATCCAATTTTCCGTGGGGTTGGGGGAAAAGTAAAGTTCAACATCTTTAGTTGCAGTATGTGCTTGAAATACAGGGAGAAAATTGCACAGATGGCAGCTCTGTGAGTGAGCAAATGGAGACAGCTAGAAAGCTAAAATTTACATGCTGCATATGCATGTACTGCTTTTTAGCATCCCTTGGAGATGTTATTATTGGGCTTTTTCCTCCTTTTATTGTGGAATTTTCCCCCTTTTCCTTTCCTATCCCTATTTAGATAATTTAGAAAAAAAATCTGGAAAAGGCAGGGAGGGCAAGTCCAAATAAAACTTAATTATTTTTGAACCAGCTTCTTATTTTATCTTGAAACTTTCTGAAAATACTTCTCACCTCCCCTCACCCTCTGTGAAGGAGATCTATATTGGCTACATGTAACCTTGCTAATCCAGCATCTTGCTGCCATAACAATCTGCCTGATGTGCGGTAGAGTTCCAGGTGATTTAAAGGTGTGAATTTTGCTCTGAAATTTCAGAATACAGATACAGAGCCTGGTGAATGAGGGAAGTAACCACACGATCTAGCGAATAACCGTGGCTTCCCTCCATCCTGCTGTGTGTGTTCATGGCTAAGACCTCAGTTCAAAGGGAAGAGAAAAGACACAAAGAAAGTTCTGTAGCTTTCACAGTGGTTGTCCTCTTTCAGGATGGTTTTTTGCTGCTCTGAAGGCATATTTCATGGGACACTTCACAGAATCAATGCAACTCATCAGCAAATGGGTGCTATGTGTACCAGGCCTGTTAGAGGGGCAGGCATTTGTTTTCACTGCACATCAGGGCCTTTCAGTCCCGCACCAACACTGAACATCTCATCCTTCTGCAGAGCAAGAGAGGGTTTTTTCACCACCTGAAATTTGTGCAGCAAATCAGATTTTTTTTTTCTATAGATACAGCTGGTGCTTATCTCTGATTAAAATCTTGGCAGAGTATTTTTTGATTCTGCCAACATGCCAGGCCACAACTGATTAATAAGCTTCAGGTTCAGAGATGAAACTCTATCAATGACAAGGCTTAAATTATTCTTTCCTATTTATTTTTTTCTACACATCTGAATGTGTATAAAAGCGTTGGCAAATGCACCAGTTCAGGGTTTGGAGATAATGTTTGTTTAAAATACTTAAGCTACCAGCTCCAGAGGATAGGCTTTCCTTTATAAAATAAACAGCCACCCATTTGATAACCATTAATGTGTAGAAGCTTAAATAAAAGAAATTTGCAAAGCCAGGCCAGCGCAGAGGCTCAGGCAATGCATGAGTGTCTGTGCCTTGCACTTTGGCAGTTTTGCCTGCGTTAGAGTCATCCTCAGGCTTTCCAGTACAGTCGATCAGCCCCCAGCAGCCCTGAGATATTGGCTGACAAAACATGAAGGTGTTCTAGAAGTAATAGTTTGGAGAGGCTCTCTCTTTTTGTTTCCCTTTGCCTTCTTAGCCTTTTGGGGGGGGCTGGCCTTTGTGCTCTCTATAGCCCCAATGGCCAGAGATGCATTTTTCTACTTGCTGTGATTGGAAAATATTAGAAGGGACAAAATCTGTGACCAGAACATATCCAGCAGGAGGAACAGTGCAAAGAATTATGCTGCTATATGATCAGGCTGCATGCTCCTTGGCGGCCAGCGATGTTACCCCAACTTGCTATCACTTGGATGATCTACAGGTGGATCATTTGATTGGGCTTTGTTACCCAAATTCCAACTATTTTTTTTATTATTTTTTTTTTATCTAGCCCTGTATCACTACCTTCTTTCCAGGTACATATTTTCACTGACTTAAGTATGTGATAAAGGAGGGCCAAATATGTTGGTCTTCATGCATATATATAGCAAAATGAGTATGATATAGATATTCCTCCCTGTCTTGTCTGTTTTAATGGTTGACTGTTTGTAAATCTGCTCAATATGTTTTATTTTGCTATATTTATTTTTTATGAGGCCTAGTTCAGTAGGAGTATGCTATCACTGAGAACCTCTAGGAACTGCTGTAATATAAATATCAGTAAACAGAAATGTGGAAAAAGAAGAAAACTGACCTACAAATGGGCCCAGGATGGAATTTGAAGCTTTTGTGGTTCATGTGGTTTGCTGTCATCTAGGGAAGTGACTGTGTTCTTCTGTTGCCCCAGCTCCTGAGTCAGATCAACTTTAGACTTTTGCATGTGACAAATACGACAGTGTCTTTTTTAAAAAAAATACTGTTCTAGTGATCTAGAAAGAACTTGCACAGACAGTGACACTAACTAAATCACGCTCTCACTGGCAGTTATTTTGTACAGGGAACTGATACGTTATTTTGCTAGTTAAACTTGTTCCTTCTCCAGAACGATTTACTTCTGTCGTGTTTTTGGCACAGCTTTTTATCACTGACTTCTCCTAACTGCAGATAGTGTTGCCTAACTTTATGTTAAGGAAACCAGACCCCAGTTAATTCCAGGTAGTGTACAGTAAAGGGGCTATAGTCTTAATCAGTGAACACATCAGTACATGCTAACTGGTGATCTGGTCTCAGCCAGGTTGAAATACTGTGTTCTAAGTGGCTTACCAAAGATGAAATAACTAGGTAGTAACAGGCCAAGGAATGAAGTCTGGGTATCCCTGATCTTTAGTCTTCTGGTTTTGTCACTCAGCAAGATAGTCCATCTTAAAAGGAGGATAACGTTGCTCCGTCTACAGAGCAAACTACTAGAGACATGGGTTTTAGACAGTATTTTCTAATGTATCTGTGTATGGAAAGCCAGCAGGAGAAATTCTGCCTGCATTTACACATATGCAACCCAAGTTTGCAGTTAACTGAGTGCAAAATGCTGTCCTGCATACACAAATATATTGGAAAACATGTGTCTTTTATAAGGATTGTACTACTGGTTTTCAGTGTGGTTTTATTTAATGAAAGTTAACATGATATATGGTAATTGTTTGTGCAGTTATGAGTCTTTGTTGACGTAAGCATGCAGTCATGAACCTACTTCTAGCACATGGTTTTAATTTTTTCTTTGTTACTTTCATGATTTGACACTCTTAGCCAAATAAAATATTTTTGAGAATTGATGAATGAACATTCCCTGATTTACAACAAGACTGATTTATAGTGCATTAATAAAGAATAACAAAGTTTAGCCTAAGATGATTTAGCCTTTCATTTCTGGTAGCTTGCTAATGTGGCAGGTGGTAGAAGATAGCTAAAACATTCTAATGAAAAAGGCACGGCAAAATTCCAGATTTGTTCCACAGGAATCCAGGAATGGGAAGACTCTTACTATATATGCTAATATTTGTGCAGCCCCAACTTTCAGATGACTGCAGCAGGTCTGAGTAATCTGCTATGGAAACAGCAGTTACCATGCTTTTAATGCTGTTTTCTAGTAGAGCCTAACAATGTAGGTGACTTGCATCTTGCTTGCGATAGAAGTGAAGTAAACAGTGATCTTATGAACTGACGCCTTTGTAAACTGGCAGTGTTGATGTCTACATGTGTGTCTTGCTGAGATAGGGCAACTGGGCAAAATGAGACACCTCGTGATCCTCAGAAAATCAATGCATGCTGCATCTGGCACAGCAGCAAGACAAGTACTCGTCTAATAGCTTTCTGACATGCTCCCTCTGTAGACATGACGTTTGTGGAAATGTAATTACATTTCATAAAAGAAAAAAGAATTACAAGAGAATGGAAAAGAAACGCCAAATCAGTTGACACGAATAAAGAAAATATCCTGTAAGGCTAAATAATAACCATATTAGTATCAATTATATGAGAATTGTTGCTGTAGTTCTGCTATTTGAGTGCCTCATCAGTTTGACTAAAAAATCCATTATTTGGATCATTTGATCAAAGTTTTTCTTGAATTTTTGTGCAGATGACCAGCTTTATTTGTTCATGTTGCAGGTTTAGCAGACTGCAGTAGTGTGAGCTTCATCCATGTGCCTCTTTCTCAGTGCACCTTCATCCTGACTTGATAAAAGCATCCCAATCTCCGTCCAGCATTATGCCCAGCAAAGATGAAATTATTGCGGATTACTGAGATTTTGGAGGTGTTTCTGCCTGTCCGCTCTTGTGAATTACTGAGATTTTGGAGGTGTTTCTGCCTGTCCGCTACCTCTGGGCTGTCAACAACAGCTCATGTCACAGGAGCCGGTTGACATCTGCCAGATGGTAATGGCTCTGTCCCTACCACTTGGGTTGGGTTCAAACCAGTGACCTACAGCTGAAAAGCAATTCAGGCAGCAGCCAGCTCCTTAGTTATGCAGGCTTTCTGTGCTATGGGGAGTGAGTTTACACACTTTTCAGTCTGCAGTCTCATTTTTCTTGCTCTATGCTTTGGGGCAAAATTCTCAAGCAATTTGTGCTCTGTCTCATATCACCAGACTAAAAATATCGTTAGAGATTTCTGCTAGGGTAGCAGTTCTCTAACTTGCTATTTTGCCACTTCTCCCATTTCAAACCATACAGAGGCTTTCATTTATTTGTTTATTGTAAAAAAAAAAACCAAAACCCAACAGGGTTTCAACCCTCAGCGGATGCTCTGGACAAGTTTGAGACCAACACTTAATTTCACCTGCAAATCAGTTCTCTGTGTTAGCTTAGTTGGGGGAAAGGAAAGTATCTGAGTATAGTATATAAACACTAACGTATACTGGGGTGAGTTCCAGAGCCATGCTACCAACTGGCTTCAGATATCTGCTGAGGTTGTGATGCCCAAGACAGCCATTTGCCCCAGCTTTCTCATGGCCACAGTGAAGATCTAACCATGAGCTGCCTCTTCACTTCCTCCAAGCAAACCTTAGACTTCACGCAGCCCATCTGTGGGGTCAGGGCTTCGTTATAAAGCTGTGCTCAGGCACCAGCAGAATATCTAATTCCAGGCTGAAGTGTATTCCTTGACGCTGGTTTCCAAGCTTCCCTCTATTCCTAAGGAGGGATTATTCCACTCAGGTGGCTGGTATAGTCTGGTGCCTCTGTAGTGGCATAACTTTGAGGTGTTAGCCTGCTTCTGTGCCATCAGAAATAGGTTTTCATCTTGGATTGCTGTGATTTCTGGCATTTCAATATAAACCTTCTGAGGTGGAAAATCAAATGCCATGGGAAAACGGAGAGATGAAAGAGGATACATGTTTGGGTCTTTGCTGGAGGGCTTATATCTAAATACAGGTGCAGATCAAAGCCACAAAGCCCCTATGTAGGTTCTGAATGCTTGAAAGGGTTAATAACAATGCATGTAAGTACTGTTTTCAGGGCTTGGATCCTGGATTTGCTTTGTTTGGTCTTCATTAGACAGCAACTCTGCCTTTCCAGAGCCCAGATAGCTCAGGGAACTAACTTGGGTCAGCTGTTGACCAAAGGGCCACAATAGATTTGTCTGAGATGTGGCCCTGTCTGCCAGTTCCTGTGCCCAAACCCAGATTTACCAATGGAATGATCAGTGTTTCCTCACATAAGGCAGCCTAAGCAAAGCAGTGATGCTAAAAAAAAAAAAGTAATAAAAAAGTTAAAAACCCACTAAACTCATGCTGTACCAATGTATTTACTTGCTCTGTGCCTCAGTTTCTCATCTGTGAAGTTATTAGGCTAAGACCTCTAGTGCCATGTCTACTTAGATTTTGAGTACTTCTGTGTGAGCTCTGCCTTGTAGGAGACCATGCAGAAGCTGCAAGAGAAGGACTGGCCTCTTTTTGGGTGCACAGTGCTGCAGGTAGTTTTATGTTTAAACCAGGTGCAGCTGGGACCTGTGGTTGTGTTAACCAGCTTGCTGGTTATGGGCAAGCTGAATGCAAACGCTGAATCACGCAGCAGTGTACTTAGGTGTAGCTCCAGTGCTGGTGTCGAAGGGATTTGTAGGCCTGCTTGTTGTAACAAGGATTAAAATTATCAGTTTAGCAGAACACTTTTCATCTTAAATTGCAAAAGTTTGCTGTAAGGGGCTATTGCCCCTTTACACGTGCTGCGTTGCTCTCTCTGGCATTAAATTCTCTGAGCAGCAGTGAAATAATAAACCTCTGTGTATGTATTCTGCATTAGTTCCTATTCAATGGTTAAGACAGCCTGGAAATAAGCCAAAAAGAAATGTGAATTTGTGGATCTGGGTGATGGTGTCTTCCCCCCCACTTCCTCCCCCTCCCCCCCCCCTTTTTTTTAATAGCTTCCCCAAACAGCTACTTGCTCAAATTTGGGTTTCATCTCTCATGTCTGAGTTGGTCTGTTTGGCATAATTGGCATGGGAATGCATGCTTAGAGGGTTTGTAAACAGTGCGGTGCTAAGAGAAGAATAGAGATACAAGGTGCTAACAGATTTCAAGAATAATGCTTGGGAAAACAGAGTTCAGTTTGACCTACTATTCATTAGCTTCATTCTTTAAAAGAAAAGCAAAACAAAAGGCTCAACTATTAGTTAATTTTCTGGAACACTTAAAAAAGTGCCTGAAACATTCCATCTGAAATGGAAACCAGGAGAAAATGCCTGAAAGCCTGACAGTGTGATACAGAAAACAAGCACAAGATGATGATCATTAGTCAGAACAAGCGAAATCATTACAGAAAAACATCCAGAAAATAAAGTGAAGAGATACTGCATCATCAATTTTACTAATAGTTGCGGTTCATGTTAAGGAGTGTCACACCGAAGTTACTTTCATTTGCTGTTTGATAACAGTGGAGCAATAATAAACTAAACGTGATTTTGTTATTAACAAATATGATTCCAGACTTAAAATACCATGTGGTTGGCCTCTCAAGAGGTTACCATAGAGTGGTCACTGCAAATATCAGACTTTGCTTACTTTTTGAATGAGCAAGTTTTTGAAGGTTCTTGGTATTCCTGCCCAAAGACCCTGAGCACTGTGCCTGCTATCTCCAGGACCTCAGCTGCTTTAGAAATGAACATAGTGCATCTGCTAGCCAGTGACAGGCTGACCACTGCACTGAAGTGCAAAAATTGATTAGACTGCTCACTATAGAAAAGTGTCCATGTTGCTTAATTAATTTGCTGCCCTAGGAGAGCAATCATGGTAAAGTACAGTGGTATGGGAAAGATCAGAAATGTCACGGGGACTTTGCTGTTGCTATTGTTTCTGAGTGAACGGGACTGAGATACCAAGGGAATCAATAACAATCAAAAACCTGAAGTAGGTTGTTTTTAATGCTGTAGGCATTTACATCTCCCCCAAAGGCAGAGTTGATCCAAGTGATAGTGGAATCACCAAGAAAACTCTGAGTCAGCAGGGCTTTGAGTGGCTGCTATATCAGACATAGACCCAACCATATGAAAGCACTTAAACAAGTATGCAGCTGTTAGCACATGAATGGTTTTGATAAGAAAGATAAATTTCCTTATAATGCTATGCTGAAGCCTTGTGAGATCTCAAAAATATGTTTTACTGAAATTTTGTGTTGCTTTAGTTTTAGTATTTGGGCTACATCTCCTGAGCCTCTCCTACCCGAGTGTGTCCCTAGCAAACCTGCCTGAGACAGGATTGGAAAGGGCATTTCCAGATTTGCCTCAGCCAAGTGCTGGCAGCACGCGTCCTGGGAATGAAGACAGTAAAGTTGGGGAGCAGAGCGTGCTGGGCCGTGGTCTGTCGGAGCTGCTTCCAGTGAACTGTTCTGAAGCACCTCCAGCCCAGCCCTGGCAATGACTGGAATTGTAAGCTGTGGTGGAGGCAGGTGCTGATAAGGATGAGCAGCCAGGTGAGAGAAACTTCCTGTCCTGTTTCACATAGAGGTCAGGATGCACAGAGGTATTTTTAGGGGCTCTGTGTCCAGCACTACTCCCGTCCTGGGAAATGGTGACAGTATAAGGAGTGCGATCCAGAATTACAAACACTAGTAAAAAGGAGGAGGAGCAAGAAAGAGAATTGACAAGCAAAAATATGAAAGGTGGGATTATTAGGAAAGAAAAGGAAGAAATCAAGAGAAATTAGTCAACTGGGAAACACACTCCAGGGGTCTGAAGGGATGCAGTAGGTGCTGTCATTCTGCCCTGCATGTTCACTAGTGCTACTGCCCTGCTCAGTGCTGGCCTCTGCCTACCACCATGGCTCAACTATTGCCCATTGTGGCTGTCTCTGTGTGTATAGGTACGTGTATAGAGAAGTGAAATCAACTTTGTTTTGCTCCCTTTTCTTTTTTCTTCTGAAGTTGGATACAGATGTGCAGAGCTGGGTGAGAACCAGGTCACAAGGGTGGAGAGTGCTGCTCCTTTGTGGTGGTTGTGGTCCTGCATACTCAACTGGGACAGGGCGGGGGAAAGGCATGGACAAGGCAAGTGCTTGACAGTGATTACTGCAGTTCTGAAGTGGGGACATCAGCATTACAAAATGCTCTCTGGACATTGTGCTGATCTCCCGACACTTGCACAAGCTGGGGATATCTGGCATACCAGTTTGCTGATGGAGAAACTCAGACGATCTGTCTCGTAAGTGAAGGTCCCAGGGACAGTCAGTGCTGTGTTGAACAAAAACCTGTTCCTCGAGCTAATGTCCTAACCGCTGCACATTGCTTCCCAATAAAGTACAGATGTGATGCTTGTGTGAGCTGAGCTGTTATCTTCCAGGTGTCATTACGTGTATCGCCATCCTTAAGAGACCCAATTTTCCAGTCATGGGGGAAATGCTTTTCCACGGGTATTGGCATGGAGCAATGAAGACATCCGGTGGCTGTTTGTGTTCATGGCAGGTGAGTGTGTGTGCCTTGTAGGGAGCCTGGCTGAGGTTTTATATAGCCAAAGGTGCTGCGCCAGGTCTAGTTAAAGTTTCAGGTTGCAGCCACCCACAGAGGCTGGAAGCACACACCTCCCATGCACCACGCTGTGTCCTACCCCACGGGGGCTGAGATACCAAGCTGCCTCTCTCTTCCTCATTGCTGTATTCCTGAATCTACTCATATACAAAGGGGTTGGGGAAGAGGTTTCAAGATTGTTGTATTTTTAATCCCCACCCCCCACTTTTGCCACAGCTTTTAAGCAACTCAGCTTGTGAGCATTTCTCCTTGAAAGGTGGTCACCAGTAGACCAGATGCTCTGGTCTTTTCCTCTGGGACTCACAGCTACAAGTGCTACCAGTGACCTTTGAGGACTCCATAAAAAAAAATCCAAACCTCGCAGAGTTTTCCCATAGACGGTCACTGTGGAAACTACAGTCTTTCTTTGTGCTTCATTCATTTTCAATTTGGCCAGCCCTGCTGCTGATATATGGACAAATGAGGAAGCGGCAGAAGAGAAAAGAATACTTGACAGAGGAGACCAGCAAATAAAAACTGTTATGTTACGCTGTCAAGCTCAAGTGTGAATAGTGCTGCACCTGGAGAGTGCTGACAAAGGGGCTGCATTCATGCCCAGTCCCTCGTGTGTGGGAAGCCAGGAGACGTAAAGGGAGTTGCCGTGTTAAGAACGTGATTCAGGAGACCTTCCTTGTTCGGGATTAATCATATAAAAGGGAGGCGTGAGTAAAAATATCCTGTTCACAAGAATATCCTGTCGGCTGGATGTGTGTATTGATATTAGCTGAGCAGAGCTGCAGAGAGGTCCGAGACATCTGGGAGATGAATCATCCCCATCCGGAACTGGAGCAATTAGCTACATTTAGACTAGCAAAAGGCCTTGAAAGGTGTCTAATTGGGTGGCTTGCAACTGCGCCAGGAAACAATGTGGATTTGACAAGAATCCCACAATTAATTTCTGTATTGACCTAGTGGGACACCATTTGCTAATGTGGACAGATTATCCTAGATAACTAATTCAATTCTTACAGCATCTACTGCAGACATAAGTGTTTTGTTAACTAGGAGGAAAGTAAAGGAGGTGGTTAATGGCAAGTCTTTCTTGCAGCCCATTATTAAATCTGTGACTATTTAAACATAAAACGGAGTTTTTGGCAAGGTCAAGGCCATACATTTTTTGGGAGCATAAAGTTCAAAATTCTGCCCTGGCAGCCCCAATGGTTTTGAACCACTGTGTTAAACTATTTTAAACAAGCACACATTTACTCGAGGACAAATTTAGAAGCTTAATGAAGGAAGACATGTCAAAACCAATTCATAGGCATTAAAAATAATAGAAGCGAATTATGTTCTAGGTAGGTGTGCAAACTTAATTTCCCAAGAAAAATAGCAATAATTTTCTTTATAAATACTAAAAATAAAAGCTTTTGAGCTTACTTTAAATATTTTTTTAACAGTGACAATATTTTTTAAACATCAGTCTTTATTATATGGAATTGCAATATAAGTATTAAAATTCCTGCTTCTAGTTGGACCAAAAATGTGATGGCTAGACCTGAGAACTTGTTGGCAGATTATGATTGGCAAAATTAAGCCAGCATTAATTTGTGAAATCCAGAGCTTCACAATTTATTAGTAATTATCTCTGTGTGTGTATGTGTAATGCTCCCCAAGAGGAATAGCTTTTATATAACAAGTTGAGAAAATAAAAGCAGTGTTCTGGGGAGAAAGATCTAACTCAATAAGCAGGGAGGCAGAAATAGGTTCCTTTTAATAATGGTGACTTCTGCTTTCATTCTTGGTGGTGGTCATGTTAAAGGAACTCTGTAGCTTAACTAATCACGTCGGACCTGTGGCTTTGCTGTCAATACCCTTTTCTGAACAAAAGAAGTTGGTATAAAATTGACCCTTATGAAGCAAAGAGGCTTATAGCTGTTCCTTTGCAGTGGCCAGACGCAGAGCTTTGCTGCAAAGCAGCGCAAGTTACCTTTGGATAAGTAGATGCAGACCAGCCAAAACTCATTGCCTTAACCGAATTGTGAGTAGGTAAGCTGGAGAGGACTACCCTTGTGGTAACAATTAATACAAGGGATGGCTTGTTTGATTATTTTAGTAAATGCCAAGAAGCCCCAAGGGATATCTTCCCACCCACCCCCATCGGCGTGAATGTAAACTGGTTTGAGCCCTGATGAGCTTGGATGTTCAGTAGACAGCACAGAGGCAAAGAGGCAAGCTGGAAATGAGACTCCTGCCCAGGCAGAGCCCATCCCTGCTCACCCCTGGGTCTGTCTGCTGAACGGTTTTACACTTAGGTCTGAATCTTTCCCCCACTTTGCTGCAGAAGGTAATAAGGAAGGAAACATGAACTCCAGAAACAACTTTTTTTTTTTTTTTAAGAGAAAACCCATGTCTGATTTTGACAGGAGTCAAAATCTTCAGGGAAGAAATGAAATTTTGGAGCAGCTTGTATGCAGTAGGTCACTAGGAATAGCAGTTCAGAGTGTTTTGCAGAAATTTCAGTATGGAGTGGCAAGGCCAGTCCAGACAGCAGGAAAGGTCGGAATGCTGCTGCATTAGCTCACGTTTGCCAAGGACTCTTGACTCCAGATAAAATCTACTCTGGGCTGAACAAATGCTGAATTTTGGTGACAAGAACTGCATAAGTAGATAGTTATAATTTTTTCCTCCAGAAGTTCTTTTGAGGTAATACAGCTTTCTGAAAAAGAAGGTGTTTCCACACAAAATGTTCATTCCCCCTTTTCCTCCTTCCTCTCCACCCCCCCCAAATGAAAGCCTTCAACACTCAAGAACAAATAAACAAGAGCAAGTTCTTGGGTCTTGCGTTGCCTTTCATTTATTTGTTTAGCTTTCATTTTAAAATAAATAATTTCATCTACCAAGGTCAAAACAACAGAGCTGCTCTAGAGGGGAATAATCCCTTTTCCTAACCTAAGTGACTCCATTAAAAGGTTATCCAGTGGACCAGAATGCAATTCATTTAAGTGACCAGATTGTTTTTATGACTTCCCTAATATATAAGCTTATAAAAGGCAATTAGACTGATTCCTGTGACAATTGGTTGAGCCCTAGAGAAGGGGATGGCAGCTCGTTCCTGCTGAGCAGTGGCTGATGATGAGAGCATTTTGGGGCCAGTAGCAGTGGTGGTATTTCAGTATCATTAAAGTATTGGGGGCTTATGTATACAACACAAGGGTGAAGTTGCTGTTGACTCTAAGTAGTTTCTGTTAGCAGTAAAAATGCAAGAAATTAAGAATGGAGTAGCCTTAACTGGTTTGAGTCCACAGAGGAGTTGAGGCACTTGGCCCCAAAGCCAAATTTCAGCCTTAGCATAAGTGTCCTCCTGTAACGCACAATGCTAACATGATGTCAGAAAAGTGTTTACAATTTATTTATGGTTATTTATTTTAATTATTGAAGTGAGAGTTTGGAGGATTTGCTTGCTTGTTTTTAAGCAAGCAGTTATAAGCTGAAGTTTAGTGGAGCTAAGTGAGGGCAGCCAATAGAGCAGATGTTATTGCCGTTCACAGCAGAAAATTTTCATTTCGTCAGGCTCTGGTAATGCAGTAGAAGAGGGTTGGCAGAAATAGTCAGGATATCTCTTGTACCCAGGCAGGTTCTGAATTTCTTGGATACCTTGTGGAAATAAAAATATCTAGGAAGTCATGCATGCGGTTAGTGAGTTCCTACTTAATATAGTGACAGGTATAACATAAAGGGTCCGGCAGGTTTTACTCCACTAGATTTCAGAAGGATCATCCCCATGACTGCTGCGGACTCTGGATGTGGTCCCCAGCTCTGTGGTTAGCTGTGCTGAGGACACAAAATGAGTAAGAAAAAGAGATTGTGCAAGATCTTCTCCATGCTTCTCCCCATGAGGAGAGAAGGGATGTGAGCTTGTTTGACTTGGGTAGAGGAGTAACCCATTTATTTTGCTGTGAGGACAAAGGCTGAACTTCTCTTAGGCCCAGAAATGACACACCAGTTCTCCTGGAAATCCTGATGAAAGAATTAATTCACAGGCTCCCTGTTCTTCAAGACAGCTCTGCTGGGCTGGGCTGCTCTACAAGCTGTGTTTTAATAGATCCAGGAAAACTTTGTTGTCCTTCCTGCTTCCCAGCAGGAGTTATGGGAAAACCCTGGAGAATTAGCGGTGCTCATCTAGTCACTACTCAAATGGCTTGTCTGTGGGCCAGCCAAGGCAAGCTAACAAGCCCACTCATTTAAGTTAAGAATGCCTCTTCTGTGTGAGGTGGTAACTCAAGTTACAGCATGAGCTAACTTCGCAGTGAAAAAGTGTTTAAAAGGAATTTTCCTAAGGCTTTTTGAATTTTTGAAGAAACATTAAAATAGGTTACTTCTTCCTTTCACAATGAGATTACGTCTTTCAATAATGTTACTAACCAAGCTTGTTTAGATGAAATAGGAAACACAAAATAAAACAATCATGTTTTGATCATTCCTACTAACAGCTGCAGAAATGATTGTAAAGCTGTGGGTTTAGTCCATTGTTGTGTGAATAGACTTTGTGATGATTTCTGTTCATCCTTCACGTACAGGAAGAAATGTCCAGGATCGTGTTTCGAAATACTCGTGAACTCTTGGTAATGTGAGACCTCCTTAAAGCAATCTATTAAATCTTAGCCAAGAAAGGGGAAGAGACCACCACTTTCTGTGTGTGAATTATGAGGTGTGCGGATTAGCGATGGGAATATTAATGAGGTTTTACTGAACTACTTCACACAGTGTATTAGTTATCCTGTCAATCTTACCGCTGCGGGAGGTCACCAACTCAAATGTGTGACTAGGAAATGGGATGGGTGACTCTTCTACTATAAGAGTTAAAATGTCCTTAAACTTTGCTTCTGAATTGCTTGATCCAGGGCATCAATGAATAGCTTTGATTAAATAAATAAATAATTCATCACCCACTCTCTCCCCCCAGTCAAGCACCTGAATCAAGGTTCTTCTGTGGAACTGTCATTTTATCTGACAGTTACTGCGAACTTGGCAAACATCAAAAAAAAAAAAAAAAAAGAGCAGTTTTGGTTTGCGAGTCCTATGTGATGCTCTTTACTACCTTCCTAAGGGCAGAGCTGCTGGAAGTTCTCACTGCATTTAGAAGTGATAGAGCTGAAGGCTGTCACTTAGTGGATTTGGGAGACCAATTCAAGCTGCATGTCTCTGAAATACCTTCCTGGAGGTCACTTGGTCTGGCTGTCTGAGGATACTTCCATAGACTGAGGCAAGCTGGTGAGTTCCAAGAGCTGTGCTCCAGAGGCTGAGCCATTCTGTGTTAAGAGCCCACACATTATTGCTAGCAGCACAGATCTTGCTTAACCCGTAGGTACACTTCTCTGACCCATTCTGAGCCAGCTTAATGGGAATCTGTATCAAATAACTAGTAATGATGACTGGGGGGGAAACAAAATTATTTGCCTGACAATTGAGTCATCTTTGTTTCATCTTCCCACAGCTATTAATTTGCTTAAATTCCCCCCATCCTTTGTATGACAGTTGTCCTCCCGCCTCTGCTATTGATTCCCATATGTTTTACCTCTGGACTGGAAGTCCACTTGTATACAATTAGATTTTTTTTTTTCTTTTTTCCTTGCTGCCAGGAAAATGAGGTTGTTCTTGTAGTTAATTTGTTATTCCCTTTCACCACATAATATCATCTACTTCCAGATGTTTTTCTGAGTAGATGTCAGTGATTCAGTCCTATCTGAGCCTTCCACACACAAAAAGGAGCGTGCACTGGAAGGTATCATCATCATGTTCATAAGAGTCAAGTAATCTTCCATGTACTTGGCACTTGTTGTCCTACAATTAGACTCCTTTCTTAAAGATAATAACCTAATTATAGGCTTTGCTTCAGCAGTTCAGTGGAATATTTTGGTGAATCATGGGTGAAAGAGGCAGAGGAAAATTCTGCAGATATACAGGCAAAAGGTTGGGATATAGCAATCAAATACCACTCTTACCTTTTCTTCTTGATTGTAGTCCTGTCCCTGTTCGCTGTGTCCCTGGGAAGAGATTAGTGTGATTTTCCTTCAAGATTAAAAATGCATTTAATGCATCATTTCCCTTCACTTTTTATACAAATAGCAGTGTCTAATCGCAGAAATATCTATAGCATGTATCTTACAAAAAAGAACTGTTCATCTTCTGTCTCTGTGGAGAACTTTTCAACGTAAAAAGCAAATGCAAGTTACCAACAATTTATTTTGCGTTTGCTTTGGGATTTTATTGCCAAACTGCTATTCTGATTTGTCATGAAGAATGCTTTAAGTTATTTCTCTAGCCTTAGTCAAAGAACAGCCATCATAGTGGTACTCACGGCATGCTAGATCCTACAGGCAGCTATATTTAATGCACAGCACTAGAATCTTCTTGAAAAAGTGACTCTGGTACTTCTCATATAGTTCCAGTTAGCATCAACCATCTGCATTTGGACAGATCTGACCCACCCTAAAGACAGACAAGTGTGAGAAAAGAAAGGGAGGAAGAGAAAGAAAAAGGATTTTCTCAGGGTCACCCAAGCAAGGCCCAGGAAGAGAATGAACCTGTCTGAGTTTGCAGGCACTCATTTCTCCTAGAGTTACAGATATAAATCCTGATCTGTGGGAGGAGGAAGAGCACAGTAGTAAACCTTCATCTGACAGGCTTCAGGGCTCACAAGTGAAATACTGATGGAAAGCACCTTGTAATGACTGCAAAGTGGGGCTGGTAAGTGTGACTTCAGGTGCTGAACTTCACTAATTGATTCAGAAAACAGACATTTCTAGGGCTGCATATCTACTGGGCACTTGAGTTTCTTTTGTGCCTGTGTGCTGGATCTTATGCATCCCTGGGTATGCAATATTAGCTTTCTGAAGCACAGAAATGCTGCTTTCTGACTTTTATGCCCAGCCCTGTCTTTAGTCAGCACTAGCTTATCTTTGCTCTGGATTGCTCTGAGGTGCCCAGCTTTCACCTGTGTATGTCTCCCTTCAGGGGCTTCCTCGCCTGGCTGCAAAAGTGAGCCAGAGACCTGATTTTGTCTCCTTTGACTCTCCTGATAGACCTGGGCATGCTTGTTACTTAGGCAATAATGGCAATAACAAATTGCCTAAATCCAAGCCTCAAGTGACAGCTCTTGGCAATCTCTAACCACCCCTGCTTGAAAACATCCAAACTTTTCCAGCTATTGTGCCCAGTACATGCTACAGCCAAGATTGTATTTCTGAGAAGGTGTAAACTACATACACTGTGTAATGCAATGTTTATCACTGAAGATAAAACATATTTGGGCTTTGTCTTCTGTTAACACTCTTAAGCAGGCTAGATCCTCACCTGATATAAGTTAAAGTAGCTCTGTGCAAATCAATGGAGAAGTGCCAGTTTATACTGGTTAGGTAATATCTGTGCATTATTAATCAGGGCTTAGATAACATTTGCTTCCTCAGCCAGAAGATAAATAGCTAAATAAGATATAAACCAGTAATGAGTGCAGTAGGCCAGAAATACATAGCGATGTGGAAATGTCTGAGATGTAATTGTTGGCTGTGATAGTTTCCTTTCCTAAAGGCCAGGTGGTACCTCCAGGCACAGGAGGTTAGGGCTGGGATTCGGGGTCAGCAACCCGTCGCAGGCAGCATCAAGAGGTTAAATCTTAAGGTTTGTCTATGCTTGGAAATTAACCAAAACAACTATTCCAGAGTATCTGGAATAGCTACTTTGGTGTGTTTCCAAGTGCAGGCTGCTTTGAAATGCTAATGCTTGAAGCTGTTTAGCTTTTATTTACAGTAAGAAAGAAAGATAACAGCTCACTAGAAACTTGAAGGAATGGGGGGATGTTTGGAATTAAAAAAAGATGGGGTGGCTTTTATTTTATTACAAACACTGACTGAGCATTGCTGGTTCGCACAAAGGGATAAGATGACGCTGCGGCAGTGAGTTTTCTGGTTGTGCTCTGGACGTTAATGACGTTCTGTAACGAGGGTCTTCTACCGATATTTAGGCTTCTGCAGAAGAAGGGGGGGAAATTCTGTTTTCCTAGCAGGTAGGACAATTAGTAATAAGATTAAATTGCATTCAAAAAGAGTCAGGCTAAGTAGCACGACAACCTTTCTGGCATTAAGAACAGTATGCTACCAGGCTGTCTGCCAGGGAGGCTCCATATTTAAGAACTGCATGTATTTAAGAACAAGGTAGAAAACGTTTTAGAACATACAGGGGCCAATGATTCTGCCTTGAGGTAGTGGATGGGTGAGGGGGTGGGCTATCACTGCTTTCTGGGATCTGTCAGGTGCATCTGAACTATGGATGTGCCCTGCAAACGCAACATAGAATGTCTTTCAGCATCCTTGCTATCTGTTTGCATCCGTCCTGGTCCACCTGTATGCTTATGGTAGTAAGAAGAGGCTGCCCCAGCCCTCAGAGGCTGTGAGGATGGGGAGAGGACTCTGCCAGCAGAAGATGCACTTTTGAGTGCAAGACAAGATGCTCTACAGAGAACTTGTGTGGCCATCAGGACATCCCAGGAAGCTGTTGTAATAAAGACTCTAGGAATAACTGAATTATTCTGCAAAGGCCCCATGGGAAGGCAGCAGGGTCCCACCTGTTTGTGTGTTGCTTAAAAGGGGCCACAGCTGATCCACATCATCCAGCTCTGCATTAGCAGCATTCTGCACATGGGACCACCATCCAGAGCATTGTGCAGGCCTGTCTGCAGGGACTAAGGGCTGGTTGGCTTTTGGAGACCTGGAATGCACAATTTCAAACAGGTGGATCTATCTTCTGGAGGTATTTCCTGACAGGTTCTTTGAAATTTGAATCTGAATGTACGTAAGAGACTTAAGTTTCCAACCAGATCCTCACTTCAGCCTGAAGAAGGCTCAATTTATGTCTTTCCCTTGGCATGGGGGCTTTTATGGTTGTCAAACTGTGGGTATTTACAGCTCTCTGAGTGGAGCACTCATGGCAAAATGGATACTGCCATTCCTGCAGCCTCAAATACATGCTTCACCCAGGAAACCTGTCGCAGGGTGCCTGGAGCCATGGTTGGGCTGGCCATGAATTCAGTCCATGCAGCATGCCCCGTGGCTCCATCACTGCCCGTGAAGGCTTTTTCAGCATCCTAGGTGGGACAGGAGGAGAGCTGGCAGGCACAAACCCTCCATCATCCTCACGCCCTCCCTGGAAAGGGATGCAGCAGCTCAGTCCTGCCTTGGCTGCAGATACCCAGCCTTTGGGGAGAAGGAGAGCAAGTGTTAAAAGGACAAGTGGCTAAGGTAAGTGTTGACTGTAGCAGGTACCGTAATGATGAATGGCATGAATGGATAATCACTCCTGCCACAGCAAATAAACCCTGTCACATGGAATCCGGCGTTTTCCAGGGAAATCAGCTTTCACTGCGGGCTGCCAGCCCCAAATGAGCTTCATAAAGCACCTGCAGATCTGAGCGTCAAGCAATTATTCCACTATCTTGCCTAAAAACAAAAAGGGCCCTGCCCTTCGGTCACCTCTGACCTTTTCCAGCTAACATAAACTAATTATATTTGTGGCAGGAGAAGGAAGGTGGATTTAAAACCCATCACCCCAAAACCTTTCTGCGGGTCTTGTGGAGGGCTGTCAGCAGCACTGCCGGGTTTGTGGGGTGGCTTGAGGTTCCTTTATCAGCTCAGGGCACCCAAATGCTTACAAGGGATCCGGGGGGGCTGAGCTCCCGGGAGGAGCGGGGCTGAGCCCCGGCCGCCCCGGGACAAGAGCGGCTTTGTTCGGCATCACTTAGCAGCAATTACAGCCCGTCAAAACAGTTTTTGTTTTACGACAACGTGTTAATGGGCCCACGGTTGGGTGTGAGAAGTAACCCAAGCCGCATGCACTGAAGCAAGGTTAGAGGTTAATTGAGACTTTCTAACACAGCGCATGAGATTTTTGCAACCTTTTGCAGCAAGGGAAGTAGGAAACAAAAAGGAGATAATGTGATACAATTAGTTGGAAAGCAGGAGGGTCAAAATTCCCAGATGGAAAGGAAAACTGGCCAAGTGAATCAGGCCAGATGGGCCACCTGGACCATAACGAATGCCAAAAATAGCTTCAGTCCTTCGGCTGGTGGATGAGGCAGTAGGCTGTATGTCTGTCCTTCACAGTAGAGTTAAAAAAAAAAAAAAAAAAAATTAAAAAAAGCAATGTCAACATTATAAACAGCAGCAGCCTGCTGCAAATTGTATTCCAGATCTATGATCGTTAGTGTGGCTTATATTTTAAAATTTATTTTTTTTATTTCAAAGTCATCTGATTTTAACCCAGCAGCCCCCTTCAGACAAGCTGGTGGTACTGGTTTGCTGATAAACTTTGAGTTTTCAATGATTTGTGTTGCTTTCCCCTGCGTGAACCTCTGGAGCATTATTAACTAAAGCATTAACACTTGAAGACAGTTTTGGCAGCAGGGGTTCCCCTCAGCCAGCATGAGGGTGTTTCGGTGTACCCAAGGTAATCACCTGCTCCTCACTCCCCTTCCTCTGCAGCTGGGGACTGTGTGGACACTGCGCCTGGAGCTGGGAAGATGCTGGTTATGGTGCCCAGAGATGTGGCTCTGGGTCTGTCTGCCCTGGAAGATCACCGGGGCTAATGCGCTCATCCCTGACTTGGTGCTGCTTCAGCTGCTTCCTTCGTCCTCCATACTTTGTTGTTATTCAAGACCTTGCAGGGTGACATGTGTAAAACAAGAAAAAAAAAAAAAATCTTGTATTTGCCTCCAGCTTGCACTGGAAATGAACTGCAAGGTGACTGGAAGTGCCAAGTCATTTCTGGCACCTGCTCAGCACTTATTTGTTTTCCTAGAACCAGTGTGATTAGTTTCCTTCACTACCTCGAGACCATATAAGCTTCCTCTATTGAAGCTGAATCATCTGCTGCAGGTGTCTGTAACTCCTTTTCTGTGTCACGTCCTAATCTTTGGGGAAACCACGCATAACGAGTGTGACATGGGGGAAGCAGTGCCACCCGTGTGTCCGTTGCATATAGCCGCCTTTTCCTTGCTGCCTCAGCAGCTTGTACGTGCTGGACTTGACAGCCCTCAGTTGCTGCCTTCACCCTCCAGTGGGCTGAATGAGGTTGATGTCTAATGAGGAGTCGCTGCCAGCCCTGGGGTACCTGGTACAAGGTCAGTGAAGCCCCTCTGGGCTTCATTAATGAGGACTGGCCTGGTGGAGAAAGAGCATTGGCAGGGGGACAATGGCACTCTGCAGCCTTTGGAGCCCGAACCACCATCTTGGCAGCAAGGGAAAAGCAACAAGTTAGTAGGGCAGTGGATTACCAAGGCTAAGCCCAGCTTTGTTGACCCTGCCCCTTTCTTTTTCTATCTCTCCTTCCCCCTTCATATGCCTAAAACCAAATTTGGGGAGGAAGAAACGAGGATGTAGAAAAACTCAGGCAAAAATGTAAGGGGGTAACAGAAGGGGGAGAAAACAGGTTGCATTTCATATCTGTGGATTACCTAATGGGCCCGATCTAACTCCCAAGTTCAAAGTGGGCAGTTACTGCGCAGAGAGGGAGAAAAAGGAAAAACAGAGCAGGCTTGAAATAAAGGCAGAGCCCAGCTATTAAGAAGGCTTAAATGAGAGAAGTGACTGTGATTTGGACAAGCCTGGCTGTCCTCTAGTGGGATCTCACTGTGTAACCAGAACATTGCTAGGTGTTAGAAGTTACATGCAACAACCAGACAGTTCTAGGAATGGGAGTCATCAACAGGAAACATAATAAAGCACTAGGCTTTCATGGAGGACCTCAAGCAGATGAGTCTTGTAGCTCTGCGTTCATCCAGGATCTTTCCTGTGCTGTAAATGCGCCCAAAGTGAGTACTCTTCGGAGGATGCTGCAGTGAACTCATTGCAAGGGTACTTATGGTACATAACATGTTAGAGCCTGTGCTCCCTATAATTACATTTCTACCCAGGTGTGAATCTGAAATGAACTCTATCCCTGACTCTTCCCCTGCTCCAGCCTGTGCTAGTGGTGGTTTGTAGGGCTTGCACCTAACTGCTGGCTGGAGAAGCCAGACTAGAATAAAGCAGAGGGAGCTAAAAAAGACAGGCTTGAATACAATGCAAGGCAAACTTGATGGCTACTCCAGGACAGTTCTTATCATTGAGCATCTCTAAAGAGGGAGTGGGGAAAAAAAGGGGGAGGGATGTGTGTGTGTGGGGAAACTGGCTGCAGCTCCTTGTGCCAACACACTGCATGTGCTAAATACTGTGCGCTTGGGACCACTGGCTGGGACGGTCCACCTTCACCTGGGTCATGACACAGGGCAGTGGGGGCGTGCTTTTCCCCTTCAGCTCTGCTCTGCCACGAACAGGAATGGTTTTGTCCCAGGTACTGTGTGAGATCTCATGACACTGCTTCAAAGGATACTCAGAGACTAGAATTCTTTTTAATTCTATTAATTCAGTCCTAGTATTGCTAATGTAGCTCACAGGAACCAGGGAGACTTTCTTTTCCTTTCATTCAAACAATATGGCTTCTGTTTATTGTTCTTGCTGTTGATGATGATGATTTGTTTGTTGGTTTATTTGTGGGCAGGGTGTTTTTTTTTTTTTCCTTGTCTTTGAAGCATTAGAGATTGGCTCCAGCTAAAGGTAGGCTGTTGGGTGACTGAAGTGCTAGTGGTTCTGCTGCTCCTGAGCAAACTTCCCAGTATCTGTCTTTGACACTTCTTACTCTCCTTTAGCAGTACTTGGTACTATTCTTGGTTTTGTGGTAGTTTGTGCTGAAAGCCTTAGATTTTTCTCCATAATGCCAGGAGGGCTCTATGTCTTCTGACATACGGGAAAAACCTTTTGGCGATTCCTCTCAATTCGAGTCCACGCTTGGCTGCAGTGTTGGAGGTCTGCAGGAGATTGTCCTCTCCAGTCTTTTGCTCCTTTCACCCACTAATTTTACAAATCCAGTAAAACAAGTCCAACCCCAAACACTTTTGAGCAAATATTTTGGGAACTTAAAGTCTCTACTGATCCTAGCTTTTATCACAGATAACTTCAACTTTCTCTTCTCTAAATCTCTCTTTTCCAAGGTCAACTGCTTTTCCTTTGTGATTTTTCATTCTTTACTGCATTAAAGATCTCTCCAGTGTTTCAACTACAAGTGTAAAAAAACCCCAATGCCTCATGCTCTGCCAGTCTATCTGAGTAGATAAGAAGGTCATGTATATATTGAACATCAGATTGAATTAAGTTTACATTGTGAAACACAGCAGCTATATTTTCACCTTGTGTAACAGCTGGAGGTCTCGCTCCTAGTAAAAACATTGCTTGGTTTAAGCTAGTTCCTCCCGTGATTTCTGGCTGGTACAAATTGGCTAAAATATTACGATATAGAAAAAGAAAACATCCCTGAGACTGTTGTGTTTCAAGCATAGTTTGGCACTGTAAATGGCATTAGTTTAAGGTACAGCTACTGCAAGATGTGGTATAGCTTTGACTTTGTTGGCTGGCTGTTGTAGTTGGAAGAAATTGTGTTTAAACATGCTGGTGTGAATAGGTTCCAAGTGCTTTAAAAATAAGCTTGCAACAGCTACGACGTGGATTTCTTGAGGGTCCCATAAGAAAGTATATCCACTCATCACAAAGGTTGTGCCTGTTGATTGAGGACCGTAAATAGCTGGTCTCTGTACACATGTGTACAAGATGGGAAATACTTCTTCTACAGATCCTCTTGGTTTTGCACCCAGGGAGGGAGCAGTCATAACCTGGTACTGCAGACTGCTGACTCAGCTGCAATTACTTATCTTTTGGATACAGTACCGTGTATGTTGGTTTTCTTTTGAATAGCTCTTTGGGTATTAAAGCCATATGACTTAGTACATTTGTCATCAGGAAAGGCTAAGAATGTTGCTTAAATGATAAGCCGGTTAAGATAAGAACTTCTGAACAGAGCAGCAAAGTAGGATTAAAGGTCAGCTCATTTCTCTGCTGTGGATGTTCAATAGTAGCTGAAGATTTCCAACAATAAATATCTGTTTTTAAGGTTTGGGAAAAGCACAATAGGGAATAAAAATATGGTTACATAGCCAATGAAAGACACATTAGTCAGAACAAAATACTGCTTTTAAGTACAGGAATATTTCTGTTGTCCTTGAGTAGCCTGCTTCTGGAATGAAGGCTCAACTGAATGAGAGTTACTGCTACCCAGTGCTTATGCTGTCTTTTACTTGAACATCTTTTTGAAGCATTACTTGATTGCCAGCATCAAAAATAAGGTGAAATTTCAAAATTTGGAAAAGTTTTGATCAGCTCTAACAAGATAAATAGAGAAAGGGAAAGAAATTTCCAAACAAAAGAAGAATGCCATTGCCTTTTTTTGTTTGGTAGTTGTTTGTTGGTGGGGTTTTTTTAAATGTTATTTTTTGTTAATTTGGGAGTTTGATGGCCTTTTTTTCCCCCCAGAGATGATGGTCTGGCTGATTTTAACAAAACTATTCTATACTGGTGGTGCTGTAAATGAGGGGAGAAGCAGGCATATGACTTGGAACAAAACAAAACAAAAAAAACAAACCCCAAAACCCCAAAGCAGTTTTTCTATACGGCACTGTACAGTGATGCTCCTCCAAGCAGTGGGTGGGGATGTTGCACCTACAGCATTACTCATGCATTCAGCACAGAGATTTTCTGTGGAAACTCTTTCTTGAACCCCTGAAAGTTGGGTGTAGGAAAAAGAGCAAGAAAAGTACATTTTCTGAGAGGTAGGTTTTAAGTTTGCCACTTCAGTGAAGTCGCTGACAGCTGCACTGTTAAAAACCCCAGGCAGACCTGACAGCCCCAGCGCTTTAGTTTGAGGTGTTTCCAAACACACCATTCCCTGCCTGTTGCCTCAGAGGGAACAGATGGAAAGTGTTACCAGCAAAGCACATTTTCATAGGCTTTCTGGTTCTCCTTAGCAAAAGCCTTCAGACAAATTAGTGCCTGAAGGTAGAGGAAGTCTTTAGTAGTGCTGGAGAACTGCTGACTCAGCCTGTTCTCAGAGCTGTGTCCAAGGGGACCTGCTTTCCGTCTTCAGCGTTTCCACCGTGGATGGTGATTCCTTCAGAGTCAATGACATTACTCTCAAATGTCTTCTTAAGTTTAATGAGTCCAGTTAAATCCTAAGAGTTGCTCATGAGCCGTAGTTCAACGAATGGCAGGCGCAGCCAGCGGAAGTCAATATATGACCCAAGGAAAGATCATGTCAGATAAGCCTGATTTCAGCTGGGATGTGCACTCCTGCATTCTTCTTCCTTTCAATCTCACACCTTCCTGCCCTGCACACTGCTGAGCCAGGCCATATGGGTGCCTATGAGGGGATGCGGGTATAGGACAGGGACAGGTTTTAGCTTTGGCCTCGTGTTGACCTGTTCCCGTTCCTGGTTCAGCAACGCATCTTCCCCAGCCACAGCTCTGTGCAGGGAGCAGGAATGCGACTGCACTGCCACAGCAAAGGAGTGAAGGGCTTAGTGGGGAGTTAAATGCATACATGTGTCTATATCTGTGACCATATGAACACTATTAGCTGTAGAAGTTCAGCAGAGTAACGTACAAACTTATAAAACGCACAGTCACTTTAAATACAATAATTTGGCCTATTTTGCATTGTTTGGGCTAGATAGTCTATGAGCAGAGTTAGTATCAGTGTAGCTGGTCTGATGGATTTGTTCTTAGATGGTTTATTTTCACCTGTTCTGAGCTGAACATCATCTCCCCTTCATCCCCTGGGAGAGCTGGTCTTCTCTCAAGTTTGGGGATCTCTGTTTGGAGTGACTCCACTGGTGCTCTGGTCTGTGTGTTTGTTGTGGCTGACACAAATATGTGGATATATAATGAAGGAGGACTGACAGCATCCCTGTCACAGCCTGCTCCTTGCTTTGGTTTCATCAGCAGCCCAGAGATGCCATAAGGTTGATCTCTGGGGGTTTGCTCAGGCTTTGGAACAACGCAAAGGGTAAAGTTTATTACTCCTGTGTGGAATTGCTGTAACACTGATATTACTGTAACATGAATATTGCAAGGCCACACATAATATGATGTGAAAGAAGATGTGGTAGAGGACATGGACACCTGGAATCACGACTGTCTTGGAGAGGCTACACAGGGGCTGATTGTTCACCGTCTTGTCCAGCATGATGCTGCAGTGATACGGCATCTGCAGTGAGTTCATGGAGTCCTTGCCTGAACCATCTGGGACAGAAATCTTTTACCTCGGGACTAAAACGATTTCATATCTCCTATTTGATTCTGTGTGCAACATCCAACTTGCAGCTGCAATAAGCGGCATCCAAAAGATTCAAACCCATGTTTTGTGCGCCCAGAACGTCATTTTAAAACAACAACAATTATTATTTTACAAAGGGTTTGGTTTTGGTTTTTTTTAAGGGTTTTATTTCAAACTGGGAGAATACTTAGTCTTCTATTAATCACTTGACAAGTTCAGGTTTGAAGAAACAAAGAGGGTTTTAAATCACATAAGAACCAAAAGAAGATGACGTCTGGAATCTTAATTAATTCTTTGTATGTTCTATAGAAGTCAAATATAGCTCAACTAAATTTTTCAAAATATGTTAAAAAATTTGTTTCCAGACTTGAATTGTCTCTGCCAAATTTCATCTCAATGAATTTTTATCCTGATGTTGATTTAGAAACACATTTAAACAGATGTACTAATTTAAGCATTTACGTCATGGGGACTGTGCATATGCTGAAAATCAAGCATGTTTTTAAGTCTTCTGCTATGATAAGGAGGGAAAAGTTTCGTGCTGAAATGAATTTTTTTTCTGAGAACTAAATATCCTGAATTTCCATTCTTTCATGTTGGAAGGGTCTGTTTTTCCACGAAAATAAAATATGATGGAATTAAAGTTTTTTGCACAGTGGAATGGTACTACTAATAATTAGCGAAATAACTGGTCAGGATCTTGTGGTCTGATTTATAGCCAAATGAACATAGCTGAAGGGAACTGTGCCTGGAGGTTTACCTCTCAGGCTGTGATTGCACACCGTACTTAGAATGTGCTTCAAATTCTTTGACTGAATGAATGACTTCAGAAAGATGATCCTTGCCTTGAAAGTTTAGCACCTACTTGAGTACCAAGCTGATTTGAAGCCAAATCAGATCAGCAAAAAGGTTAGAGGTGTCCATTTTGTGGAAAATAGGAGCCCATATGAATGGGAAGAATGAAGTCTTGGAAGAGTGTTCAGTAGCATGTGACTAATCAGGGCAGATTTTATAGGTAGATGTTTGAGATTAGTCTAATTCAAAGCCCACTGATGTCTGACTTTAAAAAGCTTTTGATGGAGCCCATAGTGAGCACACACCTGATCTATGGAGCTTGGGTGCTCATACAACAGAATCTGCAACTTCTCATCTCAGAAAATGTGGTCTCACGCTCCAGGTACAGAGCTGGTGCTTCTGGGAATGCCTTGCGTCAACCACTGGGGTACCAGAGTTTTCTGGTACCTTTCCTAGAGCCATTAGTATAATAATTGGATCAGACTTCATTTATTTATCCGGGCTGGTGGAACGCAGCATCTAGTGAGCAGTCTATGTAGTTTTCCTGGTTATGTCTGTGACTTCTGTTGAATTTTCTGAAACCACTGGCGAATAAAGCAGTACAATATTCCATGGTTTGCGATAGCTTAAGCTAAGTAGGGTGCTTACCAAAGGAAAAGGAAATAATACTTATTTCCCATTTGCTGATAGATTCTGCTTCTGTTAAGGGAAAGAGATCTTGGTGTTGCAAAGGCATTGTATCTGCTTAGGTGATTCCGATATTCCCGTTTCCATATGGAGGGTGGTATCACATGCCATTTTTTCTTTTGCCATTCTGTAACTTCAAAATTGTCAAGATTTGCAAAAGTGAAAGAGGCAAGTACAAAACACAAAAGACATTTTGTAGTTTTAAGTACTGTCAGACTTTCAAAAACCCCAGGGCTGTCTGAAACAGTTAAAAGAAAAATCCCTGAAGAACAGAGCTGAAAAAGTGGGGAAGAAGAACAGTATCTGCTTTAGCTGAGAAAAGGAAAAAAAAGTGTCTGTAGGGGAAATGAAGCATACATACTTTCAGAAACTGGGAGTTATTTCTGGTTTCAACCTTTAAGGAATAGAAACAGCTTCAACATTTTCTTCCTCTCTCTCTCTCTCTATTTATTTATTTATTACCTCCTTTACGTTCATTTGAATCTTAGGGAGGCCAGAAGAGAGGGACCAACCCTGACCTGAACAACAGGGCCGGATAGAGAGCCAGTCTTTTAATATTGATACCGGAGAGTGCAAACTTAGTTTACTGAATCTTTTAATCTGCATCTATTTATTTCAGTTGCGCTGATGGTCTTTAAAGCAAGATGGGATGTATTTTTCAAGGTCTTCTGTGGCTCAGCTGTCTGGTATGGGTTTGAGCAGGAATGGTGGGGTGAGCTCCTCTGTTTTTCAGGATATCAGATTGACCCCTACTAACCTCAAAACCCTTTTAGCTCTACCAGCCACTGAAAAGTCTCCAGATAATGCTGACTCCGAGCGGTACCATCTGGACTTCATTTGAATCAAAATTCAAGATGGAAAATTCTTGGTAACTCACAGACCCAAAGGCCGAGGCTGGAAAAACAGAACCCACCACACTTGCAAGAGGGCAACTATTGCCGTGCCTGTGAGCCCTGACATCTCTCCATCACTAGTGAGAAACCACCCACAGATTCGGAAGTGTTTCATGTTTTTTTTTTCCAGGGTAACCATAAAGGCATGTGTGGATTATCCTCATAATAGACCAGTTGGCAGAAACAGAATTGTATGTGTTTAGCAAACAATGTATTTTGAAATGAAACATAATGTATTTTTAGAACTCCTGCTTGGATTTTTTGCTAAAATCAGCAATAAGAGCACATACTAATTTTCATGGTCAGAAGTTTATTGACTTTCTGTACTCTTCTATATGGAGGTACAGCTAGCTGGTGTTTATATTTTAGCTCTGTTAATTAAGATAAAATAAAAGAGTGCAATTGGAACCTGAACAACAATATTACAGAACTGCATGAATTAATTATTCCAAAAAGTAGTTCTTTTCTCGAATGCCAGTCACTGTGGCTTTCCCCAGTGGCTAAGAAAGGAAGTGTTAACCAATGTTTGCAGCAAGTCAGGTCCTGTGTGCACACTGCTAACATTGGCAGGTTTCTACACGCCATTTATATATGGTTTTGTGTAGAGATGGGTGAACCTCAAAAGGCTTTGGATGTTCAGTTCTAATTATTATAAGCACCTGAAAGGCTGAATTCTTATCTGAAGCACAGCAAAAACTCAAAGCCATTCAGGAGGCTTCCGGGCAGAGCCTTCTGCTTGCCCTCCACCTTGTACCAATATGTGGTGCTCTTCAGACCTCCCGGGAGCAGCATAATGTCTTTTGGGAAGGTTCTGTGGAGCATGGCGGGAGCAGGATGCCCTTGATGTGGCTCTTTGTTGTGTGGCTTGTTGAAGGAGACTGCTAGAAGAGGTCTCACAGCTGCTGTTGAGCAGTGACAGTTGAAGGACAGAATGGATTCGTAACTATTTGTTATGGGAAAGGTTGCAGCTAAGGGTAGTTACTAGGGAGAGGAAAGGGTTTCCTGGTCCTTCCTCTTCACCCCTAGCGATGGCCTGAATTTGGATTATGCTGGGCTAAGGTGTCATATTGTCAGGCTGCCCAAACACCGATGGCTCATCTCAGTCTGCCTGTACTTCTGGTTTCAGCCAGGCTGAGAAACAGCGCAAGATGAGTTGTAGTCAGTGTATGAAACGAAGGTGTTGAGTAAGCAAGCGTGGTTGACCTTTACAAAGATGTCTTTGGTGAATAATTAGTTGTGTTTCTCTTCCTTAGCATTAGCAGATCATTTTTGAAATATACTTAACTCTGTGAGCTCTTTTCATGCTACAAACTTGACTATACCACCCTTGTTGCTGCTTTCAAGCAAAGGACAAATACTGCTGTCCTGGTTTTTCAAAATGAAGCTGGACTTGGGTTGCCAAGTGCTTGGTAATTTGGGATATCTCTAATGTTTTACTTTGACACTTGCTGTTTGTGATCATTATGGCTCATTTTCCAGCAGAAGTCAGAGGTTTTGTGTGCAAATGATGATCTCACAGTGTACTCTCGGTGACATCCAGACCCACTTCACAAACAGGCAGTCAGAATAGATCATATAGAGAGAACTGCGGCATTAGTCAGAGCCTTCGGATGGGAGCAGAGCCGGGAGTACAGTCCATGTCTGGCACAGGGATGCTGCTGCTGAGCTGGGAAATAAAGTGACGTTTCACAGACTGTCTTCTTGTTGACATTCCAATTATTAGAGAAAAATACCAACGTAGTGTCAGTGCTGGCATCCCTTTGTCCAGCACACAAATAATCTTGGCTGATCCCTAAAGAAAAGGCAGAAAAAGCCAGAGTCAGGTATTTTTATCTCATTTGCTTTTATCTCATAGTAGAAAAAAAATCTTCAGCATCCTTTGTTTGCATTACATAGGTTAAAATAACACCACCATAGCCAGGAAGTTTTCTGTTAATGTGAGAGAGTTATTTCAGGACTATTATGTGATTTTAATATAACTAAAATGTGCCTGCTTATTTTTATCTGAGCTCATTTCTGTGTACTGCTCTACAGAGTAAATACTGTCCAAGAATTTGAATATTAGTTCTTTTCCAAGAAAGAAAATTTAGAAAACTTTCCTGGTAATTTAATTCACTTTTTCATCTAACTCTTTTCCTACCAACCTTTTATTAACCTGCAGTAATTTTAACTGTATCTAACATTCTGATGTAGTTTTATGGCATCCAGCTAACATTTGATATCTCTTATGGCCAAGGCTATTTCTGCTTCACTTCTAGTTGAGCTAGGGAGGTCAAGTCAGAGTCTAATCCCAACCATAAGCACAGAATCTGAAGTAACCCCACAGACTTGGTTGTTTGGGGCCAGCTGCATATTGAGCTGAGTAGATTCTGACTGGAGTCTCTGACTGCAGGTGAATTTTTGTTGTGGAGTTCCTGGAGAGTCTTCTGTAACGTTTGTGGGTCTGTTGGCAGAATTGCATGAAATCTAGCTCAAGTTCGTTGTTTTGGTTTGGTTTGGTTTTATTTTCCCCCACAACGGATGTTTGCTTCTTGCAGTAGGGTTTGTGTGGAGCATGTTTTCCTATGCTTTAGTATACTGCAAAGATAAAACAACTGGGGACTATGTTCCACATTATTAGTTGCTTGGTGTATTGAGTGATATCGGACACATACCAGCAGAGGCTGCTTTTTAAGTAAGACATTCTGGCATTTGCATGACCCAGTGTGATAGCATGCAAGATGACAGTGGCAGAGGAAGTGAGTCAGAGCATCCTGGGGAACGATGACCCAAGATGGTGGTTCCGCACCATGGGAACAGTGCACTTTATGATGTCATCTGCAAAAGCACCTCATTAAGTAGACCACCAGAGAACGATGACAGCAGAAGAATATTTTCAATTCCCTAGAGGAAACACAGCTCCCACAGAAAACCTCCCAGCACTCGTTTATGGAAAAATAATATCTTGATTGAGATATTGCTTTAGAACAGGATTTCTGATCAGTTCTCTTGTCTTCCAAGCCTAAAATGCCCTCTTGATCTGGCATCCCAGCAACTCTGTGCCTTGGAATACATGCCATCTTGGGAGATTGTGCTTCCTGCTCTGGATTTGCGGCAGCACTGCTGTGAATGAGGATCACAAATCCAAGAGCAGCTGTTGCTCAACACTGCAGAGCAAGACAAGGCATTGGGTTTAGTCCAGGCCTGATGTAAGCAAGTCTTGCAGGGCTTGCAGTATTGTTGAATTTGGCCTATTCTTCCTATTCAGGAATGGACTGTGCTGCCTACTTGGCTGGCCCAGTCCTTCATCCTGAGCCAAAGGAGGCTAAGACTATTTGTGGAATCTGAAAGTGAAATCCTGGCCTTTTTCAGCTCCATGGGCGTTTTGGTGTTGACTTCAGAAGGGCGGGGATTTCACCCTGAGTATCCCAGATGTAAGGAATACTTTCTGGGTTTGTGATTCTTTGTGGAAGATGTTAGACGCTGTTTTCCTTAACTCTGCTTCTCTGCTCAGGCATAAGGGACCTGCTTGGATTATTTTAATTGGCAAATACATTTTTCCAGCGTCTGTAGCAGAAATAGCTCTGTGCTATTTCTAAGTGCCAGGCTAAGTATCTCCTGTTAAGTAGCCCCTTTGCAATCCTGCAGTTAACACCAGTTGTTACTGCCAGGCCCCTCTCCACGGGTTGTGTAATGTCCAGGTTTTTGGTGGCTGCAGCTGTTCTGATGTTGGGGTGTTTTTTTTAATACGTGGAGGTATAGCCTTTGTTTTGGGGGTAAAACAGGAACGGTGAAATCCTGGTGCCAGCCCAGGAGAAGACAAGGCTTCTCTGGGTTGAGGCAGGATAATAAGAATTTTATCTGAGAAGTCTGAGGGGAGAAAACAGGCCATAGTCCAGTCCTGATGTGTGCTGACACTTGACGTTGCCTCTGCTGCTGATGAACCAGAAAGCATCAGGTGAGGGGGGGTTCCAGCAGGGAGCCACAAATTGCTTCAGAGCTTTGAAGTGTTTCCATGCTGAAGTTAGGGTGGGAAGGAAGACGTAATCTTTAGGAATAGATAAACTATTTTTGGGTATTATTCTGGGCTTTGGGAGAGCTGGATTCATTCCTGGTTCTCACCTGGGCTCCTGGTATGACTTAAGGCAATCACTCCAGACCAGAGTTTTGTAAAGCATATGTGATTTTGTGGATACTTCAGAGGCGATTTAGAGTCCCAGCTCTTATACAGACATGAAGGATTTAGAAACCTAAACAATCCTGAAAACCCTTGAAGAAATCCTATCTCCTTCTTACAGCATTTAAATACCTTTACATGCTTAATATATGTAAAGACCTGCCTTCTTATCCATTCATTCCACATCTCTGAATGGAAGATAATCTTTTGCTTCTCTCATCCCATGCTTGCCAGGTCCATGCTAGAAAATAAAATGGTTCAGGGGTTCTCATCTGGCTTTGAAGGCAAGCAGCCCATCAGCAGCTCGCATCTGCGTAACTAACCCTCTTCTCTATCAAAAAAACCCAAACCGTAAGGCTTACTGGAACTGGTCAATGGCCCATGCTAATGGTGTTGTCCAGAAGACTGCAGTGTGTCGTGAGCCAGGACCTGCCCCCAAGCAGACTAGCATGCAGGTCTGTAGGCAGCCACCTGCAGTGCCAGGGCTTTTGGCTCTTTTGGCTTCCTAGCAGTGGTGTAGTCTTTGTAAACCTTCTGGGGAAGGGCTGTGCATACATGCAGAAGGGTAGGGAGAGCCACTGTCTCAACAGGAAAAGGGCCATCAACTTTCATGGTAGAGTTTTACTGATATTCTTAGTATAAGAGAACGTGGGTGCAATATGGAAATGTTTGGAAGTGAGAGTTTCCCAGACAACTTCTGGTTTTTCTGGAGCAGAAGTCTTATTGTTCCTAAATTTTCCCAGAATATATGTACTGTCATGGAAGTCATGGAAGGAATACTGATTTTTTGATGGGTGTGGTTTATTGTAAAGTCCTTTTCCTGACCATTTATCAGCCTTTTGGTACTTCTCGATGGGCAGCAGGGTGGTCTCTTAAAGAGTTTTAAGAGTCCCTGTGCTGCAGTTATTGCATCCCATTCTATAAATATTCACCTAGAATCATAGAATTATTATTATTATCATGAATTTTTAGGTCACAGTGCTCATTCCACAAGGTTTTGTGTTCCCAGTTTCCAGAAGAATTAAAGGTTCCTTTTCTATTTGGTAACGTTTTGTAGCAATTAATCTTATTTTTTTAAACATCAGCACCTGTTCCATGACAGCTTCCTTGCTCCCACCCCCCTTTCTGACACAAGTAATTTATTTATTGAGGTTTTATTGTATTTCGTAGCTGAACTTACCTTTGAAAATTTGTTGGAGAGGACCTAAATAAATCAATAGTTCACTCAGCAACACTATTAATGTGGTTAATAAAACAAATTTTATAAATTTGTCGCAGCCCTTGAAAGTGGTGCCAAACTCTTTTAAATCCAAAGCACTACTTTTCTTCCACACACCCCTCCTGCCATGCTGGTCACATTTTCTGTTTCTGCAGCAGGGTGTCTACAACACCGAGGTGGATTTTAATTCTCCATAATATAGTAAATATACAAAGCCCTAGGTCTGTTGCCCAGATGGCAACATCCTGTAAAACCTGCCAAGTTCGCTTCTTTAAAATGATTTATAGTCTTTAATTGAAGGATTGAAATCATTAAAAAAAAAAACAAAACACAACCCTAACACCACCACCACCACCACCACCACCCCCAGACAACACAAAAAAAGGAACAACTTTCTTGTTTTTTAACAAAAAAGAAAGTAGTATTTTAGGTCTCACGCATACATAAGCATTGTACTCTTTTTATGCTACAGATAATGACAGGCACTCTCCTCAGTCCAGGTTCAGTTATTCCACCTGAAAATATTTTTGCAGAAATAGCTGCTTCTGTGAGGGAGGGGAGATCCCTTTGCCAAGAGAGCTGCGCCCATGCTGCAGACTATACTGGTGCAGTGATGCTGATTTAAAATACGAGGCCACAACCCTAAATAAACCAGTTGTAGCATTATGGAAAGTGTACATGCTGTGGAGGGCCCTTGTAGAAAAAAATTGATCAGGAAATACCTTTGCAATCAAAATTAAGACTGAAAATCAGGGATCTGGCTTGGGCATGTTGGCATTTGTTTTGCCTGACTTGTAAGATGTGCATCATCTGTTTGTGCTAAAGTCTTAGCACAAGAAGACTCTTTGTGCAGTTGACACCAGGCTGTAGAAATGTGTGTAAAGTCTGCCAGGGACTTCAGCTTGAATAGAGAGAGGTTTTCATGAGAAGTTCATATCTTCTGTACCCAATCCAAGCAACCTGGTTTAGAGCAGAGCCCTAACTGGCAATTGGAGATAATGAAGATGAAATTTTGTATTTCAGGACAATAATACAACCCCTGTGTGGCTGCTGCACTTTGCCATGCAGAAGTGTTGTTCTGTGCCAGTCCAAACTCTCTCTGTGGCTCAATTTCAGCTTCTCCTCCAGTCAATGATCAAGGCAGTTCGGTAGCTGGCAGGTCCCTTTGCAAAGCCCCAGGTGTGATGAGGAGGCTGAAGCTGTATCTCACTCATTCAGTCTTGGCCCCCATTTTGGAAGTGCTTCAATGTGTATCTTTGCAGAGCTTTGTGTGCTGTGGCAGAGCATCTTTCCACCAGCTTTGGTGGGAACCATCCCGCATTCACGGATGGCAGAAGCAGCCCGATAAAGACTGTGGCAAAATCTCAGGTGCAGACAGTCAAAGCCATTATTAAGAGGCAACAGGAACTGTAGCTATGAAGGGGACTGGGGCGGACTGCAGAGCTCCCCTTACGGCTGTTAGTATCTGAATGGCTCTAGTGTTATCTCTCACCAGTGCCTCATGCCTGCTCCATTAACTCTTCCACTGATCATAACCAACAGGATTTTATTTTCATTTCCCAACAGAGTTTTTGTTTTTCTTGAAAAAAATGACTGAGACCAGAAGGATTTTCCAGCTGGAAAATAAGACCTGTCAGTTGGAAATTCTGATGAGATCTAAGTAGACACCTGTATAATGCTTTGGATGTATTATGTGGCTGGAAAGGAGCGTGAGGGTGGAAGGAAAATGGAAGGGGCAGGAGAAGAACTTAGGAGCCTATTATGTTCATAGCTGTTTTGCATTTCCCCCTTTCTAAATAAGACATGTTTAGGGAGGAATAAAAAGGTCAAACAAAAGTAATATTGACCACAATAAATTGGAATGTTGTGTGACAATGCAATTTATGCTGGACCATAGTGTGTGCTGATACTGTGCCAAAACCAATGGCATCCATGTGGTACTGTCACTATGGCAGAGGGAGATTTCGGGAAAAGCATCTGGGACTCAGTCATTCCTTTAGGTCAGTGGACTTCCATGTTATAGGGCATTGCCGTTAATCAACAGCCTGCATCAGCTGTGCTATTTTGGGGAGTGGAAAAGTGTGTATGGAGGAAAACTGCAGTTAATTTGTCTCTTCATCTACCTCCCCTTTTCTCACTTTTCTTCGGTGGGTCTTGTTACCTCTTCTGGTTCACAGTCACTGTATGTGGGGGCCGATGGTTTTATATAAGGAAAACACAGACAGGAAAATGTGGGGTTTTTTTCTCCATGATAACATTTTTTTGAATGCAGGCAGACCACAGTTATGATAGACTTTTTTTTTTTAAATTGAGTATGAAATAAAACTGTATTTTAAAAGTCTGTTGGTATCTCACTAAAAGTACTTCAGATCTGTTTGAGATCTTCCCTTCAAGTTTGATGAAAAAATAACACAAGAATTCTGTAAAAAATTATCATAGTGGAATCCAAGCTATGTTTTACCTGCCCAATTATTCATGTTGGTCCTGAACATTAAACTGACCCAAATGTGTTGCCTGCTTTGCTAAGGTTCCCAGAGATATTTAGGTGAACCCAGGGCTTTTCTTTAGTGGTGATGCAGGTAAATGATGCAAAATTCAGCTTTGCTAGTTTTACTTCTGTATGATTGAAGGCTTTTTATTAGTTTCAGTATTTGTTTGAATCTGAAATTGGAAGAGAAATTGGGGATTCAAAAGCACTGTGGACTGGAACTGAAGGAAGTATTTGTACAGCCTGCTGTGACCTGAAATCCCAAAGCTTTGCACAGCTGTAGAAAGAAATCCATTCTGGAGTCTATTATATTTGGACATGAATATAAAACACAACCTCTCAAGTGCGTGTCCCAGGAATGAAGAATTACGCTTTTAGGGAATGCGTTCCCAGCAAATATTGTTTATACCTTAATTCATCAAGCAAGGGAAACTAAGTTAAAAGTCTGGGCTGAAATTTTTTGTCAGTTTGTACTCAGGTAATAAGTTTATGATTAAACACAGCATGGAGGGCAGAGAAGCAATTTCCCCACGTCCCTGTATCTGTGCTGGAGGAAGGGCTGCATCTTATCCTGTGCCTGGTATCCTGAGTCTCTGGTTGCAGCTGGGGGCTTTCACTGAAAGTTGTCCTCATCCACACCCAGGACAAAGCTAAAAATAATTGTACCTGGATGATGGATTATGAAATAATTATAAAACATTTTGAATTATAGCAAAATCAGCATGGGTCTAGAGATTAGCTGCGATGCCAAGACCTAAAACAACTGGAATAATCTAGAAAGAAAAGCCTACTTTACCTTGTTATTTCCACAGTTTAAAAATACGCCTTCTCACTGTTGAGTCCTTGGTGTTGGTGGTCGCGTTGCATCCTGTTGTTAGCACCTGGAGCCAAGCTGAGAAAATCCAGTTCTTGGCATGTAGAAGCTAATGCTTTGCATCAACGTGTCATTGCCAAATTATATGGCAAGCATTCTCTTGCCAGCTCACTAGAAATTAGATTAATTGTAACACAGAAACCACAGGGAGGGAAAAAAAAAGTGGTGTTATGCTTCTGAATATCACTGTACACCTTGGTTGTACAACAGGAAAGTTAGCCTGAAACAGAAACACCAGGCAGTGCGCACAGAATATTTCCACTGTGTTCATGGCTCCTTGCTGGTGTGATGCAGTATGGAACTGATGAACGTGCTGGCACCAGTAGCCACAGGGGCCATCAAGCAGTATGGTAAGAAGGGGTATGATTGTCATAAGTAGTTATTAATCAAGTTTCCCACTATTAGTTTATTGTTCACTCACAGAGTAGATTGCATCTGAGCTGTACTCGCTGGGACTAAACATGTGAAAATAGGCATTACTGTGGCTGACAGCACCACTTTTGAATTATGTTTTCTGAAATCATTTTTGCTCACAGACCACATGCCATAAATGCTCCAGCTACAGCCTCTTAGAGGAGGTCAAAGACGTAGCCAGGCCAAGGTCTTTGGGAAAGTACAGAGCTGTGTTGTGCCTAGCCCTTGTTGGGAGGCACAACTGTGGAAATGTCCTCACACCTCGTGTTTTCCATGGTGCCATGTTGCACAGCTCTGCAGGAGACAGACATCCTTTTCTAGCAGGTCTGATGTTCTCTGTGTGGCCTGTCCAAACACCCTGAGTCTCAGCTGCCCTACACAGGGTAAAGTGCAAGGGCGTTCAGCTTGGCTGCCTAAGCAAACCTTCATCACTGAGGTACAGAAACCAGGGTATAGAACAGTCGTCTTTTTATCCTCTCTGCTTTCATATGTGAAAATGTAAAATTTCCATTTGGGCTATAGCCTCTAGGCAATTCTTACCAGAGGTAGTTAATGCAGTTGAACAGATGAACTTCTCTGTTGCAGAATATTTTCTCAAGTGGAAGAGGAGCCGCATGTGGATTTTTCACCAAGATCGACCATTTCTTGTGTGCTAGGAGTGAGGGTTTTCAGGTATGTTCAGCTTCACTGCCCTGAGCTTTCCCATAGATTTTACCAGGAGTTAGTTAGGTTAAGCCCAAGTGCTGCCCTGCGGGCTCTTCACCAAGACAGTCTGGAGCAGTGACAGGCGTGTACCTTACTGAGCATGCTGAGCTGGGAGGCAGGAGGCTGTTCTCCACCCTGTCATTCACCTGCCTGAAGACACAGGCAAGTCTTGAAGTTGCAGGGAAGCCCCTGTGACTTGGTTTGCTGACTCTGAACTGTTGCAAAGACTTACTGTCCTGTTGGATAGTGTTTTGAGACCTGCAGATAGAAAGTGTAATTACGTAGTACATGGCATGTTTTCCAGTTTTATAACCTTGGCAGTATTTCCACCCATGCAATATCAAATTTAAGCATCTGACATAGAAGGAGCCGGGAACAATAAATGGCAAATAACCAGTAATTGGTTTATATATACACACATCTTATCACGTATGGTGTGGAAACAGGTGTTTCACATGTATTCCCACAATTAAAACATCCTAAGGAGTAATGCCAGCTCACAGCAAACAAAAAAGGGTATTAAGAGAATTGAGAGAAAAAAATGCTTGGAACACAAATGAATATTCATAAATATTTACATCCCTCCTGTGTGGTGTCTGGCTGTACTCTCCTATGTTGTCCTTTCCCCACACTGGGAAGTGAGCTTGAGAAAGAACTTGAATATTTAGCTTACACATGTATTACCTCAAATAGCAAAATAAAAACTGTCTTCAGTCAAACTTAACAAAGAACAATTTTGGAGAAGTCTTCATCCATTGTGCCAGACTAGTGTAATTGTTTTGAGGGCACAAAGACGAAAAGCTTTGGATGAAAGCTCTGGTCCCAATCCCGCAAGAGCAAGTCAGTCACTATCTGTGCTTTCTATGAGGAAGCTAATCAAACAAAGTAGTTCCAATAGGATTTATTTATTTATTAGATGTGCTTACAGTGTGGATTGCTTGAGAACACAGGCTTCATTTTACCTATGTGTTTCTTGAAAGAAATCAAACTACTTTCTGTTGACTTTGGCCATGAGCAGTATCTGTGGAGCAATCTAAGTCATGCCTCGTGCAGCTGTGGAAAATCCCTCAAGGTTAGTAGCTTTCAGATGCAGAGTTACTTAAATGCTGTAGGATGCCTTTGAAAAAACAAATGGTTGTCCAAAAGCAGTCAGCATATGGGTATAATATTAGAGTAGAGATAGGAAGAGAGGAGGATCCTTCAAAGAGGACCATTATATTCTTCCCTATTTTCTGCAGAAAATATTTCCTGTGCTATAAAAAGACAGAATGACTAGTGTGTAACATAAACCCATAATAGAACAAATACTTCAAAGACACCTTGGGCCCGCTAGTAAATTCATGCTACCCCCTGTCCATGACAGCAGTTGAGAACGTTGTTCAGCAGTTTACATCAGCACATGCTTATCCTTTTTTGACATCAGTCTCTGGTTCAGGAAGCTATTGAAGCACGTGCCTGATTCCCGGTACATGAAAGTCCCATTGATTTCAGCCTGCAATATAAAACTAGGAACTATCATAATGGTTATGATGCATTCCTGAGTCCTAGACCTTCAGTGATTGATCATCTAATGTGCCTAACCGTGTTTTATCACATAAGCAGCCTCCTTCTTGCAAAGAAAGCACAATAGCTGATTTGTTGCCTATAATTATAACTCTCATTTGTTATTCAAAACTTCTCTTAGGTCTAGTTATTTAAAGGTCTAGCTGATCACTTCTTGCATCCTATTAAAAGCAGTCTACAAACTGCCAGCTGTGTGGATAAAATCGCATGCCTTTTCCACTTCCCAGAAGTTTCCCCTCAGTCTTCAGTGTGGGTAAAGTACTAACACGAGCTTAAGTTTGATCTTTGTTTTCTTATGAGGACAGAAGCACTCTAATGCCTCCTGCACAACAGATGATGCTTCTGTATTGTTGGAGGACATGAATAATTAAAGCGTGCATCATGTCTTAACTGTTGCAGTTTTAGAAAAGGAGTATATTTGTGGCTGAATACTTTTCTTAGCTACAACACACAAAATGCATGCACAGTAGACTTGGCAAATAAGTTCAAAACTTCATAATTAACTGGCTGTCAAAAATTTGGAAGCAAAACACAGGAGGTGGTTAGGAAATCAAAGTATGATGTGTTTTTAATCACAAAACACAAGGAAATTTTAAAAATTTATGAGTAATAAATCTATATTGTTGGTACCAAATGGCTCCCTTTGCAGTCCTTTAATGTAACACCTGCGCTTCCTCTCTGTGAGTAACGACCCATTTTTTGAATGCCTGAGGAGCAGTGCAAGAGTAGGTTTGCAGGCTCAGGAGAACAAAGCCAGGTTCCCAGACTGAGCTCTGACTGCACTTTAGGATTCCATTTACAGTCTGTTTGGTTTGTAATTCAAATCGGTCCAGACCAGAGTTAATGTTTAGACCACAGCCACCTGAAATTTGCTTCAGGGCTGAAGCCCAGCCAGATTGCAAATGGAGGAAACACTTGAGGTTTGCTAAATACAGTTAATAGGGGATTAGAAGCTGTGTTTTTTATGGTAGCACCGGGAAGTCTGTAATAGAAAAAAATATTAAAATGCAAATATACAAATTCAGCTGTGCTGAGCAGGATGCAACTGATTGCACTCTAGCCATCAAGTAGCTATTCTTCCTTTCATTAAGCAAAGGGAAAATGAGTGGAAGAAAGTAACAGGGTCTGATACAGTTTTTGATGTGGGATGGTCTATTACAGCCAGCAGATAAGAAATGCCCCAATGGCTGGGTGACTGGACCGTGAGTTAGAAGATTCCAGTGATGAACCCTGTCTATCTGCTGCTAATTTGTTATATGCACAAAGACTTGAGCAAGACTTCGTTTTTGTTTTCCATTTGCTTTTTTAATGGCCGCATCCATTTAGCTCCTTGGGGCTCCATTGCAGAGTGTTTGTGTGTGCAATGCCTCGAGCCGTGACATGTCAGTGTACCCGTCATATGAATATTTACCACTGCCCTATAAATCACAGTCACAGAAATGGAGAGCTGGAAGGAACCTTGGAGGTCATTGAGCTGGATGGAACAGGATCAAGTGTAGCTAAGCCATACCTACCAGACATTTGTCTTAACATTTTCTTTAAAACTCTGGTGAAGGAAATTCCATATTTCTGGGTTGCCTGGTGTTTATCTAAACTTTGTCTGCATAATTTCAGCAAAGGAGACTCCACACTCCTAGGTTGCCTCTTCCAGTGTTTCACCACTGTAGCTGAAATATTTTTCTGGTATCTGACTGAAGTTGTCTTTGCTAGAGATTATGCTGATTCCTCCCTTTTCCTCTCCCGCTGACTATGAAGAACAGTCAATTATTCTTATCTTCTTAAAAATCCCTATGCATTGGAAGGGTCTTTGTCCCATTCATTCCTCAGTTTCCTCTTCCCCAGGCTAAACAACACCCAAGTTTTTATCCTCCCCTCAAATGGACGATTCAGAACTGCAGCTGGACATCAGAGTGATTTCTGTATTGCCAAAAATATGTGCAGCCCTTAGTTGTTTCTCCAGAGCCAAGAGGATTTACCCTTCTGGAAATCTTTGCAAATTTAGTCCTGAGATTAAGAGGTTCAAAAGCTGTTGTGAATGTAAGAGAGACCTCACAGTTGATATGATTAGAAAAAGATCATCGGAGGACTCTGAGCAATTCCACTGGTTTTAGGGCTTGTATGTGAGTGAGAAAGCATGTGTGTGTGTGTGTATGCAAGCAGTTTTTAATGTGAGAAAACTAGATTTTAAAGGATGAGTTTCACTTAAAAAAAAAAGTGCTTTCCTGAAAGGGGAACATGGACATGGAAGAGCTGGCCACTTGGGTTGGGGAGAGAAGCCAAGGGCTGGTAGGGAACAGAGGGGACACAGGTGGGGAGCTGTGGGCACCACCTTGGAGACGTGCACTTGCTCTGGAAAGCCCTTGTCTGCCACAATTCCCGGTAACAAGAACTAGAGGAGTTTGAAAGCTTTATTGGCTTTCTTGCTCCCTTCCTCCCTCCTCCTTGCCTTGTCACTCAATTTGTCATTGTCTGGTCCTGTGTGCAATTTCAAAAAAAACAGAAACTCTGAAAAGAACCAAAACTTCCAAAACTCCAAACTTCAAGGGCATTTGTTTCCACATTTTTTGCTTTTAGGGAAAATAAAGACTGTAAATCTCAGATACGATTCTTACAATCCCAGTCTGACTTTTTGTTGTCCTTACGAGAAAAAGGAAAACTTTTAACTTAAGAAAAAAAAAAAGAAAGAAAGCAAAACAAAAACCCCTCAAATTTTAAAGGACTCTCCAAAATCTAGACCAGACTGCCAAAGATGAAGTGATGGTTGTTTGGGTTTTTTTCTCTGATGAAAGTCATGTTGCCACAAAAGAGTTTGTCTTATCAGGAACTACATTTTGCTTTAGGAAAGAGATTTGGTCAGAAAATTTTTATTCAGAAAAGACCATGGGGACTTCCTGAGCCATGTTGTTCAGACACTGCAGGCAGGTAGCACGTAGCATTGGGGGAGACGTGGGGCAGGAGCTTGGCTCTGTGAGTCCATCCTGCCGGGACAGACTGCCATTGCAATGTGTCCCTGTTTCTGCCAGAAGCAGAAAGCAGGGGGGGCTTTTCTGCACCTGCAGCTGACTCCATGTATTTCCTGCTAAGTACAGCAGTTCTCGTGGCCAACAAATTTTATGGGGCAATGGCTTGGCTAGGTTTTCATTCTTTCTTTAAATCCAAGACAGGACATATGCAAAGCAAGATGTACATATGCATCTTCTTCGATATCCACGGGGAACACTCTTGCCTTCTGCCCAGTGCTAGGGGTGTTGGCATGAGAGAGAAGATGATATTGCAAAGCCCTCAGCTGTCTCCTCAATCAGCTTTTGAAGAAATCTTGATGATAGGCATGATTTTGTATGCAGTTTTAGCACGATCCCAGTTATTCGTACTGCCTTCCACAGCGGAGGTGAGCAATGTGCTAACTTACATGTTGTCAGACTAAAACACTGCCTCTGTAGTATTTTGTGACTGACCCGCCTTGTCCATGAAACTGTGGGAAAAACAAAATCAGTCTAAGGAAAAAGACAAGATTCAGCACCTATCACCCCACTACTCTACTCACTGTTTAAAAATCTTCATTCTCTCTAGAGCAGGATAGCGATAAATCACAGCCAACACCTTACTCATCCTAGTACTAAGCAACAAGCTCCTTCAGTGGTTAAAGCAAACCTGTAAGTGTAGTTATTCTCAAGCTAATGTCAGTCGAGGTGATTCATCCACCTGGAACAGTGTTGTGAGCTGGTTTTGTGCAGCACAAGTTTATATCTCTGTCTTCCAGTGGGGTTAACAAGACAACTTTCAGGAGCGCTTTGATACAGTTGTATTATTTAAGTACCAGAACTGATTACTGCTTCTACCCCCTATATTGGGGACCTCTGCCCTGTGCCTTATTTCACAGTGGAGGACTGGCCAGAACTGCATGTTGTTAAAAACGTCCACGTGTGAAAGCTTCATCTTTGTGCCTGTCTCTGATATCTCTACCCTTGTTGACATGTTAAATGGATGATCATGGTTCTTCCAAAGACTTCTGAATATCTGAACCAAATGTGGCAAAAGTAGCTGAAAAAAGATGTCTCCAGTGCTGTGTGTAAAATATATAGTAGATCCCTGGTACCTATTTAAAGAGAAACTTTTACCTACAGCACTGACACTGAAATTGATTGCTTTGCACCACAGTAAAAGATCAGAGCCAGGAGAATTCCTAAAATCTCACTTGTGAAGTGACTTAGGATTCAAATAGCTCATTGCTGTGATGATATTCATGCCCTCCTTCACTGCTTGCAAAAGGGATTTAACTCAAAGAATACAGGCATACGTTAATTATTACTGTTGTTCGTGATGGCAGTGAATTCGAAACTCCTCAGGGACTAATACGATTGTCCACTTTGACCTGTAGTGTAAAACAAGCCAAAGAATTTGACCTTGCTATTTTTATGGTATTCCCTACCAAGTACATGAACTATCAATGACATTAATCTGTGACTGAGCCATGAGCACATCTTTTAGAAAGGAATCCAATCTTAATTTCAGATTCCAAGTGATGATAGAATTACAACACCCAAGAGAAATTACTCTCATTTGTTTAAAAAAAAAAAAAAAAAGTATTTCCTACTTGAACAAGATGAGCTTCAGCTTCCAGTCAGGAGTTGTGCATGTCCTGTCTGCTAGATTATGCATCCCACTAACAGCACTTCTCTTCTCTGATCTAGATTTTATAGAATGTGAAAGAAAATTATTGGTATTTTTCTTAGGAAAAAAATCTTAATGAACTCTAAATGTTTCAGAAAAGATCACAATTGATATTGGATATTTTTAAAAAATTGTCTTTCAAAATACTTTTTTTTAAACTAAGCATTATAAAAAATGTATGATATTTCAAAGAAAATGTACATACCCTCAAATGTTTTCATTTGAGAAAGATGTACTGAGAAATTACAAGAGAAATTGTGTCCATTTTAAACATTCTGACACAAAAAATATCTCTGATCTCTTTTAGCTGTGCTGACATCCTTCCAATTTTAAGCACATTGAAACTGCCTGGTTATCCGTCACAACTTTAGATTCTGAAGTCCTTGTACAAAAGGATTACCTTATTAAGCCAATGCTTTTATATGTATACTTTCCTCTATATAAAAAAAACCATAGGACATAATTTCTTTGTGTAATATGAACATGGGTGGTTTGCATGGGTTTAAATGATGTAGAAAAGACTCAAAAATTTCTAAAGTGCTAGAACTAATGAACAAGCTGCCATTTCCCTTGATAGTGATTTTATTTGGAGCTTCTGTATTAACTTTAGAGCATCCTTGTTGTACTTCTCTATCTGCAAACAACGTCCAGATTTTTCTTCCTGAAAGCAGCCACTGAAACCCAAAAGATTTAATCAGATGAAGTAAAGCCCAAAATTCATATGGTGAGAAAGCGGACAGTTGATAGAAAGTAGGTGTTTGTAAAATACAGATGCAAAACCCAGACATTTTCCTGTTTTGTTCCGCTGTTGGATTTTCAGAAACTACTTTTCTAGCCATTTCCTTGCCCATTATTCTTAATAAAGATTTTATTGGGTTATAGACTATTTTCTTTGGGCCAGGCAAAAGGTGCTAAGATGTTTCCTCTGGAATTTAAAGATTCTTTTTTTTGTGAGGGTAGGTATGTTATTCTGCACTGAGTGGGAAGTCTGATGGGGAAAAGCTTACAAATAATTAATTCGAGGAAAGGTAAAATATTGTTTGTTCTTTGATTGACTCCTGGGAGAGGGGAGGCAAAAATAAATCAAAACATTCCACTCTGTGAGTTCCAACTTTTATGGATTTCCCATTGGTAATGTTTCACTTACTACGGTTAAGGACTTTGTGTGATGAAGTAGGTTAATATATATAGGAAAGCGTTTAGGCCAACAAGGTTTGCTTGATCCTGGACCAGTAAACACAAGGTTTTCTGTTTAAGTCATCTGTGCCAACCACCCCTTTCAGACTGTCTATTTCACTTCCACTGCAACAGCCTCATTTAAGCTGTACCTGCCAACTTGCAACTAAAAAAAAAAAAAAAAAAAGTATATTTTTAATTTGCCTGAGATCATACAATTTAGCATTAAACCACAAAAAGGAGAAACTTCACGCCTGCTGCTGCTCTCTATGTCTCCCATGTTACCGAAAAGGAGAAGGTGGAAGGGGGAACAGGAAAGAAGCCATGCAGGGTGTGTACGTGTGCATGAGAGGGATGGGAGGACAGTGTGGGGCTGTCCTGCTTCCCAGAGCTGGGGCCAAGCCTTCTGCTAGATGTTTCTCTACTCCCATCTGCTACAGTGTTGATGCACACTAAGTCTTAATTGACTTAAATATTCCTCTGCTCTGAGCACCTTATCTTTCCTTCATTCCCCCACTTACAAAAGAAAAGCAGAGATAGCCTTCTAAACTGCTGTTTCTTCCTGGCAAGTGTGTAACGCCCTGTCCAGAATCCCTCTAGCATTGGTGTCTGCTGAAGTCCTCGTATTCATAGTCCAAAGAAAACCACTGCAGTTGTCTTCAGCCACCTCTGTTGGAGGTCCTCATAGAGAAGCCAAGGGCTGGGGCAAATATAGCGTTGTAGTTGAGAAATAGATTGGGATTTCTGGGCTCTTCTCCTGTCTGTGCCATTAAATCCCTACATGCATTATATTCATAAAATATGTATGGATAGAAACATAAACACATTTGTGTAAATAAAAGTGCATGTAAATAATATAGGTGTATTTTAAAAATAAGAGTAGAAAGAGCTCAGGGCTTCTTTCTCCTGAGCTAATGCTGAAACATACACTTTTCATTTGAGGTTCATCAGGGAAAACTAGAGGAAGGCACAAGTCAGTCAGTCCGTGTTATGAAACCTGGAGGACACCATGGCCACATTTTCTGGAGTGGGAAGGTGGCTAGTAATGCTGAGGATCCAAATCCAAACCTGCTTTGTTGCTGACGTTGCTAGTATCTTAACCAGTTGCTAATGCTGATGTTGCCAGCATCTTAACTCAGCACAGTTGGGTATGGAGTGATGTCTTTCCCTGTCAGGTCACGATTCCTTTGAGTCCTTCCTTCCTTTTGCTTTTATCTCTCCCTCAACTATATTTGTGCGATGAAAGCATGTTTCTGGGAATCACCAGCAGGCACACTTCCTTGTAATCTTTCAAGGCTTGCTCATCTGTATTATTTTGCAAGCATTATGCAAAGTTTCAAATAAGCTGAGTTGTTCCTAGGCCGTCAATGTAAATCCTTTTGGAGAAACTGTCACGACCAACAGGGAAGCATTTTCCCATCATCTCTTTCTGCTGAGTCCCTTAATGCAAAATTGCATATGGGGAAATAGGCCTCTATTTCCTTCAAATTTAGGTAGCTTTGCCAATATGCTTTTCTGGATTACTGATATTTGAGGGCTGAGGTATACAGCATAGGTGCCTGACATCTCTTCCAGTGTGGTAAAATGTGGTGCATTTCAGCAGACAGACAACAGGACTGTAAGATCGCTGAGGCAGGCACTGCAATTTTATTTTGTATTTATTTGGTGGCTAACACAATGGGTATCTGGTCTGTAAAAAGGGCTCCAAGGCCTCACTTTGGTACATATCATACTTAAAATACAGGAACCGTTACTTAACCTGAAGTTTTTCAGAGGCAATATTTCCTTCAAAACCAAAAAACTGTATTATTTTCACAGAAACCGTTCACAATTTTTTTTTCAAACAACGCATGCTCCAGCATTGATTCTACACTGTAGTGCTGTCAGATCACTTTGGATTTTTTTCTAGACTTTTAATCTTTTCCTAGTACTGAGAGACTTATATTATTTTACATGGTCTTCTTTGAACCTACAGCACAGAAAATTAAAGTGTAAATATGCACGCGAACCACCCAAAAGTAATAATAAGATTATAGGAATGCCTGCAACCACACAGCAGGAACAATGGGGTTGCACAATTCCTCTGCTCGGGCGCTGCTGAATTTTAATGAGGGATAGTCAGTACATGCTGATACTCCGGTAGCTACCCTGGAGCCAGAACAGTAATTTAAAATGCCAGAGACACAGTGTGTAGGTGAGTCTTAGGTGTAGCGTGCCTTGGAGAGCAGGCTGAATAAAATGGCAGGGAAATAAGCTGATTAAATTAGAGTGAGAAATGGGACTGGTAGGAGAAAGGATTGCTTAAAATTGCCAATCACCTGTGCTGCTTTCATCAGCTGTTTAGCTCCTGTTGGAGAAAATATGGCACTGTACACTGATAGGAATAACACAAAGAATATAAGCTGTCACGAATCAAAAATCTTATGCCACAGGGTTTAAAGCAATCTCTTAAATATCAGGGATTAAGAGGGGAATTTAGTGGTGTTACCTCTCTCCCATGCCAGAGTTTGTTTTTACCTTCTCTCTAATACCACTGCTAACCTAGGTACACCTGGGAGCCGCTTGGGAAAGCATTAGCTATAGGTGTACCTCTCAAAATACGTACTTTTCAGATATGAAGATATCCCTCTTGTCTGCAGTTAATCTATGAATAAGCATTGCTTAGGGCAAGTGTCTTTTCAAGCGGGCTGGCTGTGTTCCTTTTGCACGCCATAGGGTCCGCATCTCCTCTGGGCCCCTGTAGGCTCTTACAAATATTTGTAAGAATGCTCATGTGTTCCTCCATGCAAAAGGTTTAAAATAATGTGAAAGGTGTGTTGGGGTCTGTAAGGGTGTGTTCATGCAGCATAATGCCAAGAAGTCCAATACAGCCTGGGATGTGGGAGGACAGTGTCCTGGGATGTGGAGGACAGTGCAGGTAAGACCTGCCCCACTCATGCCTTAGGGAGAGATCCTGAGTGTGAACTAACAGGAGAACTGCAGCAGAGATTCATCTTCTGGAGAACGTTTTGATTCATTACCAATGAAGGTTTGGGCCATTGAGTAATATAGATAATTATGTGTTGTAATTTTGCTTATTATTGGAAACTGTCTTTCTGTGACTTTGTGTTTGGGCTTAGAGTCTGTTTTGTAGCACAGAAGGGGGTAATATTTTTACCAGTAGCCAAGCCTTTTCTTCCATCTCAAAGCCCCTGCGAGCAGATGCTAGACAGAGATGTGGCCACAGTACAGGCTCCTGTAATTCTCCCAATTACAGGGAAGTTTCTTACAGAACTATCATTCATATATAATATTTTTCTTGGAATAATAGCTCGGTTTTGTATGGGAATTGTATTTTGCTAATGCTATGTTATGTCATCTCACTGAAGTTCTGTGCTCTTCCTTGATTGCATCCTTTCCAGAAAACAAAAGCTTTAACTTTTTGAGGCAAGTTGGTTGGTTTTTTTAATATCAGGTCCTGCGTATTGCAGCTTATCAGTTCTTATCTCATAATATCATGCCAGAATATGATTTTCTAGCCTGGGATATGTGTAGCTGTACTCACCTGTGCTTTCACAAATGTTTTCACTCAAGCAACAAAAGTATGTAAGAATCACTCTTGTCAGTTGTCCTAAGCCAAGTAAATCACAGAAAATTGGAGTGAAAGCTCCTGCCCTAAACCTCTGCCCAGGAGTTAGAGAAGATCGTATAGCCACAACCCGGTCTGTCTTGTACTGTAGTGTCTAGCAGTCTTGACCAGGGATTGCTGTGCTCAGTTAACCAAAAACTGAGAAAAAAAGATATTGCTTATCCCAAAGGTGCAACCCACTATATGATTTAAAGAACTTGTTACATTTTGATGAGATGTCCTCTGTTGATACTGGTACCAGTCCGGTCTGTACACTGCATGAAGATTTTTCAAAGATGAAGTAATTGAGTAAATGTCTCTTGGGTTTCTCATGAATTAGATGGGACAAACAGTTCCTTAATACATCCAGCCCAAGTTTGCCATTCCTTTTTTTTTCCCATTGACTAAGAAAATGTCAGCCCTTTTCTAGATACCAAAGACAGATTTAAGTCTGTAGTGTGGTTAACTTAAAGTTTTAAAACTACTTGATCTTTTCATAAAGTCTATTAAGTTATTTTATGAGATTGTGTGAAGGTGATTTCTTTTAATTGATCTTGAAAAGGCTAACATTTTTTTTTACTTGGTATTTTGCGCATAGGAGCAAGAAAACAAAAGCTCAGTTAAATCACAGTCAATAGGTGCATATGGCTTTTCTTGGGGTTAGAAGCTGCCTTTCTGGAAACACATCTTCCTACTGAGAAAGGAAGGAAAAATTCTGGTATAAGTACAGCCACACCTCTAAATTGATTATTCTTGTAGGATTTGCTCATCCTATTTTGGCTGTGTTATAAAATGCAATGGGAGCAATTCCAGCTTGAACACATCACTCCAGCATCAAGCAACCCATGATGTCATGAGGAATTCCTTGTCGTAAGGGACAAGGAATTCCTTATCATAAGGGACGTCCCCCGAGGAGAGTGTTTGCTCTGCTGGAAAATGGCCATCCACCCACACACTCCATCTCCACCCAGCTAATCCATCCAAATAACCAAACCAAAGGGAGTGCTTTGACTAATTTGAGTGAGTAGGAGTGATGCCATGACAATACAATAGTGTATATGCTGTAGACTGTTCTTGATTTGCATTTGATTGTTTGCAGTCCTACCCATCTGTAGCCAAAGGCAAGAAGTGATAACCTGCCATGTTATATAAAAACACGTTTGGAAAAAAGTGGAGTAATGCAAGATAAATAATGTATGTTCTGTGGGTCTGTTCTTCCCAAGCAGTCCTGAATTCATTCCACAAGGTGCTGGCTTCTCTTTTTTACTGAAGGGTTTCTTTCCAGATAGTTTCCATTGTGGGGGAGGGAGGGGGAGAAAAAAAAAGGCAATTTCAGTGAATAAAAACACAGCCTATTGCAACTTGAGAAGAATTACTAAATAAGTGGAGCATTAACACAGTGTCAGGCCCTTAGCAAATGGACAGGAAAGCAAAAGGGTAAGTGGCATCACTCAGCAGGTGGACAGAAAGACTTCTGCTCAGCTGAGGCAGAGCTGCTTAGCTCATGTCACGTGGACCATCTCCGTCTTCTCCTGTGTTTCTGTGGCAGTATGGCACTGAAAGTTTGAGCTGGAAACAGCAGAGAATCATGTCATATGACTCAAAAAGTTCCCTTCTTTTGTTCAGAACATCCTTTGTTCTTCTGTAGCTGATTGTCAATCATTTAAGTTATGCAATATAATTAACCTACAGATAAAGCTTATAGTGAAATCTTGTTGGCTCTGGTTAAGCTTGTTTTGTTATGATGTTTTAGGAGGTTTTCCCACCATGTGTATAACATGGCCTCAGAGGGAGGGCATCTTATAAATACAGGGATGCAAAAATACAGAGTGGAGAAGCCCTTGACAAATGGAGGATGAAATACTCCCACCTTAAAATTACCTCAAAGAGTCATGCTCTTTTAGGTGAGGTGAATAATAAGAGGGTCAGTCAAAGTGGAAAGCATGGAAAGTCTTGCCTTCACTCAGGGGAATGGGATCCAGGCCTCATGTAAAGGTAAATAGTTGTAGAGGCAACTTACTACTGAGCTGTCCCTCTGTTTTGGACCAAGCCCACTTTACCAACAAGCCTAAAAATGTGAATTATTCTTTTCTCTGAATAGAGAGCATGATGTAGTATGACAGCCTGAGGACCTCATTCTCCATGAAGATATCCTGCTTGGGCCTTTTCACATTTGGTCCCACTGGATTGAGAGATTTTCTCTAGTGAATCTCTTGCAGTGTGGTTTACTTTACTCATCCTTCCCACAATCCGTGAGGTGCCTCATCATCGCTGTTCCAGGAGAGCAGCGATGAAAGTGAAGACACACAAACCTACACTGCTGATGGTCCCATTTCTTCATACACAGTTGTATCCTCCCCAGGTTATTTCATCATGGCTGCCTGTACTGTTAAAGCTGGTGAGCCTTCATCTCCTTGGTGTCAGCCCTGTAAAATCCTAATTAATTAGGAAGGTATAGCTACATAAATTGATGCTGGCAGATGCCAATGAGCTCAACCCATCATTTGAACTTGCTCCAGTCTTATTTGTACATGGTATCACCATGTTAATGCTGTCTGCAATCCAAGCAAATCCCTGCTGAGGGACAAGATATTTTAGTTTAAGCACAGAACTGCATGGACTTGATTTGCCAGCTCCCAGATTAGACCTAGCTTGTATCTAGCCAATGAGGAGAGCAAAGCTGAAGAGCAGTAATTGTAGACAACATGGGGGTCTGTGCCCTCACGTGCTTATGCATGACATGCTAAGGTTTAGGATCCCCTGAACTGCAGCTCTGGTGCCAGCTCATGGAAGCCTGTGGGACATCAGCTCATTTGTCTTTGTTTTTGAAGTATCAGGTTTCTAATCTGTAGGTCTGAGAAGAGCATAAAAATGCAAGTTACTTTTAACAGCTATGGAGATACACAGGCAATTCTCACCTGATTTTGTGAACTGCGCAGTTGCAACGGCATAACTCCCTGTGCGGCCATTCTGGCTCTAAAATTCACATAGGGACTTTTCCTTTAGCTTAACCTCCTCCAAATGGGCTGAGCTAAACCAAAACTCAATCCTTCTTGATGCAGTAAGAATTTCATTAGATCTTCATCAAGATAGTTGTAACAGTCTAAATTTACACCTCAAGTTGTTCTGATACAACTGAGCTCTGCAGAAGCTTCCTGTGTGTTTAGATAGTTTGAAAGCATAGCCATAGGTATGGGATTGTCCTCTGCATGAGAAATGGGTGTTGGCTTCAAAATCCACTGTTCTTGGGGCCATGCCAAGTCAATCCTAATGGAGTACCAGGTGTACGGTTGTGTGTATGAGCAAATGTATGTGCATGCATGTGTAGATACTTAAAGCTGAAAATAGGGATGGGCAAAGAATGCAAATAACCGTTGAAAAATAATTTTGCTTTTGCTTTGTTGAGAGTGAAACCTCAGAAATTAGTTAATTGCCACCAAATAATTCTCAGAGAATAAAAACCTGATCAGTCAGGAGACATTTTGATTTTTTCCTTTTAAAAATTGTGACAGTTTTTCATACTATAATATGTAATGCAAAGCGATTTTCAAATTCTTAGATATTCCCACCGTCCTTTCTTTTACACCTCAGTGGAATGTATGTAACATCAAAACTGTATTTTCTGGTGGGCCTCCTCCTCTTTGATTACAGCTGCTTTCTAGAGGGAGAAAAGGGTCCCCTGACCCTTCTTCCCATGAGGGGAAAGGGAGAACAAGGCCAGCTTTGGTCCCAGGGAGGGTGAGGGGGCTGCACGCATCCTATCTGCACCAGCCAAGGTAGCTCAGTGAACAACCCGCCAGACCTGTCGGTGCTGGGGCACCAGATGGCACTTTGCTGCTCCTACCTGTGGAGGAGGCCTCTTCCCAATAGAGGGAGGCAAAAGATAGACAGCAGAAAGCTATTGCTTCAGTGGGAAAGAAGATGTGTGTGGGTGTGTAATGAGCGGACTTCACAAATAATTCCTTGGGTGTTATTCATTTTAAAGGGATGTTCAGTTGCCCTAGAGATATATCCCATGGAGTACTTGATTTCTGGAGAAGTTTGGGGAATACAAGATTTTGATTCCAGTGCTTTTTTTGTTTCCTACCCAGTGGCAAAAATAATTTTCATAATCTGCCCTGGGGATTGCACTGTGTCTAATACACTGCCCATTTTGAAAGATGACTTTTTGTTTTGAAACTGAAATTTTTCCAAGTAATAATATGTCCCTTCAGATTCAGGCTTGATAACCATAGTTTCTCAGATAACATGCGATAAGCTGCCAATATTGCTTTGGGACTAAATCAGGAAACCACTGGCTGGTGTTATGAAGGAGGCGGTTCTCCAAATGGGATCACCTACCCTTAAAATCTTTTAAATAAGAATGTGGGTTAGCGATCACCTTTTTTGAAGATGTCCTGGATTAATAACAAAATGACAAAATGAGTGTACAGATTTAAAGAACAGAACACAGCACATCCATTTCCAGGTCAAGAGAAACTGTGTTTCAATACAGAGTGAATTAAAATTACACACTTATGTGAAATCCTCAATAAAGAAGGTTTATAGTGGAAACATTGACTGACCTTTAACAATAGCAGCGAGGCCAGCTCTGCTGTAACAACATTTGGAAATAACAGGCAGTAGCGTTACATGGCTATAGAGGCTAGGGCAAGATCTTTTCCTTAATCTAGCCTGAACATTCAAGAGAAAATCCCAGAGCGGTTGACTGAATCTCATCTTTTTTCCATTAATTGGCCACAGCATAGTACTCTGAAGTTGACAGAAATAACTGCTGTGATATTAGCCCAAGTCTAAGCATTGCCAAAAGACATTTTATTTCAAACCTCTCTGAATTACAGTATAATTTCCTATATTGCTTACCTAAGAGACCAGGAAGTTGGCCGACCATCTGCTTAGCGAAAGGCTCCTAGCTTTACATGACATAAAACTTTATTCCTCCTATCTGTGGGAAAATGAAGTCAAGGCTCTTCCAACTGGGATGAGGACATGGAATGGTAGACTGAGTTTAGAAAGATTACAGTGATCTAGTTTTCATATTCCGGGCCCTGGCTGCCACTGTGAGCATCTCCTGCAGACTGCGCAGATGGAAACAAAAAGATCCAGCTCCTGGATCCTCTTACTCTATACCACCTCTCCCCTTGCAGGTAGTCTCTTCCTTTCCTTTCTCACCAATGTGTGGATGGTGTGAGGAGGCAGAGACAAGCTAGAGGGAAGACAGTGTGGTGACATGTAGCTCCCACATGGTAGGATAATTTGAACCTTATACAGGGGTCACAGTCCAGATCTTTGTTGTATGTGATGAGCGTGTGATGCTGCAGGAGATAGAGATACATCAATAGTTCTGCTCCTGTGCAAGCCCCAGGTTCCTGATGATGAGGTTTTCTCCTGCTCGGTGGCTGCTGCTCCCTAGCAAAATGGATCTCAGAGCTGCAGCCGACAAGCAATTAGTAATAACACTGACGTTCCCAGATTGCAATGGAACTTCAGCTTTTGGGGGTGATCTAGATTAGTATTCCTTGCGATAATTTAAAGGCAATACAGATGTTTCCATAGCAGAGCTTGCTCATTTTCTAGGAATTTGCTAGGCTGTTCCACTTATCCAGATGTTTAATACTGTTAGTGACCTGCAGCTAAGCCTCTCAGACAAATCTAGTAGGACTCGTTCATCTTGTTTCCCCAAGAATATAAAGCGTTGTGCAGTAGGTGCCATTCCAATGGCCAAACTCAGATGTGAATGTAAGTGATTTTAAGAAAGTTGAAATTCAGAGGCCATCTACATTAGTGCAATCCACTGCTTTACTTGAAGACCTTTCAATTATATAATCAACACATGTACTCCCTCATGTCCTAAACTTATTGTGTTAGACTCTTTTGGATTCACTTGGCCGAATTAAAAGATGTTGTATCCATTATATTCATTTGTTGCATTCATTTCCACTTCCCACAGCTATTTCTGTACCAAAAGCTTCAAAAATATGAGACGTAGTATCCTCTCCCCTAAAATAATTTATACTTCTTTTTGGTTTTGTGCAACAATTTAAATTCCCTTAGATGTTGATATAGTGCTTTTTTTTGCATCTTAAGTGTTATTTTGAAAAAAAAAAAGAATTGAGAATCTACTGGTTTGAAATTTATGTTAAAAAGCAAAACGACTGCTTAAATTTCCAAACTTGCATCCTGATTTTGCATGTCTTCGTTATTGCTTGGCCCTTCTGAGGGATGTTAACATGTGATGGTAGTAGCAGCTGGTCCCTCAGACTTGGGACTTTTTAGTTTGGATACACAGGGCACCACAACAATTATGACTAGGAATGCTGTCTGTATTTTTAAGAAGTAGAACACTATGTTTAATAACAGATGTTACTCTAAATATTTCTCTAAAGTGGATTTTCTTTTGTTGTGGGTAGAAATCCAGAAGCACATTGAATTTTATCTGAAAGTTAACCCTTGATAGAATGGTTTCCAGTCTCATTTAATAATGTTAAATATCTGTGTGTCTTAATACTTATTAATAATATAGCTGCTTTTCCCAGTGGGGGTGTTCCTACTTATGCACATTACACTTACCTTACTTTGTATACCTCATATTTTATATCCAGAATGTCAGGTCACCTTGAGAAAGAAATCAAGAACATCAGTGGATAGATATAGCATGATACAGACTATAATGCATGAGAGTTTATGTCAAAAAGATAATTATTGCAAGAAGCTGGATTACATTCTTCATACAATTCTAGAAATGACTACTCAATCACTGTGAATATTAGTAACGTATTATTACACCAGTAATGAAGTTCTAGGTTTCTTGAAAAAACACTTGCATGTACTTTTCAGCTGTAGATATAATTTTTAGGCGGAGCAATGAGTTTAAATCAGATCAGAATAAAATAAACTGAGAACTGACTGTTAAACTTCATACACTGATATTCTATCTTCAGTATCTATTGCAATATTTTCCAGGTCTTTTCTCTAACAATCTAGACATGCTATCAACTTTTTTCTTCTGTTCTTGTGGGTGCTTGAGTATCTTTAAGATAAGACACCATTTCCAAAAGACCAATGAAGTATATAAATTTAATATCTTACCATAGAACACGTGGTAGGTACATAATAGAGAAAAACAGTCCTGGTTGCATACTGGGATTATGTATACACACACAAACATACTTATATACAAACATATATCTATAAAAGAATATTCTCCAAGTCTTCCAAAGTCACAAAACAAATGCCACATTTTTCAGATCAACACCTGTTGCACAAGCATCAACAATTTATGTAACTCCCATAGGCTTTCTCTAGTAAGATATAAGAGTAGATGGAAGTGATTTGTTTGATTCCAGTCTTTCCAGCTACCTTGCTTGAAGGAAAGCCAGAAATATTGAAAAAAGATAATTATTCTGGCATTTCAACTTCTTGCCAGAATCAAGAAGCTGAATAGATACAAGAATTTGAAATAAAAGCAAGACAAATTTAATTCTTCTGGACATGAAGTTCTGTTCCAAGTTTAGGGCACAGATTTAAAATATTCTGTTGCCTGAACTCTTACACTCTGGTCCCTGGAAGGCAGCCATTCTCTGCATTGCAGTTTGGAAAAAATAAAAAAAGAATTGAACTGGCAGTAGTTTACTCATTCAGATCCTTTGCTGTCCTAGTTGCTCTGGTAGTAGGATTGTCATTCAGGTGCTATATGAGTGCTGAGTCTTTTTACATACAAGAAAAGTAATAGCTGGAAGAAATTCACACAGCTCTAAACGTATTTGATGTTGAAATCTCTCAGCTCTGTCCAACTGGGCTAAACACAGAAATCTGAAATGGGATCTAGTGTTCACCCTTAAAAGGTGCAAAAGAAAACTTCTGGTCCAAGAAAACTTATACAAAGGTAATATAGTATTTCTGTGCTTTCCTACGCTTCTAATCCTAGATCATGTGTAAAAGTCATCAGTGGCCCAGATCTCTGTATCTGCCTGTGCAGCTGGAAAAGTGCCTGAATTAGCTTGAATAAAATCAGGTATAATCCAAACTGAGATCTAAACTGATGTGAGATTAAAGGAGAGTGGGCAATTAATTGTTAATGGGTTTGAGCACCTCTTAACTTTTTGACCTGGACACGATTGCTCTATTTCTTCAAAAAGCAGGAAGTACAAGATAAACCTCACATGAAACCCCTTCCTCTGCGATTTGTAACCTAGTTTTGTTGACAAACCGTATGTATACATTCTGACTTGGAAATGTCAAAATGTTTATTTTTCAGTCAAAATGTTTCAACATTTCAGACTAAAAAAAATGTTCTGAACTTTTGGTCTGTGAGGAAAAAGCTCTGGACGTTTAATCTCAGTTTGAAATGAAAATCGTCATTTCCTGAGGTGGATATCTTGATTTTTTTTATTTTTTTTTTTTTCTTGATCAGCTGTATTTGATGCTTTATTGCACTACTGTCCCTCAGAAGCACACTCTCAGATTTCCGCCAGTTTTTCAGCTTACTCATCTGCTTGGTGGTGTGGAAACGAAGGTTAGACATGTCCTGTTGGCTAACTACTCAGTTTTGTGAATGGTCTCATAAAGAAGAGGCAGCTGAAAGGCTGGTTTCAGGCTGACTGAGCATCTAACCAGTAACTGAGGTATAAAAGATGCCAGAGAGTCTTAAAAACTTGCATGTGTTTAACCTGGTTCTGATCTAATGTATATCTGTTTTTAAAAGCTTTAACACCAGTTATATTTATTCAGTTATTCTAGATTTACATTACCATAAATGAGACAAGGATTTAGCCTATATTTTGTTTTTCCTTGTTTAAACAGACACTACTCTCTCTTCCTTCTGGATGGGACAGGTCGCTTTCTGACTTGATTAAACTGGTTGTGTTTGGACTGAGGGGAAGTCTACATTTCCATGACTGGGTACTTGGGATATTTTTAGCAGTCTACCCACAGAAGCAACCCTCTTAAGCACTAGGCTGAAGTCTGGTATAATTAGTGCTGAGGATCCTTCCTTTGGGATCACTCTGGCTAGCTGAACATCAGCGTGGGCAATCAGTGCAACACAGTTGTAACAGCAGTGGAGATGTGTTCATCATGGCCTTGAGATCTAACCTTTCTGGGAGGACATCCTTTTCTTTTCAAAAACCCTTTCTGTAAATGAAAGATGCATTTTGTATCTTGAATTCATCATTTGTGGCCAACTTCAAAGTGGAGGAGATGGCACAGTGCATTTACTAATACAATCTACAGGGCACAGGCTGGGCAGGGAATACGGCAGAAGAAGAAAGGTCTTTGCTACAGCACTCACAACAGGGATGATCTTCAGCAAGCAAACACTGCTGTAAACATTTTGGAAGGAATGGGCAGCGTTCCAGCAGGGTTTGTGAGTGATATACAAGGTGCACGCTCAGCATTTGGCTTTGATTAATGTGTGCACGAGATATAGGCAATCAATTACTGTCATGTTAATATTAATTAATGAGCAGCAATGCCGAGCTCACAGTGTCTGATAGTGGAGACCTGTTGATTCACTTACTCCCAAAGTTTGCTTTAGCAGATGGAAAAGGATTATTTTACCATATTTTCAATGGCAATTCAAGTCTATTTTTATCTCTTTTTTGGCTTGCATGAAAGGAGAATGCCACCTGTTTTTTGCAGGTTGTTTCAGCACTGCAAGCCAGACTAAAAATTGGCCTGGTTAGTGCTTTATGGAAAATGAATTTGCTGCTCTAGCACAGAATAATGGAAGTATCTGGGGCCAGTGCTGGCAACCAGCCCTCCGTAGTTGTGTGACTCTGGCTCCAGCAAGCTCTTCTGGGTCATCAGCATCCCCACTGCTGGTAGCGCTGTCTCCTCCGTAGGCTGCTCCTGGCTCCTGGTTTTGACATGAAGTGCAAGAGAATGGGGGGGGGAGGGGGGGAAAGGGGGGAGTGTGTTCTGTTTGCATGGCTCCATTCAGTACTGACTTAAATGTCTGGGAGAGTAAGGATGATTTAGCAGAAGATCTGGAAGGTTGTAATGACTTTGGGGAACATTAAACTTTTTAGGCGGACAACCTTTAACAGGGAGTTACTTACTATCTCACTGGGGTTTAGCATCGTTTTAGAGTTTTGGTTTTAGAGTTTACTGTTCTCCACTCTTTATTTTAGCGTGAACTGTATCTTTCTGATATGAACAGCCCCTAGTTTTCCTTGCCTACCATGCCCCTGACCTGGACATCTCTGGAACATCATCACCGAGCCAGCCCAGTGGAATGTTGTGTTGTCTTCAGTTTGTGTTAGTCAGAGAGGCCCAACTTCATATGCCCTTCCACAGCCTCTGGTAGGTGGCCATCTTCTCCAGCTGCTCGTAGAGCTCCTCAATATGCCACTTGAGAAATTTAAGAGGGAATAACCTTCAAAGAGACCTGTGATGTTCTTGCCTGAATCAGGAGCTCTTATAGTCAGTTAAGAGGTTCACAGCCTCTCCTAAGATGTATTTAGATCCTTTTCCCTCTTTCAACTTTTTCTCACTGATTTGGTAGGTATTACACATGACTGTATTTACAAGCACCTGACTCAGAGCTCCTTTTATTCATCATTAGGAACTCCACCAGAAGAGCTACATCAGAGCTCGGCAGCGATGTTATTTATTCTGGCTTCTCTCATGGTGACTTTCTGGGTGGGTTTTTTGTTTGTTTTTAATTTTTTAGTCTTCAATTGTTAGGCTCTTTTCTCGATTTGTACTTCTGGATCTACTGAAGAAGTATGAGTTCCTGTATATTATGGGGTTTAGGCCCTGTTGCACTAATTAAGTTGTGAGTTCACCTTCAATTTTGCTAAATTTGGTACTTATTTTACTGTAAACACCCATTTGTTCCACTGGGTAGCACAGCTGTCTGAACATCTGGGAATCATCATGTGTCATGAATGACATGATGTATCCTCACTGTTAGACCAGCACAATGCTAGATCTGATGGATGGAAGAAATGTGTCAGGGTAAAGATTAATATACTCTTTGGTTTGTGACTTGTGACTCACAGGGTAAACTTTGTTCCCTCTTTGATGGTACGAATCCAAGATCTGCTTTTTCCTCTCCCATTTTGGTCCTGGTTTATAACACAGAAGCTTGCACTAATGAGACTAGAGCTTTTGCTAGCTGGATCAGAACGCTTCACTTCTGTCTGGACCAACACATCTAAATAAATCCTCTCTTTGTATGCCACAGATGTGCCCAAGGCTTTCTTCCTGAGATGGTTTGCTACCCTAAGGCTGGGTAACCAATGAGAATTTGGTAATATTTGCTCCTTGCTGTGCCTTTGGAAATGCACATGGCGCAATATCCTCTTTGAGTGCCCTCTGGCTGGAGGATTAAAGAACAACCTCTTCTATCAAAACAGGGCAAAGAAAAGGCATCAATATTTGATTTCTCCATTAAAGTTTCATTCTGGTATATCTTTAAAATACCTGTTTGTTCATCGTCCCTGCACACCCATGTTTCAGCAGCATTGTGAAAAGGTCCCTTGAGAAGCTGCAGGATGGTATCTTAAAGGAAGGGTTGTAACTTAGCTTCCTAACACATGTATAGATACAGGTGATATTGTAAGAAGCGTATTTTTACAAGCATAACTGATACTGTAGTAAAGAAAATATACAATTTCTGGGTGCAGAAGCACTCCTTCAGGCACACTAGATCTAGGCAGGGGTTTTTGCTGCAGTCACTGGTTGCCTGTCAATTGTACCATGAAGCAGATTCATGGCACTTCCTTCAAGAGCTATTATTCATATATATTGTCTTGGGAGAAGAACAACCTGGAATATGAATCAAAGCCACTCATGAGAGCAGTGGTCACTCATGCATGCACACGTGGGCTGTCCTCTGCCCAGGACACCATGGGTCCAGGTAGAAAAGGGATTTTATATTTTTCTTTCTGGTTAGCAAAAATACATTAAGCTCCAAGTACATCTCATGGGGAAATAGAGAAGGCAGCCAGGGAGAGCATGCAGGCAGGGGCAGAGCTCAGAGAAAGCCTGGAGTTTCAGCAGTTTGTCCCCAGACTGGCTTGAGCAAGTGCTCTGGGCTGGCCAGTGGCAGCACCTGCAGCAATGAAGAAAGTCAGTGCTGGGTCCCCTTTCCATTTCAACCAGGACAGAAATTAGGGACTGAGACACGATACAAGGGCTATGCAAAGCTGAAAGCTGCAGAGTGCAGAAACATTCATAAATTTCTAGGTAGAAGCTCTGGGAATGTGAAAAGGTCACTGTCTTCAGTTATACTCTTGGGTTTTTTTCCTTTTTTCTTTTTTTCCCCTTTCTTTTATATCTTTTACCCAGAGTCCTGGATTTTTCTGATTTTATTTAACTTTTTAAACAGATTTCTCTTTCTAGGAACGGCATTAACTCTACTTTCAGCCTGCTGTATCACTATTCATTACTACATATTTGGTGAGCAGGAAAAAAAAATTGAGAAATTATTAGAGGCTGTTCAGAGTTGGAACTGTTGTAAGGGGAAATGTGACATTTTTTCTGTGAAGTTTGTCAGAATGAGGCCAGAGACAAGTGAGCAATAATGAGGCTCTTGAAACCGGTCTGCAGGTGCATAGTGGTAAAATAACAGGCAGGTGCAGAGAGCTAGACTTTAATCAGAGCCTTGGCAGGGATCTTGCTCAGGGTCTGCCCTCTTTGGCTTCTGTGCAAGGGAGAAAAAGTCAGTGGCAAAGGACTCAAATGCAAACTGCAACTTATGCTTGTGCACCACAGAGGATTCAGGGGGTTTTCTATTTTCTTTTCAATGCGCTACCATCTTAGAAAGTTGAAGGCTTGTTTCTTGTAGCAGGAATAAATTAGTATGGCTCTTTGTCCTTCTTGAGGATAGCTGGCTATAATCTAGAGATGAATGCATATGTCAACATTTTCCATAAATACTGCAACTTAAAAAAAAATGTTTTCAGAGAAATTTGCTTTAGCAACAGTCGTGATTTAATTTGGGTTCCTTACCAGTAAGTATTTGAGCAGCTGAAGGACCCTTTGTGTCTCATTCAAGGACTATGCAAGCTCCTAGACAGCCTTGGAAATTATTGGAAAAAAAGTAATTTTAACATCACAAAATTGCAGTGTTTTTTTGTAAAAGAGTAAAAGTATTGATATCTTCTGTGTTCTGGGAAAAGTGAAGGGAAAGTAAGTATGTAGCAAGAAAAGATTATGTCATATCATGGGAGATGCAGGGGAATAAAGCATATGACTGATCCAAACCTGCACTTTCCACAAAGTATCTTTGTGTCTGAGGATGCACCTCTGATTCCTGAGCCAAAGCAAGCAGCATTTCTTCCTGACCTCGCTAGCAGAACTGTCCCACCACCTCCAGTCTTTCCTCCAAAAAATGTTAACCCTCTCTCTTTTCCCTCTTAACTGCCTCCTTTCACCCTTGATAAAATTCCAAATTCAAACAAGGAAAAGTTTTGTTTGAAACCAGGGCAATGAGGAAATGAAGATTAGCTCAAACCGTAAGCTCCTGTGGCAAAAATTCAGAACATACTGAAAAAAATTAGACCTATAGCTTGTGTGTCCAGCCAAAACCAATCATCCCTGCTCTACAGCTGAATTTCAGTGACCACAGCCCAGACATGCTGGCTGTGGTGAACTTTCAGACAATAACTACTTTTAGCTATTACCAATCACAGAAATTTAATTAGTGACTGCTCATTTTAAGACAACTGCAAGTCACTGGTTGGCAATTTGTAAAGAGAAGAGTGATGAATTGCCCTATTCATTTATTCAGCCCAGTCTCCATAGCATGTCACAGCCTGCTGCCTTCAAGTGCCAAACCTGGAGCCTCTGCTGCAGCAGCAACTTGTCGTTGTTGACCTGTTCAGAGGCAGGACCTACGAAGGATGATGTGCAAAAATTTGTCACGTTTATAGCACTGTCACAAAGCCCCTCTTTGGATGCTCTCCATTTCCATCAGTTTTTTCCAGGAGCCCACAAGGTTTTGTTAGCCAAGCTCCATAGTTCAACTGTTCACAACTCCCTAGATCTTGACTCCACTACACTACTTGGTGACCTGACAACAGCAGGGCTTTTAAACCCGACATTTTCCCTTCGTTGCTTACTTGTGGGCAACTTCAGGGTCTTCTAAAGATGGATGTCACGGTGGTTTGTGTATTCTATTATATTCAGTCATACAAGGGATGATGCCATTTCTTGCCATGGGGAGTGACTAGGGTGGAGCCCACCCAGCTTGCTGTAAAGCAGCACCCAGGACCCAAGACTTTCACAGTGGCTAAGAGACTGCCTTAACTGGCAACCTGTCAGGTACTCGGGTGTGAACTTTCTCTCTGCTACGTTTAGCTTTGAGGAGGGCATGCTGCAAGCTGGGGCAAAACTAATGTGGCTATCTGATCGACAGAGAAGATCTACAGCTCTACACCCATCCATATGGGCACAAAAATCACCACATGCCTTGCACGGGGGATTCTTGGAGCTGCTGTGAATCAGTCTCAGCGGCAGGTAGTTCAGACCCCCTACATCTTTAAGCCCAAAGGGCACTGCAGGAATCTTCTGTGTGGTCTAGCCTCTATGACATTACTAGTAGGGGTTATACTTGTCCTGCTGGCTTGTTTGCAGTAAGAGCTGTGTGGTCTTCGAAATGCTCTTTGAAGTTAACGCAGAGTCACGAGGACACAATTAAGAGGAGCTCAGAGAGGCTGATTTCAGGCGAAGCTAGAACATTCAGGAGTGTAACTTGTCTCGGTGCTTTCTGCACGTATCACGCACAAAAGCCAGAAAACGTGAAAAATTATAGACATGCCTGAAAAGTAGTGTGTAAAAATATTTTAGTTGAGATTAAATTTGTGTTAGCAAACACCTCTTAGAGGCAGAGAAAGAAAAGCTTGGAGTACCTACACCTGCCAGGCTACTGTAAGCTTGCTGTGCTTTTGGGGCAAGAAAAGGAGTGTGAATATCCAGCAAGGCTGGAATCTACAAATCTGTGACTAGTTTTGATTTCTTCACGTTCAGCTGGTTAGGGTGTAATAGACATTTTCAGATCCCTACTCTGCTCCAGAATTTCTGGCATCTTCTGGGAAAGTTGTTCATCTTCTCCACATCTCAGTGTTTCATATTAGATGAGGACATCAGCACCACAGTAGGCCAAAAACTCTGAGGTGCTCACACTAAGGTTATGGGAGCTACAGAAATGCTAAATACTTCGGGTTTTATTATTTTTCTGTTGCTAAGGTGAATGTAATCATCAGTCATATCAGTACTCAATTTAAGTATATAGTAAATGATAACCACTCTTCAAAAGAAGACTTCTAGGAGGGCCAACTTGTGATGGGCTCTCAATTATCTCTACTGCTCTATCCTGATATTATATCATGGCTCATAGATCCCCTTGGATCAAAGTAGTTCCTTGGCAAACATAGGGGAAGGGAAATTTGGATGTCTGAAGAAAGGTAAAAGGTGTGTGTGCAGCAGGGGGAGAAGCAGAAGCTGTTTGCTAATGGGGTTTGATTATAGCAGCAGAAAGGAAGCCACTTTATTCCAAGAATAGTATTGTAAGGATGCTGGTCCTGCAATTTCAGGCAGAGAAACACCTGAAGGGATTAGGATAAAACGGGGGTGTTCAGCACACTTTCTACAGACAAGCAAAGGGAAAAAGAAAAGTTAGCAGTGATGCTTGCACTTTGCCAGTGTACACCTCAGTTACAAACAAGGGGAAGAACACTTCTACTGCTATCCCATGCAGATTTAGAGGAGCTGGTCAAAAATATACAGCTTAGACTCCATGAAGTCTCTGATCAGTGTTTATGAGGATAAATTAAAGAGTCTACAGAAAGTGGCCTTTCCTATGAAAATGAACATACAACATTTTCCTTCATTGCTACTCCTCTCTAATCTGCCTGATAACCCTCGCTCTAAAGGCTGCCTCTCCTACCATGCTGTACAGAGCATATGAGTGTGGAAAGTAATTTTTTTTCTTTGTAAGTGTAAAGTGAAAGCTTCTATTATAGTTTTTTTTGTAAGGTAACATCAAGAAATGACAGCAAGTATTAATAAAACCTGCTTAATTGATATTTGCATAACTGCAAAGCCAAGTAATACTATCAGTATCAATGCTGGAACAGTTCCATCACATGCTCTTCACATCTCTGTTTATCTCTTTCAGGTGATCTCAAAGGAGAATGCTCAGGGGGAATTCAGGGACCAGAGATTTAATGGTTGCAGTTTTCTAGTCTTTATCAGACCATCAAGGCAGTAATCGAAAGATGAGGGTTATCAACTCCAAGAGTTCTCTCAGCTCCATCAACATTTGAGGGAAAATCATTGCAAGAGAGCCTCTGGTAAGTCTATGAAATAATCCAGATTTGGAGAATGTTATAGAATTTGTGTTTTGTTAACACTTGCAAGCTCTAGTCATGGATCAGGAATTTTCTGTGATAAATACCCTTAAAAAAGCAAACCGAAAATAAAGTCCTTTTCCCAAAAGCAAACCCAACCAACCCAAAAGGGTGTTGTACTATCTAGGCCACTTCTTGTATGCATTTGTTGCATAGCATGATTATGGTAAGCTCATATGATGTGTAGGGTTGTTGTCATCTTTGCAGGGAGCTAGAAACGCTGGAAATTGGAATAATCCTAGGCTTTTCTTGTGGAACAGAGGTCTTGGAGAATGTACATGTCAGCATGTATCTAGGTGGTTTGATTAAGAGGGAAGCGGGCACTGAGACTGAAGATGATTGTCATTAGGAAAGTCTGCCTTGAACCTCCTTTCCCAACAACATGTGCTAAGCGCTGTTATGTGATGAATACTCACTGTGGACCCTAGTACAATAACCATTAATCTGTAGATTTAATTCATTTCCATCTGTTTATCTAATTTAGTGGGAAGAGGTTGGAAAGATATTAGAAAGACGAGCACAGCTGGGTGTCTGTGGACTTTGCAACCCTGACCATTAATGTTGTACTGGAGCAGTTTTGGAAATCCAGTCCTTCCTCAGCTGCAGAGTTCAGAGCTGACTTGCTGTGACTCTATCCCTGATTATCTAAAATACAACATGAGCTAATTCAAGTTGTGGCCAGCAACAGCAGAGAGGGAAAAGGCTGTTCAAAGGATCAGTCCTGCTTGAGCATTATCTGTGATTATGTACTACATCCCCTGTATTAGCCATCTGAAACAGATGTCTGCTGCTATCGGAACTGTCCCCGTTGATAGCGAGGTTGCTGTGGGAGCATGCTTACTGTGTGCTCAGCTGGGTATTGCACATCTGGTCAAGGTCTTGAGCTTTATTTCTGTTTTGCCTGATTTGGGACTTCAGAAGCATATACTCAGTATTAAACCAAAGGCTGTCTTTGTTCCATGAGGCTGCCCCAGCTGGAACCTGTTGATGGTTGACACAGTCAGATCTTATATTGAGACTATTATATTCTTTGGCATATTACACTGCGTTTACATCTTTTAATTCACCCCAGTAAACAGATGGGTTGTTTTAAGAGCCATGTGTAAGAGCTTTCATTAAAACCATTACAGGACACCAGATGGGGATGCAGAATAGACAACAACAGAGCTGCTTGCTACCATGTTGGACTTCTTGCAACATGTTCAGAAGTGCACAGCTCTTCTTGCCACTCAACTTGTCTGCTTCCCTGCATCCTGGTGACCCAAACATTTCTGGGTTTGAGTTATATTTTTATGGACCAGTTGGCAGTTTTTGCCAAGCAGGGTGAAATACATCTGGATTTCTTCATCTGAGTTTTCCAGATCACATAATTTCTGAATTACGCTTGCAATGGCAAATAGGATTTGGGAAGGGGTGTTTTATGACAAATAAATGTGAAATGAAATGAAGATGAAAGTTTTTTTCCCAGAAGGTTCACTCTTAAGTTTTGCTTTTAAGTAAACAAACAAGAAAGGAACTGGCTGAGGATTTTCAGTGCCAGAGTAACTTAAGAGACAAGACTTATCAAAGAAATGGAGTCACTGAGGTGTTCTCACGTATACTAGCATCTTAAGTTCACTAGCATCTAGAGAGTATACCAATGGTCTTAAAAAAGAGAGTGGCCTATTTAAAAAAGGAAGTAGATTAGTAGATCTAGTAAATCTTGACCTATTTGGTTTAGATGTTTAACCGAAACAGATTAAATAATCTCTGATCTGTAGCGTGTGGGCTGGAAGTCTTGTGAACTAGATTCTCCTGTTAGGTGTTCCTCCTGCCACAACAGTTCCTGAAAGAGTACCAAAATCTTTGTGACAATAGTTAGATTTTTTTTTCAAATTACGAATCTGACTTCTGCCAGAGTGAATGCAATAATTGATTAATAGTATTTGTTATAATACTTGTGCTGAATACCAGAATTTCTAAAAAATTGAGGTCATGGGGGCTATATCTGAATTCAGGTAATTTTTCACAAATAGATTCAGGGCACATTTAGAAATATCAAAACAGTTTGTTTCTGTCAGATGTCAGTTGTTCCTGTAGGTTAAAACACAATATTTTGCTTCAATTTTAACAACATATCATACATCATTTTTTGTTTTGAAATTATTTTTACCTGAAAAACAACATCAACTTTAAGGGTTATTCAGAAGGGTTAAGTCATCTGAAAGGACACTAAATAAAACAATCGAGGCTCTGAACATGAATTTATTTTAACATTTTTTCTGAGTGGAAAAAATAGTATCTTTTGGTTCAACAACTGAACACCTGAAATCTGTTCTAGGGTAGCATGGCTGTAGTTTCCTGTATCTACAAATATTTACATTTTGTTTATAACTTCATAATAAAATGCTTCATTGTATCTTCTTTTGATTTATCCATTTAATTGATGATAATACAACCACTTGTATATGTCGAATTTTGAAGATTCTGTAAATTAAACTGTTCTATCTGAGAAAAGGAAAATTAATAATTTCTATTTAATCCCATCACACCCACAAAAAATCGAGTAGTTCAGCATTCAGTGGAACTGGAATTCTGTAATTTTTTTAGCTGAAATTCTGTTCTTGAGATAGGGATGAAATAGTTCTTAAAATCAAAATATCCCAGGGTTGTTTGTTGATACGACTGAAAAGTGATTCATTCTCAATCCTGTGAACATTAAACTGTATTTAGCCATCTGCATTTAGGGGCATGCCATGTCTTAAGGCAGCTTGAGAGTCTGATGAGCTCATTCTTTCCTGGAAGTGTGGTTCATCGGCTGGTCTTTCCCCCATGTACCCACACCCAACAGATCCGTGTGACACCTCACATCAAAGTTAACCATCCCTGTGTTGCCCCATGGGAGGCAAAGTGCTCTGTGGATTCCAGTCTGGTAGGAAGAGAAATATTTAAATACCTGTTCATTATAGTTCTGCAATTTAATAAATCAATGGACTTTTAGGCTTTGGCTTTAAATGAAAATCTGTAGTGTGTTTCAGAAGCTTACAATACTAAACTATGCAACTTTTTCTAAAGATAAAACTTCAGCTCTAGCAGTCACCTGTTTTCCCCATCAGACTGTTTTAACTGTTTTTATAACTCTAGATGCTTTCTCCTTGCTACATTATCTAAAATTCCTGTCTCCAGGCTAGTCCTGGCAGTGTGAACCGTACAAGTCCCAGCTGCTGTCTCCCCAGGAGCACATCAGGGGAGCTCTGCATCCACAGGAGCAAGTGCGTAAACACAAAGGCTAGCACGCAACCCTCGCCTCCCGGTGAACTTTGCCATTTGCTAATTTATCCCTGTTCTAAGTTTTCTCTTGTGTTTGCCTTTTTCTATGATTTCTTCCTGTAAAGCCTGTGTGGGCTGGCTTCTAGTTCCCATTCAGTGCGATCTTCTAATACAGCAGTTTCACCTCCAGCTTTGAATATAAATCAGCAGAAAAATCCCACAGGTTCCTTGCATTCTGTTAGGGGAAGGAAGCAGGAATAGTGCAGATATTGAGCTAATGCTATCAAGCTGCCTAAAGCGAGAGAAGAGATTGATAAGAGAAAGCATTGTATTTATGAGTCCTGGCATATAGCATAGCACAAAGTCCTATTTGAATTCTTCAGAAATTAGTATCAGATGACTTCGGAACTTCTGGCGTATTTCAATCTTAAGTGGTTACAGACAGTTTTGCTCAGACTTTCCCTCAGTTGTTATGCATGCTACTTCTTTCTATTTATTTGAAGGCAGGTTGGGAGAGCCTACAAATTCTCAGGAGAGTGGGAAAATATCCTGCTCTGAATGTCCGAATGGCAGTGGTGAGGCAGATCTACTTGAGATCAGTGGTAGCCTCCCTTCTGTGTGTGCATGTGCATCTGTGTAAGCTCATAAGATTTAATTTGCCTGTGTGACTGTTCAGGCTGATGTTGCCTTTGCGTTCCAAATACGTGAACCTGACCTTGCTGCCACCACGATTGTACATGGTAGACATCTGGTCAGGTAAAGGGTCAGCTTCAGCTTAACATAATTTTTGTCTTCAGAAATGGGTTATGGTATGAAGTACCTGCATGGATACTTTAGAAAGAGTAGAGAAAATGAAAAACATAAAATAAAAATGACTTTTAGAAAATTTAAGGCATTATTGTCATCAGAGCACCATGAAAATTGTGGTGCAAAGGGTGCCCCAAGATGACAGTCAATGGGTGAATCGGTGCCTAGGCCCAGAGTAGAGGACAGCAAGTGCCAGTGTGTTTCCCGTGAGGATGGGAAAGGTGTTTTCCCGCTTAGGCCTGACTACATACTGCCATGAATGTGACTTGGTGGCTGGGCACACTCACTCCACCATCAATGAGAACAGCTCAAATAGTGTTTCCTTCCTTTTTTTTTTTTTTAATTGCCTGCAACTAGGCTGGGAACTAAGCCTGTGCCCTGATGGGCAGATGCCCACTCAGCTGGGTGTTTTGGAGATGAAACCAGTTCCTCTTCTGCTCTGCTCCCACCCAGCAGCAGCTGAGGCCCGCCACAGTCAAGCTCTGCTCAACTTGCCTTTCCAGGAGCTTGCAGAGCAGTTTGATGCACCCTGCCAGGCTCTGGCACTGCTAAAGCAGTTCTCATGAAACATGAGAGACAGCCAGACCTACTGCAGGTTGGCACGCTGGCCCAATTGTCTGCTGGGAGTCCAGCCACTGCCCTGCCTGGGCCACAGAGTAGCCTGCGTTTTTCTTCTCCAAGCACCTACATGTGTGCGCAGGAGCAGCCTGGCTCAGACCGACATTTCACCGGACTTCCTGGCAAACCTCCACCGTGCTGCAGCTGCAGTTGGTGCAGCAGCTCGTCCTGCAGCCTGCCAGCAAGTGGGCAGTCCGCATGGCCGGCAGTGTGCCCGGAGCCTCAGCAGCCAGGGAGGAAGCGGGCTGTGATCATGCACGGCTGTGCAAGTGCTGCAGCAGGGACCACCTGACTCCAGCCTGCTCAGCCACCCACCCCGTGGCCTCACCGGGCTCCCACAGTTTCCAACCCCAGCTTTGGCAAAGGATGCTCCTCTGCCTGTTCGTTGCGGTTATGGGTTGGGTCATCTGTAGAAGGAGCAGCACTTTTCAAACTCCCTGAGGTCTCTTGAGACTTAAGGGAGTAATAACTCATTAGGATGGTTGGAGCTTGACAGGGACCTGGAGGTTTATTGCTGTAATTCCCTGGCAGTATCTTTCACCCTTGGGGCAGGACAAGTAGGAGTTTCTCCCACAACAGGAGTCAGAAATCTTCTCCTACAAGGAGCACCCAGGCCAAGAGGCCTCTATCCAAGCTAGTTCTTTTGGAGCAACACACCTCTTGTTATTTTTTTTTAAGGGAATCTCTAAGCTAATAAAGAGATCTGGTAAATGGATTTCTCATTTGTAGACCCTCATAGCTGTATCATTAGCATTGCCACTGATCAAAAGATCAGATGCCAATGCAAATAAAAGTAAACAAGTGAATAGATCTTTGTGTTTAGAAATAATGATGGTTGGGGAAATCCCCCTCTGTTCTTAATCATCAATGCCAAAAGATTCCGAGGCTGATTCTCCTTGACACTGAGTCAGTGTTGTCTTGACACAAAGACAGAGACATGGAGGCAGAAAGTTGCTTTGTGAGAGTATTTTATATCCATTCTGTGCTGTTAGGACTGATGAGGAGTAGCTACAGAATCAAGGTGTCTTACTCTATTTTATGGAAATACTGGTCTTGTTCTCTTAAAAATGAATTGTTAACCTGCATAATTTTGCTATATTACTCGACTCCTTTTACTGTAAGTGCAGGTTTTATGTTATGGCAAAACTAGCTATAAATATATTGCATTATCTCTAATTATTGCATCTTAGACGGTTTCAAAGAAAGCTCTAATGTCTGGATGGAAACCAACTCTGTCCTCAGCAAGGCTTCTGTTAGAAGCACAATGTCTTTTTTGCTATTATCTCACTCAGGGATATTTTCTCACACCTCTAAGAAAAAGTTTTGTGTGACGTAGTCTGTAGGAAAAGAAGAAACCTTTTCTCAGGTTTTAAATGCAGGCTTTACAGAGCTGCAGGCAAGTACACAGTGTACTGAAGATGGTCAGAACTGCAGGATGAGGTTCTACATATTGTGATAAATACTATAGTTCAGATTACCAGTTCAGACTTAATTTTGGAATATTCTGATTTCTGGTTGCTTACTTTTGTGCATTCAGGTGTTCTTTTAAAGTAGTCTGTTGATTCAATATATGATACAGGTAACACTATCTAGAAACCTAAGTCATGTAGGGACCTGCACCAGAAGCCACTTTAGGGCTAAATGCTGTTGCTGTTCTTGGTGACTTAAACTGTGACAAAGCATATCCTTAATGCTCTGGTGCGTAACCCCTGTTGGAAGTTGTAGGGCACAGTGCCCAAATCATGCTCAGTTACTACCTTAAAAAGTTCCTAAATACCCTATGGACATATGAAGATATCATCTTTGTTCAATGCATTCCTTCAGTTTCTCCTAACACAGATATTAATATAATCCATGTTAGTGTTCAGTGAAAGTTATTTGGCTTGCTCATCAGCATGTGTGCATAAATGTGTATATAATTTTCACCAGAAACATAGATTGTTTACAACATCATTCAAATACTTGTACCTAGTAACTTTTTTGCATTTTCAAACTGGTATGTAAAAATATGTATTTTTAATATCTCTCTCTCTCTCATGTATGTGCATTTTTACTAGGAAGTTAGAATCATAGAATCAATCATAGAATTGTTTAGGTTGGAAAAGACCTTTAAGACCATCAAGTCCAACCGTTAACCTAACCCTGCCATCCCACCACTAAACCATGTCCCTAAGCACCTTGTCTACCTGTCTTTTAAATACCTCCAGGGATGGGGACTCGACCACTCCCCTGGGCAGCCCATTCCAGTGCCTGACAATCCTTTTTAAGAAATTTTTCGTAATGTCTAAGCTAAACCTGCCCTGGCGCAACTTCAAACCATTTCCCCTTTTCCTATTTCCCATTACCAGGGACAAGAGGCTGACCCCCATCTCACTACAGCCTCCTTTCAGGTAGTTGTAGAGGGTGATAAGGTCTCCCCTCAGCCTCCTCTTCTCCAGACTAAACAACCCCAGCTCCCTCAGCCACTCCTCGTATGACTTGTGCTCCAGACCCCTCACCAGCTTTGTTGCTCTCCTCTAGACACGCTCCAGCAACGCAACGTCTTTCTTGTAGTGAGGGGCCCAAGTTATCCTTCAATGTTTCTGTGCATTCAGTGGGTTGAATGAAACACCCATGGAAGCTTGCCAGCTACACTGACGCAAGCTCCAGGCTCATCCTATAAACATTTACGCTTCTGAGTAACTTCAGTCATACAAACACTGGGACGGAAGAGACCTCATGGGACACTGATTCCACTCCTTTGGTATGACAGGCAAGGCTCCTAACTCTTTTCATAAAATGGCCAATCTTTATTGTAAAGCTTTCAGAGTTTTCACCGACCATCCTTCCTGCTGGAAAGCTATTCCATTACCTTGTTCAGTTGATGGTTAAAAACTCTTCCCTCATTTTCAGCCTCAGGTTAGTCATGGACTGTTTCTACCAATTTGTTCTTATGTCAATATTGTAAGTACCTCTTCTTCCTCCCTGCTGTTTACCCAATGAAACCAATTGCGCAACTGAAGTTATTTATGTGCATTTGCAGCTTTGGGTCCTTGGGAGTGGATGTCCACATGTATTTTACTTATGTACAGAAAAACAAGCAGAATGACTTTACAAGCCAACCCTGTCAGAGTGATTAAAACAAAGCAGGATCCTGAAGTAAATGAGTCTCGGGTTGATAAGGACTGTCTTTGAAACAAGTGTCCTTCAGCGTGCAGCTATTTGTGAACAAATGCAGCCGGTCAGCTTTGGTGTCCTGTGACATAAAGCATAGGGAGCCACAGCCCAGTGTAGATCTGTTCATCATGAAAGAGGATAGCTGAGTCTGTCTCTTATTTTTCTAGCAATAAATTATACGTAAGCTGGCAGAGCTGTTCATTTCCACTTTGGGTCTGAACTGAAGGGATGGTTTGCACTTTGCAATTCTTCACCCCAGTGCTGCAACAAACATACTGCATTGGTATTCATCCTTGGCTAATTAACTTTTCAAAGATGTTTTTTCTTTCTTTTATGACTCTGTAATTTCTGTCTCTTCTAGAACTGAGACAGGTAGGATTTGGAAGGTTAATTTAAGGTCAAACATGTTTACTGGGAGCAAGGCAGAAAGGGCTACAGACGAGCTGGACCCCCTTTCCCCTCCTTCCGCTGTCCAGTTGCTCACAGGGAGCGCCCACACAGGCAGACTACTGTGACTCCTGGTGCTCTCTGAACAAGGAGGGGAGGGAGGCAGGCACTGTATTTCATATGAATTGGCCACCCAACTTCTCTGTCCCTTCTCTGGGCATTACAGTGATGTGAGAACATGTGGGATGAGAGCTGGTGAAGCAGGGAGTGATGTGGGAGGGAGAAAGGGGTCTGAAGTGTTACAGGCAGGGGAGTAAAAGCTGCCCCATGGGAGATCATATACATGTTGAAATCACATCAGCTAACAGATTTAGCAAGGAACCCAAATGGGACACATCTTTTCAGGGTTGCTTTTCATAAAGCATGCTCCATTTGCCATGTGCTTGCTTGTGCCTAATACCTGGATATGCTAGGTCGTATTCCAAAAAAAACCTGCTGCACTAGCACATTTAGTTGGCCTTAAACAACTTAATATTAAAAAGGAAGGAATTTGAAATAAACCAAATAATTTTAAATTATTGGAAACTGAGCTGGAAAGTAACATGGACAGAAAGCTGTTTTGCTGTAAGAGGATTGAGGAAAGAAGGTTCCTAATAGCTAGCTGTACTTTCTGCTGGTTGCCCAGATGTGATCGTGAGAAGAACTTAGAGGCAGAAAGTCACTGGTAGTACAGCAGTACTGAAGGTTGCATTTTGGGCAGCACTGCAATACACTTGGAATAACCCCCTAATAAATTAAATAAGGCTTTTGTAAGAATGCTGACATTGCATACCCGCTCTCTGTAGCTCTAGTAGAAAGTTGTTGGCAGCCTCATCCTGCAGTGCCAGGTGATTTGTGCAGCAACTTGTAACAGCAGTTAAGCAATGAAATCAGGTGCCCTTCCCCGAGGCTACAGGTGAATCACTGAGTTACAGGCAGGGAAATGAGATTGGGAGTAGAGTAGACACACACGAGTGAAGGAAGGAGGTGGGAGAAGCTGCGGTGACAGTCATCACTGAGCCCAGAGAATGCGTCTCAACGGTTTTGCTTAAGCAAAATCTGACTAGCGGTAACTGGAGTATAAAGATCAGGATCCCATGTCAGAAATTGTTTGGGCAGGTATCAGTTGAGAGTAGCTTTGTGGATGCATATCAGTGGAGTTGCACTGACGTCACGTTTTGTGCAGACAGAAGGAGGCCCTGGATCTGTTCCCCTCCTTGTTACCTGTTTTCTAAATGGAGCTTCCTTTTCCCAATATTCATAGTTTAAGTCACCTGAATAAAATTCAAGTCTTGGTAGTATTCACAAGGGTTTATCATAACCTACTCTTACACATAGCTAGATAACACAGAAAGCATCCACTATATTTTTCCTCCACATGCTAACATATTCTGGGTTTTCCTGGCAGATCATGCAGTTTTTTAAGTGAAATGTGACCTTGTTTGTAGCTTCACAGGCTGGGATATTTTAAACCTATTCTGCAGTTGTACTGCATTGTCAAATGACTGGTTGTGACACACCTCATAAATCCGACGCTCTGACAATGAACCTTGATGTGACAAAACAGCCAACACAGCCTCAGGCAATGAAGTAGGAGGACGGAGGCTGGAGCTGGACATGGGCCTGAATTTTCTAATTGGATGCCTAAAGTTACACCTCCAAGTGCGTCTTTGCACACCTTCGTTTAGTTTAGGCTTCAGAGGACAAAGTGTCTGTATTCCCTGTTTGGGGAAAGTGTGTGAGAATTGTTTCACTTGCAATCAAAATGCAGCCACCAGTGACAATAGAAGCACTGAACGAAAGTATACAGTTTGGGGATGATTGCCTAGACTGGGATTTTCTCAGAAAAAATAGCTAACAACTTTATTTTGTCCAGCCCTGCACCAATGTGCCTTCCCACCACAGGCAGGTGATTTGTTATATGTTTCTACTGATAGAGTACAAATCCAGAGCCTAGTGCTGTAAATGTTTTACCCAGGCATTCGGTCAGGTTTGATGTACCCAGGAAGGACAGCGTCTGCTGGGCTGTCTGCCTCCTCCCTACAATCTACCAGGCAGTTACATGAGGATTTCTCTAACCCTCCTCTCCTTGCTTGGTTGGTGAGATCTGGTTACATCAAAGGTGGAGATGCTCTGGCCCATCCATGTTTGTAATGAATAGGCGTACAATCTTTGAAGTGTAAATCATCGTAGAAACATACTGGTGTCCTTTTTTATGCCTACTGTATTTCTTATCTGGGTGAACTGCATACTTAAGTCCTACTAGTTTCTGGTGGAAAAAAATGCTTGCTTTTTGCTTTTGGTAGCACTTGCAAATTTGACCATCGTATCTGATTCCATTTCTTAGAATAAGTTTCAATGCCTACATGCTGAAATAAGAAATCTGCATAAGGCATAAATGACAAACATTTTTAAAAAATCAAATGGCTAACATTTATGCTCTTGTGTCCATATTCAGCACTGTATTTAGGCTGAAATTCTGAATCAGCTTCCCATTGATTTGAGTGTTGAATTGGATACCAAAATATGCACTAAAAACCTTAACATTAAGCACTCAGTGTTTCTTGAAAGCTCAACAAAATTGCAGGCTTTCTATAAAAATAAATTCCAGTATCAGTTAGAAAGAAAGTATTTGAGAGAGAATGATGAAGTAATCTTAATACCCTTACAACAAGACCTGCAAAATAGTGTGCCTTTCAGCTGAAACATTGTCAAACAGCTCTTCATTACCAAGGTTTTGCTCTTTGATATGAGTTAAAAGTTTGTCTGGTGGTTTCAAAAGGGACCGTCTTTACCTTTGTGTTCTTTGTACCAGTTTCACATCCCAGCCCTATATTGTCCTTTAAGCATCATCAGCCATTAGGCCTCTGTTCAGGAGCCACTCACTCAAGCACTAAGAGGCAAGGACTAGATGCCAAACCACTGAAGTGATGGGTAAATACATGGAAAACTATTAACAGGGGAGTGGTATCTTTAAAAATAATGGGAACAGTATTCTTCTACATCAAAATTTACAGACTGGGTCTTTAGGTTAAAAGAAAAAGTGCTGTAGCCTACAGATCATGGCAATATATTACTCTTTTGTCTCTGCAAAAAATATTTTCTTATAAATAAATAACCTGCTTTACAATACTGTGACTTCATACAAATCTTACTCTTTAGCATAACTGAAAATCAAGTGCCTTCCACGGCATTTACAGTGTCACCTCTTTTTTTATATTTTGATCTGTAGGTGTTACATAGGTATATTATAGGTAGGAGCCAAAATGTTCATAAGAGCCTACAGGCTCCCATTCTGACCAGCAAGCACCAGTTCAGCACTCCTCAGAGCAGAAAAACTCTTACAGCTATTGTAACAGCCCTCCCTCTGCAGATCTCCTATCCAAAATAAGATACTGTATTTTCCTTTTTCATTGATAAGAGATTTTTGAGAAAGGTTTCACATCCAAAGTGTCTTTGCAAACCATTCTTGGAAGTTCTAAAATAAATATACTTCTTTATACCTGTAGCTCTAAATTAATCCAGATTTGTATTTTTTTCTAAATACTTCCCATGATCTAATACTGAAACAACTGAGCCATCAGCAAGTGAGACAAATCTGGACATCAGCTGCAATTCTGAATATAGCATTATTCACGCTATAATTAAATGAATAAGAAAAACCTCTGATGATGAGTGCCCTCACTGAGAACAGGGATTTCATAACTGGGCACTCTATAGGTTTAAGGTAGGTCAGAGTAACTTCCCAATGGACAAAACTTCATTTAATCAACTCCAGTTTACCAAGCCCCATCATAAGAAAATGGAGATCCAGTTTCCTTTGGTAAAATACAGCAGGAAGTAATTTTTGAATATTTTCTAAAATACATCTAAGAGTTAGGGTGTGATGCTATGTGGATAAAGCTAAGCAAAAGGGATACAGCTGGCTCTCCATACCTTGCTGTGGACTAAAAACTGAGTTGCTACCATGGAGAGGTCACTTTGGTGCTCTGCAGGTGGGTTGGGATTTAACATCCGTTATCCAGATGTATCTGTAATAATCAATACATCGTTCATAATTTGATGCAACAAAATGAGCATATTGAAGTAGACATGATGGGAAATTAGAGCTATTGGGAGACTTTTCCAAAAAACAATAGGAGTTTTGCTTTTATTTCAACAGGACTGAAATATATCCCATTTCATATAAGAAAGAGCAGCAAATAGTATTTATTATCCTTTTGATATGGAGCCATTACTGGAAGCCATTATCATCACATTTCAGGTTACTTAATCTGCTCTGTGAACTGATAACCCACATAAATAATTGCCTCGCTGCTGCCAATAGTGCTCTTGGCACACTATGAAAATAACATTATTCCTTACGAATTAAACCACAATGAGATTTTAACTGACAGATTAAAGGCTTTCTTTAGGTACCTCGAATACTTCCAAACTGAGCAAATGAGAAGAGACCTACCGTTTTGCAGGTATGTGATATAGGTGAACTACAGTTGAGCTCCCTGATGGCACAGAAACACGATGCATGTGTCCAAACACGCCAAGCAAATGCAGATGATGAAAAAGAAAGATTAACTGCTGGAGAGCCACCTGCTCTTCAGAGCATTCCAGCTATCAGGCACACCCCAGCCTATGTGTAATGCTAGGCAGCATATCCACAGGACTTCAGGCAGGGACTACATTATCTGTTTGGCTCTTTTCCTTTCCTGTGCGGAGCAGCTTACATCTAAGGCGTTGTGCAAGATGTTCACGTTTCATTAATATCCCTCACTTTTGCACTAATTTCTTTTAGTTTGAGTCTTTTCCCTCTTCTTCTTGTTGGAAATGTCAAAAATAGCCATAGCTCAAGCAAAACAATTGGTCCCATTATTTTTTTATTTTGCATTATCTTGTTATCCTTGGGTGGATGTGTGCTCGTAGCCTGCCTTTTACTGCTGGAGGTGAGAGAAAACATCTGTCCTGAAAAAGTTCTGGTACATCAGTATTTTTCTCATCCTGAGTCATAACATATATATACGGAAGGTAGCCAAAGGAAGGGATCTCCAGCCAGGTGGGGACAAGGTCTTGCCAGTAGAGGCATCTGCTCCATTTTTGAACAGCTTGGCCTGAGTGTTGCTGAGGGGTGGCCCAGCAATGTCACCTGGAGAAGCTCAGCTTGACGCATTTGTTCTTGTAGCAGAAGCCTCAGTTTTCCCCTAGGTGTAGGCAGCACGGGCAGGGAAGTTGCCTTGAAACCCTGCCTGCACCACTTGGGTCCTAAAGCCACAAGGGTGAGAAGTTCCTAGAAATTTCAAATTGGAGGTGGCATAGTATTTTTGGCCACTTTTTTCACTAAAACAAAATCAAAAGATGGAATTTGTGACTAGACTTAAGTCCTTTTTGTGTTATACCATACTCTTGTATGAGATCTCACCATCTTTTGTGAGTTGTAGCCCTGGTATTTCAACCCTCCTCCCTACCCTGTATTTACGTGGCTTTTTTGATATATTGTGTGGGGAAGAGGCGAGACGCTTGATAGTTTGGGAGATGAGACCTGGCCAGGGATCTCAGACCTGCAGAAGGGAATGAGGAAAGAGACACCTGAATTTACGTGCTCTGCAGGGAAAAGTGATTTCATACTTAACTCAAATGGAAAGATTTCATTTAAGGTTTTCCAATTCTCTTTTGCAACACTGGGTGGGAGGTTCTACAGAAAATAATTTCTCTCTGAAAACTTTCTGGCCTGACCTACTTGTTAAAATCTGTGTTGCTGTATTCCATTCAGCTCTCACGGTGTGTACAAGCACTACCCATGCTGGCAAGCAAGATGTCAGCTCTTAGGGCAGGTACCTGAGCCTCAGTAGGGAGTTGCCCTAGTCATCGTAAGGAATTACCTCTAGATGTCACTCATGAACCCTTCTCTTATTTGAGGGATTTAAATAAGTAGTTAGGATACCTCTGACAAAGAAACCCTTCAATCATTCTGCTTGGTTACCAGAATGTTTGTATTCTGTGCTCCATTTCTGCACTCCTAGAGTCAGAAAAAGGCTGAAGGCAGAGAAGGCCTTCTTCAGTGGTGCAGACATGCCCTGGCTCACACAGAAAATGAATTTAAAGTATTGATTAAAATAGAGAAAAAATTAACCTTAGTCAAAATAAATAAAGACTTCTGTAATCTTTGATACTGATTGAACACATTGGGAGAGTTGATTTATTTAGATAACTCTGTCTTGCTGGTACTTGCTTAGCAATGGGTACAGATGCTTGATATAATATTTTCTAGCTTCTGATTAAAATTACTTAAGTGGCTATTTCCACACGTGGTAAGGCTCAACAGAGCGGATCCCCTCCAAAAAGTGAATAATTTCTTTTACTTGTTTTCAATGGGTTTTCTTTTTTTCTTAAAACCTGAAAGTTCTTTGCTTGCTTTTTTTAGTAATTAAAAAATCCATTCAAACAGATCTATGCTATACTTTCAGTGGGGGGAAAGTGCTCATATGGAAAAGTCATTTCTATATAAAAGAAAGAAAAATTTCCATGAGAAAATTTTGGGCACCTTTAGTGTTTCTGAGGTTTTGACAACTTTACCCATAGTAAGTAGAATTTTATTCTGCAAACAACTGACCTGAAACCAGAGAGTCTACTAATGGAGTAAAACACTTCTAGTGTGAATGAGAGTATACGAATTCTTGTATGAGCTGTGGCTGATAACTGTTCCAATTTATTTTGTGTTTGGAAAAAGTTTGGCCTTGCATTGCTCCAGTTCAAACGTTGAACGAGTGATGTGGTTTCCCACAAAACCTTCATTCAAGCTCTTGGGGATTCACTTAGTCCTGAACTGCTTAAAGGACTTTTTCTTCAATGTTATCATATCACCAATATCCACCTTCCACTGAAATCAAAATTACTACGTCTAACGTCTGCATTGCAGGCAGAACTTCCAGAGGGCTGACAGTCAGAATGGACAAGATACTAAAAAGATTCCTATCATATAGTAAACAAAGCTTTTAAAAATAAATAGGGAGTAATGAACGTCTGGCAGCATAAAGCAAACACATCTGCACACCATATAACAATAGAAAATTTAAGTTTATCACATCATTAACCTCTTCATGTGTGTAAGTGGGTAGATATACATTTATATACATACAAAAACTAAAGGTGTTGATTGCTGCCCCTTTTACTTCCACGTCGCTTTGAAAAATCAAGGACCTATATGAAGAGTTCAACGGCATAATAATTTGGTTAAAATGTACTTTTATTACAAGAAGTGCAAGGGACAATAAAACAGTTGCAATCATACTTGAGTTGCTTATGGCCAACAGGTTTTCCAAGTGCAATTTGAAAGTAATGGAAGCTGCACTTTGATGTCATCGAAATTTCAAAATTATTTAGGTTTTATCTGTAAGGCAGGAAAAAATATTACATTGGGTTGAGAGCACCTATAAAAATCTTCAAAATGTGACTAAAGAGTTAATGTCATCATGTTTATATATATGTATAAATATAACCAGACTTTTCTAACAATACTTGTGGAGAAGAACAGCAGCAGCTCTTGAGTGTTAAAAAGTGGTAAACGTGTGTCTGTGCCATAGGAAAAAATTGAGACATGTTGATTGGTTGAGCCAAGCCTCTTCTCCACCTGTGTCGATGTCCCCCGATCAGTTTGTTGTTGTGCTGATCTGGTAACTGTGAGGTTACTCATAATGATTTTAAGACAGAAAGTCTTTGTTTCTGGTTTGATTATAAGACAAATGGGTAGGCATTTGCTGTTATGTTTATATTCCCAGATGTGTTTGCAGGCACTGCTGTGGCAATGGCAGGATGCTGCTTATGGCCAAACAAGGATTTTTGGAGATAAAAGAGTTTGGTTCTTCTTCTTTGGGGCTTGAAGACACTCTCTCACTGGTTAAAGCCCAATAGCAGCTATCTGATTTCCCAGGATCCACAGGGAGATGGCAAGAGTTTTCGTTGCTGCTGGGGAGAAGCATAGAGTGATACAAGCTTCCTGTAGCTGCATCTGCAAAGGAAGAAGCTCTCGTGGCTGTTTTCTCAAGCACAGAGACAGAGGGAGAAATACCACATACAGTAGGCAGATCCATAGTGGGGGTTTGCTGCAACTTCATCTCTTCCATGTCTGGTTTTTTGCTGCTGTTGTATCGCAAACACTGTCTCTGGTCCCTGAAGATGCTTGACTGCTTTGATCCAGACAGTCTGAGTTAGGCAACCAAAACACCTCTGGGTCTTAGTCATCAAGTGAACACAAATCAATTATGGCAGCATAAAAAAGATGGGAGCCTTTCACTTATACCCTTGAAGACAGGCGATTATGAGAGAGACATTAGGCACGGCAATACACAAGTACCCGTCTTGTAAATGATACTGATATCTCTCTACTTCAAAAAAAACATAGGTGCAAAGAGAAATTAGGCATTGATTAAAAGTCAGATTTTTAAAATATCATACAGTAGTGGAAAGTAGAGGAAGTGGAAGATTTGAAGGTAAAGACCTGATCTGAAACAGAAAAAAAATCAGTTCATATCTGCCCTGCAGGATGCCAGGGTGGTGTGAGAGAATTTGCCTTCTCCATCCAGGGAGATGCCCCCGCTGCTGAAACGGTTCCTTCTGCCTGCTTCTAGAAATGGGTTGCTCTGTCTGGGTTTGAGGCAGGGAGGTGGAGGCTTGAGCATTCACAGGGCGATTCTGAGGTATTGGGGATGCGGCAAGGAAAGTTAGTTCATTTTACTTTTAAAAACCTGGAAATTTAAACAGACAAAAAAAACCCATGCTGGAAAAATATTTCATTTGCAAAGTGAAGTTCTCCCGACTTAGGACGTTTCTGAACTCCACAGGATTCATCCTTCTCTACTATGACTGACAAATGGCCAAAGGGTGTGTGAAGAATGCGCTAAGGAGGATGAAACTAACCAAATCAAAAAACAAAAACCCTGACAACAAAACAATCTGCTCATTCCCATACTGCAGAAATTATTATAAACTATTTCCAGGTTCCTGGCATGATTTCTTTCTGCAAGAAAAAGCTGGAAATAGTACAAATCTGGTTAATTATCTTATCATAATTATGCAGTTACTCAAATGATGAAAACTGTTTCTGAATGATTTGTTGATGCAGCAATCTTTGAGGCTTTTGCTGCTGTGCAAGGCTGCTGACTTGTTTTTAGCACAGCAGGCTGAAGATGGCAATCAGACACCCCAGGAAAATCCTACTTAAAGAAAAAAGGATCGTGTAATTAGAGATTATATCATAATGAACGTGCACAGAGGGGGCAAAATTAACCTTTGTGCCATCGTATGGGCTTGAGCCACTTGACTGTCCAAAGCGCAGCAGCAGTCAGGTCACTGGGGATACAAGCAGGAGCGAGCAGCTAAGCACTCAGCAGGGGAGGGGGATTCATGGGTTTCTGCTGGGCCAGGAATGGTAGGATGCAAGGTCTCAAGCCACTGGGAACGTGCAGGAGGGGACACTTGCTTATTCTTTTTTGGTCAACACTTCTGTGCTCCTCCCTTCTATTTAGCCTGCTCCACCCTTGCCTGTCCCACTGCTTCTGCCCCTTCCCAGTTTCCTCCATTCCCAGCCTTCCCTTATTACTCTGACATTTAACAGCACTTGGCTGTTATCACTAATGCAATGGAGAAATGCTTCAGTGGTACAAAGCCAGGTCATAGAGGGGTGGAAAGGGGGAAGGGAGGTGAATTTTGTATTCCTGTGTGACCAAGGACTGTGGTTACTTGTATGCAAGCTCTCAGCAGGGACGTGGAGGTCCCAGCAGTGGAGATGCTGGAGATGCTCTTGCTGGGGTGCTGACAGTGGTGACGTGATGAACCCAAGTTATTTGTGCTCCCATAGAAAGTTTTGATGATAAGGACAGCCAAGAGCAGGAAGCACCCAGCCACACGCCCCAGGCGGGTGCTGGGGATGGCACTTTAACCCATGTTCTTTCAGCCCTCCTGGCCTGTCAACCCACACCACATCCCCTCTCTGCCCTGTGATCTTGCAAATGAGACGGTGGGTGTGCGAGACAGTGGCCATGGGCCTTCTGCTCGGCATGTGGGGCCCCATCCCCAGCACTCCAGCTTTCGGGAATACACACTAGCAGCATGCGCCATGCAATGCCACTTCAAAGCAGGCTCTGGCAGTGAGGCAGGGAATTGTCTGGCGGGATTAAACCACATTGGGAACATTTTGGAAAGGGTTCGAGTCTTTGATTCTTTCGTATACAAATCTGACATCAAAGTGAAGTCCTGGTGTCTGTCAGATATGTCCTTCATCTCTAGATAGAGATAAAACAGCCTCCTGTCAGTCAGATAACATGATAATTAGACAGTGTGATAATACATTTATCCTGGTGCTTACAATCCTTGATCATATATTGCAATTATGTATATAGGCCACAGCAGCCAGTGTCTTTAATTATAACCTTGATGGCAAAGTGATAGGAAGAAGGAATCTTCCTAAGGGTAGAAAAATGAGTCTTTTAATTCATTTTTATAGATCCTCACTGAATATAATAGAAGGGATTAATATGAAAATCTTTGCCTGAGTGTTTGTGTGAACTGACAATTGTGTGTTTATGAAGCAGCAGTGGTGTGTGGCTATTACTTTAATATAGGCCAGATATTAGAGCAATATGAGATAGGTACCAACCTAGATAGTAACAGCAGATAGCACAGCATTTAATTTTTATGTTAATCTGCTGCCCAGAAAATTCATTTGTAAGTGCATGTAATAATGTTATTATTGAGACTTATTAAGGGTAGGTTTCCAAAGATAAATAGGAGACTTAAACAAAGATTTCTCATTCTCATCCTAGGTTGCTTTGCAGATCTCAGCTAGAGAAAAACAAGTAGGTGATACTATCTCTGTTGCAATAAACTGCCTCTGTATCTGAGTGGGCAAGGTTCCTGGATGGCTTACACCTAGTCTAAGAGTGTGTTTTTTCTTGCAATTTAACTGCTTTTTTTTTTTTTTTTGAGTTATTTGTGCATTACAAAGCCTTTGATTGAAATAAATGAAGCAAAGGAAGGCAGTGGATGTCGGGAAGCAGGAATTGGTTGTAAATGGTATCAGTCCTACAGTTCATGATTCTGGTGCTTGGGGTTTATCAAATTTCTACTGCTCAGTGTTTGGAGTCACAAAAAAAACACTGAGTGGTGCATGTCTGGCTGCTGGTCCAGCCCAGATTCTCCTCAAAATCCATTTCTGCTCTCATACAGAAAAGTGACCATGTAACCACATCCCTTCCGTGGGGTCCTGGTGAACATGCCTGGGAGAGCACCAGGACTGGAGGCAAACACAGCCTGGACATCTGCTTGGCTCTGAGGAATGAAGGACAGAAGCACAGAGGAAAGGGAGAAATGTGACGTGAGGATTTTCCCAAGGGACCAGTGGAAGAGATACTCCCAAAACTGAAACACCTGGAAAAAATGGTTTCTTTGCGAAAACTTAAGTGTAGGTATAATCAGCTGGTTACAGAAGGCAACTAAACCACATCAAGATGTGTTAAAACATGGACTTACCTATGTCAGGACAGGAACTGCATCTGAAGTTATAGGCCCCCATTAGCATCTTCACTCTTGTAACCCTCCCAGGGCAATTAGTGTGTTCAGCCACAGATAAACACAGTGTGAGGACAGTATAAATCAAGCAGGACGAGAATAAAACTTCTTGGCTGTGACTGTGCATTTGCTTAGTAACCATCAGCACTGTGACTTCTACTAGCATTGTTTGTTTCTCGTTCTTCAGTACAAAACTATGTGTTTACCAGACTAAAATGGCCCCTCAAGCCCACCATCAGGGGCTGGGGGTCCTTCTCTGCATCTCTTATTCTTGTAGACCCTCTTCTCTCTCTTCTTATGCCACTGCAGGGCTTTTCTCTGTAGCTTCCCCTTAGGCCCTTCACAGCAATAGTATCCTCCAGCTTATCTTCTGTGCCTGCTCAGTGCCTAAATAATGTAGTTTCTCATTGTCAGCAAACCAAGATGCATGGTATATTTGGGAAATCAGGCTTGCTAGGCAGCTGAGCCCCTACTGCCTATGTCTAGAGTCCAGACTTCCAGTAGGTGACTGCTTAAGTAATTTGAATGATCAGTAGATGGAGGAGCTTGGGCTGCTGAGCATGCACAGTCAGAAAAGACACATGAAATAGACCTTGTATTTGCAAAACGGCTGTGCCAGCATGGTTTAGAAGGCTTGTGTATAGGAAAAGCCCTTTCACATCAAAAGGCCAGGATTTGGACCCTAGGGACATTCAGACGATACTGTTGATGGTCTTGTGGTTCTTCTGCAGCAATCCTTTCTTGCTCCCATCTTTCCACCCTAGAGCATCAGCCAACATGTCTGCAGAACCTCAGAGGAGATAAAGATTGCCACGGCAAATGTCTGTGGAAATTCCCCCTGCAAAATTAGGGTATTAGTCTCTGTCTTGGAGAGCTACATACATCCATGGGAAGAAGCTGTAAGGGTTTTCTTACTGTCTTACTCCTTTGGTGTGTTATGTGAAGCATTTTCTCCTAGAGTTTAATCTTACTTTTATAATGCACTACCTAAAAGATACTGGTCACATTATTTATTCACGTAAAATTTCCATTTTTAATAGATGAAAATGACTTTTGTAAAAAAGAAAATAAAAGCTTTTTGACCTCAGTGATTCCTTTATAAAAGTTTTTATCACAAAACCCAAACCATGTCATCGCACTACTGGGAACCTAGATTAAAATTTAAAAATCAGCTTGAGTGGACCACTTCCCAGCAGTCAAAAAGCCAAATGAAAACACACAAAAATCAGAAAATCTTTGGGGCAAGGGACATTTATTTTGGGGGAGAAAACCTGAAGCAGGCATTAAAAATTTCTATTGAAGAACAGTGATGGGAATTGTTTAACTACCTACGTGTTTTGGTACGTTATTGTTGACTCCTTATTGCAATATTAAAGTGTCAAGTGGTTTCAGCCAACTTTGTATGCCATATATAAGTGTGTATATATGCAAATATATATGTGTAAATATATATATGTAAATATACATACATATACATAAAAGCAACTGGTAAATGCAGTATTTCATGTTATAAATCATTCTTTCAACTATCCATTCCAATAATACCCAATGCTGCAGATCTTACAGAATATTCTTACTTGGCTGTGGGTGTTGCCTTGTGGTCATGGCTCCGTGGGGATGGATTAGCCTTCAAATACAAGGGCTGAGGAGCTGCAGGGAGAAGAACACAATGTCTTCAGTTGTCACAGTGAGGCAAGAGGATATTTATCAGTAGCTTCCATGAGGTTAGGAATTGCCTCATGAATATTTACATGTGAAAAGAGATAAACTGTGCAAATGTATCCAGGACACCAATTTACTGCTCTGGCATCTCTCTTGGTTTGAGATAAACAGGAAGCTCCCACGGAGGCAAGCACTGTGCCTGGTGGACAAAAGAGTGAGAAAACTAGCACGTGAGCATGCTGGAAGGAGGCTGGAGTAGGTGTTACGCAGAGGACACATTTCCATTGCTCCTGGAAGAACAGGAAGAGGAAGAGGTAGCAGCCATTGCAAAGGCAGATGTAGTCATTGCTTGAAGCAGCTGCAGGGGGTACAGGGCATAGATCCAAAATACTGCTCTCTGTATAATATAAAAATAGCAATAATAATGATAATAACAGAGTAAAGCTAGGGAAATGTTGAATTACGGGGCTGTAATTCCAACAAGGGCTTCTGGGTGACTTAACAGACCATAAGAGTCCCCAGACAGTGGAGTTGTGGTTCTGTAGTTCACAGTTGCAGATGTGAGTTTTTAATAAGCATCTCTCCTTTTTTGCTTGTTGATCACTTAGTAGAGACGACCTGCCGTTATACTAGTAAGCGGTGCACAGCACCACTTAAAAAAAGGTTCCTCTGTTTTACGTACACCTAAAACCAGTAAAACATACTTGGCATCTTGTGGGCCTGCACAGGACTATAAGCTTCATTCCAAAAGAGCTACAGTATGGCTCCATGCCTACCCTAATTAGAAATAATTAGCTCAGGCATTGGTGCAGCTGTACAGCTTTTTGTGTCAGAGCTACACCGCATACCTTGTTTACCTCTGTTTTTGCACTGATGCTCCATGGTCTCCTGTTTTGCAATGTGGATTCTTCCATGCACAGCTGGGTATTTGCTCGCCAAAGCCTTTTTGCATGTCTTTGCATTCCTGGGAGGAGAGTGTGCAACTCTCAGGCTTTTCAGTCACAGCTTCCCTGTCCTCTGCCTGGGGCTGGAAAGGCTGGAAGGGGCCAATTCCACATCAGAGCCGTCTGGTGTATCATGATAAACCATCCAACTGTTTACCTTTATTGTTCCTCCAAGGTGGATTGCATGTGTTCTTGGAAGTCACCATATTTATATTTCATTGGAGATGAGAAGGATTAAATAAATAGTGGTAGTGGATTTTTAGCCCTGGTAAGAACATCTGCAGGGCTAGAAGCTTTCCTTCATGTGAGATCACGTGGCTTTCTCAATTAGGCATGTATCTTGAGTAAAACCATAATTCATTTGAAAACGGGATCTGTCCCTCAGTAACGCTACTGCTTTCAGTTACTTTTTGCAGAGTTCAGCCTATCTTTTACATCAACCAAACAAGCCACATTTGTCCTGAAAAGCTCCAGGTTTTGCTCAGCACCGTGTGAGCATGTTCCACCAGCCCGGGGGGCCCCTGAAAGTGGAAATGCTTTGGTTCCAGCAGCTGTTTTCCCAGAAATACTTTAGGTATTTCCTCTTCTCTGAGCAGTCTTAGGCTCCAGATCCTTTCCTTTTTTAACTGCAGTATTTTAGAGCTTCTCTGCTCCCCTTGTCTTTGTCCTTCCCACTTGTTGCTACGGGGTCTCCAAAGCCTGCTGTGTTTAAGGAGGCTCCTTCTCATTAGACCCTCTCTTCAGCAGCCTTTCTGCTTTTTAAAACATGTTTACTGAAGTGGATCCAAGGCTAAAGAGATGGACGTGAAGAAGAACAAAGTCTGTCCCCACCAGCAAAAGTATCACAGGTTAGGTTTCCAAGTCCTGAGATGTGTGCACTTTGATTTTGTTGTGTGCACAGCTTGGATAAGCTGTGAATCATCAGGGAAAGCTTTGTTGGTGCTGTGCAGCGGGGGAATATCATGTGGCTTCACCATTTGACAGCAGATGCCTCCAAAGGGGTATTCAGAGAGGCCAGAAGAAGGAACTGGGTCAGCTCCTCATTGTGTATCGGGGCCTTAGGTGGAAGTGAGGGCAACTCACGCTGTAAAATGAGCATCAGTAATGTCCATCAGCTTCCATGAGGATGTTCAGCACTTTCCTGTTCAGAACTCCACAATGTCTCAGACTTTTCTTAATCTGTTTTTTGCTTTTAAAAGTTAGGCGACTAAAAAATTTCAAATACATTTCAAGAAGCGATGCTAATTAAAAAAATAGGCTGTATTTAGATTTAATTTTTGATCTGATCCTTACAGGTGCTAATGTATCACATTTCACAGGGGAGGAACTTTGGTACAGGCTATTTGGTTAGGCGTGCTACAGAAATATGAAAGGAAGTGTTGTCTAGGTGAGAAAAAGTGTTTTTTGAAGTCAGCTAGCTTGCATCTCTTGAACATCATTTGGCAGACCTCTAAACAAATAGGGTACCATCTGTTTGAACTTCACATTAACTGGCCGTGTTGTTTTGTGATGCTCTTTAAGGTAGCACAAACCAGAGACTTGCTGACAGCAACACCAGCATGACAAATTGGGGCCTTCAGCATTTCTACAATTGCCTTTTCCATATTTCTGGATTTTATAAAAAAAATTATATTTGGAGCCCAAGCAAACATGACAGCATCACTTAATCACCTTTCCAATCATTCCCTTTAAAAAATTATTCCTTTCATTTTGTCCTCCAGCCAGGAGAATTGAGTTATAAAACAGCTTAATGCTAATTCTTCTTATTTTGCTGAGGGCTAATTAAATTCATACCTCTTTGAGTAAGCTGTTAAAAGCCACAGTTAATCAATGTTTTGGCCGATACATCCTCATTAAGAAATGTTATTTTTACCGAGAAATAAACCACACTCCTTAAAACCAAGCACATAAAGCAAGCACACAGTGATTTGCTTTTGTGATCTTCACCAGGACCAGGGTACTTACACAGCATATAGTTCATCTGGAGTTGTGTGAAGTGGTTTATTCTGCTGAAAACGTACTTTGCCTATGACTCTTCTAAAAAGAGGATTATTGCCCATGGGGCATTGTATTAGTGGGGCTGAGACATCCTGATTCCAAACAGTCATTAAGCAAATCGGAGGTAATTTATACTGTGGTGAACAAACTAATGCAAAGCCTGCCAGCTGTCTGGCCCTTCCAGTATGCCTTCAGACAAAACTTTGAAGGTCGTTTCGGGAGCAGTTTCCCTTACATTGCGTTGTTGTTGTGACCAGAGGAGGACAGTCAAGTGTGGAGGCAGGCCTCGATCCAGCCAAAGTTTAAACATCTGCATAGTTTTGAGCATGTGAGCAATCCCATAGGAGTCAACGAGGCTACTTTAAATGCTTAGAATTAGGCATGTGCTTAAGAGCTTTGCTGGATGGGAGCCATGGTAAGAACCAGCCCCAACTGTGACCTAAAATTAAAACTGGAACACTTTAAAGATTAATTAAGGCCTTGTCTACATGGGAAAAACTGTTCATCATGGCATGAGAAACTTTCTTCTCATGGTGTTTGTGGCCCAACTGGATTCAGACCATTTACAGTGGAGTCGGCTCTTATGAGGTTTCCTGACCGCATTCAGGAGGTGCAGAGAGTTTGGGAACGCACCCAATATTTGGAAGTGAATCTTTCATTCGCCAGCACACATGAAATTTGTATGCCTTCGTAATCATCTTTATAATAGTATTGTCCTTTCAACTCTTGGGAAAATAGCAGAACCGTTCAAGTAGCCAGAAAGCAAACAAACAGACACATTACATACCTCCCTGCTTCACCAGAACTACTGAAAACCCTAAATACCGCAAGCCGGAACTATGCTCCTTTTAAAGCCTAAGGATTTGAGGACTTGGAAATCTGTGGATCTCATTCTCTTTCCCAGAAGACATCTGCTTTGGCACTCCAGAGGGGCTGTAGAGTAGACATGAATTACACCTGCATTAATTTGTTGCCCCTTTTGACTGCCAGAAGAGAAGGAAGGGGAATTGGTGTGTATGACCAAGGCGTTATGGATTAATAAACACTGTGTCCCAGCAAAGGAGAAAATCACTTCATGCCTGTGCCATACCTGCAAATCCGTTCAGCATGGGAATGGTTGGGAAACAGAGACACCTGTACCCGTGAGAAACCATGAAGTACGATGAAAAGGTTGCACTTCTGGTCTTGGATATGAAGGACCTCAACAGCTCTGAATGGGAGCAGAGAGTTTTGTACGTGCTGTTTTCAGCCCTCTGCTGTTTTCTTCCATGGGAAGACTAGGCCTGGTTTTAGTGTTTTTACTGTAAAAACTGAAGTCAGCTGCTTTGTTGTGGCACAGACATGGAGCCTTCTTCCTTCGCTGGGGTAAAGGAGCACTTTTGGGGAATGATATGCACATATCACTGTAACATTCAAAGAAATGCAGGAAGTTTTTAGTGATTCAGTGGCCCTTCTGATTAGGTTACGTTTTGTTTCTTGGAGTTGGGGCTCTTTCATTTGTATCACAGCAGAGCTGGACAAATCTGCCGTAGTGGCCAATGCCCAGCCTTCATCTTTAGAGACCAAACATTTGCTCGCAGACGGGGCGAGTCATTCTTGAGCTGAAGAAACCGCTTCACCTGAATTAGCAATTCAGCTCTGCTCTGGCCTGAGATAGCTTATGATAGAAAAGGGTTCTCTGGATATCTGTGTTTGTATTTCCAGTATTTTTATATTAGTTTCTTTACAAGGCTTTGGCTATTAACTGGTATGAAAAAGCCAGCTAGTGGGTAAATAGAGAGAAATAATGGTACTTAGTGCTCGTGTGCTGCCTTGTATTTGTAAAGTGCTTTGCAGACCCAAGGAGTAATTCATCTGTGCTGGCTTCCATGTGTGCGTAAATCTCGAATCACTTTGTACAACTCATGTACAATTTTATCCACTAAATAAATGGGTCTCAATTGTGCCATTTAGGCAGGGCTTCCTAGGGGGAGTTGGAGGTAGCAAATGGAGCAGTTTACTGTGATATTACAGGAGGCCTCTGGGTTCGTCTTTCTGCTCTGTATCCTAATAGGCAGATGGTCTCCCAGCTTTTACTGCGCACCTCATGGGACCTTTTCCTGTCCCTAAATTTCCTACAGTAAAGGCTGGCCAAGAGTTACATGAGCTGTTAAATGCCCTTCTAAGGAGGCAGAAGGCTTCTTAGGGCTTTGCTGTGTGCCCGCAGTTCTGCTACCTGCTCCGAGTTCAGATCAAGCCGTTACACCACCTCGTACACTTTTTGTCTCAGCACTAGCAGTTAGAAATGGAGAACACCTGAAATCACTCAAAAAAAAAAAAAAAAAAAAAAGACTTCAAAATTTTCCTGGCTTTCATCCCTTACCCTTCTTACAGTTTTCTTGCATAAAAGCTAGGGAGAACCCAGGGAGACTGAATTAATGGAAATTAAAAAAAAACAACCGGCCTGGCTTGATTTCTTTTTTTTCTGTCCTAAGAAATGTGTTCCTTAATGCAATCAGGGACTCTCAGTGCAGTTAGGAGGATCACTGGACCATATTCCCAGCATAAGGCAATGGAGATATTCCAACAGACAGACAGCTAATGATTTTTTTCTCTTGTGTTTCTAGCCCATGTTTGATGGACTCTAAAACTGTATACAAAATACAGCAGGTTGGAAAATGAGGTATTTGTTGTTATTGCCATTGCTGTTGTGATTTTTCTGTAGAAAATTACAATGTTTCATTAAAAAGTGCAAAGTAAAAATTGGTGAAAACCCCACAAAATTCAAGTACTCCCAGTTTGAAAGTTAGATTGAATTGTATGTTTGGGCTGAAACATTGGACAATTTAGTTTTCTGATGAAATAAAAAATATAGGGATGGACTGATGAAAGTAGTCATGTTTTCTGCAGATGTTTTCATCTAGTTAAAAAGAAATGGTTTTAATCTAAATGAGGCTCAACTTTTCAGCTGACTCTAACACTAAAAGCCCGGCTGTCGTGCAGGACCACTGTTTTCTACTGATTTCTCTGTTTTCTCTGATTAATTAATCAGTTGCTAAATGGGCATTCAGGTCACTGATGCTATTTGAGAATAGAGTTACCAGCACATGCAGCAAAGTCTCCCATCACATATGGGGCTAAAAGTAATAGAAACCAACATCAAAAGGAGAAAAATAAGTTAGGCAGATTTGTTTATATAAATGGTTACACCCAGCATTTTGAAAAATAAATATCCTGTTCAGACTCAAAAATTAATTAATAGTTAATTGGAAACAAACAAACAAACAAATGAGCATAAATAACTTCAGAGGTATTGAGGATCAAAATCTAAGCCTGTCTGAAAAGGAAAGGTGGATAAACTGGCTTGGGTGAAATAAAAACCCATGTGAACCTTTGTCTAAAATTCAAATTCAGTCAAACTCAAATCTTTTAAGGTTCAAAAAGATCTTTTTGCCTTAATTATCACGTGTCTCCATTCCCTGGCTTAAGTTATGACTAAAAGCCATGAGAAGGCTAGTCATGGAAATTTTCAGCGCTTTGTTTGGTGTTAACACAACGCTGGTGTCTTTCAGCAACTGCTTATTTTCACCTCCTTGCCACTGGCCAGGCAAGTTTCCCTAAAGAGAAACGTCTTGGTGGTGCAGACGCCCAACGGTACGGCTGCAGTGGGATTCAGCCCACAGCCATCTTGAGAGAGACCAACTCTAGATACAGAGTGACTGTAACTGTCAGCCTTTGGCAATGCTGAAACAGGAAATTTTTGTCATGTGGGCCACGTCAGTGGCACCCAGCTTACATGCTGCAGAGTCTCACCGACTGGTCAGGTTAGCTGTGTATTTATTTCAGTAGTTGTTGATTCGCTGCAAACCATAGTCCAGATGTAGGCACTGCAGGGTCCACCATAAACAGGTGGGAATATTTTGCAAACCAGGAAAGACTTTGGCATCTCTGGCACTGACCTACTTACCAAAAAAAGTCTGCATAAAAATGGAATAAAGTGGATGTTCCTTGACCACAATTAAGTGATATGTTTAACTACCTATGTCCAAATCTGGCTTTTTAATGGGAATTACAAGCTCTCATGGAGTGGCACTTGCCAGAGCACAAAAGGGTCTTAATTTGTAACTGGAGATGGGTATCTATTTGATGGAAGAAGCAGTTGCAGGAGAGTGTGATATGGCTTTACCTTGTTTTCCTTTTGGTGTTCTTCCATAAGGACAAGCAAAACACAATACAGAAGAGAGCATATTGGCTAGAAATACTTTATCAAGTTATTTAGCCTTCTAGTTTCAGAACTGCTTCTGACTAGACTTTAATGTTCTTATTTTTTGGCATTACCTTGAAACTATTGGATCATTTTAAATGAAAGGGGGAAAAAAGTGGCTTACTCCACGGATCCCTTTTTGTTTCTTTTGACTTGCTGGTGTCAGTGTTATATTTTGAGTTGTTTGGGTCACTGGGTGTTGCTTCTATTTCTTGATTGAATCACTGCAACTGTTAAGTGTCAGAATGAAAGAAATCAAAAGGATTTAAAATACCAACACAAACTTCCAGGAAGGATTTGCTTGATGGTTCAAATGAAAAACATGGCACTCTGGTCATGAAAAATGAGAAATAAATTCACGGGTATGAGTCATCCTGGAAAGAAAAACTGTAAATTGAGCCCTGAATATTGCTGAGGCAAACCTGTGAGTGTGGGGTCCTTGAGGCTATTGCTTGGTGTCCATTAAGGAGATTCAGTTAGATTTTCAGTAGGTATCAAAACCACTGAGCAAATTTACATCAGCTGAGGATCTTTCCCCATATATAAGCCGTAGGAAGGACTGTGGATAAACTTAAATGGAAGTGCAGGAGGTTAGGGATAGGGTAGCATGAAGTAGATTATTTGCTTGCTACCAAAAAGATAAGAAAAAGACAAAAAAAAAAAAAAAAAGACCAGGTAGAAGTGATAACATTGGCAAGCCTGAAACCATATAACACAAATATTAATTTGATTTACCTTAGATTTTGGGTGTTATTTGTGTGTTATTCCAACCATGTATTTGTGCTTACAGGTGAGTTTCCAAGACCAACATTTTTAGAGGTGCAAGGACAAATGCACTGAAGTTTGGGTAGCTTTAAAAACATCTCTGCTTATCAAAAGGTTTTGAGCATGGGGGCTCTGACACAAGCTTTTCAATATTTAATGATTCTGGAAAAAATTGAACCCTTCACCTTTGCATAAAAGGCTCCATTCAGTTTACATTCCTGTTTGGTTACCTTATTGGTTCACTTTTTTCCTTGACCTATTTGCACATCACTGGAACACTCTCCTATAGCTAATGCTACACATCAGTTTTGCAAAAATGACTGCGTTTGAGGCACTCAGTAAATCTTCCAAGCAGCTCAAAGGTCAAATTGTAAGAAATATCTGAAATAGCTCTCCAGAAAAATGAGAAGAGAAGAACTCAGAATGTAAGAGCCGTAACATTTATTTCTGGCAACACACACTGTTTTGTTACTTTCTGCAAGGTGTGTCAGAATACAACCTATGAGTATCTTTGAAATGAAGATGTAAATTACCATCCCTCTGCTTTTCCCCCTGCCCTCCGGTTGTTTTTTGCTTTGTTCTTCTGCCTTTTCATCGTCATCTTTTTTGTTTTAATTCCCTCCCCCCCCACTTCTCCTTTAGCTCTCCCTGCCAAGGAGAAGGCTGCTAAAATTGCCAATCCATACTGTATATGCAGCTTTTCCTATTGCGCTCCCCCTGCTTTTGCACAGAACCCTGGTCCGAAGCCCATCACAACTCTGGGGGATTCTTTCCATGCGCTTCCATGGGTTTGAGATCAAGTTGAGTAGGGAGAATTTTTTCCAGTGTGCATCTTTCAGCTTTCTGCCCCACCTGTTTCCCACCAGAGCCCGTCCTGGGTATTAAATGTAATTCATGTCTAAGTATCAGTATTTACACCTCGACCTCAAAGCCATCCGCTTCCACCTGCACCCTGGCCGCCGTGGGTTTGGGGAGCAGGCGAGCAGTGAGCTGGCTGGCAGTGGGAGTGACACGGGAGCAGCTGTGTTTGATCTCCTTGCTGCCAGGTCTCCGTGCTTGGGGCTGGAAGAGCGGACGGAAGCTACTAATAGAGGCAGAACTAAAGAAACATACAGAACAGCTCCAGTGTTACCAAGTACACGTCCACCGTTCAAAAGAAAAGAGTGGGAACAAGAAGGAGAGAGCATGGGGAAAAAGCACAAGGAGGCTCTGGTAACTACAGTGTAAATACAAACAGACCTCGTGTTGCTATGTGCTCCCTTTGGTTTCCAAAATGATGAGAGAGCTTGGCTGTAGGCTTTTGCCTCCTCCGGAGGTAGGGGAACAGCACCACAAAAGGGCTAAGGTGTTTCTGCAAAGACTGAGGCTTTCTGCGCGAGGAAGGGAAAACCATGGGGGCCTCCCACGGCTTTGGTTAAGATGGTTTGAGACAGCAAACAAGTGCAAAGCAAATATAAACAGATTATTTGGGGGATGTTTAGTGGGTCTGGAATCAAGAGATTCTTTTCAGGTGTGAGACACGGTGGCTTTGGGGATTGCTTTGAGCAACCCAGGAGGTTTAGGGGATGAAATATGGAAATCGTTAAGTTTTTTTCACAAGGAAGCAGCAGCTGGGCTTCATACGGTCAGAGAGAGGTTTATGGACTCGGTACTAAATACTGGTTGCCACTGCAGAGCGTACCAAGTGACTGTAGCTGTGACTTTCCATCTCTTTCAGTACCGGTAGGCACCTGGGGCTACTCAAATCTGGCTGTCATGAAAGCCAGAGACAATGGATAAATAAATCCCTGGGGATTTGGGGACCATATTTTCAAACCTAGCTCCCTTAAACTGGATTCCTAATCTTCACATTTATAAACTTAATTTTAAAAGTCTTCTATTCTGGGATGAGACTGTTGGAAAGGCATTTGGGGTGAGCACAGAAGGACAAAAGAGCATGGGAATGATCATACTGGACCACACCAAAGGTCCAACTGGAGCTGTTTGTGGATGCTCAGAGAGCCAGAAAAGAAATATTGTTTGGTTTAGGTATTCTTGAAGTTGACTATATCACTTTTAAGTCAAGTTGGGGAAAACTTTGGTTACATATATGTAAACCCAAAGTATAGTCACTGGAATTTTGTCCACTGATTTGCGCTACAATCAAAGTGGTGACAAAACACAGAGTTGGGTTTTTCCAATGAAATTTTTATCTTTCATTCATCAAATGTCACCAAAATGTAGCAGGAGTTGCCCTTATTAGAGTTGCTGCTGTCATATATGCTTATTTTTCACAAAGTATCTCAGCTACCAGTTCACATTTAAATATTCCTAGCAAGCTGGAGAAAAGAGCTGGTAATTTAAAAAGCAAAAGAAAGTTATGAAATACATTGTTAGTTATGAAAAATTTTAGTGAGTGTCTTTCAATTTAAGTGAACTTTTTTGATGATTTAGAAACATGAACTTTTTTCCTTTTGTTTCCAATTTTCAAGAGAAATGCAGTGAGAAAATTAATATTTCCCTACATTTTTGCATGGAGAAATGTATCTAATCAAAACATGACCGTGGTAGTTGAGTATCTCGAAGGGATCTCAGCGGAAGTGTTGTTACCCCCCATATTTTACAGAAAGGGGAGGGAAGTGCAAAGCACTCAGCCTTGCAAATCAGGAACTTGTGGGAAAACCCTTCTGTGTCCAACATGCTGGCAGAATGATGCAATTTCGGTTCCTGAAATGAGAGGCGCTTTTGCAACCTCTTTTTTGGTGAAGCACAAGAAGGAGGCAGATGTCTCCCAGGCTTTTTCTGGCAGGGAATGATGGACTCATGATCTAGAAGGCACATCCATAGATCTTGTCACTCATCCTAGAGTGGGATGGGACGGTCTCTGATCAGATTATATGATGGTCCTAGCCCTACCTCGCTTGGTGGTGGAAGAGGTATGATGAGCCCGAAGGAGCTGAAATCCAGCTGCAACTGTTGGAGCAACTATCTCTTTTCTTCATCACTGTTTCTGAAGTTTGATTTCTACATCCATGTGTTTCTACAGCGCTTTACTGGTGTCTTTTTCTCTCTGTTACTGAGGGAACGGAACAACAACAAAACTCAATTGAGCAAGATGTTTCTTGCAGGGAAACAGGTGCTGTTAACATGACCTGAGATAGACTCTGGCAAGCTCCGAGCCCAAAAACTAGATCAAAGTAAAAATGCCAGGAAATACAAATGTACAGCCTGTTTTTCGGCAACCTCACACCACACCAGCTAGCACCTCTGTAGCCGACACTATCAACACTGAGCCGGAGACACATCCCACACAGATGAGCAAGGTCGGAAATAGCAACCTGTTACTGTGAATGGTTTTTAATAGGAGAGAAAAATTCGAGTAGCAAGTTTTTGAGGGATTTCAAGGGATCACAGCTAACTTTCCAGAAGCAAAATTTAACTTGTGGCTCTTATCTTCTTTTATTTTTTTAATAGTGTTTTCTCATTGGCAGATTATGATCTTTCCAAAAGGGGAAAAAAAGGGGCCCTGCAGCACGCTTGGTCTGAAGGGCTCAAATTAGGAGTTATCAAGAACCTCCCTGTAGCCAACCAGCTAATTTCAGTGGCAGAACAAGAGAGCTTCTGTTAACATGCTGCGCTGAACTCCCACTGCTCTTTCCATGGCAGGTGTGGGCCCAATACCTGTTTATCAAAAGTCTTACTTATATAAAAGTAAAAAGTTCAGGAAACTAAAAAATCTGAGTCACTGTCTGCTAAACTCCCAAATAAAATAGTTTTATTTTCCAACCAACCCGTTTTCCTTATTTAAGCCCAAGGAAAAGAAAGAAAATAAAAAAAACTTGCTGTGAACTCTGACCTTTGGAGGTGTATTCCCCCCTGGGTGATTCATCTGTTTACCTTAGGACAATTAAATGTGAGTCAGTTTAAATAAACTTTAAAACCAAAGGAAAAATATGCTAAAAACAGATCTGGCCCCACCCCTTCTCCTACTAGGGACTAACCGAGAAGTATGAAAAAATGCAACGCAGATCACTTTTTCAGGAAAATCCTAAGGAATCTGGAGCAAGGCAGAGAGTCACGATGGCTCCTGTCCCTGGCCAGGAGCTGGAAGGTGGAGCTGCTCCAGGATGGACCACGCAAAGGCTGTCCCCATGCTGCCGCCAGCAGCAACTGGCCACCGCTAATAAGCTAATGCAGGGGCCATCAGAGTCGTTAACCCCAATGCAATAGAGTTAAATGCTTCACCTTTAGGCTACCAGTGGCTTCAAGGAATTTCGGTTCAGTAATGTCCTGACAGCTTGAAATATTTGGCACTGATAGCAGCACTGCTAGCTGGGGAAATACAGCAAGCACCCAGAGGTTTGCAGCAGATTAAAAGGGAGATAAAAGCACCAGAGAATTATTAACTGAGGCAGATGGGGAAGACCAAGAACAAACCCCCCTTAAATAAAGCAGCGTAACTGCTAAATGTCAGGGTTTATGCCTGCAAGAAATGTGGCAGTGTCCATTAATGGAAAGAATCAAAGCTGTTTTCAAACACTTCGAGCAGGAGTGCCAATGCTGTTAACAGGCATGTGTCGGCTCTGAGCCTGCTCTAAAAGTGGTGGGATTAAACAAAAATAACCCTGTATTTGGGGAAGTTTTTCACTGACTTTTGGTTTCTGAGTTGTTAAAAGTATCTTCAAATCACACTTAAGGCTAGAGAAAAAAAGTGAACGTGAGAAAAAGCAGCACTATTCTGGAGGGCCTCATCCTACAGGTCTTGAAGGAAAACACCAACCACTCTCTGAAATTCATAGTACAACCCTGAGAATTGGGGACATTGCTGACAAGAAATGCGGCCTACCCTGCTCTCAGCACAAGCAGGCTAATGCTTGAGCAATTCCTCGCCGTTGCTTTGAGCGCGGGCGTCCCACGGTGCCTCTGCACGGAGAGGGATAGAATCATAGAATCATAGAATCATAATGTTTTGGGTTGGAAGGGACCCCTAGAGGTCATCTAGTCCAACCCCCCTGCAGTGAGCAGGGACACCGCTAACTAGATCAGGTTGCTCAGAGCCCCATCCAACCTGGCCTTGAATGTTCCCAGGGATGGGGCCTCCACCACCTCTCTGGGCAACCCGTTCCAGTGTTTCACCACCCTCGTTGTAAAGAATTTCCTCCTTATATCCAGTCTAAACCTACCCTGCTTCAGTTTAAAACCATTACCCCTTGTCCTGTCACAGCTGGCCCTACTAAAAAGATTTTCCCCATCTTTCCTATAGGCCCCCTTTAGATACTGAAAGGCCGTAATCAGGTCTCCCTGCAGCCCTCTCTTCTCCAGGCTGAACAAGCCCAACTCTCTCAGCCTGTCCTCATAAGAGAGGTGCTCCAGCCCTCAGATCATTTTAGTAGCCCTCCTCTGGACCCGCTCCAACAGTTCCATGTCCTTCTTGTGCTGAGGGCTCCAGAGCTGGAAAAATAATTTTTTTCCCTGATAGAAGTTTTATTACAGAATTTTAATGGCACTGCAGGAGTAAGATAGTAGAGCCCTAAAACCCAGCCTGAAAAATATACATTTCACAGATAACGTTAACCCCCGGCTGCAGGTCCAGTCTTAAAGCAGGAAACTAGTTTCTCTTCAGTAAGAAAATATATGTGGCTAAATGAAAAATATACAGTTAGAAGAGTTACTGGCTTGCAAGCTGCTTGTCTGGGGGAGGCATCTCGATGTGGCAGCAGGGAGAGGTGCCACATAGGCAGGAGGCAGGTGGAAAAGAGATCCAGAGAATTTTCTCACCTTGGTAAAAAACACTCTGGTTTTGGAAAGAGATCAAGCTGTTTTCTACTGGGAGGATTTAAAACAATCCAAGGGTTTTTTCCCCCCATATTATTGACAAAGGGGTCTCTAATGATATATCAATTGGCTTAGGGATTATACCTGCTGGGCGGTTCAGTCCTGACATTGCTTCTGACATTGTGATGAGTGTTGTGCTTTCCACTGATCTTGGGGCGTAGGGACTCTTCTGGCTGTGGCTATCAGAAACCTTGCACCATATGCATGAAGCGGAGAAGCAATGAGGACCCACCAGCACTGGCCAAGGCTCTTCCAAAATGCGTATTCCTCACCTCCCCACCATCACTTCATGCTAGAGAGGAGCTGTGGGAAAGTAAAATGAGAGGGAGGTGCTGGTAAAGAAACTACATGAAAAATGGGGATGGCTCCTCTTTTCATCAGCAATCAAGGACGTGACTGTCAGTGTCTGTAGCTGTTTCTTCCCCTGCCTGGGTGTAAGCAGCCGTTCACCATCTGTTTTGGCACCTGTGTACAAAGAGCACAACAGTAGTCAACATTAGAAATCAGCACCCAACATTAAGAGCCTTCATCCACTGCTTGGAGAGTTTCATTTCAGGGAGGCCAACCAGATGTTCCTCACAGCAAGCAGGTATGCTCACAGGGACGTGGGAACAAGGAAATTCTGGAATACGAATTTCACAGGGAGGAGGCTGTGCAAAGGCAAGTCTTGTTCCCAGCCAAGATGCTGTAGGTTTAGCTGTGTGATCAGGGCTTTGTGAGTGCCAGGGCTCAGCATAAGCTGCCAGGCTGGATTCTGAGCCTTTCCTGGGAGCTGCTGTTGGTTTCCTTTTAAACAGAGTAGAGTATCTCACACAACACAAGCTATGGGACCTTGAGAGGCAGAAATGCAGCCCTCCTGCCTGGTTCTTGGCAGGTAGAGAATATTTTGGGGGTTATAGAGAAAGCAGGCCTGTCTCCATGGGGAGTTGTGGAACCTGGAAAAAACCTTTCAAATTAATTTTGTGCCATTGAAATATAACTGCCTGTGTGTTGTTGAAGAGAAAAATCTTTTTTTGTGCAGATTCTTCTCTGCAATAGGGTTGTGTGTCACTTAACTGAGCATCTGGAGCCCTGGTAGGGGGAGTGCTGGGTTGGCTTGCTGTTAATGGGCATGTATGCATGCAGCTGTGCTAGCTGGTCCAGAACTAAATGCTCTGTCATAATGTTGTACCAAAAAACAGTGTTGGGCAAACAAAATCGCTGTCATCAGAGCAAACAGAAATGATATGGTAGTGTAAACTGTAGGTGAGATTAAATCATTCATTCTTTAATGCCTCTAGGAGCAGGGAACAAAATCACCTGCATGTTCTTAAAAATTGCTTACATATAGAGTACCACTCACGAGCTACATGCAAGCCAACTGCAGTCTGCACAGACTGGTGGTCTTTGGGAGCCAGAACTGTCTTTTTGTTTTGGTATTTGTCCAGTTATTTAGGGAAGCGGGTCTCTAATTTGCACCTCAGGTTGGTAAATGTTCCAATGAGCCAATGCACAAAGACTATGGAGGTATTTTTAAATCACAGACAAATCTAAGAAAATGTGTTGTGGTTTAACCCCAGCTGGCAACCAAGCTCCACCCAGCTGCTTGCTCACTCCCCCCCCCCCCCAATGGGATAGGGGTGAGAATATGAAGAGTAAAAGTAAGAAAAGTCATGGGTTGAGATAAAGGCAGTTTAACAGGGAAAGCAAAAGCCACGCACACAAGCAAAACAAACCAAGGAATTCATTCACTGCTTCCCATCAGCAGGCAGTGGTTCAGCCATCTCCAGGACAGCAGGGCTTCATCACACATAATGGTGACTTGGGAAGACAAACGCCATCACTCCCAACGTTCACCCCTTCCTTCTTCTCCCCCCAGCTTTACATGCTGAGCATGACGTCATATGGTGTGGGATATCCCTGGGGTCATTTGGGGTCAGCTGTCCAGTCTGTGCCCCCTCCCAGCTCCTTTTGCATCCCCAGCCCCTCGCTGATGGGGTGGGGTGAGAGGCAGAAAAGGCTTTGGCTCTGTGCAAGCCCTGCTCAGCAGGAACGAAACCATCCCTGGGTTATCAATGCTGTTTTCAGCACAAATCCAAAACATAGCCCCATAGTATCTACTGTGAAGGAAATTAACTCTACACCAGTCAAAACCCGCACAAAACAGCAATCTGCTGGTGGAAGATTTATGCATAGAGAAAGGAGTAGGTTCACAAATAGGATTCTGGTGCTTTCTTGCAGGGGTCTTGCCACACTAATGCACGTTGTTCAGGCTCAGGAGCAGGTGCAAATGCACTATAACATTTATGCTCCCGCCGTCTCGTCCCAGAATATGAAGATGTGGGTTGTGATGGCATTTCACATGTCCCTGTCACAATAACCTCATTGACTCTCTAGGTGGCTATATTCCTATAGATATTCCTACTTGTCAGTAGATGGCACTATTTCTATTGCCTGTCCATAAATAGGGCCACGTCGCTTTTTCTAGAGCTCCCTGTAAGGCTGAGTATGAGGGGGGAAATGAGGCTCCCCCAGGGAAAAGCATTTCAGGGACCTGTGGCCAGGGCTGCTAGAGTCAGGACTGTGGAGGGACCAAGTGAAAATGGAAATCCTCCTTCCCGGAGAGCAGCGTTCTCGTTTCAGTTAGTTCCTGCAGCTGGCAGCCTATGGGCTGTGTGGATGAGGTACCTCTTTTGGGCGAGCACCCCTGCTCCTAGGGTCTGTCATCCTCTCTCTTCTCCTAGAGTCTGATCTTGTCTCCAGTGCAGTCAAATGAGAGTGTTAATGTTTCCATCTGGAGCAAAGTAGGACCTCAGGAGCTTAAGCAGAGAAATGGAGGCTCCCTGCAGGCAAGCAAAAGTTGTCAACCTTGCTCTATGCCCATCCAGCCACACCATGATGGGCTGCTGTGATTTCATCCAAAGGAAAGTCCACTAGATACCAGAAAGCTTTGAGGTCCCCAAGAGGGTCTCTGCTCCACATCTCCTTGCACTTGTGCTTGGGACTCCATCGTCACCATGCTGGCCCAAGCATGTGAACTAAGCCAGACTTGTGGGCCCACATGCACCCATCTGCAGATATCAAAGTGATCATGAGGGGCTTATGTTTGGATAGCATGAAAGTGCCAGGTATCATCCATGAGGTTATAAAATAATACACTTTCTCTACCCCTGTGTTCAAATGAGCTCAAATTCATCCCTCACCATTTTCTCCTCTGAGCTCCTTTTATGCTATTCTAAAACTATATAATTTGCTGTCAGCAGCTCCTCGATTTGTTTAGGCTCCACACCAGCATTACGTTTGAAAATTATTTCAGGCTATTTGATCATCGTCACTTATACAACGTGGATCCCAGCTCCTCACCTACAGGACTTTCAGTTATGCAGGCTGTATGGCTTGCTGCTTCTGAGCACATAGCCCAGTTTGCGTAGGGGAAAGGCGTCAGTGTGTGCAAGCGGATAAAATAGAGTCCCGCGTCTTGGATTGCTTCCATGCCCTGTGGATTTATGATGCACATCTAGCAGAGTGACTCCCAGATGGGTCTATGGACTGCATTTTAACGTGTTCCCTTAGCATTCAGATTTACTGCTCTGCATTAAAATAGTCAGCCTCTTAATTGGAGAGAGCATCCTGGGATTAAAGCCCAAAACAACCATCGGAGTGCTATAAAACTCCTTTAAATAGTCCTACCCAGCCATTTCTTCATTAGGTAATGACTAGCTAGAATGTTCCTGCCTTCGTTTTCAGACCTCATCGTTAATGACCTCAAAACAGGTGAGACTGCAGCTTCGTGAGATACGGGAGTTTTAACATAATCGCTTTGCACTCAGCAGCCATTAGGTCAACAGAGCTTTACTAACATGCTGTGTGTTTACACAGCTTCCAACAGTTCAAAAAGCCAAAGGAGGATCACAAGTCTATCTTCAAGCCAAAGGGGAAAAAGATTGACACAGGGTTGTAATCATCAGTGTCTGAAAAAAACCTTCTCATCTGTTTTTAAGCATGTTCAAACAAGACGTGACTCTTTGTTCAACAGGGGTGCAGGGAAGGTGGGCAAATGCCATTCTTGTGGTTTAATTAAGGACCTCAATGAGGATCTAACGAACACAATGTGAGTTGTGCCTAGTGGGTCTTGTATGTGTGTCGGGAGGGAGGTAAGGAGGAAGGGAGGAAAGGAGGGGGGATACCGGGGAGGGTGGAAAGGGTGTGGGATGTAAAGGACGGTGTGTGGCAGCTGTTCACAGCAAATACTATTCTAGCTCATGGCTATGTGTTCCAGCCCTGTTGGAAAATTACATCTAAATAACAGATCACGAAAGAGCAACCCTGACAAGGCCTGTAATTTAGTCCCAAGAGGAAATTCTTCATTCATCAACTGTACAAGAGACTAAATTAGTTCTCTGCTGGACGAGGCTTTGCTGGCAGTTTGCTCTGTGGGTCAGCCCTACCTTCAGAGCAGGTCCCACTGGGGAGCTGCTCCTGCCAGGGACAAACCCACTCCCAGCCCATCGTACCAAGAGGGACACCACTCTTGCAGTGCAGCCCAGGGCAAGTGCTTCATTCTCACATGTGTTTTGGTGTTTTGGGGGAGCAACTGGCACTGTCTGAGGTTGTTGGACAAGATAGTTGCAGTGAGGGTGACAGCATCTTGCCCAAGGTGGAGCGTCACCTGGAGGCAGCTCTCCCTTCCCACCCAGGGCTCCTTGTGGTGGACTCTGTTGTTCGGTTTAGAAATGTTGTGGTTTAACCGGGTACGCAGCTGAACACCATGCAGCCGTTTGCTCACTACCCCCCGCCGCCACTGGGATGGGGGAGGGAATTGAGGAAAAAAAAAATATAATTCACAGGTTGAGATAAAGACAGTTTAATAGGTCAGAAAAGAAAGGGAAAATAATGATAATGATAAAAGAATATACAAAACAAGTGATGCACTATGTAATTGCTCACCACCTGCCGACCGATGCCCAGACAGTTCCCAAGCAGCAGTCGCTGCCCCCCAGCCAACTCCCCCTGGTTTCTGTACGGAGCAGGATGTCATATGGTATGGAATAGCCCTTTGGCCAGTTGGGGTCAGCTGCCCTGGCTGTGCCCCCTCCCAGCTTCTTGTGCACCTCCTCGCTGGCAGAGCATGGGAAGCTGAAAAGTCCTTGACTAGTGTAAGCGCTACTTAGCAACAACTAAACCATCAGTGTGTTATCAGCATTATTCTCATACTAAAGCCCAAGCTACACCAGCTACTAGGAAGAAAATTAACTCTATCCCAGCTGAAATCAGGACAAGAAGGAGAAGGAAGGATGCTCTCCTGCCATAGCAGGTCTGTCACTGGAAAGCCCCTACACAGCTCACTGTGTGTGCTGGTGTAAGGTCTCTGCTTTCTCGTGCTGCCCGGACAGGCAGCGAGCACCCAAAGGGCTTCCTGGCCAGAATAGCTGGAACAACGCCGACCTCCATAATCTGTCGGGCCCCCTTCCTATATGGATAGGTACAAAGATATGGGTGCGTTCCTTTTTCTCATTGCAGTAACAAATTTTTAAAAATGACAACTTGGTAGATATCCCATTAATGCTTCCCTTGCACAGAAAAGCAAGGTTTGTTAGGTTTAGTTTCTTCTTTACAACAATTGCTATTTTTTGGGTGCAGTTAGCAACCCTCCCATTTCTAGAGGCCTGGGGTGTGGGTGTGGGAGAATAAATCAGAGACATCAAATCTGTAAGAGGTGTACTGGGCACTTAAAAGTACATCAAGTGTACTTTTTTTCTCTTTGTGCTTTGCATCTGGTTCTGCCACTTTTCAGTCATGCTAAGAAGTATCGTTCTCCAAGAGACACCCTATTTGTATTGGGAACTCACGAAGGCATCCATGGAAAGTCAGGAATTCTTCAGGATCCGTCCCAAATCATAACCATGTTACAAAAGGACAGAGTACATAAGCGCAAGGGGACCAGCTCTGCCTGCTCAGGTACCTCTGGAATGCTCTGCCTGTACATTAAGTTCCCTGTGTTTAGAGACATTCTGCTATTCTAATGCAAGTCATGGGCTAGTTTGCATGTTCAAAAGTTTATTCTTGGTAATACTTTCTTCATCATCACCTATAATGTTCAGTACTTCTGCCCAGTATCTTCTTTAACCTATTGATCAGTTCCAAGTGTTTTCAGGATAGTACAAAAAAATCCTTATAGATAATTACAAATTATTTCTGCCAGCCTATGCTTTGTTTATGTCTGGAAATATGGGGACTTACATCCGCTTAGAAACAAGTTGGTCATCTGCACATCCTTTTTCCTGTAGCTATTAAATCCTGTTTTGATGGTCTCTTGGTATTTGGTCACGGTGATTTTCTGTAGCAACACATCTCCAGGTTAGTTATATGTGAAGGCATTGCCTTTTTTTTCCTTTTTCTTTTTTTCTGCCCTTTTAGTTTCAATGACTTTTTTTTGCTGTTGTGTTAAGGTATGCAAAATACACATGAGGTGCTCCCCACCCCCTCCCACTCTTTAGAGGAATGCTCCTGTCACATCCCCACTTATTTGCTGTATGTGAATGAAACACCCCACCCTTTTCAGACTCTCTGCAGAAACTTCTTTGCTGCTTGTCATTTCATTTGGCCTTCCTGAATCCCACACCCTCTTCTGAACCTATTACTTGCTGTTCTTCAGAGATAAGGGTATGTTAGCAAATACAGTGAACAGTTTCCCTTTTGGTCTGAGAGGTAAATCAATATTTAAGGTCTTGTAGGATTTTTTTCCTTTAGGAGGAGAAACAGATGACACAAGCCAGGTATGCACCTTGACACAACCTGGTTTTTTTACAAAGAATACTCATGACTGCTTGAGCCCCAAACACAACAGGAGCATAGAGTGGAAAGTCCTGTTGCTCGCCGCATTCGAGGCTGTTCTGCCAATCATTTGTGAGCCGCAGGGAGCCCTGCTGCCCTGCAGCCCATCATCTGTTGGGTTTGCTCCTTTCTCTGCCATGCACCCCCTTCCTGACCATGCCAAGCAGGGCTCGCACCCAGTCAGTTGGAGTCAGGGTAACCACCTCTGCCCAACCATTTGTCCCCAGATCAGACCTGGGCAGGGACAGGTGGCTCCTATTGTTCCCAGCTACCTCCCTGCATAAATGACTTTCTCTTTTCACATACACACACAAAAAAAGAGACATCTGACACCCACTGGCTTTGTGCAAAGCTATTATTTACTATAGACCAATGACCCAGTTGAAGGCAGCCATTAACTCCTTTCTCATTAAAGAAACTATTAGAATATGTTCGGCCGGGTTTTCTGTCACATCCTTCATACCTCTTAGTATTTTATTTACTTATTTGGCTCACTGTACCAGGTATGGAGATTTTTCTTTCAGCTGTTTAAGCTTAGTTCTCCCTGGCCACAGGCAATGGCAGGTAATGTATACGCCAAATGCAGGTATGAGTAATTTTCCATTGTACTTTGTAGTAGGCATTACCTACGCTTGACATCAGTGAATTTTGCCTTCCCATTTACCTGCTTGTCCCAGGCTGTTCTGAGTTTCCCTGTAGTCTTCCCTGGTGTTAATGATACTAAAACACTGGTTCTCATCTGCAAATGTTGCTATCTCAGGGTTGACCCATTTTCTGGAGAAGAGGTATGGCTGTATGAAAATACACTAGCTTTGCCTGGAAGACTGTTCCTGGGCAAAAGTCATTTATAGGGCTGTCCTCTCTAGGACTGAGGCTAAGCCCAGGGCTCTTCTGGTGTGTAATGAGCTGTGTAACGTGGCATTTTCTCTGCTGAGATAGCAGAGGAAAGCTGTTTTGTCAGTGTAATGCAAGGGAACAGAAGTGAAGTCTCAGGAAGCAGGATGTGTCTGGCTCAACTCTGCAGCCCAGTCAATCTGCGGGACTTTGCAAAGTCCCACCGCAGTTTCTCACCCATTCCCACCTCTCCCCATCTCATGGGTTGTCCTGAGGTTTAACCATCGGAGAGACATCATCTTTCTTTTGTACTAAAAGAAAGACTCTTCATTACATCTACATGAAAAAGACCTAAATGGAACAAAAGTGACCTATATGGAGCTGTATGGCAGCGCTGCAGCACTGAGGATAAGTTACAGTGTCTACTCAATGCTTCACAGATATTATAATGCTTACTAAATGCAAAGCATTATTATTACTACCAACGGAGATGGCAACAAACCTTCTTGTGTCCTCAAAGTTGCATTGTTTTTGTATTGTCTCATACCTGGCAAATCTAACTGTGGTACCTTATGTTGCTTTCTTTTTTTCCAAAAGTATTGGTTGAACTATGAAAAATGTAGTGGTTTCATCTGAAGGTCATGCAGCCCACAAAGCACTGAGAGAGTGCTTCTGAAATTCAGTTCTTCACCACATTTATTGCACTTTCACTTTTGCATTGGCCATTCAGGAGAAAATGAATATCCCATTTCATAAAACAGCAATCAAGGGCACAATTTTCGCTTCCCTCTTAGAGTTACTCGATAGAGGAATAGGGTGCAACAGCATCTTCACTGGGTATTGAAGTAAAATGGTAAAGGCGTGTTTTAGTTTTTAATTGAGAGGGAGGAACTGAGTCCTGGGATGCTGAGACTAGTGCTGCTGAAGGTCACATACCTTCTTGTCATGGGGCTGAGACCAGATCTCCTAAATACTGACCTCTGCTCCCACTGTAAGAGCACTCTTCCTTTCAAGACAGGAGCTGGTGAAAGCTGATCTTGCATGTCCAGGTGAAATTGTTACCTAGAAGCTCCTTGGAAATTATTCCTTTTGCTGGGAACAGCTGAGGACAATATCTGGTTTCCGTGCTGTTCTTTTGGTATTAAAGTAAAAAAAAAAAAAACAAACACCTGGGAAACTGTTTAAGCTGCTGACTCATAACCATACCCGTTACATGGCTAGCAGCTTTCATCTCAAATTGCTTTACAGTGTGGACCAGAGGTTGTCCTCAAACTGAGGCCTGAAAAGTAAGCACTGCTTGCTAATGGATAGAGCAACACCAGTAACCCCAGCAACCCCAGCACTTTCAGAGCACATTTCATCAGTGTGTGCATTGCCAGTGGCTAGAGGAGCAGCAGCTGGGTGCCTGCCATCCAAATCCAGGAGCTGAGCCCTGCAGGGGTTGCCTCAGTGGCTATCTCTGGCTGGCACATTATTTTGTGGTATGGCTTCACCTCAGGTTTTCTTCATTTGTGCAAAAGTGACAGAATCCTGGAGTGTAATTTATAAAGGCTGAAAAGTGCCCAGCTGGTGTCAGCTCTGGTCCCCGTCCAAGAGGGAGTTCATGAACTGGTGAGCTTGTAACTGGCCCCAAAGCCTGTAAAAATGCTATGCAAAAACAGTCTGTCAACTCCTAGCAGTGCAACGACGTTTCACCATTAAGTGACTAAAATTTATTTTCTCTTCTTCCTCTTCTTTTCATCCCAGGACACTGCTACGCTTTTAATTGATTGCTTAAAAAAGGTGGCAAGTCAAATCCCTGAGGTGACATTTCTGGTTCCAGGCTAAAAGGCCGTTGGCTGGGACACATGCACAGCACTTCAGGGACTTAGATAGATCTATTTGTATTTGGTTATTTATGTCTGGAGGACCAGACTGTCTCATAAGGAGTTCTCCAAAGGGAGACAGAAGGGGTGCTCCTGAGAAGCTTATAGCCCATGCAGACACCAGGCAGACTACAGCACAGTCATGTTGCTTAAAATGTGGTGGAATAGGCAATAGTGAAAGTCTGTGACAGTAGGAACTTGGGGAAAGATTTTCTGTCCTTGTACCTGGTGATGTGACTGCAGCCTTTTCTTTTAAAACTCTCAACATATTTAATAGCCGCAAAGGATAAAAGAGTATCTGTTGCCTTCCAGCTTACACTGGAAGTTTATCTGGGCAGCACCTACAGCATCTAAATCTATGAGAGCTCACTTCAGCTTCTGGGTGGTAAAACAGCATATATGTGATTTCCTGAAGGGGATCTGAATGGCTTATGGGGAATCACGTGGGAAGGGACTAGAGGAACTCCAGTGTTTTGCTCAGTTGGGATTCCCATGCTCTTCTGCCTCCCCCTTTTGCCACACCATTGCAAATGTACGTAGTAAAAACAATAGTGATGACCGAGGCCATGTCAATAATAGAAACACTTTACAATGTGTGCTATAACAGTAAAAGGCTCCTTGCCTGAACACAGCTATACAAGGAAAGCTGTACTTTGTAGCTGCACGCTGTGAAACCACCCTGCCACTCACCCCTAACAGGCTGCAGAGAGGGTAACATGTGGGTAACATTCATCTGCGTAGGGGACGGGGCAGCCCAGCCCAGCCCAGCCCAGCCGCTGGCCTCCCTGCCCAGGACAGGGTACTGCTGGGATTTGGGAGTACAGCTGCGCCGGAGACAGCCAAGCCGGGTTGCTCGCATCCTGGTCAATTGAATGATTGCTGTGGCAAACAAATCCCCTGAGCAGCTTGAAAAAAATCTCAAGTAACTCATTCATTTTTTCAAGAGTTGCTGTGAAACAAATGCTGCCTTTAACTGTGGGGAATAAAGGAGGTAACCATATCTGCTTGCATATGAAAGACATAGACACTGTGGACTTATAATTGCATGTGCTCATGTTTAGCATCATTATCTTCTCTCATTTTATCTTTTTTTCCATGAGAGCTTGCCTCACAGGGCCTTTCCACTGCCAAATCTGTTGCATTTGCGTTCGAGCACTTTAACAAGACAGAAGTATGTGTCAGTATCTGCAGCCTGGACTGCAGTGACAGCTCTTGATGGATTGTGCTCTCCTATGTCCTTTTGTGATCCCATATGTAAAAGGATTATATATATATATATATATATAAAAAAATATATATATATAAAATAATATATATATATATATAATATAATGCATTGCATGAATCAGCCACGGCTCTTTCTCAGCAAGGTCTCTGTTCCCTTCGCACCTGAGGACTGGATCCCTGGGCCAGGGATGTTTGTCTCTGCAGTGACTCAGTGACTTAGAGCATCCTGGGGTATTTAGGCATGCATCTTGCTTTGATTTCAGGGAAGGAGGAGCCTAGTCGTTTTGGAAGGACTCGCAACACCTCTGTCTTGTGAGCATGCTTCCAAAAATTTATGTTCCACATGAGCATGTGGAGAAGCTGGTATTTGTCAGAGTCCAGAGATAAGTCAGCTTTATTGCTGATTATCTCAGATTCACTTTTTAGAGGATGGATTACAGCCATAAGATAGGACAATATTACTGCCGGTTGTTAAAATAAGAAGGGAGGGGAGGGGGATGTTGCTCTTTTGGGGAACAAGATAAGTTTCTTCTAGAGATGGCAATGATTCAAGCAGACTTTCCTATGTGCACTCCGCTCACATGCATTTCCATGACCATAAAGCAAAAAAGCTTTTTACATACAAAAAGGTAAAGGGCAAGGTAAAAATTTTGCCAGCTGGCATTTTTCACTTGATTCCCCTATTTCCAACATCGTTTTGCAAAGCCTGGCTAGATAAGCCTGTAATAAACATGCCCGTGTTTGCATATGTGTATGCATATACGCACAATTTGAACATTGATCCCCAGAGGCTTTGCTAAAATATTGAAGGTTTTACCACCAGATTGCTTACTTTTGAAAGAATGAACTGTTGTATAAACTGGAATCTGCTCTCCATCCCAGAGACATCACTCACTGTGTAAACAGTTAAGAGGATAAGAGGAGATGGTGCTCGGATGCCAGTGCTATATGGCCTCATAATCTGGGAATCAGGAAAGCCACCAAATGTAACTTTTCTCCCTAATCAGGCTAAAAATCAATGTTGTGATAACAGAAATTTCAGCATCTGACAGCTATTTTAAGCGCCTCAGAAAACAAATTCAGTTCTCATGTCTGTCCTTGCAACCCACTGTCTCTAGCAGGGTAAATGAGATTAATTCGAGAACAAAATTTGGTCTCACTTCAAATGAGTCTTTTAACCTAACTTAGTGGCAAAGCCCATGATACTACAGATGAAAATTTGGGTGTTTTTTCAAAATTGGGTACTTTTCAATTATTATTCTTTTCCTCGTTATCATTAATGAGCTTATTAGTGCAACCTGGGGGAGGAAACCTGACTGTACAGTTTGAGATTGTATTCATTTCTTCGCAGACCCTACAGAGAATCAGGCTGTGTGGCTCAGCCAGGGATGTGGTTGGCCAGGAGCTGCGCCTAACAGCAGCCAGGAGAAACCATTTTAGGGGAGAAAAGTGCTCAATAGGCACATAAAAGTTAACCCAAAGCAGTAAAATATAGATTTTATGTCCTGAAGTGTCAAAGGTTTTATGCATTCAAAACCTCTTGTTTACGTTTAAAATACCATTTGTTGCTGTTATATTTCTATAATTTTACCCTTTGTCTCTATTGTGTTTCTTATTTTCCTATAGATAGAGTTTATTCTTTTATTTTATTTTCACTGCATTCATGATGGCAATGCAATCTTGTGTTGGAGAGTGGCACTGTGTAGATTTGTGTTCTGTTGAAAAGTATTCCTTTCAGGTTGAAAGCTCATTGATCTTGCAAGGATAAATAGTTGTTTCAGACAACCTCCCCTGTACTTCTCCTTATTTTATGAGCTTCTATCACCTCCTCTTCTTCATCTTCTCATTCATATTGTCTCTGTCTAGGAAGTTACAGGCATTTGACATTGCTGGTATAGGAAAAGCTATGCAGCCCTCCTAGAGTCGATGCAGGATGCATTCCAGGATCTCTTTTTTCCTCCGTTTGGAATAGGTTATGCCAATATAAAGCAATTAAATATTAGGGGGAGTTAAGCTTTAAAGTGTGAATCAGTTTTAAGAGAAGTTATACCAAATCTCTTTAGGTTTTCTTGATGTTATCTTCATAAGCTATAGAATTAGGAAGCCTTCCTTTAACCAGAAGAAATAGGAATATCTATTTCTGCTATCAGAACCTCAGGAAAATGCTATTATTAAGGCTGCTAAAGAGAGATTTACATGAATCTCAGACCAAGCTTATGAAAATATAGATGGTATAAATGAATTTGTGTTAATTTTAGGTTTCAGAAATTCATTATTTTTAGTAAAACTTTTGTTTGCACTTGGGCTCACAGGTAGTGAGTGCTTCATTAGTTTTAATTCTAATAATAAACAACATACGTACACTTACGCATACGCATGGGTTGTACACATACACGTGCCTCAAAAGTGGGCCTGGTTTTGAAAGTTTTTTAAATACTTTCCATATAGAGAAAGCAGCAGAATAAATCTAAAAGCTGCACAAACGCAACAGTCATTAATAAACATTATTGCCAATGAACATGCTTCTTCATGAGCTCTGCAGTGTCCACAGCTCCGAGGAGCTACTAATGAACCTTATCTTTGCATGAGATAATGGTTAGGACCAAACAAGAGAGGTGGAGGGGAATTTGACCACCCACAAAACAAATACCATTATCAAAGTGCAACTTATGCTCCAAAGCGAACTTACTTGCTGGAGTGACATTTCTTCTTGGCATTTCATCTGCTTTGCTAGGTGAGGACTGGCGAGTAGGAGGGGAGGGAGGGAGGGAGGAAGGGAGGGGGAGAAAAATAGCCCAGCTGACATTTCAAGCAAGAAAATAACCTCTGTGGGAAGCCAGCTTGCGTGGTGTTTCCACTCGTAACGTGTAATTCACATGCCACTTACTGCAGGTCGTGTGGAGCAGGGTGCGTCGGAAAGGCGAGCAGGGTCCCCATCCCCAGGGTGGGCTGGAGAGGCTCTCGGCAGAGCCGGAAATCAGGGATCAGCCTTGTCAGGTTGCATCTCATCAACAGCAAGGAATGGCAAGAACAGGGATTTCATTCCCACTCAAGATGCCATTGGTTCCTGCCCCCTTGGAACATGAAATCAGCTCAATTGAGTGAAAAAGGCAACACGTTCTTGTGCTGCAAAAGGCCGTGATTCAATCACCCATGACTACTTCTTGCATAACCACGGAAGTCAGCAGTGAATAGTGTTGGCTGCTTCAGGGGGGGAAAAAAATGAATGCTTCAATCTCTCTTGGAGGTCCTGTAGGATTATGAGAGCATTTGGTTTCCCTCTGCATGTTTAAAAGGAACATCTGCTTGTTTGTACCAGCCTAGGAATCCACCTCTATCTTACAGTATCTCTTGAGAGGATACGTGCTCTTATGAAGCAAAATATTTAAGTTGTGATCAGTTACCCATAACAGTGCAAAAGATGGAGATAAAATAAGGTATGGTTCCTCAAGGCACTGAAAAGAGCATCTCACTTCTGTCTCAGAAATGGATATCTAGTCACAGCACTGTCGTCTTCTCCATGAGACCCAGTCAGCTCCCAGGTCCATTGGGCATGAGATTTTCCTGCCTTGACTCCCACAAAACTGCAAAAAAACCAATGATAGCATATGCCAGTAGAAAACACAATAATGTTTTTCTGTGCTAACAGATAAGAAGGAAAATGCGGCTTAAACTTTCAAAACACCACCAAAACAAAGGTGAAATTAGGGTTATGCACAAGATCACTTGAAGGTATGTTTTGTCTTAAACATATGAGTATTAACTGCTGTATGAGCAGCAATTAGGCTCAGCACAGGTGAATCTGGGGATATTCTGCAGGAAATGTGCCTGGTGGCAGTACAGTACTGTTGCCGCTCACATTATTTCTGCTAAAATAGTGCCCTGTCAACTGAGTGGTAGTGATGCAGCACTGAAGAAAAGAAAACAATATTGGTCTGGAAAAGAAAGTGGACCAGGAATAGCCAGTTTATGCACTTGGTACCACATCTGGCTTCTGCCTCCAGTTCCTCCATGCTGCTTGTAGAACACATAGGTGTTTTTCCACTCCCTTATTACAGATCTCAATAACATGTGAATATCAAATCAACCTGAAATTTCTAATGCATCTCATTGCCTTTGGACTCTAAAGCTCTGCCATCATTCAGTTGCTTATAATGTTATGATGTTATGTTATAATGTTATGTTAAAGTAAAGGGCTGCCGCAGTATTTTAGTGGAATGTAATTCTGTTCTATCTTCATGAGTTTATCTAGATGACAGCGATGGGCTGCCATGGCAGTCAGCTTGTGGATTTGGACCCCAGTAATTAATATTACTTCAAAACAAAACATCATCCATATCCCAGGGGTCTTCCACTGGGCTGTGTCATGCCCAGTGCTCTGTGAAATGTCGTGACGCGTGGTACAGTGTTGTAGGAAGTTGCTCACCAGTGGGGCTTGCTGAAGTATGCATTGTGGAAGTTACCACAAACTGAGTCCCCTTCATGGATTCATGCAGTCGTCATGAATCTTTCTTTACTTGAGTAAATGTTCATGATATTCAAAGGTCAGGAATTATCTTCTCAATCTTGTTTAAAGTCCTGTTCTGTGACAGTTTTAGAGTTGCTCAAAATAACCTTTAATAGAAAAGAGTTTTAAAAACTGGTAGCTTTCAAAGTTTGCTTTCTCTTTCTATGAAGCAAAAATGTGCTTATAAAATCCTTTCAAGCTTTTGTAAACATTCTTGTACAATTCTAGCTGTTTTCCATTCATTCTTTCACAAATTATGTTTTTTGTCCATAGTAATGGTCAAATGGTTTTCCACCAGGAATATATTGACCCACATGGCTTTGAGAAAGAAGACTACTCTTCAGCTCAGAATGAAATAAAATGACTCCTCATCTCAGTGCAAATATCTTACTTTTATCAAATAAATCAAAAACCACCACTCGCATTTTGTCACAGCTATTACTCAGAAATAGACTGTAAATAAACATACCAATTAGTGTATAAAATGTTTTTGACGAAGAAATAAGAATAATCATCAAGGAATCTGCTGAAGTAGGCAGTACCGACAAAGACTGTATCCCGCTGCTAATTTTTTTTGAAAATGTGATTGAATGAGTTATCGTTTGGGAGAAATAAACTTCATTTGTTACATCTGTTAGATATTTTACAAGCCTCCACTATCCCAGTAGCTGCAAGTATGTTATAGTTTAAGAAAAAATATACTTTCTCTGGACAACTTTCAAATTAATCTTGTCTGCAAGGAAATTGGGCTTCTTGCATTTCTGCAATTCTTCACCCATGAAAGGCAGCAATGAGAATATAATGAAAACCTCTTCATCTCTCTAATTAAACATCTTGTGACCAAAGAAGAGAGCGGTAGGAGGGGAAATACCCAACCCAGTTAGGTAATTGCTGATAATCACAAACCTGCTCTTGGTGCTTGAAAATCTGCAGGCTGAGGGCTTAATACCTGCGTGGCTGCCTGGGGCTGCCTGGGACCAGTTATCTCATCCGCATTCTGCAGCCTTGCGTGAGGGTGAAGGGGAACCACCACCCTGCATGCAGAAACACGGCCCTGCAGGGAGATAACAAGGTATCCGCCAGACAAAGAAAAGCCTTTGTACAAGAGCTGTGGGAGCGCACGAAGGCTGGGCCATGCTTGTGTTGCCCACTCTGCTGTTGAGCACCCATGGGGCTGCCAAGGGGCTCTGAGGGCTACACAGCATATTAGGGACAGTCTCTGCTTTTTAGGTCCAGAGGTTTATTTTGCAGATGGGCTGAAAATCTATGGTAACAAATGATCACATCTATGGGATGTCTGGGCATCTCTGCCACACCTTGGTGGTTTCCCATGAAAGGTGAATGTGTTTGGATATGTGTTTGTAGCCTGTGATGTTGCAACATGCCACCTGGCTCTCCAAGAATGGCAGGACAGTGTGGAGGATTATAGATCTGTTTATGCCTTGCAGTCAGCAGAGCTGCTGTACCAGGTACCAGATAAAGAGCGAAACAGTGGTGTCATCATAGAATCATAGAATCATTTAGGTTGGAAAAGACCTTTAAGATCAAGTCCAACCATTAACCTAGCACTGCCATTCCACGACTAAACCATGTCCCTAAGCACCTCATCTTACCAGTATATATCATTAGAGTGCAGAAGCAAATAAGTGAGAATATCTTAAGGATATAATTTGGCAAATGCCTCAATGAAGAAATGAATGAGGACATTTGATGGAAGTAACCTGTAGTTTTACCCAAACTGTTAAGATCTTCAGGCTGCTCACCTATGTTAAGAGTAACTCAGTAGGACTTATTTACAGACATTCTTGAAATAAACACAGAAAATTACTCTAGATTTCTATCTTCCTTTTCATAAGCATCCTTCCATCTTCCATAACTCTGTAGCAGTCATATTAGGAGGGAACCCAGCTGTCCAGGACACTTCTGTAGTGCCCTTAAACATCGTTGTGAATCCTGAAGCAGAGCTGCTAAACTGCACAGAACTGAATGACAAAAGTATTCTGGTTTTGCACATTTAATCAAGGAACTGGGAGAAGGTGCTGTTGGTGGGTTATTCAGGCCCTGCTAATGCCATTCCCTACATGGGAGGGACACAGATGTCCCGATGCTGCTGTTTTCACCAGTCAGTTGACCTGAGGAAGACAGATATGGCCAATTTGGGGAGCAACTTTCTGCAGGGACTTTTTTCGCAGCGGTTTTGCTCAGTCACCAGAGGGCAGACATCTACAGTTCCCCTTCAATTCTGCATCCTTCTCATCCTCGTGCAGATAGTAGGCTCACCAGGGCAGGTTGGTGACTTGTCAGCCATGATACTTGAAATGAGAAGGTGAATCTTAAGAAAGCAAACAGTAACCCCCTCCCATCATTTCTGACCATTCTGGCGAGCCTGTGGCATTGAATAAGATACCGTTGATCCTCTCAAGGGAAGGAAAAACATTGTCCTCTCTGGAGCGATACTGTAGTGGTGATAGGGAGGCAGATCCAATCTTCTGTATAAATCAATGTCGCTGTTAAGCAGATCCCTCTCACGGTGTTAAATATCCTTTAGTCAAGCACAGAAACAATAGTACTCAGTCTTAGAGAAGATGAGAAAGTACCAAAAATAATAGTAAGGGGTTTTTTTGTTTTCCAGCATAAATAATTTTCATCGCACAATTGGCACTGAATATTCTGTACGTCTCAGAGACATTTCTTTGACTCCTTTATCTGCAGAATTCCTTTAAAGTTTAACAATGCAGAACTAATTTGGATGACTCAGTAGCACGAAAATTGTTATTTTAAGTGCCAAAAAGGTATTTTCCCTGTGGATTTTCTAGCACTGAGGCAACGTTCTGAATGTTTTGACTGCTACTTTGTCTGACAATGTAAACAGACAGGAATAATTTAATGATTAACTCGTTATCCTTGATGCATGCCTTGATGTCTCATCTTGTTATTAACAGTTTGCCCATGTTTTGAAATATATATATAATATGAAGCAGAGCTAATATTGCTCTGGAATGCTCTTTAACACCATTCCACAGCTTTTTCTACCCACTGGCTGAGCTTGGTCAGCAAAGATGCTCTCTATTAACATCCCAGCAACTCGCTCTGGCACTTTCAGCTATATAAAATTAAACCTGCTAATAAGAAACTGTTAATCAAAGAACTTGAATATGTGCATAAGTCCATCCTTATTCAGCCTCCTATTTAAGCATATGCTTAACTTTAGTACACACTTGCAAATTTTGCTTAAAGCAGCCCAACTCTCTTTTGCTGGTTGGGTCTTTGAAATACTTTCCAGCACCATATTCTGTTTCTGTCGTCTTTAATAGTTACCTGTCCGTCATTGCCATTTCCACACACGTTCCTCCTTGAAAAGCCTTTTGCAGAAGACTGCAGCCTGATAAAAGATCTTGGAAAAATCACGTTTGTCTTTGAGCACGAGTGCCTTCTTGTTTTCCATACAAACTGGAATGTCAGAAAATAACAGAACACTTTTACCATCAGGGAGAATCTTTAATGCATTTTCTCCCCAAAATTTCAGCGTGATAATATCATTATGTGCCATTATTTTTTCTTCACATTTGTTGCATTTCTGAGATGATGTGTGCGCTGCCTGTGAAGGACTGAGTCCATTTTACATAATATTAATTCATCACATTAGCATCCAAACAGCTAACTGGATAGGCAGCGTTAGCAGAGCCTCCACTGTGAGTGACCCCAACGGGGAGGAAAATCCTAAGAATATCTCTTCCTGGTCCTTGGAAAAACATTTAAAAAATGCATCCTCTGCTAGTACTGTATGAATTGATGCACCTGAAAGCAATCAGCACATGAAAAATGGAAACTTTGACATTAAAATGAGCAGTAAAATAATCATAAAAGCTGTAATAGGCAAAACTCTAACATACATATCCATTTCCAGCAGATGGTGGCATTAGCAATTTCTGCATGTGCTGTGTTGTCCTCCAGCGGAGAATTGCCCTGCTCCTGACGTCAGCTCTCCACTTTATGCGAATTCAAACTGGTGAAACAAATAACAGCAGTACATTTATTAGCACGTTTCCTCCAGAAGCCACTAATAAAAAAATGCTTCCCCTGACATTTCCATTCTACACCAACCAACTTCACAACTGTTACAGTAATTCGGGCAAGTGAAATGAAAAAGAAATGACCCAGCTTGATTTAATTCCTTTAATCTGGCAACTCCCAGGCAATGGCCAAAAAATTTAAAATGTAGAAAGATGAACACCACTGAATAGTTGAACGCACAGCATCTTCTTTCCAAACACACTGTGATATAAATATCAGTTGTCAAAGAAAGCAGCGCCTGCTCTTATTTTGTGATATTTCACCTAGGTCCTTCTCTTATGCTATTAGGATTTCCCCTTTACTTTGGTTTCCTAATAACTCAGGCTGATAAAAATGTGTCTTTTTTGCATCTGAGAAGATGAGGCACCATAGCTCCTTCCCATGTGCAGACAGTAGCACTGCACCTTGGGGGTGGGATGTGGGTCTGACAGAGGGAAACCAGACTGCCCAGGGGGGACGCAGAATTAATTATTTTTATTTTATCTTGTCTACAGTATGGAAAACTCAAAGTAAAAGAGAAAACTACACAGACAGTAAGCACCAGCCCCTCCCCTCCATCCACAGGTACCATTATCTGTAACTGAAATGAATGCATGAATACAAATATGCACTTATTTATGTTTGCAAAGTTTGCGCAAACACCCTTGACTGGAAAGTAGGAGTCTCGTATTCCAAAAGCACTTTTCCATGGCAAATGTGAACATCTGCTGCAGAAACGTGAAATCACTAAAACTATCTTGATTAAAGATGAAATGAGAAGTCTCAGCTACCTTTTGGCGAGAAACCATCAGAGACCTGGTATCTTTTAAAGGACTTTAAAGGCACTTTAGCTTTGTGGGAACATTAAAGGAATGTAAACTGTGCAGGAACTGTGGAAAACCACATTGGGTGCATCTTCTTCAGACACATACTGTCTTCTCCAGCATCAGGCCTGTGTCCATTGGTACACTTAGTATCTCTGATGGCTCTCCTCATCCTTCTTGCCTGGCTGAGAAAATCTCCTGCTCTGCCTGGGAGAGGAAGCTGGGGTAAAGGCTGGGGGCAATGCCCCTCTCTGGGCCCAAAGGGCTGAGCAGAGGAGCAGAGGTGTTAAGTGTGACCCAGTGCCAGATTAACTCCAACTGAACTGCTCCCCTCTCCGCAGGTGGGAAGACAGTCCGTCACAGACAAAGCCTGATGAAAATGCATCTGGAGTAGCTGAGTGTTTGTATTGCATTATCTTCTGGCACGGCCTCTACTGTATTTATTCTTCCGCCCACCTACCTTCCACAGAATAGGGATGTATGCAGTCACCGATCTTATCACTGCCACGCTTTGATCCAGCTGGGATGTTAGGGCCTTTGGGAATTCCCCACGTTTGATAATTCCTGATAGTTACTTTTAAGAAAATACCAGCTGAAGGATGGGGAGGGATTCTTCAAATTCCAGAAACTGAGTGAATGGTGGAATTTATCAGGCGCTCGAGCCAGATTTCCTTGGAAAGAACACATTTATTTTGAAGTGTCACATTTTCATTGTATTCAGCAAGCAATATCACTTAAGGCCAAAGAAACCCAGTCAAACAGGACATTACTAGCATTTTTAATAAGCACAGGAGCTGGCCCTGATAAAAATATTATGAGACATATCTAAACTATGAATAGCTAAGGATCTGGTTTATCCCAAGTGGTAATTCATTACCCCTTTATGTTTAGCTTTCGAAATACCACCTCAAGAGAAATTTGACCCCAAGGAAATCTATTTCAGGAATGTGTGTGGCCCCCACCCCAGCAGGCTATGACTGTCTTACCACCTTTATTGTATTTTTCTCACAACTCCACTGCAAGGTAGGGCCCAGCTATTACCCCTACTTTACGAAGAGCAAATTGAAAAACACATGCGTCTCGCTCACATTAACATCTAAACTGTGGTGGTAAAGCGACTTTCCCAAGGTCGAGGAGGAAGTTTGTGGCAGAGCGGCTCATGAGACGGGGCACCCGGTGTGCTCCACACCTGTCCGAACCCAGGGGTAATTTTCTACTCGCAGGGTGCGGCTTCCCAGCCCCCGGTAGTAGCCAGGTTACGGGACTGTCAGAAGGTGTGTGTGTGTTTGTTTGTTTTTCCATGGGTAGCATCAGGAGAAAATATCCATCATCTCCCGAAACCAGAGGCATTCCTGAGTGAAAGTGTGGGCGGCTGCAATGTCACGCCGCGGCTCTGGGGAGGTATTTGCTGTGGGTTGCACCGAGGCTGTGTCCAGCTGGGCCCGCGGCAGGTTTGGGCTTGCAGATGTGGAGTATCTTGCTGTGGCTTTGTCTGGCTCTTTGGGGGGAAAAAAAAAAGAAAAAAAAAATCATCTCTACAGCCGCTTGTAGCTGGTGTGTTGATTTCGTTGGAGAGATATTTAAGCCCCAGATGAACTAATTCAGAAGATTTAAGATCCAAGAGGATCATCAGGAAATCTGTTCTGATCTCCCAGGAAAGCCAGGGCTCTCTGCCCTGTAGTTCCTGGGTGAAGTCTCTGGTGGCAGGGGTGGCTTTGGGTTTGTGTCCCCCCACCTGCCTTCATGCTCCTGGCTGCTTTGTGGACTTTCCTATATCCTGGAATGTGGGAACTGGGCATGAGGGTAGGAAAACTTGATTTATTCTGATAAAGGCAATGTGCTATGGGGAAATAAGATAATTGGAATAGTTGATCAAATACCATACACAAGAAAAAAAAAAAAGAAAAAAATACTGTGATTTTTAAAGGGCTCTTTTTCGTGTCGTTCTTACCTCTGTTGCCATAGGGCAACATGTTCAGGAGCACTTAGTGCTGGTCTAAAGGCTTCCCTGAGAGTCAGTGCTTTTTTTTTAGGAAAGAACTTATATTCAAGCTATTGAAAATATTTATTCCTTTATACATGGCAAAGAAAATAGGGGTTAGAGGGAAGAAGAGCAAGTGGTGGTAAAGTGGGATGGAAGGATAGGTTTACATGCGTTGTTTGGTGGTCACAGCCATACCAGAAGGCAATGACTGGAATATTTGCCTTTGGTACTTTGGTTATATTCACCATGAGCTCCTGCCTCACCTAGGAAATATGTCTGAGAAAGTCCTTCTTCCCACCAGGGAGCAAACACCCATAGTCCTGCTCATTAGCAAAAAGAAAACAGAACCATTTCACTTTGTGTACATATATTCCCACGCAATTTAAGCATTACCTGTTTATAATTGCTTGAGAAATGTTTTACAAGCATCTGCATCAGGGGAAACATCTTTATTGTGGGAGACTTTTGTGAGGAGACTTCATACACTGCTGATCACAGGCCCTGCTTTAAAGCCCACTGGAGTCCATGGGAGGGATCCATCTTTCCCGTGACTCCAACAGCCTTTTGATCACAGCCACTATGTGAAAACATTGTATGACACCCTGAAGTCTTCTCCTCCAAGGTGTGTTTTCTGCATACGCTGGACCAGACGCTCCCAGCTTCCCGTCACATGTAGTGAATGCTCCGTGAGACACCCAAGAGCAGCTGTATCCAGTGAGCAGTGCATGAGGTGGGCACAGGAGGTTGAACCTACATACTCTACAAATGCTGCAGTCATGGAGCAGCCCCTTCCAAACATGTATGAGGCATTTGAAAGTCCTGCAAGCAGTTCGCTGGGCCACAAGTCATGGGGCATGTTGGATTTGTACCTCTGCCCTCCCAGGTGGGGCTGCAGCGGTGCTGTGGGTGGGTTGTCTTCTCACCCCTTCTCCTCACAGGCGCTGCCACTGAGGCAGGGTAGCCCAGGAGCCCGCAGGCCCATGCACGTGTGAGCAAGGTGGCAGTACCAGCTGCCCTGCCAGGAGCCAGTGGTTCCAGTGCCTGGGTTTTCTAGGCTTCGTGTCCTTGCTCAAGCCTCTCATCTGCTCCCAGCTGCCAGCAGATATCAGGTCAGCCTCTTGTACAGCAGGCGGGGGATTTTTTTCACTGGCATATTTCACTGTAGAGCCTTGGTCCTGCTGCAGATGGAGGGGATGGAGGAGTAGCTCACCTCCAGGATCATGGGTGCAGGAGAGTGCGTGAGCCATTGCATGATTTTCCACAAGCAAAGCTTTGAGGATATTCCCTAAAAAGCTAAGGCACTATACGAAGCTGGGAGTACCACTCACCTGGTGTAAATCACCAAGGATTTGCTGGTAAGGATAGCATCCATATCAAACGCACCAGCATATTTTTGCAAATACCACAAAACTCCTTTCCCCAACTAGAATTACTCATGCTAAGAAAATGTACGATGTCCCAAGGACTGACTAATTTGGCATCCAGAGCTTCTAGCCCAGTATCTCTCCTGCCAGGACTTTTATATTATCAGTTCCATTCATTCCTACCAAAGGCTGATGGGGTGCGATAAAGCAGATGGCCAAAGTCCCAGACAAAGGCCAGGCAGAACAATTAATGACAAGCTGACAGCCCCACAAAGGGCATGGGCCCGGGATAATGCTGGCTCTGGAGGGCTGCTGACAATACCATAAAGCCGCTCCCCTCACAATGGGGAGATAAGATACAGTACTGTAATAGGAAAGCAATCATCGCAAAATGCCATCAATTATATAAAAGCTGCAGCAGCGAGGGGCTGATTAAATATGGCTCTGTTGATGCCTCGACATACCTGTGCTGCGCTTTTTGCGTGGCTTCTCACGACAAGTCTGGTTGGGCGCTGCAGTGGCTGAGGCTCCCCTACCCCAGTTCTTTCATCAGTTTTTGGCTCGTGAAATTATACCGCATAATATGCTTATTCAGGTTTTTATATCTGTGTGCCTATTTTATTATCTTTTATAATGCATACAGGGTCGGATCAGCTTGCAGCAGAACAAAGCTAATTACACCTTTCATTACCTAAATATAGCATAATGACAGAGTGTCATTCAAGTGTGGCATTGAGCTGAGAAACCTCATGGCAGGCCAGGACAATGACAGAGGTTATTCAGCTCAGCCTGAATTGCTGCTGGTGCAGCAAGAGTGGGGCAGGGTTAATAGACAGGTCACTACATAAATTACAGTATCGTATTGAAATGGTGAACTGCTAACACTGCTCTCATCGGCAGCTGTATCTTCCATACTAACCTCCAGAGCTAGTGTTAACCTCTTGTGTTCCTCTTGTTAAATATATATGTGTATATACATAAGGTGTATGCTGTTAATTGTATGACCTGAGAACCAAATGACCCCTTTACGTGCCCTGTAGGAAGTGCAGTAGTGCTGTGTAGCACACTGAACCATTCATATTTTGGATGGTGCATGAGCATCATGTCCTGTTGGTGAGGCAAGATGGTTCGTAGCCATTTCTAGCACGGTTGGTAACCATTTCTAGCATCAGCTCCCAGTCTATTATGGTATTCTTGAAACTTAATTAAAGGCTCTTAGCCCTGATGTTTACCACTGCAGGAAATTCTCAGCCATGAGCTAAATCAGTGGACAAAGGCTTGAGGGGCCAAGCACACAAGTGAAAGAGGTGGTGCGGTCCCCATCCCCAGCCAGGCTTCCTTGCCCCCCACAGTCAACTAGTAGCCACTGTCTCTGCCATGAGACTCCAGGTCAGCTGCTGTTGAAATCCCTGCTGCCAGATGAATTTTGTCCCCAGTGACCCAACAGTTTCCCTCTGACTTTGATTGGAGGCCACCTCCTTTACATCTCCACTATCCCTTAATGTCTCATGCAGACAGAGAAGGTGATTTGCTTTTAGCTTATTTCTTTACACATCTTTTAATAAGAGGCTTCCCTAGTTTTTAATAAAGTGATGGTGAGAGCAAAGGCCGGTAAAAACAGTGGCCATAAAAATTATTATCAGAAACTATTTCTTTTCTGCCAAAGCAAGCAAATCACAGAAAGTTTATACTTTCCTTGGAGTGTGTCTGTTTTTCATCAAAACCAGAAAATGAGACATTTTAATTTGCAAATTTGTTCAGGAATTGAAGAATATTCATGCCAGTTTTCTTAGGTTTTTGCTGAGTATTTTTGTTTTGATTAATGGGGTTTTTTGCCTTATCTTTTTGGCTGAAGAAAAAAATATTTCTATTGCAAGTCATCTTTCCCCTCCCTAGTTGCTTCCTGAAAGGTGAAAGGCATTGCCGGGCTGTAGTTCCACTATAGCAGTACTGCCTACACGAAAAATTGTTAGGGCCACAAACCTACAAATGAGATTGTCTTACACCTTGGATGAATTTCCAGCTACCATGAAGAGAGACATGATCTCCAGAACTCCGAGAGCTCAGGCTGATTCTGGTTTCATTTCTGAGTGCAGTAAAAATGTAGTATATTCTCTTTTGACAGGCTGCTAGTTTTTTGACAGATTTGTTAGTTTGTGGTTTTCTTTATACCAGTTGTAACATTAGCGTTGAAGTCATCAGTTCCCTGTTCCTATATTTCTAATGTACTAACACTTCACTTCACTCGGAGTTTTACAGTGCGGGGGGCAATACTCGAGTCAAAGGAGAGTTTGACATGCTAAAATGCATTCTATGCTTCCACCCCCTCCCTTCACCAAGATGCTGGTGAGGTGCTCAGAGTCTCAAATACCAATTGAACTCTTTAAAAATTTCATTTTTTTTGCGCTTGAGGGTCCAGAATTTCCTTCAAGAGCTGGAAGATAAAGTTTTCAGTGGCCACAGGACTAAGCAATATGTGACAATTATTAATATTGATGTTATGCCCACCTTTAGTGTCCATCAGAATAAGTCCCGTGACCACTGCTTACGTTGAGATATTGCTTCTCGCCCAAGCTACATCTTCTTAGTTCTCTTGATGGTTGGTTGTTCTTCCTCCTGTCTGGATTCCTCCATATTACTCAGATTGCCCCTTTGCTTAGGGCTGGACATGAAGCAGCACTGAGGTCAGTGCAAAGATCCTTGACTCTGGTGGTAAGCACCAGAAAGTAAATAGCTGAAAGTAAATGAAATATATTTTGCAGAAAACCAAAATCCAAGGTTCAGAGGAGCTGAGTGCATTGAACAAGGTGGCGGGGAAAGTGTCTGATGGGATAAAAACTGAACTCAGTTTTCCAGAGCTGTGGCTTAGCACCCCAACAGCTGTTCACATCTGCAGGAGATGCCAGGGCCATATCTCTGACCTGATCCAGCTCAAAGTGTTGCACAAAGCTGTTTGCTGCCAGCAAAGTCCACATCTGGATACAGCTCCTCCCTGTCCATAGCACTGCGGCCTCCACCCTCCCCGAGCTGTTTGTTAGGCTCTGGGGAGGATCCAGCTTTAGAAAAGTAGGGTTTTATCTCCTTTGTTGACTCTATAAAAACCAGTGTTTTATCTCATTCATTCACCTCTGTGCAGCAAAGAAAAGCCACACAAAAAACTCCACACACTTACCTGTGAACTTTGAAACAGCTTCAGAGATCTCCTTGAATTTTTAATTATCAGGCTAAACACTTGGGCTTTTTTTTTCCGGTATAACAAACTAAGAGAGTCCTGCTGCACCTCCGTGAAGCTCAGCATGGCCAAGCCCCGCGTCCCTGTCAGCGGCGCAGGCACCCTCCGGCCAGGTCCCTGGGCTGGGGGGCTGCTCTGTTCAGCTCTCCTCCAGCACCCGGCAAAGGCAGCACAGGGGGTCCTGCCAGCTCTCGCCCTCATGTGCTCCAGGGGCCACTTATTCTCCCGTCTCTGTTTCAAACCGTGACCGACTTTGCAGTCGCTCTTGTGAAAGCTTGGCTGGATCAAGGGATGCTGGTGGGTTTGGCAGGTTTTCACACTCACTCTCTGAGCTTTAAACCAGCAAGGGAAATCCCAGCAGTTCTGAAAACACACATACGCTCTTTTTTTTTTTCCCCCCTTCCTTTCCCCTTTTTTTCTTTCTTTGGTCTCTGAAAGCCTCCCAGCCTCCTTTTTTCATTTCCCTTTCTGCTTTTGCCTTTATCTCTCCCCACTGTTGTAGTTACATCCTCTGATGATAGCGGGAATGACCCCATGGGGTGACCCTGGAAGATTATTACATTAGCTGTAAATTTTGAACCCAGGCCAGCCAATACAGTAGGGATTGCAACTCCCATCCTTTAAGTGCAGGAGGATTAACGCTCGGGAACGTAAGTACGTTAAACCACTCCACAGACACCAGCGACCATTCCTTTCTCTGCATATCTTTGTATTTCTGCCTTTAAGACCAGTTGGGGAATAGAGCTTTGCTATTTATGTCGAAGTGGTGAAGGGGAAGAAAAAGACAGCATTCATGACAGTCGGGGCAGAACTGCATTAAATAAAGCCTCCATCTTTCATTCTTAAGCTCAGCTCCAGGTCCTTGATGAAGACAGATTTTTCAATTAGACAGGCAATGTTTGTTCTAATATTTTATATATGAACCACTCAGCTGACATCTTACCCAGATTTATGAAGGAAATTGAATACAAATGGGAGTTTTAATATAAATTTATTATTCAAATTTATCACATATTTCCGCAAATAAAAATTATGGTTGCCTCAAAGAACACATTTTAAAAAAAAAGAAAGAAAGAAGTTGATAAAGTTTCTTTCCACCCGGTGAATAACAATATTGTACATTAAGAAAGATCTGTCATAACATAAATTATAACACACATGGAATACATTTCCCATTGAAGACAATATTTCTTTCTTATACAAATGTTGCACTCCTTCACTGAACTGAAAGGAAGTTCAAGAAGGTTGGCAAAACAAAGTAGCCCATTTTTAACACTATACAGAACAAAGTGTATTCTGCTGCCAATTACCCTTAACTGAAAATGACTGCAGCTTCTGGGAGACACAGCCAAGGGTCATGGGTGTTATAACTGCTCCCCAAAGAAAAAGAAACGTCAAGCGACATTCACACTTCAGCTATTTAAAGAAAAGGATGAAGAGAATTTAGGGGAATAAAAGATCCTGCGACACCCATTTTTAGCCATGGGGAAATTACTGCAATTAGTGTTAGGCCATTTATAGTACACATTTCCATACCTTTTTCCTTTGCAGATGACATACCTAATCTAGGAGGAGAGTAATACCACAGGAGTTTTCATCTCCCGTCAGACTGAGAAGGAAATCTAGGAAAACGTTTTTTTTTTTAACAAAATGAAATGTTAAAATGAAAGATTTATAGATTTTGGTTTCTATAAATGAAAACATTCTAGCTTCCTTATTCAGTTGTGGCATTGCCATGCTCTAGCTGCATTTCCAGCCTCCTATATTTCATTTAAGATTTTCCTGTTTTCCAGCACTTTTTTGAATGGAAAACAGTATGACATGTGAAAGGTGATCAAAACACTTCCAATGTTTCTGCATTTTCCAGTAGGAAAAAAAAAAAAGAGGGGGGAGAGCATGAAAGATCCTAGCAATAATGTAAAAAGCATTTGTGTGTTCAGTGTTTCACAAACGGAAAGAAAATGCAAAATCTCAAAGAATGTTTTTGACAGTCAACATGTTTCATTGGATTTCTATTTTTCATTGAATTCTGTTCTAATACATGCACGCATCTCTGATGTACAGGTATTTCCATGAGAAATTTCTCTACCCATACAGCTCTACCTATTTGGTAGCTCTATCATTTGGTGCCCAGATATACTAAGCAGACATGTAGGAAGACAAGAGATCATATACTAATGGGCGTTTCCTTGTGTAAGAATCACTGGTAGAGACTGGTGGGGCATCCAAAGCGTCAGGGTGGCTAACCCAGCTTGATTTCAATAGGCTATGGCATCCCTGCAGAAGGGAGAGGATTTGTCTCACCTAAATTTATCCACCTACAGAGGCTGATCCTCTGGGCCACATGTCACCATGGTGTTCCTGGTGCAGCGTCATGGGCATCATTTCTGTTCACCCTAAAATCAGTTGAATGTATCAGCCCCTAAAAACCCTTCTCTTGTTGGCCATGAAAGCAGGTTGGAAGGTGAACCCAGGTGCAGAGGTCAGCATTGGGCGAGGTGGCTCCCACTTGATTTTCCTATCTGTAATCAGCAGGCACTTACATGATTTAACAGGCCCAAAGTTTCCACCCCAGAGAGTACAGATTTTAGGTCAAGGCGAGTGTTTTCTCTTTGCTGTTTTAGATGCGTTGCCCTTCAGTGCCACTACAGGGGAAAAGCCCGCACCAGATCCCTGAGCTGCATGTTTGGACATTGCCCACTCAGTGCTGCTAAGCCTGAAGGCCACCTTTCCTGGCTGTGCAGAGGGAGGTTTTCAGAAGGCACCTAGGTCCCGATCCTTCAAGGGACTGAATTTGTGAGCTTTCTATGCCCAGCAGCAGTTCATTTCAGGATTTAAATCTCCTGATTCAGTTGGGGGAAACACCCAAAGCTCTTTTACGATCTGGGTACTAATTCCTACTGAGACCAACGAAAGCGTTGTTTGGGAAGCTTTTGAAAATCATATTTACCTTCAATTTACAACTGTAGTTGGTCAAACACCTTTAGAAACACCACCTGAAAATCTGGGCAGCACAGTGCTGAGCTGCGCTTAAATACCTGGAAAACCCTGGAGCATGTGCTTAACTTTGAAGGACAAGACTATTCCTGCTGAGGTTTAATGGCTTTAAATTAATTTATAAATACTGTGCTACATTTTATCATGTATTTTTTTGGTACAGGAACCATTTCTAATGTCAGTTGCACGCATAAATCAGAGGAGGCTGTTGCTAAATCAGTAGGCTGTGGTGTGACATGCAATGTGCGGCTGCAAAGCCAGACCTTCTGCCCTGAGATAACAACGCAGGAACAGCAGCGAGAGGATTAGAGATCTCTGAGCTGTTTGCTTTCACTTAGAGATGTGCTGTAAGGCATAGCAGGGAAATAGAAAAAGAAGAAAATAAAGAACAGGAAAAATTGACATATATATTGAGAGTCTTTTAGGTGTTCGGTTGTTTTTGCTTATCCCGTTGCATGGCCTCGAGGTTCAAGACTTGGCTGAGAAAGTTGAGGGCCTCTGTTCAGCTCAGCTGGGAGATTGAGAGAGCTCCCTATGAATCAAGTAGAAGAACACCTTGGGAAGAAGGAGGGGAAGGGATGGTGGGGTTTTTTTCTCCTTTTGCACCCTCTACCCCCCTGACAGAGACGGAGCATCAGTGCGGCACTGAGCACAGCTTCATGGTGCCAGGGGATGAAGGAAAAGGGTTTTGTAATGCAGTGCCCAGAGCACCCAGCCAGCAGGTAGGATTCCTGACTTCTCATCTCAGCTCCCAAGATTATTTCACTTGGGTTTTGTTTCGTTTTGTTTTGTTTTATCCCAAGACTGTTTATTGTAAAATACATAAACAGTCCTGGGAGAGCTCCCCACACACAGCTGAGAGCTCTGACCACAGGATGGTTGTGCAAAAGGCAGGGCATTCCCACCCGTGTCTGTCTGCACTTGGGAAAAAAAAGCCATAAACACTGACCCTCCCGAGAGGGCACTGGGTCTGAAGTGGATGGAGGCACCTCCCCAGCTGCTCTGACTCAGGCGCCTTTGGCACACTAGTGGGGTAGCAGTTCACACACATCTCTCGGCTCAGCACTTTCCATTGACTAACGCCACAAACTTGCTGAGGCTAGAAGGACCTCTGGTGATGATCACGTCCACTCCCCCGCTCTAAGCAGGGAGAGTTAGACCCAATTTCCCAGGGCCATGTCCAGTCATCATTTGCATACCTGAATGGATGGAGACTTCACAACATCTCTGGGCAACCTGCTCCAGTGTCTGGTCACCCTCTATATTCCTGCCAGGTTACCTGTCCCTATTGCACCTCTTGTGCGCCTCCTTTTTATGGCTCAGTTTTGTCAGGAGCTCCTTGTTCATCCACATAGGCTCCTTCTGCCTTTGCTTGCTTTTCTGCTTGGTGGGATGGACCAGTCTTGAGTATGGAGTAGGTTGTCCCTGAAAATCAACCAGCTCTCCTGGACTCCTTTTTTTATTCCAGGGCCAGATCTCCTGTTCTGCTCCTCCCATGCCCAATAGCAGCCACTTGCGTGCTCTCCAACAGCAGATCTTGCCTTACCTTCAAGGGTTACCACGAAACCATGACTGCTGAGAGAACAAGGCAATACCTCTTTTGACTAATTTCAATCAAAAAAAAATCAGGGTTGATGTAGTGTTTTTTAATCTCAGGAAGGATTTACTCCTGAAATACATGAAAATTAGGAACCCATCCATCTTTGGGCCAAGCAGTCTTGAGCTTGCTTTGCTGTGCTGGTGTCTTTGCAACTAGTGCCATTGGCAACTATTTGCCATCCAAACAAACTTAATGTTTTCACGTCTTATATTTGCCAGGCAAGACTGGTGGCTGAGGTCGGGATGCAGGAGCTTCCCTGCACCCATCTGACTGCAGGGCAAGAGTTGTTTACTGAGCTGTTTTGACTGCCAGCAAAGCCCCAGCTCTTGCTGAGCTATATTTTACTGGTGTTGGATGAGTGGTCTTCAAAGCTGTGTGACATTATGTATTTTGCCAGGCTGCTCATCTGCGTGATTTCTTCAATGTCCATGAAATTCTTTTATCATTGTAGCTCTGGCTAATTAGGCCATAAATGTTCCAGTGTAGTCAATAAATTACCCTGGCCTTAAAGGGCTTATCTGGTTGGTATAATAAGTGCGTCTATACACTTTTTTTTTTCTGTTACAATAGTCAGAGTATTATTTATATTACTGGGACTGAACTATGCCTGAACTGTGAAAGAAGCACTACACTATAAATAAAGAGTATTTTACTGTGCAAAGACTTTAAACCTAGTTCAGAGCATGTTAGCATCTGCCTAAACCATCTAATTTTGCTTACTCTCTGCTCCAGACAAGCAGAGGGTGGACTGACAAAGTATATCCAGAAATACTAATCTGTAGTGATCTACTGTACAGATAGGCAGTGTTAGAGGTTCTGGGGATATTTTCTATCTTGAGAGGTCGGTGAGTGGGCAATAGCATGTTACAAGATTTCTGGAGCTAAGTAGGAGCTGTTGAATTTTGTTGTGGAGCTATATACCACGTATGTTTTAACATATACATATTTTGCCCTCTCCTCTGGAGTGATCTGTAACTAATTTGGGAGGAAAAGGAGTTTTATTTCTAAAAATACAAAGGAAAAAATCATCAACATTTTTAAAGCAGATTGTTCTAAAGTTGACACTTGTTAAGTGGTTAAAAATATCAACTCTGCTCAAATATGGAAAACAATAGCATTTTTTTTCTTTCAAAATAAGCACTTCCAGCCAATTCTGTTACTTTAACATTTTCATATTTTAATGGGAGGTCATTTTAAAAACTTCTCATTTCTTTATTTGTGTGAAAGCAGCATTTGAAAGGGAGTTTCTCTGAGACATCCAGGGCATGCTCCAAAGCCCAAATCCAGATGTGTGCCTAGGAAAGCACACAGCCAGGTCTCCGGCAGTGCCCTGGCTCGTTTGCTGCTCTCATTAGAAACATCTGCACTCACTATGCAAAGAGCCACCCATACACCCACCCACACACCGCAGGTGCAGGGCACTCACCTCCATGCTCAACAGTGCTTTAAGAAAAATCCATAGCAACCAGCTATATTGCTGTGCCTTGAGGACAAATGTCTGGGGTTTAACCCAGCAGAACAAATGCACCTAACTAGGTTTGGTGTTTATTCAGCAGCTGATCTCAGAGTAGTTGAGAAATCACTGGTAAAGGCATGTGTATAGTTAACTTCTCCAGGTGGCACAGTTTAAAGCAATTTATTAGCCCATGACTGGGGAAAACATGGGAGTTTATGCCGCTGATAAGACCACCTGCAACAGCAGCCATTTCTTTTCTTTGTTTCTCCAAGGGGACTGAAGACCTCTCCTGCCACCAAAACCAAAGTGTGGAGCAGGCACTGGGGCTCAAGGTATTGTGCTGCAGCAGGGATACCACCAGCACCTGTGTGAGGTGCAATATCAATGCCCTGTCTAAGGTTGTAGGGAGGATAAAGGGGAGGAGACACCAGGTTGGCATGTGCTATCCTGTAGCATCTCTGTCTTAGAATAGGTGGTACCTTGGTGACAAATTAGTAGGATGAAGAGATTTTTGTGCCAAGAGCTTCAGCTCAGTAGCTGCAAGTAGCTCAGGGGAGGTCTGGTGCATGTGGAGTCTGCATTGGAGCATGGTCCACAGTGATTGACTGTAGGCTTTTAAGTAGCACTGTGTAACTGAGAGGCCTGTGTAGGTAAATTAAATGTTCCTGGGATGTAACAAAATTGTACATTGCAGGTGTATTAAAATACGTGCCCAGTTCTGTGCCTTAACTATAAGAATATTGACCTGTGTTGCCTGAGGAATGTTCCACTGTGCATCCACAAATAATGCAGAGAGATGGATTTTATATGGATGCAGGTCTCAGCTGTTTCCCTATACAGCAAAAGTTTCTCTTCTGTGTGAAGACAATGTAAGGAGACTTAGGAGGGGCTGGGGTTTGCTCTCGTTTCCACCAGCGATTCCTTCTTTGACTTCAGATAAGTTGTTCTCTGTGTTTTATTTCTCCATTGAGAAGATGATAGCAGTGATGCTTCCCCCGCTGCTTGTCTGCTTTAGGTGGTGAGGTCTGAAGGTTACTTGTTGCCTTCTGTTTGCTCTGCAGCATCGTGCTGAGTGCTCACTCGCTCAGACCAGGCTGGGGGTTTTAGGTGTCTGTGCACTGGAAACAAATAACAGCAAGTCTATCTGCTACCTGCTGGGAATTACAGCTGTCCTTTTAATTTCATTTTTAAAGGCTGAAAAAAATGTAATTTGTATGAATATTCATGTGGGGTTTTGTTTTGCTCTTAAAAAAAAAAAAGTTTTGAAAACAGCTCAACCGTTGCTTTCTCAAGTGTTTCCTCTCTTTCCCTCCCTCCTCCTGACAAATTCACCCCAGGCTAAACAAGAGTGGAAAATATAAGACTGAAGGAAGAATGTGTTTCACAAAGGAAAAGCAGCAGTATCATGGAAAGTTTTGGGGGTTGGGTTTTTTATTTTTAAACTCCAAAATATGCCTGTTCTGTTGTGTGCATCTGTAGCTTTGTGGCTACAAGCACTGTCCCTGCACCCAGGATGACTCGCAGTTGCACAAAGCTTTTGTGATACATCTGGGCCAAAAGCTGTAGGGGAAACTGCATTCAGCCATGCTACGCGCATTTGCTGTGTTGTTACCCCTCAGCTGGCTGCCTTTCTCATTGCATTAGGACAGGACTGATGCGTGTTGTTTGAGGCTTGTGTTGGATTTTTTTGGCGGGTTTTTTTGTTGTTATTTTAATGCAAGAAGCTGAGGAAAAAGATTGACAAACACACAGAGCTCTACTAACACAGCAGTGACAAGAATCCACCTCTGGCTTGCTCAGCCTGGGGTGGAGGAAATTGTGATGTGTTTTTTGCCATTGCTTTTTCTGGGTCTAAGTGTTGTTACTGATGCAATTCAACGACCTTCCTTTTCTCAAATATTAACTAATTTTAGTTTTGAGGAGCGCAAGATTGTTCCTGAACAGTGAAAATATTTTAGCGCACTGGAACATGTTTTCTGGTCATACATATTAGCATTCCAGCATCTCCTGCCTTGCAAGATGAACTCTGATTCTGCATGTTCTTGCCTGTGTGTCTGCGTGGACTAAGGTGATTATGTGTTAAGCTGGTCTTCGGAGTAGAAGAACTCTTTTGACTTTGGGCCTCAACACTACAAAAGAAGTCAGGTTTGAAGAAAACCATTTGAGCAATGTAAATTCACCAAGGCAGATTTTACAGGTGGGGATTTTAATTATTTGTAAACAAAAACAGGCGGTGTATCTCTGTTCAGGTAAGCATCAAGTAGCAAAGATTCATCTGTGGTTGTGCAGTTGGTGATATTTAAATAGCTGTGATTTTTGGTAACTAGAAAAAACTTATTTTCTTGAAGCAAGCCAAGTCTGGATTCTTCAATGAGAGACCAGGTCATGGCTCATTCAAGGTTTGCTGTTGTTTTGTCTAAGAAGTTGGTAGGTGTTAATTTATCATATTGAGGAACGAGGAAGACTTACGGGAGATATGTTTAATATTCTCCATTCCTGTGATGTGAACAATGAGATTTATGGTTTGCAATTTAGATGCTGAGTTATGTCTATTCTTTGGCAATAATCTTCACATTAGAGCTGCACTAAACATTAACCTTTTCACTTCAAATACTCGGACTTGATCACAATGACGTAAATATTAATTCTGTGTGTGACATCGTCAGTTCCTGAAGGGGCTTGTCTGGGAGAAATTACACTTTGCAAGCCCCAGAGAAATTATGCTCTAGGCTTACTTTTCTCCTGCATCTTGTGAACAAAACCAAGCTCTGTGTATTTTCCACCTGTGCTGTTCTCCAGTGGAGCCATTAGTAACTTTTCCCACAGAACAGCTGTCACCTAAAACTAATCTGGAGTAGACATTTGGATACGACTTAAAATCTTATTTCATATAAAGTATTTCAGTTTTAAGAGTGGCAAAACAATACATTAAAAATACATGTTCTGATTGCTGCACCAAAACTTCTCTTATTCCCTTTGGCAGGAGGTGGATAGAGCCCATGGTTTTTTCTCAGAGGATTATGAACTGATTTTAGCACTTTCCCAATCTCTGGATTCATGCAAAGACAGTACCATGGGATTGTTCTGCAACAGTGTGGATAGATTAATTGCCTTGGTTTAATTTCCTTTTGTTATTCCCTTCAATATCTCTTTGTTCTGAGCATCTCTTCTATCTATTCTTTCTGGATGTCTTTGTGCTGTGGAAAGAGACTTTTCACAGGACAATGAGTCACCAAGCCCTTGCAGTGATTAAGTATATTTGTTTTCAAAAGCCTTCAGCAGTTTTCCCCCTGCTCCCCACCAAGCAGAGTAATCCAGTCCCTAATAACACAGGAGTTGCTCTACATTATCAGATTTCTCTCTTTCAGTTCCGTTTTGGGTGACACGTTTATGGAGATTCCTTCAACCTGCTCGCCTTCCCTGGGCTGACCAGTGTGTTGTGAGCCTGCTGGGGAACATATTGCCACTCTGGAGGGGTCACTGATCCCTGACAAGTGGCTCCAAACAGACCTGGGAGGCTGGAACAGGATCTGGTACTGGGTTGCTGCCCTGACATCGAAAAATATGGTGAAATCCCAGACCTGTCTGAAGTCAATGGGAGTTTTGCCACTGAGTTCAGCAGAGCCAGGATTTCACCCAATATATTTCCCAGCCTCCTGCTGCATGAGTGTGCAAGGTCAGACTCTCATCACAGCTGCACCGCACCACAGTCTGGAAGCCATTTACTGAGTCTAGTGGAATTGCTCCTCGTTCTCGGTAATGAAATTCATTGGGAAACCTTGCCTGCGTTTTCATGGGCAAGAACCAGCTCTTGGCTGATCGGCGAGGCTCCCACTGCACACACGGAGGGTGGATTTGGAGGCCATGGAGGTGTTTACTTTTTCCAGAACACTCAGCCCAGTGGGGATTTTTTGGGGGTCTTATTTCTAACAGCTTCTTTTGGAACCTGCTATATGCAGAGAGTAAGAATTTGGCCTTTATGACAAACCTTACTTGCAGAGTAAGTGCATGTATTACTGCCCTTTTTTTTTTTGTAGATAGGATTGATCCAAAAAACTTGGATTCTGCAATTTGGATGCAGCTATAAGTGAAGGATCTGGCTTGGGAGGGGGTGTTGATCCTGCCTGCTCCATGAGCAGCCATTAGCTGACATTTTCCTTGTCTCTTGGAGACGTTCACATTGGCCAACTTGTAGGGTCATCATCCAGGTCTCTCTGACTTCTTTCATAATATTGAAAATTCAATTTAAAAAATTGTTACTTTGACCAAGAAACTAGAATCAAACTAAACCAACAAAAACAGGAAAGTTCACTCTGAATTTCTGGGATGAGAGCCAGTTCTCAGCCACATGTTGTAACTGTATTATTTATGTCCTTATTTATTGACTACATTGGCACCTAGAATTCCGCATCTCTGCCTGAGGCCCTGTTGCAGTACATGCGAGAAGCCTAATAAGAGCAAGACCCTTGCTGCGAAGACCATACAAGACAAAACAAACACACAAAAAAAATCATACTATAAATCCCATTTTACAGAGCGGGAACTGAGGCTTTTCTTTTTTGCAAGGTTGCATGCAGAGATGAGAGAGCAGAGGAAACCCGGAGTGTTCTCCTGCATCCCAGGTAGGGCCTTTAGAGACAGTTACAGCTGCAATAATACTCTCCCTCCTCTCTTCTCTTTTCATGAGTAAATCTCTACAGTTTTTCCCCTATGTCCTGCTCTCCATTGTCAGAAGCAGTGCCACCTCTGGCACCGTGGCCAAGAGGATTAAGGGAAGGGCAATGTCCCATTCCACATTTCCTTCGCTTCAGTGGTTGAGGGAAAATGTTAGTATTACATAAAAATAGTTTCTGGAGTTGAAGCTAACATTTCAGTCAGGCTTCAAATACATTGAAGAAAAAAAAATAGATATGGACACCAGCTATTGTGGATTGCAGTTTGGAATTGTATTTCCTATTGCTTGGGTACCTGTCATTTCTTCCCCCCTGCCCAGAGCCTTTCAATCTCTTTCAGTTCAAATGAGTAAGGTATGAACTTGGGTTTCCCCTAATAGTGAAACACAATACTAAATTGGGAAGCTTCTTTAAAGGCTTGTAAGGGAAGTGCACAAACATCTGGTTGACATTTAATCTAGAAATGTCAGGCCTCAGCATTTCCAACCCAAGCTGACAGTTCCTTGGGTTGAACACCAAAACATACTTATTGAGAAAATATAGGGAAGAGGTAGATCACAGGGCAAATATTAAATTGGAAAACTTTTTTTTTAAAAAAAAAAAAAGTGGGCGTAAGTTCTATCTGTAGAAACCCTTGTGCATTCTTGATTGTAATCAGCATACCATTAAAGGAAGGCAGTTTGCTGTGAAGAAAGCTGGGCTTAGGCTTTTTGCTAAGGTGGGGATGACCCCCAGTAATCCTTTTATCATTTGAATAAGTCAAACCTTGCAGCAGCTGCCCAAACCAGACCCTAGGGCTGAGCAGATGGCAGAAGGTCCCCAAATCCTATCTGCTACACTCAGATGCTAGGTATCATGGCATTCTCTGGTCCCATGAGATACTGCATTTGTGCCCTGGAGTATGCTTGAGTTTTCAGTTTAGCAAAGGATTTATTGGGAGAGATGCGGAGCCTGCATTCTGCTTGCTCTCCAGATTGTCTAAACCCAACCTGATGATGGTACTTTCCATCTCCCTAAATCCCAGGGCCTGGTGCTTCCTATTCCAGGGCTGGCTGTGTGTTTCTTGAGGCACTTGGCCAGCATGGGGTGTTTTGCTCAGCTTTTTTGGTGGGGCTGAAGACATTTAGTTGCCCAAGTCCTGGAAAACCCCCCATCTTAAATGCATGTTTAAATCCCAGTGAAGTTGATGAAAATTAAATATCTGCATAGAAAAGGCACTGCTTGCTTGCTTTTGAGACCTGGCATGGACTGAGAATGTCAGGCATCAGGTCTGATTGAAAAGTTCAGCAAGAGTTTCTCAGTTTCAGAAGTTTTCTTTTATCAAAAAGTAAAATAAAAGTAAGAACCTTCTCTTAGGAAAATACTGGCTTTAGCAGAGGTGAATTGTTTTTAAAAACTACAATTTTTTTTTTTTACATATCTACTCTTTTGAGTGCATTCTTCTACTTTTCCCTTTCTTTATTCACCTCAGTGTCTTTAATTCCTTTCAGTCTACTTTGTCTTAAGGAAAAACTGAGCAGGTACTCACATGTTATTCCAGATGAGGTTCAACCATCTGCCTGTGACATAACCAGATTTGTGTTACTTTACTATCCGACCTCATGTTCTCTTGGCTCTCTTTGCCCTTGCTGCCACAGAGCAAAGATGCTTCTTGTGCTCCAGGCAGGGATGCCTCACTCCACGTCCTGAGCTTGATTTTAACTCTCCGTTGCATGGAAGTCAAGTCAGTCCCCTCAGTGTGCTGTATCTAACAACCACCAGCAACAGATCTCTTCCACCTTCCTTTGGAAAGTTTTTCTACTTAATGGTGTGTCCTGGTCCTGGGTGAACTAAATAATTGTATGGGTATTTTTCTTCTGCCCACACCAGTGATGCATGTTGCAAACATCCCAGGACATAAAGTTGTGTTACTTATATCCAGCTATGGTAAAAACAGCAGACAGGCTGATTTTTGGAAGTAAAGATATAGGATCTGATCTGGTTTTTACTGGAACTGGTGATCAAGTTCCCGCTTCAGCAAAACTCATGACTTGCACATGGCTTGTGGCATTTCATTTGTAGTGGTGAGTGCACTGGGTTAACATAAAGGTCATTAGAAAATGGACCGAAGAGGCCAAGACCTGTTTAAATACACATTAAGGGATGTAATGTTTGAGGGAAGCATAGTTAAACTGAGCAAATCTGATAGGAGACCATGTCACCATAGCTTTTGAAGGATGCCTCTGAGCCTTTGTTTATTGTTGAGCTGATCAATAAATGGGCTTGGCTTTGCTCTAGCAGAAATGGTGGGGTGGAGAGAGGGATGGAAGGGGAGTAAAAACAGTTTGTTTCAGGAAACAGTTTCATGTAAGCTCAGCTTGTAAGAATCACAAATTGAAAAGTTCACATGACTGGAAGGCAAAATCTTCTGGCTGCATGCCAACTAGGGAAATGAACAGTGTTTGCTGGAGGAGCTTAACCCCATTTGGGGATGGGAGGAGTGGCTGTTGGTGAGATAAGCACATACTCTCTGCACGCCTCTGAGCGTGTTTCTACCTTTCTGAACCCACATTGTTGCCTCTCCTCCTCCTGAAGAGGCTGGATCTGTTGATGATGATCCCAAAGGCTGCTGGTTTGTGCTGTTATTTGGAGCCATATAGAGGCTTCTCATAGAATGGGTTGCTCAGGCATGAGCCATCAATATCTTGTTTGATCGCTTGAGCATGTCTCTTTCCAGGTGGTATGGAAAATGGTGGGCCATGCCATGTTGGGAACTGTGGGAGAGGCCCTGCTGTCAGCTGGTGCCATCGTGACCCCATAGTGCCCCTGCACGCTTGAGCCAGGGCTGAGCAAGACACTGGGATGATGTTTCCAGGTCTGCAGAAAGATGGACCTTTCCCTGATCACGATTGTCCCCTGGTGCATGTGGCATCCTGCTCCAGCAAGGAGAAGAAAAAGCTGAAAGGGCTGGAGAATGGAGGGGCTGTTCTCTCTCCTTGTCCCCCGGAGGGTGTATCATTTAATTAAACACAAAGGCTGTTAAAATCAAAAGATTAAACTGGAAATGTATAATGGCCTCCAGCAAAGAGGGGGAAAGAAATTCTGAAAATATTCATTTTTAATTCATATCTTTCAATCTTTGGTCAGGCAGGAAAGAAAGAAAGAAACTGGAACTAACTTTCCATGTAAAATACAGCTGGTGTTTAAAATTTTCACTTTTGGGTTTTGTTTTTCACTAAACTCCGAAGTTACTGGTTTTAGTCAAACCTCCAAAACTAAAAGGAATTAGAAGCTGATTACAGAGCATGGAAGAAAATGTTTTGTTGTTGGGGGTTTTTCTTTGTATCATCACTAACTCATTGAAAAAGAATTCCTAAGAGATAGATATATTTTTAATATATATAAATAAAAGGAGACAGATATAGCTCCTTTTAACTTCCCCACAAAACAATTGTAATTTTCCAACCAGCAATACTCCAGCTATTGTACTGGAAGCATTTATTGGTTTTTGCCCTGAATTCCATGTATATGTTAATACAGGATTCAGTCTGACAAGTCCAGCCTGTAAATGTTGTGGAGATCCAGGTTTAAGTTTGTTTTCAGAATTTAGATGGGGAGCTGGGTTGAACCCCAGCCCCAAGCAATACCTGCCATATGAAAGTATTTGCAGATGCATGTTGGGGAATGCAGAGCTGAACCGTGGCTCCAAATGGAGGAGTATTGCTGCCTGCTGAGCACGTTTGGAAATCCAGGGATTTACTTGAGTCAGATATCTATTTTATAGATCCAAATGATGCATAATGTGGCACCCAGATCTGATGGAAATTTGTGGGAAATCGTAGAGAACTGGTTTCCTACCTGCCCTTTGTGACACTGAAAATATCCTCCTGAATGACTGAATTCAAGAATTTAATGTTAGATTTACGTGGTTTTTATCATCTTGGCCCCGATCATTTGTACAAAATCCCAAAGGGTGGGTGTCCTCAGTCAGTGCCAAAAGGTAGAGCTAGGCAAGATGACGTCAAGATGTTGCAAGAAGCTGGTGTGTCGGCGCTCAGTATAGCCACGGCAGACGGAGCCTCTGGACATGTGCTTGTCCTGTGCAAACCTGCTCCTCTCACCCTGTGCATCTCTGAACTACCATTGAATATGGGGAATGTAACTTCTTTAACACCAAGAAACCCCATCCTTGCACTCCTGTGTACTTTCTTTCTATTTTTCATACTATATACTGGGGGTGTACAGGTACATCCAGAGAAAATGCTTTTGGGGGTGGCGGTAAGTGTTTTCTTGATTTGTGGATCCTTTGAGATGTGCAGGCTAGAGGTAAAGATGCTTTCAGAAGTACCACCTACATACGTTGCCGGACAGCCTGGATAGACTGGCATTCTCCATTGCTTTTGTGGACTCCATAGCTGAAGTTTGTGACTGTGCACCTTGACTGAAAAGCTGCTTCTGTAGAGCAATGATACGTGATGGTAACCTGTGGGGCGTGAGGAAGGTGTCCAGAAGTCTGCTGCCTTGAGCGTGTAGGGCTTCATAAAATCATTTGCTTAAATTACTTTAGAGATATGAAGTGAATGTTGTTAATGCTACTACAAAATGTGCCCAAGCTTTTTTGATCTTGAAATTGGTTGGGAGCTGGAGAAGCACCACCACTTCTGTGATGCTTGCTTGTGGCTTAAATAATCAGAGGTGGTTTGCAGCAGTGCTAGCAAAAAGGTAGAAGAATGAAGACTTAGACCTCTATGGCTAAGCTGTCTGAGCAAGGCTAGGACTACATGCAGCACTTAAGTCTGTTCTCTTAAATGCACAGATAGTGTTATTTCATGGAAAAGCCTCTACATGATTTCACACTTGCATGTAAAATTTCCGCCCCTTTTGCAAGGATTAGGCTCGTGCTGTTTGACAACACACACACGCGCAAAATCACCACGTACTGTGCAAAACCAATTGGGGGACACTGTTTGTGTCTGGTGGAACGTATTTAATCATTTTCCCAAAGATATCCCCCTGATATGAATGGTAACAGGATGTTTATAACGGAGATAAGGCTGGGATGAAATCCTATCCCTCTCTGGGAGCTAATAAAAGCAAAGATTTGGAATTAAGTATCACTTTCTCTGAGCTGCACACCAATGAGGAAATGGGGTCGGAAGGGCAAGCTGCAACATTGTAGGCACTTTATCTAAAACATAAACATTACTAGAGTGCATTCTGACCAAATTAACTCTCTTAGATCTGCCATGTTAGCATTCCTGTAGTACTTAAGCCTGGCAGCTTTACTGCTCCTCTGACTGAGGTTTGAACTCCAAGTTGGGGTTGACACTTGCAAACAGGGCTCGGAGTTGGGAGGGTCTGTTGAACCCTCCTGCAATTAAATATCTTCCAAAGACACGCCAATGCCATTGTAAAAAAAAAAAAAAAAAAAAAAAAAAAAAAAAAAAAAAAAAAAAAGGGGGGAGAAGTCAGAGAAATATGATCCACTCTGCTTGATGCACAGCCCCTGAGTTTTCTTTGCACAAGTAGAAAAAACAGGAGTATTTACTTTGCTACTGTTCACTGCAAAGCACTTGGATTGGAGAGGCTGGGCTTGAAATCCCAGCCCTCCTTCAAGTCCAAAATGAGCCCTTCGGTATCAGACTGAGTGGTTTAGCCCTGTGTTATCTCAAAAGTTTTCTAAAATCAGGACACAACATCGGGGTGGGAACAGTTTGTCAAGGCTGTCAGGCAGCTCTGTTAAGTCAAAATCATCTATGTTTCTTAAGAGATGTCATGTGATTTCTGTAATAGCTGCTCACAGATGCTCAAACCAAAAGTAAGATCCCCTTGTGCCAGGCAGCGTCCAGATGTCTCATCCTAAAACACAAAAAGGAGGGAAAGCGTGTGCTATCTCCGTACATGCCACAAGGGATCAGTGGAGCTGATGCTATCTCCACCATGAAAATAGAGGAGCAAAGGCCTGGGAGGGGGAGGAATGTAATATTAAAATTAGCACCTCCCAAAGATCAGACAAGCACTCGGGAGCTAAATTACTTCCTTGCTGTGGGGAGGGAGCAGAGGAGAGCAGAATGTGCTCTCCACCTTTATGTGGAGCAGATGGCTCCCTGCAATAGTTGTGGACCTCAGCCAGGAGGGATGGGGAGAGGTCAGCTCCAGGGCTCCTTCCAGGTCTGGCTGCAGCTGGTTGAGTTTGAAGTGTATGTTCCACTTGAAATGCTGCCCTGTTTAAATTTTTTTTTTTTTTTTTAGTGTTCATTCTGCTTCAAGATAAAAGGAGTATTTTCAAAATTTACTGGGCAAGAAATTTTCTGCACCTTTTGCAAGAATTAAGCCATGCCAGGTGTTTGGAGAGAAGGGACTGCTTAAGTTTAGGGCATTTTTTTAAGGAACAGATCCTCAAGCTGTCCTAAATACCTCCATGATAGTGACCAATTTGCTATCTTCAGTGTTGCAAAATCTTGACATTGTCCCAAATCTCAGGTCTTCCTGGGAGCATTATGGCAGGGAGGTTGATAGGACTGGGATTGGCGCCTCCAGGGCAGCATGTGTGTGGTGAGGATGCCCTGGAGGTGTGAGACTGAGAAAACCTGGTGTCCTCACAGTTCCCCTTGTAGGCACCCGAAAAGCATGGCAATTTCCCTCAGTCCGACAGGGTCATCTACAGTGGATTTTTCCAGAGCCTGTCCTGGGTATTAGAAGGAGGACATCAGTTTGAAATCCCTTCTGTAAAATGCCCTTGTTTCAATAGAATGAGATTTTGTGATGATAAAAGTATTTCTTATATTAGTATTTTTTAAATTTCCAGTCACCTAAGTTATTGTCACAGAACTGAAAGCTGCAGTTATCCAGAGTTAATTGAGTTGCCTAGAACTCTACAAGTAACTGGGAGAGCGGCAATCCAGACTCAAAGTCCCAATTCCTGCTTTTAAGACACCAAAACTACATATTTCTTTTTTTTCCCAGCTCCATCCTGAGAAACCTCTTGAGTTTGTAAACTGCCTGGTTGGGTTTTTTTTAACACAGTCACTTGATTTCTTATCATAATTCCTTATCTATGGCAAAGAACTCTGTAAATACCTAGAGTAAAATCTCAGCTCTTCTGGGAACAGTTAGTCCTTTTTAGTTCATGTTGGTTTATGTTGTAGATAGTGTAGTTATCTGAGGAGGATTTACACTGGTCCAAACAAGCCATCCCTTTGTCAGCTGAGGTGCATCAGAGTCCTCTGGAGGACTTCACTGCTGGAGCATCCCCTGGTAGGGCACCAATGTGCCACTGCAAGGTGCATTGGCAGGAACTGGGGTAGCGATCACATTGACATTTGAACTGTGCGATGCTGCAAATTAGAGGGAAGTGTTGTCTCCAGCAGGAGCTGCCAAGGGATCATGCTGTCAGCTTACTCTTTTCCTCATTTTGTTTCCCAGAGGACCAGCTTCCAGCTGGATCCCAGCCCTTTGGAAAGGGGAGGAGATTTGCTAGAAATCGTATTGGGGTGGGGGGGGCGGGGAGGGAGGAATCGGAGTGGGGTAAAACGAAAAAGATCTGGAAGAAGTTCTTCAAGTAGCATAAAGCCACATTGCTGTCTGGAGATGGTGCTGAGCACCCCACAGAGTAGGACCAGTGTAAAACCATCCATTTCCTCGCGGTCTTCACTCTGGTCTAGCATCAGATGCTGTGAAGCCAAGTCAGGTTGGTTCGCACTGGCCTTTTACTTTTTCAAGAGCACAAGGAGTTCCTAAGGTTTAAAATTGTGCAGTGAAACTACAGAGCTCCTCAGGCTTGTCGTGAGCCACGTAACAGAGCTGTTAGTATTCAGGAGGAATCACAAACAGTGTGTTAATCCACAGCACTCACAGGGACCTTGTTAGGTGAGATCTGCTCCCCTTCCAAAGCGTTCCTTTTGGTTTTCTTTTCAAACCACAATCAAAACTCTCCTGTATTTTGTTTGATATTTAAAACAGCCAGTAGTTCATTGATTCCACATAAAGGGCTTCTGTAGAGGGGATTGTACATCTGTTAAACTACTTAGGGCCAGTCACCCCTTCCTGAGGCAAAGCCCCTGGGAGGAGGCTATGGGGTTTCCCCTCTAGCCATCCTACAAGTGGAGTGAAGTGCTGCTGGTGCTCCCGACTGTGCTGGGGCTTTGGGGTCTTGTTGGGGAGCTGAGTGAGGCTGCTCAAATGGGGAGAGCCAGCGAGGCTGGGGCAAAAGCTTCTCTAGCCCTTTAGCCCCATGGCTGGGGCAGGGACCTGGACTCCCAGCCATGTGCCTGTGGAAGTGGTTACCTCCTGCGAGTGGTTCCTCAGGCTATAGCATGTCTGGTGTGTTCTGGGCTGAATATCTGGTGTTCAAGGTGAACCTGGGGAATGCAGTCTTGTCTTACATCGGCCTCTGTTAAAAAAATCTAATATTTTTCAACCCCCCTTGAGGGGAGCATTAAAAAAAAAAAAAGTCCAGTATAGTTTTCTAGCTTGCCTGGAAGCGGTGTGCAGGGTGAGGTCCCCATGCCCTTGCCTCTCTGCTCCCTGACTTCACTCTCCCTTGGGCAGCTCACTTTGGACCCATGTGGCTTTGAAGGTAGCATGGCATAGTTGTGGTGGGGTCAGAAACACCCTGCCCTCTCCACCATCTCAGTGGAGCTGTCGTAAAGTTGTTTGGGAGCTTGGCAGTGCTTTGGGTAGGAAGCCAAGCTCCGCATCTGAAATAATCAGTACAGTATCCTGATAAATGGATCTGTCTGATGTTGCTTCTATATTTGGGTTTCTGTTCCTCGTGGTTGCACAGAAAGGTTTGAGAACATGCACTGTAGAGACCAACAAAACATAAATCTATCATCTTTAAAAATTGCAACCAGTAAGCCAATCTCATCCTTCAGAGGCTAAGCAAGGATTTTTGAATGCATCATTCTAGCAAAAATGAATACCTTGTTATAGCTTCATTAGATAAGTTTACACCAGTTTATCCCAAGTGACTGAGTTACCACACAGATCTGCAAAAACTACTTTGATTTTAAAAAAAAATAATTCAATAATAATTAAAAACACTGTGCAAACCACATAGTTTTATTTAACTGGGCTGTGTTGCATGACAGGTTTTCCACTCCAGCCACCTTTTTGCAATAACAGTGGGGTATTTCAGTTTGAGTATGGCTCGCAGACATTCTTCTCTCACCTTGAACCTCATTCATGAAAAAGGTAGCTTATGTGGGTGGAAATTGTGCATGGAACCCTCTCATTCTAAACAGTATTGGAAATGGCTACATATTAATTTAAAAATGCATGGGTACCATGGATTTAATGGAAATTGTCAAAACTTAGCTGGTTTTACAGTGTGAAATCAGCTGAGAGATCAGGCCCTAAGGTCACACTCTACCAAAAGAGTTAGACTCGTGCGGAAGGAGCATAAAGTAAAGGTAACCAGGTTTGATGGCAAACAGGACCCACTTTGTTGTCACTTCTACATGACTTACCAAGTAACTCGTGGTGAGTGTAGTTATACAGAGCCTGTTTTATTCCAATCCCTTCTGGGCACTTTCTTTGCAATAATTAACTAAGTCCTCATTAGGCAAGAGAATCAAGTTTGGCTATGCACTAATTTCTGCACAAAAGCTGTTTATTTGGACAACTCTCTCCTTAGAAATGACGTGCACCCACAGTATTGTATTGCTGCTTGACAACACTGGCTGGCACTAGCAGGAGTGCCCATCCAGCAGTCAGATGGCTTTCACCCGTATTTATTTAGCTTCTGAAGAGCCTGAGAGGACCTCAGGGGCTGTGGAAATCCCTTGGGGGTGTTTTCTGGTTTGGTTATTTGGGCTGAAGATGCACAGCTTTCCCAGACTGTAACGGGACTGAGTTGATGCAACTCTAAGGAGAATTTGACCATATGCTCATTGGAGATCATGATATGATTTTTCATGGGCATCATGGGTATCCCCCTCCTTTGGAGGAGAGGTGGTTGCTGTAGAGTGGTGAGGAGGAGGACGCCTGAGCTAGATTCCCACTTCTGCCACTGGTTTCCTGTGCAATTTTCCCTCAATTGTCAGAGGTCACGTTCCCTAGAAGTGTGCAAGGACAGACATCCAAATTCTCAACCCTCCACTGTTGACCTCCCTGGCCTTTGGTTCTCCCAGTGCAAGAAGGGACCTCCCATCCATAGATGCCTTTCAGTTGTACATACAGGAGAGTGTTTGAGATTAGGACTCAGGCTCTCTGTTTTTATACAGTGCCTAGCACAGAAGACATCTAACTGCAGCAGAGAAAACTGGGTCCTGCCATTAATGCAGCAGTAATGATAACATGGGAATTGAATCATAGAATCATAGAATGTTTTGGGTTGGAAGGGACCCCTAGAGGTCATCTAGTCCAACCCCCCTGCAGTGAGCAGGGACAGCACTAATTAGATCAGGTTGCTCAGAGCCCCATCCAACCTGACCTTGAATGTTCCCAGGGATGGGGCCTCCACCACCTCTCTGGGCAACCTGTTCCAGTGTTTCACCACCCTCGTTGTAAAGAATTTCCTCCTTATATCTAGTCTAAATCTACCCTGCTTCAGTTTAAAACCATTAGCCCTTGTTCTCTCACAGCTGTCCCTACTGAAAAGATTTTCCCCATCTTTCCTATAGGCTCCCTTTAAGTACTGAAAGGCTGCAATCAGGTCTCCCTGCAGCCTTCTCTTCTCCAAGCTGAACAAGCCCAACTCTCTCAGCCTGTCCTCATAGGAGAGGTGCTCCAGCCCTCGGATCATTTTAGTAGCCCTCCTCTGGACCCGCTCTAACAGTTCCATGTCCTTCTTGTGCTGAGGGCTCCAGAGCTGGACGCAGTACTCTGGGTGAGGTCTCACCAGAGCAGAGTAGAGGGGCAGAATCACCTCCCTCGACCTGCTGGCCACGCTTCTCCTGATGCAGCCCAGGGTGCGGTTGGCCTTCTGGGCTGCCAGAGCACATTGCCGGCTCATGTCCAGCTTTTCATCCATCAGTACCCCCAAGTCCGTCTCAGCAGGGCTGCTCTCGATACTTTCTTCCCTCAGCCTATATTGATACTGGGGGTTACCCTGACCCAGGTGCAGGACCTTGCACTTGGCCTTGTTGAACCTCATGAGGTTCACACAGGCCCACCTCTCCAGCCTGTCCAGGTCTCTTTGGATGACATCCCATCCTTCTGGTGTATCAACTGTACCACTCAGCTTGGTGTCCTCTGCAAACTTGAGATCACAGGTTACCACTCCCTCATAGCTCTTTTCCTGAACAATTTCCAACTATTTTGAGTAGGAAAAAGTCATCAATGTATATATATGCTATACAATTTTGGACCCATCACTTCTCTTTGCCTAAATGCACGTTTATTTAAAAGTTCAATGTGGGTATGTTGAGCCAAAACCCTGACATGTGCTCCTACTGATTGTGCTATAAACATTTCCGTAATACTCTCTAAGGTGCCCTTTCTATCTGGACTTCAGAGTAGGTAAGCTTCCCAGAAAATATTGTAGTCAAGGTTTTACATCACAGGGTCCCTCTCACACTTCTTTCCTGTGTGCTTTTTTCTTTTTTTCCATTTGAAGTGGAAACTGTATTCATTTTCAAAGCAGATATGTGCAGTCAGCAAGGATGAAAATGAAGGTAACTGTCAAAAATCCTGCCAGAAGGGATTTCTCCACTTTAATTTCTGCTTACATTATTAAGACAAGTAAATTATCTTTTCATGGAATGTTTCCTTTTTTTCTGGAAACACTATTGATAAATGATGTAATATTTGAGGCCCTTCTCCACAGCTGGTGGAAGCCCAAAATTTCTATTCCCTATACCACAAGAGACAGATGCCAAGTAAAACCATAACCTGACTTTCATGATTAAATGTGATGGTATCGCAGAGGGAAATAAGGAATCTACAAATATTATTCTGAAAGCAATGGGTTGATTGAGCTCTTATATTTTTTTTCCTGGGTATTTTTAGGAGCCTGCCATTGTTGTTATAGGGATTAGGAAAAAGCCCAAGCATAGTTCCGAAATATTAGCTGAGAGGGGTTTTCTGTAGCTGCAACCTGAAATACTATTTTAAAACCACCTTGACAGGAACAAGCTATAGCTGCTGTGTCAAAGCAGAAATCTGCTATTTATAATCACTGAAATTTTAACCTGTTCTCAGGAAGGGATTTCTTTCTGTGCTGTTTTCAGATTGTTACTTTCTAAATTTAGGGGATTTTTTTTTTTTTGGTAGATCCATCGGGAAGATGGAATAGCCCAGGAAGAAAAATCTCAGACTGACAGGATAGTATAGTGCCTTTTTGTGAGAAGGGTTCCCTTTTTCTTTTTTTCCCCTCCCCTAAGCTGTCCACTGAAACTTGAATAGGAGGCCACTCTTGCTCTGTATCTTAAATAAATTAGGTCAGTTGTTGACATTTTAGCACAAGTAGCTTATCTTAGGGGTAAGAGCTGCTTAACCTATTGCAAGGGGGAATGAATACCTTTCCCCCCACCCCAACATAAACAGCCCCTGGACTTTCCAAACAGTGTTTGGGAAGTTCTCTTGACATATGACACTGTGCAATTTACTACTCTTGGCAGCCAAATAGGTTTGTCCCTGGTGACCAACACTGGGGCCCTGGTGCACAGGTAATGGGTGTCTTCTTGCCTCGGAACAGCACCTACTCCTGCTGCTTTCCTCCCTCTGTGGACAGACGCACTGACTGCCTGGGCTGCGGGGGAGTCATCTCTGCCCTGCTCAAGGGCCTTGCCCTTCTGCTTCAAAGATCAGGAGCAAAATGATGCCATTTAATTATTGTAATTTGTTGGAGCCTCCTTGTTTGTCTCTTGTATCTAGGGAAGCAGCCTCTAAGGGGAAAGCTGATTTGTAAACTCGTAGCGTTTTAAGCCTAAGAGGCTGTTATGGTCACAGAGCAATTACTAGTTGTGAGATTGCCTAATAATACTTGTATTGACATGAGGAGAGAGGCAACCAGTCTCTGGCTTTTGTCTTTCACGTTGAAAACACGCAGCTATGCTAACTTCAGTATCCTATCATTGGAGCTCTGCCTACTAAATATTAGCTATGTATTATCAAAGGGGATCTGGCAGGGCAAGGAATTTTAGACCAGGATTAAAGTGCATAAATAGTGTGAGTTTTAGATAAGGATCCAAGTGGGCTGCACCTCGTACTTGGTTAATCTTTACTGTTGCTCTTTGAATCTTTCCTCTGAATGATGCTTGATAGCTACATTAAACTTGAGGGAGTGGGAAGAATGTACAGAAGGAATCACTGCATTTTAGGGGTTCAGAGCTAGATAAGTTTTCTCAGATTAACTAACAAATTACCCCAACTAAGAAGAAAAATAATACTTATTTTTCTCTGGTACATACACAAAAGACCTTCAGGTTCCAATTAAAATACACTGGTAGGACATATGAATGAGAAACTTTCACAACACAAATATTTTTAACTTCTTACCCTTTTGCCTAATACCCACACTCTTCACCCCACTGTTGGCCAGACACAGTTACTAAATTGCTAAATGCAATGTACCCCAAACAACAAAGACCATCCCCTTGCAAGTGGAAAAAGGAGAGGTCTGAGTTCAGCCAGTGATGCCATTTGGTGCAGGCAGAGGGTAAGAGTGTTTGAAAATTGGGAAGCTTTGCAAGGGGTCTTCTCAGACGTGTCAGAGGTGGGCAGCTGCTCCATCCAATTGGATTTTTAGTGTTGTTGATGAGAAGCCTGCAATGAAACTGCAAGCTAACTAGTCTGTGCTCCTATACTGTGCACAGCAAAGAGGAAGAAATGTGGAGGTGACTGACTTGTAGTAGGAGCTGCAGAAGACTTGGAGTAGGCAGAAGTGCTTTGTAAAACATTACAGGGACATGGTACAGTGCATGCGGGTTTCACTCCACAGGTTAGTACAAATGTGAGGGGAACTGCTCAGTTACTCAGAACTCACCCAAGCATTTCCAAAGTAGTTGTTTATCTGAGCACTAGTTTTCAATAAGAAAATATCATTTATATGGGTACAAGGAGGAGGAGGGGACAGGTTGTTATTGTGATCAGCCTCTCTGAAAATGTTCAAATCCTACTCATAGCATTCAAGATCCCACTCAAACGATTGCTACATGAGTTCAAAAGCAAATGCCTGACTTCCCCAAGGCACTGGAGAACCAGCTTCTGACCATTAAAGCCCTTCACTTGCTGTGCCTTGGGAAGTAGTGACCTCCAAAATCTGTGGTCCTGCATGAAATGTATGCAGGGCAAATTAAATGCTAGCTTCTCCAAAGGCAAAACAAAGCAGCTAACCATGTGTGATTCATTGCACTGAGGGAGCCTGACTTAAATCTGGGTTTGGACAAGTCCGGTGTAACTTCCTGGTGTGATGGTGCTCCCCAAGAACACTTTATGCATTCTAGGTGGAGGTGCTGATTTCAGTGCATGAAGTCAAGCGATGTTTAGCCACAGGCTTTGAGAGCAGAATTGCTTCTGTCGGATCCCAAAGACATTACCTAACCATCTGCTTTCTAAATTCCTGGGAACTGCCCAGCTAAGGACTAATGGAGCCAACCAGACACATGCACACACCAAAAATGAGTTTTGCTAAGCACCTGGGGCCAACACCTCAGCTGATGTAAATGGGCAGCAATGACACTAAGCTAATTTATAGCAGCTGAAGATTTGGCCCAGGAATGCTATTATTTTTCTATTTAGAGCAGTGCTAGCAATTTGCAGGAGTTTGTTATTAGGAATGGGCCAAATCTTTCAGAGGAAATTATGGAGTAATAACAACCACAGAACCTGAATTAGTTGTTTTTAAGTTATAAGAGCATAAAATAATAGCAACTGACACCACTAACCACTATTCTTTTTTGCACTCCTTAAAACTTCGGATGCCCTTTGCCAAACCAATTGTTTCCAAATTCTGTCAAAAATATTGTCCTTGGGCAGAAAGCTTGGATGCTAAATTTCAACCCAGAATGATTTTTATGGCTGAGTGACAGAAACCTTGAAAAAGGGATTTATAATGAATACAACCTTAACTACTGTGGCATGAACAGTGCTGCAATTCTCATTAGCTGAGCTTTTTTTTCCCCTTTTTTCTCAGAAATTCAGAGGGTGGGGCTGGCCATAGGAAGTAGTAGACTTGTGTGTACGCTTCTGTCATGGTAGGAAAGGAACTCAGCTGCTTCATTTCCCCTTTCATCTCTGGACATCTGTCTGGGTTCAAAGATTGTTGTGGGTCTGAAGCAATAGGATTTCAGTATGGGTTTTCGTGTCGTGGCCATGAATGTGGGCAGGCAGTGTGACTGGGCCATATGAGCCGAGAGGTTTCTGCACCAGGAGTTGACTCCTGTCCTTCTCTTTAATGAGGCTTATTCACTGGGGGATAGTGGAAAGGCTTTGAACCTGAAAACAAGCTTTAGAAAATGAGGAGGCAGAAGGACCAGCAAGTGGAGGATGAGCCAGGTTAGTGTCCTGCTCAGCTTTACTGCTAAACTCCAGATTTCAGGTTGTGGGAAAGGGAAAGAGACTGCCTTTGTATACATTAAACACCAGGTGTGCAGGGTTGGGAAGTGGGAGTGGAGAGCTGGCTGGAGGATTTTTTTTTCTGTATATTTGGTCTTTGGTTTCCCATGAGCAGCAAGTGCAGTCACAAAGCTCTTGCAAGAGGTGGTGTGGGTTCATCCTCCATTTTAAGGTATTTCCTCAGCGTGACACAACATTCAAGACAAAAAAGCCTTTAAAACCAGTTTGTTATAGAAACAGATAGTCTTTATGGCTGCACATAGCCCTGAAGCAGGATTGTGACCCTTCCTTCAAGTTTCCAATGTAAATATTGCCTTAAGTATCCAACTTAAAAGCTCTCAGGCTGGGACCTCAGCTGTGATGGTGAAAACCGTATGGAAACCAAAAGCCCTAAAATAAGAAACAAGTTATATAGTCCACTGGGTCTCCCCAGCACGGTCTCCTGAAGTTGGAAGATGGCACATGTGGTGAGTAATGTTATAATCATCCCAGAGCAGAAAACAAACACAAGTAGAAGGTCTTAGAAGTCTTTCATCTTTACTTTCCCAAGCCACAAATGGCGAAATCTTCACATGGCTTGCTCAGATTGCTTTTGAAAGATGAGAACTTCCATCCTCGATGGGAGAGGCAGAATGGGACTGAAATTGCCCTGTTAATGAAGAAACCATTAATAATAACTGACTCTGCTAGAAGCTGTTCTCATGGTACCTTTTCTTGGTCCCTTTGGTAGGTAGGGAGAAGATTTATATGAACCTACAAGATCTCTCCTGTCTGACTTTAAAACCATTCAAATTCATTCAAGATGAGGAGAGAGGACTCCCCCAAATGAATACCCCAGTTCACAGCTTTGTTGTGCACGTACATTGCAGCAGATGGTTTGAAATGTTTTATCTGTCTGCTGGCATGCTGCCTTTCAAGGAACCATTTTTTTTTTTTTTCTTAATTGGGGTGGTTTTTTAGTAAAAAGAAAATACCTTTGTGATGATTAATTTTAAAAAAACCAAAAATCTGAGGATTTTAACTAGTTGCTACCTGGATGAAGAGGAGGCGGATTGTGTTTGAAGTGAAGACTCAGAGTTGAGTGCAGTGAGGTGTCATCACCCAGCTCTCGGTACCTAAATCCATTAGAAATATCCAAGTAACAGGAGACTTGGGCTGGGACGTGTTTCAGCAGCCCGCTGTAGGTTGTGCATACTCTGCTGCCATCTGGCTAGCGTTGAGCCCTTCCACCCTACCTTGGCAGCATGACGAGGAAGCTTTCCTTGCATCTATTTTGCAGGTGGCTGGGATATCGCTTCATGCAGTTATATGCAAATGCTTGCAAATACTGCCTCTGCCACAGCGAAGCAGCTCCCAGTACAACACTGATGTATTCAGTTTGGGAACTGTGAATTCTTTTTTTAAATTTATTTATTAATTTTAAGCCAGGAATCGTTATTTACCCCATGGGTACACCCCTTAGTCTTCAGGGTTTTTCTGTCTTCAGGGCCTGACCTGGCATTTGGGGGGGTTATGCACGTGATCTCTGTTCGACTGTTAATAGGGACAGCTTAGGAGAAAACACCTGCCAGCATCAAGGTGTTGGGTACATGTGCTTTGTCTGGCCTATTTTTTTTTTTTTGGACCTCTTTTTCCATCCACCCTGTCTTTATGTAATCCAGAGAAAAGGGTGCACCAAGCCCATGCAGGGCAAGGGGAAGAGAATAAACACAGTCATGTTTGTTTTCCATCCTCTTACTAACAGATACAAAGAACAACTTCAAAGCAATATATAACTAAGTTAGGTGATACACCAACAATAATTAAAACGCCCCTGCAGGAAGTCATGTCACTGAAAAAACAACTGCTTCAGAAAGCAATAACTTTTTTCTGCCAAAGGCGTGTAAGACTACTGTATCTGGGCTGTGACTCAAAAAATTTGGCACTTGCTTTAATCCGTCCCTATTCAGGACAATTGAACTTAATTCTGAGACTGTGCTGGTTACAGTGGGGCAAAACTGGCTAGAAGAGAGTGGCTTTGAGCCATCTCTGAGCGGAGGGGGCTTATACAAGGGAGGAGAAAAGGCTGGTGGAGGTGAGCTCTATGGGAGAGCCATGCGTAGGCAGAGCAGAACCTTTGCAACTCTGTCGCACTCCGTGCTTTTATTGAATCTTGTGTCAGTTGTCTCCTGCATCCAGGTTATGCCATGTGTGACGGAAACTGCTAAAATGCAAAAAAAACCTGGGGTCGGTGGCAGGGTGTTGTCACCCCTGCCTTTGCCCTCTGAGCACAGAGGTGCCATTATGGCACCGCTGAGCATCTGCATCATAAATTGGTGACCTTCAGGTGGAAAATGTACATAGTTGCCCACCACAAAGTGCTGTATTGGTGGTGACTTGCACAGAGGCAAAGGCATCCCCATCCATGCTAACACTGGTCATTTCAGTATGATACCAACTTGCCTGTGTCTTTATCGCAACTAAGACCCAGAGCCCACTAAAGCCAACAAAAAGACCCTACCCAGCTCTGGATCACCCTTGTGTGCAATCCCCATAGCTAGAAAAAATGGTCCTTTCATAATTATTGTGGGGTTTGCTACAACTAAAAAACATCTGCACCGCCTGCTTTACAGCCTGTATAGCTGCTGTCCTCTGTAGTTGTTGCAAATGTCAGTGCTTTCTTCTTGTTTGGCTGGTTTTTTATATAGTCAGGATTGGAAAGGGTAAATGTTGCCAAATTATTATTAAGTTGACTTTAGAAGACATTAAAGTCAGGTTACACTACTTAGAGAGTAGTAATTCTACAGTGGAAGCAAACCGTTGAAGAGATCTACCCATAGGAAAAAGAAAAAGCAGTTGCTGCTAATTTATAAAAGTAGCTTAAAACATAGATGCTTTAAAAAAACCCCTGAAACCCGCCAAAACCTGAGCACATGTCACTGTGAAGAGAGGAGTTATTCAGAACTTGAGCAATAAGCCCCAACAATGAAGTTAAGTTACAGACAAACCCCATGTTTTATCAATCAACTGCTACTTTTAAGTTTGACAGCTTTTGTAAGCAGGAAAATGTCAATTACATAAGATATTTGAACCTGTGGAAATAGCCCATGGAAACACAAAATGTCTGTTCACACATCAAAATGATCCAGCCTTGAAGGAAGTTAAAAACCAGAATGCACTAAGGAATTATCTGACGGAAAAATGGAAACTTTGTTATGAATTTTCAAGAAATATTGGCTAATTAATTTCTTTGGTGAGTTTATAAGGTTATTTAGGATTGGAGAAAATGAGGTAACTTCCCTATTTTTCCTGATGTGTAACAGCTATGGAAACACTTTGAAACGAGTGTCCCATCGTTATGAATTCATTTGGTTATCCTTTTAATAACAGTGATTGTACTCAGGCATTTTATATGAATGTTACATCCCATCTCTTTCAGGTGCTGCTTGGTCACTTCACTGAGCACTTGTCAGCTGGGTCTTATTAAATTCCCATTAAGGAAGGAAGAGCTAAATACCCAGTAACAAAATTGAAAGGGAGAAAAAAAAAATGCTAAAAAACAAGTAGGCTTGGACCTGGAAAATTAGTTCTTATGGAGTAGAAAATGTCCTATTTAAGCAAACAAAAGCACTGAAATTTACTGCTACCATCTATTGCTGCACACAAAAAGAATTGTCAGGAACCTGGTTTTACAGTGCGCAATCAAATCAATTTATTCAAAGTTTGTTTTCTGCAGCAAGATGTGATCTTTGGTAATGTGTTTTATTAGATGTAACTGATGTGGCTGGAAAAAGTAGACACACACTTCCAGGTTTATGAGTTGTTCTTCAGGTCTGAAGAAGTGTGTGATTTAATGTAACGCATTTTGGAAAGCGTGTTAAAACAAACTACCAACATTTCCTAGGGCCAAGAAAGACTTGTCCACATGGAGATCTAATAACTAGTAGCAAGTTTGCTTGAATTTAAATTCAAATGTCACTTCACATTGCCTTTGATTTACAAGTCAAGATGAACAAATTGGGATGACTTTATATCTGCACAAATGCCCATATTGAGTTTTACTGATGTTTTACTGGTCTGATGAAAATAAGCAATCTCCTGTTAAAACTCTAGGCATACAAATGCTAAATTAGTGCCCAAAATTATCCAGTCAAATGAACACATTTCCAGCAGTGAGGAATACAGCTTGTTGCTTATTAACATATCTGGGAAACATTTCTTTTTTTCCATGGAAAATTTAACATTGTCATTAAAAACTAAACATTTTTAGTCAAACCTGGAATGTTTTCAGCACGAGGCTGAAATGGGAAAGTTTTCAGCCAGAATCTTCTTTGTGTTGTAGAAATTTTTTTTTTTTTTTTACATTTTCAGTGAAATGTTTAATTTAACTAAACAGGGCATTTTCCATCTAAAACCAGAAATATTCAGTAGCCTACTTAGGATTATTTGGTTTAGGAATGTAATAAGCTAGATGGGATGAGGACACTCATGTTGTTGCATGTAACCCAAGCATCTCTGTTCACCAGAAAGCCAGCATTCCTGCCTTTTTTGCCTCAAATTTCCCTCCTGCCAAGGGAATGGTATTATATAGCCAAAAGCTTTTGAAACCCCCCAGCAGCCCAATGCTGCATGAGTGACTGAATGTGAAACATTAAAATGCCATGTTGTTAACACCAAATATTTCACAGCGAAATTGGGACGTTCCTGGAGTCAAATCCTGACTACTCAAATTGTTACTTCTTTCTCGTTGAGCCAGTTGTTGCTCGAGACACGTGCAGTGCCCCCTCCAGCAGGAGGAGCTTAGGGTCAGCATGTGTTTGTGTAAGTGGTGTAAGGTAGGGAGTGTCAGAGCTGTGCCCACCTATTTCTTGGGCTGTTGGAGATGGTGAGGTCCCAAAGGGCATGTAAGAGCAGCTCCATACCTGATATAACAGCAGCAGATGCTACTCAGAGGGGCTGTTGCATCCCCCAGGGCTCAGGGGAGAGGAGCAGCACCCCAGCCCCACCCTCTGTGTCTGCCTGCTAGGGAGGGGTGGTCACAGGGCCACGCTTAGCCTCTGGCTTACTCAAAAAGTGACTCAGAAATTATCCAGAGAGCCTTGGGCTAGTTTATGCCAGTGAAGCACTGCCACACTGGGAGCTCTTTCATTATCTCTTAAGGTAAAATATCACACTGATTTCTTACCCTCCATGTCTGGGATGAACAAGATGTTGAGCCCATTTGCTCTATTCAAATGGTGTAGCTCCACTGAGCACCATCTCCCCCAGTGTAGCCCCAGGTGTGTGCCAGCAGGGAGGGAAGCATGCAGGGCTACACGCTCCCTGGGGTGCTCTCAGTCATGTGAGCAAAGGGCCCTCCTGTGGAGCAAACCCCAAGAGCTCAGTGGATGAGCTGCATTAATGAGGTTTGCAGAATTAACCCTGTGAGATTATGAAATATCCTCAGTGCTTGCTCTTATTCATGGTGGCATTAACTACCCCTGTGTTGCTACCTAGGGGATGGCCTTTTTATGATCACGGAGCACGGGCTTGGATAGTCATCTTAAAGCAAGTTCCCATCAAGCTGCCTGACATCATTGGATATGGTGACTGACACCTGTTTTGTAAATAATAAAATTACATTGGATTTTTCAGCGCCAGGTTGTTAAGAGAGCTCTAGTGCAGATGTAACCTCCAGTATGAATAGGAGAATTCATTAGGCATCCAGGTCTTTAAACTCATCAGGGTTAAACAGCAATTTACCTCACACCAGAACTGTTAGCAAGTGATTTAGTGACAAGGGATTGACAAGGTACATTTCCCTGGAAGGCACAATAAATAATTTTTTTCATCCCAAAGCATTTTTGCAGAAAAGTTTATGTATTTGAGTATTCAAAGTTAATTAATTTCCAGTGGTTTGACAGAGGGCTCTTTTTTTCAATGACCGACAAAAATTTTGTGTGAGTTCATCTCTCTTTACAGTATTATTTGGTGAACTTTTCCTGCATGATCTAATCTCACAGTGGAAAACCAAATAAAAATTTATTGGTAAGCAGGAATGAGTTCACTAGCCTGCTCAGCTGGCATTATAGATGAAGACAATGCTTTGACATTTTGGAAATAGTACTTTTTCTTGGGTTTGGAAGCTGTGATGGTCATATTGAGCAAATCACAACCAGTGTTTCTCAGACTGTGCTATAGTTGTCCTTGGGTGGATCTTAGCTGACTTTCAGACCTGCCGTTTCTATTGCAAATTAAACAAAGAAGCCTTCAGCACTTCTTTCCATTACTGTTTAAAGATTTTCTTTGTGATCACTTGGAGGGTTTTTTTTTTTTCCTGCTTGTTTCAGCAGGGTCTTGTTCAGGTATGAGTGATAATGAGAGGCCACCATAAGGCAAGAAACATATTCCTCTAGACATCTTCCAAATGGCCCAAGGTAGGAGGATTTTGGTGCTGCCTCTTGGGTAGTCCCAGCAAAGAGCCCAGCTCACCAAAAAAAGCTGAGGTTTTAGTGATCAAGACTTAGATTTACATCAGGCAATATGTCGTCATAGATGAAGTTACCTGTGTGGGTTTTTCCATTAATACTGAACTGATTCAAAATGAAATATTTTGCCTTAAGGTGTTTTTCTGTGATTTTTAGAGTTAACAAAATGGAAATTTTCATGGAGAAGATTTTTGAGCTTTTGTCGCTCCAAAACTTCTCCCGGGGGAGCATTTCCCACAAGCTCTAGCTATTAATATATGTTAAAGCAAATGGCAGGTTGAAGGGTATTTTAAATGCTCACGTTAAGTTTTCAGTGCTTAATTAAACAGCACTTCACCATGTGCCCATTAAATTCAAATAATTCCACTCCAACCACTGATCCAAGGCTTTTAAATGACAAAGTGTTTGGCCTGCAGCTTGATTTGTGGTTACTAGTGACTTGAGTTGCCACTTTCACTTTCGGAGCTGGTTTGGACTTCGGAATCCAAGCCCTTTGGGTTTGCCTTTTTGGTTCAATTTTTCTACCTCCGTGTGCTCCAGACTAATATGCTAAGTCCTCTACTGGAAAGGGCATTAATTTCTCCTGCATTTGTTACTTTTTGCAGTGATTGGGATTTATTATAATTTCTGCCAGGGTGTAAGCTATGTTGATCTTTGCTAGGATGCTGGCACAGCAGCTCCTACCATTCACAGCAAAGGATTTCAGCAGTTAATTTCTCTGAATTGTAACAGCAAGAAATTGATAGGGGCTCAGGAATGGGTCTCTTGCACACAGCTGGAGTTTTTAACTGTGGCAACAGCCTTTCTGAAACCAGTTGCATTAAACCGATGCGTGGATTCCATGTTAGAGCAATGGTCTCGCAGGCTGGGTATAATGCAGTACGTCCTGCAGGCTGGGTATAATGCAGTACGCCCCTGTTGAACAGCTGGAAAAAAAACACAAGAAAACTGTAATTTTATTTAGTCAATGTGGACCGAAGCCTCTCATTCTCTCTGGGACTGTTTGCAGAATTGAATCAATAATTTTCCTGTATTATGTGAATGTCCTATTTCTTCAGAGTTTCATGCACAAGCTCAGAGGCTTAGGGCTGGTGATTCTTGTGGTTTCTTTATGTAAAGAAGTTTGTGTTAATTGTTTCAAGCACATGCAGTGTGTTATCTGCATCCTAAAGGTATAGCTCTGTCCCATCAGCATGGTCTCTGATGTTGCTGCCAGTTTGGGATCTCACTATTTCCCAACTTAGCAGTTGTTATCAGACTTACAATATTGCCGTTTCAGCTCGCTTTGCCCAGGTGGCCTGAGTGGAGGTGTAGGGATTATGCTGGAGGAAATGTGTTTCACAGAAGCTTTTGGTCTCCTGCAGTAGCTGTTGTAGCAGGAATTTCCCTCTTTGAAATTCATGATCAACGACGCATTTCCATTGAAAGTTGCACTTTCAACTGCCAGCCCCTCAAATGTACTGAGATACCTAAATCATTTTGTGGTGACTAAGCCCCTTTGAAAGCAGGATTTAGACTTTTTAAGCTGTGTAAGTGTTTCTGCAAATCACATGTTGGTTCATGAAGTAACGGGTGCTGATGCTTTCTTTGGCAGTCACGCTGATGGTCGTGTTCAGAAAGCTTCAGCCGGTTGTTTTCCAATCCTCGCTAATATTTCGGGTCAACAGTCATGTCTGTCAAGCCTATCCTATAGCACTTGCAAGCCTGAAATACTTTGTACAATGTTAATGAGGATGGGAGAGGACTTTTCCTGTCCTGGGAACAGACTTAGCATAATAGTTTTCTTGTGTCCGCGTAAGATCTGTTCTGCCGAAGGGGTGGAAAGAAAAAGGCCTCTGCAAAAAATAGTAGGGTGGTTTTTTTTTTTTTCTGCTTTCTCTACACACATCCCAGTGGCTCCAAATGAAAGCTCATGGTGAAATAAGAAAGCAAGAAAAGCACCAAGGTAATTTAGAGACTGCGAGGGAGGCATTCCTTCTGTGAGGCCTGTCTAAATCCCTGCTGAAATACGGTGTATCATGTTTTAATCCCTAAAGGTTTCCTGCACTGTGTTATTTGTGTAGGCTGTTCTTTTCCCACTCACAAGAAGAAGGAAAGAAAACACAGGCTCCTGCTCTTACACAGATTGATGATTTTTCCCAAGAATTTGGAGATTTTGACTGGAACAAACTTCCCGCTCAGTTGACACCTCCAGATCTGAAGGCCGAGCGCTTGGGTGGAGGGAGAGGGAGCTGGTATGTGAACGTAAGGCACAAGGCTACCCAGAGATGATACTCCGGCTCAGCTGCCTTCTGCAGATTATTTAATGGCTTGTTTCCCAAGTGGATTAAGCTGAATGCGATAAAGGTGCTATTGGTATTCACCCATGCAGATATTGATAAGTACCTGTCCCATGATAGCTGGCCTAATTTGTTTTCCAAGTTAGAAAATCCCCAGAGTGAAGATTTCTGAAAGCCTCCGAGGGGTTTAGCAAAACATAACCTGTTGATTCTTTACGGCAGGTTTCGTGGTCTCTCTTAAGAGCATCTCTAAAGATAGCCAAAGATGACAAAGTGAGTGTTCACAAACATTTGTTCCAGTTCTGGCTCATTGTTCCAGTCAACCACTTTGTGCCTCATTTCTTGCCCAAGATGATGTTTCTGGTTTATGAATGTCTGTGGAATTCATACCAAAGCCCATGCCTTCGCGCCAGCACCCATGGTACTGTTAGGCTGTATCCTGGTACTATCGTGGCCAGCCAAGAACCGGTAACTAATAACGAACAGCCAAAGTGAGCAGTTCATTAACACTCCATAAGGGGTCATAGATAAAATATCTGACAAACACTTATGAAAAAAATAGGTTTTATTTTCTTACTTTTCTAAGGCTGGTAAAAAAAGAAAAAGGAACTGACATGAAGTGTCCAAAATTCTTGAGTTTATGCCATTTGCATTTTTCTCAAATATTAGAACTGTATAGATATATTTTATCTGACATTTTGAAAATTAATTCCCTTAACCAAGATGGGATAAGTCACATCTTTTTAAAGCAAATTGTTTCATTTTCTTTAACTGCTTGTTCTTAAAAAATTCGTTCACACAAATTTGTATTTTAAGAAATAATTGATGAAAAAGGGAAGGATGCACCTGTTTTAAAAAAAATTAACAAACTGTTAAAATAGAATTCATATTATGTGTCTAGGAAACTATGCACTTAGGTTTATTTTTTTCTCTAAAGGCATAAATTTTATTTCTTATTACAGGTCCATTCATAACATAGTTACAGTAAGTTTGCAGTTATGTAGAGTTGCAACCAGTCCATATAATGCGAAATGAAAATTCTGTGACTGAATCACTTAATATTTGCTTTTCATAGGCATCATCTTGGAATCCTGGGACATAAATGCAATGCAACCAGGTTGTCATTTCACTGCGCGGGAGTCAGTGGCCCTGACGTAGGCTGTATCCACCATTTTTTCTGTACAGCACCCAGTGCAATGTGGCTACAGCTTTCTGTGATTGCACCACAATGTGGTGCCTGTGTGATCTGAATATAACCAGGGTTGTTGTCTCTACAGTAATTAATAGCAATTTTTACCTCGCATATCATTTTTGGCTCAGTTGCAGGTGCCCGTAACTAAGCAGGATTGGACGAAGACCTGATAGGATTGCAGGTCACGCATGCCAAAGGCAGCTGATTTTGAGACGTATGTGCGGCCATAAAAAAAAAAAGGTCTGTGAAGAAACACCAAGCATAGATTTTTTGACATCTCTGGAGCAATATGGCAATGTAGCAATATAAATACCTGGAGCTGGCTGTATTCTCTGAATATGGCAGGATTGGGCCTGTGGAAAAGCAAAGAGCTTTGAGTTTTACTCCCAGGGCTCTACATCTGCCGTGCTTTGTCTTCAGTGATAGGTCTATGACAAAACCTGGTTTAATACAACAGGGCTTGATTGCACTTATTTTACGAAACAAAAATTCTGTCATAAACAGGTTTCGATCGTTGCGGGTTAGAGCCACAGTCAAGCATTTGCTCAGCAATTGGCTTTGCTGCCTCTCAGCTCTTTTTATACAGCACTGCTGAGGTTCAGTGTTCACGTGGGTTATACCAGGTCAGCTTTTCATTTCTTTCTTTTTCTTTCTTTCTCTCTCTCCCTCTCTCAATTTTTTTTTTTTTTTAATCAAAAAGATTTTTATTGGTGCTCTGGAAAAACAAACACAACGCACTGCTGTGAGTTTTGTAACTGAACCAATAAAAAATGAAATTCACTGATGGATTCTTTAATAGCAGCTGAGTGAGCCCAGTTCCTAAATGGATTTTATATTGTGCCGCTGTGTATAAACATCGTGCAATGCGATAGCCCTGTGCTGAGGGGGGCTGCGCTGAGGGGAGTGCCCCGAGGACAGTGGAGACCTTCCAGGCATCTTGTTCCTTGTCCTAAGGGGTTCAGGTGTGCTTTCGGGTTAAATATACTGAGGAATGGAAGTTGCTAAGCCCAGGTGCCCTAAGCCTGCTTCAAAGCTTAGCCGACACAATCTGTCCCATTTGGTGTCACCTTTAGCAGTTGCTTTCCATGCGCCCCCCTTGCATCTGCTCAAGGTATTGCTTTCTGAGCCTCAGCAATTTTTACAAAAGCAGTTTTGAACACTTCCATTTAATGAAACAGTCCCAGAGAAAACATTCAGAGCAAGGTTTTCAACGCCGTTTAGGAACCTCTAGGCAGGCAAAGGTGCCAGCTTGGACTCTTGAAAGCATTGTAGCATTTTATATTCCCCATCATTTCTTTGAGGCCAGTCCCAGAGCTCAGTGAGGACAAGGGATGGGCTCAGGCTGACTTCAGGGGGAGAATCAGTCAGGATCGGTGCGGAGCAAGATTCCAACAATTTGTACTGTGTCCTGTCATCAGCCAGAGGGTGCCCATGGGGAGCCAGGGCCCTCCTGCTTTCCCCGTGGCAGAAAAGGCAGTTCTGCCTCCTACCAGGCACCAGGACACAGAGCACGACAGTAAGTTCCTGGACATGTGTTGTCTGGCTCCAAAACAGAGAGATTTTTGTAGCATTTAAAAATGAGTGTAAGATCTTGCTCCACAAAGTGCAGTGGAAGCTGCAGAAAGCTGGCTGTTGGCAGGGCTGGCTTATAGGAAAATAACCGAGGATAAATGCAACTGTAAGTCCGTCTGTCATTTCTGTGGTCCAAGGCTTGGCAACATTGCCTTGGATAGCACAGCTTCAGAACTTATGTCTGTTCCCTCTTTTGGTTTTTCATCCCTTATGTGTTTCATGCTGAAAGGTGCCGGCAGAGAGACGGGGAAGGCCCAGAGCGGCACTGTCCAACCTCTCCAACTCACCTGGGGCTCAGGTGTGAAGTGGAGAGTGATGGGCAAAGGGTAACGGGTTGAAGATGGCATCTTGCCCCAGGTGACCGGTGTCAGATGGAGGAAAAGGGACCTGAGAGGGGAGAGATGCTCATCTGTCACGGAGCACCCTGGCTGCCACGAAGGGGAAATGTTGGGGCTACGCTGCTGACTTGATTATGCAGTGCTTATCTGCCCAAAGTTCGGGTTATTATCTGCACTGCGTTTTGCTCAGGCTGGGTCCAAAAAAAATACATAGAACAGCTGTGGGGCTGTGAAAATTATTTTCATCTGTTTGGCTTTTAAAAATGAATTTACATCAATCTTTCCATGGTTCCCTCCCACCCACACCCTCCCCTCTCGTCTCAGCTATTCTTTCAGAGAGGCGAAGGAGAAGAGCTGGTCATCCCCATCCCGCTCTTTTTCTGTGTCCCATATCACGCCCAGAAAATGCTAAATGCTTTATCAAGGTTGCTGAGGTGGGAGCTGTGCACAGGCTCTAATAGAGCAGTAACTCTCCAGCAGAATGTCAGAGCTTTTTCAGGTTCTTTTGAGTTTCCCCTGTGTGAAGAGGAAAGCAGTGAATAAGTTGAAGACCTCTTTGCTGACGCTGCAGGCAAGAAGGGACCGGGGAAGGCAGTGCTGTGGCTTTCACTACTGTCTCCCTTGTCAGTAAGGAGATCCAAAGCAGAGTGTGTAATGCCCAGAGGAGTTGCTGCAACCTCTTTAACTCCTTTGACCTGCTCTTCGTCAGGTCTGTTCCTTGGGGGAATTTTTGGGGTATCTGTTCTGCCCTGATCCGGGTGGCTTATGAGCCCTGTTGTGTGTTAGAGTCTTTCCTTTGAGTCACCGTGCAGCAGCCACTGCTTGCCCTGAGGCTGCTGAGTATCTTTTAAAAAGAACAGTTCCTGTGGCATTGGGTTATTTCACAGCATTTATTCGTCCTTTTTTTATTTAATATCATAATTTCATTTTGTGCCCTTAAACCAGTGAGAGGAGAGCTCTTCTACCAGACTCCCGTAAAAGATGGCTCTGTGTGCGTTTACACGTGTGTTGCACGTAAATAATCATAGCCTGGAGAATTGCCGCTGCCTTTGGGTGAAGCCACGTTTTTGCTCATGGCATTATTGAAATTCATCTCCTGTGGACTGTAATTCCTAGAATCCTAGGGAGGGAAGAGAAAAATAGTAAAATAGTATCAGGTGGCTTCTTTCTTTTTTTTTTTTTTTTTTTTTTTTTCCCTTGTTAGAAGACCATTTAATCTTTGTTGTAGGGTGAGAAGGTGAAGCACCAGACCTCAAAGGAGGCTGCAATAGGATCCTGGCAAACTTCCCACATTATAAACTCCGTCCATAGGCAACGCTCGTTTTGTGCCAAGTTTGCTTAACCAAAAATGACTGGGCCCAAGTTTCAAAAGTGGATATTTGGCAACAACTAGCACTATATTTTTATTTTTTTTTTATCTTAGCAAGGAGAAAAATCACATTGTCAATGACAAGGAAAAAAGTGTTGGGTGGGGTAGCTCCTTCTGGGTAAATCGATGTGACTTCATTTCCACGATACTGACATCCCTTGTAAAGTGTTCTTATATCCCAGGATGAAATGTGTAAGATAACAGCCTGGTATTACTGTCACGAGGCAGTAATAGCATGCTTGTATTCTTTCTGCCGCGTTCATCGCCTTGCTCTCTAGGATCAGTTGAAGTCCATGGAGTTGTGCCAATTTTCCTTGGCTTATCTGTCTTCCTATCTTGTTTCTCAATTAGAGGAAGTAAATGATCCTTTTGTTTTCATCTCCCCTTTCTTTGGGAAATGTTAAAGAAGGGTTCGAATTGCAGTGGAGCTGCATCTCTGGGGAACCAGATGGCTGATGAGGGATCTGGAGGTAATTCAGGGGCTCGGAGCCGACAGCTGACTGGATGTGTACTGGGGTTCCTGGAGGTTCGTGAAATCTGGATTTCTTGCCTGCTCGCTTCACTGCAGGGCTCCAGTTTTGCAGGCTTGCCATGAGCCAGAGCACTGGAAGCGGAGGAATCGGGTTCGATTTCCTTGCTCTCCACACAACAGCACCTGCCTGTGATATTTGGCAAGCTTCGAGAACTGTGTTCTAATGTTAATTATATGTAATCTCTAGTCTGCCTTCACAAGTATTTTTAGTTATTTATTAAAATAGTAAATGAGTAAGAGGAATAAGGGAGTAGGTGCTGGCCCTTACCACACATCACCCTCAGGTTATGCCATCTTCTAAAACATTCGGTAAAAGCCACTGTCAGAGAACCTTTCAACAGGCTTCCCTGTAGTGATAGCTGAGTTAGGTGAGGTAACTGAGAAGCAGAATAAATTAGCTCCAAGTTTCCATGGTCAGATTTCTCCCAGTACCAGAACTAGGCTGTCTGAAAAGAACTGGTGTGCCCCGTCACTGCATATGCTCACATTGCTGAACAGGGCACTTGCAGTTATGGTTTCTCCTTATTCCTAATAATGAGTGATATTCCCAGCATGCCAACATATTTTGGTGAATGCCAGGAGCATTCCCACTGCCTTGAGTGGGAGTTTACTCTCAAGGTATTGAAAAGGATATGAAGGCCAAGACTTTCCATGACTGGAGATGTGGGGTACTTCAATTTCAAGGCGCCAAAAATCCAGATCTTTAAAGGAGGGTATGACCTGGGGGGAGGGAGGGCAGTTGTTCAAGTCTTGTTAAAACCTCATCCTGCTGTAGGGTCTCAAGTCTGGCATTCAAAATCATTAGCACTCTTTAAATTTGGCCTAAAAATCCCTATGAAAAGTTACAGCACGTGCTGAGTAACTACTTTTCACAATGTAATAACTTGGCCCTTTCAAAGAGTAGGTTTTAGAAGCACATATTACCGACTAAAGGCTTGCCAAATTTCTTTTTTCCTTTCCAAACTCCAAGTAATGATTCATGGACACTCATTGATTTTGTTTCTAATAAGGTGCTGTTCTCCTGTTCATGAAACTAAGGGGAAACAGAACGATGTTTTGAAGAACTGTTTTGTCTAGGAGTTGAGGCATCCAAAGCAATATATGAGAAGCATTTTGAGGCTAGAAAAAAAACCCCCACATGATGCTGTAATAAAAATTGTATTTTAATGTGAATTTAAATTTGCAGAAGTTTCAGGTTGCCTGTGCTGAGGTCTGACATACTCTGTTTGCAAGAAAATAAATCCACTAGCTATTTGCCAACACATGTGTACCTTGTGGGTGGGTGTCCACATGTACACATCGCACCCATCTGAAAGATGCTAAGGGTGGGCTGGGCATTCATTGAGTCAGTGAATTCTCAAGTGGTGAGTTTGCTCATGGTTTACTCATTAGGAAAGAGTTATTCATTAATAAAATTGCTGCGGCTTCTGATAAACCAAGGATGTGCCCACCCTGAATGAGGATGGCAGCATTGGGCCCCTGGTGCCAATTCCTAGCAGCACACTCATTATGGGATGTTTCTTGGAGCAATCAAGTGCTGGAGTGTTACGTCTGTATGGATCAAATCTACCTGTTCACCTGGGCTGGGGCTTGTGCTCAAAAAGAGTCTAGAAACATAAGGAGCGCAAAACCCAAGGAGGTTAAATGTGGGCAAGTTCAAAAATCCCTTTAGTTCCTATGTGAACCAGCCATGGCTGCTGCAAAGAGAGACTCTGCTCTATCTTCCATCATCTTTCTGATCGCTGTAAGAACAATTACTTGAGATAAGAGTTCAGCTCATCTCCTCATTCCTTTCAAGGCTCTGCTAACATAAATCTGACACAGACCCATGCAGCTTGCTCCTCTCTTCTCCAGAGTCTGAAAAAGGCCAAGTCTACCTCACTAGCGATCTTTTTTTCTAAGTCTGTGACCAGCCGGGCAGTTTACTTCAGGGTATGACCAGATTCCAAGCCACAGTGTGAAAATGTCAAAGGTCCCTGGAAAATATATAATTACATTTCAGATTTGGAGGAAACAATTAATGAAATGGAATTTCTTGGCCCTTCGCTCCGTCAGATGATATGTAGTAGCTTGCCTGTGAGCTGAAGCCTGAGTACACTTATGGCACAGAAGAGTTTTTATCATTTTAAAACTTAATTATATAGGCTGTAATTAAGCTATATACAAAATGTCTGGTTCTTTGAAGTATATTAATTTTGGGGAAGTTCTCAAGCACCCAGTAGCTGCAGAACAATCATGAAAGAAGACAAGACTTGAATAATGATGACAGTTGCAAGCCACAAATAATAAGAACAACCTTTCCAAAACAAAGGGTTTCACATTTTCCAAAAGTACGAGCATTATTATTTGTGTGTATTTGCAATTTGTACATGCCTTGGAGGGACTAACCTCAACTATAGTGCTTGAAATAATTGTGGGATGACATAAATGGGCACTTTTCTATTGAGGCAATCGTTTTTCTCACAGCATGCCAGTTTTTGTTTACTGATCAGCAAACCAAAAAAAAAAGTTTCTGTCTAAGGCTAAAATAACAACCAGAACAGGGTGTAGGGCATAAATTAATTTGTATTTTAAAGGGGGGGGGGAAGGCTTAAGTGGATGCTTCATGTATGTATTTCTGTATTCCTTGCACTGATTGAGTGGTTCAGGGAGGTGCTTGTTGCTGGTTTTCTGAACAGTACCTAATAACAGTGTGTTCCTGCAAGTGACAGAAATATATCTAATGAATTTAGCATTGGAAACTAAAATACCTTCTCATTTGTTTCAGCCTTTACTATGTGGTCTCTATTTTAATAATAGGTGTCGTCGTCCTCCACAGGCTCAGGTCTATATGGGTCTATATGCAGTTGGAGCTGAAGGACTCTATTTCTTTAGTTAAAGGGGTACTGTGAGCTTTAAAATAAACACAATTCTCCCTGGAAATGTTAACTATTTCTTGTTCCTTCGGCTTATCAATGTTGTACATCTGGTGGGCCACCACGTGTGGACCAGAGTCAGGATTTCAGGATCTTCAATTTTCTCTGTCACCTGCTGCACTCGAATGCCAGCATCCATCTGAGCACATCTTCCTTTTACCACACTGGTTGACAACAGCGAAATTTAAGTGCTTATTGCTAAGTTTCCATGTGCCTACCTCTCTGGGGAGCAGAGGGGAAAGCCCTGTCTGAATAAGGGAACTGTGCTGCAGGCAGATGTTCATTTTGCAAATAGCTGTTCTGGTTGAGATGCAGCTTCCCACTCCAGCTGCTTATTCCCACTTGCTGCTGGAGGTTTGCAGTCCCACGAATCTGCAAGCAGAAGAAATCAGTTGTGGTTTTCCTACGCTGCTTCAGGCAAAATCCCGAGCTTAACTTGTGTGGCAAACAAAGATGGTTTGCAGGCCCTTGGATGCCTCTCCCCAAGTGAAGAGGCTTCCCAAGCATGCCCAGGATTCTTCCAGGGATTCAGTTTCCCGTCGCCAATACTCGTTGTGAAGCCTTCTCTTTACCTACTCCTCTCCAGAAAGGTTGACTCAAAATAACTTGTTTTCATTTGACTTCCTCTGAAACTACTGGAAAAGTTTCGTTTAGCTGTGGGCTTTATAAATAGTTCCCACTGTAAAATCAAAAGCGAGGGTTTTAGTCAAATGGGAGTCTCCTTAAAACAGAGCCCAGGTATGGAGTGAGGAGCCATTCCTCTCCCCTTCTGTCTGTGGGAACCATCGCTTTTCTGCTTGCTCACAGCAATGGGGAAGTTAATGGACTATTCCTAGCTTTCTTAGCCACATTTCCTAAAGGCAAGTTATAGCCTGGGAAATGGGGTGTCAAGCCAATAAAATCATGTGGTTGCATTAGGCCTTTTTGCATTTACACAGGCTTAGAAACACAGATAAGCCTGGTGAAGTGGAAAACTCTGTATTTAAGAAACAGCCACTTATGTTTCTTTATTTTTCTTTCTTTCTTGCCTTTCTAAGGGAATTCTGGAGCCTGCCTTGATGTAGAAAAGGCATAATACTACCCAAAACTTTGACTTTAAACTAGAAGGGTGAGATCTTGGGGATGCTTATGTGAATTCAGGTCATTGCCTTAATATGTGTCCCTCCAAAGAGGAAACACATTCTCAAAGCAGAAACTTAAATAATCCCTTCACCAAAAATGCCCATTACATGTACTTCCATGGATTTCAAAGTCTGTGTCCATTAACTGTATTAAAGCAAGCAAGTCCACAGTACCACACCGGAGGTTTATTGTACGTTAAGAGTCACATCGGGGCAGCAATCTGCATGCGATCCAACTAGGAATGTGCTTTATGTTTCCAATTATAGACAATGAGCAATTAATGTGCTGAAATGGAATGAAAGGGAGGGACTATTTACAAAACCCCTGCTTCTTTCTCTCCCTATAACCCATAAATCACTTAAAAATTGAGGAACAATTCATAAATTGCTCAGAAGCTGGAGGAAATTAATAATAATGGGTCTGTGCACGTTGCAACAAATCTCTCTTCTTTTTCATAGCAGTAAGCAGGAATTCTCAGACCCGGATACATGTCCACCAGTGGCGTCCTGCAGTGTGTCTCTTGGGCTGTAGCAAATAATCCAGTCTTTTAGATGAGTGTATAAAAATCTAAACCTTTTTAGCTCCCCTCCTAATTGGATTTATGTAATTTTAGTTTCAGTGGGGGAGGTTTTGAAAGGGACAAATAGAAGGCAAGGACTTTTTTTTTTTTTAATTGCCTCCAATATGTTGTTACTTCCAGAGGTAAAAACCAAGCTTAAAGTCTTGCTGTGCCAGGAATGTCTAAATACACAGTTAAAGCAGTGGTGCTGCGGTAGCCTGGACTGTCTACGGACATAAGGCAGACAAGGCTTGCAGGTACAGGTAATCTTGTTTGTTAGGTCAACTCATACAGCTGGAACAGCTTTTGGGCGCACAGACCCACATAGAAAAGGCTTGTGTGCCTGAAATGTGATTATTTTTTCCAGCCGTTCTAACTCGTCTAATTAAGGTTTGTGGGGAGAGTTAGCTTCTTTCTCTGGCAAACAGAAAGTAGAAGTAAATAATACATTTTAAAACGTTAGGAAATACCAAGCTGGACAGTCTGTATTTCTGGCCTACAGAATTTCATTAGGCATTGAAGCACGAGGCTTGTAATGGTGTGTTTGACTACAGTGCATCATCCAGAAAACCTCTCCTTGGTCTTGCTTCAGGTGATGTGAATCCACCAGGCATTGGGGGGCCGTTGGCCATTTCCTCTCATTGCTGAATACCCTTGTCTTCATCTGAATGGGTCTCGTCTTGCTGCTACCCACCGCCTCTCACTCATCCCATTGACAAGGATTAGTATATATATTGCTATACACACGCACAAAATAAATTAGGAACTGAGCCTGTGAAAACTTATCATGGATTGTGTGTTGTTTATTTCTTTCACAAAAAATTGATGGTGCTTAACCTGCCTTCTTCATTTCCTGCTGTGTTTCTTATTGTTTTTATTGAATGGCATGACATTATGTGACTTTTTGCAAATACGTGATCTGAACTTAGAGCTGATCCTCATCAAAAAATTTATCAGAGATTAGGAAGAAGAGGCTATTTCTAATAGCTTTACAGCAGACTTATGCAGGGATTTTTGTAAAGGCTTGAAGAAGGGGTAGGTTGCCAACTCCACGATGTAGAAGGCTGGAAGTAGGTTTTCTGCAAGATGGCAACTTGTGTGCGGGACAAAGGGATTCTTGATGTGTGGAAACCTAATCTTGGATCCATCCCTAGTGATCTCAGAGCTGGAAGGTAACAAGCGAAGAGCAGCACAAGTTCATAGCATCTGTCCAAGTTGGTTGAGTTTTTTTCAAAGTAAATGTGTCGTGGCTGGAAAATGCTGATGTGTCAAATCTGAAACATCTTGCAAGAAAGGGTCAGTTTCAGTCAATTTTTCACCCGAAGAAAAAGCAAGGCAGCAAAGCTCAAAATTGTCAAACTAAAAATTTTTGGCATTTTTCAGATAAATGTTATGGCTTTCCCATCTAAAACAATATGTTGTACAGAAGCATATTCTCATTGTAGTAAAAATATTGGAAAATGGTTACGTATCCAAATCCTAATGAAACATAACAGAAATTAAATATTTCAGTTATTCTGAATTATTTTCTTAAACTTTCAAAACACACGCAATTGCCAAGGTTTTCATCAGAACTCCTGATGGGAAATATTTACAATGCATTAAATATTGTATGTTCGGTGAAAACTGATTCTCAGCTTGTTCAAAGTCGTCTTGCAACATTACGTGTTTCAATCCAATGGTACAACATTAACCTGAGGTTGGCAACATCAGAAGCTTCTGAATTCTGGACTTTCTGCTTCGAGCATGCTCTGGCAGCAGGGAAAATCTTTGTCCCATCCTAGTGGGCTAGGTCTTTTCTAGTTTAAGCCTGCTGTCCTTGTAGGCACAGTTCTTCAAGGGCCCATTTCTGATGCCAGGTAGAAAGAGGTGTAGGTCACTCCTCTAAAGGGAAAGGAGCTGCAGTTGCAAGCAGGAGCCATCAGGACCACAACGTGCTTTGCTTTTTGTTCCTTTCCTGCTCTGTAGACGCTGAAACTGTTGACTTGTGGCACATGGTTGTCATCCAAGCTGCCAGTGAACATCCTCGGTGTCCTAACCCAGAAGCAGATTTTTTTCCCAGTGGCTGATGTCATTCATGCAAGGAAGAAACATTAGAGAAACACACAGGCTTGAAGCAGTACACTTGGCTGGCAGTGGAGAGCTGAAGTCAGCCAGGGAGAGGAAGAGGCACCAGATGGTCTCAGGGATCACATCCCAGTGCAGCGTGGAGCTGGGAGGAGAGAACCACCCTGTCCAGTCATCAGGATGGGGGGAGACCTGTCACTCATGACAGCAGTTCGCTCTCTCAACAGATATTTTAGCAAGTGGGAGAGAAGCGGGATATAGCTGCAAAGGCAGGTTCGTCCCTGTTGTACCTGGCCAGGTGCAATAGGTGAGCCTTGTCCCCAGCAGGAATTGTCTGGGCTTGGCCTGCTGAGTCAGGCTTTGATGACCCAGGCTTTGACCTTGGTAATGCACACAAAACTCAGCTTTGGGGGTTCTTCTTTGCAGTTTCTTTTTGTCCAAGTCTAGGTCACCAGAAAAGAGGTGGGCTTATTCCACTGATAGCCTGGTAAATCAATAGCTCTTCACTCTGAACCAAAAAGTAAAGGTTTAAGTAAAAGGGTTGGAGGGGGGAGTGTGTTTGGGTTTTGTTTGCTTGCTTTTACAATGCCAAATTTAGCTAGGACAGACGCTTAGTGGTCGTCTTAAGGGAAAACGGTCTGTTAAAGTATCTCAGGAACATAGTTTCTCTATAATCACTTACACAAGTTTAATAGCTAGAAATGGTTTCAATATTATTTTTTTTTATTTAAATAATAAAACCATATGTTAGTGGGATAGCATCATAAGGAGATAATTCGGTGCAGGGAACTGTTACTTTGTTTTGGAATTAGATTAAGTCATAAATAAATACTATTTTGTCTTTAAGTTAGAAAATCGTTCCCATCCAAACAGCCTCTTAAGACATTTTCCACCTGTTAAAGGACGTGTAGTATTGGGAGTCTTTCATAACAGTGGAAACTGGCTCAAACTTTCAACGGGTTTGTAAAAAATAAACCAGGGTTGATTTATGAGTTGAACTACGACAGGGAACATGTAAGCAAATAAAAACAATGAACTGAGAAAAAAGCAAATATACTGTTGATTTGGCACTGCATGAATCATACAGGCAAATCTGAGAGGGATAGGAGGAACAAGCTTCAGAGTGATGGATTGGGAAAGGGGATCTGATCCCTGGGTAATGAAATGTGAGGGGGTCTTGCCTTATGCTATTGACCTAGAGGTAGCCTGGAGGAAAGTGATTCCTTCTGACTATACAGTGTTAGTTAAAACAATCCCCTGGGCTCAAATATCAGCTATTAAAATAAATTCAGGAGACAGAGGAAGCAATGTTTATAAGTTGGAAGTTTGAGCTGCTTTTTAAACAATTGTGGATCTACAGATTCTGAACTGGAAACATGATATGGCGGGAAGAGGGCAAGAGGAAATGACAAGAGGGTAAACTGGGGGTGAGGTGGTAAAGAGCATGGAATGGGGAGGAAAAGTGGCCTTTTTGGGGGGGCGGTGGGAAGAGGCATTCTTGCAGGGCCAAGCGGAGAAACTCCCTATGCGTATTCTTGCTTCACCTTTCTCCGTTCAAAATGCCATGGCTGTACATGAAGATGCCACAAAAACTCAGACATCCCAAAGATAACAAGGGCTTACAGTACATCTGGGTGTGTTTGGATTTTCAACCATGATTATAAGAGTTGGTCACTATTTTCCAACAGACCATTTTTCCTCCAGAAATGATTTTCATTGAAACTGAGGTCTTCCATGGAAAAATGGATGTGGCTTAGTTCTGGTAGGGGTGGGGGGGAGGAACTGAACTATTTATTTAATCAGTAATAAAAACAAGGATGTTAACATCATAATAGAAACCTTTCCATTTAATTGCAGCAGCAGCAATACCGCCACCAAATGAAATCTTTAACAACAAAAGAAATCTTTCAGTAGACCACTGACCAATTTTGGATTTGAAACAAGAGCATTTTTTATAATAGTGGCATTTCCCTTAAGTGATCACTTCAGTTTCTGCACTACTCCAAAGCATTTTTGGAAAACTGAAACTCTAATTTGGGTAGCAGCATGACCCCAGACATTATGACAATGCTCTTGAAATGGCTTTGCCTCTCCTCTCTGGCATTGCCCTGAGATGTGATATTCAAACAAGTGGCTTTTCCTGCTGTACGTCTTTCCTCCATCCTGGAAGTTGGTTCAAATGGAGGCTTTCTCTTCTGCTGAGCAAATACAGTTATGCAGGACTGATCTTGTTTTGGCTTCTAACTACTGTGTATATATTTATAAATCTATGTTACGTAAATTATAAAAATGTAACTAGGAAACGTTATTAGTGGGTTTGGTCTGCTTACAGTTAGTCTTGCATTTCTAGCAGGTGGATTTGATTGCTGTTCTAAATAACACAGTAAGTGTTTTTTCAGAGCTTTCTTTTTCTTCTTGTCTTGATGCTAGAGGTGTCCTATGGCTTTTCCAGACGACCGACCTTTCACTGTTTAAGATCTTGCTCGTGGCTGATAATGACACACAAGCAAATCCCCATCTGTTCACGTGCATGTCCCTATCATACCTTTTCTTGTACTCAGCATTTCCACACAGTTGCTCCAGCAGGAGAGCCTCATGCTGAGACTCCCCTCGTCTATTCCTCCACAATTTATGAGCAGGATTGGTGCCTGGAATTTCCCGAAGCACTGGGTGAAAGACAGGCTCAGAGACCCTTGTATACAATTCTGAAAAAAATGTGGAAGGTAATGAAATCTGAGCTCGGGCTTTCAGAGAAAACTTGACAAGTCAATTGGCCTGTTAGGAGTTGACAACAGTGACCCTGATAGTAGAAATGATCCGTTTCCTCTGGTTTACTTTATCACTGCAGGATTCCGAGTAGCTGCTCCGTAGCACAATCTTCCGATACCGACATAGCGTCAATCCCAAATGGGATGTTTTGTGAAGGGAAAGTTTACAGACTGAAATAAAAAAAAGTCTTAGGAATGCACAACATGTTTATTGTTCAGAGCTGAATCTGATCCATGTGAAGCCTCACATTTTAAAATTCCTTACAAAATATTGGATGATTCTCAGTGTTGCTCTCTCTTTTTAGGAATTTCAAGCAATGTTCTCAAATAATTTCATTCTAGAGACATAGAGAGCAATACTCTGTCATTCAAAACTAAAGGTGAACAAAAAAATACTTACAGAGTATGTCTGGGGAAGAATATGCAAATAAAAGAATCTTAATTTGCTTCAGTAGCATACACAGACTACTTTTTCATTTCAAAAACACTGATAGGAAGAGATGTTTAGTTTTGGGGGCCTGTTTGTGAAGCTCAGGAATTTTGTGATGATATTTTCACAAATGTCACCAGACTTACTTTTACAGTCACACTGCATTCTCAAAAGCCCAGGGAGAACCATCAGGAGAGAGCAAAAAGTGAGAAAAAGGCAAATTTATAAAAATATAGAAGAAAAATGTTTCAAATATAACTTTGGGGTGTTTTTAAAATCAGAAAGCAGATAAATCACAGACACCAATGAAAAATTTTAAATCGGAAATTTGGTCTTGCCTGGTGTGTCTCCTGCATCGCTGCTAAGCCAGGGGACTGGTGCTCAAGTTCAATTTGGGTACCACTTTCTTCATGTTGCTAATCCAGGACATATTTCACGGGTGAGAACCTGAACCCTAAGGATGTCAGAAGGGCAGAGGTGATTTAGAAGTCTGCTTCATGCTCTTAAATTCGGAGCCTATGCTCCCTATACGGTGGGTGAATGCAGCGCTTCTGGAAGTGCTCTATATCACCCCAGCCTACCTCACTCCAATGGCTATATTGGAAGCCTGAGATCTTAACGTAGGCATTGAAATTAGATGTTTTGAGTTAGATGGGTGAATACACACACACGCACACACACGCACACCGGTGCAGTGCGTCCAGTTTTATACAGGAAGTCTGCGGCATAGGCAAGAATTGAACCCAGCTTTCCTGTGACCATCTTTTTATTCCCAAGTTTCCAGTTAAACTATAATCCATCTTGAACCACTTACTGGAAATAGTTCCCTAAAAATAAATTGAAAGTCTAAGTGACCAGGAAGTTTACCTAAACTTCAGAGGCAGGTTAATATGAGAGTGCTTTGTACTGACTCATTGGACAGGCTCTTCTTGCAACATGCGGAGCGTTAGGGGCACTCGCCACTCCTCCGTGGGATAACTTGGTTAGTCTGCACCCGGAGATAATTGCTCCTGCAAGATACATCCTTTGAAATCTCACCCATTTGGCCTCATGAAAAAGAGGCATTGGTGAGATTTGGGCAGATGATTAAAAAAAAAAATAAAGAAAAATAGACGGTCTCATCTGAGAGGGCTACTTTGCATAAAGTACCTAAAACCGTCTTATCTGAAATAAGTTGCAAACTTAGATTTAGTTCTTCAGCAGCTGTAGGAAGAGATTGTCACAGATCATGCATAGCAGCTGATGGGAGAAGTCTCCCAGGAGACTGATGTTTCTCCCTGAGCCCTCGTGACCTCAGGAGGGCTGCAGCCTGTCTCGGTGTTCCTCTGGCAGGAGAAATGAGCCCCTATCAAAGGTCTAATAAATTTGAGAAGTAATTTTGCCTCTCGTACTTGGGTTGCTTTACTCCTGAGCATAATATGTGTGCTACTAACAGAGACAAGACTGTTAAATAAGATGACAGGGCAAAAAGTAGCTGACATAATTAGATTGCTGTAACTTTTGCAGTTTTGTTTTTTGTGGGTTTGGTGGGTTTTGTTGGGTTGTTGGGTTTTTTTTAAGCTTAGCTTGGCACAGACTCAGAGCAAATGCAGGGAAGTGTGCATTAGTAGCAGAACAACCTGGTCTAACGTGGAAGGTGCTGGACTGTAATGCCACTGGTCCCAAGCTCCTCTGGTCAAGCAGTCTCAGGTCTCCCATGAAGCTATGACTCGAGCTGTGATGGCCCCTGGGACTGGTGCCTTGTGGTGGGGGTTTTAATTAGGATTTTGGGCGCCAGGATTTCTTGTGGTCCAGGAGAAATCCTGATGGCTGTCAGTGGTCTGTTGGTTGCAAAGTATGTGGAAATGGTGGATCTGCGCCGTGGTGTTTCCTGGGTGATGTCGGGACGTGATTCCTGCTGAGGCCACTGGTAGGAGTGCAAAGAGCAAGAGCTGCCAGACTGCCTTCAGATGAAGAACGTTACAGGGCATCCACCTTCTCGGAAAGGATCCGTGACTGCCAGTGACTTTCAGTGTTTGCCCCCATTTAGGAGGTGATGTTATTCGAATACACGTTTTGTTTCGATGCGACATATGCATATAGAGATATGCTTTTTTGCACATGTGTGGGTGCAGTATGTTAAGGTTATTGAATGCAAAATATTGAAAGAGCTTAAACTCCAGTGAGGATGCTAATTTAATTGCATTTTATGGTTTCTGCCTGGAAGGGAATCGCAGAGTTCAGCTATACCAGGGGGGGAAATGGTTACTTGTTCTTCGTCCAAAAATAGAGCTGTTAAGAAAATTCTTAAACCAACTCTATCCAGTCTGAGTATATAAAGCCAGACATTGCCTAAAACTGGTTGGAAAAAAAAAAAAGGGTTTTTTTTTCACCCTAATGTGCATAAAATCTCCATGGGAATGTTTACATTAGACAAGCGCCTGCAAGCTTTACAAGGACAGCTAAATCCCTGTTGGGGACCTTGTATGCCAAGCTCCTCAAGGGCAGCCACAGCCCAGCACCCTCCCTCCCACAGGAATGGGACTCTGGACAGCAGCATCTGGCTATATTGCCTTCTATAGCAAGCCTGTTACTACCCACTTCTAGAAAACTGAGTTGTGCTAATATTGCCTGGTGTTTCCCTACCACTCTATTTTGGCAGGATTGCAACATGTAGATGTCCAAAAGGCTTCACTATTGCTGAGGGGGGGGGGGTTGTAGGTGTGCCTATAAAGGAGCATTGCAGCACTGTGTGGTGCTGCTCCTCACAGCACGTCCGTGTTTCCGATCAAAGGCAATGGTCCACTTGGAGAACATCCCCTTTTACCCGGCGAGCAACGGGTCAGGACTGCAAGAGAAGTCTGTGTGCGAGAGAAAAAGATGGAGTTGGGGGTGTCAGTGGAAGAACAAAACAGATTAAAAAGGAATGAGGGCGGTGATGTTTAACTCTGGCTCTGGGAGTAACTCTCCAGAGACAACATCCTTTTTCTAATCTTAGACTTCCTTGGGAGATATATATGTCTGCATGTCTATAGGTGTATGCACAAAAGCACACTCACATAGAAAAGGAAAAAGCACCCACAGCACGCCTTCGCCCCTCTGCTGAGGGCTGCACACAGCTGTCTTCTAAGGTTTAAACCTGCTCATGATAAATGTGCTGTTATTCTGGCTGCAGATTTTTATTTCTGGGGATATCAATTGAATTCTTATTATGAAAGCAGAAAATTGGAGTTACATCTGGTGACTGACGCATGTGACAGTATCACTGCGAGGAATTCCAGTTTCCTGAAGCTTTTCAATTAACTCAGTGCACTTTTCCTCAGGTGCTACGCGCTTGGTTTTTCAGCGTGTGCCTGCTTCCAAGTTGTAAATCAACGAGTAGGTTATTGTACTTTTGTAGGAGCTCTTGTGCCAGTAAAATGAAACAGCAAATAATAAACCCCAAGGAGATTTATATAGCCTGAGTTGATGAAACGATTACTTTCTCATTCCTAGGCTCGCTCAGAAAGGCAGGTTAAAAATAACTGAAAATTTACAAGAGACTAAAACTGAATCTGAAAAGTACAACCTCAGCAACTTATTGGGCTCAGCCTAGAGAGCGCCAGATTTACTGTTTGCAATTTCTTCAACTTGTTCAGTCATTATTTTTTTTTTTTCAACTGCCCCCTCCCCAAGTTGATGACAAGCCTTGGCCCAAACATCTGTGCAAATAAAGCAGGGGAAAGGGCGAAGGAACCTGGCAAAGAGCCCCCTGTGTCTGCTGTGGCAAACATGTTTGATAGAAGCATCCTTTCCCCTGGTAGTCTGAAGTCTTCAAGGGTCACAACGGGGTGGATGAGGAGCCTTTTTGTGTTATGGGCGCCAGGAACCTCGGCCAGGCTCCCCATTCTCCTCACCATGGGTAAAGTTTCAGCAAGGGGCTGAGAAACCTCCACTGCTTATTCAGAGGTGAATGAGGAGCCCAAACCCAGGCGGGGTGTTGACATCTCCCCACAGGCTCCAGTCCCTGCACCCAGCACTGTTATGGCTTGTGCGTGGTGACTTTTTTTTTCATGCTAAATGCCTGTGTGGTGATGGGAGCAGCAACTAGACCTGGCCTCTGCAGAGCTGTTGCTGTCTGAGCCTGACCCATGGAGCCCTGCTGCAGACAAGGACCTGGTGTGAAGTGTGCAAGTAAGGCTTTATGTGGCAGGGGCCTAATGCTCTGACAACAGGACTGTACAGCAGCAAGACAAATGGATGCCAGGGCATCAGCAGAATGCTTGCGATCAGCATGTCTAGGACCAGGGCAGGGCAGAGAGAGATGAGCAGTGATTTGGGAGTGATGGGAGGACTAACCCCATTGCCATGAAGGACACGTGTTTGTTTGTTTGTATCACTCCTGATACATCAGCTTGATAAATGTTCTGCTGACAGCATCAGGATTAAGCTGACAGCACTTTCCATTCAAGACACATGGGGAGGTCCCACATTCAGAAAGCAACAGGTTGGTGGCCATATCCCTCTATCCCTGTTGATGATGGCAAAGCCCTGAAATACTGTATTGCCCCTGCTTTTTGCTCTGCTGGTGCTAGCGAATAAACCCAGCAGCCTCTCCTCTTGCACAACTAAGATGCCTTCATGTCCTGGTTGTCCTCTTTCTCCGTTCAAGCTTCCTGAGTGCCTGAGAACGAGTCTGTCCTCTTCATGAGTCATTCCTGACTCACTGCCACGCCAAGGGCAGGCCAGGTCCCCACGTACCCAGGCACAAGCAAAGGCGGTCGCCTCTGTGTGACTCCCAGACTTGACCATGGGGATGCAGACCCCTTAGAAGCCACCTCGCTATCTGCTTCCTATTGAGACCCCCCAAGGAAATGGTAACATGCTCCAAAGCTCCCCTTCAGGGAACAGCTTGGGGTTTTACAGCCTTTAAACAATGTTTTTTTCCTGTTCTTCCTCTTCTCCTGGAACACGCTCAGGTGAATAACATGTTCCAGGTTGACGCAGTGAATCCTGCCCCTTCAGCTCTGCATCACACCATGTCCCATCTTGTACCTCACATCCCAGCAGGACCATGATGGCCAGCCAGGACACCAGCACCTCCCATCAAAGGCTACTGGTGAAAAAAGCTTTAGTCTACATTTTCTTGTACAACTTCTGTAGAGTTCGTTCCAAAGGCTGGGGGCAAATGAAGACATTTGTTTTTCAGCCAGAGATATTTTCACCATAAATCATGAAGAACAAAAGAACCTAAAAGTGGGCTGTTAGATGGGGGTAGGAGACTTCGGTCTTTCCAATGGAAAGTTGTTCTTTCCCCCAAAAAACAAATCTCTACAAACATGTTTCATTTTTTGAAAAGACTTTTTTTTTAACAGAGAACAGCATCAACACATTGCTTTCAGCTGGCCCTGTGATTTCCCTGGTGTCGCGCTCCTCTCCCTGAAGAGGTTCGGCTCCCCCCAGCTGGCAGGCGTTCCCCAGCTATTGTCAGGCCGCATCTATCGGTGCCACAAATCCTCAAATTAAAAATGGTGGCTAAAATAAATGATGATATGCATTTTAATGGGCCAATTACCCTCTGAAGGTTTGCATGTGATTCTTATTTTCTACGTTATATAAAAGCTAAGGGTGGGATTTTCAAAACCACTTGGTGCTGGCCTAATTTCACTCCCATTGAAGTCAATGGGGCTTTCCTACCCTCGACTGTAATAGGAGCAGAGTTAAGCCAGTGCTGAGTGCTTATGAAAACCACATCCTAACTATGCTCCCAGACCTCACCCATATTTCTGCTTTCATGGCATGAAATTTGTTTTCATCATATTACATGTGCTGGAATGCTGATGTCTAAGGGAAGCTACTAGGGATTGAGTTCAATATTAATTCTGACCGGGCTTGGCTTTGTGGGTTACAGCTAAAGTGTTCCTGTAAGTGTGGCAGAGAGGCTCATCACACAAATAACGTCAGCAGTGTCAGGACAAGTCAGAGCTGGGCCAGGCCCCAACTTGTCCCAGGTGATCAGGGTTTAGGGAAGGCACACAGAGCACCTTGTCTTCCAGGCAGACACCTGCGAGGACCAGGATCCTCCACCAGCCATCTCTGTACCCGTGTCCTTGCTCTTGGAGGAGACAAGTCTGCTGGGAGTGTTTCTGGGTGTACTATACCTAAAACAGTACATGCTGCCATACTCATGGAAGTCAGTGTCCAAAATCTGCTTTCTTGAGCGAAAGTCCTTGGTTGTGGGTCCCTGGAGCTCTGTCGGCTCGGGGCAGGACTGGCCTTCTGAGAACACTGCTGGGAAACAACTTGTGCAGGGTTTTTTCAGATAATTGGACTTACCACACAGTGCCATTTGGATAGAAGGTATCTGTTTAACTCAGAAATGCCAGTTCTTCCTAGAGGAGTGCCAGATTGCTCTTCTCTGTGAGCTTGGTCAATCTTTTTTTCTTTTTGGTATTTTTTGTTCTTTCTTTTTTCTCTTCTTTTTATTTGATGTGTGTGAGGAGGTTGTTTGCAGTTGCTATAAAAGTTCTACTTTGATTCTCAGGTTCTTGATAAAAAGTTGACTTCTATTTTATTGTTTTATGGGGGGAAAAAAACCAACAAAAAAGTTCGCTGACCTTACCCCTTAATGTCACTTATAGCACATTGCCCATCAGGCATTCTGGAAAAATCCTGTATTTTTTGCTTGAGTTAATTTGGAAGTGACTGTGGAGGGGGAAGGTGGCTGTGCCAGGTGATTTGCTCATGCTCAGCAGCAGATGGGATGTGATGGATCCCATCCCAGTGACCTCCGCCATCTCAGGATTTTGTGGGGAACCTGGTGGAGTCTAAAATGACTCCATCAGTGAAAACTCAGCATAGGGAAGAGCCTCCACCCCAGTCTCCATATCTCAGAGATGAAACCAATGGGAAAGAGCTGCAATCTCTTTCCCTGTGGCCAAGAAAGTCATTTTGCATTCCCTGTGCAAGCTGGACTGAACTTGGCCCACAGATGATTGTTGCTGTTGATCCAAATCTCCCAAAAGGCTGGTGTATTTTCTTGCTAATAAATGTTCCACAAATGTTTTGAATTTCTGCACTCATTAGGGCTTAGGGAGGCTATTTGTCAGGACCAAAGACGTCTTCTACAATAAACCAGCAGCTGTCTGCAGAGGGTGAGGAGACTTTTGTTGCCGTGAGCTGAGTCTGCTGTCAGCAACCAGGCCCCTGACCAGCCCTAGTAAATGTTTTATTGATTTAATATTAAATTAACTGCCTGGGCATAAGGAGTGCATTATTTTTAATGGCATTCTGATATTAGGGACTGCAGTTTGCTTGAATGCACCTGTAAAATTAGTATACCCTAGTATTCTGCAGGAGCCATAAAATGTAATGCTCTTTGTGTGCAGCACTCTGAAGCTTGACATGGGTAAGGTTACATGGTGTTTGCTTGCAACCCATCTGATGGCTGCACCAATTCCTGCTGTGAGAAGAGGAGGAGTTAAATCATCTTGGAAGGCTTCTTCCAAGTTCATCTCTTCTTTCCTCTGAAAAGGGATAAATAGAACCCACGAAGCCTGGGCCCTAATCCCAGAGTATCCTGTCTGACCAGGCAGAGTAATGCCCAGCAGCTTCTACACAGGCTGCTTGTAACAGCAAGGTGCCTTCTGTAGGGGATCAGTGTTGGAGCAAATGATTTTCCCCAATTTTTTTCAGTAAATGAAAGGAAAGGAAAAAATTACAATTACAATGTATTACTTGTTCAGCCCCAAATGTGCCACTCTGGAGTTTGTCTTTTTTAGTGAAAGAAAAGGCATTTGGAAACAAATATCACTCAAAATTTAAATAAACAAACACATTCCTTAGTGTAAGAATGAAACTATTCGCTAATTTCAGAATTCATGTAACTTTTTTTTTTAAACTGGACCGTGAAATAAACAGAAGAAAAATTTCAGCCCAAATAAAAAAAAATTGTTCAAATAACATCACCCAGCTGTAGATCATATCATTCTTTGCCTCTGGAAATTGGGCCATAAGGAAAGCAAAAGCATCACATTGCCCTCTGGGTAAAGCACAGCAGCCACTGCTGCCTCCCTCCAGCAGCGACGCTCGGAGGAGCTGGGAAGGATCCCTACAGCAGTGGGTTTAGCTCAAGGAAATGCACCCTGGATGTGTCCGTGCATCAGTTTTACCTAAGTCCACAGCAGTTTGAGTAAACTCAGTGCCTTTCACAAGTGCTCAGGTCATAGTCAACGGGGACGTTTTTTGTACAAGCTTTTCTATCTAGTGGAAAAGTTGCTTTTAGTTCCCGCTAAGCGCTGCAGCCTCTTTTTGTGTGGTGATCTCTTGGTTTTATCAAGTTGTCCTATTCAAGTACAAAGAGAGACTTTTTCTTATGCCAATAACGTGCACCTTGCTGCTCTACAATTACCGTTGGTTTTGCTTAAAATTACAGTGATTACTGTTTTGCTATAACAACCTTTTTCTTTTTGTTAAAATGCGCACCTAGTAAACATTGCATTTGGTTTTATTAAGGTTGTAAAAATGCCACATTTGAGCTGTTTATATTTTTTAAGTCCCTCAGAAATGGTTAATTACAAAGTCAAATCTTAAATGGCATTCAGATGGGGATTCAGAGAAATCCCAAGATTTCTGAGAAGTTTGTCTCACATTGATTTCACAGCAATGAATCACAAGGCTGAAACAATAATGGATCCAAAACAGACTGACAAGCATAAAACCATGATCCTAGTACTTCGAAGTACTCAGTTATGAAAAATAAAACCTTAAATTAGAAGTTCAGAATGTCAGGGGATGAGGTAGGATACCAGATTTTGTATGTTTTATCATTAAATTAAAGTTGCTTTAAAAACTGGAGAGCCAAGGGGCTCCACATATAATCAAGGGACCAAATTAATTTCAAGCAGCAACTATGGGTAGGACAGAAATCTCAGTGGGTGCATCGTGATCCAAATGGGCACAACAGCAGGATCTGATACAATGTGTTTTTCAATTGCTTCATTAAATACAAGATCACTCTCTTTGTAAATATTGTTTGTAAAGCCACTGGTCTCTCTTTTCTGATTACTTTCTTGGACATGTCAGTGAATGAAATCCATGTTTTATTACTCCTAAGGCAAATGTTGACAAATATTAATTTTTGTTGTGATTTTCCAGAGGAAATCTATGTTTCCTTCCAAAAACATGAAAATTTCACTAAGCTTATTTTTTCCTCAGTTTTTGGGGACCAAAATCAAATACATCTTTTCTAGGGAAAAAGAGGGAACACAGGACAGAAAATTGAAATATAATTTAAGAGAGATCAGTCATTGCCTGCAGATATTATTGATTCAACAGACACAGTTTCTGTACAAAGTTTCAATAGAAAAAGGTCCATGAGCTCTCCCTGCAAGAGTGCCCTTTTGTTCCCATAGTTGTGACCAAGTTATAGTGAATTTATCAGAAGACAAAGTCTGCCTAGCACCTCTCCAGGGCTCTGAACCATGTGGGTGCACCAAGGGCATAGAGAAAGCCATGTAGTACTCGCTCTACAGTGTGAAGGTTCCTGTTGACTTTGGTAGGTCAAGATCAAGGCAACCTCTGGTTTTTTGTATCATGATGTCAGTGTTGTTCTTCCCACCCTTCTGCCTGTTTTCCATAGCGTTCCCATACTCATTTGCCACCTTTCATGTAACATTCAGAGGTGAACACTTTGTAAGAGGGCCCAAGTTTGCATTTTGGGCCATTGGCCCAGGCTTTGCAAAGATGTGGCAGCTTAGTGCTAGTTTTAGGAGCTCTTCATGTGAGTGACCTGCCCATTTTGTGCTGGCTCTCAGCTTTGAGACTGAAGATTAGGAAATTATACAAAAAAAAATGGGTGACTGTTGGATGATCTCTTTTTAGTGGACAAATACAGATAATTCATTGCCAGGCAACTTGAATTGACACAGTCAAACTGTACTTTTTTTCAAAGGATGTGGTGGATTTACTTATTCCTGTTTCTGTGTTTGATTTACTACCACATGATTTCATTAAATAAGAACTTAACATAGGGATTTCTGCCAAGCAACTTTAGGCAAGGCCCATATGCCACAAATCCCTAAATTTGAGGGTGGTGGGTGGGGGAATCATCATATTTTTCTAGCAGATGTCCGTTCTGCCTGTGCACTAGAATTTGGGGCAGTTTGTTATTACCACTGTTGCTTTAAAACCCTTGTAAAATTATGTTTGTTTTCCTCCCATTAGATAATGAACTCTAATTTTTCCATTCAGTGAAGTTGATAATAACTTTAATAACTATAGTGATTCTCTAATTGATAACAACATTGGGGGAAATAAAGGAGAAACCTTTCAGACAGGCAGTGTTTCAGGCTTGAACTGGTTTCAAATTCAGACAGCATTACTTGGAGCTCTCTATTGCCCTCCTGCAATGTAAGGCCACACAGGCTCATGTTTGTTGGTCTTTCTAAGTAGATAAAAGTGCATAAGAAGGTACCTCCCTTTAACTACTGGGTTAGAAAATCCATACTCTAGTAGCTCAACTGTCCAGGTCATGTTATATTTCTGTGGAAGAAAATGAGAAAATACAAAGAAGAAAATGCCAAAGAAAATGCAATGAGGGAAGCAAAAGTGATGTAAGTTGGCCAAGAAATAAGTTACACTTCTTAGCCCAGGCTCTGAGGTGGTATAAATCATTACCACACAGCTTCAGTGTAGTCATTCCACTTCACCAAAGTTTTCAATTTGACCTGTTGTCAACTTGGAGCAAAGGTGATAACAGCCAAAATTACACCAGCCCCAAAGCAGTTTTGGCCACTTTTGTATGCTATTCTTCACTCTCAAATGTTATTTTTGTCCCAGTCCTCAGCATTAGGGTGAGTACAATGCAAACTGAGATCACAGGAGTAATGCCATCACTGAAGTTCTGGCTTGGGAGAAAGGCACACCTGGGGCAGATCTTGGTCTCCGTTTCTGAGCTAAATAACAACTCCTCTGCTTGAGAAGGATTTCTAGATGACACCTAGCAAGGAGAGGTTGGGGGCATTTCAGTGATCCTTGTCCACTGTAACCATCCCCAGCAGGCTCTTGTTGCTTTGAAATGCTCCTAATGAGCCTCTGGAGATGGTTTTGGGAGCCACTCTTTGGAATTCATGCCAAACAGAGCTCAGTTGAGCTCAGGGGTCCAGGCCAGCGCATGCAGCCCCTGACCAGAGCAGGCTGGGAAGACAACCTGCTAACGGTTAGCCTCAGTACTTCTTGTTTCTTCTTTATTCTGCTCTCCTTTCTTGGCTATTTCAGGTCTTGGCTTCAGATGGCAAATGGCACCATCAACCATCTACCATCTAGCACCTCATGCTGCTGCTTGCCTTTGAAACATCTTAAGTGTTCTGGTCATTGCCCCAAGAAATTGTGTTTACATCATCTGAGAGACATTCAGATTTAAAGAGAAAAAGTGGCCAAAACAGCTTAGTGCTTTTGGCTTATTGTTTGAATATTTAAAGACATTGCATCTGGAAAGTATTCCATTAATTTGTGGCTAGCACCTATATATCAAATCCACGAGCTTCCAAGTAAACAGCTGCCACTGGAGCTGTCTCAGAGGCAAATTGGCACTGCTAGCTTGTGGTGAGCAGGGAGGGAACACGCTGGTACAGACTAATCCAAGGAGGAAATATTAACCCAGATGCGTAGAGGACAATGAATGAATTGTTCCTTAGAGCTCCTCAACTTCTCAGCTGTATTAATATGAGACACAATTAAGGCCTCAGACTATTCTATTCACTCACACACATACATAGAAGCATACATATCATCTTAGCCAGAAAGACAGGGTTGTGTACTATAACTATATACTATAAAGCAGCTTCCAAGTCACCCCCATGCATGTGGGAAGGGGGACACGTGTTTGAGGGAGAGATGAGACTGTCCATGTTGGTGGCAACCTGTCTTTAGGCTGATTGGATCATGTAGCCATCTTTTGACATTTAGGCAGCTTGAAACACAAATGTTCATGGCTCCCTCAAGGAAGACACGATAGAGCCGGGACCTATCCCGGCATTGGTGTAGCAGGGGATGCCACAAAACTTAAGAAACTTTGGGGCTGTTGGCAGTGCCAGTGGCCTTGTCTGGAGTTGTGATTTTGCATAGAAGCAGCTCAGAGCGGTGCAAAAAGTTCTACCTGAAGCCAGGTGAGGTGCTGAGGCAAGGACTCAGCTTCAGTTTTCAAACGCCGCCGTTATTGGCAGAGCAGTTTGTTGTGCGGCCTAGGGCAGCGGGGTGGGGGCCTGTTATTTTCAATTACATGTTTGATCAGTCTGTTTGCCATGCAGTGCTCAAATAAATGAACTAATTAATTAAGAGGAATTGTATACATGGAAGTGGGACAGAGATGATATCGCTATTTACATTTTCTTGGGAGGGGTGTTACAGAAACATTGAAGAACCCCATGGCAAGATCAGGGTCTCTGGTGGTAGGTGTTATGGGGCATCTGGGCAGCTTCCAGCTGAAGTGGAGGAAGGGCAGCAAGAAGAAGGGTTTCCCATTCCCTTTCCACAACAGAGGATCTGAGGCCAAGGGAGATGAGGCAAGTCCCCAGAGGAGGTGGCCACATCAATCCCAGGGGAAGCATGGATGACATGGAATGGAAGGGAAAACCCTTTCCCACTTCTGCCCAATAGCTGCTCTGGCATCTACTCTAGATGCTCTGGCACTCCACCGGACTCGGGTTTTACCTTCTGTTTACTAACCAACCCCAAGTGGGTTTGAACTGGTGACCTAAAGGTGAAGGGCTCTGCATCTTATTAGAATTACTGCGAGCTGCTGAATGAGTCCCCCATGGCAGTAAAGATTTGATTATAGTTCTAGAAAATGTTCCGCTTTTACAATTAGTGTCAAAGCAGTGGTAAGCCCCTCTTTGATTCCTGGGTGTAGGCTCGTGCTTTTCTTAACCTCACACATATGCTGGCATATTTACAGTAAGTGCTCAGGGGTTTCTTTTTTTATTATTATTATTTTTTATTTTTGAATTAAAAATGAAAGTTCCCCAGGGAAATTATGCAATGGGAAATAGCCACTTCAATAAACTCGACTCACACATTTTATTGATTATGGTAAATTTAATTATTCCATTTAAAACCTTGCTTACACACAAAAAAAAATTTATCCTTTTCTTCCTACATGTTTTTTCCTGTTTTTGTATCCTTCTCTACAGACCAGAAGTGTACTATATATTATTTTAAATTTTTTAGAGGAGAAATACTCAAGGCTAAGCATGTTCCCATAATTATAAATTAAAAATGAGAAAACATACCATAAATCTTATTCAAAACATCTTCAAATAGAACTACTAATTGTTAAACAGCAGTAATTATAGCTTTTAAATACACTTTTGCCTCTGCCATATATTATGTGCACCATTTTTTCTAAGGGAGACAATTATTCAAGTGCAAAGGATGTTAAAAACAAAACAAAGCATAGAGCAAAGTAAGTATTCTTCTTACTTGGTACTTCATTAGGCAATACTGTTCTTTCTCTTTATACTTGCATAATGCCCAGAGGTCTCAGTCTTGTTTGGAGACCATTGCACTGAGGTCTTTAGAGGCCACAGTCCAAAAATGCGGCGAAAGAGCTGCTGGTCTCTGGGTCTTAACCTTATTTCCCTACAAACCATGGCTAGTGGGTGTCTGTTTTTGTCTTTCAGTGAGCTGCTGCTACTTTTTCTGACATACTGAACTACGTTCAATCCAGGTAATCACCTTTCTTTTATTCTTAAACTTACAAACAGTCTTTCCTTTGTGGCGAAATGCATTCATTCATTATCTTGTGACTTTTCCCATGGATGGGGAATGTTGCCGTGGATACAGGTCTGGGGGACTGAGGGCAAGGCAATTCACCATGGCTACAAATTAGGATGTGGAAAGAGGAATTTTCACTAGAAGTGAAGAATCAAAAGTAATTTGCAAAGTCAGTACTCCCTCTTGCATGAGGGGACTATTCAGAGCCAGCCCATCCCAGCAGTGAGGCAAATCATGGTTGGTCTTCCTCTCTGAAGCTGCAAAATTCAATCTGGAAAGGGGCTATTTGGGGTTCTGGAAGTGGAGGCAGGCCAGTTTTGAAAGTTGAGATGGAGTCCGGGGCTTGTTCAAGGCTTTGTTACTTCCAGATACATTTTTCATCCAAGTTCTTTCATGGGGCTGTCAGACCTGGGCTTGTCTGAATCCCATGGCCAAATCCTCATCTGGTATAATCGGAAAAATCCCCTTTTTTTTTTTTTTAAGGGAACCGCACCTCCTCAATCAGTGGGGAAGCCTGGGAGAAGACAGTGAGCACAGGGACGGTGAAGGAGGAGCGACGGGGCTGGGATGCAGGAGGTTCTGGAGGCTGCAGGTGAGCGATGTCTCCTTTGCTCTCCTCCAGCTTCTCACCTGGTGGCACACTTGATTGCCACCATGGTTAAGCGCAGCGACCAGCCTAGCACCCTGCTGGATGTTCTTTCTTGGCAAGAGGTGGACTGGGGAATACTTCTTTTTGGAGATGTTGATGCTGTTTACATCCTTGTGTTTCCTGCATTAGAGTATAAGGGATTCAACATAGGGGATACTTGTCCCATGGCTTGAAAAAGAAAAAAAAAAAGGAAAATTGGATGCTATGTATCCTGGTAAGTTTCAGATTAATTTACTTTATTCAAAAAGTATAGTTGGCAATAAGTACTTACATATTTCTAAATGACCTACCCTTAAAAATAACCGCAATCTGATGTAAACTGGCAAGGGTCCCTTGAATTAAGCGAATTCATTCCAGCTTGCACCAGATGAGGATTAGGCCCCAAGATTCATGCAAGTTCAGTTGTGATGACCTTGAAAAGAACTTAGATTAAAGATGAGTTTGGAAGTGATCAAAGCAAATCATAAGCCTGGCTGATTTCATCCATTTTGCTGGCAAGTCCTAGTTTCCTGAGACTATGACCTTGTTGAATATGTATTACACCAAATCCTTCATTTAATGAGCCCATTGCCACAGATGTCACTCTCCATGCCATAACTCGCACAAACATTTCAATTTCCTTCCCCGTAACAGTCACCACGCTTGCTCTGGCTGCCACGGGAAGGGAACTTAGCCATGTAGCAGATCCCAGACTCAGCTTTTGGCCTAGATGACACACAGAAGAATTATTTTGCAGATGGGCCAACCTAGGACACGTGTTCCCGCTGGGATCGGTGCTCTGCTCCCCCCTCGCTGCCTTCTTAATGAGAGCGCGAGAGCTCGAACAACAGCCAACTCCTCAAATGGCAACAACAAAAGACTCCTTGTCATTACCCAGGCTGACTCAAAACAGAGTAGAAAAGTGGATTTTTTTGACAGAGCTGCAGATCACAGACTCTCAATATGCGGCTCATCACCTAGTGCTGTCAGCGATGCTCTGTTAAGTTATAAAAATCACCTACTTGCTTCTTGCCTCAGTTTCCACAACTGTGGGCCATGGGCTCTATGAGGATTAGTACACCAGGAGATGGGATGTGTGGCTCCTATGATGATGGTAGTAATAGAGAGAGACATATAAGCAATACTCCAAATGCAATGCCCTGACAAAAAGGAATTTTGAAATTTGCCTTAAGAGTCACCCCAGGAGAAAAATATCTCTTCCATCCTTCCTCCCAAAAAGTGAGCCTGTCTCCATTCCTGCTTTCCACAGTCCTGCATAATGATCTACGTAAAAACTTGAAGGTGAAAAAGCCAAATGCTTCACGCTCTAAATTTTGAAATGGCACAATTGCAGTGCTCTTGGCATTTTTGGTTTTCTTCTGGATGTTTTCCTTTCAAAGCAAAGTGCAGTCAAAAAGGGATCTGTTTTTGCTAAGTGATTCCCTTTTGGTAGAACAGCATCTTTCAAAGAAATATATGTGTATTCCCTTATATTTAACCTATATAACCACAGACATGTATGGGTCTTCTGAAGTTTTACCAACCGTTTCTATGTACTGCTGCTTCAAAGAAAGCAGAATTGACTTCCCTGTGGAATCCTTGTTCTCCCAACACACACAGACCTCAAAGTTCAAAGGAAGTTGCAGTATTATTTCTTCCCTTGCACTTTATTATTATTATTATTACTAGAAGCAATAACGAGTGCTGATCCAGTGAGGTGCTGCATACCTTCAGATCCCATGGGAGTCCTTGACAATAACAAATATTTCCAAAGAGGGTATTTGCCTGTGATGTACAGGCACTGTGGTCAGTCCTAGCCACCTTCTAGCCCTTCTGCAAACACCGGAGGAAGAACAGGATTGCCATGGAGGAAGACCTCTGGGGGTGGGGGAAAGGTGCTCCTTGTGGCCAGGGGATCCTGGGGTGCTTTGGGAACAGGTTTAAATACAACATTTTCTGCAATGCCTTAATCCTGGTTAGTGCTGAAGATGCACAGACAGAATGTGCTGACCACCTGCTTCGTTTCACAGTGGCACCGCTGCATTTCTCAGAGAATAAATAATTCCTTTCCCTCTGTTTACAAGGGTCCCATGATTTTATGGGGATAGAAAAACTTTGATTTTTCCACATCTCTTCCTTTAAGCCCATTTGATTCACTGATTCATTTTGTACACTGGAAGATGCATCCAATGTTTAAGCTTTCTTTCCCCTTTTCTGTTTATTGTTTTGTTATTGGTTAGTTCCAGAAAGAGCAGTCTGAATGCCTTGTCTGCCAGAAGGCATGTGTGCATGGGTTTCTTACTTTGCCATCCCGCCAAAAGATCTCATTACATTTGCCTAGAATTTAAGCTGTAATGCACACCACGGAGTGGTTCATCGCTTGACATCCTTTCTCTCAAGATCCCATTTCCTTCTGCATAGCCCCAGCCTGCTGGGTTGGCAGGATGGGTTCTCCCATGGCATCTGCTCTAGTTTGAGATAATCGCCGTAGTGCCACTGAGCAATGTGTGGCAAACAGCTTTATTGCTGAGGACAGCCCAGCAAGCTGGGATGAGTGAACAGCAGCTTCCAGCAGGAATTGCTCCTCCATATTTTAAGCTAGTCTTTCTTGGAGAGTTGGAAAAGAGGAGATTGGGGGGGGGGGGGGGGGGTGGAGGGGGTGTTGTCCTCCATGTAATTTGCTGATGTTTGCAATTGCACAGAGGGACACCAGAAATCTGATTTTAAAAGTGGTCCTCTAGGTTATCCTGATGATTTCTTGATCACTGAAAAGGCCCAAGAAAGTTTCAGAGTCCAACATCTCTCAGCAGCTGATCTGGAGCAAACCTGGAGAGGGAAACCCCATATCCTTGGAGCCCTCACCCAGCCCCTTGGCCACTGAGACATCACGGCTGATTTTTCAGTTGGCCAGAAGCCCTGTCTCTCTCACTACAGCGCTCAGGCATGCCTTGAGACAAGAGTTACTAGTCATGCCTCATCTATCTTACATGCTCTTTTTTTGAGCACCTCCCAGACTTTACTACTTTTATCCTCTTAGCACCTCTGTAATTATCTCTTGTAACAGATGAGAAACAGAAGAACACGAAGGTTTTGCAATTTGAGCTGAGCCATGCAGGAGCTCTTTGGCAGAAGAGGCAGTCTCCCGAGGGGTGAGTAATGTTCTTTTGACAATCCCATTAGACTTCTGTTTGTATCCTTACATACCTAGATACAAGCCCAAGATCAAGCCCAAAGCGTCTTGCACAGAGCAAAGTCACTCTTTGAACCTCACTCTTCTGCAACGGATGGCAGGTTTTCACCACTCTACTTCCCAGTCCCCATCGCAATTCCCAGAGACCAGATCTGCAAAGCAGTTCCACTCTGTTTCAGTTTGAAGGATCAAGTCTTATTTACGCAAGCAATATAAACATCATTTTAGCTTGACAAATATACAGAAAATTGAGAACAGCTGCAACCGTTGTGTGCAGTGTCCTGCAGAATAATTTTGTCCAAAAGCACAGAGCATGCTCACAACTGTATTTTAACAGTGCAATTGATGAAGTGAATCAGGTGGCATTTGGCTTCAAATATATGCTTATGGTCAGCCCTATTAACCAATTAAATCAACGAGAACTTTACCACAAACCTGAATATAGCTTTAAACCCTGAATCAGCAGCAGCTGAGTGCAAGAATTGCTGGGTGGAGAGGCAAACGGGGTAGTGTGCTTCAGGGGAGGCACAGGCTTAGCTGAATGGAGGGCTCTGCGTAAAACCAAGCAGAGCAGTAGAAATCAGATCAGCAAGATGAAGCCTGGCTGATGAACGTCCTTCCCGGCATGTGAGTCAGTGGCAGGTTAATTAGGCATAGCTAGCCTGGGAGCAGTGGTTATGACAGAAGAGGCTTTAATTTGATAGGATCATTTTCAGCACAATAATATTAATTAGCAAGCACGATAGTGAACATGAAGGCAGGTGGAGCACTTTCTGTCAAGGTATTTTTATAAGGAATTAGCCTGTATAAACACCCATTGTAAAGACATTGTCCTTGTCAGGTGTAATAACTGCCTTGGCACATAGCTTCTCCAATTACAATGGAAAGATAATTAAAGACACAATTGCACACTACAGTGTTTTTCCCAGATGCTAATTGTGTCACTGGATAGATCTAAACAATTATATTAGGAAAACACTGGGTGACTGTTAATAGTCTTTTCCAAAATGTGGACAATGAATAGAGAAAATGCTGTGAGCATTGAGCCAGCCTTGGAAAAAGCTAGAGGAAAAATTGTATTTCTGAAGCGAACATGGAAATTTGAAACAGGAGTTGGGTGCCTAAACATCTTGGAGGAACTTAGACCCTGAGCTTACTGAAGCCAAATCCCGCCCTAGCCTACAAACGATTTCGTATTTCACAGCCTTCACATTTTCCTCATATGTATGTTGTTCCTAGAAGCTTATACAAGGAGGGACAAATCCTGAAGACATTACTTAAAGGAAATTTCTGTTCATGTCACTGAATATTCACTACTGATAATCCTAGTAATAATTCTCATGAAAAACTGTGTTATATTACCTGTTGCCTTTTATTATGTATAGCATATATAATATATTGTATAACTCCATATTACAGGTCTATATTACATACCTGTAATATTATGTTCCGGTAATTAAACCAATTAAGGTACAGTTATGAGTTCATTAAACCCAAGAAATATGAGATGTCAATCAATCCAGGTTTTAGCTAGATAAAATCTTATCAAAGCCAAATGATTCAGTCCTTAAAACCAAGCGTTCTTATGTCTGCGTCTCCGTTTCTGATGCATAGATACACACGATCCAGAAAATGCCTGTATAGGCATATGTGACCTGCATGTACGCTCCCTGTTGCGGAGCGAACTGCTGCTGGGTATTTTTACCTCTTTGGTTCCTGAGATACATTTGAGTGGGTTATTCTGTAACAATCATAACATTTGAAGTATTGAATAATATCACATGATTCTCTACAGATCTGATATAAGCGATACATAGCCCGCTGTCGGTTATGTAGGTTTTGCACGTTGTCTTTCAGAGGACGCCAGGATTACTGAGATGTGCCAAGTTATCCTGCTGTGGTCAGATGCCTTTTTCCCAGGTGCTGCAGTACCTAACCTGGTCCTTGCAGAGTCAGCAGGTCCAGCTCTCCCTCTTCGGTGATCCTGAATTAGCTCTTTTGAAGTCAGCCAGGACTAGTGCCTGCCTGCCCGGAGCAGAGCATTATACTCTGGAATAAATATACTCGGGGCAGAAATCTTCATCCCACTCAAGTTCTCATCCCATGGCTCTTACAGTAGAGACATGATTTTGGGCAAAACCTCACTGCCATCCAGCCAGTTGCTGGGAGTGTGTTGTTTCCTGGGCTTCCTTGGGCCTCACGGTAAGAAGAGGCGTTTGGTACAGCCATGTTGACGAGCAGCAGAGGCTGCAGCAGGAAGAATTCAAATTGTGCAGAGGCGGCAGAGGAATGGCAGTGACACGGGATGAACTGGGCTGGGTTCTGGTTCTCACACTGGCAGTGACTTACCCCATGTTCTGCACTCTGTGTCCGTGTTGGTCAGATATGTTTTAGGCTGTTGATGGCAATAACTGCCTTCACACTATGTCCAGAAACCATCTGAAGTCGTCTAGCTTTGATCTTGTCTATCATCTCTAATAGGGGCTCTAACATAAGCAATAATAATAATAATATTAGTAATACAGATGATGATGCCAATGGAAGACTGAGTTACCTTTTAATATGGTCCAGAAAAGCCCCAAGCTTCAGGTTCAGCTCATCCAGAGCAGAGAAGCTGTTTGTATTTATATTGTTTTTTCTGGTGGAAGGAGAGTGTTCATGTCCAGAGTGGGAGAGCATGGGGAGAAAAGAGAATTATGGAATGATTTTTCTATTGTGCCTAACAAGATTATGATCAGAAAAAGGAGGAGGGAGAGAGGAAAACATGGATGATGTTGTTATTACCAAAAATGAAAGAATTTTAATATAATCATAGCAGTTAGGGAAATGTGTTTTTAAAGACCTTGAGAGAGGTCATAACGAGAGTTTACTTTGTAGATCTAATCACAGTTTACAAGACCATATGCCAGTTCCCAGTGGTGTCCATAGTGAACAGCAGGACACCAGTAATTTTCCAGATGTGGCTTTCCCACTAGAAGAACAAAACCAGTGAGAAGAACTGGAACGACCCAGCACTGAGGGAGCCTCTGAACTCCTCTACATCTTTTGTCTGGGATGCCCTTACAAATCATTTGGTTGTTGCCTGGTCACATTGGTATAAATTCTTCTACACTGCGAGCAGAGAGAAGGAGAAATGCGGAGAGGGATCATAGGATCCAATTTTATGGGAATGCCTTCATGAAACAGGGCTGAAGCATGTATACCATGACATCTATCCCCTGTTTTTTGGGGTCATGCCAGTAATGGGGTAGAGGGGAAGGATGTTGGTGCCAACAGGGCATTACTACCTTGTGAAACACAGTAGTGCAGAGAAGATTGCGGTCCCAGCTTCTGCCCTAAGCTTCCTGTAACTTCTGTAACCACTTGCATATTTGGCCCCCTTTGGTCAGAGCCTTCCACCATCCACCCTTGGGTCTTGGCATTGCTGCAATCGCACTGCAGCACGAGCGCTTTCCAGGTCAGAGCACACCCGTGATGGAAGAGTCCGCAAGGGACTATGTGGAATCACTGGGACTTCTGTTTTTGTTTAAAGACAATCATGGTTGCTGGGTGCCTTTCTTTTGGAGGAGTGGACTTAAGAGGAAAAGATATCCTAATAAAGGTGAAAAAATTATGTTAAACAGGAAAGAAATGTGTGGAATAATTTGATCTCTTCTGGAGGCTGGTCCTGCAGCCTAACGCCCTTGCTCCACGTTGCTCTTCGTCTCTGTCTTGTGTGCTTTGTCTCCTGTGTTGTGATTGACATTAGCTTGGTGAAAGGAATTGCCACGGTACGGTTGACAACACAGAGGTTTCTGATGTCACCTGTGACTGATTCATAGCTTACTTTGGAAGATTAGGGAACAGAATAGATCCACCAAAAGAAGCCAAGTGCCTGCACAATAGCTTCAACTATGCAGGCTCTAGCTGAGGTCTAGAAATTGCTTGCACCTTTGGTCACAGCGAACATACTGGTTTCCACAAAAAAAGCACAGATCATGATAGCCAAATTTTTACATGGGAGGAGGAGGTGGAGTTTTCTAATGAGTTGGAGATGGAAGGAGGAAATTTTAGGCAGCGACACTGACTGGTCATCTCAGAGCAATGACGCATCAGAAGGCACCGAGGCCTCGCTTTGCTTAGCCAAACAAGCGCTGCTTGCCCTTGCTGCTGAGCACAACAGGAGCTGCTGAGTCAAACGAGAGCGGCTCCAGCTACGGCTGCGCCGAAGAAGAGTGTGCTGCTATACACATTACTAAGTATTGGTTGAGAGACTTGGAGAAGAAAAAGAAAAAGCCCTCATGGGAGATGGTCTATTTTTAATGAGCCCAAACCTCTTCCACAAATTAAGTGAAATATTTTAAAAGGAAACAATATTACTTTGGTTTTATTTGTTTCAGCTACTTAGTTACAGCTCCACGTGGACACAATTAATGGAGGAAATAGAGTATTTTATAAGCCCAGGACTCTAAGATAGATATTTTGTGACCATGTGAAATTCTTTGCCCTAATCACCACACATTCCTTGGGAGAAGGTTGTATATTGCCGAAGATTATTAACCGCGGTTCCAAAAATGTTGTGTCTAGTCATTGAATGGCAAAGGTCAAAAACTGTCACAGCATTACTCAGTGATGAATTTTGCTCTTCATTTTTCATTAAAGTCCCTGCTGTCCATCTCTGGCCCAGGGCTGTTCTAATTCTGATCAAAGTATTGCCCTGCAAGAGAGAGAGAAGTGACCTTGCAACTGGAGCTAGTTTTATTTCCCAGATTCCTTTCAGACTCCCCCATGATTTCATGTAAATCACTTGGAGGTTCAGTGCCTCCTTTCTTCAATTTTTTTCTCTTAATAGAAAGAATATGATTTCCTCTTTATTTGCCTATTTATGCGATGAATTTTTCAGGACAATGAACCATCTTGTTTGGGCAGTATCTAACACCAACCCATCTAATCTTTGCTCATCAAAGAAGAAAACAGATTGAGGTAAAGCCTCTGGGGATAAATGTTGTTGAGATGAAGAGTTTCGTGTGTGCCTTTCCCTGCTTTCTTGACAATACGAAACAACGAAGAAGTCACTCTTAGAAAAAAATAATGAGTTTTCATTCTTTTGGGACTGCCTCAAATATTAGAGGCAGGATCCACAAAATACCAAGTCTGGGCTTTCTGGCAGGAGTGAGTGTGACAGGAGGGTGTGATTTCTGGATTTCTGAGTGAAGACAATTGATCAGTTCCTCAGATGATACAGGTCTGTACACCTCATTAATCAGCTATCTGCTTTTTAGTAGGGACAGCTGTGACAGGACAAGGGGTAATGGTTTTAAACTAAAACAGGGTAGATTTAGACTGGAAGAAATTCTTTACAATGAGGGTGGTGAAACACTGGAACGGGTTGCCCAGAGAGGTGGTGGAGGCCCCGTCCCTGGAAACATTCAAGACCAGATTGGACGGGGCTCTGAGCAACCTGATCTAGTTAGTGGTGTTCCTGCTCACTGCAGGGGGGTTGGACTGGATGACCTCTAGGGGTCCCTTCCAACCCAAAACATTCTATGATTCTCACAGGCAGACCTAAATATTCTCCTTTTTAGCTGTCAGACCAGGGCTGCTGAGAAGCCTTCAGTGCAGCAGGCTATTACATGGAGGTAAACAACATCTTGTCAATGCAGTAATCGGTGCAAATACCCTGATAGCGAAGCACGGCAGTGGAGTAAATAAACAACCAACCCCAATGCCCCTTCCCCTCCACCACGCCAATAGTGTACGCATCCCTCTCTGGGCCTGTGCTGGGATGGTGTGAATCCATTAGTAGGGCAAGGGTGAATGACTTCTGACTTCAGCAACCCTTAAAGTTAATCCAGCGTTGTAGGGGCAGAATTAAATGTGATGAGCTCAGAAAGTGTGATAAAACCAGATTTAAGTGCACAGCTGGGCAGCAACCTATAAAGGCAGAATTTAAAACCGTAATAAAAACTTTGTAATCTAATTACGACGGTAAAGTTAAAGGTGAGGTATTTGCAGCATGATTCACATGCACCACGGCTAACCTCTGACATCTTGAATATATTATGTGGTTTCTTCACTACGGGAGTAATTTTTGAGTTGCGTGCTCACACTACATGGTTCCCTACATTTTATTCTCGTGCCCTGTCTTCAGAGGTTGCAGGATGGGACAAAACTGCGGATCAGCATTTTGCAAAGCATCTGCTTTCCTGTGCTTCTTGCTCGAGGCCTCTTAGAGCTGCTCCTCCCCGTGCTCCAGGCCCCCAGCATGCCAGCAGGGATTGCAGCAGGTGCACACCACCTCCAAAAAATTGCAGCTCCTGAGAGAGTCTGAGGAGAAACCACAGAAAGTCTCAAGCTGGTTTTAGCCTAGCTAGTCTTAACACCAACAGGAGGGAGGATGATGCAAAGCAGGTTATAGTTTGGGTGTAGGATGTGATCCCAGGCAGCCGGCTCTGGTTGAAGCCCATGTCATCGTGTCTTCATTGCAATTGGCACTTAATTAAGGCTGCCTCAGATATGTAGTCATCTCTCTGATTTCAGTGCTGGCTCATCCAGAAACCAAAGTGTTGGGAAAAACCATCCCCATGAACCCTGCCTGGTGGTTCTTCAGCCCTGCCAGTGGACAAGGCTTGTTTTGCCCAGCCGACGGGGTTCGGAATGCTCTTGCCAGGATGAACACTGTCAGGTATGAGGTCAGTCTTAGATCCAAGTCTAATGCCTTTCAGCAGAAAGACCACAGAAGGGTTAAATACTCTAAAAGAAAGGTGTTTTTCCTGGGCCTCAATAAGTGTTGTCTGGCATCCCAAGAGCACTGCATATATGGGGGGATGTAGTGGTGGGATTTAAATAAGTTTGCTCAAGCTGGTAACAGCTGGGCTCTAGGAAAGGCAGCTGGGGAGATCACTCTGTCTTCAGGCAGCCTGTGTCAAGACAGAAATTTCAAGTAATTTAGAAATCTACCCCATGTAATAGTTCTGACTTTTTTTTTCCTACATCCCAAACAGCAATAAAAAAATGGAGCCAAAATGTCAGAAGAAAATCTTTTTATGTGAAGTCTGAAAAATTCTATATTGTAATTTTTTTGAACTAAAAGAACTTGGTGGCATTTCTGAAATCAAATTGCATTTCATTTCATTCTGTTTGAGTATAGCCAAAAGGCTTCCTTTTAAGGCTGATTGATGCCGAGCTGTATTCCTAGAGCGTGGTGCTCACAGGAGTTGTTCAGGACAGCATTGTTTGTAGAATCAGCATCCCAAAATAAACTGTGTCCTCCCCCAACACAGTGTGAGCCCAGCTGATCAATAACCACAAATGTTATTCTTAAACCGATGAAATATTTACCATGTTTGTGAACTCAAACTGAAACAGATCTTTTGCTTAGGTTTCCCTGGTGGGTAATCAAATAATATTTTTCCTGAAGGAAAGTAATAATTTTTAAGATACTGCATTTCAGAACCTGTCCCCCTTTCTCCCCGTTTATCAAGTTTGGAGGGGAAGAGCAGAGCCATCAAGGACACCCTCTGCAGGGTTCAGAGTGATGTTCCCTCCTGTGGGAAGAGGAGGGTGTGAGAGCCATGGGTAAAATAGATGGTTGGTATCAGCAGTGAGTGGGGAAGATGTGTGAGGTGCTCTTGGAAAGGGGCAACTCAAAGTTTCCAAGGGCAGCTTGCATCTGTGATCGCAGGCCTATCTCAGTATTGTTAGAGAGACAGAGAGATGCTTTCTATTTTGGAGAGAGGAAAAAGAAGTTATGTGTATATATCGAAGCGCCATATACACTTCTGCCATTCCTGAAATAACTTCATCTCAAACTATCCTTCCCTTCCTACAGTTGTACAGCAGCTACACTGGGTAGAACCCTCCACAGGAGACAACAGCTTTTAAAATGCAATCAAGGACTACCAGAAAACACCACAACAAACACCCCGAAACACAGGAAGGAGCCCGCCAGCTGCAGAAAGCCAGCGTGAGGATCAAAAGAGCAACATCCCAGGTACAAACAGGGTGAGATCCTATCGAGCCCAGGCCAGCAACCACCCACTGTGTGCTCCAGTGGGTTTAGAAATCCTATCCTGTACGGCAGCTCCAACATGCTCGAGCTCACAGTACAGCAGAGAGGGTAAGGGAGCATTTAACACCCTCAGTCTGCAAGGCACAGACAGGAGGTGGTAAATACCTTGATAAGGAAACTGGAGTGAAAATACCAGCTTTAGGCAATCCAGATTTTATCAGGGAAGTATGCAGGGATGAGTAACTACCTGACATGTAGATGTGCCTATGCACGGTGCCAGCAGCCTGCCAGTCCACACATCTGGCCTCAGGCGTCACGCTGGCATTTTCAAACCCATGTGATTTCGGGGTATGTTGAGGGGGTATTTTTGCATGGGATTCTCACTTACACAATGGCAGTGCCCAAAATGACTCTGCAGCTCCGTGTCTGGAAGAATCTATAGTTTTAACACTAAAGACCTGTTTTGCTGCTGTAAGAAGCCGCTTGGCTTCTCATTGAAGGCTACTGCTCTGCTTAGCAATGACATGCATTTCATGGCACGGGTATCCATGTGTGACAGGCAAAAAAAAGACCCTGGAATCCAAGGGCTAAGCAAAGTCACAAAGAAATTAATGTTGTGTGTTGCTCAGTGAGTGGATGGTATCACATGGGCCAGTGCTATTGCTGTCAGCATGGGACCTAGAAAAGACCTGTGCCTGGTCCATCCCACCATAGTCTCTGCAATGTGAATCACCAAGTTAGTGAGAGTGGTTAGAAACTGGAGGGCTATGAACTGGCACAATGTATATATTCACACTTGAGGAAGTACGGGGATGGTCTTATATAGATGGTTTGGAGAATTATTGCCAGGTCTCTTACTCTAGCTCTGGACCCCCACTATGCCTCGTACTGCGGATCGCCAGGGAAGTCATTGCCTGGGTTGTCATCAACCAAGATGGGAAATGTCTGTTCAGAGAGCCTGTTCCTCCTCTGACAGTGCTCTTCAGGTGTCGTACAGGTTCTTGGACCTTTCTGTTTGGTTTTTGCATTGATTCTTGATCAGGTTTATAATACAACAGATGGCACAACTAGCCCTGTCCTTGGTGGGAAGGGAAGAGTAGGAAGAGCTCGGCAGCTTGAAGGGATGGCCTGCAAACGTGAACAAGGAGGAAGGAGAGACTGTTACCTCACTGGAATGATAAGGGGTTGGGGCAGCACTCATAGTCATGCCACACCAGAGCTTGGCTGCCAAAGGGGTGGGGATGATCTCCTTCTGGGGGTGGTGCTTACTGTGGCTAATGACAACCATAAGTAGGAAAAATATGGATGCTATTGGAGAGAGAGGCCCAGAAATGGATAAAGAATAAATTGGCTGTGCTGTGTACAGAGAGGGCCAAACAGATGTTGGGCCTGATCCAGAGCCCATTGAGTTAATGGAAAGGCTGCCTTTGGTTTCATTGGACGCTGTCTCAGACCCATTACAGCTTCACAGGAAGCGGTGGAGACCAAGAGTAATAACTTGTGGTAACTGCAGTGGCGTGTGTTGCATAGGTGTGGGCTGCGAGGTTTTCATGGTGAAAACAGATGGGTCTTACAGATCCATCCATTTGGCCTGGGTAACCCTCCTGCCCCCCTTCCCCCACCTGATGGTAAGCAGTCTCGTGTGGTTTTGGTCCTCTAACCAATGTTTTGGCATGATTCTGTGCAGAAGTGCCCTTCTGCCTTCTGTATTCCCCCTCCTACTCCAGGAGGTTCGGGTGTGATCCAGTGGTGGCCCAGGATTTAGAAACCAGTGACTTGAGCTATCCGCAGAGAAGGAGGAAACAAGGCCTGCTGAAAACTGTTGACCAGGGAGGAATTTTGTTGTGGACCAGCAAGAAAAATAATGTAAAGCAGGTGTTTCTGCAATCGTGAGACATTTGTAAAACTAACGTTGTCCAACAAGTCTCCCACTCGCATTCTCGTCCACATGATACAGTGAAGTCTCACACGAAGGACCGCAAATAAAAAACATCTCTCTGTACTAGTTGGCATACAACCTGCATGAGGGCCTCCCTCCCCTTCTGCTGTCTGTGCTTTTCTGTTTATTTAGGTGTGTGTCTTTGTTTCTGCTTTTACATTTAGCACAAGTAGAAAGGAAGTGGGATTTCATACAGCTTAAGAGACTGGGAGCTCACCATGCTTTGGAGCATGGGCCTTTATTTGTCCTCACGCCACAGGTGCAAGCGTTTGTAGGCCAGATCCTCCACTAGTATCAACAGCCCCAGCCTCCACGAGAGCTTCTGCCTTTTAGCCAGCTTGTTTGAGGAGGTTTGTGATATCCAGAGATGCAGCCACAGGCCATACTCAGGCCAAGCTTGCCTCATGTTTAGGAGTGAGAACTTGAAGCCAAGTAGCACCCATTTTCTCATGGTGACTCTACCAGGAGGAATGGATGGACCATTGCACACAAAGCTGCATCAACATACAGCAGATGTTGTTTCATTCGGGGTGGTGAATTTATTGGAAATGTAATTTGGGGAATAGTTTAATTTAGTTGAATTTAGGCCAGCTTGTGGAAGGAGGCAAGGAAGTAAGTTATAAGTGTAATTTCAAGGCTCTTCTCAGGATCACCCCTACCCAAACATGGATAGCTTTGCACTCTCTTTTTCTGTTAATAAGGAAAATCCTCACAGTGGAGTAGGATTGACTCCAGTATTGCTGAAAGAAAAAACTTTGATTTTCTCCAGTGAGAAACTCTGCTCTCAGAGGGGCTCATAGTTCACAAAGCTAGTGTAAACCAAAAGATTTTGCTCAGCATCAATCTGATACACCGATTTATTTCAACTGAAGCGATACCCTGGTTTTCCTTGACATCACATCAACCTCCTCACAATCAACCTCTGGATTTTTCAATCATCCATCAGTGAAGGAGCTACACCCCAATCTTTTGTAAAAAGCTATCAGTCTCATCCACCTTCAGCTCCAGCTGTATTTCTATAGACTTCATTCCCCTTTGCAGGTATTCTCTTATCCATGCTGGCAGTAACGTGCACACACTTACAGCAGTGCCAATCATGGCTCAGGCTGAACTGGATTTTAGGTGCTTAACAGGTTTAAATTGTGATCCTACAACACCCAATCTCCCAAATATAATCTCTTGCTCTTACTGACAATAACGCGCTTCTAGCCCTGTTTAAAAATAAACTGATATTGAAAGAAGCCGCTGAACTTTTTGCGTGAGGTAAGGGTCAGTTTACGGCTGGATAAATTGCCTGGCAGGAAGGTTGTGTGGCAACTTGGCAATCATACCATAACACGGCTGAAGGAGAATGCCTGAGCCCTGTCTTCTAGTCCTCTTTTTAACCATGCTGGCTTGTTTACATTTGGGTGGTAGATGGGTGGAGCCATTATTCCAATTTTTGGCTTGTATCCGTCCACTTGGATGTCAATGTAAACTGCTGCAATTATATCATAATCGTGCCCCGCTATTGGAAATGATTAGTCTGTTCATTTTCCATAAATACCAGCTGGCTGGCTTCGCCTGGCAGTGGCTGGGAATTGTCATGGCAGATATGAAAGCCCAGAGAATATGGGGATTCATAACTTCATGTGAGTTATGGTGTTTTCCAGGTGGCAAGGTCCTACAAGACTATGCTATTGCATTTAGACATAAACAGGATACCAGAGGAGAAATGTCAGCTTTTAGACTGGGAATCAGGTAGCCATCAAGAAAGCACAGGTATTTCAAAGCAAGAGCAGTCTTACTGTGTTATTTTAGTCAGGAAGTGAATTTCTTATTAAGGAAATGGGGGAACTTTTAAATTGCAGCTGAAAGTTCAAAAATATCTAGGCTTTATAATTAAATAGATCTTCCCATTCCTACCTCTCCACCATGGCAGCATTTGCTCTACCATACCCCGCAGCTCCAGCGGGTGGAACCAAATGTAAAATATAGCCCAGTGTCTTAACTTCAAGGCTATTTATTCTACAAGTGAGCTCTAATTCCAAATAACACTGATGCCAACCTTTTTTTTTTTCTCCAGGGCTCAGGCATACAACACACTTTCCTCTATTGGAACTCATCATTCCATAACTCCAGAAATTGCAATATAAACCTTGGCTACTATGCATGCTTCAACTTGAAAACACAGCATTGATCTGGGATTTTAATTCAAGCAAATTTGAAAGTGGATTAGAAATAGGATCCAACTGCGTCTCTAATAGTCAAAAGAAAAATTAGCAGAATGTTGGAGCTGAAATGAACTCTGTCTTTCTTTCAGCTTTTTTCCTCCCTTTTGCTTTAGAAGAGGAATTACATGGACCTAAAATACCATAATTAAATTGTCATTTGTTCCTTACCTTGGTAGAAGCTCTGCCCAGCTGAACACTTCTCAGTTTCCATTCTAAGCATTTACCTACAGCACAGGTTTGGGGTGGACGTGGGGGGGAGTGTATTACTTTTTTTAAGAAATTAGAAATCAGAGGCATTCACAGCCTGTCTGTTATAGTCTTCAGCGAGCGTGTTGCCAGGCTCTACAGGTTATACATCATTAGCGCACAGAGTGTCCAGGAGAGCCCAAAGCTTGTGCAGGTGTGTTGGCAAAGCTCACACCGCTTCCCTCCCTCCCTCCTTCCCCACTGCACTTCCAGCAAGCCGATACTTGAAACTCGAAGTGGCAAAATCACAGCGAGCTCTTCTAAAGTTTGTTACCTCAAAGCTCACCCAGCAGACGTGACTGTGAGATGGCGCGTGGAACCTGGAAGGGACTCGCTGGAAAAACAAAACTATTGAGTCAAAAGCTTAGTGTATTTTTCCATGATTGTATGAAAAAAAGTGCATGTGTGTTTTTTTAAGCACTGTCAGATATTAGAAGTTTAGTGAACACATAGACAGCTTTTTTTTTTTTTTCCCCCTGCCCTTGAACTTTCAGAATGACTATAGGGAATATATTCCAGCCTGTTTTCAATGACCCATTCATATGGTCGTTTTATTCCAGCTTTTCCCAAAAGTGAGTGAGCTTCATTCAATCTCTGCTCCTGGCATCAGCTGCCATTATTTGTGTATCCCACTCAGATAATCAATAAAGTAGATGGCATCTGAAAATAATTATACACACAGCTCTTCCCTAGCTTCCAAGACGGAGACAGAAGCTGGGAAAGGAGCCTTTGCATATTCAGCACTTATTAAAGGGATGAAATATAGTTCTGTGTGTTATTGTTGTAGCCTGAAACCTGGGCATTCAGCAGCAGTTTCTTTTGACATTGCGTAGCACTCTGGCCGTGCAGCACCTGATCACCAAGCTGATCATCTTTCCCATCTTTCCTGGCTTTGCTAGAAAAGTTGCCCTGTCTGCTTGTACGACACGCCAAAGGGCAGGAACTGTCAAATGGGTGGTAAATATAACAGTGGCGCCTGTGGCCTCCCTTAGGGAGGAAGGATCCGGCTGAGCTCAGTATCCTCCTTTGTTTAGGTGACACCACCACAGTTGCATTTTTACAGCCAGACATCCTGGCCCCAAGTTAGAGCATGGTGACAAGTGGGTGTCCTGTGCAGAGCATGGTGTCTCTCTGCAGCATGGGATGAGTTTTTGCAGACAAAATTTTGTTCAACCCCCCAGCTAAAATGCGAGCCTCTGTCTTTGTACTGCTCATGGCAAAGCTACCTTTAGATGTCTGTAAGGCTGTCACTGCCTACTGAAGAACCTGATTCAGGTTCTCCATCACCTGATGGAGTCCTACCAGCCAGGAAAGTATGTGAGTCATCCCCTTAATGAAGATATTTAATGACTATTTTAGGAGGTTTGCAGCTTCAGCCTTCCTCCTTGCAGTGGCTAAGATGAACCATTGGCACGAACCTGAGCATTTCCACTGCAGCCTACCTAAACAGCAGCTTTTACTCCTGCGGCTCTGGAGAAGCATTGTGCAGCACTGGCACAGTGGGGACTAGATCCATTATGACCCTACATGGGTTTCAATGGTATTTCCCAAGAATCTGCTCATGGCCTCCACTGAAGACAAGAGAGGTGGAGCAGTGGTCTGACCCAGTGCAGCCATTCCCACATATTTCATTTATACGTTTCTCTCTTGAACTGCAGAGCCAGGAGGAGCTATGGCTGTACAGCCGGGAAAACCTGTGATGTCTGCAAGAACTAGAAGCTGGGGACATCCAGAGTTTGGCAGCTGCCTCCCCAGAAATGAGCTAAGCACAGCGAGCAGCTCCCTGCTCCCAGCTGCTGGGTGCCAGCAGGGCTACTTCACATATCCGGACAGCAACAATTACAGGGGAGCAATTATTTTTGGCCACTACTACAGGGGATCTGCTATCTCCTGATCTAGGCAGCAAGCAGAAGTGTTTGTTCACGGCCTGCTCCATTGTCCATCCCCAGCTTTTCTCCATGGTGGTACATTGTTTGCAATGTTGTTTAAATCCTCCTGCCAGCCCCAACAATGTCTCGTGCAACCCCAGCGTGTCGGGAGCTCCCAGGCCGCAGAAAAACCTATCCTGCTCAGCCCAGCTCTGTTTGTTGCAAAGTGTTTGCTTAGCAATTAACTCATGCACGGACATACATAGCCACAAATCTCTAGGTTGTCTAACAGCCTTTTCATTCAATTAAGTCTGTTGACTTAGTCTCATTTTGAGCAGTAACTGGATTTAGATAAGGCAGTGGAAACCAAAACATCAGTTGTGTGATTTCTGGCCCAGACGGTATGTTGATCTGAAGGGAATGTTTGTGCGTGCGATAACCGAGGTAGTGTAGTAATTAGGACAAAGTCATTTGGTGCAAAGACTGCTATAAAGCAAAAGCATTCTGCATTAAGTACAAGCACTGGCCAGAAGAAGCAAAGGGAGCTGCCTGCTTCCTCAGACTCCCTCTTTGCCCCGCTTGATGTGCCATGCTGCGAACAGCGGCCAGCGATGGAGAGGTCATGGTCTGTCTGAAGGAGCAGTCATGCTTGGGCTGGGGCTGGGAGCTCCCACTGGGTGAATGGGCTCTGCTGGAGTCCAACTGATATAACCAGGACTGTTCGTCCAAAGCCAACAAAGCTCTACAGGGATGTATTACCTTGGGATTTAGCCAGTTACTTTTTGTCAGCAATAGACCAAAGTTATTCTGGGACAATTTCTCTCCACAAGCTGTAGGACATGAATTTAGACTTAGTTTCTTAGGGGCTCGATTTGCCCAATGTGAACCAGCCCTCATCACACGCATCCCTGGGAAGAGCAGACACAGGTCTCAGATGCAGGCACACCCTCAGCACCTCCACTCCTTAGAATACAGATGGCCCAGATGGAAAAATCCTCTACACCACAGCGGCTTCTGTCTCCCTGTATAAGCAAGATAAAAGAAAGTTCTTCTATTTGCAGGCATACATTTTTGCGATGCACTCTGTGTCTTCTACTGCTTATACACTGCAGTCAGAAAACATACGAGGAAACATATATTGTTATATATTTGTCAAAAGTGCATTTCAGTGCATGACTTCTTTGGTCATATTCTTTTCCAGATAACTGTTAAGCTAACAGGGAGTATAGCACACCCTGACATCCTGAAAACCTTCAGCAAGGAGCATGGAAGAAGAGTGCTGAAAAAGACAGCGAGAAGACATTACTTCCTATGTGCATGATACAAGGTAACACCATTGGAAGACAGCAAATGTATTACTGACTTTCTCTTTTTTTCCCCTCATAGTAGGGAGGGTTTCTTCCTCAAATTATCCTTTGTTTCCTTCTGACATAAATCTGTGACATAAGGAGATCATTCTAGTTTGTTGCACTTTGAGAACTGCTGATGGGCAGTTGGTGGTTCACAGAGGGCTGCGTGCAGCCTTGGCACAGATATTCCTCCAAACAGCACAGTTTCACCACTAGAGACAGAGGGGAATGAGTTGCTTCAAAGGATTTTTCTTCCCAGTTCCTCCCACCCTGCTTGTTTCCCTTTTGGGCCATGCAGCGCTTTTTGTAGAGGTGACATTGGAAGCAATGTAAAACCAGCTTTTACTGAGAAAAGTGCTGCACCCATGCACATCCTGTGGGGTGGTGATGGGGAGGAGGTGCTAAGCACCTCCAAACATTGAGCCAATATTTCACATCATCACTCCTGGTTTGGAATGGGAGTCACACCAACCAGCCTCAGTGGTAATACGCTGCTATGTGCACTTACAGTCCTGCTCCTTATTTGACCTCCCTATACGGAGCACACCAGCACGTGGGAAGAGCATGTTTTAGTGCACTCAGGCACTCAGACTCAGTATTTCCATCAGTGATTTGGATGGTGGAGTGCTTTCTTGCACCACAAGAGCGGTGGAAGTGCATCATGTGCTGTAGACTCACCCCCCCTTGCTCTCTGTGCAGACACCCTCAGCCTGTGGCTGTTTCTGTCACAGCCGAGCATGTTAAAAGCTGCTTCCTTTGGGCTGCAGAGGCAGTAGCTGCTGTGCTCCTGTCACCCAGCGGCACAGGGCCCCACGACGCAGCTGAGCACGCAGCAGAAGAGCCGTGCCCATCGCTGGGCTCTGCCCCAGCACAGCGGATTGGCGCAACACGGTGTGCAGCTCCTGGGACCTGAGCAAGCGGCTGCGCATGTGTATACACACACACACGCACAAACACTTAATTGTTGGCAACTTAGCATATATTAAACATCTTCTGGTAGCGATGAAAGATGGCATCCTCCCAGAGTTTTGCATACCTGTGAGCTAATCAGCCCTTTGTATGAAAGCGTAGGTGGGGACTCTTCTAACAATACGAAGTTGATTAGCTCATCATCTTGGCTTTAGGGGCATACTGATGTGCCCATCCTGCTTTCAGAGCTATGAATAATCCAGCTTCACTGCTGTCCTCTTATTAAAAAAAGGAGAGAGTGTAGTTTCAGGGCTTGGTACTCAAGCCTGTTTCTCAGTACAGGTGATGAGTAGGTATTCGCCTATTATTCACTGGTATCACTCTTGGCTTCAGGTCTCTTTTGGAAAGCTGTTGGTATCAGAAAAGATATCTATCTGACAGAAATAATTGCTATTTTTCAACCATTGATTGGAATTACATCCTTGAAGATTAGGCTCGAGTGAGTCACTGTCAAAGTGAGAGGACCATCAACAGAAGTCTGTGATGGTCAGGGTTCATTTAAATCTCTGATAGCAGTTTGGATGGTGGAGCAGACAGGGCTTTTACAGTAGGTTAAAACAACAAAATGGACTGGGATCCCAACTTTGAGAGGGGAGGGGGATTGATTTTAAATGTTCTGAATAAACTTCAGAAATAGTCTTCCATGAAAAAGAAAGTGCAGAATTAAAATATACATAAGGAACCAGGTGATGGTACTGGCATGTGCTAGGGGAGCTGGTAGAGGACAAGCTCAAATATAAGTCTACCCTGTGATGCTGTGGCCAGAAAGATACTTGTTATTAGAAGAGGTATTAAGAGCACCCTTTGTGGAGTCATTCTGGTGCTGGAGAGGCCCAGACCACAGATCTGCACTCCATATTTCAAATAAAAATGTAAACAGAGGAGGAAGCCTGGAAGAGAGCAACAGGACTGGTAAGAGGTTTCAAAAAACATGACCTGTAAGGAATTTTTTTTTTTTTTTTTTAATTGGATTTGTTTAGTCTAGAAAAGACTGAGGACAACCATGAGAGACTTCACACATGAAGACAGTAGCTGAAAGGGGTGTGGTAAAAGGGTATGGTGATCACTGAGTCTATTTGCATGGGGAAGGACAAGATCTAATTGGCTTTATTTGCAGCAAAATAGAGGAGGTGAGAGTTTAGGAAAGCTCTCTCTGCAAAGAGTGGGAGATGCTGGAACTGATGGCACAGAGAGGCTTTGGGATCTCCATCACTGGGAGTTTCCAAAAGTTTAAACTGATGTACAACAGGAGTGGCATAGGCACGGGCACAGAAAGATGCATGAGGGTCTCTCCATATCTACATGCTTTTGCTTAAACCCATTCTTCAGGGTTTGTTGCTTTGGCGGTGGTAGCAGAAGGCTTGTTGGCCTCAAGTTTGGTTGCTAAAATGGAAAACATGCTGATAGGTGGGTATGTTTGAACAGAAAATGTTGACAAGACAGGAAAAATGATATTGTTGTCAGAAACAAGAGCCAAAAGTTTTAGATGTTCTGCTTCAAAAAAGTATATTTAAGGAAAACAGATCCATTGGCAAAACAGAGTCATCAAACAAAAGATTTAAATGGAAAAATTTGCAATGAGCTCTGTAGATTAGCAGCCCAGCAAAATCCCGAGTTATCTGAAGTGTAATTACTGATACTGGAAATGGTTGCTTTTTGCCATTTGGGATTAAGCAGAGATAACACAGCACCGCTGTATGCAATGGAAAGATGGGTAAAGAGATTGTCAGGGGAGCCTGAGAGTAGTTTCACCTGCAAAAAAGGCAATATGTGAAGAAGTATCCAGAAAGGCTCTGTGTAGTAACTTGCCAAATTAAGAGGGAAATGGTATCTCTCACAAAGTGAAGGAAGGCCTGTGGTTAAGGGATGAGAGTCAGAAACCCAGCGTTCAAAAACTGCTAGTTCTCACAAAGCCTGCACTTATATGTATTCAATCCAGGAAACTGGTTAGTGGGATGTGAAACTACCAGATGTTTTTGCAGATGCTACAAGTATGTGTGCTTTCCTTATGTATATATGCTTTATACCCACTTTTGAAAATGTCAAAGCCTTCAAGTGCTCCAGGAGGAAAACTCTTGAGAATTTACAGATCTGAGATGCTGTGATTAATGTTTCTGGACAGCAATTTCACTTTCCCCTACTGAGGCTTGGAAAAACAGAGGAGAGTGCAACAGGAGATCCACCAAAGATCAAGGCAGACACATCTGCCTGGCTGTCAGGTTTCACGACAACAAATTGGAATAAAATTAAAAAACCCAGGCCAGATCTGGTCCTTGCTCTGGGAGTGCAAAGAGGTCTGAAAGATATTTGTGCTTGGCATTAAAACCACCATGGAAACTCCTGTGTTTCTCTCTCTGCTTTTGCCATCCCTTTAATAGCAATATGTCAAGTGAATATGAAGGAATGAGATCTTGCTAAAACAGTCTTGAGTTTGCATCACTTCAGTTAAGAGGAGGTTGCAATGTCCACCTCTGCCCACCACAGCTCACCAGCTGCCCTTCCAAACACTTCAAGTCCTGCAAGTGTGGGAGACAGGAGACCATAAATGCTCAAAAGTAGGTTTTTTTCTCCAAAGCCCCAAGGAGATTTGCACCCTGAGACACCATCCTTCTGTCAGGCATGGAGGACGAGCTACCTTCATCATCATGTTGCTCTTCACTTTAATTTCCAGCACAAATAGCCCCAAACCACTCTGAAGTGGGGGCAATATGACACTGCCAGATGATTACACATTGCTTCTTAATACAAAGCCAATTGTGTTTATACTCATTACTCAGTTCCAAATTACAAGCCTTATCTCACAGAAAGCTTGGGATGGCTCTATAGTTTCAGAAACCTCATGGTAAAAGGGTCAGTTTTTAAATATAGTGTTTTCCAGAAATACTATCTTAAAAATATAGTGCTGTTCAAATCCTCTGCTTCCTTTAATGCTATTTTCAGGTTGTTTTTTTTCAAATTAAACATTAGGCTTAGCAGCATGCATGAGATGTTAGATTAAAGGGACAAGGCTTGGGTTTTCCCTGTTCATCCAGAAATAGCTATTCCCTGGGTGGGCCAGGTGAAGTTGAGCAAGGTTACTGCTGCACGACTTCCCCTGGCTTTCTGGGTGGGGGAGAGAGAGATGTGTCTGGCTGCTTGCAGAAAAATCTGGCCAAAAGCATCGGGCCACATCCTTTGTGGAGGTAAATCAACATCGTCTGAGTGGCACTTCTGGAACCATGACTATTTTCATCAGGATCAGGCCTTTTACATATGGTGAGGAAGTGGTAAAGATCACAAAGGGAGGGAAAGGTATGCATGCATGGCAATAATTGCAAAAAGCTATGGGGTTTTCCTATGTAGGTGGTGTCATTTTCTCTAAAGAATTGAAGCGTGGCTTTCCCAGCCCTCTATCCCTTTAAGGAGACATGCTGAGCAGCGTGTCCCGATAAGACAACAAGCCCAGATGCCCAGAGGAAGAACAGTGGTGTTGTGAAGACACAGGCCCAAAAGGCAAAATGTCTGGATTTTATTTGCAGCTCTGCCACAAGCTTCCTGGATGATCGTAGCCAAGCTAACCAGGTCCGTTTTGGTTTTTTTTTTTTTTCAAGCGGTGTCTGTGCCCTTTCTGCATATGCATGAAGCATACGTTCACTGTTCAGGGCTTTGCGCGAAAGTCGAAGAAATGCAAAGCTGCAAAGAAACACTGCCGCCTACGCGCTGCCCTGGTTTCCCCAGGCAAAGGGTGATGATCTAGTGAAGCTGCTGGATCCCAGCCAGCAGGGATTCGGATCCAGAAACAGGCAAGAGCATCAGAGCAGCTGTGCTGCTCCGGATCAAAGCCCACCTTGCCCGATGGCCCATTGCCGGCAGACAGTGTAAGTAGGTGCCTGGGGAGGAAAGCAAAATCAGGGTGAGCAAAGCTGGACGCATCCACACTGTGCTTTCCCAGCCACTAACCATTCAAGGCATGGGGACTTCCAGAGCTAGGAGTGGTTCGTATGAATTTAGCAACCCTCAAAGGATTTCTAAACCTGGGAGCGTGAGTAGTCCAGGACAAGCTTTCAGGGCACTTTGGGATTTTTAGCTTCCTTGGAGCTGGACTCATTTCTTCAGCTCTACATCAGAATTACTGGGTCACACGGGTCTTTTGTAGCTGCTACAAAGGAGAGCCTTCCCATCGCTGTGTCAGCTCCCTGCCTCTCACGAGGAAGTGATGCTGCCTGCCAGGGAGTTGAGGCTAAATGAACTGATATTTCCTCATGCCTTGGAAGGGAAGAGAAGTCTGGAGAAAATTATTGTTGTGATGTAGAGGAGCTTTGCCAGTTCAATGCCCCGTAATAACAGCTACTCTTCCTTCAGGTCATTGTTACCCATTTTTTAGTACTCTTGCTCATGACAAGTAGATCTTGAGGTTAAAGAGATGTTTTCCTTCTCTTTCTTTTTTTTCCTGACTTACTAAATATATTTTGGAGATTTTCTTTCTTTATGGCAGTGTATCCAAATATCCCTGTTCAAACTGTCATCTTCCAGCTCTTTCCTCAAAGGACCCATAAGGCTGTAACCAGATAACCAACACGTTTGTGCCCTGTCTTCACGTCTCAGTGAGAACTGAAACACAAGGAAATACTCTGAGGGGCACTACAGATGACGAAACTGGTTTTAGAACAAAGAAAGGACTATCTGCTCTAAAAGGCAGTCTTGCATCTGCTTTGTCTGTGCCCCATGAGCAAGCTACACCCTGGAAGCCACAGAGCTGGGTTAGAGTGGTGGTGGGTTGAGCTTTCACCCTGACTTGTGGTGGGGTTCATACATCTGGGCTCAGGGCAGTGGCTACACAGCTCCTGCCTGGAGATGGCTTTTGTCCAGTTGGCTGAGAGGGGGGCTGGATTGACAGGCAGCTGTTTGCATCAGCCAGTGTAGACATGCCCAAATTCTCCTGATGTACTACTGGAGGGTACTCAGATATTACAATGATGAGGGCAGTCTGAGAACCTGTTTAGACCAGAATATGGGTTTCAGTGGCAGTTTTCTGGCTGATTAATTGGGTGACTTTGTGCAAGTCCCAACTTGCCATTGCCCTATCCAATAAATGGGAATAGCAACATTTGCCTCCCTTCGTAAAACACTTTGAGGTCTACGGATAATCCTCCTCCTTTTTCCCACCCATGATGATGGGACCAAGTGGAATCTTGCGACACATTGAGTTTCTGTGGTCTAGTGTTTGCCAAGCATTTGAAAATGACTCTTTGGCTTGAGTTTATAATGTTTGTGATTGCCACGTGGTTTCTCATGGAAGCTCCTAGTTGAAATCAGGTCACTATACAACTGAAAATGCATGGGGTTAGGAGAGAAACTGAAGTAGTCATCAGGAGTATACAGACCCATGGTGACCTAAGTGTCCTGCCTGGATCACCCTGCAAGCAGTAACCGCACACATCAATAATCTCATCAATAACCTATGACATTTTGTGGTTCAAAGGTCTGCAAACTTTTAAGAGCGGAATACTCTTAACAAGAGAAGGTGCCTCTTGACCACCACACTGCTCTCTCCATTACCCAATAAGCTGTGCATGCAGTAGACAGAGATAGAGAAATACATCTCCACTGGGCGTTCAGAGATGTTCTCACACTATAATGTTCAACATTTTGAATTCAAGGACCTTGTGCTGCTGTGGACAACTGGTATTTTAGGACACAGTTTCTTCTTTCCCTGGATTTTCCTTGGCCAGGGATGTTTTCTCATATGCTGGATATAAGTCCGTTCTTAGATCTCATCCCTAAGCAGGTACCAAAGGGATGAGTTACTGACGTTATGCTATTTTTTACAATGACCTGAAAGAAAACCTAAATCATTGCAAATAAACCTTACAAGAGGAGAGTAAATAGTTAAGAAAACAGGCCACTGATATACAGAGATCTTCCCAAAGAACATTGCAAGGCTGTAGGAGCCTTGAAGAGCCAGGAAACCAGCAGAGATTTGTATCAGACAGCATGATCTAATGAGCTTACAGAAGAGCAGCTAAGGGATGGCTTGATCACAATCTCTAAGTACTCACAAGAGGAAGAGAAATGTGGAAATGAGGCAGATGTGTACAGAAAACTTACGGCCGAAACATAAAGCTGAACATTTTTTGCTTTTTATGGGGAGGGGGAAGAGAAGCAGTAGCTTCTGTTCAGAATAACACTCCAAGGCCTCTGTAACAGCTCCTGTAGTCCCCAAGCGGCTGGGGGCAGGTCTTTAAAAAATAAGCTGTAGTTCTAAGAGGAATGAACTGGGTGGTATCCAATGGCCTTTGCCATGTGAGGTCTTCCTGAGTCGTATAGTTTGTGAAACAGTGTTTTGGATTTCTTCGACCACAGTAATGTAAAAGACAACCACATTGTCACATCTTGCTGAATACTGAGAAGAATTTAATGAGGGTAAAAGCATTTGGGAGGGAATAGCATTTTAAGACTCCTTCAACTCCAAATAGCATGAGCTATTTGGGGTAGCTTGAGCTACCTCTTTTCTTGTCCTGTGCCTCTACTGTATCATTACAGGATGAAAACATCAGAATGACTTGCTAGCATTTCTCCCTTTAAATCAGAAAAAAAACCCCAAGTAACATAAAAAAAGCCCATCAGTGAGCACAAATAAAAGGCTGCTCTATATGCTGCTGCAACTTCCTGGAGCAGCACTAAGGGTCTGCTCCTTGGACCAGTGGTGCGAAGGTCTCAGCACCTGGCTGGACTGGACCCAGTGGCTGCGTATTTCATGAGTCCTATCAGATAGGATCTGTCCGTACACAAGCCATGTTTTACTTATAAAGTAAATTACATTACATGGGCTATAATGTACATTTTCAAAGGGGACCCACCTTAAAAACATTTTGTTTAATAAAATAACTTAATTAGAAGAGAGCTTCTGGCTGATGTGGTTGAGGCTGTGATAATTTTTCCTTCTCAAATCATTTTCTGTGTTTATTATACTTAATTATAGTGTAATTATGTATCCATCCTCTAGGCAAATTATGCAATCAGAAAATGTGAGTGGTTCATTTGCCACTGCTATTGGGACCAGTGTTTACATTCCCAGTATAAAATATGAGCATCATTCCTATTATTTATACTATATACGTATATACATATATATAAAAGATGTTTCACACAGAATGAAGAATCAGTGTAAATATTTTATTTGCAGTCATTTTTGCATCATCCACCTAATTTATTTGTGGCCTGCTAATAATGAAACCATCCAAAGCTGAGATAGGTAAAATCTTTACACCCTACTATGAATTTTCTTAAACACAAAACATACACAGCTGAGGAACGTGGAAGTTCCACAATTTAGCTTTTATTTTGGTGGGAGGATTATTATTACTTTTAAGAGCATTTTTTGAATTTCACTTTCTAATAGTCTGGCCAGAATTTCTTAGAACAACAAGAGAGAAAGGAACCCCACAATATTTGGTTATGGGGTGTAGATTTGTGTTCAAGTCATGGGTTCAGACTAATATTTTTTTCTCCCATGTGCTTCATGAACTTTCCAGCCATGGCAGCACTGACTTTTAAAGGCTGGGCTATTCCCCCTCTTGTTTTTCTTGATGGGAGTTGACAGATGATGTTTGAACATAGTGAAAGATGAAGCCAAATGTCCAAACCTTGAAAACCCTGTTGAGATTGATGTTTTCTCCTTCTTTGGCCAGCTCCCAGCATGAATACAAACTGGATTCCCACTTGGCAATTTCAGCTTCTTTTCATGTGCTTATTTTGCAGAGATGAGGCCACTCGCAACCAAGAGAGCAGGCGGGAAATAAAACGCATCTCTTGGTGAAGCTCAGCCCAGCTCTGTTGGCATCAGACGCCCAATGTTCATTACAGCTGGCAAAAAGGTGAGCCATCCATGCAAAATGGCAGGCCTACCTAACTGTCACCTGGCCAGCCCTGCAGCTGATGGGAATCTGGATAAATGTTTGATCTACCCCATTTTCCCCCCGCTGGGGAGCTGGCCCTGCCTTTCACAGTGTCGCTCATCTGCATAGAGCTCTCCAACGAGTGTCTTGCAAACACAGCTTTGCAGGAAATAAAAGGCCTCAACGTGGTCTAGCTTCCACCTCATTCCCTGCAGGCAAGCTGGTATTTTTATGAAGAGCCAATGTTTCTCAGCCACGTAGGCAAAACTAAATTTTGCCATACCGCAGCTGAAGGGCCAGGACTTGCCTGGGGAGTGGTGGGGAGGTTGGGGTAGAGCTGGGGTGGCACAGCTGGGTGGGGAGAGCCAGGAATGTGGGACCTGGGGAGGGGGGCAATGAAAGAGCCAGGAATGGTGGTCCCCTGGACAGACAGCAACCCAGGGAAGGAGAAATAAGATGTTTCCTGATCATCCTCACTGGCCCTGCAGCTCCCCTATGCAGACAGTGGCCTCAAACAGCCTTTCCCTCTCCCCACCCTCAAAACACAACCACTGCCCCATTCCTCCCTCTCCCTGAGAAGAGAGCTGTCAGTTGTGGTCTCTGAGGGAAAGGTGCTACCCCAGCCAGCCTGGGATAAAGCTGTAGAGCGGAGAATCAAAGCCCAGATCCAGGCAGATATTTTGCGGTAACCTAAGATCCAATAAAAATCTGGGGAGATTTTTCAAAGGAGCCATCAAATACTCCCAAGTAGCTGCTGTTGCTCCATCCTGACCGGCTGACCCACTGGGGAGGCTGAGTGTTCGTTCACACACACGGGTAGGCCAAAACAGCCAAAACAGGGTGAAAATAGCCAAGCCACCAGTCCGCAGTGTTGCCTGTAAAGACCTCGCACACAGCAGATAGGACGAGATGTGCCAACAGCCCCAAGTCTGCAAGCACACAGTAGCTCCACAGAGTGCTAAAGGACCACAAGGCCAGGCACTGACTCAGTCCCCAGCAAGCAGGCATCTTCCCAGAGCGGGATGAGATGGGAGTAGCAGGTATGTAAGATGTTTTTGTTTTTTCCTGATGTTATCCCCATTTTCCCAGGTCCCAGCTTCAGACAGCCGTCTGCCATCCACTTTGGCCAGACACCGAGACGCTAGCAATTGGCTGGTGTTACTGTCGTGAGCAAAGGTACAGTGCTATGAATTGTCTGAACCTTGTCAGCCTTTTCCTGCAATGATTTTGCATGGTGTGACATAGGTTGGGTCTCAGTGAGCGGTGCTCTGGTTGATCGGCCCGCTGCCAGAGGAGGATTTGTCCCTTATAGTATCTCTTGCTTTTGGGGTGTGGCCTGAAAGGGAGGGGTTGAGCCAATATTTGTTGGGGTTTTTCCACACTTTGTTATGAAACCCGTGGTTTTCTCATGCCTTGATTTTTGGAGTACATGCCTTAAAAAGTGATATGACAAGTGCCTAGATCCAAGGTAACACTTCCCACCTGTTGGTTTGTAAATGCTAAGAGAAAATGCTGTATTTAACTATGTTTGAGTGATGGGGAAGCTGTGATGAAATTTACCTGAGTTCAGGCAGTAGTCTGAAGGAAGGGCTTGGAGCAGGAGTCAGACTGCCAAGTCCCCAACCAGTGTTCCAGGCACAAGCAGGGCTCCTCCATCCTTTCTGTCTTTTCCTGGGTTTGTTTCCCCTTGCATTCCTAGGGAAAAATTAAAGAAGGGAAAATGAAATGTGGAATATAAGCTCCAGCATCTCTGCTAGGGGAGTCTGCAGCCAAGTGAAAGATGGCTGAGTTCAGTCCAGTATTGGCTGCTGATCCTTAAAGAAATTATCACAGAGAGAACCACTTCAGAAATCAGCCCAAGAGCTGATAGCCCACAGCTCTGAGTGAGAACAAGGGCCAGCACTCCTAATCTCTGATTTAATCAGTTGAATTTCAGTTATCAAAAAGCCATAAGGGAAGGCTGACATAGTCTTATGTCTTGCACTACTCCAGTGAAAGCTGCATCTGAGAGAAGACAGAAATTATATGTGGGTATGAGATCTGTGTGATACCCTTTCTAAAGCCTTTGGATGATCACGTAATGCACAAACGAAAGCCATGAGTGGCTCAGTTATTTTATGTATGGATTGATGCCATTATCAATTAAATTAAATCTGCATCCCACCTGTCGGTGGGTTTGCACAGTGGGCATGAAGGGGGCCAATCTAGCAAGGCTTATAAGAGAAATTTTCATTTCTGTACGTATTCTTAATAGGTGCTAATGCTGTGCTGAGGAGCTCTGCTCATGGACTAGGACTACTGCGCGGAATAGTTAGACAGTCATGAAGAGCAGAAAATAGTCTCATCCCCACCCTCAGGATGGGTACGTCTGCTGCAAACAAACAGGAGGTTGAGAGAGCTTCCAGCCAGCTGGCATGGGGCAGCAGAGGCCTCCTGGGAAGGCTCAGCCCCAGAAATCTGGACCAGCGCTGCTTCAGCACACGCTGAGCTTCACGCTCCCAGGGAGCACTGCGCCCATATCTGAACTGTCGTAAGTTAAAGCCAGCAGAAATAGCTTTCCATTCACACCTTCAGTTTTCATGTTAACATGCCATAATGACATGAAGCAGCAGATAGATGCAGACCGGGAAGAATATTTGGACATATTAGGCAATGGGAATTGGTTCATTTAGTTCACACACCCCCACCATTACTCCAGATGAGAGATCACGGGTCAGTGTCCGCAGCTACAAAGGACCAAACGGAAAGCTTCTCATAAGTAAGAAGCAAAATAGGCTTTGCCCCGGTTTATTGAACATTTTATTTAAACCACCACCTCCTGTCCCAGTCTGCAGAATCTAAACCCTGCCGTTATAAATTACTGCTCCAATTCTGGTTGGGTGCACAGTCTTTCTGCTCCCTCTCAGAGACAGAGCTGACACCTTTCACCTCTGGGGAAGGGTTGAACAACAGGCATCCAGCTGAAATCCTATGTTACCAGCTAGAAGTAAAACATGCCTTGCAAGCAGCTATGGGACATGTTTCCCAAATGCTCTGGTATCTCCAGTCCCCTCTACTTTGTCTGTGAAGCTATTACTTTGCATAATAGAAGGGAGAAACGCTCTGACCATCTGGTAGGCAATGCCATGTATAATTTAGGTTGCTTCACTCACTCTCCCATCAACAACAGGAACATAGCTTCCTTCTTGTTTTCCTTGATCTCTTAGCCTTTTGCTAGAAATGCAAGGTCAAAAGCAGCTGTGGGGGAATAAACTGTATCCTGAACTGGGTTGCAGCTGCAGGGTTTTGAGGGACGCCTCTGCTTGTGGGTGAGGCTCCTTCACAACCAGGTCATTTCCCGATTCTGTATGAGAAAAGGGATAAAGAACTCACTAAATCCCAGTCAGGAGAGGACAGTTGGTATCATCACATAGGCAAATGCCCCTTTCCCTTCCAGAGGAACTTGGTTCCCCTGCAGCAAAGCCTGGGGACTGGGATCACATCACCTGGGCATCGCGCTCTGGGGAATCACCACCAAGGTCAATGCCACGTCAGCTAAGCACCCCCCGCATGTGTCCAACAGGGCGATTATGGGGGAGGTGGACGAGTCCACTCATTCACCATGGAGAGAGCTCCTGGGACGGCATAGGAGCTGCATCATCCCCAAGGGACCCCTCATCTAGGGGACCAAGCCACCTTTTCATCCCCATCAGTGGTTCTCTTAGAAACCTGCACCAGGGAAACTACCATTTGTTGCTATTCCTCTATGTCAAGAGGAACATCTCAGGCCTACCCAGACCTTCACTCCTGTTTATCAGCTCTTGGTGAGCAGAATCAGGTGTTTAAGGCCCTGATGCTGAAGTTTATGGCTTAAATCAATGGATTATTCATGAGTTGAGAGGTAACCGTGTGCTTTTATACTTGGCTGGAATGGCGTCTAAAGCTGACAGCTGGCAGTCAAAAGCTCTGAGTCACGAGGTCCCTCCTCTCTGTCCTGTGTGACCAGTCTACCTGTGTCTGCTTCCTTCCCTGCCACGTAAGGAGGATGACAATTGCTTTTATCTGATGGTTACTTTTAAATGGCCCTAAAGGCTTCTTTTGGTCTGATGAAAATTCAGTAGAAGCTGGACTAGCGTGGAAAAGACAGGAGGACATTTAACTAATGAATGCGCTGGAGCTCAGGAAGGCAATTACATCCTTTCTTCCTCCCCACATTCCCAACACAGGTTAATTGGCGATTGCTGCAAAATATTCTATGGGCAGAGAGGAGTGGGAGGCCATGAAAAGGCTGAGATGAGTCCCTCTGAGCCAGTGGAAGGCTCATGTGGGGTGGTGATTTGGGTGCCCAGTAGAATCATAGAATAGAATCATAGAATCGTTTAGGTTGGAAAAGTCCAACCGTTAACCCAACACTGCCATCCCACCACTAAACCATGTCCCTAAGCACCTTGTCTAACCTTCTTTTAAATACCTCCAGGGATGGGGACTCGACCACTCCCCTGGGCAGCCCATTCCAGTGCCTGACAACCCTTTCAGTGAAGAAATTTTCCCTAATGTCTAACCTAAACCTGCCCTGGTGCAACTTCAGAGCACTTCTCCTCATCCTATCACCCGTTACCAAGGAGAAGAGGCTGACCCCCACCTTGCTACAGCCTCCTTTCAGGTAGTTGTAGAGGGTGATAAGGTCTCCCCTCAGCCTCCTCTTCTCCAGACTAAACAACCCCAGCTCCCTCAGCCACTCCTCGTAAGACTTGTGCTCCAGACCCCTCACCAGCTTTGTGGCTCTCCTCTGGACCTGTTCCAGCAATGCAACATCTTTCTTGTAGTGAGGGGCCCAAAACTGAACACAGTATTCGAGGAGGGGCCTCACCAGCACCAAGTACAGGGGCACGATCACTTCCCTACTCCTGCTGGCCACACTATTCCTGATACAGGCCAGGATGCCATTGGCCTTCTTGGCCACCTGGGCACACTGCTGGCTCATATTCAGCTGGCTGTCAGTCAGTACCCCCAGGTCTTTTTCCACCAGGCAGCTTTCCAGCCACCCTTCCCCAAGCCTGTAGCGTTGCTTGGGGTTGTTGTGACCAAAGTGCAGGACCCGGCACTTGGCCTTGTTGAACCTCATACAGCTGGCCTCAGCCCATCGATCCAGCCTGTCCAGGTCTCTCTGCAGAGCCCTCATCCCCTCCAGCAGATCAACACTACCACCCAGTTTGGTCTCCAAACCTACTGAGGGCATACTCGATCCCCTCATCCAGGTCGTTGATAAAGATGTTAAACAAGACTGGCCCTAGAACTGAGCCCTGGGGGACACCGCTTGTGACCAGCCACCTACTGGACTTAACTCCATTGACCACAACTCTCTGGCCTCGGCCATCCAGCCAGTTTTTTACCCAGCGAAGAGTACACCCGTCTAGGCCATGAACTGCCAGCTTCTCTAGGAGAATGCTGTGGGAAAGTGTGTCAAAGTCTTTGCTATTTTTTTTCTTTCAGTAAAAGATCCCTGTTCAGCCAGGCAGTACAGCTGATTGTTATGCTAGCAGGTTCCCAGCAGTAGTTGCACCTTAAAAGAGGCCCCGTTCAATTAAAAAACATGACCTTGATTCTGCAAACCTCTTCTTCACATATGTGGTTTGTAAAACAAAAACATGCCCAAAAACTAGAGAGAAAGAAAAGAGACAAAACAAGGGCTGATTGCATATATTTTATGCCCCAATATACAGTAAGTCCCCAGGGAAGTGATTGAGAGGGCTTTCCACATCTGGCATGTACACCTCTGAATAAAAGATGATTTTAAATATAGACTCCATCGATTCTCCTACGGTTCCTTTCCAGTGTCAGTCAGTATTGCTCTGGGATTTCTCTCTCCTTGGACCTGGGCAAAGCAGGCAGGGCAGCACTGGCTCACGGCACATGGTCAGGGCTGAGTTTTAGGAAAGAGGTGCTTCCCAGGATGCAAAAGGCTGAACAGATCAATGGCTGATGACCAGTGCCTTTGCTTGGCAAGGTTGTCCCTTCGGCTCCATTCCTGGGAGGAGAAGTTGCTCCTGCAAACCTACTTCAGTGCATTCACGTTTTGGGAGGGGGGGGCGGAGGAAGCTGGCTTTGACTTGCCTTTAAGATAGGGCAGTCTACACCTCCCTGTTGGTTAACAAGTCAAATAGGATCATCTGCTTGGGTAGTGTGAGAAACCCTGTGCAGCGCAGTGCACAGCTGCTGTATCCATGTGAATATGCAGAGGAACTATGAGTGCCCTCCCAGCTGCCCTGTGCTTTTGCAGGCTTTTGTGAATACAATTGCCCTCACTTTCCATTGATAGAAATCAAAAAGCAATTAAGAATCAAGCTCTTCAAATTGATAGGTCTCCTGAATTTGAAACATTTTTCATTCTTTGGCTGGTATCGCTGCCTAGATTAGATTACTTTTTTAAAGGGTAGATTAAAATAAACAGTATTTATGGTTTAATTATTTGAATGACTAAGAAGCTCCAGCTTTATTTTAACTTCACAGAGGACCGGGAGATGTTTTTAATGATATGTTTTACTCACATAGATCTTTCATCCAAGGATCTCAAACTGCTTTTCAAATAATTAAATAATCCTTGTACCTCTCCATGAGACAGTTATTATCTCTGATATTACTGATGAGTAAACAGAGGCACAAAGACGTCAAGACACAAACTGTTTTCCAAATATTAATTAACCAATTCTCGCACCACTCCGTGAGACTGTTACTATCTCTGCTATTACCAATGGGTAAACTAAGGCACAAATATGCAAGCAACTCGCCCGAGGCCATTCAGGTGAGTCAGTAGCAGAGCTGAGAATAGCGTATGACCAGTACAGGTCTTAGCTAATTGTTTCTAGCAAGTACTACGCTGTATTCCTGACCACGGACAATGCAAGCCCCTGCGTGAAGCACAGCTGAAACCAGCTGGGTTTCTGAAAATATTTCCTCTGGTCTATCTTCACTCATTGGAGATCGCTTTTGCCCACATTAGTTTGCAGCTTCTTTTGAACTCATCGCAACTGGCGGAAGCCAATGTAAGTATGATGAGAAATGGGTGATTTAAAGTACCTGGGGGAGTTTTGACATACTCTGGTAATGGTGGCTGTCTAGCAGCACACAGTTTTCCAGAATTTATTCCTGCACCCATCCTGTGTAGCATTCTCGGGCCAGGAGAGCCCCAGACTTGGCCAGGCACAGGGTGTCACACACACAGAGTGATGCCATCGCTCCTCTCTCCTCCATCAAGCCTGCAGCCCTGGAGTGAACACATACCCCAGGGCAGCAGCATGAGAGCAGGGCTGGCCCCAAGCATACGAACACAAGCTGCTGTGAGCATGTGTGTTCTCCCCTCATTTACCCACCTTCCTCCTTTGGGACGTGACAGGGTGTTATTTTTAAGGGTCCATGCAAGAGGTCTCTGGAGGAATGCGGAGACCCTGCAGGCCAGGGCCCCTCACCCCCCCCAAAACCACTTGCCTCCTTGCACAGTCCATCAGCTCAGACCTCGGTGTGAATTTATCCTGTGGAGCAAGGGCTTTCTGTCCTCCCCGTGAGGAAGAGAAAAAGTGAGGAAGCTGAAGGCACTCGCTGCCCTCAGGAAAGGTCTCCCCTCTCCACCCAGCTGTAGCAATTCTCAGTGCAGGCACCTGAACCCTCACCACCGTGCACATCCCAGCTGAGCTATTTCAAACATGGGCTTGGCCTCATCAAATGCAGTCTCATTTCCACATGAAAGGGCTGGAGGAATATGAAGCCAGCTCATCTGTATTGATAAGAATTTGGCATTACTCTCCCCCAGTTATCTAAGCTTTCTGTGTATATTAATCACAATGCAAAAACCAGGAGAGGGGGGATTTGTCTTCTCAGCTGTCTTCCCTGAGCTCAGGCAATAATCTGGTGGTGGTTTTTTGTAGGGTTGTGTTTTTTTCTGGTTGGTTGTTGTTCCTTTTTTTCCTAAACTTCCTTTTTCCAGTTGCACTCTGCTGGAGTCTGATTGTCCCTCCCCTCTGCAATTTGGATGCCTCACTCTTCTTGCTACAGCTCTGATGCAAGCGCTCTGCTGCCCTGTTTGCCAAACCTGGCATGAGTACCCGCTGCTAGTCTAGACACCAGTCTAACTGTAGCGCTAATGCTAGGGTTTAACAGACTGATCTCGGCATTTGTCATAGCTCTGCCCACGGTCATCGCTTTGATCTTTATCCTTGAAAACCACAGTCATTGACAAAGGTAAAATGAATTTCTGTCTTTGCAAGACTTTGATGGCATTCCCTTGTTTTGTTTTGTGTTGGTTTTTTTTTCCTCCTCTCCTCTGCTCTTCCAGCTGAACTTCATCATAAAGTTTCTGATTACAGCTGCAGCTCCAGGACCAGACAGAGTTCATGCTTTCTTGCTTTCTGCTGTACGGCCATTTAAAAATCTAAGGGAGAAACCCTGGGATGCTTCTTCTGAGAAAAAATGCCAGTGAGTGTAATGTGAACTTTAATGGGAATCGGAGACAGAGGGCCCTCAGGATTTGGTCTTGTACCTTCTAAAAAAAACCAAAAAACGAAACAAAACCAACGTAAATAGGGCCAAGTGCCAAAAGCAGGAGAGAATGAGAACTATTTGGTATTAGATTTCTACTTTGAAATCTGCAGTCTGCCAGTACTACTATTTGCCTTCGTGTAGTACCTAGAGGTTGAGCTGAGACAAGGGCCTTCTATTAGACATTGTATAGACACGTTGTAAGAGATTGCCTCTGCCTGGAGGTGCTCATAATTTAAATAAACTTGATGAGCAGATCAAATGTTACTAGCTCCATCTTCTAGATGGGGAAGTGAAGGCAAGGAGTATACGCACCTTGTCCAAGGTCACACAGGGGACCTGAATTCATTGTAGGCCTCCAGATTGCCTTCATGGCGGTGATAATGTCATCCTTGCTGGTGAACTGTTTGCTCTCAAAGTGATGGCTGGGCCATCAGCATGCAGCTAGATAGCAGTGCCTCTTGCTTGCAATGATTTACAACACTTTCCGCTGCTTTGAGTTGCAGGGTTTGGCTCACTGATGGGGAGTGCTACAGATCTTAGCAGCACAACCTCCACTAAAGAAAAAGTCAGCAGCGTTTGAGCCAGACTTTTGGTTTTTTTCATAAGGTTATAAAAGACAATTGTGAGATGTCTTATCACTTTGAATTTACTGTAGGAAGCAACGTGAGGGTCCTTCAGCGAGGTGCTTCCACCAACCTTGATGAATTTCAGTGAAAACAAAAGAGGGGGGCCTTCCATGGGGCCTGGAATAAGAGCAGGAATTTAAAGAGCCTGAGTTTAATATCATGCACGGTGTAAAAGTAAATAAAAACAATAGGGGAGGCTTTGATTACAGACTATACACAATGTGTCCTTTGGACATCTGTAAAAGGGGGTAAAATCCAGGTTCATTGAAGTCAATGGGATTTTTGCCGTGGATGGCCGTGGAGCCAAGCTCTCTCCCTTAAACTCTTGCACAGGACTTGGGGGCTGCTGGAGTGGAGGGCAGCACACCAGCAAATTACAACAGCTCAGGGAGGAGAAGTCCAGAGGACTTACTGATGGTAGCAACTCTGAAAGCACCAATGGGGATGTCCTGTCCCAAAGCCCACCCAGAATGGCATTTGAGATGTCCAATTCCTAGCTAGGAGTGGCCATTTGTCAAAGTGGGTTTTGTTAAACAAACAAACAAATCTGCCTTCAAAGTGTCTGGCTCAAAACTGGAGCTGGCTGAAAATTTTCCTGTTGTGATATATAAATATACACATATATATTTTATATGTAATTTATGTCTATATACTCACATAGATATATATTCCCAACATCCATAAAATTATATTTTCTGGTTTTTCCAAACACTTCACCAGTTGATTCACAGATGCCAAATGTTGACACAATATGTTCAGTAGAAATGTTGACAGTTTCCCATGGAGAGTTTTCTGCAGTCTCGGAGAAGCTCTACTTAACATTTCTTTTGAGATTCGAAGGAATTTGATTAACATTTTGCTGTTGCCCATTCCTGACTATTCTGAGTTCAGCGGGGACTGGAGGAGCACTTGATGAGTAAGGCTCTTTTGTTATTTACAGCCTCATCAAAACGATGAAGTAGCAAGAGTCTCCTTGGAGAGCAATGTATCACAGCATTTTTCAAGATGATTTCCAAATCAAAGATGACTTCCAAGGAGCATCAAGGGTGTAATCCTGGAGCCAATCAAGCCAATGGCAAAAATCCCAATTTCTGCACAGTATTCTTAATGGAGCCTCTGAAATTTTGGAGCTTCATATATCATGGCTAAAAGGTCCTGTCCAAATTCAGCATCTGTGTGCCTTACAGAGGCATGACCCTAAAAAGAAGTGATGAAAAATGTCTATTTTAGAAACAAATATCCCTGGTTATAATGAGTCCAAAGGGAAAAGGAAGAATTCAGTACTTAACACTGACACCTGCCACTTGCAAAATCTCTCCACCACTAGAAACAAATATCTGTGAGAGTTTGGAAAATTTTGGTCACTCATTTTTTCCTCCTTTGTGTCCATTTCACTCACTGGTATGACTGTCCAATAACAGCACTGACATTGCTAAATGTCATGAAGTGAAGCTGACGTTTCTTCATGTCCTAGTTCCAGGTGAGATGGCAACAGGAACAGCTATAATTCTTACCAAAACAAAACAAGACAAAAGAAGCATTTGCCAATGTTTTTGGATATAGTTGTTAGGTCCAGGCATGGAGGTTAGTCAGAGGACCCATAAATATCACTGTCGTTGAACTCTTGATTTCCAAGTTCCTGGCCGTGGTGCATCTCACCCCCTTGAGCTTCATTCCCGTTGTTGCAGCCTCCAGTAGGAAGGGGTCAGTCCCCAGTGTACCCACTAGCTGGCAAACTACCCAGAGCAAGTATCATAAATGCTCAGGTTAGTTTTTACTCTTCTCTGCATGCCTCTCTCAGAAACCAAGCTAGACAGAATCTATGTCCCAATAAATGTGGCAGTTCTGAGAGTGTCATGTAAGAAACCCAATTTCCCAGAGAAAACCTCAGACAAAATAGCCAACCCAAGATATTTATCACTTTACATTATGTTGATGCAAACAGAACCAACGCACACTACAATAAACCCATTACTGAGTCTTACTAGAACAAACTGATATTCCCACATGACTAATTTCAAGCTGGGAGGGTTTGGGTTTGGTTTTTCTCTATTAATGCTTTTTTTTTGTGATGGAGAAGGTACTTTTCAAGGGAATGAAAAATTTTGCCTCCAAAAATATCATTTCATCGAAAGATTTAGAGGTTTCAGTAAGAAAAAACTAAGAGCAGCAATTCAGTTAGGGCCTGAGTGAGAAGTTTCTTCAGTATCTCCCCTCTCCCTGTCACCTTAAAAAAAAAAAAAATTAACAAAATCCATTCATGTCATCAACATTTTTAATGCGGGAGAGCAGTAGTCCCTGATCATTTACTCCTTATGTTTAAATCAGGTTTTGATCCAGCTCTCACTGCCATTGGTGGCTGCTCTACCCAGGAAAGCAGCACCCCAAAGCCACGCAGGGCTGGGTTCTGAGTTGAGCTCAGACCAGTGCAGTTCAATGCCAATATGCTTAGAGCCTGGTGGCACGTATTTAAACCCAAAATTAGTTTGGCTGAGCTGGAAATGCCACCAATAATGATTCTCCTAGTGATGCACAGAGTAGGACTTGGTGCAGTCAGATGCAGGCTGGGCCAATGCAGGAGGAAGTCTACTGGGTTTACAAAAGTGAACAGAATTTGGTATATTGGGGTAGAGAAAAAGCACAGCTGAATGGCACCATTTAAGCCTCAAAGGAGACCCTGAGTGCCAGCCCAGCACAAGGAGATAAGGGGCACCCCTGAGAAGGGTACAAAGGTAGCACTGATGAGCAGCACTTGGCTTGGCTCCCACAAAGGTCACAGCTGGGTCCTCTGTTAACTTTTTCTCAACACAGCATTATTGAGAATTACACCAAGCTCCTCAATAGTAATGCCTCCCTCCCACAGCCCTTTCACAAGATAATATAAGTATTTGACATCCCTGGCATAAGTAAAGACAGTCAGAGACTCTGTTATCTTCTTTTTATAAGCTGGAGAATTTGGCTACAAATAGACAAAGGTCCCCGTCCAGCAAAGCATGTGGGTAGTATCACTCTTGAGTAAACTGATGCATAAGCCTGCAAGATTTGTCTAAGCAGATCTCTGAAGGTGTGCCCTGGGCTTAGCTCCATCTGGAAATACAAGTAAACAGTAGAATTGTACCTACTCTGAATTAAAATATATATATATAGATAGATAGATAGAGATATATATATCTATATTACTACAAGGGAAAATTCTTTGTTACTCTTTCATTACCAGTATCCTTTTGGAGCTGAAGTTCCTGTGCACACATGCAGCAGCCAGATTTATCAGACAACCAGATCTTAAGCATGGCAAAGTTCTTCCCATTCATTTCTCTGTTTGTTTTCAATTTCCCATCCTATCAGCTCAAACGAATTAAGGTGGGAGGAGGTAAAGCAACTAGAATGGGCAGTTTTTAAGGCTGCACCAAGCAGAGTGCAGAAAGAAGTAAGAAAATATCATAAATTTTATTTCATGCCTTCTTGCCAATTGTTAGAAATGTGCAGTCCATATGATTTCATATAACAAGGAGGGAAAACCAATAAAGATTTTGTGGTCTTAACTATAATGAATGTAGTTTGATATAGAGTCTGTTTTTCACTGCATGGCAAAATGAATCATAAAATACTGGACCTTGAAACTCCTGCATTTTTTAACAATAGCCTGGGGACAGTTTACAGTGTAATGAATTGTAATTAACCCACCTTCAAAATCTTTTATGAGTATTTTGCCAATTAGCTTCGCATGCTTGCTAATGACTCATGGCCAGCGCATGTCTTTACAGAGCAGGCTTTTACAGCACACGCCAGCCTGTTAAGTCAGCAGAAGTATGCAGGACGGCGAGGTAGACACAGGTAAGACCCCGCCAGTCCTAGCAACCTACATATTTCAACATTCAAAGAGCCCTTGCTGTTTTCTCGGACCCAAAATAACTATAATAATGTATAGCAACGGCAAAAGGCTTTGGTTTCCGAAGGATTGTGAGGAATGCAAAGGGCTCAAGTCCTGACATCTGTTGTTACTTAGTACTAACATATATAATGCTGCTAATTGCTGAGCCATCTTTGTTTTCCTTACTTAGCACTAGGGTTAGAATTATTTTATTTTTGTGGTTCATGGCTTCCTGCCACTTCCAACACAAAGTCCACTCTAAAGAAAATAAAACAACTACCAGGCTGCCTACTAACAGTGTGTGGAGGGCTGGGGTTGTTTCTTCCCCCTCTTCTGTTTTTGTTTGTACCTTGGTTTGGGGTTGGGTTTTTTTTTTCATTAAAGAGGATTAAGAAGAGGCATGCCCCAAACAGACCCAGCAGAGCTGGGACCTGACCAGTGTCACACCAAAAGGTGACATGGGCCAGTATCCCATCTCCCAGCACCCCATCTTCCAGCATAGGCAGGAGGAGATGGAGGAGGAGGAAACGGGAGGAGGAGGTTCAGTGCCATCCCTCCCCTTCTGTACCCTCCCCGCTTCAGGCAATCCGTGGTTTATGGACTTCCCAAAGCAGAGGCTGCCTCCAGACCAGTCTGTTTTAACAGCCACCCATGGATCTATCCTCTTCAAATGTTTTTGATCCCTTTCTCAAGCCATTTATAACTTTTGGCCTCCGCAACATCCTGTGGCAATGAGTTCCACAATTTAATTATGCTTTGTATGAAAAAGTACTTCCTTGTGTTGGTTTAAAACTTCTTGTGTGACAGCGTCATCGGGTCCTCTCTAATTCTTACAAGAAGCAGTGAATGACCAGTTTCTATTTGCCTTTTTCTATGTCAATCATGATCTGATAGATCTTTACTGCACCTCCTGCTGCTATTGTCCCTTTCCACCCTGAAGACTCCTCATCTGCTTGCTTTTGGAAGCTGTTGCTGTCTCTCCTCATCCTGAATGCTTTCCTTCCTGTGCTTTCTAGTTCAGCTCGACCCTTCTGGCATTAGATGGCCAGAAAACACACTGCCATGGAGATGTAGTTTTATCAAGGAGTGTGATAATGATGGTTTCTGATTTGTTCCTCCCTCTTTGCCAATTCAGTCTTAACGTGATAGTTGCCTCTTCAGATGGACTTTAAACAATATTTGCGAGGCCTCCAAGCTCTCTTTGCTAAATGTTACATCTAGGGCTCGACTCTGTTGAAGTACAGCTAGGGTGAGTTTTCTGCATGTACTCTGATTTGTTGACACTGCACTACATCAGTCATTTTATTGCCCAGCCGCTCAGGACCATGAACCCTTTCAGCTGTGCTTTGTGGCCAGCTTTAGTTTTTTTACAACGCCGAATAATTTGCATCATCTGCAAAATTTCTCATCTCACTATGCATCCTTTTTAACCAGATTGTTTATGAACACGTCTGAACACTATCAAATTAGTATTTCAACGACCTCAGTTCTAAGTAATGCACAAAACCCTCTCTCTAGCACAAAGATGTGTGGCGGCCATCCTAGCCAAAGCCTTGAGGGGACCCACCAGTAACCTCCCACAACACTGAACAGAGCTTTATACCCATCTCCCAAAAAGACAACTTTTAACTTCTTAAAGCTTCAGGAAAGAACTTTCTTTTCTCATCTCTTATCATGAAGCCTTGCTGCAGACAGTTTTTAGGCATTTGTGTTTATTGGCATGATGCTCCTAACTCCTCTGAGCATGTTATCAATATTGAGTGGGTAAGCTGGAGAAATCAGTGATAAGAAGTCCCATCTGGTGTGTCAAGTATTTCATTCCATGGCCAGGGATACGTCACTCATTGGCCTATTATTTTTAATAACTAGCAGATCGCCTGTCCCTGATGATCATGGTTTCTCTGTAAACCATGCAGACCACCAAACAGAGGGACCTCAAGTTGGTAAGAAAGACTCAACTGCAACAGCACCTTTTTTGCCAAATACAGACCCACTTATGTTTATAGGTGAGCTGCACACATTTTGCACTGAATTCCTATAGTTTATCAGCCAAAACCACCGAATCTGTCCATAATGCCTTATTGCAAGAGACCGCAGCATCTGAATGGTGGGCTTGGATTGATGTGCCTGGACAATCTCTTGGGGAATTCTCAGCTACACCAAGAAGCAAATTCATCTGAAATCTGCTTGCACATGCCAGCTGAAGAGATTTTTTTCTCTTTGCCATACCCTGGTATAGATCCAGTTCTCCTGGAGGATTAACGCTCACAGCAGTGTGAAACCCCACAGGGCACTTAGCGTTGGCAAGCTATTTCCTTGTTTCACAAAATATTGCCACTTCGCCATTGTCACAGCTCGTTCTCACTCTCCCGTCAGTCAGCTGTCCGAGTGGTTTAGCAGGAAGGGCCAAACTTGTGATAAACTTAAGCTGGGACTTAACTTGTGCCTCATCCTAGAAAGCTGTGCACTTGTGAGCATCCCTGAGGCCTGTGACTCAGGTCTCCCTGGGCTCTGTTGTGGTGCAGGACCTGCCACATGAAGTTATCATGAGTTTCTGAGCGTTACCCCTCTGGGTGTTGTTCCGTGAACGACTTTGTACCTGGAAAACCTGTTTGCTGGACATACAGGTAATCCACTGTGGAAAATTGTATCACAAACATGAGAGCCTGGCGCTTACAGAGAGTGTAACTGGAAGGGGAGCCAACCCTTACCGCATGAATTGTACAAGTCTTGCTGTGAATCTTCCGAGCCGAGCAGCACATTTGGACCACAACTTTTTCCAAAGAAAAACTGCAACGTCTACATATTTCAGAACTGCGCTGATCATGCTATACTGACCTTAATTGCAATCGCAAATTTTCAACCTGTTTTTTTTCTCTTCTTAATTCAGTGGGAGCTTTGCTTGTACTGTGCAGGACTGGATCATCTGTATATGTTCAGATTATGGAAAAATCCTATTTCTGTATCAAATGAGCCCAATATGTCCCCAAGCTAGAGGGGCTGTATTTACAGTGCTGGCTACTTCCACACATAGTGTGGGCTTTTCTTCACTGGAGGCCTAATCCTGAATTAGTTTAGTCAGTGGGAATGGTGGTATTAAATTCAATCAGAGCAGGATAAGACCATGTGTTATTTTAGCCAATCTAACATGCCACAAAAAATGTGTTGAATCATTTATTTTTTTTAAAAAAAGAGAAAAATAAAACATATGGTTAGACAATCAGTGGGAATCACTAGACACCTACACAGGAGAGTTGTGAGTAGGGAAATACTCATATACATATTTGAAGTTACACCACAGATTTCTTGGGTGGGTTCTTTTGCCCTGTTATACCATGTCTGGACAAATAATTTGGCTGTTGATCACTCAGGTAATGCAATCCGAAATCATGTCGCCTGTGTTGCAAACAGAAGTGCAGGAGAGAACATTTCATTCCTGTCTAACACAAAGCAAAGTTCACAGCTGTGGCATTTCATTCCAAGCAACACCATTGCCTGTAACACAGCAAAGCATGTGTGTGGCGGGGGGGAGTGTGCGCACAGTGAAATTATTGCTCTTCTGCCAAAGAGCTAAGGCAGGACTGGTTTTTTTATTATATTTTTTTTTCTTATTGACTCTAAAGCATGAAAGCAAGCACCACTACTGCAATAGGAATTGCACAGCCCATTCGCTCTATGTAACACCAATATGCTGCCGTGCTTGGAGCCATTATTTTTGTGCACAACTGGAAAGAAAGGGAGGTCTAACGTGTTGAGTGGGTGGGAGGTGATGGAGGTGCAAAGGACTTTCAGACTGGCCAGCTAAATTTTCCCAGCAGATCTGTTCTGCTGCTACCTATGTTTTTCATCAGCTGCAGGACAGTGATCTGAGGGTGTACTGAAGATGGGCTGATGCCTACATCACATCAAAACTCTCAAGACAGACAGATGAAATCCCATCACTGATTAACATCTCTCTTTTCTATCTTCTTTAGCACTTAGCCTCTAAAACTTGGTGGAAATTCAAAAGACTGGAAGTGGCCATTGCATCTTCGAGTAAAAAGCTGTCCATTTTACAAGGGGTCAATTCATGCATTTGTCTGTAAAGTCCACAGTAAAGTCCACAGTGGCTCTTTGTTTAAATGCTCACTCCTTATTTTATTATTCACTAAAGTCTTTTATTCTTGATATCACCCACAGTGTAAAAAAAAAAAATAAATGCTTATTCTGTGTTGACAAGCTGTATATGAAGCAGCTCCTCAAGCCAGGGCAGCTGGAACCACTTCCCCTTGGGTTGGTAACACTCAAATAAGGACAGTTTGGGGGGGGGGGGGGTGCTTTTAGGTAGATGCTGTCATCTTTGCATGATACATATGCCTGCTCCTGGGTAAGAGACAGGTACAGGGGGGGGTTGAGGCTGAGGAGTTGTGCGGATACCTGCCCAAACATAGGGGCAGATTTCTACCCTTTTCCTCTCAGAGCCACCTTCGGTTCCCACCCGCTCCCCACATCACACACAGGCCCGCCAGAAATGCATTTTTGGGGGTGGGGGGGGAAGTGGGGGTTTTGCACAGCTGGTATTTACACTCAAGGAAGAGCGTTACAGCAGCAGGCACTTTGATGCCACCCATGCCTTGCCTTAACCTCTCCAAAGAATACCCCTTCTGAGCAGCCCTCTGCCCAACCTGGACATTCGGGTGCAATACAGACAAATACACACAGCAACCTCTCCCCTCTGATTTCCCCAACAGCGTTTTATTTCTTTGTTGTTACCTGCATTATTTTGGTCTAGGCATGCATTTCTTAGGCAGAAATGTACTTTTTATATAATCCTTATTTTTTTCCCCTGATAAACAGTTTTTCTGATGTCCTTTTCCAAACCAAGAGACATCTGCTAGGAGCCTGCAGGCATGATTCCTGTTGGGCCTTGCAGCTTAAGCAAGAAAAGATTCACAGCAGCAGAGTGTTTGTGCTTGCTACCACCAGTAGCTAGGAAACCTTTCCCTAATTCCAGCCTAAGTCCATCCATGGCAATTTATATTCTCATTCTCATACCACTACACCCCTTTGCCTAAAAAGGGGTTCTTCACCTTCTTTAATTTTTATCTATGACATATTTATAGGCAGAAATCTCAGCTGCCATGTTTCTCAGCTCTTCCCTCCCAGTCTCCCCTCCCAAGACAGGCCCACCTGTCCTCGCCATCTCATCAACACACCTCTGCTATTTCTCCTGCTTCAGCTCATCTTTCTTGGTTTTGGGGGAGAAAGAACAGTCCACCATGTTCAGGCCGAGCTCTCATCTGTGCCTGGTGCGCGGTCACTGGCTCATCTGTCCCCTTTGATTGCGCTTCCCTTTCCAAGGCCATGTCGCAAAGTCACCCTGTGATTAAAGTACACCAGGCTCTTCTTCCTCCCCGAGCAACTCTGAGTGCATGAGTTATTACAGAATGTTTTCTTAGTAACATTACCCAACTTTATGGTGATTTGCATTAGCTACGGGTCTGGGCTCTCTCCTCCAGAAGAGCCAGGACTTTGCCAGTCAATGCTGACTGTAGAACCAGCTCTCAGTATTCAATGCATTAGGGGGGAAAGAAAAAAGTAGTGAAGTAGAGCCAGAGCTACACTATATTCTGATAAGTTATAGCACTACCAACCAACCCAGGGACTTCTCCTGCCAACTTGGAAACAAGATACGAACTAGACTGTTTCTATTTTTGCATTAAAATGGAAACAGGTGGGAAGGACGCGTGGAATTTATCAAGCCAAAGAAATACTTTTTTTCATGTTAAAATTCAAATGGAATGGAAATTATAAACCATTGTTACTGTGGAGCTGCAATATTGGGTTTCCCTTTACTCAGCCTTTAGCAGTAAGGAACCAGCTGCAGGGGAGTTGGAGTTTTGGAGTTTGCTTCCTAGCCTAATCTAAGTCTCTCCTAGGTCTGCCCTATTTTGAATTATTACACTGCCTGGCACAGGGGATGTTACTGACTCTGGAAAGAGGAGTTGAGTTTTGCAATAGACTGCTAGCTGAAAAATAAGAACAAAACTGAACTGCTGGATAGCAGAAACCAGTGGTTTTCACTATTCCTACCTAATTTCTTGCAGTGAACCTCCACTCTCGCAGTAAGTTAGGTGCTTTGGCTCATCTCAGGCATTTACTGTGTGTCAGCACCAAGCCAGTGAGGTGCTGGAGGGACTGGAGGCACACCAAAGCTGTGCATTTTGAACCAGATTGCTTCCACCCCCTTCCTACCTCTGTGTCAGAACAACTGCAACTGGAGCTGCCCAAAAGCTGAGAGAAGGGACCCAACTGGAGCATGTTGCCGAGATGGCTTACCAAAGTAAAACCCAGATCCAAAAAATTTTAAAAAATGATGACATGGTATAAATGGGACAAGCTTTACCATAAACACTTGGCAATTCATTGCTCAGAGGGTAGGACCATCTGCATCACAGATTGGACAAATGGGTAATAAAATGGATTGACAGATAATGTAAGAGGCTCTCGATTGATTACCCTTAGTTATATTTTAACTTTTTTCAGAAAATATCCCTGGCTGTAATTATTTTAGAGCAGGAAAATATTTATTGATCCAAGTACTGAAAAGGTTGCCATCATCATCGCAATAAACTTTTTCATCCATGTGCAATCCCACTGAAATCAAATGGATTTGACTGACTGCATTCGTTCAGCTCAGCAAACAGCCCCTAACCACCACCAAGGTCTGCACTAGCAAAATGTCCTGGGTGGCCCATTTACATGCCACAGACATCAGGGCAGGGTGCGCTGGCAGTAAGCTCCTGGTCTAAATGAGCTTAAAAAGGGATTCAAACTTCTCTCCTTGTCTCAAACTGCTTGTAAGCAGCTGCTTTGCATTTTTAATTTGAATGAAGAACACTTTTCTGTTATGTTAAGGGTCGGAGGTGTCTGTGTACATATATATATATATATTTTTTTTTTACTGTTTTATGCTTCCTTGTGCTTCTTGGTTTGAGACTGAATGAGAAATCCAAAGAGCAAAGTATTTCCAAAAGCCCTATGGTTGAGAGGTCTTTGAACTCCTTAAAACCAGGAGGAGATGAAAAGCTCACAAGACAAGTTGCTCTCTTGAGGCTCTCAGCCCAATTACCAGCAACCAAGGCAGGTTGAATGTGTTCAGGGGGATGGACTGAGGGAGGAAACCTTCAGGTGCCTTTCAAATATGCAACCAAACAATCTGAGGTTTGCCTGTCACTTGTCTAGACACATGTTTCAAAAGGGAATAAAATAAAAGCAAGAAAAATACCCTGTCTGGGAATTCTTACCCTGTGATTGTTGTGCAGCAGAAAAGCTGGGTAATTCTCTTCAACTGAATAAACATAGGAGGGAGTCTGAGAGCAATTTGGCTCCAGAGCAAATATTGTTACCAAATTCCTTGCACCTGCGATGGTCAGGGAAATGATCACACACCCCCTCTGCGTCTTCCTATCCCACACTTTGGAAAGCAGCCACGTAATATCTCACGCCTGCTACAGCGCAAATGTTTGGGAGGGCAGGGCTTCAGGCAAGACCCTGCTGGTACGGTTACGGTGAACTCTGCAGCCCCATCCCACGAAACCCACTCTGGTCTCAACATTGAGTAAATCTGACGCCTCCTGAGAGCAGCTCTGTGGCTGCCGGGGTGCCGGCAGCACCGGCGGCTGCTGTGGCAGATACCAGATACGCAGCTGGGGCTGTACCAGCTTTGCACAGCACAGGCCCAGCATTGGGGCGCAACGTCACCAAGTTTGTCACAGCATCTATTGACTAAGCAGGTTAAAAAAAAAAAAAAAGAAAAGTTAGTGGCTTTGACTGCCATAGCTTCTGATACTGTTCTTCCACCATAGGCACAGATATCCAGGAAAAACAAACTTCTCCTGACTTGCCTTGGATTGGGTACAGCATCAGGACCAAAGAGGGTTTAATCTCTGTAGTGAGGAAGCATCCCCATTCCAGCTGTGCCCTCAACCTGTGCCTTCAGCAGCACTGGGACCACAGCAGCAAGAGGAGTCAGGAAACAGGGAAACCGGCTCAATTCAGCCATCAGGCCCTTCAGCTGGACCAGCAAGCCAGGGGCACATCTGGGGGCAGAAAAAGGCAAATTTACGCTCCTTGACCAACACAGGGAGGCATTTGGATTGCTACAGTGGGTGAGAGATGATTTTTCTTGACTGTTTCTTGGGAAACGTAGGTCTGTGCCTAGAGGATCACAGTCCCTTGTGGAGAGCATTCCAACCCCACCCTCCCACCCCCCTGCCTCCTGTTACACCGGTGTGCAGCTTCAGACAGCCACCCACCAAGAAGGAGCTGAGAGATGGAGACCCCAAAGAAAGCAGAGAAACAATTGCACCACCATCATGGAGGGAAAAGGCCCCCATTTTTGTGATGAGCTTCACACAACTGGGCTGAAAGAGAAAGGAAAGTGTTGGTGTCGGACTCACAGAGGGGAGCTACCTGCGCTCCTGGCACTGATGGCCTCCTTGAACCAGGATTTGAGGGCAAAGCAAATGGAAAGGATAAAGAAGATGTGAGATGTGGATAACAGTCACTTTTGTTCCCACCTCGGGCACACTTGCACAGCGATGGTTGACACCCCAAGACATCTTTTCTGTGTGCATAAATTTGAGTCCATCAGCACCGTGGCCACTCATCTAGCAGCCTCAAGACAAATAAAAAATAGGCGATAAATTGTAATATTTGTAGTATTTTAAAATGTTTCTGCTGTAAAAGTATTTTTTCACTGGAAGAATCTTAGGCAGAAAAGCAATTGCCTTATAAAGAGTTCTTGCATCACACCTGGAGATTAAGTTCAGTCCTGAGTCATAACTTACTGGTTTTATGCTACTGTTTGAAGATATCTGACTCTATTCCCCTTGATTTTTAGTAACTGCTGTGCTGCTTTCTTGTGTAGAGAACTTTTCAAGTTACTTGTATTTCTCAAAAGCACAGGAAAAAAAATGGGCATGCTTTGTGTTCCACTGGAATGGTTTGTCCTCAGTACATCAAGCTGTTAGCATCAGAACTTGCCATCCTGCATCCCACTAGCAGGTGCAGGCATTTAGCCCTGTACGAAGCCAAATAATCTGCATTTAAAACATGTACCCCGCACCTCTTGGCTGTGCCCCCTGCACAGCCCTGCATCAACAACTGCTGGGGGTTTATCAGGAGGTGAAGGAGCTCTGGGCAAGCCCACGTAGTTCAGCAGGCTCACGTTGAGTCAGCCTCGCTCACTCACAGCCTCCCGCACAGTAAAAATGAGTGTTTCATCTCCATGGGAAGTTTTATAGTATGAGGAACTCACTGCATAATGCGCACACCGCATTAGAAGATTATTAAAGAAAAAAAAATTACATACACATGCAGAGGGGTCCTGCGGTCATGCCTGGCCCATGTTTTTGATAAGCTGTATCAATCGTTCTCCTCCATTTCTGCATCAGCGGGCAGTTTAAGAACAAGTGACAACACAGCAGCTTGGGCTCCCCCTGGGAAATAAACGCTGGGTAAAGAAGAGAAAATTTTGCTATGATGTGAAGACAGCAATCAGTTACTAGGAAAGAGAACAAAAAGAGGAGAAAATGCCGAGTTACAGAGCCTAAATTCAAAACCACCAATTTCTGTTACTAAAGTAGCTGCAAAGACTACCAAATATTTCCTTAAGATTGCTAAGCATATTAACTGATAATTATTAATATCTGTCCATGAAAATTAACCCCCAGTTTAATCACTGCGAATTCAGATTGGCAGAAAAAGCATTCTGGTTTTTGTATCACTTGACTGAGCTTAGTAAATGAAAACACAGGAGATTTGGTTGATCCTCCACAAAGCCTTCAGGACACATCATGATCAGAAAGGAACAGGACAGCCTTGTGAGTAGGTTTCAATTGCAAGACAGTCCCGTGCACTAAGCCGGACTTCTGAGCTACGCTACTTCCAAGCCCAGTTGTGCCTCTGTGGTGGGTAAGGAAACCCCTTGACTCAGAGGTGAGCCTCAGCCCTTTTTGCCTATTTTATCTGGTCAGACAAGGAGAGGGCCTGCAGCAGCACACAAATAATTTGGGAATGAACCTGACTAAAACCTGACCTTTTTTGCTCAAATAAGGGTGACATGGAAGGCTCTCCTCCAAACCCCAATGCACCAGAAAGTGTTTTGCTCTTCTCGCCACACTAGCAGAGCCAATCAGCCCCAGTAATCTTATCCACACTGGTAAACCCAACCATTAATTTCTGCTGAAGACATACTCCCACAGAGGCACGGAGTAAATAGCTCAAGCGTCCCAAGCCAGCGTTGTACCACTACCCTAAAGGAGCAGCCCCATTAGCAGAGCCTCTGTTATATTCAACCCAGACTTCCTAACAGTATCACATCATAAAACCATCATGCATCTGGCCCAAATTTAAGGCACAGTTGGCAGCATTTGATACAAGAAAGAAACCAAGGACTGAATTAGTATCCCACGAGGCTGGGGTTTTTTCAAGTTGCAGATGAAGTGCAGAGCCATGTGGAGAAGCCCTCCATACGCCTACTAGCCCTTCTCAAAGGAAAGAAGGGCTGTCTAGGGTTTATGTTCTTTGAAAATACCACTTCATTACCTCCCCTTTTTTTGTTGCCAGGAGAGGTTAACAAAATTACTGAGGGATGAAACATTTTTGAAACATTATTTCTGGATCATCAAACAGGATTAGCACATGAATTACACTGGGTGGTGCAGCACACCTAAGGGAGACAGGGCGGTGGGACCACACGCTCACCTTGTCCTTCTCTTATGTTAACAAGGAGGAATCGTAGTCCCTGGTGTGTGCACACATGTGTGCACACGTGTGTGCACATATGGCTTGTTGGTCACTGATTTGAGTTTCTGGAGGGGAGGAGAAGGGGAAAAACAATGAAAGGAAAGTGGTTGCTGCTGAGGACTGCCTGAACGACTGTGTTGCACTTTGCTGCTCCTCAGCACATACATTGAGTCTCGTTTTTGGCAGAGGCTTGGCCAGTGCTGCTCCAGCCATGCCATGAGTGGCACATGCAGTTAGAAACCCTCACCAACAAGTGCCCAAAGGGATTTGTGAACATGCAGAAGGGCCAGGTAAGACAGCAGGCCAGAGCTACATGCTTTGGAGAAGCTCAACTCTCTCTGATCCTTTACCTCCTCTCTGAGAAAGTCCATGCTCCTTCGCAGCACACCGATGTGACAACCAAGCGGTTATAACCTTCAGCGGGGAATAGCTTGGTCTGCCTCCCCCTATAAGAAATGCTGTTTCCAGCTCCCCACCAGATAAGCACTCTTCCTATTGAATTTTTTTTAACCCATCAATAAACTGCAGAGGTTATCAAGAACCTCCACATTTTACTTTAGCACAGGAGCCCACTAACCTTTGCCCTTCCAGTGACCCGGGCTGTCAGGGCTGCCTCACCTGCTGTTACCAGTGTTCCCAGGGTGGTAGGTTTTTCCCTTCTTTTGTCTTTCCTTTTTGATCTGCTGCCGCTAGTAGGTTACAAAAATAAAGCCCTGCACACATCTATGCATAAGAATAATAACCTTTCATGTAAAATGCATTTTACAACAGCACACAGATCACAATCAGAAACTGCTGTTGCAGAACAAAATGGCACAGTAGGTTTATTCTTCTGGGTTAAATATTTCCGATAGGCACATGAAAACCAAACCAGCACAAGCCAGAGTCTCCATCGTGTTCGGTCAGCACTGTTCCCTGGGTACTGAGCCACATTTGGGTTTGGGGGGGGAAGTCTGTAAATTCAACATGGGAGAAAAACCACCTTCGTGAAGATGGCTCCCACACAACTTAGCAACAGCTGGGTCCAACTTCAACCACATCAGATCAACCATCAGTTTGAAATTTCAGGGTTAACATCACATCTCCTGACCGGTACCGTGGGATATGTATGAGAAATGTCCTCTGCACTCAGCTTCTTTTTGCCTGAAAACATTCATTTGTGAACTGTGCAGGACTGTTCCAGATGCAGGGACCCTGTGCAGGCTCCGTGCTTCATGCCAACCATCCACATCCTCTTGCGAGTCTCCAAGTATCAATCGGGACATGGGAGATCGAGCCTTGTCAAATAGGAGGCAACAGTAAAGTAAATGCAGCTAAACATCACATTGTATTCTTTCAACTCATTTAACTAAATCAACCAATAATTTTAAAACTTTGAGTTCTCATTCAGCCCAAGGTTCAGGCTCAGCTGTTGGTCCTTGTGCAAGGTTTGGTTCACCATATCTTTGCAGTTACAGTGACATATGTACTCCACAGCCCAAGTACAACATTAAAGCAGGGATCATGGGAGATAAGACAGCTAAAAGAGGTCAGCAAGGAGGAGGCCAGCTTCACAAGTGATGTCAGCCAGCGTCTCCTTGTTGCTCCCAATCACCGACTGGAAAAGAGAGACCATAAACCACATCATCCTCCTTTCTTCTGCCTGCTTTGTGTATTTTTCCACTATAAACGCTTCAGGATGGGGATTGTCTTTTATACACATGCGCACATCACCTAGCGCAAAAGATCCCAACCCACCCTCAAGGCTTGAGGCTGTACTGCAATAGTAATTACTTAATTCAGGTGCACCAGCTCTCCAGTGCTGTCAGAGAAGGGATTGCGAATTGCTGCTACCCACTGAGAAAAGACAAGCACTGGTTTTTTTTTTATTTTTTAGTACCTCACTTCTCTTTACTAAATGGTCTAGCAAGTTCCCTTGCTGATTACGATTATTTAGATCCCTCTAGCAGCCCAAAGCATTTATGGTCATTGTAATTTAAACCTCTTTGTTATAGTCTTCAGAATCTCCTGAAAATAGAAAGTAAAACTAATGGGAAACACAAATGTTTTATAGATTATACGCATGTCTTTAAGAGGTAGTAGCCAGCTAAGCAGAAGGTAAGGGAAAAAAGCAGAGATCAAAAATCTAGGTCAGAACAAATGCTGGACAAGAGCCCACACTGTCAAATCCCAAGCCTCCCACAAGAGAAAGAACGAAGAAAAAAAAAGGGGGGAAATAATTTTCTTTTTTTCAAAGGAGGAATAATGGCCTTTTCAAACATCCCATATTATGGAAAAAAAGACATTTTGGAAATACTATTGCTCCATTCTGTCTGTTTCTAGGACAACCATATTCGCCACTAATTTTACAGATGCTTCATTACTTGTGCCACCGGCTTGTTCTTGCCTTGCTCTGCCTCATCTCTGGCTTGCTGCTCCTTTGTGCACGTCTCACCTGCTCCGGATTCAGGAGAGGGACATGGAAGACCAAGCCCTATGTCTGCTCATTCCCCAACAAAACAAACCAAAAAACCCTCCCTTTCCTCCACAGCAGCCAGACTCTCGTGTTCCCATCCACAGACGGTCACCAGCAGCAGGACCTCTTTGCACTCCAAATGCTCTTCTCTCTCTCATTTTTTAATAAGCCATAAGCACGATAGCTCTTTTGTCAGATCCCAAGTATTTAGGCACTGCAGATTTTATGCCAGTTAACCCGACTGAAAAGGAAAAATGAGTTTTACGGCTACAGCACAGGATTGCCCACGGGAAGGCTGTTGGGACCCTGGCAATCGCTGTGGGGAGGGGTGCAGGTTATCAGCATAAGTAAAGGCGAAGCCCCGACGCCAGCCCATGCCTCTGCCGTGGCCCCCCCCCCCCATGCTGACTTGCTGCCTATGGTGGAAAGCATCATTAAACACAAGGGCTGGCCTTTCAGGTGAGAAGACAAGAGCCACAGCCATTTAAGACTGAGGTTAATGCTTCACTGAAGTCATACCCTTAGGCTACATTTTTTCAAAAGCAGCAGCATTATTTTAAAAGCTTCACTTTCAGAAGTACCTTAGGCACTTAAATGGTAAGCCTTATTGGCTTACAGTGAGGTTTACACCCTTAACTGCCTTAAGTTACCCTTGCAATAGGCTCTAAGCTCTGGCCATTTCACTGCTTGCCTGATTGAGCTACCAGACCTTCAGGACACGGACTGTTGTCTCACTCCATGAGGTTGGATTTTTACATCCATGCCTAAATCAGTGGCATCTTTGGGTGCCAAAGTGTTCTAAGTAATAGCTGGCCTTTTGATAATGGGGCCGACACCGCACTCCTCGTGGAGTTAAAGCTCGCTTTACTTCTGAAAGACGCAAAGAAAAGCAGCCCACCATCTTGTTGCCAAATCATTCTCCATGGGAGATTTGATTTGAAACTCACAAAATACCAGTATTTATGAGGGGAACTGGCCACAATGTGATCATAAGAACATACCAACGTTGTAGTTCCCCACCCTTTGATCTTGGTGCTTTAATGATTAATTAGTGCTAAAGCATTGGAAAAACACCTCACTTGAGGCAGTTTAAAGCTCCTCTTTGTATAGATGAAAACTATGACTCACATAAAAGGATAACCCAGAAATGCAAGACTGAGAGGGTAAGATTAAAACAGAAGCCTCTGTTCACATGCAGATGTTTGCCCAACAGGACAAATTGGAGAATCTGTTCAGCTTTAGGGACTGTTTCCTTTAAACTGCCTAGATTTTCCAGCCCATGACTTGCACTGCAAGAAAGGCTAACTGTCAATGGGGAGGGAAGCTCATCCCTTAGAAAGATTCGCATGTGTTTAAGGAGGCGTGAGCTTTAAAGAAGCATCACATCCTATGGCAATTTGCAGAAAAGTAATCCTTGCCTCGAGCATTTGAAGAGAAGCCATTTCCCCCTTCTGCTGTCGCAGCTGCATGTTTAAATGATTCCAAATATGCTTCGAGGTGTAAGTCCCACTCCCACCAGTGCTCAGGACAAAGCATAACATGGGAGGGAAAGCTTTTCCTTCCTTAATCCTGCAGAGTTGACATGTACCACACCAAAAATCTGGTGCTGACCTTATCAAAGGCTACATAGCCAGCTATAACACTGGCTCTCACCCTTCTTGTTTGGCCAACTGTCTATCCCTGTGCATGCAACCATTCAGGGATGCAGAAGAGGACAAGAACACTCAGTCTAGTCAGAAATGGTTTATGTGCCTCCTCAGCCAAAAACGACTGCGATGTGGAGAGTCCAGAACCAAAGTCGACCATGACCTGTCTTCTTTTAATGACTTACTTGGGATAGGGCAGTGCCTCCAGGTTGCCCTTCCACCACTGCCTGCTAGTGTGAGCAGTCACAACTTCCTAGAGAGGGGCCTGTGTGCAGCGGCTGTACATGGCCAAATAAACAGTGAGGCTCTTCTGAAATAAAGTGAGTAATGCACAATGCTTTCCTTACCATGATTCCAGCTGAGTACTGCAAACACCTTCTGATTTATGTCAGATTTGTAACACTATGCACGGAGACTGCTGCTTGCAATGTGCAAGTGGAGTTGAATTTTTTCAGGGACAAATTTCAGGAAAGGTTTGTTTGGGGTCTCTTTTCTCTACAGGAAATGTTAATTTAAGTATTTGACTTTGACTCACTATAGCATTAAAGAGCATTTGCCGAAGATGCCATAACACCAATAATAGTTTGGATACTTTGCACTTCCATCACCCCTGACTTCAGCCAGGCTATTGAACCTCAGAAGAAGGCACCATCCATCATGGCACAGCCCAGAATCCAGCGGTGCAGAGGACCAAGAGGTATACACACAGCACACAGCACCAGATGAATTTGGCCTGATTTTGAATCTAACTGATACACAACTAAATGCTGTGATATTTTCTGGGTATATTTTATATGTATATATATATAGTGTTCCATAAAGTCACCCACAACAGCAAAATTTTGTTATTCTGGATAGGGAAGAAAACAAACATTGATATAGCTGACTTTCTCACAGGGACAGAAATTCCAGTTTTCACATCCAGTTTGCCAGTGATTTTAGGATTCATTTCTCCATACATTCAATATTTCCATCCATAGCATGGGTGTGGGATAACCCTTAATTGATTTTCTTTGAGATCATCACATCAAAGGTGCCCTTGAAATACAGATCATTAGTGTTGTATTGGCAGTAAGTAGGTTTTCGTATTAACTAGCAGAGCTACTGAAAGTGCTCTTGGTGGAACCTGAAAGGCAGAAGCATTGGCTGGACTTTGCGTTCATTACAAAAATTGAAACTGAGCACAGGTCCAGTAAAAGGGCAGCTAAACCTCTGAGGTGAATCACAGCCCATGGTTAGGTAACCTAGGGGCAAGGCCAAATATATTATTATACACCCGCGTCACATGAAACAGGAATATTGTTTTATGGTTTTGACATCCAAAACCACTTGGCTTTAGATGAATTCCACACAACCCCGAAATTGAATCAAAATCTGAGGTAGGAATACAGAATTCATAGCTTGTGTAATGACAGATCTCTGCTCCCAGAGCTTTGATCCTACCCCGGTTAAAGCTGAAGGGAAAGGTTGATATAAATAGCATTAGCTAGAAAATAAGAACTCCAGCTAGGAGGATTTCTGAGCATGCAATGTTAGCTGTGCTCTGGATTTTTGAGAGAGCAAGGATCCTTTCTTCCCTCAAAACAGGGCATTTGCCTGGGAGAGATGGAAACCCAAGGCCAAGTCACCGATCTCAGTCAAGCAGGGTGATCACTTGGCCCCTGAATTCCCACATAAACAGGCATGTTGGACAGCAGGCTGGCACCTACTTACACACAGAAATACAGGGACAAGAAAGGGTGCATCTATCTGCTTGTGAGTATCTGTCTGTCTATCCCTCCTTTTCTTCTCCTCCCTCAATTCCATCTTGGACAAGAGACCTTATCCCTCCAAACAACCTGTCAAAAACCAAACTACTTCTAGGTGAAATTTCATCTTGAGTGATGAAAAATTCAGCATTTTCTGAAGACAAGAGAAAGACAAGCCTAAAAAGTCTAGGACTAAATACTTGAAGATCCTTATTGTTATGTACACAACAGCAGCTGCTAGAGCTCCCAAGCTTGGAAGAAAATTGCAGGATGGAAAATGCAATGCACAGATTAATAAGAAGCAGTTGTCCTGCACTGCAAACTAAACAAAGCAAATAAGCCAAGGGAGAGAGTACAGGGAGACATGAAGTTACACACACCATTAGCCAGTGGCTTTTGCATCTCCCTCATCACAGACAAGGAGCTCTGTCACTCACCAAAGGATCTACAGAAGGAACAGTCACCTCCAAGCCTGGTTAACACCTTACAAAAGCAGAAGACACCCGTACAGAGCAGACACAGCTTTTGGAGGAGGAGAGCAACAACAAGGACCATCCTCCAAGGTGACTGGCAGCACAAGGACTGTGTAGGGTCTGGTTACCTTGTCCTGGCAGGTCATGGCTGCTTGCAGTCCTCAGGGATGTCCACCAGCTTGATCTGCTTCCAGCTCTCCTGACTACAAGGAGGGAGCTGATGGGGCAATGCTTCCTGGCCAAGAGTTGGCCTTTGGAGTAGGGCTGTGCATGGAGTTTGTTGCACACACTTCCACACCATCCATTCCCATCTCCTCTTGGTAGCTCTTTCATTGACCATGATCTTAGCTTTGGGTCTGGAGTGAAACCCAAAGTCTTGGCAAATTCCTCACACTTCTGGATTTCAAAGAGGACTCCTCTGCAGGTCTGGAAGTCAATACTGAAAACTGGCCACTGCTAATAAAACATTTTGCCCCAAAAATAGTGAGCAGTGCATACAACACTGGAGTAAACAGAGACAACACTTCTTAATTCAGCTCTGAGCACTGTTTACCCCTTAGGATATCCAATAATGTTTCCTTCCAGGGGTAACTACTAGGAGATATCCACACATCTGCCTGGCTTGCAAGGATGTCAGGAGAAAAGCTCTCAACAAAGAGCTGTATCTTACATCACACCCTAAATGCAGGAAGCCTCAGGGCTTTGGCATACCTTTGTGAGGAGCAAATTCCTAAGTCGAGGGCTCTCTCAGCGCAGGAACACCCTATCCTCCAGCATCGACACACTTAATCCACAGCCCCATCAGCCAGAACTTCCCACCACCCACAATTCCTGGGTGATGGAGTGAATTCTGTTTATGCCCAGATACACCACTGGCAACCAAATAATTACTTTGGTGTAGCCCAGCAGCAAAAGCAATGGAGCAAGATTCAAAGAGAGCCATTTTCAGCTGTGTCACTCCGGCACATTTTTCAGTGCTGTAGTTCCCCATCTCTCTCTTTCTCTCTCTCAAAAGGGGTGAAAAAAAGTGATTGCATGCTTAGCACATTTGTGAAGTGCTCTGAGACTTATAACTGAAAGCCTGGATCCACTTATTATTTTTCTTTTCAGAACTCAATAACTTGGGATCTGCTGGTATTTCCAGACGCAAAATCCAAACACTGAGTCTTTAGCTCAGTTTTGCAGTTCTGGTGTTTCATATTCTAGGTGTTCTTGGTATTTTCTTGTTACAGTTTCAGTTGAATAGTCCCCTTTTTTTGTCCTGGTTATCTTCAAGAGATTTATCAGAACAATCCAGACTGGTTTTGTAAATTTAAGAGCATATTGAAGATGCATGATAGTTTTTCAGCTGGACGCAATTTTTAGAAGGGGGATTCCATTTTCATTTATTATTTTTAGGCTCATTACAAAAAGAAAGCCAACCCCTGCTCTATTTTGGACAGGTGGAGGACAAAACCAGGTATTTCTCTAAACGATGTGTACCATCCATGGGCTGCAGAACCAGGCTCATTTTGTCTGGCAGGAGGCTCTGGAGTGTCTGAAAAAAACAGAAGGGAAGACCCCCAAACCCACCAAGAACAGAACTAGGAAAACCAAGGCCATTCAGCTCCTGGGTGGATCCGATGCTGGGAAGACGCTGCAGGCATCTCCTCACCAGTTCCACACCTGTGTAACCAGAGGTCTCAACTGCGACCTGCCAGAAGGTACCACGGGCTACCCAAAAATCCCAGTCTGAAAGGCAGGAGGTGACTTTGAAACGCTCCTGCCCTGTCACATCAGCGAGAGCCCACTCTCTGTTCTGAACGCCCAGTGTGCAGATGTCAGCTTGGAGGAGTGCGTTGCCTTTGGGCTGCAGCAGGCAGACTGGTTTGGTGACTGATTCATTTGCTTTTCCCTGGCCCCCGCATGCCAGGTGCTGCCCCTCATAATCCTAATCTGTCCCCGTAGTGCAGGGCCCCATCCTGCCTTCCTGCACAACAGCGCAAGCAGCTTCTGCATTTTCATTATGATCAAGAGAAGAAAGATGATCTTATGGCCGCAGGAAAGGATTAGAGGTTGGTATCTGTGTCCTATTTCGGGCTATGCTGTTGGGCAAATTATTTAAGCTTTCCATACTGCCTTGTAAAGAAAATTTACATTTGGAGATGAGAAAATTATCATACTTCCTTCCCTGTTTGAATTAAGTATCTGTCAATTCTTTGCGAGATGCAAAGGGATCAAAATCCCACACAAACATGCCTGCAGATGCTTTTCACTGGATTCTATACCTAGAGGGTCCCACTGAAATGCAAATATCAGGCCCTTCTCAATTAAAGAAGGTACGTGTTCCTACACCTTGGATAGCCGAAACTAAAGGAAGTGGAATAGTCTCCATGGAAAAAAAAACATCCTATTCAAAACTCCATCTATTAAAACTAATACCTTTCATTGCACCTGGAAAGAAATTGCTGATTGCAAAGCACCTGTGTAACATGAAGCCGGAGGGAAAGGCTGCTTGACCAGTGTGTTTCTGTGCTGCCTCAAGGTCTCAGGAGCCCTCGAGCAGGACCATCATGGCTGTAACCTGCCCTCAGCTGGCAGAGATGGAGGACCTCAGGCATCACGGATGAAGGGAGCAGTCACAGCTATCATAGCTCTCTTGACGGTAAAACCTAATCCTGTTAAAACCGCTTCATCCCTCTGTGAACACTGGTGGTGCGGCTGGACGCGATAGCGGTGCCGGCTGGAACCTGCCTGCAGAAACCCCGAGATAGGAAAAAAAAAATCTGCTTTCTGTCTCCTGTCATCAAAGCTGTGTCAGAAAACTGGATCTGCATGTGTGTTTATCTAAAACACAAATCCAGTACATGGATGCACCTCTGCTGATCCCATTTTAGTCCATTTAAGAGTCCAGCCAACAAAATCACTTTTGGTTCAACTTATTCCTGGAAGAGTGTGTGGGGCGCTGACCACAGTATCTCAAAGGAAAGTCATTGCTGTTTTGTAAAACCTGGGCTCATTTTTTCCAACCAGTGTCCCATTTCAGCTATAGAAAATTACTGTCTAAAGGTGCAAATACCTTTTTTTCTGTCGGTGTAACAACAAACAATGCACATTACAGCTCCTTTAATTAAGGGGACTAATTTCCCTCAATTGTCTGTTAAGGCATCACACAGGTGTTCCATTTCAGAGCATGCCCTAAGCCTAAAAACTAATTTTTAACTTAAACTAATATTGCTTAAAATAATTAGCATTAAAGCCTAACTATAGCTTGCTAAATTCATTATCAGCCATAAACCATCAGCACTGAATTGAACTTTAAATTGAATGTTGGCATGGGCTCCCCCCACCTGTTGGAGGCAGCTTTTTAACAAATTTAATTTGGAAATGTAGTTGCAGTTTTGGTCACCAATCTTTTCTTGAAGGAAGAAACTGTGGCATTAGCACAAAATACAGTTTGATATAAAATAATAAGCGATTTTATACGGTCCCTGTTGCATTTGGAGCACATGTTCCCCAGACTGGGGAATTGCTACAGGAATTGCTATGCTGATCCAAACCTATGGCCAATGAAGCCCATTAACCTCTTAGTGATGATCGCTGGGGTCTTCACAGGGTGGCAGCAAACAAGCTGGCTTAAGCAAAGCAAGCTTGCTTAAGCCTTGACACAGAAGATTCGTCAATGCCTCTTTACCCTAAGAGGTTCTCCTCATACTTACACCCCTTCTTGACAGTCAGCCTTCTCACCAAGGTCATATGGTGACTCAACTGTCCTCTCCCTCTGGAAAGGAGATGCCCATTTCTTAGGAGGTGACTGGTCACTCCTGGGGAGCTGGCAAGTGAATGAGTAAGAATAGCTGAGAGTCCTGCTTTCACCAGGGACCAGCTCAGATCACCAGCTCCCCTCTAATAACTAAAGGAGAAACATAAACCTTTCTCAAAGCACAGTGAACTGCAATGAAGGAGAGAGAAGGGCTTTGAAGTGTAGCTCTTCCTCTTGGGTGAAGTGGGAAGAGATGGGATCACAGCAAGTGCCTATGAGCAGCCAGTAATTATGGACATGAAAGTGGGACGACTTGGAGGAGGTCAGGAGCCCTTGGCTCCCTCGCTAGCATATGGTTTGTAGACTTTTCCCCAGGGACCCTCCAGCTTGCCCGTAACTATCTCACTTTGTGGCTAACACGTCTGTTGCTAGTAGCTGCAAGTCACATTTGATGCTCAACATCTACCACCACAATGGAGGGGTTTGGAAGCTGCACCCTACCCCAGACAAACAGATGCATGCACACGACCAAGGCTGGTGGCTGCAGCATCCATGCCGGCAACCTCATCTGGGAACCAGAGAACAAACCAGAGGTGAAGCCTGCCCTAAACCAGCAGGAATTGCTTATCCTGTACGTGTGCCACGGAGCAGAACAACCAGAACACCAGTCCCTGGGTGATAACATTTCATGTATTACTAACATGTAGGATAGCTGCGCTGATGAAAGATTTGTAGTTGTTATTAATATCTGTTGAGTCCAAGCTGAGACCTGAAGCTCAGTCTGTATTTGAACCTTCTCCAGGTACTCAGATTTCCTGATGTAGATCTGCCTGACAAAAAACAACAACAATAACAACAACAACAACGGCCTGAAAACATGCTGTTGATTTGGAGAAGAATTTCCTCCTTGCATCCAGGAAAGTTCAGAGACGAAAATCGCTCGGCTGGGATGTGTAGCTGTTAATACCTTCTCAAAAGCTTTCCCACCCACAGAACGAATAGCAAAAACCAGTTGGCTTTGGGGTATAAACCAAATTAGAAACAGGGAAGGGAAACCTACCAAGTACCCACAAGGAGTTTGGCTAAAGAACTGTGATGCTTCTGAATATTTGAATTGATGTTCTCCCACAGAAAAGCAGAGGGAGGCCAAAGCCTAAACATTCAATTGCTTTTAAAAATGTTACTTTGGATCTTTAAGCCCATTTGAGAGATTTTGAAAATTTTGTCCTGATGCAATTAAAAAAAAAAATCCCTGGTCCAATCACATTGGAAGTCAGATGCCCTAAATGTCTCCTTTTCCTGTTTATCTATCTCAGCTGCCACATTATTACAGCCCAATGTAAGCAAGTCTTTCTAAGACCGGTCATGGTCAGTACCTGGGAGGATGATCCTTAAGGAAAAAAAAATCTCCAGGGCTGAAAAAGTTAGAAGTTGGTTGGTTAAAAGTTGGTGACTTGATAAAAGATCCTATAGATCATTCCCAGTTTGTCAGGGCATAGCATAGCTACAGGAGGCTCTGGCTGTGCTGCGAAAGGCTCTCTGAGCTCACTTGTGTTCGTGAAAGATTCCAGAGGATGAGTGTCTTAGCCAATATTCACCCCGGACTGTTAAAATTTTATTTTGTTTCTATTATTAATTACATTTTTTACTATCCTTTAACTATACTGGGAAAAGTTTTTTGCAACCTCATAAAAAAAAAAACCACAGTAAAAATAAAGTCCTTTGCTGTTATTCAAACAAGAGTAAAGTTACTCTGGTAAGTTTTCATCTCTTTTCACTTCTCTTATGGTTTTGGGCTTTTTTCAATACTTTATACTCTTTTGCTAGCAAGAAGAATGAGCAGGAGTTGTGGGGTGGGTGGAGGAGGAAAAGAAAATAATTGTCACTCTTTAACCTTCTTTTAAATAGAATATGAAAATGCTTTTGTGGAGATGGGTCATTAGTACCTCAGAAAACTGTCCAGCCGGTTTTGTTATTTTCCTGTACCTTCACACTTAGCAAAAGAGGTCCTTTGGTAAACCCCGCAGCTTGTCCCCAAAGGCTGAGAAGTAACACAGACACCAGGCAGGCTGGCAGGGCCCGCATAACTCACCGATAGCCTGGTATCACTAAAAAGCTGCAGTGCTGCTTTACGGGCAGCAGCTGCTAGGACAGGCATTTCTCCTCCCGCCCGATCTTCCCTCGGTGTTACAGGACTGATTGTGGAAGCCAGACTCTGTGCCCGCATCCGGGTTTTGTCCTGGGCTGATGTGAGATGAAAGCTTCTGCTAAGGTAGCACCATAATGAACATGAAAACAAGACAAAGGCTGGTGACAACCTTTGTATGGTCCTATCCTTTTTTTAATTTTTAAATAGATATTTGCTCTGATTTGTTTAAGTACCAAAGCTCCAATCATTTTAAACAAGTGGGCAAATCCACTGACAGTGTCCAGGGCTTTCAGTCCGAGCCTCCCGCACAGCCCTGACTGCTCTGAGGTTTCCTTCCCTCCAGACCTGTCTTCTGCAAAGCCTCTAAGCCAGGCAGGTCCTCCACCTTCCTTGCTACTAGGTGGAGTTTAGAGCACTTCACCTGCCCTTACAAGTCAGCAAGCAATAAAGTCTGCAGCTCCCTGCAGGGCTCCAAAACCTCCTGCGAGGGTGGAGCAGGAAGGCTCCCGCAGTTCTGCCACTACCAGGAGAGATGTGCAGCACAGTGAATGACAGAGCCAGGCAGCTGGGCATGGGGAGGAAGAACAGATGCTCAGAGAGGGAAAGGCAAGGAAGGAATAGAAAGAGGCAGGGGGAGAGAGAGGAAAAAAAAACCTGGGGAAAAAAAAGAATTAGGTATTACCTAACTACTGGAACGTACTTCTGCAGCGTTTCATAGGGATGGTACATGCAGAACAGGAGTAAGTATGTTACAAAAACAGCATGAGAGCTACACTACAAAGGAAAATGAAGACCAGGTCTTTGGTTCACCTGGAAGGAGGAAGGTGCGTAGGCACTTAGGTAGCCTATGGGAAAGAAAAAAAAGCATTTGGCATCAATTCCTCTGTATCTCCACAAGTCTTCCTGTAGAAAACTTTGCATCCTCCACATACAAAGGCACCCTGTGAGTTACACGCAAAACTCTTTGACAGCCACATAATTCATAACCCCATTCTTTTTCCTCCCAACAACCTGATGTAACCAAAATATTAGTCAGTGCAACTTTGCAGGATTTTACTCAGCATGAAATGAAAATCATGCAGTAGAAATGTAACCATTTCCATCACTAAGAGAAACTGCCCGTGGAGACCACTTTGCTCAGGGTTTTGCTCTCTGGGCACCAGGAGAAATGGGCTGCAGTCTGAGGAGAAGAAATCACTCTCCACAAGAGCTACTGCCATGTTGCTGATCTCCATCTTCAAACTCATCTTTGGACAGCAGTCTGTGGGAGAAACTGAAACATGGGGCAAAGCCTCATGTCTAAGTAAATAACATCAACAACTGAGGCTTTTATGCAATGCCTGGCATTGGCTAGTGATGAAGGGTTTCACTGCAGCCACAAACCTGTTGTTCCACCTCGCTCTACACACACACATTTGCACAAATACACAGACCAGGTTCAGTAGCTAACTTTTACAGGTCAGCCCATGCTTTCCCCCATCACCCATCCCCTGCAATGTCGCTGCCCAGCTTTTGAGTCTGCACCAGACCCCAGTGCATGATGCCTCTCAGACGCTGTTTCAAGGAGGAAGAGGAGCTCCCTGAGCTACGCCTGCCTCCCAGGACTGCCTCTGAAGCACTTAGGCACCCACCTTCATTTAACTTGGTGGCTCAAGATCAACCTTCACAATGCCCGAAGCCCCGATCCTCAGGAAGTGTGAGCTGTTGCCACCTCGCTGAAGAGCTATTTTGATGGCTCCGTGCCACGGTTCTGGTGCAAACAATTCTTCAAGAATCTTTTCAGGTGCATTATTTATTCACAAGGAAACCTGCTGATCGATTTTCATTGCATTACACAGCCAACCTTAGGACCAAAAATGAACAGAGGTTTAATCAGAGCAGTCCCCTCCTGTTCCCATGTCACGGAGCTGAGCCAGATCTACATCTGAACTCTGTGGCTTGGGCCCACTCTTAGCTCTGATGCTCAGCAAGCCAAAGGGACTAGGGAGGTTTCTCCATATTGCTTATAAGCATCCATCAAAACAACTGTAAATGAGTTATGTTTCAAGTATGCAAGAACTTGCTTCTCCATGCCAAAAAACGATTAGTGTTCTCAGGCTTCCAGCAATGCAAAGCAGAGTCTGAAATGTCCTGATGAGAGATATATGCATTTCCTCTTAGACAATTAATATTAGGGGTGGGTTTTATTGCTATTCTTTTTTATGTTGTTAACATCCTGCCCTCTTTCCTGGTTCCTCCCAAAAAGCTACAATGCAATTTGCAAAACTCCCCTTTGTAAGATGTAAACATTTACTAAACATTGTCTTTCCACTTTGTATTATGACAAAAGAATAGAAGTCAAGATGTTAAATATATTTCTGTATTTGCATCTGAAAGCCCCAGGCCTTCCTGAACATACTTGTAGATAACTTCCATTGTTTTGAGCACGTTACCTTTTCTGTAGATCATCATCTCCATGAAAATCCAAAGGCGAGGTCTTTCCTGAAACGCTGCATAGGACCCACTTATCATCCAGTGCCTTATAAATGTATTAATGCCATGTGATGATCATCCATGTTACTCCACCTCATTATTTGATACCGAGACATACACAGCCTGGCTCACAAACTCACTGCTGGGGCTTTGAAAACGAGTGGCTTATTCTCCAGTGCAATTACAGCTAAACCAGAGGTTGAAACTGTGTCTGCAGAGGTCATTCCTAGAGCCATCGTGCACTTTGGCAGCAAAGCCTTGGGTGGTTAGAGTGATCCAACTGTCTTTGTGGGCTGGCCAGGCTGTATCAGCTCTCACGGGGCTTGTGTGTGCTGCAGAACAAACTTGCCCGCTGCCCAAGCAGCCTGGGAGGGCAGCAAGTGCTGGCGAACCCCGAGCCTAGCGTACAAACCACCAGCAAGCCGAAAACTCTCCTGAGTTTTCTCTGAAGCCAGAAACACCTGGAAACACTTCAATCACCTTCCTCACATCTCCACTAGATAGAAGAAATCCAGTGGCTTCAACTCTGCCTTTGCCAAAAGCCTTCGTAATGAAAACAGGACTTAAACCTAGTTTTGATGAAGTACCCAAAGCCTCCTTTTCCAGCCTTTTTGTTAAATTCTTATCTGTGGCCTCAAGCAGACCATGGCCACCTCAGCTGCACACAGCACCAGTCTCGCACTGATCTTGTTTTCTCTCCTTTTGTGTTTGCTTCTCTCTCTGCTTGCTATAAACATGGGCCTGTTATTTCACAGATGGTAAGAAATGGCGTTACATTCATTGATGTTGTAACGTTCTCCAAGGGCTTAAAATAAAACTAGTTTTCAGGAGTGCATTTCATATCCACAAGCCAATGTTTTTCCTTTCCTTCCCCATTATTCTGTACATGTGCGTGCACATGCTTTTTTTCATGAGTAAAGAGCATGGTTTATCCTATTACACACACACAGACACACAGAGACACACACACTAACTCTTTAAGCTTAATTATTTGGAAAATTTCCAGTTAAAAGTTCTACTAAATAAGTAAGCATCTTTTAAAGAAGAACTGCTCAGTGTCACTTGGCATTTTTCTTCAAACAATATGAAAATCCGTGGGGGTGTAAGAAGAGATGCCCAGAGTGACTCCCTAATACAGATGCGACTTTGGGATATGAATTTGCAAAACTGATTGAGACAATGGAGCAAAGACTAATTTTTTCTAGAGCTATAGGAACAGTTTCAAAGCAAACCTGCTTAAATCTTTTTAAAATCGCACCACAACCACAGGGGCCATCCTGGTGAAATTTTTGGAGGGAGGTGGGGCTGTTTGTTTGTTTTAAATAGCCTGTTAACCTCATCTTCTGCTGCAGACAAAGCCTTCAGGCCAATCCTGCAAACACCTCTGGTATTGTTCAGAGCAGTCGCTTTTGCACCTGCCAGGAAATTTGTAAGATCAGAGATGCAGATCCACCTCCTGCAACCTCTTTGCCTTCCTGGAAACTCCCCCAAAATAGCTGACTGGGTAGGATTAGGCTATTGCTTTGGAAGTTGATTATGTGATCTCTGTTTCTTTCAGTCTTGCCAGCCAGGGCTTACCTCCAGATGGGTATTTTAGCACGTGCTTAACCTTAAGCAACGAGATACTCATGCTTATAGTTAAGTATAAGCTTAAAAATTTTGTTGGAAGCAAATCACAAGCACATTCTTCCATACTTCTCTGGGCTGGGCCTAACCATAGTTCTCCTGTTAAAACAGTCTTTTTTTTTTTTCTCCCAACACTTATCCCATCACTGTAATTTCCGTCTTTAACTACCCTCTCCGACTGCTTCATTCCAGTGAAACCAAGGGGAAAATGACATTTTCTTCCATGGCAAGGAAATCATAATTGACAACAAACCTTTAGATTATGCATGGATTTGCAGGAAGAGGTAATACCTTTTATTTAGATCAACTAACCCAGGCTAACTATACAGATGGGTCTGTCCAAGATCTGGCTCTCCCTAAAACATATATATCGTATTCTCATAGAGCTGCATCACGCCATCACACACACTTGTGCTTTACCGAGGTTTTACGGGGTTGGGGGAAGCTGCCTACTCTGTTAAACGTCTAGGAAAACAGGAATGCAGCGTATTGCTCTGGCTGCGTAGGGCTGCCTAGCAGAGAGTTAATACCATTGCACATGAGCCATTTCACCTACAGCAAGAAGTGAAAGCATGGGACTACACCCAACAAGTGATCACAGAGCACCCTGCAGGGAATTTGCTTCCATTTCAAAGGGAGAGATCAAAACCCACAAAGAAGGGGGGGTGGGGGTCAGGTGGAAAGAAAGAAAGAAAGAAAGAAAGATGGTCCCAGCTTGTGCATGAGATCAATGTTGGACCCAGCCTCAGAAGTTTTCTGAAAGGAAGGGAGAGATATGGACAGAAGAATCACAGAGCACCTTCAGTGCCTGGCTATTTATGTGCTGGGGGTTTGATCCTACACACCGAAAGAAATGGGAGGTTTGCCACCGACTTCAATGGAAGCAGAAACAAGTCCTATCATCTTGAGGTTTATTGGCTGTCTGCAGAAAGTTTTAAAATTTATATAGAAATTAAACAGAGGATAATTTGACAGTTTAATGGTGACATCGTGGTTTTTACATTAAAAGAGACACAAATTTATCCTTTGCGTTTTATGATTATTTTTTTCCTGCCTGTTGTTTTTTTAAAGAAAAATTCTCATGTTTAAAGGGAAGACTGATAAAAATGGGATATTACTGTGCGTAAGAAAAAAAGAACTTAAAGTTCAGTCCTGTCCTACATCCCTCACTCAAGGCTCAGTAGTTTAAAGCAGTTGGCATTAGCGGTAGCAACAAATTAGCCATCCTGTAAGTGCTCCACTCGCGTGCCAAAACCAAAAAAGGCTGTCCTAATTTGAACTATGCCAAATAGGGCATTTGACCATGAAAAATGACTGTAAAGAGCTGGAAAAAAAAAAAAAAAAGAAAGAAAATTTTGCTGTAATCAAATCCTGTGTTTGGCACCCATCAACTGGTCCAAAAAGTGGAGGAATCTGCCCTGGGTGGCAGAACTGGGCTCACGAGACTCTGCAGCTCCAGCTCCTCGGGCAGTCCAGACCCGATGTGGAAATGCCTGAGTAAATGAATTCCCAACCCCTTGGTCATCTTGGTCACTTAATCATTAATTATTAAATTAATCCACTCACTGAAGCCAGTTAATGCCATTGCAACGAGCTGGTCCACTCTGATGATGAGTTTGGGCTCAGAAGCCTGGTGGCAAATACTGAAAGTCAGGACAATGATCGCATTTCCATCAATATGAAGATTAATAAAATTGTCTCTCTTCAGCTGCTTTGGCTCATTTCTTTGGAAATCCAAAGCACTACAAGTGGCAGCTCCTTATCTCCATGCAGACCAGGACAGGACCCAACCTCTACTCAGAATCTGAGAGTCCAATAGCTGCAATGCACGGGGAGGGCAGATGGGAAATGATGGAGCTGGTGAGCAACAGGAGAAACACAAGCCCACAGCAGCCACCCAACACCACCGGCCACTTTAAGGTGGCCTTTCCCAGCCACCCTTGGAGACCCTTTGTTAAATGAATCATTCCTTGGTCTCTGCTCACTCCAGTACGTGCAGGAAGGTGGCTGTGCCCACAGCAATCTTTCCCAGCATCCCACAGGGACATCTCCCTGTGTCTGCTCTCATACATGGGACAGCTCAGCCCCAGAGACAATGCTGATCGCTTGTTAGCCTTTGAGGTGTGGGCGCAGCCCCTGGAGGAAAGGCAGACTGGAGGGAAGGATGCAAGAGGGACGGGATGAAACGCTTGAGGTTCACACAGGAATGAAAAATCTCTGGTTCTTCCTTCTCCCACAGAAAGCTTCCACCACCTAGGACTGTATTATTTCTTAGGAAAATACAGGAGAATCCTTGGTCTGGGCAACAAAAACAAAAATATTTAAAATTAACTGTGAAAAATACAGCTTGACCAAAACTATTTGAATTTATGCCATGTTCTGTGATGAGGGGTTTTTTTTGATTGCCGGTTCAGGGGAGGAGAGAAGAGGAAGAACAGCAAAACCATTTCAAATCAACCTGAAAGGTTTATTTTTTTCCCCTCCCCTCCCGGTCAGTGTGCTGAAGAAATCGCTCACTCCCACAGCCCTGCCACTTCCAGCCCCCTGGCAGCACCGAGGTTTTTCTAATGCCAAATGGCTGGAGATGATACCAGCCCCAGGGCAGTAGGGCCAGAGCTGCCCTCCATGGGCCACCCGGACACCACGTTCAACTCCCGAATTTCCCTGCCAGAGTCCGGGGCTGCTTGGGCAGCGAACTACGGCTGGTGGCTGCTCCGGCGAGGAGACAAGCCTCTGCTGCTAGATGCATAATCTCCAATTTATACAAAGCTTTGAAAGGCATCCAACGGTCTAATTGGGAGGCCCTTAAATTAAAGTGGGGATGGGATTTGGAATCCACTTTAGAGCCTGCGGTTGGGAGGAAAGCATGGGGATCCATTTCATCTATGTTTGATATCAGGGGAGCCCAATATAAATGTTTTCTGGCGCTTTTATTCCTGCAGCCCTGGGGTTTACATGAGGGTTGGCTTTTTGTTCAGGTTTTTTCTTTCTCTGTTGTTGGTTTTTTTTGCACTCTGAAGCCTCTTCCAAGTGTAATTTTAGAAGAGGTGCGTTATCGCAGTGTCTGGGGCACCACTGTTTTGCTCTCAGGTCTGGCTGCTGGAACACAGCACTGCCCCACGCCTGTCACCACGCTGGTGACAGCTGCCCTGCCTGAATTCCGAGGCTGAGGTGGGATGTCGGCACTACATATAGGAAGCAAAAGTTCTGCTTCTGGCTGGAGCCCAGCCACCAGCTCTGTGTTGCCAAACCGATGCCATCTGGGGAAGGGGATGTGCTGCCAGCGGGTGGAGGGAGAAGGGAGATGTGCCTGTCGCAGGAGCCTTGGGGCTGCTTTCAGTTATGCCTTGCTCTCCTCCAGCCTAAACAGTGCATTTTCACAGCTCTGGGGTTAAAAGTATGCCATGCCCTCTGGCCTTGGGAGCTCCAGGATGGCTTTATCATCCCGCCCTCAGCAGGAAAGCTCCACTGCCCTTAAGCCACAGCTTCGGAGCTAAAGCAACTGCTGGGGGCAGGACTGAGGAGGTGGGCAGGGGGTGATTCTCCTTTGCACATCTGCTTTTAATTGGACTCTACTGGAATATTGTAGCCATTTTGCATCACTCCTAATTTGGCCCACTGACAAGGATCCTGTGGCTGACTGCACCTGAATGCTGGTTGCAGACCTCGCACCCCATCACCCTTCACTCCCACTACAAACCAGGATTTTTATTCTACTGCCAAAGAAATACACATATTTCTATTTCATGGGAACCAGAAACCAAAGGGGACACATATTTTCAACTTGTCCCACTACCATGAGCGGCATACACCTGAAGGTCAGAGTCTGCGAGGAAAAAAACACCCCACTCCAATATGGTTTTTGCTTATAGATCTGATAGATAATCTACAGTATACTAGGAGAGGAGAGCTCCAAATGGTCTCCTCCACAAGCCTCCTCCTCAGCTGCCATAGCATGGCCAGGCTGCAGCCAAGTCAGGCTGATTTACAGCGCTTAAGAGCTGACCTCTGCATATTGAGAGCGCTGAAATGTGTCAGCAGCTGCTAAATGCAGCCACTTCTCCTTCTAATCTTCTAATAAAATATTCAGCAAGCAACCAGAAGTAAAATGATTTGAGGGAGTGGGAGTTTTTCTAACTTTGTATTTTTACTGCCAGAACCGAGTATTATTTCTCCTTGCCACTTCAAGTGGTTTATGTTCACAAAAGCCCTGCAACAACAATACCGTGCGTGCGCAGGAAATTCCCTTCACATCACAGTGACATGAGGAGGAGGAACAGGGAGCATACAATGCATGTAAAAATATAAACATGAGAAATTACCTCACTGGTGCCAATGTTCAGACTGATTATATAGGTTCATGGCCAGAATTTCTCCTGTGGCCTTATTTTTGCTCTCCTTTCCAGTCTGCTGTATGCTCTGATCAAAACAGGATAGTGTCATTAAACACGACTTGGACTCATGTCATGTGCTTTCCTTCTGACTCCTAAACCTTCTCCCCAGCCAAGCACCACAGTTGCCCTCGTTCTCCTGGAGCTGGGAGGGCAGGTTAGCTTTGGCCCTGTCCCCATGGGGAGCAACCGTGCAGGTTGAATGCTCTGGTAGAAATTCCCTAGTGGGAAACACACATGTATGAAAATAAGGGATAGGCCTGAGGCTAAAGTCCTGGCAGGAAATGCAGAAAAACTCGCCCTCTTCTCCCAGTTCTCCCTCAGTGACATCTGCCTCATGCTGGGAGCACACAGATTACCTTCGTCCCCCAGCAGCAGCAGAGCAAAATGTTCCTGATGTTTCTCACCCCTCCAGAAAAGCAGGCTGAGACTCTCCACCCCCCCTTTCCTGTGAGCAGCCCCAGAGCTGTGCATCATTTGGGATGACCCACTGGTGAATACACCTTAGCCCTAGACCAGCTCTTTCTAGCCAGCATTGACATCCTAACCAGAGCAGAGGTGGTTGAACTGCCACACTTCTAGTTTGCAAGAAGCTGTGACATTTTGTGTCTGTGTGTGGGATCAGCTTCCTAAAGATAAAGAAAATTTCCCACAGAATTACTCAGGATTTTTTGCTTCATTTTAAGGCGAAAAAGTGTGAAACTTTTCCACAGGATTTGTTTCCTTGTGAAATAAATAGCTGACTCTTTCAACACTTGAGTACCTGCTACTTTACCCTGCCCTGGGGTCACAATAAGCATCAGGGACCCTGATAGCAGACTCAAAGTCTCAGGACTTCAGGCCCTGGAGCAGGGCGCAGAGCAGGAGCATGGAGGTCCCCTACTTGCACAGGCTTTCGGGTTCCTGCCCAGGGGCAGTGAAGGTGAAAGCCGTAAGATCCCCAAATCCCAAAGCTGTACAGATGAGGTGCATTGAAGCTACACATCCCAGAGACCTTTGTGCCTCAGTACCTGAAAACACCTGCCCAAAAGGTTACCCCTGAAACCATTGCCTGGAGGGGACCTGCTTTTTCAGCTGAGACACTTGGCTCTGGAGAACCTGGATTCAACCACCACATGTCAGCCAACAAACTCCGCATCCCCCCAGCTCCTCAGCCCAGGACCTTCCCCACCTGCTTGTGCAGTGCCCAGTGCTCATCTTCACCACACAGCAAAGCAGGATAGCGTAGCTGCCCTGTCCTTCCAGGAAAAGGTGTTAGTTGCCTCCTGCTCCTCTGCCAGTCCCCTCCTTCATTAAATTAACACCTCGTTATAAAATGCAAGCTGCTTTGTTCCTACAAATGGTGCTGGAGGGTGTTTACTTTTCTAATTAATATCCTGTGTAGAATGGAAATCTGTCCCTGGCAGTCCTTAACAAGTGCTTCATTAAGCTGTTTGAAAAATGTTCCTTTCTGTTCTCCTTTGAACAGGTTAGGCTTTGCTCTTTTAAGCTAGTTTTTGGCTGCCTCCCCGTACCTGAGAGGATGGGTGGAGAGGTGGCCATCTGCTCCCAGAGCAAGAAGCTTTTTTAATCCTCAGCAACAGGAAATGTGCTGATAGACAGTGCAGTCTCCCTACCAGGTAAAACAGCATCCCTTTACTGACAGCAACGGTGCAGGGAGGGTCTGGCACGGCAGTAGCTGGTACAGCACAATGGAGAGGGCAGCATTCACCTACAAGAGGAGCTACAAGGTTCACTCTCTTTCGGTACTATTATGAAACTATGGAGTTCAATAACAAACTCAAAATGTGAAAAGAGGGGTGTGGTGGATGTAGGGGCCAGATGATTGAAACAATGTAAATTATGCTTGGAATTAGGCATCGACTTCAAAAAAAGTCTGGCCGTGCCAGCAGGGTAAAACTCTCAAAAGCAGACCCTTGGGTATAAAATGTGATTGTATCTGTGTTAGTAACAACAGCTAAAATTGCTTATAATTCTGTTGAATAGAGCTCAGTTTGAAATTGTTTATTAAAAGCTTTGGGATAAAGAGTGTTTGGTGAAGCTTCATCCCCAATCAGTAAATGGAAATAGGCGCCACACATTTTGCCTTTTGCCCAAAACCTAAGGAAAGCTCACAGAATGACAGAAAACACACAGAGCATCATTACAGGGCAGCAAACTCACTGTTGTGCCGGTGAAATGGGACTCCAGAGTCTCCCTGCAAATATGGGCATGTTCTGAGCTGATACATTGCTTTCTCTCTCTAGTCAGTCCCACGTACAAACCATCAGTCTTTAAAATCCCCCCAGCCTCCAAGGGTCTTTTCACAGGCTCCTCCTTCACCAGGCAGGCTGAACATCAGCTATCATGGCTGTTAAGCAGAGTAACCAAAACACTGGGTTTGGGATTTCCTTCTGGATTTTTGCTAGTCTTAAACCCCTCTGCTAGGTTCAAAAGCGATGAACTATATCGCTTTGAGGGTGAGAAAACTGCACTAGTTCAAAGCTAACACAACCTCCTTTGCCCTAGAGCTACTTCAGGAGTCTAATTCATCTGGATAAACAGGTAACATGCTAGAAAAGCATATGCAGCCATGAAGAAAAGAGCTCATTCACCAGCAAACCTCCAACCCCAGGAGTTCTCATTTTGCCCCACTAATCTAACATTATTCCCCTCAGGTGAGAAAGTTTTGGGAGGGCTGGAAAAATAATCCCATTTCCCTCAGAGTAAATGCAGGTCCCTCTTTTTAAGAGACCTAGTAATCTTTCAGTACAAAGTGACGCCAGCACAATGCAGGTATGACAAAAGCACAGAAAAGGTAAGTTTCGGGAAAAGTGTGTGTTGTTACGGTCACTGGTGGTTTGGTCATTGGTATCTTCATCATACAGCTTGGCATTAGCCACACAGCCTTGGTCTTGAATGGCAGGGCCTCAACTCTCTGCCCTTCAGACGTTTGCTTTTCCCAGCATGCAGCTTACAAACTTCAAAGGAAGTGTTTGCTCTGTATTGGTCCCTCCAATGGCATAGAAATCCAATGTTTCAATGGAATACCTTTGTTTGGAGGTTTTTTTGTGTTTTGGGGGTGTTTTGGTGGGTGGTTGTGTTTTTTCCCTTCTTTTCTGTTTTTTTTTTTTCTTCTTTTACTACTGCATGGTGAAAGGCTGCCATCCAGCTCATCAGTTGATACCTATAAGCACATGCAAACTGCAGTGAAGTCAGTGTGGATATACATTAAGCTCAAAATCTGGATCAAAACATGCAGTCATCAACATAAACCCAATAATAGCATTTGCAGAACAAGGAAACAACCAACTTCCTAACCAGTCATCCCATTAAGACAAGCTCCCTTGTTAAAACTATATTGATAGAGGAGTTGATAATTAACCAACCAATGTCTGTACTGTACTAGCGCATTGTCCAGTGTTATCTGACAGTGGTTTCAGAGATAACACTGGACAATGGCCTGTTTGGAAAGGTGGGTAAACTGGAAAGAAGTACTGGAATGTTTGCATGAAAAAAATAATGCTACTATTCAGACGTTAAGCTACTAAATTCAACCACTCCACATAAATACTTGTTTGACTTGGATAGCTTTCCTAACAGATGATATGTAACTTTGACTGAAAGACTACTAGTCCAGTGGTGGCTCCACTTTGACTTTGCTCAGTCTGTTAGTTAGACAGTTCAAAAGAGAGAAAAAGGAAATCATCTGCACTGGCCATTGAAAGGAGGCAGCATTTGGAAACCACAACATTGAAAGCAGAGGAAAAATAGCTGAAATATCCCAAAAGACCAGGGACAGAATAAGACAGATCCTGTCAAGCATTTCTCTTAGCAAATCCCAAATCCAAATTCTGGCCACTAATCCGGGAAAGGAATTGCTCCAAACTGAGCAAAAACGTGTTCTCACATAACCTAGAAAAAAATAATTCCTAGAATAAACATGTGAGTCCAGTCTAACAGTCTGCAGACCTGTCCTAAAACTGAGAATCTCTGCTTTTCCTGTGGCCAGATGATTCCAGCTGGCATGTCCATAGGCCACCTCAAGCACCCAAACCAAATTAGCATTGCCATCATCTGTTGATACGTATGAACTGGGATTAAATACCTGTAAAACAGGATGGGCTTCATTCTGCCTTAAGTGACGCGTATCCTTTAGGAACAGCTTTACCAAAACCACTGGAGTTCCATCTGTTGTAACTGAGATTAGAATCTAACTCTATCTCTGAAGATTTTTTTTTTTTGTTGCTCTCCATTCTATACAAAGTAATAAGCAGCTTTGCCTCTATCATAAACTCTGACAAATGTGTAACCAAATTAATTACGTTTGCATTTCTACCTATTCTACATCTATTGGGTCAAAAATGGTGAGTTTGACTTTATATCTATACACAGTTCAATTTCCCAAAAGAGGCTGGAAGAATTACACCAAGACTTGCTTAAAAATGCTATGTCTAGGATTTTTTTCCTCTGAATCACAGTGGCTATTTATCATACATGCTGTAGGAACAATGGTAAAAAGCGCCATCTGAATTCATAAAGTTGTATTTTACACGCGCTTTGCTCTTACTCTGCAGTGTAAGGTTACACAGGGAGGAGGACAGGACAGAGGCAGGCCAGTGTTCCTCACCACCAGTCCTGCAAACCCATCAACATCAGAATACGTGGCTGAGCACTACTTAATATACAGTAAAAAACTAACTTCAAAGGCAGGCAGGAAACAGAACTTACCAACCCTGTTCCTGAAGAGAAAGGGAAGGCATTACACTGTAAAGAACTTCTTGCTCCCTATTCCTGCACGCCTTTCAAAACAAGATCTTGAATAGGTTTTATTGGACCTCTGAACATCTCTTCAAGGCTGGGCTAATGAATCATAGCTAATGCCAGAGGCATTGGCAGAAAACTTGTTGACCTGCTTCACATTTTGTTCTCTTGGAAAAAAAAAAAAATGGAATAGCACATGCAAAGGTCTCTCCAAGGTTTTGGAAATTCATACACACTCCTCACCCAGCCAGGCCTGTGGGACCTTCGCAATAATTACATTAAATAAATCCCCAGTGACCCCATCAGCAACAAAGTTTGCTTAGTCACGTTCACCCCTGGGACCATGATTGAGAGCTGCCCTGGCTTCACTGACTGTTGCACAGAGACCTCCAAGGCCAATGGGATCAGCACTCCCGTGGCCAATGCTGCCACTCTGGGTGGTGACAAGGGCCATGATCTCTAGGACATAGGAATCTGACATCTTCCCATTTACTCCAGCTGGGCAAATCAAACCTCACAGAGAAATCAAAAGGGATGGAGTAGGTCAGGAGAAATGTCATCCAGCCTACGACCAAGGGCAAGAACTAGGCAAAGCCTCACCTCCCCTCTTACCTCAGTTCTCACAATGGCTTTTTGTCCCCCGACATCTCCTGGATTTGCCATCCACTTGCTTTCCGCTGTGGGTGCTCCCACTGATCCAGAGCTCTCCATAGCTCAGCTCGGCCACCTTCCTCACTCAAAACCAGCATTTGCTTAAACTATGTTTCTCCTGACTGGAGCGAAGTGATGAAGTCTGAGGATACCACCTGAAGGGAGGTCCTTTGCATGTCCAGGCATAACTCGCCATTCACTTGCAGCTTTTGTAGCCAAATATGCCGGTGAAAAGAATCCAGTACAAAAATCCAATCAGAACAGTACTGTTCTACCTCCAGCTGACAAGCTGCAGTGCAGGAGCATCAAAAGGTAAGCTGTCCAAATTTAGGAATTCAGCAGAGAATAAGGTTTATACACCGTACATTTCAAGGGCACTCGCAAGCCAACGCAGCAGTAGAAATACCCTTGTGTTCATTTCATCGCTTACAACGGCCCTGTCCTGACCCACCAAATGCTATCTGTTGGCACAGGCAAGCTGGGCAGGAAGAACACAGGTATATTTGACCCCAGGAGCCAAGTTATGCCTGATAGTCTTGAAGTAAACCAGGGAGTGCCCTCTACTTCAAGAAAAATAGCCCACCTCTTGTAAATATAATCCTCTTCCGCTCCACAGCAAGCTAATCTGAGAACAGCTAGTAACATCACAGAGTTCGCATCTGGAGCAAAACTAAAGTTAAAAAACATGCAGGGCCTGACGTATGCAGCTGGAAATAAAAGAACCACCCCCAAACCAAGTCAAACCCACCAAGCCAGCCACCCCAAGATCTGCAACTGCTTCAAGAGCATTTCAAAAGCCTACCCAGTTACAGAGGATATGAAAATCTGAGGTCAAGACAGCAGAAACCAGAACTGGCTGCCTTTGCATTGACTCTAGGCCTTCCCTCTACATGGTGGCACTGTGGCACACTAACAGCCATAAAAAATGCTGCAGCAGCAGTAAAGTCTGTTCCTACAAACTTCTGTTTCTTCACAGCAATATGCCAGATCATGGGTGTGGCTTGAAATAAGCCCACATTCATCAGGGCTATTGATAGGGTCAATGACCACACTGAGCTTTGTAGCATATCATATGTGGAATTGCTTGGGTGCTGCTCTTGGGGAGAGAGGGAAGACTTGTGCATTTTTAAGCTGAGCAAAAAAACGGTAGGAGAAGGGAAAGAAATCGAGTAGGCAGGCAAGCGATAAACTCATCAATAAACAGTTGATCAAAGAAACTGTCCAAAGACTGACCCAGAGTTGTCCTCACCAACAGCAGAGGAATCCAAACATCATCTCAGCATGTTTGCATCAGCAGAGAAAAAGGACACAGTAATGGCTCTTTGAGCCACCTTTCTTAAACTGAATTCCTACTGACTTCCCGCACCCGTGTGAAAGGCATCTTGAAAAGCACCACTTTTTCAGATAAGGGAAGCCCCTAGCATCTCCTACAAAGAATGATAGCAACTTCAGGTGCTCAGGAAATTGGAAAAGCAGGATGCTGTATGGTAATGGAGATTAAGTGTAAGCTTAGAGCTACATTATAGCTCTCTTTGGCCCTTCCTACACCATATCTGGCCCCATTCCCCCAACACACCATCATCGGTGATGAGTGGTATCCCTCAGGGGTCCGTACTGGGACCGGTGCTGTTTAACATTTTCATCAATGACTTAGACAGCGAGATCAAGTGCACCCTCAGCAAGTTTGCAGACGACACCAAGCTGAGTGGTGCGGTTGACACACCAGAAGGACGGGATGTCATCCAGAGGGACCTGGACAGGCTGGAGAGGTGGGCCTGTGTGAACCTCATGAGGTTCAACAAGGCCAAGTGCAAGGTCATGCACCTGGGTTGGGGTAACCCCCAGTATCAGTACAGGCTGGGGGAAGAAAGGATCGAGAGCAGCCCTGCCGAGACAGACTTGGGGGTGCTGATGGATGAAAAGCTGGACATGAGCCGGCAATGTGCTCTGGCAGCCCAGAAGGCCAACCGCACCCTGGGCTGCATCAGGAGAAGCGTGGCCAGCAGGTCGAGGGAGGTGATTCTGCCCCTCTACTCTGCTCTGGTGAGACCTCACCCAGAGTACTGCGTCCAGCTCTGGAGCCCTCAGCACAAGAAGGACATGAACTGTTGGAGCAGGTCCAGAGGAGGGCCACAAAAATGATCCGAGGGCTGGAGCACCTCTCCTATGAGGACAGGCTGAGGGAGTTGGGCTTGTTCAGCCTGGAGAAGAGAAGGCTGCAGGGAGACCTGATTGCAGCCTTTCAATACCTAAAGGGGGCCTATAGGAAAGATGGGGAAAATCTTTTTAGTAGGGCCAGCTGTGACAGGACAAGGACTAATGGTTTTAAACTGAAGCAGGGTAGGTTTAGACTGGATATAAGGAAGAAATTCTTTACAATGAGGGTGGTGAAACACTGGAACGGGTTGCCCAGAGAGGTAGTGGAGGCCCCATCCCTGGGAACATTCAAGGCCAGGTTGGATGGGGCTCTGAGCAACCTGATCTAGTTAGCAGTGTCCCTGCTCACTGCAGGGGGGTTGGACTAGATGACCTCTAGGGGTCCCTTCCAACCCAAAACATTCTATGATTCTATGATCTCATTGTCCCTCTTTCAGCTTCTCAAAAACATTGATCAGAAATTCCACCTGTTTCAGTCTTAGGAGGAGAGAGAGCCCATAGCCTTCTACATAATTTTGTAGAAAAACAGAACAACAAAAAATAGCAGCGCAGGTTTTCCTACATCGCTGCAGGACAGCTCGGCTCTTGTGAGTCAGCTTTCAAAAGGCTTGTAAGATGGGATGGGCTTGCACCTTTTGCTAACGCTACTTCTGCACTTCCACAGGCTGAGCCTCACGCCTTGCACGCACCTCCTGTGCTGACCCTCATGCAGCGACCACTGCACCTCTTCGAGGCCGTAGCTGCTTCCACCTTTGCCACTCCTCAGCTGAACTTCACATCTTGGCCCACGTCCTCCCCAGCTAGGACGCTGCTACCAGCTTTGAGGGCTGGCCTTCTGGGCCTCCGTGAGGGCCCTGGGTTTTACCTGGGGACAGGAACAGCCCAAGGCGGGGCTGTGAAGCACCATGTTGCCACATGGGGGCAAGGGCAGGGACACCTGCCCTGGGGACACTGGTCTCAACCAAAACGGCAGTGATGCCAGAAAGTCCCAATCCTTTCTTTCAACCTTTTTTTTTTTTCCTCCTCCCTTACTCTCACTGTGGGTTTTTTTTTTTTGTGTCGGTTTTTTTTTGGTCAAATTATTCCAGGGAACTCTTATTTTTGTAAGAACTCTAATATCATTCCTATTAGATGATAAACATTTATAAGCCAAAGCATAGTTCCAAATACTTAGCCCTTAGGTAAACACTAGAAAGTAAAGGTCAAACTGTAAACATCAGCATTTTTGTAAAGATTGTGCGCATTCATGTTTTGAATTCTTGTTTTCCTTAAGTAAACCCCAGGCAAGAGATAACAGATGCCTAATTTCAAAGATTCTGAAAGTTATAATTTGGCACGCCATGGCATGCGTTGTAATGAAGTTTACAGAAGCGCTCTCTGAAGCGTTCACACATGAAAAATTAAAGCGGAGATAGTTGTTTTCTTTAAATCAAACCTATTTTCAGAAACCTTTTATCCAGCCATAAACTGCTGTGCAGTAAAATATCAACATTTGTGCCTCCAAGTTTTCTTCCTAATAACAAGCCACTAACAGCACGTTCTGCTTTAAAGAACCATTAGGAAAGCATTTCTTTGCTGGGGGGTGCATAGAGATGTTTGTTTCTCACAAAACAGATAAAGACGACTATGTTCTTGCAAAGCCAAGCACTCAAAAGTGAGGAAAAGCCAGAATTACGGTAAATGAAGCAATTTTACCAGTCCTCATGCATGTGCATGATGACACAGCCTGTAGCGATATGACCATGCTCCTATTTTCACCGCAGGGTGCCTGCCCTGGTGAGGAAGGGGCTGGTCTGACCCTGCAAAGCAATTCCACAGTCGATGCGAGCCTCGCTGTGCACTGCATGCTGCCAGGCCTGCTTTGCTGCACATGCCCCAAATCCAACGGCAGAACTAGCAATGTCCCCAACTGCTTTGCTATGGCACTCTTGATGTTACTACTTTGGCACATCACAAACTTGAATTTACCTTCACTGTTTCCCAGCGAAGCAAAGGGACAATCTTTCCCCCATTTCATGGGCTGGTAAGTGAGGAGGGAAAAGGGGAGCTGAAGGATCCACGGCTACACGGACAGTACAACTAGACATGCCAAAGGCTTTTCATGCCAAAGGCTTTTCATTTTCCAGAGCGCTATGATTATATTTTCTATGATGCAGCTCTCCCAAGCTTCTACTGCACTGTAACTACTCAGAATTTCAGGTCAGACCCCTGGGTTTCAAGTCAGATACCCAGAATATGAGGAACAATTAATTAGTGACCACCCTTGAAGAGTGTGGTTTAAGTAACTTGCCTGGAATCACTCTGGCAGAAGCACTGAAAGTGCTGATTCTCTAGTGTACATCTGAACAGCCTTTAATATTTTTTCCTCTTTCCACAAACCTCCGCTTCATTCACCGTTGATATTTCCACTCCTGCCAGAAATGGGGTAGAGATCCTTGGACAATGGTGTCTTTTACCACACAACCCTGATTCATTCCCCAAGCAGGTCTGTAATTGTAGTGGTCTAATTAAAGACTGTATCATAACACAGAAGATGGAAACAGGGCTGGGAAGAGAATTAAAGTTCCAGATAATTTTGGTATATCCTAAGCATTTTTAAATACAGTTTGCACACACACACACGTGTGATGTCCTTGACTTAAAAAAAAAAAATAAAAATGAAGCTACAAAAATCCACTGCATAGCTGGAAGCAAATTCCAGTAGGGCTGGGACCCTTTGAGCTACTGAAGAGACCTCCAGCAGTTAAAGCTAACAAAGTACCTGTGTGCAGGAGAGCACATTGCCTTCTGCTGTGCAGACAAGAGGGAGCTGAGCGTATGCTTTGTCTGAGGACTTTGCAGACACTGGCTGAGAAGGACAAAATGCAGGAATTGCCAGTTCCATTTCAGGTTTCTGAAAGGAAACATGCTGAACACAAATTTTTTCTACCACCTCCCGAAAATATGGAAGTCTCCTGCTCTCTTTTCTACCCTATTCCATATGTATCTACGCATCAAGGGGAGAGAAGAGCTCTTTGCAAACATCTATTCCTCTTCCATGAATACAGAGGGAGGTACTCAACCAGACACACAGGCTTTCCTGAGATTACTCCCATCCCGAAAATATAGCTGCAATCACAAAGCAATTCCTCTCTCGCCCATGCCCCCTTCCATCTCCTTGAGGGACGGACCCATCATGGGTGGGGGCTGTGGGAGATCAGCCCCCGTGCAGCAGGGGGAAGCCCGCACCAGCTCTGCAAGGATGGGATTTTTCCCTCAAACATCAGCCGAGCACGTGCAAGCTGAGGGGTTTGAAATGTTCATTAAGTGGCCGAGTTTGGCAGGAAAATGAAGTGAAAGTCACTCTCCTGCCAAATCTCAACAGCACGGTGGTTCTAGAGCTGCTCAAATTGGCAGATATCTCACTGTTTCAAGGCAAGCAAAACTACTTTTTTCCTTTTTCGAAAAAACCTGGTGGTGCCAGCCCCACATCAACTACATGCTATACATGCATACGTGCATAAACACAGACACAGAGCAGCACTGCCACTGAAATTTCTACATTGTTAACTGAAGAGATGGGTTTGTCCTGATTTACAGCAAACTTCTGGGAAGTTTTATATTTCAGATCCACCCATCGTAAGAACCGAAAACCCCACAATGGCTGAAATTCCTTCCTGTAATATGTTAAAAAGTATTTCCACTATATTTGCCCACATGCCACCAATAAAGATGACTTTCATACCAGTTTAGCCATGGGTGTGTGTTTGTTTTGGTTTTTTTAATATTAATACTTTTGATCAGCTGTCAGGAGAGAGGGGTTTTTTTCTTACTTTTCCTTCACTCAGCTACAGCTGAACAGCTCGTCACCTGTCCACCTCAAGCTGTGAACTTTCATTTTAGATCCACAAAGTTGCAAATGCTTTCTTTGCACACCTACTACATGTAATAGGCAAATAACAAATGTGCTAAAATAAACTGCAAGTGGATTAAATGGGAATAGACATAGTAGACAAGAGTACGCACTTTTGCATTTAAGCTGTTAGGAACAAATACTCATCTTGTTAAGTACAATATACATCCAAAAGCAAATTAACTGCCCCTATTTGGTGCTACAAAAAGAATCTGTCTTGGAGACTGGGCCTACCAGCAAAATCTAATTTTACTGGTCTCATGTTGGACAGTAAAGTTGGGAGCAGCTGCCAAAGTTGGGACTTCAAAGAACAGAGGATTTGCTGGAAAAGATTCAACCAAGTCCATCCCAGCAGCTCTTCCCTGACCTTACGCAGCGCCAGATACACAAGAGGGGAGGAGAAAAAAATATTAATCTTCCTATTATATAAATTTTTGGGGCTTGAGAGTCCCACAAAAGTGCAATTATTTTCCCCGAATAATTATGAAATTCATGACTAATATACACACTTCTGTTAATTCAAACTAATTTCTTTTCATAGTTATGTCTAAGCTCTGAGAGAATACTGTCCACAGGTGTCTATTTTCTCTTTGGGATACCATCAAGGTCAAAGAAACTGAACCAAATATAATTAAACGACAGTTAAGGAGTATATAGTTTCACCAGATATAAAAATTGATAAATAATGGTATTTATCTCTCTTTTCTATCAAATTTATTTTTTTTTTTAGGACTAGACAGAAACCAGCTATATTTCCAAAAGCTTTAAAAACCTCAGGTCATTTGCACCTCAATTACCATGAAGATATTAAAGACATATTCTGAAAGGCATGAAACTTTTAACTTTGGTGAGTGCTTAAGCAATTCACTAGAGCAGCAGAAAATGGAAATGCTTTCAGGAAACGGACAAGAAACCAACAAACAGAAAAGAAAAAATTGGGGGTTCTATATAAAATATAGGATCAGTTGAAAAAATTCTAGGGGAAAATTTTCATTCAGTTCTGCATTCAGTTCTCCTAGCACCTTCCTACTTTCTCAAAACAAGTATTTCCACTTCAAGCAAAGGTAAAATGGAAAACAAGAGGCAACATAAAGGAGCCTGATTTTCCAGAAGATCCAAATCATGGCAATCCAAAGAAATTACATTTTGAGCCACATCCATCTAGACATCCAACCACTGAGACACTCAGTATTGGTATTCAGATCTGAAGTGTTAGCCAAGGTTTTCATTTCACTGGACTATTATTATTCTGAGGCGGCAAAATATGCTTATACAACCATCTGGAAAACCGTGGATCCCTACCAGCTTGAGAGTCCGGTAGGGAGATGGAAGCAACCAAGCTTTGCAAAACCGCGTTTGCAAGTTTACAAGTCTTCCATCAAAACTCTGAGGGGAAATGTTTGGCTGTTTGCTCAAGCATACACTACTTCAAGATGGTTTTTTAATAAAAGGCATTAACATTGCATATCTGAGAGGTCTTGCAGGCTGCAATGAAACCTTCCCAAAACTCTGCTTGGTTACATGTTACCTACACGAACAATGCTGAGTTCATTTGGATTTCATCATATTTGGTCTGAATGAACCGAAACCAACACAAAAACTGGCTGGTGTGAGCCAGTACCAGCTAGATTCCCAGCACTTCAGCAACTAACGTTTCCCTTCAGCGTCACTGAAGTTTGGGAGGTTTGCTTTGGTGACCTGTGGCCTTTCTTTCTTCCCACCCGCCTCATTCTTTCTTTCTTTGCTATGTATGTTAATTTGGGGAAAATCATAGCCTAGGGCAACACACCTGACTGCTTCCCACCCCAAAATCATTTACCATTTAATGCACGGTTACATTCATTCTTCTGCCTTTATAGTTTCCTAATGAGCTTGAACTGCAATTAACAAAATGATTGTGTTCACTTTAGTACAATGCACCTGCAAGTACCAGGATGGGAAGTCATATTTAAAACAAAAATACACTCCATACATATTTCAGCAGAAGCTTGACTTTTAACAGGTGTCAGTGGCTGCAGTTTGCTGTCTTCTTTTAATTTTTATTCTAATTGGTCAAAGATGTCCTTATATCATCTTCTTATCCATGCTGCAATTATTTTTGTGAGTAAAGATACAAAATATGCTTTATTTTTCTACTGAAATAATTTCATATCCTGTACTGAATAATTTTTGTTGTAAAAGTTCATATAGTCCCTCTTGGCTGCATGAAGATCTTGTTAGGAGTCACTGAAAACTGATATTTATGAGAAAAAAATGCCTTCCAGGAGTGAGTTGCTTCTTCTCTTATTTCATTGGTATTGGACACAGTGTTTCAACACATGACATCCTAATCTGCATACCGCAGCAGACCTCCTGCCTCAAATTTTTTTATTTGGGGGGGGAAAAAAAAAAAAAAAGAAAAAAACTTTTTCTTTTTTCTTGCTTGTTAAATGGAGCACAAACTAGAAATAACATGGTAACAAAAAAAGAACTTGTGCATTCATTCTGCTCTATCTATTGCTCTTGCTCAATGGTTTTTCTCTGTCACAAAATCAGAGATACTGAGGTTGGAAGGGACCCCTGGAGGTCATCTCATCCAACCTCCAGTCACACAGAGCAGGTCCAGCTTCACGTTAGATCAGGTTGCTCAGGGCCTTGACTAGTCAAGTTCAGGAAATCTCCAAAAGCAGAAATTTTATAACTTCTCAGGGCTCCAGTGCTAAACCACTGTTGCTGTGAAGAATTTTTTCCTTATAGTCAGTCAGATTTCCCCTTGCTATAATCTGTGGCAGCTGCCTCCTGTCCTTCCAATGTACACCACTGAGAAGAGTCTGGCTTCATCCTCTATAACCTCCATTTGGATCATGAAAAAGCGCAATCATGTTCCCCCTAGCTAAATAAATTAAGGTTCCCCCACCTCTCCTTATGTGTCACACAGTCTAGCTGCCTAACCACCACAGCTGCTCTCGGGTCTCTCCAGCTTGCCAGCATTTCTACCAGAGAGTCCCAAACTGGATGCACCCTAACAAGCGCAAGCAGAGGGGAGCATCAGTCCCCGCCAGGCAACCCAGCATGCAGCTGGCTTTCATTCCTGTAGGAGTCACGCCGCTGACACATGTTCAATGTGGTGTCCGTCAGGACTCCCAGCTCCCCGGGTGCCAAGACATCCAGTACCTGGGCATGGGGTGTTTCTGTCCCAGGAGCAAGACCTTGCATCCATCTCCATTGAACTTCAGGAGATTCATGTTGACCCATTCTGCCAGCTCATCTCTCAGATGGCTCCTCTGGCCAGCAGACTGGCTCTCCAGCGTATCAACCATTTCTTCTGGGTTGGCGTCACCTGCAAACTCGCTAAGTATGCACTGTCTCTTTGATCAGACAAAGATGTTAAACAGTAGCAGCTCCTCAGCACCCTCTGATGCGTCCCGTCCAGCCACACGGACTTGTATGGGCTGCATTTACCTATGTGATCTTTAATTCTTTAACATGGGTACCAACTCTTCCCTCAAATTCTGCCGCTATGCACAGAGGCCTGAAAGCAGATCTTGCCAATAAAGACCAAGACAAGGCATTGAACACTTCAGCCTTTTGCCATGCCTTTACTTCACCTGCCACATTCAGCAGAAGGCCCACATCTTCCTTGGTCTCCCTTGTGCTGCTGACATGCATGTAGAAGTGATCTGCTTACATTCCACAAGCCTCATCAGTTCCAATTCCGGCTGAGCTTTGACTTTCCTAAGTGTGTTCCTACAAGCCCAGGCAACATTTCTGTATTCCTCTTTGGTTGCTTGTCCCTGCTTCCACCTCCATACTCTTCCTTTTTGCATTTGAAATCAGTCAGGAGTTCCCTGCTCAGCCAAGCTGGCCTCCTGCTATACCTGCTCAACATCCTGAACATCAGGATGAACTGTTCTTGTGCTTTGAGGAGGCTGTCCTTAAAGATCAAGCAACTTTCATGGGTCTCTCTGCCCTCCAGGGCATACTCCCAGGAGATTCTGCCTACCAGTTCCTTGAACAAGCCAAAGTCCACACACTTGAAGTGCTGAGTGATTATTATATTACTTGTCTTTCCCACTTCCCTCAGATTCTTAAACCACCATCTCATGATACCATAGCCAAGTCACCCCAGAACAGTCCTTCCTTATTCTTGAGAATCAAGTCCAGCACAGTGCTTCCATCAGTCAGCTCATCCAGCACAAGCATCAAAAAGTTGTCCCTCACATACTCTGTGAGTCTCAATTGCTTATGCCCCATCACACTGCCCTTCCAGCAGATGTGGGGAATGTTACAGTTCTCCTGAAAGGGTTTAGCCTAGTGTCAGAAAAATGAACCCACTTCTTGATAGTCAGACTTTTGCATGTGTTAACAGCAGAATATTCCTATTGTGACTTTATAAGCTGAGGTACTATCATCGTAAGTACACTGTAAGATCACAGTTGGAATCCATACCATGTAATGCAACAGCTACAAGCAACTCTGAAAGAGGTTCATTTTGACAAATCCACTTGTGGCCCAACTTGTAGAGGATCCCTGGAGTACTTTATACAGTGTAGAAGTAGAGGCAATGCAACACAGAATTAATACCCAAAGTGTTCACTTACAGCTGATATGGGCCTGCAGGTGAGCAACACTTGCTCGTTTCAGGACCTGGTAAGAAGAGGCATAACGTGACCTACCTGAATGATGAAGACTCCAAAGCCAGACAGTCCAGAAGGCAAGGCCAGGAAATGAGTAAAGGAAGAAATATTTCTGTACCTTATGGGCCCAATCCCCAGCATCAGTCAATTCCAATGACTGCCAGGGACTTAAATTCTCATAAAAAAGACAGGATCTGCAGAACTGCAACTGAGTAACTTTAAGAACCTGATGCTCTCTTTCTAATGGACTTGGATACTGGCTGCATGTAGCACCTTTGCCGGTTTATAAATCAGGAAGCAAGCAGTGTTTTAGACCTTTGGTCAAATTCCCACTCAACCTCTCAACCCCACTGAAAGCAGAGTAAGCAAAAGGCAAACCTGGCCTTCCATATGAACTGAGGCTTGCAGTTTGCACAGGCTCTGAAAAAGCCTGATGATGTAAATGAGTGCTTGATTTGACTGTGAATCATTTACCCTGTCAGACAGGCCTAATGACTGGCCTGCCCTGGCTCTTCAGCAGGTATGAGCTCAGAGGAACATCTCCTGTTCATACACTGGCTATTAATACATTCATATCTCTCAATCATCAACCTCCTTCCTACGTATCAGAAGTCCTTAAGCCCTCCAACTCTACCACCATCCTTATTTGACCACCTCATAAGTTTTACTGAATTTATCTTTCCGACAGCCATGCAGGATAGATTTCCCCCATGTTAATGACAGGGCAATGATGGGTCCAGATATTTATAAATGTAATTCAGTTCAAGTTCACACAAGTTTCAATAAACCTTTACTTCACCTCTGAGCTGGTTGAGTTCACAGGCCCCGATTTTGCCTTGTGCTCCTGGAGTTGTGAGGGTTCAGGTCATGCAAAAGTGCCAAGTCTCACACTGTTTTGCACATGAAATCATAAACCCCTCTCCAGAACCCCAGGGGCATGAGGGGGACCACTGTTCAAAAGGTTCATGAACTTGGATAAAGTTGAGCAGATAGAGTTTGTAACAATATACTAAATTAAGTTCTGTCCAAAACTTTTTCACAGGCCTAGAATACAAAATAGCTAATAAGAACATTAAGTTTTTGCAGAACTGGGCCATTGGTAAAAAAACCACCCAAACAAACAAAAAAAACATTGCCATATTCTATTCTTAGCTTTATCTTTTCCAGTTAATTCAATGCATTATTTTCTCCTGAAAAACCTGAGCCAGTTTTCTTTACCTAAGGTCTTTTTAACTTTTGGTAGATATCTAGACATGATTCTTTCCTGTTTTGTTTGCTTTTCTTTTTAAACTGTGTATCTACCAAACAGACAAATTACCACATTCTACAAGGTGAGGTACTACCCGAAAATGTTTACTTATCATACTATGTTACGATTAGGCTATTTTCCTGTACACATACACAATATGAAGTAATAATTTGTCAGTATTTCTTACCTGCTCACTTCAGAAAAAACTAAAAGTAATAAAAAGATCTTGGATAATAACAGCTACCACCCCAAATGCATTTAATAAATCTGTTGGTTTTCAGTGAAAACTACAACCAGAGTTTTCACTATCTTCTCCCACTGAAGTTTTAGAGGAAAGATTGCTATTCAATATTCAGGATTTTCAGAATACAGATTTTGGAATAAAACCAAGAAATGTTTGGTCAGCTATCCTGCAAGCGTACATGTCAGAACATTGAAGAAGCACTTGGTTCATGGTTGCTTTGAAAACTAAATTTTAAGAGAAAAGCATATCTTGACAGCCAGATTTGAGACTTCCTTACAACAAATAACAAGTTACTCCACTGCCATCCTAGTATAGTGCTACTAATCATAACAAGAAGTGAGAGTCATATTTTCTGTTCTAAAAAGCAGTTGTTATAACAAGCCAATGCATGGAGCAATGACTCTGATTTGATTCATACCGAAGTCACAGATGCAACGGGCTCAGTGGAAGCTGTTTAGAATAGCAGCCGCTGCCTCTTTCCTTCATATTTAAATAGCAAAACCTCATTTCAACATATATTTACCATTGACATATCAATAACTACTGTTACAAGCAGGATCAGATGTTCTGACAGTATATAACACTATACAGCATGCAGTTTGCAAAGCACTTTACTTATAGGCACTGGGTATGGTCATCTCTAAGGCCAGCGAAGAGCTTGAGTCCTAGGGCCTTTGAAACGCTTTGCTACCCTGATTGACATTCTTTTGGGAAAAGCAGCCCCCTAAGGACACGCACCTCCTAGACACCCATGGCTCCCACGGCTCTGGGAGTACGATCAATGGTTACTGAGGATGGCTTTTCATTTCCTGCCTGCCCAGCGCACAAAACTGACATGACTAAAGAGAGCAGGGAAAAAATGTACAATCTGAAGGAACCTTTAATCTCTTAAGTTAAAAAAAAAAGCAACCACTTACTAGTGGAATGTTAAGATTGTGTATTAAACCCACAAAAGTAAGAAAATGAAGGAATTAAAGGCTCCCTTGGCTCTTTTAACCCTTCCCTCTCCCTGTGTACATTGCAGGCTTTTCATTATACAATCACATAACACTGGGCAAAGGGACATAACTGTAGGTGATGTTAAAGGGGGAGTATGGCTTTTTATGAAGTAAAGCTACAGAAATGGAAATGTTAATAACTAGTCATTTTATCTTGTAAAAGTTTGATATTCACTATTAAAGAATGGCAAGACGCTAAAGAAACAGCAAGACGTTGTTATGGAGCTAAATGAAACATTGAATAAATGAGCTGTTCCTCTCAGTAAATATTTTGGTTGCAGTTTACTTGCAGTGGTATTTCTCTCCCATGAACCAATATGGCAGTAATATATCATGGTAAGTAACTATTCCCAAGTTTATGCCCACATGTAAATAAATCTCACTGAAATAAGTTAAGTTTGTCCTGCGCGCAGCACCCATGTATGTGTTTGAGCCCCACGCCTGCAAAACTCAGCACGCTCCCCCCCTCAAACTCCTTGCAAGCTCCCTGTCTGCTGCATTTTGTGTAGCTGCACACTTCCCAGTCGTTAACACACACATCCTCTTCGTGCGCAGGAAATATTATTATCCTGGTTTTACAAATGAGAATCCTAGGCACAGAGAGATTAAAGCCAAGCATTTCAAAGCATCCCAGTTAATTAAAATGACTGGAAAATGGGTGTCCAAATTGTTTAGATACCTTTGAAGTCTCAGAATAATTATATTGCTCAAGGTCACACAGGGAGTTTATGGCTGACCCACAACTTGAACCCAGGTTTCCAGCATCCCACTCCAGCACCTTAATCACAAAGCCATCTTTACTTTCCAATTTAATACTGGCCAGACCTGGTCCACATGCAAACTGGTTACCAGGGGACAAAACCTGTTATTATACCATATAATGTAGCTATCTATCTCTACCCTACAGGATAAACAGCAGTGCATTTGGGCATCTCCAAATTCTTCAAGGTACATATCATTACAAGACACTTATGAGGCAGGGAAGAGCTATTTGAGAATTAGTACACAAGGATGGTGGGGGACTTTTCCCAATGGTGCTCTCCAGCTCTGCAGCAGAGTAAAGTTTGCCATCTCTCCTGTCCTTAGTCTGGTGGCCCTGCTGCTACATTGCTCCTTTTTTCTCATGCAGTATTTGCCTAGCAGCATTTCCTTTTAACGGGTTTAGCCACCAAAACCCATCTTGTTGCTATCAGCTTAGCTGTGAATTCCACTGCCTTTCATGACTAGGCCCACCTGACACTACAGCCACCAGTGACGCTGTTTCTTGCCATCAGGCTTGCCAGACTACAGTATAAAATCAACACTCAAAGTTATTCAGAGCAGCACCGAGACTTCAGCAATAGAGCATACGGAAGAGTTCTCTCCCAAAGAAAAAGCTCAGAAAGGACCTGTTCGAGAGGCCTCCACACCATAGAGCCAGAAGAGCTTCTGCACATAGCACGGCCAGACATTACCCGTGGCTAATGTCAGACATGACACTCCTTGGCCTTTTCCATGCCTCTGTGGTCTTTGCATTGAAGATGAGGGCTGTACTTAAGCCAGTTTCTTTATCCATTAATAAACCTGATCTCAGCTTAATTCCTCTTGAGCATACACTCCAATTACACACTCCTCTCATTTAGAGCTGCAAGTCAGAAAGCTATGTTTTCCAAATGCCAATTCCTATCATTGGCACAAAGTCTTTGGGCCTTGATATGAACCGATGCAGTTACATAAAATAAAACTTCCCAGACAGGATTCAATACCTGGTGCTCCCTAAATACACCAACACCCTCCAGAATGTGGAATGCAATGGAAGATGGAGATCAACATAAAACACACACACACACACACACTTAACATGCTGACTTTTTATCATGGACTTTGCTAATTTCCCATGCCAAGAACAACCTTTGGAACTAAAATGAATTATGCGTCTCATTCTGAGTGCATCAAAGAGTAGACAGCCTTTTTAAAGGAGTCAAGATCACCTCAGCTGTGCTTTTGTTATCTAGCCCAAGGTTAAGGATTTGGCCTTGGGCTAACAATTGGCTCAGAAAACCAGGATCATGTAATGAGAGTTCCAGGAAGAGAGAAAAACCAAAGCTTGGTAAAGGCACACTCTTCAAAGTATCCCAGCATTTGACCCTTTTTTTTTTTCCCCCCCTGCTCAGATTAATAGGGTAAAGAAGAGAGGAATGGAGCCTGAAACCCTGGAGGGAGTACTCGCATATGAGACGAGCCAGAGAGAGCTTCCCAGATGCTTCCCAGACACTCAGGCTCACAGAGAAAGTCCTGACAACAAATTTTCCTCACTAGTTAGATGGAAAAGCTCCACTAACCCACTGAATGGCTCAGGTCTCAAAAGCAGAAAGCTGTTGGAAAGGGCAGCACCTGGTTTATTTTCTCTGATATAAAACGTAAGTTAAGCTGCTTCTATTTGAATATTACATCTAATCCTCAGAAAAAGGCTAAGACCCTCCAGCAGGTGAGAGCTGCAATAGCTACCTGCCAGCAGAATGGACTGCTGGGTATATGGAGTTGTTTGCTAACTACTAATTCTTTTTTTTTTTTTTTATTGTTTTTAAATGGTTTTTGTTTGTTGGGGTTTTTTTTTGTCAGAACCTGCACACAGAAGAGTCACAGACCACTTTCTCAACTTTTGCTGCTGACAAAAACCAGAAGGCTCTACCCATGCTCCCAGTACCATTTTCCCAGAGCTTGGTCCTTCTCACTGAGGAACTCTTGCAGTGGGCATGAATCAGGAACTTAGCAGGTGTGCAGGATCTCTCTCTAAATGACTCTGCCCTCTAGGGTACATTTGAGTTATATTTTCAAAGACGAAAATCTTTTCATCTGCAAACCTGGGAGACTTCATTGCCCAATATGTCAAGAAGGAGTTAACAATTAACTATTTCTAAGGAAAAAAAAAAAGACTAAAAAAATCACCACAGCAGGAAATATGAATCAATTAGTCTTTGATCCTCCCCTCAGTAATAACATCATCTAGAACATGGGTTATTGCTACTCCTAAGTAATCAAAAATGTTGATGATTTTAAAAATACCAATGGTTAAGAAAAGGAGAACTTCAATCCTGTTTTCTTCTGATTGTTGAGTCTCAAGGTGGCATTCTGCAGCTTCTCCCCAGAGCCTGTGAGGAAAATTCCTTTTTAAGAATCTCAGGTTCCATGGCATCCTCATGAGATTCCAGCAGGGGAAGCTTTAAAGTAATCCTGCAAGATGCCAATAGTCTGTACACTGAAAGCAGTAAAATGACAGCATACCTGCAATTCCAGCAATCTAGGTCTTGAACAACAAGAATAAGAGAGTATCAACAATGCCAGTATTTTGCAGAACATAACCGCTCATTTTTCACTTAAAGCTATCGGACCCACCAGGGCCGGGAAAACTGCCATGTGCCTTACGACCTGGTCCAATAGCAACAGTTTGCGACATCAAAACTGCCTTCATGTTAACATTATGATGTCAACTAGAAGATCGGGGTTCTTCATGAAAATGTACAAAAAAAGCTGGGCTCTTAATGCACAAGACTGCTTTTAAGTAAAAGATTTTTCCATTCAAAGGAAGAGAGAAAATGCAAGCAGAAAAAAATGTGTTAGAACTATCCTTAAAATAGAACAACTTAAAGCAACAGCCAGAGTGATGTTTATGAGAAATAATACATACCCTGTCTCTCTTCCTAATTCCTAAGGAGTCAATAACTCCTTTGGTCTATGAAGTCCCATACAAAGTTATCAATAAGTCATGAGAAAAATGCAAAAGTCAAGATTATAATGAAGTGAATCATTGTTTCTGGCTGTAAAACAGATGCATTCTGCTCAGCCTGGCATGTTTGGTACAGCCATAGACAGATATCCCTTCCCCCGCTCCATCACCATCAGCCTTGCAACTGAACTTCAATATGCCTGTGTGTATATTATTGACGTGGAAACAGCTATTTCCATCATGCTGCAGACATTCTATACTTTTGAAGTCTGTGGTTACAGAGTCATCATTCCATACAACAATTTCCCATCACTAGGGCATGCAGGATACCATAAAAAATTATTCTGTACAAGTTCCAAGCTACTGGAGTTATGTCAATAGTTACCTTAAATACATTAGTTTTTATTCGTGGTCACCCTGCCTTCTGAGGTTTTGCTTTAATAAAAAGGACCAGATCATCTGAGAACAGAGTCAGTAGAGCTGTGCTGATTTCCAGATCTGGTTGATATTTCCATCTTTTAATCTGCATGTTGTTCCAGGATGACAATGATGATGATAGTAATAATAGTAGTAGTAGTAATAATAATAATAACACATTTGCTTCTGTTTGTAGTGAAACACTGCTGGAGTTGAATGCTCTTTTTTAATGAGACACACTGAATAAAACAGTATCCTGCACTGCAAGAAGTACGTGTCAGCTCTTCACTGCCTTGGAATTATGACCCAAGCCACAGTAAAATATTCATAATTTTCTTGGTGATCTCCCAGAAAAACCTTCTTAATTTAATCTCTAATGGGATTATCAGCCTCATTAAATCATAAATCTGCCTCAGTCCAGCTGTTGTGGGAACCTGAACTTTCAGAGTGTTATCAGTTTGCTGCTCTGATCTCTCTACCTGAAGTCCCTCTAGAAACTTTTAACACTTTCAGCTTCAAAAGCCTGCAGGGTCCTTCCCCACTTCCCTCACCTACAACTTTTCCCACAAAAAATCCTGCCTTTTTTCAAACTAAAAAGCCACAGATCTGCTTCTTTCCTGGAGGTAAGCCAATATACCCAACTGTAGACCTAACCCAGTGGCTCCAGTCTAATTCCTATATGGGCAGCCAAGCACATTTTTCAGAAGCCCCTACAAGAATGACCTCTGAAGAGCAAAAATACATCTCATCGCTACCCTGCCTTATGAGCTGAGAATGAAGCTGACCCACTGCATGTTTCTACCTCTGGAGAAGCCCAACAACTCTCAGCCTCTGTTCATCTATCAAGGGCAATACAAGCCCAGGCAGGTATTACAGCTGAGTGCCTTTACAGCACTATGTAAATACAGATGCAAATAAGCTTTGGCCCTCAGACTTCTGGCAAGTTACAAACACAGTCCCTGGTGTTATGAGGTATCTCCTGCTGCACACAACGGGTGTGAGCCTTCAGACCCTTCCCAAACTAAGGGTCTTGCTGAAGGCAGGGACAAATTTGCCTCTGTAAAGGATACGGAACCAGGACAAAACCAGTGTACCTGCTTTTCTAAGTGACCACTGCACAGGCTCGAGGACGGAAGGTTGCTAAATCCCAGAGGGCACTGACAGGTGACTAGATTCCAAAAAGAGAGGAAACTCCACCTTAGGAAACCATTAATGCTTGTTGCAGACAAGGCTGTCAGGAATACAGGTAATGAAGGATTAGTACTGGAGAGACAGGAAAGTAGTAATCTTAAAGTAATGTTTTAGTTCTTTTTGTGCCCAAGCAAGGCACAAATGTAGTGGACACACACAAATGATTACCTTCTTACACACCTGCAAAATCTCTTCGGAGAAATAAACAAAAAAAATGGAGTAGAGCAGAGTAAGGAGCTGGGATTTCTTCCTCGTACATAGTAGTCTAACAAAACAAAAGGCTGCCGCTTTTATCCAACACCCTCCTTACAGCAATAATATGTAAAATTCGAGTGTCCTTCTGAACCTCGCTTCTTTTTTCTTTCCTATGTAACTAAAAAACAAAATGGTTTGTGCCTGTAACAACCATTTATAACTTCTTTAAAAATACATTTTAATGCCTCTGGCTTTTCATCATTATTTTGAGCAGCTTAAGTCAACTGGGAACAAGATTTGTGGTTCTCATGTTGTAAGAACACAACAAATCAAGTTCTCATAGCAGCAGTCTGCCGAATCAAAAGGGGTAGCCTTAATATAAAGGAGAAGAGAAACATTCCATATCCATAATTAGATAAATAATACTTCAGGCAAGATATGGCACCTTTAAAAGTGCCTTTTCAGTCTTGGATTTTTCTCTGCTTGTTACTACAGAAACCATCTAGCAACCAGAATCTAAGACAGACTCCACCCAAAACAGAGAAAAACAATATAGACAGAGTAGGCTTTTCCTCTACTTTTTTTTTTTTTTCCTTTTTTCTCCCCCCCCTTTTTTTTTTTGAAAGGGTGGGTGAGTGCTAAGGAAAAGTATCTTACCGTGCAAAAGGATAGGAGCATTTTGCATGCAGCTGAAACAGTAAAGCTCTGATTACAGATGGCAGAAATGAAAGCAGGGAATGAGTAATGAGCAATGAGAAATGCGTAATGCAGGATGAGGATATAATTTCCACACATCGGCTAAAGAAAGGTTTACACTCTTAAGCAATAAAAACAAACCATTAAGCCAGACCTGCACTGTCAGGAAGTATAAAACAGTTCTTGAAACTCTGCAGTTACTATACAAAAGCTTTTCATAAACTTTTGTTTCCTGATCTTCATAAAACATTAACATCAAGCTGCCATATGGCAATTAGCTGCCTCCTGAAATCAATAAAAAACACCCCAAAATCAACAATTTAGGAATAGCTGTTCAATAAAATAGTTCAATAATTATCCTCTTCTAATAGCGTAGCAAAGTGGGCCTAATATAAATGCAGTCCAGATGAGCTCCCTCTTCAAAGCTGGGAGTACAATAAATCATGTTCCTCTCCAAGCCTCATCAGTACTGATTGCCTAAGTGAGACCTTAACTGCCTTGCGGGGGGGAAGCAGGTGACAGTCTGTGGACACCCAAACCCAATTACCATAGGAGCAGGAAAGGTCTCAATGCCTGATTATGATGAGCCCAGGTGAGTACAGCAGAGCAGATCCTGCTCCGTGAAAATGGCCAATGCTCTCAGGAGAGCTTACCTCAACTGAAGATCTTCCCACGTCATTTTTACATGTTGCTGACCACAGAAGTCCAACTGAATTTTGCGCAAAAATTATCAAGCCACTCGACAAAGCTGTTACTGAGTCTCAAAAGGACAAGGAGAGATGCTGATCACATTTGTGTTTAGAGAGATGCTTATCTGAAATGCACAAAGGGTGACATTATCTATCACAATCTCTGCCTATATAGATTATATAAGTGCCTAGAAGCAATATGTTTAGGGGAAACAGGCAGGTAACAAAGGCAGTTTTGCCTTCAAGATCTGATTTTTTTTTCCTCTTAAGAGGAGAAAAAAAAGTCTCATTTTTTCTTGTAGAGCACTATAACACTAATAAGTACTAAAAAAGTAAGTACTGGAGTACTGTGGTAACAGCATACCTTTAGTATTTAGGATTATTTAGCAGTCATTACCAGACTTAGAAGATGTCAGAAAGCCCAGATCTTCCAGGAGGACTGTCTGATCATCAACCCTATTTAGCAGAGTTCAGGAACCCGACTGGTCTCTAGGAGAGTTTTCTACTACTCGTGTATGAAAGTCTGTTTTGTTTCTTTTTTTCTTTTTTTTTTTTTTAAATCATAAACAAACTATTCAGTGCAGCACTCTCACATCTCCAATCTGGAGAGAGAGGCTAAGGGTTAAGGATTTAAAGATACATGACAAATCCAATTCAGATTGGAACTGCAGAAATTCATCGATGTGCTGAGATTGACACACACGTATTTCCTCCTCAAAATCAGTACAGAACTGATGATTCTGTGACTAACACTAAGCAGGTATAGGAATGCTTACAAGGGTGGGTCTTAATAGGTTTACAATTATACATTGGTCTCACAGTATGTTTTACTAAGGATGCAATTCTTTGTCAAGCAACAGGAGGTTTGCCTTTACAAGGAACGCATCTTCACACCATGAGCCAGCTAGTGCTCATGCATAGACAAGCGCCATAGCCAATCTTTTTGAAACAAGATTAGTATCAATGGGTTTTCATGCCTTAGAGGAGAAGTAAAGCAGTCACCACTCCGTAAAAAGCCTCCCTCAATCTAGTTACACATGAAGGGCTAGGTGCTGTGAAACTTAAGCCTTGCAACACTGGAGTTTAGGATCTGGTTAGAAGTGCCATGGGGTCTGTACTGATTTCAGCAGGTTTGGGCTCAGACACTTCCTCCTCACAGAAGTGGTGCAGTCTTCCATTTTTCAGCATTTTATGTCCAGCTTTTGCAAGCTTAGGTTATAGAGTACACTAGTGCTGCTATGACTTGACAAGTATAACCATGCATCGCAAACCATCTATGAATTCTCGAAGGACCTTCACTGTGTCACCCTGAGACTGACAACTTGCCCAAAGCAACAGCCATAAACTCACTCATCACCAGTAAAGCTGGCAAACAACCAAAAGGCAAACTAAACTTCTGCACATATGATGCTCTCAACTAAAAACATGAGCCAACAAAACGGCCCTGGTCTTTTGAAAAAGCAGATAGAGGTTGTCCACCTAGTAAACTCATAGGCTATGATGTAGCGTCAGCATGACCAATAACATCACCTACCTCTCAAAAATAAGCAGAGCAGTGGATTGTTCTCTACTAGCTATTAAAAATACTGCTGGTACAAAGAAATATCTAAGCCTTTACCTCACTATAGAAACTTACACCTAGCTTAAGGTATTTTTAAGCTCACAAGAGAAAAACGGGAGCAGCCAACAGGAAATTAGTTTTTCTCTGCTGTCCTCTATTGCTTTTTGTGATGATTAGCAGTAGAGAACTGTAAGACATAATCATTAGCCTTTCTGATCAACAGACCTATTTAGTACGTTCGCTGAAACCCAGATTCTGGTAAAAAAGCAGGAGTTTGGGGAGGGCCATGAGAAAGAAGAGGTTTCTGTTAATAAAAAATTAGGTTAATAGGAGGCCCAAATCAGAGATTCCCAGAGTTGACTTAAAGAGGGGCCTAACGTACACATGGCTTTAGGAAGTGCTGCCTCAGTTCACCATATCCAGAAATGGATCCACCACGGAGCGCAAGGGTGTTCTGGCATCTCTGGATGGATCAGCACAGTCATTATATGTCCACTACAGACAACGGAGAGCTCCTTGAAGTAGGCAGGAACTTACCACTAGCAGTCTAACACAGTCTCATTCTGTTCCCGGCTTCAGTGCACTTTGCAGTGGATCACCAAGAAGCCAATTTAAGCTACTTTCCTGCTCTACTATTTCAGCACGACTTTCACACAACGAGCAACCCAGCCTCTGCGTGCTCATCCCATGTTGTACAGCTCGTAACCTGACTGCCATACTGGTCTTTTAACACACAACAGGCATAATTAAGTATTAGCTTTAATGCTGTGTTCGCCAATTGCAAATCAGGCTTTTACCCCTGACATGAGGGGCTTAAAAAGTAAGAAGATGTAAGCACAAATTATCCTTGTGATGACTGCACAAGTGAACCATTTTTTCTTACAGACTGGACTTTCCAGAAAGGAATATAGATTTAGACATCTGGGGGGGAGGGGAGGGGGGAAGCTTTCAAACACAAAACCCTGGAGAGGAAGCCAAGCTGATCTGCAAAACAATCAGCTGAGGTTAGACAGGAGGCTGCATATGACAACAGCTTGCTGCATATAGGGCAAAAATTGAAGATTAATTTCACTATAACACTCCACAGAAGTGAGCTCCCATCTGAAGTGAGGAAGTGTGCAACGCTTTTCCAACTGTTAAAGACAAGGGCTAGTACAAATAAGGTAATTATTCCTCTTTAGCGTACATAATGACAAAAAAAAGGGATGACATTTTAGTTTTTATTATATTTGGCCAGGACTTTTAAAAGGAAGGACTTTTAAAGGAAACATCAAACATTCACTTTTCTGTAGGTCTAGAAAGGATTCAGTCTTCCCCCACCCCCACCTCCCGCAGGATTTCTATTGGCCCTTCTTATATTCACACTGCAAATTAGTTGGGAATAGCAGTATTTATACTAGATCAGCAACGTCTGGTTCTTATCCAAATGTTCCACCTAAAGAGGATGCCAGTTCTCATGGATTGGACAGCCCACCCTGCAGCATTCCTGAGAATTGTACAATATAATAATCTTGAAAGTCAGCAGAGTGGATTATCCACTTTTTTCTGGACTTGAACTTGTGACCTTAACAGTAGCACAGCAGAAAGCAAATGTGCTATGCACTTTGCCATAGTAACCTTCCATGTATTCTTTTCAACTTAAATACACACAATTGAAACAGCTACAATTTTGGAAAATTATGTACAAACCCTATATTTTTTTTCTTTTTGATTACATATAAATACAAATTAGCTATTCTTCTAAAAAGTGGTTATAATAGTAAATAAATACAAAATAAGAATCTGACCATTATACTTCATGTGCTGGGGTTAAACCCATATAAAATGTACAACTAAAATACATTTAAAATCTTTAAAGGAATATTTCTCTGATTAAAATATTTGTTTTCCCAACTTTTTTGTAGACATAAATATATTTTCAAAATAGTTGTGTTTTTTTTTTCTTTCCATTTCATTACATAAATAAAGTCTTCATTGGGAAATATTAAAGTGTCAGCTTTTCTTTTTTTTTTGTATTTGTCTAATATATTTGCTGTGTTAGCGGCACCCACAACCCTCCACAACCATATCTTGATAGTTCTTTAATACAACTTTTTCATTCTCGTCAAGGTAGAGCATGGAAATAGCACTCAGTTCTGTCGGCACACAGCAAGCCTTGGGGATTTTGGAATTCACTGAATTGACCAAAGTCTGAACAATGGCATGGTTTGTTGAGTTTAGATGATCTGCCAGCGGAAAAGGACATTCCCCATGGCAGTAAAAGGCACTATACCCTGGCGGGGCAACAATCCAGTCATTCCACCCCACATCATTGAAGTCCACATATAACGGATGCCTTTTGCAACTGTATTTGTGGCGTTTACGCTGTTTGTGTTTTGCTTGACGCTTTTCTCTTTTATGAAGCGGATGTCCCTTGCCATCATGCCCAAACGTTACTAATAATGGCCTGAGCTGAGACCAGCTATCTTCATCCTGATGTAAAGACCTGCTAATCCTAACGTGCCTCTTGGAGGCACTGTTCTCTTTGTCCAAGTGAACCACCTCTACCACAAACCCATGATTAGGTTGTCCATGTGCAATCCACCTCAAAACAGCTGGCGTTACATCAAAACTTTCCCATTTACTTGCATTATGATGCACCAACCTGGTGTCCAAAAGTCTTGTGACAGGGTCCTTAGAGGTGGCTGTGGCTGGCTTTATAATTTCATAAATATTAATACGGTGATGATAGCTGCTGTTGTTCTCAAAGCCTCCGTGCACCTGTTTCCGAAAAATCTGGAGTTCAGCTGAGGTGATAGACTCCTCATTAGGGATGGAAGTTAAATTAAAGAAGAAACGCCGTGCTGTTTTCCCACTTGTTTCTGGCAGTTCTTCCAAAACTTCTAATTTGATTAAACAGGGAAAATAAAAAAAAAAAAAAAAAGAAAGAAAAAAAAAATATCAGCAACTGAGACAAGCAACCAAACCCCTCATAGTCTGCTGCTGGCAACTTTCAAATGAAAGTTAACGCATGCAACGTACAAGATCTGAAAGACTTTCAGGCAGAAAAATACCACCTCCCTGCTCCTTCTGTTTATTTGTGCAAGCATGTATAGCATGAAGTTAAGAATGCTTCATTCATTGTTGTGCATTTTGATTGAATACCGGTGCTCTTTGCATTCCAGGTGGTTATAATAAGTAGCAAGAAACACGCAGCATTACTTTGGAATTCCAGGACATTAGCAAGAAAGCTCAAGCGCTACAGTTAGCAGGGCTCTGACGAGAATCATTAAAACTGATTAAGGACTTAGGGTAAGTATTGCATTTCTGCTTTTTTCGAGAATATGGCTCTAACATCAACCCCTGAAACTCCATTCTGCAAAATACTACGCTGCAATTTAGGTGACTTACAGATCTTAATGTATGAATTTTTGTATCTTAATTAGAGGCAGTGAACTCAACATCTATAATGGCACTTTATGAAGCACGCCCAAAAGGGCCATAAAGAATGGCAGGAAGGTTCAACTGCTAAAAAGGGGTGGATAGTAAAGGGATAACGAAACAAAGTCGCTTCGGAACAACAGATTTTCAAAGCCACACACACACACACAAAGAAATTTAAAAAGTCCCTAAACCCCATGCTATTCTCACCTTGGAGTCAACAAATAACTGAATGGAGAGCTTCAGAGGGAGAAAACTACATCTAGGGTCGCTAAGTAGTAAGTTGTTGCTACAGACGCTGAAGAAATTAGAAGTATTTGCCAAAACAAATCTCTATCAAATCATGGGTTTTTTATTTTGGTGCTAAGCAGCTCTCATCCTGGAGAAACATTCACTTTCTAAGGGGAAGCCATAACCGCCTGTTAGCAGTTCTTACTCATTTAACCATTCCCTGTCGATTCCCAAACGACTTTTGGCATAAGGTAAGGCTCAGCTTTAGGGTAGTTCAGGACCAGACCAGTATTTGTAAACACGCAGATGGTTTGAGTGGTCACAAGACAAACTTCTGCTCTCATGATGCCACTAACACAGAGTGAGAACTCGGTGAAAAAAAGAATCACCCCAATTTTCTTCTAAATCTTGTGAAAATCTTGTGAGTAGTTTTTATGTCAAAAGCAGCCTTGGCTGTAACAGGGTGAGCACTTGAAACTGCAGATTTTTACATTTGCCTAAAAAAAAAAAAAACCCCAAACAAGTAAACTTTGCCCTTTCAGATCCTCTCTCACTCAGCTCCTTGCCTACCATGCTCAGGTTTAACGTGAATGACCCACACGCTGGCTTTTCCCCATTCACTGCTAGGTGGTTACTTTCCACATAGGGAAACATGGATGATGCGAGGTTACATTTAATCATCCATCTCCTTTCTCACAATAAGGCTTTCCACCGAACAGCACATCCACTTCTCTTGAGGCCACCTGCCTTATCCATCAGAAACATTAAATACTAATGAATTTCTTTTCTCGACACGGGTTCACATTCAAAGCCTGGGAAAACTGCATTTTCATTACTTTTACAGCGGGATCACTGCGTGCCAGCACCAGAGAGTAGCAGCCAGGAATGATTACAACCTGGGGAAATGTTTCCCAAAGAGCACGCGAGTGACACGTGCACCACCGGCTCCACGGGCCTACCCGTACACGGCTAACTCTGCAGCGACCGCTTCAGCTGCGTAAGCTGGGAAAAATACACCCAGTTGCTCAGCCGGGGCCTGTCCCAGAGGGTCCACCGCCTTGGTGGGCTGCAGGCAAGGAGGGATGGAGGTGCTGCTGGACGCCTCGCCCTGCGTTTGGCCCGGTGACCTGCAGGCTAGAGCCCAAACCTGGCCACCTGGGCACTGGTGGCTGGGGAGGAGTAGCGTGGGTCCGGGCTAAATTGCTCCTCGACGGCAGGGTAAGGGAGCGCTGGAGGAGAGGCCGCGATTGATCGTTTCATTGATCTCTCACGGGGATTAGATACGGATTAGAAACCTCCGCAGCGGCCCCGGCTCGTTAGGGAGGCTTTCCTGCTCTTCAGCCTCGCAAGAGAAGGGTGGGCTGTGGGAACCTCCGCTTAACGCGGAGCCCCTCCGTTTCAGCGGGAAAAGCAAATAAAACGGGAGCCTCCGGTGGGACGGAGGAGGGAGGCTGGCAGAGCCGGCGCCGCCACAGCAGCAGCCCCGGAGCCTGCAGCCGGGGCTCTGGAAGCACGCCCGGCTGGAAGCACACCGCCGCCCCGCCGAATTGAACAAACCCCGCGTTACCGGCGGCCGAGCTGAGGCGCTCCCGGGGAGGAATCCGCCGCGACGCTCCTCCTCCGGCCCTCCCCCTTCCCCTCCGCTCCGTCAGCCCGTCCCGCCGCCGCCGCCGGCCCCACACCGCCGCGCGCGCCAAGCCCGCGTCCGTAACGGCCCCCACTCGCCCCCGGCTCCGGCCCCCGCCCCTACCTTCGTGGTGGAAGCTGCGGACGGTGTTGGCGCGGCTGGCGGCCCTCTCCAGCGGGTAGCCGAGGGCTGGCGGCTGCCCCAGCTGTTGGCCGGCGTGCAGGCGGTAGAGGTCCAGCATGTAGGGGGGGATGAGACGTCCTTGCCGGGGCTGGGCCGCCGCTTCAGTCCGAACATGTGGAGCAGGCGCAGCTCGAACTCGCTGAGGAGGTCCTCGGGGCGCTGCGCGGCCGAGGCGGCGCGGCCCGGCTCGCTGAAGCGCCGCCGGCCCACCTCCGGCATGAGGCCGGCCGCGCCGCCCAGCAGCACCTGGCAGAGCAGCAGCGCCAGGAGGGAGCGGGTCGCGGCAACCATGATCAACCTGCGCGGAGGAGGAGGAGGAGGCGATGGGAGCCAGTCAGCGCGGACACCGCGCCGGGGGAGCGCGCCGCGGGGCGGGGACGCACACACACACACACACACACACACACACACGGGACGGGGACGGTCCGCAGGTGGGTCCCACCCCGGCGCCCGGCCTGGCCCCCGCGGCGGGGCGAGGCGCGGGCCATGGCCAGCGGCGCCCGGCGGGGCGGGCGCGGAGGAGCCCCCGCGGGGCCCCGCCGCCGCCGGGCCGCGCCGCGGGGAAAGCGCCCGGCGCCGGGAGAGGCAAGGGGCGGCTGCCCAGCCCACGCGCGAAGCCGCCTCCCCGCTGTGCTCCCGCCCCGCCCCCCTTCCCCCCCCCGCCGCGCCGGGGGCTTGGGGCCGGCTCCGCTTCCCCCGCGGCGGGGCAGCGGCTTCCCCCAACGAAGACGGAGGGCGAGCTATTTTCCCTCGGCGGAGTGGAAGAAGGAAAATAAAAATCCTGCTTCGTCCTTAGCTAAACCCACAGGATACTCTTCTCCCCCGTCAAACTCTGCGCTGGATTATTATTATTCTTATTGCTATTATTATAATTGTTATGATTAGTGTCCCGTCCCCCCTCTCTCTTGTAGAGCGCTAGCACCTCCGCCGTGGCCCACGGAGTCATCCTGCGGGGAAGGCTCTCAGCGGATCTGCGACCGCCGGGGTTATACCTGTGTGCAGCAGCAGGGGTTGTGTCTGCAGGAGGGTTTTCTGCTCTCGGGGTGTTTTTCCCGCATCACTTGGTGTTACTCCAAACTTCGCTGCTGCTCCTCTACAGCTGCCGAGCAGAAAATAGAAGTTCCCTGAAGTGCAGTCCGCCTTGGAAACATACTTCTAGCAGCCGGTGGAGGAGGCAGAAGGCAAGTCCCGGCCGGGGAAGGGCTTCTCCCTTTTAAAAAGCAGCGGTCGAAAAGTTGTTGCTTCTTCTTCTTCCTCGCGTGTGTGTGTCTGCCCGTGAATGGGTCCCTATGTGTCTACGGAGTTAAAAGGCTCCTTGTAAAAAATGTCCTTTTGCATCACCCGCATCAGACAGATGGACATTTACTGAGACTCCCGCAGCAGCAACATTAAGACGAAGCTTGACTTTTCTCCGCTCCCTTAAAAAGAAAGGAGAAAGGAGGGAGGAGAGAGGGGAAGAAAAAAAAAAAAAAAAAAAAAAAAAAAAAAAAAAAAGGGTGGGGAATAGCCTGCTGCCGGCCCCGGGAGCGGCCGTGCTAGGGGACAGCGCCGGGCCCCCGCCGGGCTCCCCACCGCCCGCCCCGCACCGCACCATGGCCGGGGGTGACCGGTCGCCGCCGGGGCTTTTTGTCGGGCGGCGATGTCACGACCCCGGAGGCTCGCGGGCCCGCGCCAATCACAGCCGCCCTGTGGGAGCGGGCTGCGGCCCCGCACGGCTTTTAAAGGAGACGCCGCCTCCCTCCCTCGTTCCTGCCCTCCTCCCTCGCCCGCTCCCTCCCTCGCCCCGGCCGCCACCGCAGCCGCCCGCCCCCGGCCTCCGAGGGATGGGGCCGGCGGCCCGTTAAGCTGCGGCCCGGCCCCGGGTCCTGCTGTGTGCGGCCGCCCGGAGCAGGACGCGGGTCTGGGCCGCACAACGACTTATTGTGGGCTCCCGCCCGCCGCAAATCGGATTAACGCCGTGCCCCGGTGGTGGCAAGGTGTGAAGGTCACGTAAGGAGAATCCCGGTGCCTTAAAAGCAGTTTAAAAAAAAAAAATATATATATATATGTATGCTTAGTAATGTTTCTACCCCCACCCGCAGCAGCGCGGGGCTGCCTGAGCCCGGTCTCGCTGCGGGATGGTGGGGCTGGAAACCCCCAGGGGCTTCCCCCTTCTCCCCCCCGGAAAGCCAAGCGCCGGGGCTCGGGAGGAGGCTGCTGCCCCGCATCCCGCAGCGGACTCAGTCCCCGCCGGCCGTGCGGACGGCAGAAGGTTTGGGTTTTTAGTTGCTGGGTTTGGGTTTTTTTAATTTTTGTTAAGATGTGGCTGCCCTCCAGTGGTGGAAATGCATGGTGGATCTCCGGTCCCGAAACGGCAACCCCATCACCGAGCAACTCTCCACCAGCCCCTCGCTTCCCATTCCGGGCACCTGCCCCGGTCCGAGTCCCAGCTCCCCGGCTTTGCAGCCTCGACCACTCGGCATCGCGCGTGGGCACAGAGGAGGCCAGCGGCAAAGAAAAGCAGGCCCCGCGCTCGGTGGGATTGGGGTCCCCATACCAGCTACAACCCTTGCTTCCTTTGCTGAGATTGGCAAATCTCTGAATCCCAAAGCGATTCGGTAACTCGCGGGTTAGGGATGCGTCCTTTGCCCCCTCTCTTGCTTGTCCTCTTGGGCTCTGCGGTAGGGCCTAGCCCTTCTTGCATAGGTATGCAATACCTAGCAATTTAGGGTCCTCATCAAAGGCGAAGCCATCAGTCATTAGCCGGGGTCCCAGTGCTAGTGCAGCCTGCTTCCCAGCAAGGTGAATGCCCTGTGCTGTACCTCCTCTTCCAAATACCTCTTAGGGGCTTCATTTGCAAAAGACACAGACAGCCTTTGACACCTTGAATTACTGCGGAGGAGGATTTAAAGCAATAACAACTGAGACAGCTCCATTACCAGCTCCTCCTTTGGGAGCGGCCTTTTCCCTCCATTTTACGACTTTTCAACATCGGAAAACCACCAATCTGAGGCAGGAATTCAGCATGTTTTGGACTGGAGTAATTCTTCCCGTGGACCTTCTTCTCTTGGTTTTCTTATCACGCTAGAGTGACTTCAGCCATACTGGCGAAACGTCGCTGTGCAGGATGAGGTGCTCACATGGGGAGTTACATACCGGTGTAACAAACCACCTTAGAACTACACAAGCGTAATTAAAGAGCTGGTAAAGTTCCTTCATACCAACAGCTCCCAACACTTGTTAACCTGATTTTCACTTGTCACTGCGCATGTGGCGGGAGAGGCGACATGGAGTGAGGTGAAATCCTTCAAAAGTTTACTTACTTTTCTGTTGCATTCCAGCGCAGATAATGTTTAATTTTATGACTTCCTGCAAGTCTTTAGCATGAACTGAAAGTGCGTGCAGTGTGACTTCAGGGTATGCCAATTATGTAAATCAGCACTAAAATAACAATGGCAACGTAGTTTACACATCACTGACATTAAATGAGCACTTCAACTTGTAATTGCCATTCCAGTTCAATCTGCAGTGGGTCATGCCAGGAAAAAGTCATTTCTTGCCTCAACACTTACTCCCTGTGCCTGGAGCATAGGCTGTACTGTATGCCCAGCTTTGCCTTATCTCCGGGAGCTTTCTATGGTAGGATGATGAACCTTGTAAAGGGAGAAACGTGTTTGTGGTTGTTCTGAAGGCCTGCAGATACTCTGGTCTGATATCAAGAGGGTCTGGTAGGTTTGTCCCTCTTGCATTTTAAACATAATAGGCCCTCGCGGTCTTCTGTTTTCTTGCCCATAAAATACGTTTCCCGTTCTAGTTTGTCATCTCTTGGTCTATTTAGATCAGGAGCTGCTGGGGCAGTGACTCTGCCTTCTCATCTGTTTCCATGAGGTCCCAAAAGACAACACTGAAGCACTCAGAACACATTCCCTGAATGCACTGGCACCCGCACCAGAACCTCAACTGTGCCCCAGCGCCCTCCCCACACTGCCTGCCCCATGTAGAGGTTTCTCACCAAGGCAGATCTGGCTCCCTTTCAGCCAGTGCCCTGGTGAATATGGGGAATAAGGCCCTCCAAGTGTCATCCATAAAGGTCCAGTTATGCTTCATGCCTCATCAGCGCAAAAACCGACTGAATACCCCCCTGCAGAGCCCACTGCCCTCGAATACTGCATTTGGGCTTGCTCTCACTGCGTCTCCCACACCAGCGCACCCGAGGTCACAAGCCGAGCAGCATCTGTATCGTGATAGAGAGCATTAGAGACAGGTGTATTTAGGTATAACAAATGCAGCGTTTGGTCTGTGGAGCGCAAATACGCCAGGATGTGCCCACCCAGACTTCCAGCTCCCCAAATAAGCCTTTGCAGCAGGTGTAACCCCCTTGTCCCCTTCCCATCCCTACAGCTGTGCAGCAGTGCACCCAAGATAAAGAAACCAAAGCCCAACTGGCCGCGTTTCCTGGTGCTGTGATTCCTCACAAGCCCTCTGAAACTGAGGAGTCGAGCAGTACATCAGCTAAAGATCCAGCCCCATGGCAGTCTTATTTCCTTTTACAGAGTTACTTTTCAGATCAAGCCTGCTCTTCAGCTAAACTCCTGCCAGAGAGAGAAACCGCCAACCAAGACCTGGTACAGATGTGGAATTTTAGGAAACCTAACCACGCATATTTGTTAATCTCCTTTGTGAAACTTCATTTCCCTGCTCCTGAACTTTGTATAATTGACTGGACTGATTAATTTCTTTCTTCTTTCCCACATGCACTCACTCTTCTTTTTTTTTTTTTTTTTTTGGTTTAGTTTTTTGTTGGAGAGGTGTTGAGCCAGTAAATACTTAGCTAGCGGCACCTGCTGCTAAGGTTTCAGATCCAGGTATTCCTTTTCAGGACCCAAACACAGCTGATAGATCTCAACTTCAGGTATCGTTGGGTTTTCTTAGTAAAACGATAGAAAAGTATCCAAACAGGGATAGGTTTTACAACACGGTGAGTGTCCTTTTTCAAGACTAGAGGGGGAAAGAAGAAAATCTTTTCTCCCCCCAGCATTTTCTTCTTGCAAATACTAAAGCAAATCACACCAGTATACTGCTGCCACGTAGTGTCTTTTTTTCCAACGTGGTTAAATTGCAACCCTCGTTGCTGATGGCTACGGGCAGAAGACTTCAGCTGCAAGACCCAGATGAGGAATGCTTACTGGGATCACTGACCGTAACTTGTAATCCTTAACAAAATGACCTATTTCTGGTCTAGTTAGAGATGCAAGTCAGCAGAAACACTCGCATCGCTCTATGCGCATTGACAGTCAACAGTTTTACTACTCACTTCAGCAGACCAGTTAGACCAATGTTGACCATTTTTGAAAATTCCCACTTCGGACCACTGTCCCCTGGACGTGATAAGTATGTGAGATGTGAAATATTAATAGTAGTGAGCTTTTCTGTAGATTTTGCATGTTTTAGTGAATAAACCTCTTCATAAAAATCTGTGCTGTAGTATGAAACATATACATGGTACAGCATCAAATGCTAGAGGGGCGATTTCTGAAAATGAGTTAAGATGTGTGAGTGATATTGAGGTTTTGGCTTCGTCATGGGTGGAGATTATCTGAAAGATTTTCTGTTCCTGAACTGTGCTGCCTGTTGGCATCTGTGTGAATATGATGTGTGGCCATTCTTTAAAATATTACTTAATATGGTTTTGTGAAGACATATTTGTCTTTTGGTGGTGGTTTGTCTTTTAACATCTATCAATTGTCTCTGCCGTGCAGCCTGTCTCCTGTTCCGTGAAGGATCGATTCTCAGCTGAGAAGATAATTTAAAAGATGGTGATTCGTTTCTGAAGAGGGAAAAGTCAGTTTATTGAGAAATGTCCATTTCTTCCTTATTCACCTTTGCTGGAATCTGGCAGCTCTTCAAAATGGTTGCTCTGTTTCACAGCGCGTCTCAATTTCAGACATCAAATCTCAGCTTTCCTTCTGTCACAGTGGCAGGGAAATCGGAATTTATCAGGAAATACAATGCAGACCCAGTATTTTCTACATTTCCAGTTCCATTTCTAGTGAATGAGAACAGTTGCTCCTAACAACATTACATCTGCAAATACAAGCTGCAGTAATCAGTTCATGTGGCTGTGCAACTTTCGTATTTTAAGACAATTGTAATACAATTGCTGGGGAAAGAGGGAAAAAGGAGGCTAACATGATAACCTATTTTTTGCTGTTTTCCTCCTGATGCTACAAACTTCTAAATTTCAAAACCCAGTATCTGACCTGTGGCTTTTAGTATCAAGAGGTGAAAAACCATCATAACGCCTCTGTACAGCCTGGAGAAGAACCAAGCCATAACTGGACAGATTCCTCAGCACCACCACCATTTATGTACATTTAATTACATGCAGTATGAACAGTCACAGGCTGTCAGGCTGGGGAGATTCAGTAGGCAGCGAACAGGCTAAGATTCAGGAGACCTCAGTTCTCTTCCCAGTGCTAAAGTGTCTTTTTTCTTCCTTTTGTGCCCCAGTTTTCCCACCTTGGAAATGGGAATAATCACGCTGACCCCCGCTTGTAAGTCCCTGCAAGACCTTCAAGTAAAAGCACTAAGACTTAGGTGCTGCTATCATTTGGGGCTCAATACTGGATTAATGCCAATAGTAATCCCAAATATCTGGAATCCCAGGGCTCAATCTTGCCTTAAAGAGAATGGCAAAATTCCTACTGGTTTTGCTGGTACAGGCTCACATGTTTAAGTGATGAAGAGACAGGGATGCTGACTATTCCGCTCAGAAGATTCGGAGCAAAGACGGATTTTTAAATTATATAAGTCTTGTTAGGAAGACAATGAGGTGATGGTGTGCCCCCCAGAAAAGAAAAATGGCTGCGTCATAGATGGTCCACTTCAGGAGCTTATCATTTCATCACTGCAGAGATATTGACGTCAGGTAAAATGGAGGATAATATAAAGTTACGCATATTGCCTTAAGAAGTGCATATTTTAGCTGTAAAACTGGATAATGTTTTGCAATTAAAATAAAATAAAGGCAAGCGTGACGTTCTGTTTAAGCAGATTGTCTGTATGAAGGCTTTATTGTAGCTGCAGATTTAGAGCATATGAAAAGGTTTTCTGTGCTCGGTTGCAGGATGAAAAACATTGCATCATCAGGCATTCTTGTTCTCTAACACTTCTTTGCCAGTATGCCTTTGATAATGAATGCTTGCAATTTTATTTTCTGGTGTAAAGTCATGTTTTCTCAGGTCATTATCATTCCAGTTTTTAAATATCCTCTTAAAACTAGACAGAACTACAGAAAGCAATAGTAAAGCTTTGTGCCTGCTCCATGGCATGTGCTCGGCACAAGCGATCAGCTGCTGCACCTGCATCACACTGGGAGTAAAGCTATTTGCAAGTTGCTTTCAATTACATCCCTTGTTCCCAGCTCTGCCCAGTTTCCAGAGAAGCAATGATGGGCCCAGGTCTCAGTTCAATCACCACCCTGCAACTTTTATTTGGTAGCTTGTTCCCTTGCATGTTGCAAAATCTACTGACTGGGAGGGCTCTTAGGAGAACGATATCCTTTGACCATTCCCAGGCTCTTCTCTGCTCCAGCGCTGCAATGCTCCTTCTGCGGTGTTCCAGAAAGCATACTCTGAATTGCAGAAACTAATTATTAGCGGCACACATTGAACTGCTTCAAGGTGTCGTTTATCCCTGGAACATTTGTAGCCCCAAAGACATAGTGCTCTTCCTGTGTTCAGCCTCCCCGTTCCTCTCCAAGAGGAGGAAGAACTGCTACCTCCATTTTACGGGAGGGGAAAAGGGGCAGAGAGCAGTGAAAGGCTGTTTTTCTAAGAGGTGTACAGGGACCCAAAGATCTATATAGGTCACGCTGAGATTTTCAATGATGCATAATCAGGGTAGACACAGTTTTTGGGTTAAAATCCCAAAACTTCAGTGAGACGTTAAGAACTCAGCTCATGTAGACGTTTTTGAAAAGCCCAATACCAAATCTATTACCCAATGATTTCTTGATGAATTCCTGCAAGGCCTTGTCCACGGTTCTTACTGCAGCCCGTAAGTCCTAGCAGGAATATAATCATCTCATTCAACTACGGAGAAAAGCTCTGATCTCATAAGAGTCAATCTGTGCTGAAGAGAGAGGATTTGTTACAGCCTTGGTCAGGACAGTAAAGATACTGGTCAGGGTATCGACATACAGACTTGCTCCCAAACTGGATCAGTCGCCATAGCAGAGGCACGCAGTGAATTCCCTCACTTGCTGTGCCATCACCTCCTCCCTTTTGCTTGTCTTCAAGCAAAATCCTTCACTGCAGGATGGCTTTTGTACAGCCGATCTGCTTGGCATTTCACGAAAGCCTGGGCCAACCTTTACATTCCTTAATGCTTTTAACTACCTTCCCTCGCCACACCTCGGCTTCCTGCTGCTTTCTGAAATTTGCAGTGATCTATCTACCCTTAGTTTACATGCTTGTAAAACCAAGCATGTCCTTCAGCCCATTCATGATTAGGCTGAAAAAGCAGACCATAAAACATTCATGATGTGCAGCATTGCCCAATTACTAATTCCATTATTCCCCTCAATTCTGTGTTTTCTAACTGGACTTATGCAGCCTTGGCGTTGTACTACTGGAAGAGGTTTGCCCTTTCTTACATTTTCTGTTTTCTATACAGTATTCATGTGTATTGACTCAGTGAACGTTCACATCCACTTAATGTGAGTATACTAAACATTGAATACATTCCTTTAGTCAGCCATGGAATAAACTCCTTTCAAATAAATCAAAATACTAAACAAACAAACAAGCTGCGGAACCATGGAATAAACTCCATTTATTTTGCACCTCTGACCTTCTTGCTTGGTCTCTGCTCCCCTGAGCATCCAAAGCCTCTGCATACAGCCCTAACAGCCACTGGGTTTTGAAGAAAAAGAAACTGCCCCAAAATTTCTCCTGCCCCATTTTGTTTGCCAGAAAAGGCAGCTGGCACACGAATCAGCGAAGAAGCAAGATGAACGCAAGCCCAAAATTGCTACCTCAAATAATTTAAAACAGACTGAAAGGATTCTGTAAGTCCTGGTTCAGATGCTCACACAGCCTAGGAAGAACCCTGAGGACCTAAAAATTAAGTTTATGAATAAATCCTTGAAAAATCAGGGCGACTTTCTCCATACCAGTGGAAAACTGAAATTCCAAGTTGCGCAATCGAATGTGACATTCATTTCTGCAGCTGGTGGGAAAATAGTTCCCTTACAAAATAGATTTAATAAAAACTAGACTGTTTTGTATCTATTTTTTCCCTAAGCAACTTCTAAAATGTCAGACATTAATATGAAGGTACTTTGATAGATTAAAAAAATACACCGCCGTAGTAATATGTAAATATTATTTTTTCCTTCCTTCCTTCCATCCATTTACAATATTGGACACATTCTAATAAAATGAGCTGAATTTACCAGGGCCAAAAATGTGAAAAAGCAGTTCTACAAACTCTGCAAATGAAAATATACATCTATGATAAAATAAAGGTTTATTTCCCTTAAGCCGAAGTGATTTCACAGCTAAGCTGACTGAATGCCACTTGTACCACATTGCCATGTGTGTCCAGGAAGCCATACACATATTTTACATGTTTGCTTTCATTAGAAATAATGAATTCTAATTTCATTAGAAATACAAAATTCCTCTACACTGGATCATGATGATGGTTTCTATTAAAAATATTTCTCCCGTATTTAACAAGCCTTGTAGATTCTCGGGTTGAAAATCCCCACTATATAGAAGAGCTAGGGTAGCTCCCATGCATCATGTAAGTTAGGCCATAAAATCTGGGGCAAAGCAGCATACGGGCCCTGTGCTGGTCTGCTGTGTGCATATGAATTTTAATGACTGCACATCTCAACTGTATCACTGCAACGAGCTGTATGCGTGTCTACATAGACTTGCTACAAGAATTGGTTGCTTTTGCTACTAACTTGAAAGCAAACACAAAAGGCAGGAATTGAAGGCTTCATTGATGTGTTTGGTCTCGTGGCCCTGATGCGTTAAGCTGGCTGATTTACCCCTTCTGCAGGCAAATGCTGCGTACAAGCTACCTACATACCTCAGGCAGATGCTGCTGATACTGTGAAGCGTTGTCGGTCCCAGTGCGTCAGGTATCAGCTACTGCGGCAGTCAGCTTTTAGGGTCTGAAGTCCATCTCTCTGGCTTTCTATCTGCCCAGTGGCTTTCCCAAAACCCTATGTGGAAAGGACGCTCCTGAGCTGCCACATGGCGATTATTTAAAATAAACATTTTTAAGCAGAGCAGCAGATTAGCAGAAGGAATGTCCCCATTGTGTTCAGAGAAACAGTATTTTTCAGTGTCCCTCAAGAGTGGTATAACTGCTCCTGGCAATCCCTTCATTAGCCCTGCTACTGGCAAAGGGGGTTGTAATACCACTGCTTTGATATAAACAATGTCATAAAACTAGAAAAGGCTAAATAACCCATGATTGGGGTGAGGAGGATTTAGAGCTTTTAGCTTACTGTAATATTTCACATCCTAAAAGCGGAAGAAACCTCAGCATTGGATCCCATCTTCAGGGGGAAAATGAATCCCCAAGTTAACTGTGGGGAAGTGAACCTCACCCTTATGAGGCCAGTGGCATGTGGCATGGGCATCTGGAAGCTGGCACCTGCAGCTTGGAAGGCTTCAGTCACCGTGCTGGGCTTGCAAAGCCAACACAAGGCAAAGCTTTCAGGCCAAAAACCAGAGTTCACGGGGCAGAGTGTCTCTAGTTTCTCCCCAGTTTATCGAAACTGCAACTCTTCCTTCACTTGTGTTGAAGGTGCTACTGACACCCACCTAAGGACATTAACTTGAAATCCAGGTCCAGCAATACCAAAGAAGCCCGTCATATCCCTGCTCAAGCTCAAAGATGTGATGAAAAATGTATCGTACTCCCTGCTTCCTTCCCTCCCCTTCCAAAAGCGCATCACTCCGTGTTCCTCCTGGGCCCACTGCATTTCCGCAGAAGCAAAATTCTCTTCTTCCAAAGCCCAGGGCAAAATTCCATGGGAGCAAGCTAGACCCACAGCCCTGTTTGTATCTCTTCCTCTAAGGCTACATCTCTACTAGTAAATTAAGTGTGCCTGAGAACATTCCTGGCCACGGAGGCCAGCTGGCATGGAAAAGCCTGCTTCACTGCTAGCTTCCACACCAGGGAGGCTGCATGCAAACTGCTGCTTGGGGATGGTCCCAGCAACGTTAGAACAAACCACAGCTAGAAACCGCTTGGGAGAGAGCTTCTTGGCCTGGCCCAAAAGCATGCCAGAGGTGTCCTGGCTTTTGGCTGGGCCCAAAAGTGTTCCCAGGCACTGCTTTTTTTACCAGCGCAGGTACAGCCCAAGGCCATGCCTACCTCTGCCTGCCCAGGTACCATGGGGAAGACATGGGACCTAGATTAACACCGTCATCACTTCAGTCAGCTGATGGTGATTTCATACACCTGTTGAACGCACCTTTTATCTTTACAGAAGTTGTTGATAAGAGAGCATTTAAAGCAGCCTAGAGAGGAAACCACTTGAAAGTGGAGTTGCAGTGATCCAAAGAGCAGCTCTGGGGCAGGCCTGGATCAAAATGGGGTGGGATCCCAGGGTGCTGCTGAGCTGTGGTGAGGTGAGAGGACTCCTGCAGGGCTGTGGCTATGTCCATCCATTCCCACAGAGGGGCTGAAGGGTATTTGCTGTGAATTGCTCACAGGCTTGCACAGATCTGTGGAGCTCTGCATCGGCATGCTAATGGCACATACCACAACATAGTTTTGCATTGCATTTGGTCCACAAGCTGGTCCAAACTGGCACCTGACTTGTGACTGGCATCCTCTTTATGAGGATGCTATGGCCATAAACCCCGCTCTGGTTGCAGGGAGCAGGGAAAGGGATCACATTTTCTTCCCACATCCTGACCAAGGTTTAGTGCCTCCTCCACTTCACATGCACAACCACTCCCGAACTCAAGTCTCCCCATACACTCCAAGTTAGGATAAAACTTCTCCATGCATTTAAGCTAACTCTGACTATTTTCTCTGGACCAGGTTAGGAGCAATCGCATGTGCTGTTCTGCTGGCAGGTGAAAGGGGAGAGGCAGCTCTGGAGAGAGAAGCAGGGATGAGCAGCTGGCTTGGCAGAAAGTGCTGATGCCAGATGAGGATGTGTGACCACCACCTCTTTGGGCAGGTTTTTATCTCAAAAGCAATCTGTCTGCTAGAGACAATTACTCAGTCAAACTTCATTCAAGTTTTATTCCTTCACTATCCAGCCAAAACCTGGGGCTTCTGCGCAACCAAGGTGAAGCCACTTCTTCCATATATGCTGCAACTCAATACCACCTTTTTTGGGTTCAGGTTTTGCAATTCCAGCAGACCATCTATCCCAGAGATGAAGGACCCTCCCCTCCTCTCTCCATCTGCACAGGAACTTTCTGAAGCAAGCCCAGCTGCCAAGAACATAGTCCCAAACAACTCAGATGATCGAAGTGCAGGCTGCCACTGTCCCTCCCTTCGGATACCTCCTTCCCAGCCCCAGCCCCCCAGCCCCACTCCATCTCTTCCGCCAAAATTAGTGCTCCTGCAATGAACAGGTTCAAAGAGCTGGTTTGTCTGAAAAGCAATCCCTTCTTTGAGCATGTACACAGCACTTTGCTTCGTGGGGTCCCAATCTCAGTGGGAACTTCTACATTACAAATACATTCTTTCCCTTTATATTTAAATAAAATATAAGTTAATTTAATAATTAAATCTCAGTTAAAATCTGTAACTTGTAAACCAGGATTTAAAAATCTGTAGGAGCCACATTCCCTTCCCTACCCTAGCTGAAGGTACAGTAGCTAACTTTTAAGCTAACACTGTTTTGTTCAAAATCAAATGAGGTTCATATTAAGCCTACAAAAGGAAATCGTGATTGATGATCTGGCCTGCCCAACTACAATTCCTTTAGTAACAAAAATATTTTGTAAGTTCATTTATTATTGAGATCAAGCAATGAGTCTGGAGCTACATAAAATGGTTCCAATTAGATTCAAGTAATTGCCATTTTGAGCGAACATAAGCTTTTCTGGATAAAAAAAAAGGGGGCAATAAAAGCTCAAGTAAGCTCACATCTGAGATTTAAGCCTTCAAAGCTTTTTTGCTTTTTTTCCCCCCTCTTTTTTTTTTTTTTAAAGTGAGAGAGAGACACGCATACGGGAGGACAGGGGGAGGAGGAACAAGGATGCATGAAGAAAGAGGAGTGATTTTCCCAAGCTGATTTCTCTTTCTGGGTGACCCAGTCTCCTTGGGAATGCTGCCCATGTGATCTGCACCAACTGGATCAGCAACAGCACGAGAATGAAGAGCTTTTGCAGCATCATTAAAATAAGCAGCAAAGGGGGTAAAGCCAGCAAAGCACAAATTTAATAACCTCACTGAAACCCTCCTGCAGACGAGGGAAGCGTCTTCTCCTACAGCAGCAGCTTTCAAAGCAAATGTTGGGGCATGTAGTAAATGAAAACAATTTCAATGCAGAGCCAGCTGGATCCCTACAGCAGCTGAATTAGTCAACCAGAGAGAAAAATGTTTTGTATGCTGAGCCACTGACACCCACTCCAGAGCAGAAAGTGCTCAGGTACCCCTTAATACTGAAATTTAGGATCCCAGCTCAGAGTTAATCCCAGGCCTATGCACACTTTTCATGCTGTGCTCTGTGTTGATGTGCTTGAAACAATTTTCCAACCAGTGATGGGGGTGGGGGGAAGCTGAAACCACTGCCCACCTTCCACAGAATCATAGAATCATAGAATGTTTTGGGTTGGAAGGGACCCCTAGAGGTCATCTAGTCCAACCCCCCTGCAGTGAGCAGGGACACCGCTAACTAGATCAGGTTGCTCAGAGCCCCATCCAACCTGGCCTTGAATGTTCCCAGGGATGGGGCCTCCACCACCTCTCTGGGCAACCCGTTCCAGTGTTTCACCACCCTCGTTGTAAAGAATTTCTTCCTTATATCCAGTCTAAACCTACCCTGTTTTTGTTTAAAACCATTACCCCTTGTCCTGTCACAGCTGGCCCTACTAAAAAGATTATCCCCATCTTTCCTATAGGCCCCCTTTAGATACTGAAAGGCCGTAATCAGGTCTCCCTGCAGCCTTCTCTTCTCCAGGCTGAACAAGCCCAACTCCCTCAGCCTGTCCTCATAGGAGAGGTGCTCCAGCCCTTGGATCATTTTAGTAGCCCTTCTCTGGACCCGCTCCAGCAGTTCCATGTCCTTCTTGTGCTGAGGGCTCCAGAGCTGGACGCAGTACTCCAGGTGAGGTCTCACCAGAGCAGAGTAGAGGGGCAGAATCACCTCCCTGTGATTCACCATGCTGTGAAGAACATCATCTGTCCATGGAAAATGGGATGCAAAAAGAAAAGGATGGGATAAGATAATATTTCCACACTCCACGAGCATCAGCCACACGCACATATCTCATACAGGCATTTCATAGAGCATCGTGTCATCACCCACTGTATTACCTGTCTCTCACTACAAACATTTACCTTCAGCAAGGTGTTCTCCGGGAAGACCATGACTGACCAAGGAGTTATTAGTGAGGGAAAGAAGATGGATTGTTTCTGATTTTCATACGTTTGTTTCTTTTTTTTAGTGCCCGGAAGTCATAGTTAGATGCGCAATTTCCTGTGCCCACCCAAAGGTCTACAAAAGTTCTTTACTGCCTCTACCAATGGCTTAATCTCTAGAGTGCAATTTGCTAATAATTACATTCAGATCATAAATACAGATTCACATTTTTATATAGCTTCTTCTAGCTTCTTTCAGGTCTGAATATGTATCAATATAACACAGGACACTTTCTGCTTTAGCTCAGCTTTGGTTTGCAACTTTTTAGTGTTCCCATTTCAAGTTTTGGAGACAAATATGAAGTCTAAGTCTAGTGAACTTGTATAGCTCAGCTGGAACTGTGCTGACTCAAAGCAGCTGAAAATCTAGCCCATCCTAAAAACAGTTGTCACAATATCTTGGCATTTCTGGGACTAGTCCCTGAGTAAACATGACAAAAACTAGTATCTTTTCCTTAAAGACAGTCTCCCACGATTCCCACAGGTGTTCCAGCTTCAGATTTTGTTCTAAACTATTAAATATTTTCCCTTAACAATGGTTCAAGAACAAAGGTTTTAATAGGCAGGAAACGGAAACGTCAATATTTGGTTTTGATGCAAAACAAATGCCTCCTCTCTCTTGCTTTTACAAGATTTTCTTGCTCCTTGAAACAGTTCTCCCAAGAAAGTAGAGGAGCACCTGAGTGCCAAGGCAGGTAAACAAAGCCACCCAAAGCGCTGCTCTGAACCCTTCCAACCATGGCCCAGTCTCCCTCAGACAGTCGCTTCCCCAGGCTGTGGGAATGAACTTGGGCACGGTGTCACACAAGTTTCTGTCCTCTGCCAGAAGTGCAGTGCTACACGTCAGTCTAGCCTGGGTCATGGCTTGTTCTGCAGAGCCTTCTGGTGAAGGTGCACAGAAGTAGCTGCAAGGCTTAGGCCTTGATCAAATTAGCTCCTGGTCTGGTGCTGGAAACCAAACCCAACAGTTCACAGCTCCCGTTGTTTGATTTCCCTTTGCCATGGGAGATTGGGGCTCCATTTCCTTGCTGTTCTGCTACGTGCAAACACAAGCTGCAGCTCCACAAGACCACAGCTGCTAAACCCCCTTGAAATTAAAAATAATCAACTTGCTCCTACCTCCTAAGGACTGAGCTAGTGCCCTCTAGTCATTCATAAACCCTATAATTCTAAGCCTACCAGCAGCACCAAGGGGTCTGGTGTACTGGACCACTTTCTAAATACCATCTTTCACTGAAGAAAGTAATAACTTCATTCAGTGAATCTTTCCCAGAATGTGGGAGTGCCAAATTCACACTGTCCTGCAGTAAACTCTGGATTACCTACAATAACATACCGACCTCCTCTGAGACGGGCTGAACAGGACCAATCCACAAATTTCAAACAGGTCTGATGACCCCCCTTCTTTATTTGGAGATTTAAAAAAAAAAAAAAAAGAAACAAAAAAAGACACATGTTTTCTGCTCAGAAGTCAGTACCCTAAATAGAGAGTACATGTGGTATGGAAAGCTCATTACCCCTGGTTAGCAGGAACTGAGGTTTAAGTCATGCTCTCCTCCATGGTCCAGGAAGGCTCTTTTCTGCTTGTGGGTTAATGTACTTTTGTTCTCCCTAGTATCCAGGTAAAAAGGAAGCTCTAAATGCAGTTGGCTGGCTGCTTCACCAAAGTTAAAGTCAATTGACTGTGCTGGAGAATCTCAAATGTTTTCTTTCCTCATAAATTATCTTCATTAGCTATGTAAATAGAACCCTAATGAGATACTAATTGGTTGTTAAGATTTCAATCTCAAATAACAAAAACAGTTTTGCAGTGATGTATGTATTTGTTTTTGCCAATGTGAAAACACGCGCCATCAATCTGCAAATAACACACTGCTCCTGCACTGGCTTCTGTTGCTGCTGTGTGCTGTACACACGCTTCTCGGGCATCTTAGATATTGAGCAGAGACGATCAGGTTTTGGTCAATACCCGTAGCCTTATCCTCGAGGTAGGGTGGCTGTGAGGCTACGTCCTTAGATGAGGTCGTTTGCCCTTGCTTCCCAGCCTTCCGGAAGCCTTCCTTACATTTTATTAGGAGAACTGAATGAGTACTAAGCACAAGGAGTTTGCAGACTGCCTAAAAGAGGATTTCACCAGTACCAACAAATGCAGAATTAGTCAACTGAGAGATCCCCTGCAGGAGATGACATTGATGTCTATCTAACTAAAATGAAGTAACAATAACCCAGCTCACACTTGATGAAAGAGCCATTCTGAATTATTTACTGTATGTCATACTTCAGGTTTTAATTTCAATATATTGTGAGATGTACAATAAATTATTTAGAAGCATGACAAATTAAAATGCAGTTTCAAATCCCCTTGCATATTCTGCTCTTAGGTTAACAGTCCCGTTTGCAACAATCATTTGCTAATCTATTTTTGTAAATGGTTTTTCAATGAGAGAGGCATAGAGGCATACTGAGTTTTCCATTGCAGCAAATCTTATCCAGCTTGAATCATTTAACAGCCCATCCTCCTTGAGGTAAACTAATGAAATACAGCTTGGGCAAAAGGGTCAAATGTACCTGCAGCAGGTTAACCCAGGAGACGGTGGTTTGTTTTTTCCAGCTTTACCCAGGGCTATGCAATGGTGTGAGGGCTCTTTTCCTCTCACTTAATTTATTTTTTTGTGTGTCAAATAGCCTTTTAGGAAGAGATATTTTATTTTACTTTCTAACTGTTTCTCTTCCATTTTTCACAACCAGTTTTGTAAGAAGATCTGGTAAATATAGCTTGTGTTTTAACATGTCCAGGCACACGTTTCTTTGTATTAGGACAGCGGGGATGAATGTTGTCATCTTCTACTCTGAGCTGTTGGGGGTTCAATAAAGGAGTTGTTGTGTTGTCTTACAACTCATTTTTAGACCAGTCTTGCAAAGTTCTTCATGTCCACTTGTAAAGATATTTTTCATCCTCTTTTTGGCACAGTAAGGAAACAGGTGTTAATATTCTTCCTTGGGACCTCCTTGAACACAAATCTTTAGACATAAGCCCAGATGACACTGATTCAAACTTTGTTCCTCGATGGGTAACACCTCTGCAAAATCACAATCTTCTGAGCAACAGAATACTTGATATTCAGTCTTGCAAGAATGATAAGTTTAAGATCCAATATTTCTCGACTCATCCAAGCTCACAATGGAAAGCTTTGTACTGTCTGAGAGGAGAAATTCCAAGTTTCATGAAGGAGCTTAAGTTCTTTCAAAATCATGACATGTTTATACAGAGTAAAACAATTTTAGGTCAATTCAGGACATTCCGTCCCTCTAAAATCTGCACTGCTGAATTTGTGTCTAGATGATAGGAAATCTATATGTTGTAACAAGAACATTTTACAATACCCAACTACATTTAAAACAAAATCTTCAAAGCCTTTGACACATACCCAATGCTTTATACTATGGTCTGCAAACAAAATCTTGTTTGTAGTTTTGTTTACAACTGACTTATGGCTTGTCTGTTCTGAAATCATGGGAGTACCCCAGAAGTATGATCATGAAAAGCGCTCCCACTCGAAAGGCTCTCTATGGAAACAAAGTTCTGATGGCTCACAGAGCCTCAAAAAGTTTAATTCGAAATGTCCTGCATTCAATTCACTTTTGCCCTATCAAAGGCAAAGCAAGGATTTAGAAAGAACACTGCATATTGCTGGCATACATGGAAGCAGCAGATGATGTGACCCTGAAGCAGGCATCCTCTACCTTGTGCCCCAGCAGGGAAATAGTGGCAACTCCCTGCAGCTCCATGGTGTGCTGAGATCAACAGTGCATTCCCATTGCCCTGCCCATAGCACAGCCACTCCAATACCAGCAGCAACACCAGTGAAAGGCCATCAAGTTGCTGTGCAGGTATGGAGCAAGGAGCCAAAGGGAAGTTGGGGGACCAGAAGCACATTAACTTTTCCCTTAGAGGCAGAAAGGCAGAAAAGTACAGCCTCAGCAGAATTGCTACAGAAGGGAAACTGAGCAGCTGCCAGATCCAAGAGCTGCTGCTTTACATGAAGTTAAAAAAGGAAAGAAAATGTAGTTTCTTTTGGTTGCATGAGAATCAGGAACCCTGGATTTCTGCCAGCCTTAAGAGAATCCTCTACGTATACCCTTATATATAGATAATGTATCTCTATGGATACCTTATTGCTGAGAACTCTCCAGCTGAAAAAGCTTGGCTGAAAGGTGCCGTATTCCTTTTAATCTTGGTCCCCAAGGTGAGACAAACATAAATCGGTTTGGTTTTTTCCTTAGCAAAAGTAAGGCAGCAGCAAAGGGGAGTATGAGATGACTGAACTTTTTCCAGTCCAGGGAAACATCCCATTAGACTGGGATCCAGTTACGTACTGAGTCTACAACAGGTTGCATTTCGGACCATGGGCAAATCATTCTTCATAATGTGCCTCAGTTTCCTACACCTGAAATACTAAGTTAAATAGCTACCAGGCATTGCATAACCCATTGTATATATTTTAGGATGTGCTGACATGCCATATTGCCTGAGCACTTGGTCAGAAAAAATAACACACACTATTGATATTACAATAATGCTAGCAAATTATAGACGTCTGCAATTACATTAAATTAAAACCTGGTGCAGTTCACAATAGCCAGATGGGGTAACATGAAACAGGAACCGTATTACAATCAAACTGTTTCAGCTGAAATATTTGAGGTTTGAGGCATTTGGATTTAAAAATAAAAAGCTCAAATTTATATAGAGACCTCAGGTACTTCAATTGGAACAATCCTTACTTTTCACAAAAAAAGCAGTTTCAATAACAGATTTTCCCAGTCAACCGTGTTGTACTGCAACACAGTTTGTCAGACTTATCTCCCTGCTACTTCTGGTGTTACTTTTGAGAACAGTTCAGATTTTTAATCTGATTCCTTCCTGTCCAGCAATCATACATCAGAGTACATAACTTTTTTAAATCAAAGCTAGCATTGCACCATGAACCAATTGTGTTGGCTAAAGCACTTTACATGCAAGAAATAAAGACAGCAGCATGTGCCTGAAGTTACTGCTCAGAGCTTAATTAATACCAGGGGGTTTCGCCCTGGTATTAATACTTCCCTCTTGAATTGAATGGGACTTGACCTTGTCACAACAAGATCAGGGCAAGTCTGCGAAAACAGTGTTATGACATCAAAGGCAAAACAAAGGAATGTCATCACATGTGGCAGAGGAGGATATGATGGGGTCCTCTTACAGTACCAAAATAATGTCAGCGTGACTCCTGAGAAACCTTCACCGCTACCAAATCACTCTATAGAAAGGGAGTGCAATGGGAGGACCTGGCAGACAGCAATTTCTTTAAATAGCAGAAGATGCAGACGTGGTCCCTAGCTAGAGTAAAGAGGTTACACTGACTTTTATGGAGCTGGACAGATTCACATCTGCTGGAGATCTGGTCCACTGCAACCAAACTGAGGAAAGGATGTATGAATTAAAATACCGCCTCACTGAAGGGCATATAAATTCATCATCGGCATGCTCGGGCATTGCTCCCCATCCCTCATCGTGTAAATAAGGCCACATCATTTTCATTTGTGGGCAAGAGCTCTCAGTTTCTCGTGCCCCTCTCCAGTATGAAAACCCCCACTTACAGCTGGTTACTTTTCCGCCTGACGCTTAGCTGGAAGAGCCACACTGTGAAATCCCTGTTCCCAGCAGCTGCCGCCTCGTACGGGGGGAGTTCCCCTGTGCCCCCTCCCCTCCCCTCCAAGACTTAACAGAACAGCCTCAGAAAGGGGATTTTCCAGTATAAACAGAGCTAAACCAAACTCTTCTCCTGGCCTCTCCATGCCCCAGCCCATATTTGCCCCACATATAATTACCTTTGGATTTCACCTAGAAGACAGAAGATTTCACTTATAACCCCAAATAGGCAGGCTCTGACGTAATGGCAGTCTGAGGAATATAGGTCAGGGAGGTGGCCTGGCCACTGGAAATGAATTTCTGAAGCAGAATAAGCAACCTTGTTAGAGGGGAAGATAGTAATCAGCAGTGGTCCTTGGATCTAAACATTTCACCTCCAGCACTCTTGCAGCTACAGCCCTCATCTGTTTCACTTTCCTATTTTAAGTTCCTGACTCACATCCTAAATATTGACTTCTATTTTTCTATTAGCACTGGATTTTCAGCCTCCATATTGACTTTGACTGTACTTATGGTTGATACTAAGCCTCTCAGGTCAACAAACTTTTATAGCTGTTAGCTGCTTAAACCACATTGGGCAGGAACTGGCACTATAGAGCAGTAGCTAGAAGCAATATTATTGGGAATTATAAATTATTCCTCTGCCTGAACTTTTCCTCTTATTCACATAGCTACATTAATTTTTAAACATGTGGCAAATGAATCGCACAGGGAGGACAATTGGGACTCTGTGATTTTGGGAGCACCCGCCACCACCAGCAGGGATGGATTCTCCCCTGGGAACAGTGGAGTAAGGCAGAAGAAGTTATAGCAGGGGTACAACAGCATAAGCTGGGCTGGTAATACCCATGAGGACAGACAACACCCAGCTGGAGGATCAGAAGCCCCAAATCCATCTTAGTTGTACACACAGACTCTTAATAGTCTCCTTTGGCTGACATTTTAGCAGTACATGTAACTGAGCTGTTGCAACCAAACATCAGAGAGACCTGGCCATCCATCATTCGTAAAACACTTAATGTATGTAAGAAACAATAACAACATTAAAAGAGCATTATGGCAGGGACAAAGCCAAGCCTAAAAAGTGAGGAAACACAGCAATTAAGATTAACTTATTCCTCACAGTATAATATTTTTCTGCAGACCACATACTATTTTTTGGAATGGGACTCAAGCTCAGGAGCAGCAACATGGAAGGTCCAGCTAACCACATGCTACACCAACTATTTTACTGACAAAGGACGACTGCAGCATTTAGATGTGAGAGGAGTTGCATATAGCTGTGTCCCCTAAAAGATGCTCCTTTGGGCATTGCTGACCCTGGGGATTGCCCGGCACACATCCCTGCACAAAAAACTCACAGAAATGGCTCCTTTCCTGCCATCCCCCCTCTGCCACTCAACCTCATGGACAGCCAAAATGTGACCTGGATTTATCTGAAACTTTACGTCCATGCCATGTTCAGTTTAATGCTTTCTAAAAAGTGGTTATCACTGAGGAAATGATTGCTGGGATGATAAGCTACGAATGACTTATTCATGCAGTATTTTCAGTCCTTCACCAGTCTACTAGATCTTGTGCTGAAGTTCCAGTCCTTCCCATACTGATTAATTTTTCATGTGCTACCAGGCCTTCTTCGAGCAAAGACTGCCAAACTAATGCAATCTGGCCATTTAGTAAGCTGTTTCTTTCCTTGTTTGTTTTTCTTGCCCCATACCTTGAGTACAAGCCTGTGGAAGGAAGGAACAGTCCATCAAGAGAACTTGTAAGATATTTGTGATTTATTATTAATTGCTGGCACAGAAGTCCCTGCAGGTCACAGGACCTTGCCTGTGCTAGGCAACGTGTTGATGCTGTGCTGGGCAAAGTATTGACTAGGAAGAGGGTGTCCTTTTCCCAGACTTTTTTACTCGGCAGAGGTAGTTTCCCCCCTCCTATGTAGCAGGAAGGGCAATAAAGGTGCCTGCTGATCAAGTGCACGGGGCGGGGGGGCCATGCCACAACACAAACCGTGCAAGTGTCTGGAGCCGAACCCTGATCTACACAGCACTGCAGTGCCGCTCTTCACCCCGACCACATGTTCCCATTCCTCCCAGCTCTAAATGCAAACCTGAGAAACACACTTTTCCCTTGCCTACAGCCTGCAGAATTACAGTTTTCAAGGATTTACCACTTAATGGCAAAATTCTGGCCCACAATTACGCTGTGTTCTCTCTGCCAAAGCACATACATGAGCTGTAATCAGAGAGCGTTTTTTTCCCATCCTACCTCCAACTTTGCCATGAGGTGGAAGAAACTGCGATGGGTTGCACTCGCTTTCCCTTGCTGTGCCAGGAATGACGTGTGCCTCATCCCAGAAAGCTGTAGCTTAAACCCTGTCTCAGAGAAAGCACCAGGCTTGCAGCACGCAGCCCATGGCCCCACCAAAACCAACAGGCATTCTTTTACCCACACCTTGTGGTGGGATCAATGTCATGAAGTACAGGCCATACAAAGCAAGCAACACATTAAATAAGCTTGTATTTTCCAGATAAAGGCTATTCTTCACCGTCTCCTTGATACAGAGGTGGTCTGGGCTTCTTAGACTGATTGCAACTAGACATAACAAGAAAGTAACATTTATTCTACTCTTAACAGTCCAGTTTCCTTTGTAAGCCAAAAAATGGTGTCTTGAACATGATCATCACATCTTTTTTTCTCTTGTAGTAGGTATGAACCCTTCTCCCAAAATTTCTGTAAGAATATGCTGGTGCCAGTGGCAACACAGACCACGTGAGCATAAATGTGGTACAGGAACTGGCCAGCACCCGTGCTTAAGAGTGAAAACCTGACTGTTTTGACAGAGATTCCTGGTACAACATTAGCCAAGTCTCTCGGGTATTTGATAGTTCAATTTCTCATCTGTACAACAAGGAAAAGGTAATCCTGCCTTCAGCAGAGTGCTCCGAGGATGACTGCCCTGGGGTTTGGGAGGGACTCTGATGTACAGCGTACATAATCACCTCCAGATACCTAAAACCAATCCTTCTGATGGAAACATTTATAGCCCTTTAGTTCCTAATTCCAGCTACACATTACCAGACCAGCAAGATGGAGCAAGATAAGCCTGTTGTCTTAACCAGATCTCTGCTAGCTGATCAGTTAGCATTTTGACTGTGCTAAGCCAGCACATTTGCTTCTGTGCTGCCCCCTTATTCTGCAAGCGATCAGACATTTTACAATAAATGACACGCACACAAAAAGTGGTGCTTTGTGAACTACCTGCTGCCATCATGGTCCCAAGTGACCCAGCCCAGCTCTGCTGTTCGCCTGCTATCAGCATCACTTGTGTGCTCTGAACAGCTTGTCCATACCCCATCATCACTCCACACATGGGAGACTATCCCCTTATTACCCTCACCCAGGGCCTTGACCTCAATTATTAACTGTGTTTAGCAAGGACATTATTAAACCTGACTCTCTGCTCCCAGATGAGCTATCATGTGTCTCTCTTTAACCCAGCAGGAACCTTTTTCTCACCCCATGCCCTTCTTATTACCCTTTAATGTGCCCTGAAGCCTCTGGAGCAACCCCATCCATCCCAGATATCATCGTTTCTAGAAGGAGAGTAAAAAACCCAGAAAAGTCCATTCCTGAAGATTTTTTCCTAACTGGTCCCAATACATCTTTCTGTTTCCTTTCTATGTTAATCATCCATCTCTAATAACAAATTCTAAAAACCAACAGGTCTCTCACTGTTCAGCAGCGGATTAAAGCACATTACAGTTTTTATGAGGACACTAGCTCTTTATACCTGTTAAAACTGATCACAACCATCTATTATGATTAAAAAGCAAATAGATATCAATAACTAACTACCAATTAGCTCACATTTTAATCGCGGCTTTTATGCCAAACAAAAACAGGAGTGCCACTGAAACATAATATAAAATGTCAGCAAATGTCTCCACTTCTGTGCTTGGCAAACACAGTTTGCAATGTGCTCATGCCATCAGGGCACTGAGGGGCATTGGGCAATGCTCCATGCTCCTCTCGGGCTTTGGCGCAGGGACAGCTCTGCACCAGGCTGCGGCTGGGGCATAACCCTGGGTGTAAGTTAAGGCAGTCCAAAGGCAGCTTTACCTCATAAGCAGCAGCAAAAGCCCAGTGGAGGCTGTTCCAGCAGCTGAACTGAGGAGACCTCAGCAGCCTCTAATCCTATTTTCTTCTTCCTGGCTCCTCTTCTGGAGGCCTTTATACAGTGGGATCTGTTAAGGCTCTTCTCATGTTGGCAAGGGAATGCCCCTCTGTCACCCTCAAAACCCACAAGCGTGTGGGAGACCCTGGGTTAATTGGTAACTTCAGCTGGTTACAGATATCTGCAGCTTATCTACATCTCATAGCACGGCTGTAGCCTTTGCATAACCTATTCAGCAGCGACGGTGGCTGCCCAGCCAGCAAGGTGTCTCTCCCATCTCCTCCATTTCCAGTACCAGACACCAGATGCTATACCACTAGTCCTCGCTGCAGTGCCCTGTGGCTTCACCCAACCATACCTTAACGCTTGCTCCATCCACCCGGCCAGGCAATCTCACATCCCTCACAGCGCTGCCTTGTGTGAGAAAAACTGCTCTGGGGCCACACTTCTGAAGAAAACCACTGTATTTTTCAATTTCCACTACTGTCCTCTACTACATGTTCATACGGTGCCCAGCATCCCAAGGCCCGCATTGCCTTCAGAGCCCCTAGGGGCTGCTTTATTGCAAAAAAAATACATACCAATGAACAGCTGGAGAGCAGGCAAACATTCATCAAACCTTTCCTTCGACTTATGGTAAGCAGCTGAAAAATGCAGCAGCCTTCAAATAAAAGGCTATGACTGAATATTGCGAGCACGATGAACGTTTTTGTGGATGAGAACGCTTCCTCCCCTCAAAATATTTGTTTTCAATACCCACAAAGTAGTATAATGTCATTTAGCGAGAAAAATTCTGGCAGTCGATGCACAATCTGGCAGAGCTACAGGTACTGTAGGTGTTATGATACACACACAACATGTTTTACAAATAGAAAGTGGTTTCCAGAGTTCTTTAATATATTCTAATTTCCCCCACCTCTGCCCAAAAAAGCTGCAGTTATGAAAATACTGTTGCACAGTGAAATATTAAACTAGAAATCTGAAGAGAGTTGGTTTTTTAAAAAGCTCTCTTTTCAGCTATTCCTTCTTCTCTTTTTTTAAAGTCAGGTATGTTTTTAGCAGCTTAAACAGGTTGGGTTACCCACAAGAAGTAGTAATTTTTCCACCTAGCAGATTGAGGTATTCATATCCTCTTTAAACATTTCTAAATTTATTCTGCAGTATTATTCAAATAGAAATATTTGCATGTACACCCTGAATCGGATAAAACCCTTTCAGTACTAACCCATGGGTAGAAACCACACAAATGAAGAAGATTAACAAAATGCACCTTCTTTGAATCCAAAGAGCCTTTGGAAGAAATCCTTCCAAAAATCCATCCTGTCTCAATTGGTTATTATTTCTTCATTTTACAGGAGGATCCTGCTCAAGAGCAAACCTAGTGGCTATACAACACACAATGAGATATACCCCATACCTGAAGAACTTGCTGGCTAATAGCCAGATGGGTAAGGAGTTATTAGCCTAATTCACAGGTGGAAGACCAAAGACAAAAGAGATGAAATAAATGGCTCAAGGCCACCTGAGACACCGTGTCAGCACCAAGAATGGAACAGTTTTCCTGCACACTAGTCACAACACCAGTCTTCCTTCCCAAGAAATCGCATCAGCAGCTTCTTGTGAATTTGAAAGGTGTGGAAAAGCTGAGTTTGAACTATTTCAAGTCTCTGAGGTCACTAGCCTCACTCTCAGGTGAAAGTGACCACACTCACTTTCAGGAACAAAAACCCCTTGCAGAGCATTCAGGTGTGAGCAATGAGTCACTGCCCCATCCAACCTACCCATCCAAAGAAAAGCATGCCTGCTCTTTGGGTGTGGGTACTTCCATACCAGACCTTCACACAAAATCAGAGTGGAGACACCAACCTGAGCCCACAAGGAGTATGCCAAGGACATCTTGTGCAGCGCTAACGGTACCATTAGCACCATACTAGAATCCTACACCTGAACCAAGGATTGGAGGTGTGGGGGCCTTGCTTTCTCTGGGAAGTGCCACAAGGACAGTGAGTGCAGAACAGAGCAGGTCAGCACAGAATTGAGTAAGTCTTGCTGCTTTGGTCAGCACTAACTACACAGTGCTCATCCGCACAGTGAGGATATGTCAGAAGTTTCTTCTGGGAACCTGAATGGCTGAGCAAATGTCTGCTGGTGACATCCAAACCCAGTGTCCTAACAGTTTCATAGGTATTTTCATAATCCAAATGAAGATGTTTCCAGTTTGTCTCAGATGACAAACCTCAAGAAACACCTTGTTCTTGGCTTGTTCTCGGTTTGCTTTCTTGGGGTGGGGGATTAGCAACTAGGCAATGGGTTTCCCTATAGGGAGAATAGCAAGGTGGAGGAAAAGTGCAATCTACTATCGGGTTTGGCAGGCTGTGCTCCCCAAGAACAGGAGAATGTCAGGGAGCAGGACCTGGAAACTGCTGGGGTTTCTGAGACTTTGTGACCTGTTTATTCCTACAACTTATAAAAGTACCATGTTCAATCCGATACATCTGTTCCACAAGGAAGAGCAGCCTTTCCAATTGCAAACACCCGCGCTGCCAGCATGGAACATCTCCCAGACATCTTTTAATTACTACATGTGAGGCAACCATGGGGCTTCATGTAGGTTGTGATGAGGGAGAAGCTCTCATGCTTCACTGCTACTGAAGACGGGATGACATGATGCTGAGAACCGGGCTACCAGTGGTACCTGTGCATCAGCTGCAGATCACAACCACAAGGTCTGTTTGTAGCCTGAGGACAAAAGTTGAGAGAGTAAGCTGGTGCAAATTACATGAATTACCTAAATAACGCTTGCTAGAAAATTACATCCCAATTCTGCTATCCGTTAGTCTGCAAGTAGCTCCACAGACAGCAGAGGAACTAACACTGAAATAAAATATTACTCAGCAAAAGGTGGGGCTGAGTGATTGTGCCTTTAGCATTTCTTACCTGTTTGCAAATAGACTCCCATCTTTACAACTCTATTTACTAGGCCAGATCCTCACCTGGCCAGCTCCTTTGAGATGAACTCAACAATGCTGATTTGGGTAGGCTAGCTCTGAATTAATGATTTAAAGCATTTGCTAATAGTTACTGCAGCCTGTTGCCTGTCTCCAGGTTTTTTGCTAAATTCAGTAGCACTGCTTGTGGTATTTCCACCTCCTGCTGCTGCACAGGTGCCTCAAGTCATTGGGTTATGAATGGTGAGTCCAGCTTTGCAGCACCCATCAAGCCATTTGTGAAAGGCTTTTTAACCTGGCTCTTCCCCTTGAAAATTTGACCTGGGAGACATAACCCTGACCATCAGTCCAGTCTCCAGAGGAGCCGAGTCCCAACCCAGCAGACCACATGGTTAAGTCCTGAGGGACTTAAGCATGTGCTTAAGTTCTCTGCTGGATCAGTGCCTTTACAACCAGTCCGACTGCTTTGTTAGCAGTGCTGAGCACTAGGGCTGAGCTCCAACAGGAAATAGCAGCTTCCCTTTGAAGTCCTGCCACTGATGTTCACGTAGGTGGGACTTCAAAGAAGAGCCACCGCTTCCCCTCCCAGTATCAGAGGCCCAGTGTTGGAGAAGCAGTACTGCTGGTTTTAATTGCATTAAGGGATGCTTTAGGGTGGACGATTCAGCCCTTCTCAGAAAAAGGACAACTTAAAAAGGTTCCCACCTGCTGGCAAGAGACCCAAGGAAAGGTTAACTCGTACCCCAAAATACTGGAAAGAAATCGCTTCCCCTTCTGTTAACTGTCTTCCCTAGTGCCACTGAAAACTACCTTGTGAGCATCTAGTTTACTCTGGAGCTGTGCTCCTGGCCGCCGTAAGGGCCCCTTGCCAACTGGGATGTGGATGAGAAATGGCCAACCTCAGCTCCCATAACAGAGATCACTGGAAAAACTGACCTCAACAACAGCTAAACTGAGCCAACATGAAGAAATACCCCCACAGGCAACGTACGTGGCTGATTCTGCTGCTGACTGACTGGGCAATCATACACAGGAGCTCCTTTAACTTCTGTGTATCTCTTTTCCTTGAGGGAAAACAAAGCAGAGAAGTCCACATCCTAAATAGTGTAAGTAAACTCAGCTGATATCAAAACATGGCTCTACCTCTTCTCTTTCCAGTCTTGCAGACTAACATTATCCAGCTCTCTTCTAAATCTTCAACCAGTAGAAAGACCCAGTCAAACGGGAGAGGGATCAGACCCCCAGCACAGAAAACCCTGAGAACCACTGAGTACTGGATGCACTAGAGAAGCAGCCAACATGCCCAGGGAATAAGAGAAACAGTGCAGGGTTTATATGGCTTTGCAAAGCTTTTCCATGTTCATATTGCCTGGTTTTCTCTTCCCCAGAATTCACTTCATATATCCAGATGCCATATATTTCTACATTCAAAAGCTAGCTACATAAGTAGGCACGGATTTTGAAGGAAGATGAGTAATTTTGTATTATTTGAGGACTGAGTACTTTGTCACCTCACTACACAGAGTTCAGCTGAGCTTCCCTATTCGGGCCACTGACTTGCCATAACCTGGTCATCTCACCTGGTCACTTCGTATTTTGTACCTCCACACACATTGTAGAACAACCCGAGTCAGCAGTGAAGCAGTGTATGCCAGTGGGGAGTAATAAGAGGAAGAATTTTATCCCAGTAAAACCAGCTAAGCAAAGATGTGCCCCAAAAGTGCAGAGAACGCTTGATGCCAGACCCTGAGGGGCTGACAGCAGCATCAGTACAGTGTGACAAGACTGGACTTGACCACTCAAATAATCCCAGCCCAAACCCTGATGTCTGTCCTGGTGTGACAAATGACCAAAAAGATGAACTGAAACAATTTCTGGCTCAGGAAGAAAAAATTAGTATGGAAAGTCACTCATGTGCCTTTCAGCGGCACAGCCATGTGGCTGTGGCTTTGCTCAACCAACTCAAATGCAGAACAGCCTGCATAGAAATGCTTGAAAAAAATATTTCTTTTTATCAACAGAAAAGTGATTTTTTCAAGACATTTCTCTTTAAGTGTTGAGCTTCTACCAAAAAAAATGCCAATGTGCATTTTCAGCCCAAACTATGCAACTATTCCATATTCAGCAGTTTCCCATTAAAGATGATTGGGATTTAGGAGTCTGGGGGTTTTAATTGCTGTTTTTTCTGAATATTTAATCAACATTTTCCACCGAGGGAGAAAAAATATTCTGGCCAAGTGTAGGTTTCCTTGCAAGGTTGAGAAGGGCAAGGGGGAGGAGGGGTCACTGTATTTTTCCTTAAAGACACAAACATTCTCTTATAACTTAAGTCACCGCTGCGCTTGTGAGCTTGACAAATTTAGAGGGCTTGAAATCAATCAATAAAAAAAGAGCTTGACCACAAAGGAAGTTCTGGTCAACCCTTCAGCTTTACATCATAGACAACATTTATTTTATCACAGCCTTAAAAAATTAAAATAGAAAAATGCATCTTCTTGGAAAACAGCAGTTATTTTCTTCCACTCCTCAGATATTTTTATAAGCCCAGTTCCACCAGCCTCACTCATGTTGAGAATCACCTTACCCTGCAGGGCAGACCATTTATTTAGAGGCAAGATATTATGTCCCAAGCAGGACACTAAGATGCCTCCACCCAACAAAAACTCTACTGTGCAGCTGAGCTGGACCAGCCTACATCCCAGGTCCGAGTCTGGTTTGAAGCATTACCCATCCTGTCTGGATACTGGCCTCTATAAATAAACAGGCGAGAAGGTTTGGAGAAGAGGTGAAGCCTTTCTCATTAGTTGTGAGCAAGGAAGGAAGTTGTACCTTACCAAAGACTGCAGGAATTCACAACTCCCTCCTTCCCTTAATAGCACTGCTGGAGGCAGAGAGGAGCAGGGCAGAGCAGCCTTACAGGGATGGTCCAGCAAAATAGCAGAGACAACCTGTGAAATGAAATACTGCACATGAGTAAGGGTGGCAGAACTTCCCTGACAGATACCTTTCTTGCTGGCTAATCATAACCACAATCTATAGCTCTTTCCATTAAATCTTAGCAAAAGGACACAATGGCACAGAGACCAATTTGAATCGCTGGCAAACATATGTCTTAACTCATATTTGTTCAGAGAATTGGTTCTGATAGTTTGTCCTCCCCCCCAACATGTTTTTTTTTGGTTGTTTATACATATCAGCTTCAGCAAAACTTCCACTGGGAAAAGGTTGCTCTGGTCCAGGAGGAAACTTCTGGTCAAAACACACATAAACAAACCTGCCCTGAGCAGCCAACAGTTTCAGTGTTCAGCTGGAGCGCAGTAGACCTACATTTGAAGGCCTGATACAGATCAGGGACTTGAACTTGGATCTCCTAAATCCAAGAGGAATATCTTAACCCCCAGGCAAGAGGCCATACTTGGATGTTGCTTTCCTGTAGGAGTCATTTCATATTGGATGTAAGTCATAAAATATTTGCTGGTAAGAGCGAGACCAATTCTGCAGCCCAGAGGCCAGAATGCTGAACCAGAAAGAGCAGGAACATGACACTGGGTCTCCCATATGCCAAGCGAGTGACTTGGCTATCTACTGGTTTATTGCGGTAATAAGAAAAAAATAAACCCTTTATGGATCCTGTGTCTTTCAAGCAGAATGGAAAAAACTGGAAATCTCACAACATCTTGTGCAACAGGAGAACCATTTCCTACCCACTGTTACAGGGAGGGTAGATCTGCAGCATTTATCACCTCTTGTCGCCAAAGTCAGAATCTGGCCTGCTGCCTTCCACCCTAATTCAGAATGCACTTTCATCTCTAGTATAAACACCGAGAAATATCAAAAGCCCTGTTGACAGTACTGCTCTCATTTTCTGCTTTAAGAAGTTGCCAAAATGTACAAAATTAAACTCTCCGAGTCACAGTAGGCTGTTTTGTCAGTTTATCCAATCGGTAACATAATACTATCGTAACCCCTATCATTCTCGCTCTTTTCTTTTTTTCTTCCCCCACCCCCTTCTTTCTTTCTTTCTTAAACAAGAAATTCCCCTGGAAGGGAATACAGTTCCTCCAAAAATTAACTCACAGCATCAAATTTCAAACCTGCAAATATAAATCAAGTATCGTTCTGTTGACAACGAGGAATATTACTTTGCACGACAAATATTGCTGAAGCGTTGTCCAGGCCATGGTGGGTAGACTATGGATATTACCGTGATAAAGGAGCTTTTCAGGGAATTTTCCTGAAACTGCAGGAGTCAAAAAGAGGCACGCTTCGCTGTCTCTTACCTACTGCCTCAAAGAGTAGAGGTTCCTTTCAAAGCTAATGGGAAATTCTGGGCCTCAAAAAATATAGACTTAGGTCCTTTCTTATTTCATTAATGAAAACAAGAGCAAAATAAGTAGCACCATTTAACAAACAGCAATTCTGTGGAAAACTTCTAGGAAAACAGGAGCAATGCCAAATGTTTCTCTAGCACCAGAGTTCCTAAGCAGGGAAATACATCCCCACAGTAAGGCATGCATGACATTTGCAAATGACCTTCACTTGAAATCAAAGTGTAACATACATTACCTCAGTACATAATTCATTCTTAATCTATTAATGATGTGACTCATTAACATATTAGTAGCAGTAGCGTTGTTAATACGAGTAATATTGCTACTAATGTCATTGTAGTGCTAACAGGTTTCAACACGTTAGTTCTTCTACAGGCCTATAACTAAAGGATTTGTGACCCAGCATCACAGAGGTGGTGAGACGAGAAGTTTGATGGCCCTACCAGTTACTTCATGGGATGTGTACTATTATCTCTTGTTATCTCCCTGAGGAATCACAGAAGATCTAAATGTGCAATCATAAGGATTGTTCAGGTGTAAGAACCCTGATGGTATCTTTGCTGGACAGGGGATGAAACCCTAAGGAATTAGGCTTTTTCATATTCCTTAAATGTTTCTATTAGTACTCAATCAGACGTGAAATGCCTTGTAGGACCTACTGAGCTCTTGTAGAAATTTCTGCTTCTCCAGGTTGCAAGAATGCTCTCACCTCAGGGAAAGATTTTGTGAAGTTGTTTTGCAGAACTTGTCAAGAACTACTGGGGAGGAATACCGCACAGCCTAAGAAAAGCTGTGGAACATCTTGTTTTCTACCCTTGATTTCCCTGCTTGGACATCTCACCTGAAAGGACTTGAGGAACCAATCTGTTAGTTTGGGATTTCCAGAAGCACAGTTCCCCTGCTGTTGAGGGAAGGTCCCCACATGGCTGAGCCCAACTCTAAGGCTCAGCCAGCAAACACACAGCCCAACAAAAGCGTGCTGACCTACAGCCCAGCTCTTCCAGAGAAGTGTCAGATTTGCAGTGGTTGTATTCTGCAAAGGGAAGATGCTTGCACAGGACAGTTAGAAGTTATTGCGTGATTTCTGATCGTATAGCACAGATCTGACTTATCATAAGTGCAAACACTGCTCACAAGGTTTGGGGTGAAATCCAGGTTCAGGTTTCAAGTATCCTGAAAAATCTGCTGCTTTAAGAATCCAGATTTGGGATCAGGCTCTTCCTTGGTTCTAGAAAACTGACTATGAAAAGAATACTGGACACTATCCCTGGCTTCACGCACAAATTCTGCAAGCACAGGGCTGCCTCTGCACCTCCATGGTCACAGCGCAGAGGAAAACAAGCCATTGTGTGATATCTTGCCATATATCCCTGAATCTGTGGGATCCAGAATCCACACCGCAATGGAAAATAAGACTGGGCAGGCTGGGAGCCACAGCTGGGGTGGAAAATAGCCACAGTAGGATTATATAAGAACAACAAAAAGCAAGACTATAATTACCTTCCTGCTCACCCTCACCATGCTGCAATGAAGTCTCTGCCATTAACATCTCATCTACATACAAAGGTAGTGCATCTTTGAGTATATTAGAATAGTGAAAGCACTACAGCTCTTGCCAGAAAGAAAAGTTGTGTGGTATAAGTCACTTTGACACCAAATAACTGCATCCACATGAGGTTTTGTCCCACTATAACCAGTGGTAAAAAAATTAATACAGAATTATTTCCTAAAAAAAAAAATTGTATCAAGGCAATTTTTCATAGAAGCCAGGCCTAAAAATGGTTCTTAGAGTACCTGCCAGGAATATTGCCTAATATTCCAACTCCTCCACAAGTCTCATGGTACCCAGTACAGCTTTTAAAACCCCTGTCCTTGCAATGGCACCAGCTAGCCTTGGGGGCTGCCCAGAGATGCTCAAAAATAGCCACGCTGAAGGTGCAAAACCAGGGGACCAATGCGGGCTCCAAATCCAGAATTTCAAAAGAAGGAAAACACCATAATCATACCCTATTCGCCACTCAGGTGGGCAGCTAAAGGACACCCATCCAGGCTGACAATGACGACACTGCACTAGTGCTGCCTCAAGGGAGCTCTCTGGCCCCTAGAGCAGCCGGAGGCAGGTCTCCAGCCCCACAGCCAAGGCTCCTGCAGCCTTGCTGGAGATGGCTGGGGCCATCTGAGGAGTTGTCAATGTTTACCTTCACAACTGGTTTATCTGGCTCCCACCTGCTGGCTTTTCAGAGCCCCCAAACTGTTATTATCAAGAAAATTGTATTAACTACTACCTGCCCAAGTGAGTAAGTAGACAGGCTCACCCACTGGGAATGGGAAAACAAATTCTCAAAGGCAGATCTCTCCTCCTCCCTTTCCTCAGGCTTACCTTTATTTTTAAAGACAGAATCAAAACCATGCCAGGCAGGTGGGAGGGACAAGGCTCCAGAATCCTCCTTGCCTGTTTTGAGCCTCTTTCATAGCTTTGTCCAGATCACCCAGATAATGGGCAGAAATCTGCTAACTGTGCACTTGCTGGAGTAACCTTTGCAACCTCACCATAGCTGTCTGCCTTCCTCCTCCAAGATAAACACCCCCCTGCACTCTCCACTGGGGTGAAAGATAGCAAGTGGGTTCCCTCCTCCTCACCATCCCAAAAAGAGGAAAAGCTCCCTGACGCCTCTCTCCCCCTGTACTGCTGACTCTTGATAACCTGTCCTGTGCAAAGAATATATGACAGGCCTATGTCTCAGCAGGGGAAATACACTGCTTGGATCACACAGTGACTCCAACAACTTTTTTGTGAGATCTGCAGAGGTGTGAATTTTACCTTTGCAGCGCTTTTGTGAAGCCTCCACTGCCGAATCTTACTCCTCTCTAGAGGTGAGGACAGTCTTCCCAGTGCTTCTGTGAACATGGGCTTTTATATTCAGGCTGCTTTTATGGAGGCTTCTGAGAGGAGAGCTCCTAAATTGAAACCACATTCCCCAGCCGAAGCCAAAGCCCTGACTACTCCCCAAGTCTTTCCAGTGCTGATCGCTTCCCGGAGAGAGCACGAAACAGAGGGGCTTACAGCTCCCGGGAATCTCCCAGCATGGAAACAGTACTTAACTAACAGCTTACAAAGCTCCACCAGAGTTCTGGGATGCTCTTTTGTCTTTCCAGGATCTTCGTGGGTGCAAAGCGGTCTGAACAGCTCTTTGTGCCGGTAGCTGCTACAAGAGAAACACCTTTCCTCTTTTTTTTGCAAAAGAGAAGCTGTTGGGACGTGCTCACCACCTCGCTCTCTTCTGATAACCCTTTCGGCATCCTTCCGTTTTCTGGTTATTCATTTGTTACCCCTGAAATCTGATTCCTGATCTCAGCCCTCTCTTATCAGCCCCTTTCTCTGAGGAGTTCCAAAGCATTGGGTTAGTTTTAGTCTTTGCACTCTTTCTCTGTCCCCGAGGCCTCGTTTTGCTGGGGGAGGAGGTGAGTGATAGGACTGATGTTTGTAGGGGGAAGGGGCTGCCATCCATTAACTCGCTGTTATCTATCTATTCATCTGCCTGGCAAAACAAAGGTATGATTGTTGCTCCAGCTCACAGACCTGCACTGGCTTCACTCCAGCTACTGTGGGTCATAGGAGCAGAGGAGACATGGAGGCATGGCCCAAGCACAGCCCAGCAACCAGAATGTGAGGCCTCCTATATGGGCTTTATGCTGAGGTCCCTGCAACCATGTCCTTGCCATCAGCTGGTACCCAAGCTGCGCTGCAGAAGCTAGCAAGTGAGCCCATCCTGGACATAGGCTTCCTCCATTTGGGTGTTATGAACCTGCCCATAAAACACAGGATGATTCTGCACCACCCCGGCATCTGGCAAACCCGTTTTGGGCTGTGCTCTTATTTAAGCAATTATATAGGATATAGGGTGCTAGAACACAAGTTCCCTTATCTCTGTTTCCCACATTACACCCTTTCCTAAGGCAAATAGATGCAACCCCATTGAAGCCGAGGCACTGATTGACACTAGCTGAAGATCTGGCCCCGATTCTGCTGTGCTTTGCCTCTGGGTAGTCATTTACACCTGTTCAGAGTGCAAAAGGCAAAAGGCAACCAGCAGCAACCGCTGGAGCTGCGAAGCACTGAAGTCCCATCCCATTGCCTTTGGAGCCCTACAGGCCATGCACAGATCAGTGGCACAGGGCCCAGTTCCCCTTGCATCTAAGTTGGTTTTGGCGTTGCACATAGGCATCCTCTCTTCGGCTTCTAGTAAACCTTGAGCTCGCTGCCAAGTGTCATGAAAGAAAAAGTTGTGACCCAGTTCCTGGAGGGTGACTTAGTGTAAATAACTTTCAGTGGCATGATGACACCCTCATGAAATCTAGCAGTGCACTTGTCAGTCCATGAAACATGGAACCAACAACCAGTCTTGATCCAACGTTACATGGTGAGTATCTTTTCCTTTCCTTGCACACGCAAAATCCCTGGCAATTTCCAGAAGACCTGAGGTTGTGCAAACCAAACAGGGCTTGGCTTATTTTCGGAATCATCAAAATAGTGCCAGTTTGCATGGACAACAACAGCTTTTGAGCAAAGCTTGCCCATACTGAAAAAAAAATCTTTATGCCTGAATTAGAACCCAGTTGACTGCAGCTAGCTGGCTCTCCTGGATTGTCTCTTCAGCCAGCTTTAACCTTGTGGCCAAAGAGTCTTCCAGGGACTAGGCAGACCGCTCTCCATTTGCTGCTTGCAATACACCTGCAGGAATTGAGGCTGCACTTATCTTTGTCATTTTACTGCTCTCAGTGACACCCTGTCTAGCTTGGCACTATTTGGTGGCCTCAGAAGAGCCTGTTCAAACAATGGTAAAGCTGGACAGCCACCAACTCACATCATAGAATAGAACACAATAGAATCGTTTAGGTTGGAAAAGACCTTTAAGATCATCAAGTCCAACCATTAACAACTCCGCAACCTCCATTTTTCTTGGAGACTTCCAGGCATGACAGTCACTCTGGGTTTTTTTTCCATTGCCATCCAAAATCCAGTGAAATTACTGGAAGGCCTCCGGAACTGATTTCAAACAAAATGGATCCAACATTTAGATCTAAGGCACCATGTTTAGATCTGTGGGTTGCTTTGGGCTTCTAATTTCCATGGGGATTTGCATAATAAAATACAGTCATAGGCTGGGCAAGTACATTGAGCAGTGGCCGTGAGCCAGGAGTTAATGAGCTCCCTTGCAGACTGTTTAGGTCTGGACAAGTCACTTGACCTTCCAAAGTCACATCATCCCCATCTGTGAAATGGGGATAGTAATACTTGCCTCACAGGGGTGTTGTGAGGATTAATTAGTTGCTGCTTGTACATTGCTTTGATGATGTTAAGAATTACATGCCTGCTAAGTATTGTTATTGTATCATGGCTGGGAAGATACTGCAGTTAGGGCTAAATCCTGCCCTTGGAAAAAGATGCCTCTTTCCCCACGTCTTGTAAAATCAGCTGCTAGGCTTGCGCAAGTAGCATTTATATAACGTTGGTACCAAACATCAATATGCACCTTGTACCTTTGAGTTGCCAAATCCCCAGAACAGCAGCCTGTTGGGAGTCACGTGATGCACCATCCCCGGCACAAAGAGCTTTGGGCAGGAGCCCAACTGCAAACTCTTTCTCTCTCTTCCCCCACAAATTGAAATTAGTAAATGTTTCCATCAGGCATTTCAGCAGTGACCTCAGGTCTAGAGCTCGGTGTGCCGTACAAAGCCCGTGGGCACACCAGCCCAGGCAACACATGCTACACGCTGCTGAGAGGACAGCCTGCATGGGATGGGGTGCCTGGGACAGCCGAGCACACTCCTGCAGACGGACAAGCCACGAGGGCTGCAGTGAGCCAGGACAGCTGCAGGAAGACATGGATACATGCATGAGCACAGGCGGAAAAGGTAAGCTCCCCTCGCCTAAACCCTAGCCCTTAGGTGGGCGCTTCCTCTCCCATACGCTCCCCTGAGAGCAAAGCCCTTTCGCCTCCTCGGCATTTGGGCCTAGATAATACAAAATAGCGCACAAAGGAAAGAATTCCACCAACTGCAATGGGCTACAGCTCAAGATCCTTAATAGGCTCAAACCACAGTATCCAGCCTACTCAAGGAACACATAGGAGTTACGCATCCAAATTTCAGTGACATTTAGTGGAAGTTGGCCAAATGGCTCCCTTTGATTCCTTTGAAATTTGAGCCATAACTGTCATTGTATCTTAGACGTGTGAACTGCTCTGAGAAGTCTCCCATATAGATTAGACTGCGATCAAAGAGTTCCACTAAACTGAATTTTATGAAGACAGAGGGTTGAGGTGAGGCTGATCGCAGCAATATTATCTGAAAAAAAAAAAACCCAAACCTGGCAAGTTTGAAAGGGTTAAAGAAAAAAATTGTTTGGGTAGACGGTGTGCATTAACTATCATTTTCAGTCAGCATGCAATGACTAGTTAGTGGGGCTTATCATCCCCAGCTATGTGAGGAATTACAATAAATGCCTGAAATGCAAGCAGGTTTCCGGCTTAGGTAGGTAAATAATGGAAGTCACTATTTTTGTCTGAGTTGCAAGAATTCCCCGCGCACACGGGCTCCCCACCCCCCCCCACGTAACACAGCTAACTCTACTCCCTGCTGGTTGGCAAAATGAAGTCCTTTCATGCATCCTTGGGACTTTTGCTTTGTCTGCAAGAAGTAGCCGACTCATTATTTCCTTTCTGGTGGAAAGCAAGAGGTTACATTTTCTGCATTCATTCATTTTAAATACTTCCAGAATGTAATGACCTAAGGATGAGTAGAAGGAGATATGAGCCGCTCTGAGACAGGGACTGCATGATTTGTAGGGAAAAAGTAACAAAAGAAACAACCAGAGTGTAATTCGGGTGCTGTCAAAGGCTGGTAGTGATCCTCCTGTTGCCTTCAGTGACATGAGGTTTCCCCTCTGCACCATCCCGTGCAGAAATTACTCTCAAACTATTCAGTGATGCAGCTGCTATTCGAACAGCCACTGGAGAAAAACTCTGGCTGCCTCTGCAGTGTAGAAACAGGGTAAATTTTGGATAGTGCTTAGTAGTAAATAGGGAATAAAGTCATAACAGTCAGGGAGTTTATTCTCATTTTGCCCAAGGCCCTTTTCCCTGCCCTGGCATCCCCAGGCACATGTCTGACCTGGCCTCTCTCGGAGGCCCCTTTGAGGTTTGTGCAACGCAGTCTTCATGTGCCGGCTGAAGAAAACACCAGGCTCCCGCCATGGGAGGGGAATCGAGGTGGGATCCTGAGCCTTGTGAACTCCCATGTTGATTTGGCCAGGCTCCAGGTAAGCCCATGAAAGTCTCAGCCCTTTCTTGCAGGTGAAAGCACAAATTGTTTGTGAACCACTACTGGGGGAAGCCCGGCAGGGGCATGGAGATGATGGTGCCAGGGAAGGGTTAACCAGCACCATGGCTGGAAGAGCATCCTCCCTCGCTGCTTCACACATGCCGTATTTCTTAGCAAAGTGAACATATTAACACTGGCATGCTCCCACACACTGCCTTGGCTCTCCTCCAGGAAATCATAACCCAGCTATTTGGCACACAAGGCCGCAATTTTATTTACACAATCAACTTCTTGATAAACATAAAACTTACAAAATATACCACGCCCTTAAAATAAAAAAGGAAAAAAGTTTGGGGGGAGAACTGCAGTAACCTGACCTTCTTGGCCAGAAGGACCAACCCACTTTGATTTGATACCCCCATCCCCAAAGAAATCACCTGTGGATAGATGAGTGTTTGCCCTGGATTTAAGGCAGGGTCCTGCTCACAGGGGACATGGGGGGAACTCCGTGGGGCTGGGATTTGACCTGACTCAGGCAGGTTTTCTCCTGGGCACCAGCGAGTGCACGCAGGGCTGCCAGCAACCGCTGTACCTATGGCCTTCATGCCCCACATCCTCACCTCCTTGCCAGTGCCACCACTGCTCCTGTCTAGCGCAGCTGATCCCTCAGGGGGGGACAAGAACCCCGCTCTTCTGGGAACCCCAAAACAGTGGGAGCCCGACTCCTTTACTGCTTTTATCCCCTTCTTGACATGAATCTTGGCAGAGGAGTCTCTGTGTCTCTATGAACATTATAATTTTCAGCTCTATGTCCCTTAGTCAATCTAACCAACTGCAAGTGAAAGTTCTAGGTTTTCTTTTGGGAGGAAAACATTGCCAATTTCTTCCGGCAAGTGGATTTTCTGAAGACATACTCTACTTTGCCAGAGCACCAGTCAATTCAGCCAGCAAGCAGGGAAACGGGGAAGCCAGAAAGCCTAAACCTTCAGCAGCCCCCAGGGCACCCGCTGCCTTGGGTGAAATTCTGCCTAAACATCAACTAAAACTGCATCAGCCTGGCAATGAACTGAGGGGCACACACATGCATGCTGCTTATATCTGGGGTCACCTGAACTCAGCTCCACCACCTTCTCCTTCACCTTTTGAGCTCACATTTCTCCATGGACCCTTCAAAGCAATTACCTTGCTTGGCTACTGGACAAAAGGCTCACAACCTCACTCCATCGACTCTGTAGGTACTGGAGACGACGGTGCCGTGTGGTGCAAGCTCTCCAAGAGCCGGGGCTAATGGTCGTTCTGCTAAGCTTCAAGCTGGACACATGAAGACAAGGAGATGCTTAAATATAGCCTAAATTTCATTCGAGAGAAACTGCATGAGAAAAAATAATGGGCCAAGGGCATTAAACTGATTTATAGTGGCTGAGGATCTGGACATAACTGCTTTATTCCTTGCAGATAAAAAGACCTGCCTGAGGCTTATAAGCTTTTGCTAGTTTGGGAAACAAAGATTGATTCTTTTTTTTTTTTTATTATTTTTCCCACAAATAGGAAGAACCACCTTCAAATACCTGAAACACACTGCAATCATTTAGACAGATAAACATCTTGATTCCTAGAGATAACAGGAGCTGAATGGTTGGCCTCAAAACCAAGCATTCGTGACAATTCGTGAAACAAGAACATTATTACTCTCCATTTCCACAACAATTTACATACAACTGCAAAGAAAACCCTTCTCCCTTTGCAGCTGGAAAATGTACTGTAAACACGCTACCCAAAGCCTTGCCATAGTTCCTGAACACCCAGAGGTGGGTGAGTGAGCCAGTCCCCTGGGTCATTCTCCTGGGTGCAGCTCAGGGTCTGCGTCAGAGCCTGAGACACTGGTTCCTTTGGTTGAATACCTGACTGTCCTTGGTATGAACATCTGAGATGTGAAAGAAGGCCCCCTCCCAGGAAAGGACAGTAACACTGGACATTAGAGCCAAGGGCAAGGGAAGAAAGTCTATAGGACTGGGTAGTCTTGTATCATGGCAAAAAGCGCTTCCTTGGAAGGAGAGCAGGGAGTTTCCAAAATAATCTAGTTGTTGTCTGCCAGACATTTTGTTTCTCTTCACAGGCTGGGAGAGGAGAACATGGGTCCACCTAAGCAGATTGCAACTGTGATGGAAATTTCCCAGGCTATCCATTACAAAACACCTACCATGCATTCACTCCTCTTTTTTCCTCTCCAAAAAGTAGCAGCTGAAATGAGAGCCACCGAGATCTGTCAAGAGGAGCTCTTGCCCTTTGGGGACTAAACCTTGGCTCGTGTGGTCAGGTCACAGAGGGATTCTGGAGACACTTGAGGCGGCTACTCCAGCCAAAGAGCTTGTGGGTGCCCTCTTATTTTTGCAGTACCCATCCCATAAGAGTCTTGCACCAACCACTCTAACAAAACATTTGCAAAGAGTAATTTAGAATTATCTGCTACATATTTAGCTGCACATGAGCAAAAGGCTTTCCTTGTATTGTGATTAATTTCAAGCACCAGGTGTTGCTCGATTTCTCCAGAATGGCCAACTCCCACAATTTGTTAGTGAGTAGTACTACTTATAGTGACTGTCCACTAAAATAATTTTCACATCTAAGAACCTCATCTCTGATTTAAAGTTAGTTTTTATCCTCTGTGAATGCAAGGACCTGAGTGCCTCTGATGCAAAAACCAGAAGGCAACTTTCGCCCAGCTCTACATACTAAAATCCCAGGATTTCTAAAGCCAATCTCAAGATTGCACATTTTTGGATGCTAACATGACTACTGTCATATAAAAAAGAAACAGTTCTCAGTATACATGCAGTTCATATAAGAAGTGCTATAAACTGACAAACCAACTGAACTGGTTTGCTGAAAGTACATTCTACAAAGAGCTTCCCTAGCCCATCTATTAATCTTACATAGCACACATTACCTCCAAAAAATAAATGTCTTGGCAGGAATGACACTTAGATACCAAGTATTTCCAGTTGCATGTAACCACTTAACACATTGCTGTCCCTGCCCTTTTGGACCAGGCACGTAGAAGTGTGCTCCATCCATAGAGACAACAGCTCACGGTCTATGCTGTTGGCTTTGTGCAGACTCCCATGTAGCTGCAGCAGCATCAGCAGCTTTTCTATGAGGCAAAGGTGGGCTGAGGAGAGCCTACAGCTATCAGTCAAACCACCTCATCTAATATAATCCATCCCAGAAGGATTATACCGCCAGCCAACAGCCTAGAGCAGCTCCTTCACCACAGCTCTTTCTGTTGCTAAACATAGGGAGACGACACCGGCAGGATCAAAAGCAGTGAGTACTCAGAGCTTCCTTGAGACTCCCATGTCCTGGCCACCATTTGCAAAGTTAACAGGCTTTGCAAAACTGAGCAGCCATTGGGAGAATATAATTTGGACTGGTGACCACTGCCTCTGCAGGGTAATGCTGGGATAAGGATAAAATACAAGTGATCATCTTGCCACCCGACCTTCACAACCTCACTACTCACTTTGTCTTTGCCTCCCTCTCCTGCATTTCTGCCCTCTAAGGCCAAGAAACAAAGACCAGGGAGAGTCAGGGCCCAAACTAGGAGCATCACAGTTCTGCAAGAAAGGACAGGGACCTTCAAGTTGAGGGACATTTCCAACAGAAGCACCGATGATTTCTCAGAAATGGGCCCCAAATAAGCCTCATTACACCTATTTCAGAGCCACAGGAGGGCAAGAGCGGAGGAGGACTTCAAGGGTGCTTTCAAATTAACTGAATCAGAGGTTTACCCAACCCCGCTCTTTCAGAAGTTTCTGAATAACGCACCAGCTTGAACCACTGGAAAGAAACAAATAAATGAGCTGGCAACTTTCACAGGGAGGAGCCTTGAAGCCCAGTTCCCAAGACCACGCCAACCAGCTCCGTGTGACAGCATACAGGAATGAAAATAGGTAGGTAACATTAACAGAAATACACTGAAACTTAATAACAGCAGCTTGTCAGGACATGCACCAAAGAGAAATGGCTCATAATAGCTACAGCCTGTATTATGAATGTTTCATAGCCATCTGGCTAACAGAGCTGTCTGAACTCAACTGGTGTTTTGTGTGTGCTGTGGTAACCCGCGGTGCATGCTCTGGAAGGAGACTGTCAAGCTGAAGTCCTAACATCTGTAGTAAAAAGAGACACCGTTTCTCTTGTCAGATGAAAATGCCTTAGAATAACAACACAGCAATGAACAGAGCCCCTCATGAGCTAAGGCTCTGTCCTCCTATGGTATAGATCAGCAAGGTTCGCTCAGGACAAATAGAGTTATCCCAGTTTACACCAGCTGTAAGATCCAGACCCACTGTATTAACCTCTTCTCAGTTTGGTCATAACTTTTGTGTGCCTATCAGTAGTTTAAAGCAAAGGCACAATTTAAAAGAAAAAGTAATCCCCCTGCCTTTCCTCTCCTGATCTGATTCACATACAAAATGGGCTTATGAACTCAAAAATTATGGGAGGGATTTGGGGAGGAGAAAAAGGAGACACAAGAGCCCTTTTATTTTGCGTCTTATTCACAATGAAAATTGGCACAGAAGCCAACCACATACATTAACATAGTTTGGGCAAGTTTAACTCTCATGAATACATTTCTGTGGAAAAACTATGTGACTATGGAAAAATCCCCTCTTTTTTGCCATTTGAAAAGATAACAGGCTTCTATGTGGAACATACCCAGAACCTGCCTGATTCAGAGACATGGAAATACAAAGATGAATAAGGCTGAGTTTCCCATGCTAGGGGCCCATGGAAACTGAGAGGGGAGGAAGAAGTAAGGAGGCCCATTGACTCGGGAGAAGGACTTTCATCCTGCAGGTAAAGGAAGTATTTGAAGGCACTAGTAACATTGCAGGCCTGTTCCAGAGCCCATTTAAGTCACTGGCAAACATCTCATAGACTTCACTGGGATGTGGGTCAGGGCTAAACAGTTTTAAAATATAATTCAAGGCTATTTCTACATCACTGTGTAATGAGTGGGATTCAAAACAGTTCAAGTGTGCCCAGCCCTGTGACTTACCTGCTTTCTGTCCACATTTCTGGCTGCTAGCCTGGCTGCTGCTTGGGCTCAAAGTCTCGGTATTGCATGGAGGAAGAGCTGAGCTCAGGACTTTTGTGGAGGACCGTCTTGGACTGAACTGCACACTAGACGGCACCCACATCTAAGTCAGGCAACCTGGAGGAAGGAAAGCATTGGTGAAATGTATTGGGGCATCAGCTGCGCTCCTCTCCTCCCCTCCTGTATCTCCATTGCCCCTCTCCAAACTCAGGCTGAGGAGGGCTCTCACTGTGAGCTGGAGGGTTTGCAAAAAGCAGCAGGCGTATCTGCTGGATAACGCAGGCATTCCTTTGACTGATGATAGAAGTGCACCTGGCATCCAAAATCTGGAATTTAAAGCTAGCCCAGCCACAGCAGCTTGCGCTTGGATCTTCTGAACCAACTGCAGTCCAGATGCAACTTTAAGTGTCCTGCAGAATTTCACGGTTACACAAAAATAGTGACCCTGCCTCATACATCCCTAATTGCAACCTACAAGCTATTTCCATTTCCATAAAAAAACCTTCACCTTTGCTCACTGACATTGTACAGTGCTTGCCCTGCTACAGGATTTATGGCAGAGAATAGTAACCACAGAATGACTATTTTCTTTTGAATGAACCAGTTTGCTTTATTATTAGCCTATCTGATACAATAGTTTGCATTACAAGTCCTTCATCAGATCACTTCAGAAGCACGTCATTGCACTAGGCCTTTAATATCTTGCTAATTAGTTTCATAAATTACTAATTGAACTCTTTAAATGACTCACATTGGTATGGTGAGTCTCACCATACAGAAAACTCAGTGATCTCAGAAGAGGATACAGCATAGAATCATCCTCTCGTGCTAGGTAACACAAAACTAAACAGTGGGGTAGGAGCAGGACAGGGAATTTTCCTCAACGATTAGCAGTTCAGAGCTCTTATCGCAGCAATGCATCTAAGTACTGCATATTTTGCACCTGCCTAAACATGGAGTTTCCACTGATGTCAATGTGTGGAAGAAGCGAGGTGTAGAGATCCACACATCGAGCGCAAAGGACCTGCAGAGCAGATCAAAAGGGAATGTTCTCTCTCTGGGACAAGTCCATCCATACTGCTAGCTCTGTTGCTTTAATGACACTTAATGCACATCACCACTGATGTCTTTAATAAATTTGCCTCCACTGGAGAGATGGTGTTTGGCAGGGATCAGAGAACTGGATTTTTCACAAATTGTCCAATGCAGACCACTTCCAGCCATACCAAGAGGCAGTCTTTGCCTTTTCCAACACAACTATCCCCAAACACAACCTAGAAACAACATCACCTGGCACTAACTTGGCAGTTGGCAAAAGGTAACAGTATTTCAGGACCAGTTCTCCAAATGCACAATTCTGTTACTTACTGGGCTAGGCTGGAGAGAGGTCAGCAGGGCTTCAAGCAGGTTTGTCTGACTGACCCTTCACTCACTGACCTGCTGGTTTTTCCCTAGGAGCTTGCCTTGCAGCAAAGGATGGGTTTTTTTCTCACCTAACTCCCAACAATATCAATATCTACATCTGCTCAGCCACATTCACCTCCCACCAGAGTTAATGGAGTGAATAGGCACTTCTGAGGAGTAAATCACCTGGCCCACAGCAGATGCCTCCCTTAGGATGAGATCAGTATCGTGCCCTGACAGCTGCAAAGACCATTTAGCTCTAGATCGGCTGTACGTGTCCGCATACAGCCAGAGGGATCCCAACCCAAGTGAGGGGTCAGATGCTGAGCTGCTGCAACAAATTAAAAGCACGGTTGTTTTACACACATAACTTGCCTTGTGTGCAGCCTTTGGTCCTTGCCTACCTCTTTTGCCTTGTTCTAAGCTGCCTTTTACAACTGACCCTAGCACAGGGAACCCGCTGCTGTTCCTACACCTCCGATAAGCAACAAGAACATGAAGACCGCCACGTGTGCACAGGCAGTGCTGCTATTGCACAAAGGCTTGAAGCAGAACTGGTTAGCCAAGTTCTTACATGTAGACATAAAGCCCCAACAGGGACCTTTACAAACATCTCTGCTGGTCTCCCGCATTACCAGTCAGTGTTTCACCCAGCAGATTTTAGAAAGCTACATGGTTCCCTGGTGTAATTGCAGGTATATTCCCATTGGATTTGGCACCACTGGTTAAGCAAACATCATGTATTAGCTCCTAAGAGAAAATTGTTATTTATTTTACCCACACAAGGTCTATCTTGTAGTAGCCATCAACTTTCCATGGAAAGATCACGCACTACTACTATACATCAGTCATTAGAGGCAGCTTCTAAACTTTAATATCTCCAAAGGAACAATAATTGCGACCCTTTCAATATTTTATATATGCAGACAAGCAGAATGAACTCACTGGAATCAGCAGGCGGTGTATGTTCAGCTGCTCAGAGCAATATTCCTTTTGCCTATACCCAGCAAGGGCAGCTGACATCAGAGAAGCAATCCCTGTGAATGTACCATTCAGCGGATAGGAGAGCCCAGAGTTTGTATGGTAGACATCAAAGTGTTTTGTAGCATGCAGATGTTTTCCATGCAGAGACTGAGAAAAGTGATGGACAAGATTTTGCAAATCTTGTGCTGTGTTTTTTTCTTCATTTTCTCCCTCACATACCCCCATTTCTTTGCTTTTTCTTATATGGAAGAATGATACCATTAAAAATGATGGGTTATATCCTTAGCCGATATAATTTGGTGTGACTCCACTGACTTCACAGAGCTATGCCTGTTTACACAAGTTGCAAATTTCTCCCATCAATTTAAATCTAGACAGATTTACATCATGGGGAATAGTGCTACATTTTTTTTTCCATAGCTAATAAGCTTCTCAAAAAAGAAGAAAAAAAAAAAAGACCCTTGACAACTTTTAAACTTGCATTTTGGAGATAAAGATTTCAGAGAAAGCCTTCTCCCACCCTATCTCATGTTTATTAGAGGGTCCTCCCAGTGCCATGTGAGCCAGAGCTGAGCTGAGCTGCTGAGGGTAGCGCCCATGGATGAACCCATGGCTGGATCCGCTTGCTCTGTTCCCTTTCCATCTCCCCGAGTAACGGTGTGATTACAACCCATCCCAGATGTTCCTGAGTCCTGTTGAGGACAGAGCCCTCTTCACTACCACACAGGCTCACACACAGGATGTAGGTAAAAATTCCCGCTCTGATAGAGGGCAGCAAGCTCAATGCACAGCTCTCTCTGCCCAGGTGACTTCCTTAACCAGCAAGCTAATAGCTATTTTTAAAAAGTTCTCCTTCCCTTTCATTTTCATGTCATGAAACATTTCAAGAGGCCTTGTTTTCATCTTCCTATGGAATAAAAACACATTTCAAAACCTCACCGTTTTCCATTAAATTAAATTCTTGTGTTCCCACTTGCCCTAACCAGAAGCACTGTACCACCATGTCTGCAAAACATTGTATTGTGCTATGATCTTGTGCCATTCTGCAGAGAAACACAATGAGGTTTCACATGACATTACCAACTGACCTCATGAAAAACTTCCCTCCCGTAAATAAGTGCCGTTCTATACATACAGGACACGTGAAGACAGACGCTTCCTATTAGGAAGCGGTTTGCTGAGCAGGCTGGAGAGCTTAAACACTTCTGAAAACTCAACAGCAGCAACTCTTCTGCAGGATAACATGCTGACTGAGCCTGATTTGGGGATACACTGAATTATCCTGAAGAGATGGGTGACTTAAGTGCCAAATTCCTTACTACATTTGCTGATTTAATTTGACCATTGAAGTTCTCCAGGCTTTTTTGGAAACCCCAGTTGCGATTTCAGGAACCAGTATGTCCAAGGCAATCCCACAGGTTGAACACTGTCATTAAAAGCATGACTTGTTCCTGCTTGAGGCAAATGATGGCATCCCTGCAGGAGCAGGAGTGAATTAAGTGGCTGTATCATCCAACTCAGCAGTGGCTCTGTAGTGTGAAGCAAGACCCAAGACCACTGGAGATCTCTGAGGCCATGGTAGAAGTCTTACATTTCTTCCAATAAAAGCTGAGCTTGATACTGCCTAGTGACCTGCAAGACATGTTGGGGTTAAATCTCCTGGATGAATCAAGGAAAGAGTAATCAAGATGATCAGGAGCTGGAGCTCATGATTACCAAGGAAAGGCTGACAGAATTAGATTCATTCAGCCTCTAGAAGAGAAGACGAAGGGTAGACCTTGTTCCTGCCCCAGCTACCTCAGAGACAGGAACAAGAAGACAGAGCCAGGCTCTTCTTGAAGGCACACAGCTCTGCCGGTCATTGACTGACAACTCGCATCTCCTAGAAAGCAGCCCAGTAAAGCTCTCCTGCAACCCACCTTCTCCAGCGTTATGTGTATGTGCCACTCTGTATGTTGCTTTCCATATGATCTCCTGCTCTGAGATCAACATTTCCATCCTGTTCCTCTTTCCCTAAGACTGATAACTTGCTAGAGGTTAAGCTGCCTCTCAAACAGACCCCATCCCACTTAGCCTGTATCCCGGGATTTTCTTTCATGAAAAAGGCCCTGTAAAGGCTGTGGACCCTGTGCTATGATTTACACTTTTTCATCTCCTGTAGAAAGCCTGCTGTGTATGTGATGATACCATTCAGCTCCGTTTACCTGAGAACTTAAAAAAATACCATCGGAGGTTGTTTTTTCCATACGGGTAAATAGTAGGGGTGGGAGTATTCCTTATGGGAAACCTGGAACAGTCGCACTCTGTCGGCCTGACATTTCCTGCTGTAATTGAAACTTTTGATGTTAAAAATTCCATTTACACAGTGTCTCTCTAAGCCAGGCAGGGAGAAGGGCAGAGGTGGGCGCAGCATTAGCACACAGTTTCCCCAACTCCCCCACTGCATCCAGTTAAACTATAGCAGGTGAGATGCGTAGATGTAAGGGAAGGAATATGAGGAAGGAAATACCAGCTGAGTTAGGTAATTTGGGTCAGAGGAAGCCAGGCGTAGTTACAGAGGCAGGTACAGATTAAATCAACTCAAGGCTCTGGGTCTCCGTATCTGCCCATACCCCTGCCCAGGAGGGCAGGGAGAGGTGCACCCACACGGTCCTGCACTCACAGGGGATGTGTAGCTTGGACATCTGGGCTCTGCCTTCAGAGGACAGAAAAACAGCTCCCTCAGAATTTACAGGCACCAATGGGGAGAAATAACTTTGCCCTCTTGCAAGTTGAAGGATGTATAGCTGAGTGTCTAAAAATCCCAGCCAGTGCTGTACAACCTAATCCTCAATGAAATCAGCCAAACAGCCAAATTCTAACCCAAATCCCAGCCAGCCTCAGGCAGAAATCCAGGCAGAGGAGCCCACCGCTGCCAAACATAATTTTATCCCAGCACCAATTCCAGATACCACCATAACCTTAGGCCTGAGGACCAGCACAAACCCGCTCAAGCCAGCCCAGCAGCCCCAGCCTGTGTCGATTTGGTTTATCCATAGGGCTCCTTCCAGCTGGGACACAGCTCCCGGGTCCCCAGGGGTTTCACCCAGCACAAATTGCTCGGCCCCTGCCTCAGCTCTGTAGCAGCCGCCAGCTCAAATCCTACCTCTATCTCCAGCTCTACCCCACCCCGGGAGCTCCTGTCGTTCCCAGCCCTCAAGCGAGCCAGATGCCTATCCTCCTCCTCCTCCACGAAACCTCCAGCAGACTCTTCAGGGGTGAACAGCAGCAAGAAACACCCAAATGCTGGTATCAACACTGGCCCCAGCTCCCACTAGCAGTAAATACATTAATAAGCCACAGTACAGGACAAAGTGGAATCCCTGTGAGTAATGGACATAATTACATTAGCTAGTCAAAGTAACTTTATGTTAAGAAATATTTTTGGCATGCCATGAAAAGTTTAAATCCTGTCACACCCCAACAGTTACAAAAGTCAAAGGCAACATAACATGAGCTTTATTTTAACTGTTACATGTATTTGCATAAAAATGCTTTTTCAGAATGATAATGCAACCATGCTTCCCTGTTTTGTTTTTTGACGTTTTCGCTTTTGATGCAACTTTCTTGTACCCTCAAAGGCACAAAGTAGAACAGGAAACAGTTCTGCCTGTGACTCTTTTCTCAGACGCCTTAAAAAATTAAGACTCAATGCTCTGAGCTTTTTTCACATATCCAAAGACAGCGAAAAAACCACGTACCTAGACTCACCAATTATTTCTGAAAATCTGGATTTTCATTGTCAAATATTCATCTAACCCTCCAGCTGTGACAGTGACAGCCACAATAACAAGCAAATTACATTAATCATTATTCTTTCTAGCAATCCTCTGTGAGCAACAGGCAGCGTGGGGTGAGAAAACCGAAGCTGGATCTACAGAAACAGACATTTCAGAAAGGAAACAAATGAGTTATTTGCACAGCCGTTCAGATTAATTCTCACTTCTAACCCTGTAACTTAAATGACAACTGACTACAATTTCAATCCACTCCTTGGAGTTCCACAAAAAGTTAATTCAGGAACAGAAGCAGGGAAAACTTTCAGGTCTCAAAAATACTAAAAAGTGTTTTATGCTGCTGACTTTCTCAAACTCTGTCACCAAAGCAGGCAAAACTACAGCCTAAAGTTAACAGCTGTTACATTTTGATGCTAAATCTAATATACAGATACTCATTTTTATTTAAATTTTTATTTGGATATTTCTGGAGAAAAGTCTGAATCTCTCAGTTCAAAAAGCTGTCTTTTAAATTCACTTTAATTTTTGAAATAAATAAATTTTAAAGTTTCAGAAACTATTAAATATTTTGTTTCAGATTGCACAACACATTTTACTTGAGACAAAATTAATTTTTTTTTCACTTGTTTGGTTTTTTTTAGTTTTTGACAGAATGAGTATCTTGGGGAAGACTTTGTTTAGGAGGACCTAAAAAACAAGAATTCCCAGTGACCTCAGTGCCCACCAGTTGTTCTTCTATCTCCCAACAAGGAAACTTTCTTAAGAAAACTCATCACAGGCGTTACAGTTTTCCAAGGCAAAGTTGGGATGATGAATTGCACAAAGATAATCTTTTTCTACTGCAGTGGCATCAAGAAACCTCCTAAGACTGTGGCTCATGGGTGCCCAGTTATGCAAAAACTGCCCCTTACTCGAGGGGCTCACAATTAAAAGAGAAACAAAGATGGGAAACCAAAAATAAAGTGGCTCGCCCAGTGCCATGGAGCAGACTGATGGCTGTGGTGCAAGGAGAGTCCAGTTCACCTCGACTCTTTCTTCAGTGACCTATCTGGCAGGAGTCTACAGTCAGACTTGCTGGGTAAAGCCTTTATTTTGGTTTCTTGTGCCTTATTTCTGCTTCACGTGCTGGCAGAGGCTTGCAGAACTTCAGCAAGGACAAATGTAATGGTCTTCAGCAGATACCTAGGGGGAACCAAGGAAGATCTGTATCTTGATCTTACGTTGATCTTGATTTTTGTCCACCTGGAAGAAAGAACTCCCAGGGTGCACTAGCAGAAGCCACATACCTCAAATTATCAACTGTGAGATAAAGAAAAAAAAATGAGGAGGAAAAAGAGATACCAGGTAAACAGAAAAAGAGAATTGCTGTCAGGAACCGATGGCAATACTTAGCGTAAGAGTTGTGGGAGTCTCTGGTCTACTGCTGTGGGTAAACATTTGTCCGAATGACAGCACATGGTGGAAAATTATGTGAGATGGGCCAGAACTAAGTCATGATTGATGAGCCTTGGAAGAGCAGGACCTGGCTCTCCAATGTTGGTTTTGCAACCTTTGATCTTTATAGCCACACATTATAAAGCGGTTTCAACTTGTAACTAAATTCCTAACATACTCAGCTGTAAAATCCAGACGTATCCTGAGTAATAAAACAAATACATAAACTGGAACTTGGGTGAGAGTCATCTTTTACTGTCACTTAATGCTGGGAACACCTAGAGCTTGTTATACTAGATCCAATAGGAAAATGTAATTTAAAGAGCAGCATGAAGGGATTTTGGCTGGAAACAAATTAATTGGGCTGGGCAGCCTACATCATTAATCCTATGTGGATCACTAATTTACAGTGCCTCTAAAGAGCATCACAGAACAGGCACCTTTCAAACTGTTACACATGCTGAACTACACTGCATGATGTTCATGAAATACAACTTCTATCACCCCGTGTATCAGAGCCACGGGCCTTCTGCAAAAACGTCATTCTGCGAGTGGTGGATATAACCAATAAATCAAGGCAGTTGCACAAGCCACAACTTAGGTGGCATTAATTAGATCAGTGGAAGTTATGATCCAACATAATTATCATTGCTACCCCACCTACGTTTAATTTCAGTGTTTCTTCCTATCTTTCCCCCAGAGGGTCAATAGGAGAGTTAAACTACATGCTTCAACAGTGTCAGTCTCCAGAGGCAGCACGAAAGAGCAATGTTTGGTAATTATATGAGTGCAAGTAAGGGGAAGGGGACTATCATGAGATGTGATCAGATACCATACAGCAAGGGGAGAAAGAAATAAATTCACCCTTTGCCCCTTACACACCTCATAGCTTTGCAACTGTATGAGAGGTCTAGGGCTTGTGCTGCCTGATCTGACCCACCAGTCCCTATTCAGCAAGGTATTTACATAGAGAAATCACTCTGAGCATATGGAGAGTCTTACTGAAGCACAACTGATTTCCCAAAGCCTTACATACATATTGAAAATGGCCTGAATGGCACGGCCCAGGGGAGGGGAAGAAGGGTCAAGGTGCTGAGATGGGACTTGCAGCATCTTGGACCACATCTATAGTAGCAAGTACTGCAGAACAAGAGGAATGGATATGCAGAGAGAAAGAATTGGTGCCAAGGACCTGACATCCACACTGTGCATTTCCATCCTGTACATGCTTTACTACAGATGACCTGCAGTCTAGCGGCAGCAGCAACCAGCACGAGCTGTCCTGTGCCAGCTGTGGTCCCGAAGCACATCCATCAGCTTAGTGCCACCCCAGAGGAATTCATGCCCTCCATGACTGCTCTCTGACATAAATGCGCAGTTACAAGGGGATCACTGGGAGACTCATTTCAGAAGCACACTGTTGATCCCAAATAAAATGCTAATGCCAGTCCCCCTCTTAGAGGCATCTCCCTGCTGGGCATAGACAAGTATCCAGGGACACACATGCACTGCCAACCACCCAATGCTTCAGAGATTTCTGAGCAAACATCCCCTGAGATAGCTACAGAGCGAGAGCCGCAGCAGCTTAACCAAGTCAGCGTGACACTATTCCCCAGGCTATTTTTTCCTGCTGAAATATCCCAGCATAACACGACCCTGATGTAGGTCTGCACAGGACCAACACAAGTGTCCCCAGAAAGTACTGCGCTCTACGGCCGTACTAAGACACAGGCAGCCAGCTCCCCTGTGCGGGGGGTATGTGTGTGCTCTTCATCTCTGTCACTCCCGCTGTCAACAGGGACAATTTTACAAGCCTGCATTTCTGAGGACTGTGCTGCAGGAAGTGAGAGTCATGCAAATACAAATATAAATGGGAAACCAAGTGTTTGCAGGACTGAGCCCTGAATCACGATCCAGGAAACTGTTGTAATGACAGTACACAGCTGAAGAACTACTACCTTTGAACTGGCTGGAAGGACTTCATACAAGAGAAGGTATCATATCTTTCAGGTCACAGCAGTTCTTTCTCGTTGAAGGTTGCACCATCACAGCAGTTGAAAGACAAAGAGGTTTTCTGCTAAAAATCCCCAAAGATGCTCTGTTTTAGCAGGTCAATCGGTTCTCTTCTTCTTTGACCTTTCTTCTATGCATCTGCTCTTCCCTACACCTACAATAAAACATTTTCCTTTGACACTGTACGGGGCTTAAAAAGAGCTTGGTGTAATCAGGTGTGTTCTTAGTGAACTGCAACCTGCAGTACAAAGACACCACTGTTTTTCAGAAGGCTGTTCAGTAATGTTCACTCAACAGAAAGACCAACCGTATGGCAAGATCCATCAACCCCCTGCATTTGCTTGTAATTAAAGAAAGGTCAGTAGCTGTGCCTTTCTGAGAAGCACCCTTACCTTTGCACAGTCAAAAACTAAACATACACAAATTTCACAAGGGAAACTTCCGCTGACATCCAGAAATGTGAAACCTGAGACATGGAAAATATTAAACAGCCAACTGTGCTGATCTTGTAAGGTTTGTGAAATCGATTTGCCCCCATGGTTGGTTACAGAATTTTTGAGATAATATTTGGTACCTAAAAGCAAAAGCTGTTGTGTTTCAGTTTTTTCATGTCTTCCTGCTACAGGAAGGCCCTGATTCACACCACTTCATTATCTTTCCTCATTTTTATAGGCAGCCAGAGGGCATGCTGCATCCTCAGTTTGTTTGTCTGGATCCACTCATTAGTGCATTACGTGTAGTGAGCAATGGCATGCACCTGGACATTTAGTCTGAGTAGATTATTTAACATTCAAATTAGCCATGCTACTTTGGGGAAAAAAGCAACAGGTCTTTCTGAAATGTGATTTTTTTTCTTTAGGCGTTTGTATTTCTAGGAGCCATATCATCAGTGGAGCAGAAGTACCAAAAAGCAAGAACAAAAGAGAAAAAAAGAAAAGCACAAGACTTCTCCCTATGAAGCACTGTTAATGATTGGTTTGCTATGAACACAAGGATTCTGCAGCCAAGACCAGAGCCACATTATGGTGGCAATCTGAGTGGCAGCATTTCAATTTCTGCTGTATAGCTAGACCGATATGTAGAAATTCAGCTGGGAAATTTGCAGCAATATTGAGTGCAAGTAAAACATGTTGCTCTGGAAATCTGGAAATGGAAACAACCTGGAAATCTACTTTTAGGGACCAAACCTTTAACCCCTCCATGGTTCTCTTGGTGGTATCACTACATATAATTTTTTATGGTAATGAAGGGAACTGGGACAGAGAGGGACAGATACAGGGTGCAGCAAGGCATGAGGTATTCCAGCAAAATCCTTCTGACATACAACCCTTAGAGACCATAGACAACTGGTGTGAGAATCACAGAGACACAAACCAACCCAATCCCCTGCTCTACTTTTCCCATCATTAGCTGGGTACTGCAGAGAATGTAGTTAAAAATGTCTTCTAAAATAGCTTTAAGGATTGGAAATCTGATAAGGCAAATACAAGTGGCAAAGCTCCACTGACGTCAGTGAGACTTATATAAGGGAAGATTTTGTAATGGTAAAAGTAATACTGGAACTGAAAAGTCCTGCACACTGAACAAGGAAGTTTTTCAGGTTAACCTCAACACAAGCTGCAGATTTGTCCTCAAAACAATTTCTGTTCCCCCTTCCCCCCACCCGCAAATAAAAACTGAACCAGACATTTCTCAAAAATTACTTTGTGTGTACAATACACAGGCAAAATTAAAGGTAATTTTTTTCTACATATGAGAAAAGATGTGACTGTAAAATGCAGTACACTTAGCCAGTCCTGGGACAATATGGTGTGGGAGTCATTCTTCCTTCATACAATTCTTCTTTTCAGGACCATCTAGCAAGTTGGTGTGAATTAAGACTGGTCATTTTGAAACCAATTGAAAAAAAATGGAGCTATGCCAAATTACATCAGTGAAGGATCCTGCCTTTTGACTTCAAGTTATCCTCAGTTAACACTGGCGTAATCAGAAAAAGGCGACATTTACTTCTCTGCCCAATGAAAATAGCCTGGGTATTGGCTACTTTCAGAGAACTGCTTGAAAACATTCTACAAACGATGAATTATTCACAGTATTAAACAAATAATTGTGACTAGTAAATAAATATTTGAAAGTAATGGCTGGTTCATACACCATTCAAACACAGTGCAAGGAGGAGATATTCATCATATGAATTACCCATTAAGAATTATTGGCTCAGCTCTAGTTATAACTGATAAACAGTCATGTGGATAACAAGACAAGTGTTTGGCAAGTCTCCTGCTTTCATTCTCAGCAATATGGCTTCCTTTTCAACAGACACATAAGCTCAACTATTTATCCCCCGTCTACCAGAGAAACTAACTGCCTTCAGTGCACCTGAAAGGCGAGAGCTGGCGCGCAGTTTCCCCAAGCCCTACTTGTCTGGTTAAATTCCAGGTCAGGCAACAGCCCTCTGACAGAACCACATTCCTGCTGTAGTTTCAATTACCTAAATTATTCTTCACCTCCTGTCCTAAGCATGGGCATATTTTTGATGGCCCGAGCTGGGAAATGTGAATGCAAACTGCTACCAGATGTAGAGAGGAAGAATGATTTCATATCGGAGGCACTAGCCTCTGAGTCAAAATATCTGAGTCTCTGCTGTGCCACAGGCTTTCTGTAAGCCACTTAGGCCAAATCCCCAAAGGTATTTAGGCTTTTAACTCCTGTTCATTTCAGTGAGAGTTAAAAGCCTAAATACCTCAATGGATCTGGGTTGTAGCCTCTGTGGTTATGTCTATACAGCACAAAGGTATTCATAGTACAGAGTGGGGACATCAGAGCTAACTCCTAACAACCTGGCTCTGGTGGAAGAGCAACATCCTGGTGTTGGTCTACTATTCAGCCTAGAGCGGAATATAATCTGATTGGGGATAGCTCTCACCACAGCATTCCCAGCTACAGCACGCCCAGAGGTAGCCAGGGTATCTCCACACAGCACTGTGTTCTGCTGGGTGGGTACAATGCCACTTGCCTCAAAATTACACTACCATTTGGGTAACAGCTTGCCTTGTCAGGATACAGGGAGAATGAGTGCATCCCGTAAGATTCGCATGGTGCCCAGGCGTTCTGCTCGTGGTCAGCACATAAAGCACAGAGAGCCAGCAGGCCTGTTTCAGCTTAACAATCCTGCAAGTTCCATTTTAATTCAGCTTTTCAGACAGCAGCTTCCACTGGCCATCGAAAGGTAGCAGGGGGCTGTGCAACATGCTCCCATTTAAATATTTGGCATCTTTCACTTACAACACCAGTACAACATCTGTGTCTCCAAAAAGAATCAGAGCAAATGGTTAATGTGCAGTTATAGTAGTTAAAAAAAGAAATGCTTTGCTGCTATTCTATTGTCAGTTTTGGCAAGCAGCACTGGGGAAGCGAAACACTGATAACATTGCTTTATTGTTCATGTAGGTCCCAACCTTAACATGCTACATCTGTATCTTCTGTCTCAAGAAGTTGCTTTCTTTTCATCAAACACATTCCAGAAGTCAACAGTAAAAGCACTGACAAGAGACAGCAGATTGATCCATTAACTCTCACTCACTGCTAACAGTTCCTTGGCTGAAACCGGACCCTGCATTCCGCTTGGGAAGATTTGGTAAGTTCAAAATGTAAACACACTTGCAGGATTTGGTTACTGCTCTCATACGCTGCAGCTCCTGCCTCAGCTGAACAGGAGGTGCTGGGAATCTCTACAGGTGCTGTGCCTCTTACTTTATACATGCGTAATTAAGAAACAAACAGGACAGGCCAAACAAGTCCTGTGTGCCTCGTGTTAATATTATACTACATTCTCAGTTAGTGCTAATCAATGTGGTTGCAATGAAGGATATTACAGTATATAACTCTTTCTAATATGTCTAACAATAATAATAATAAATAATAATAATGCACTCTCCCTTTGCCAGAAAAGATGCAATTAAATGAGCACATATTTTCCCTTTGGAGATAGGCCCTTAAGCATCTTCCTTTTAGCAGCAGATAAAATGAAAAGTCTTGCCTGTCGTGGCTTTGGATTTGCTTTGCAAAACCAGCCTTTATTTTAAGTTAGATTTATCTAACAATGTTCCTTTGTTAAACTATTATTTTCCACCTCTATCACCAAAGCATACAGGGTCTCTGCTCACAGACCAACACTCCAGCACATCAGTCACTGTTAAAACACAGAACCAAATGCCATCTCTCACACATCTGCTAACAAAGCTGTAGCCTAGTGTGGCTCTCTGTCCCCCTCTACTGACTACAACAGTCGGTCCCGGGTCCAATTCCTGCATCCAGGGGCTCAGCCTGGGGTGCTGTTACCCTTGGAGAGGTGACAATACACCTTCTGAGAGGCAGCAAGATGCTGGCTTATCCTGGGAAGAAGCTGGTTTTTCCTGTGCAGCAGCTGGACAAACAGGGTTTGGTACAAGCAGGCCTCTGAGTTCAGCTTCTGCATTGCTCACAAAACAGAACGGGGTTTTTGTGCTGAAAAAATTTGACGTGGAGGTAAAACGTCACTGCAGCATTCTAGCCAATCCCTTAATACTGTGATTCGAGGTGGTGTATTTGGTGTCCCATCGGAAATAGAATCATAGAATCATTTAGGTTGGAAAAGACCTTTAAGACCATCAAGTCCAACCATTAACCTAACCCTGCCATCCCACCACTAAACCATGTCCCTAAGCACCTCGTCTACCCTTCTTTTAAATACCTCCAGGGATGGGGACTTGACCACTCCACTGGGCAGACCATTCCAGTGCCTGACAACCCTTTCTGTGAAGAAATTTTTCCTGACGTCTAACCTAAGCCTGCCCTGGCGCAACTTCAGACCATTTCCCCTCATCCTATCATCTGTTACCAGGGAGAAGAGGCCGACCCCCACCTCGCTACAGCCTCCTTACAGGCAGTTGTAGAGGGTGATCAGGTCTCCCCTCAGCCTCCTCTTCTCCAGACTAAACAACCCCAGTTCCCTCAGCCGCTCCTCGGAAGACTTGTGCTTCACTTTGCCTCTACAGGTCAGGTTCTTGAGACGAATGATATTTTCCAGGATGGTCATCTTCTTCAGCTGAAAACTTACTGCTTTCCAAGAGTGTCATTTTTTGATGTGACAGTGGCACTTCCCACAGAAAGCAAGCACTTTTCAAAAGGAACGCACCTAATCGAAAAGCCATGTTTATGAAAAAACACGCTTTCAATGCACAAGTGAATCTACCTATCATTAGTCTTTGCTTTTTATGCAGACTACAGTACCGCATACGGTCCCACAAAACCAGTAGAGATGGCCAGAACCAGTAGAGATTGCTATGGGTTAATGCCAGGAGCTGCTTCACTGACATGACTGGGATTTTTGCCACCGATTTCAGTGGAGTCACGGATTCATGCAGGACCCCGCTGCCGTTGGACTCCAGGTTTAATTCCATGACTCTTTTACTAACTGGCTCTCTAGGTTTGTACAATGCTGATTTCCCCCCCAACGTCACTCTGAGGGTTAGTTCTGACTTGTTACAGGGGCCTGTTTGAAAGCTTCATGTTCCTTATGCTTCCCTTCTTCCTTTGGTACTGTACAATCATAGATGCAGTTCCCTATTCCAGGCATATCTGTGTACACATCATCCATGTTTACATCCTAACAGTTCATTTTTCTCAAGTTTCAAATGTTTTCTGCCCTTCCCCTGCTTTTCTCTTCTCCATGATCAGGTCTTCTGTATTTAATACCCTTTTGTAACATAGGTCTATGAAGAGATCCTAGCTATCAGTGAATGATCTAGGGAAAATTATTTGTTGCTATTATTATGGGTCTGGATTGGCAATTTGGTCTAAGTTTCCAGATAATTTTGGCCTTCTGGCATGACCATTAAGAAGTCATTCCCCTGTCAGATCCATCTCTGCCTGTACAGAGAGACATCCTGTCCGCATATTTGGATTGCAAGTCCTTCAGGAACTTGTGCTGGTTTTGCTGCCTGTGTGCACAGCAGCGAGAGCAATGCAACCTGAGGTTTGTACAGAACTGGGAGCATCTCCACAGTAATTCTGGATGGAAAATACCTATTGCTCAAGTTAACTTACACCACCTTAATTGGCAGCTGTGACTTTGTCCGCCTTGCAGTCAAAGGCACGACAGCAACACAATGACCATCTTCAGTCTAGCTACTTTGGATACCTTAAGCAGGGGAGACACAGTTTTCAGGCACCAGGTCTTGAATATGCAGGCCGCATCCCGGCCAGGCTTGTCCAGCCTGCCCCAAACCCTGTGAAGATTAAAGCTAGTTGTTATTTGATTATCTGCACTGCAATCACATCTCCCATTTGCAACATAGGTGCACAGTCGGTGACCAGGGGACCGTTCCTCTCCCTATGCTGTATTGTTCAGGAGGATGCACCAGCTGGGTGAGGAGCAAGGGGGCTGGAAGGTTGTGCTCAGGTGGTCCTCACCACTGCAGCCTGCCTGTTTTGTTCCACAGCAGCCATAGTTTTGTTAGCAGCTCACAAACACTGTGGTATTTCAGTCTCCCCCATTCCTCCCCATGCTCTGGAAGAGGAGATAGACTTAGGGATGGGGTAGCTTGAATTTATTTTAGCTCCTTTCTCAACAAGTGATGTGTTAAAGAGAGAGAAATGCACTTCTGTATGAAGTTGCTATTTGCATTATGTACTTTAAATCTTGGAATGAGCACGAGATAAGCTATTGTGGAGATTTATAGGAATTGAATTAGCACCATTCTTATACCAGTTCAGAGTTTACAACTTGTTTCCACTTACAGAAGAGATGTGAACATCTTTAGAGTGACTTTATATCTTCTGACAGGTTTATTTTACTGAGTGTTTTACTTGTCTCAGATCCTGAAGAGGATGCTTGGAGAAGCATCCTGGAACCAGATGCTGCAAATCACTGCACTGCTATCTGATGTGAAGAAAAATGCCACCAGCTGCAGCTGAATTACATTGGAGCATTACTAATGTGAAATAAGAGTAAAGCTTGTAAGTACCTAAGTCTGAAACTCTGCTCTAGCACAGCTGGAGCATCTACAAATTCAGATCCATACATATGGCTAAATACCTTGTCTGTACACAGAAGTGCAATAATAAGTAAGAGAACGGTAAGAGCAATTTGGACTCTTCAGTTTTTAGGAGCTCTGAAAGCTAGACCATTTGAGGAAGTCTCAAGTCCCAGACAGAGAACCTTAAATTGCAATCCGCTTCTCATAATCTTCGCCTAAATTTGCAAAAGTCAAGACAGGGCTACAGCTGACAGAAAACCAGCTTCCCTAACGTCTGGACCTGATTATTCAGCCACATTTTCAAAATTAGAATGATGAAAATATTAAGTCCCAGCACTTGTGAATTCCTGCTGACCTGCTACATAACTGCTTAGTGTCACACATTCAAAATGGTCCAACAATGTGCACGTTAGCAGGGCTGCATCAAAAGCTTCAGTGTCTGAGTTTGGCTAAGCAAGCATAAGTTTGGATACTTATTTAAAACATGTTTGTATCCCTTAGTCCATGAAGCCAGGGTGAAAATTTTGTTGTAATAATCCTTCTTGTGAAGTCTCCAATAATACCTGCATCCAGCTGGGCTAGAAAAACACTCGGAGCAACCTTTCGGAGACTTTCCTCATTTTGCTTTCCAGTTCCAGCTGAGACCCAGAAGAGCAAAGTTTTGTAAGCAGGACCAGCAGTGGGGGAAAGAAAAGTTTGCAAAGTCTTGGTAAACATATCCATATGAGCCAGCATGGAGGGCCCGCATCCGCGCATACCCAAAGTCCAGCATCTGGGAGAACCACAAACAAGTGTAAGTGGCTATACAAATCATATATTCTCTTGATAGAAAAATACAACTGCGTATGTGCTTGAGACTCTGCACTTAAGTAATTGAAGAAAATAAGTCACTTTTAATTTTAAAAAGCTCTCAGCTGTGTCCTTAGTAATTAAGATAGCATGGATGCAATAAATCAGTCCATGTGCCAACCCGCAGAGGTCAAATATAACCAGGCAGAAAATTATAGTAAACATTTATGAATCCCTTGTATATGGCACATGACTCCACCCACTCTTTTTGGCACAGAAGTTTGCTGTTGATTGCACTGGTCCTTCTGGCATTTCATGTCCTCATGCAAGTCATACCAAGTAGCCTCCCTGAAATATTGTACTTGAACATGATCAGACTCATTTTAATCATTGTGTGTATTTTAAATGATGACTAACAGTCTGAGAGGTTGAGAGAAACCAAATGGTCAGGGAGGTTTTTTTTGAAAGAGGAACAAGGAAAATGTAAATTGAGGTTTCTATTTAAGCAACAAGAAACTCTATGCATCCTTCTGCAGAGGAAGGGTGGTCTGAAGCACAGGGCTAGGGTGTGAGACCCTACTAACCCACAGCACGTCTCCAGGATGGCACAGAAAACCCATGGCAGAGTCCCTGTGTGACCAGATGTCCTGAGTTCCCCATCTGCGTAAACGGGGATAATTACGCTTTCTTACTCCCATCCTTAATCTGTCTTGCCCATCTATACCAAAAAACACTTCATTGAAAGGGACTGTCTTTAATTAGGTGTCTGTGTGTGCTTAGCACAATAAGGTAGCAATTTTAGCTGAGGTCCCTGAGTGCTCCTACCTGGCAAATGAAACAGGCATTTACTGCAAGTTTAATGACCAACTAAGATTACTTGATATTATTATTTCATTTGTACTGCTGTCACACCTAAGAGCACCAGCCACAGACCTGAACCTGTTCCATGTTTGCATTTAATGCATACAGAACATAATGACAGTGCCTCTCCCAAAGAGCTTAAAATTAAGTTTTACTCTCCCTTCCCCCACCACCAACTTGCACGGAGTTTGTTCCAGGGAATGCTTTTCAAATACATCTGCCAATGTGACAGCTTCAAGTATCTCCTTGAGCCTGTTCAGATTAGATAGAGGTAACACCTGAGAAGTGAAGATGAGATTCTGATCACAACTAGAAGGAAAGTGAGAAATATTTTCTACCAAAAGGTTTAAAGAAAAAAAAAACATTTCCTGTGTTTTTAAATGCAGTAATGTCCTTCTGCTGATTTTTTTTGACAAAAGGAAAAAGAAAACCGAAATAAGAAAGATACAGGAAACAATCTGATGTTTTGTCTTCAGTAAAGCAATACATTTTGATGGGATTTCAGAGTTTTTAGAGGGTCGTCTTGAGAAAAAGCATTGCTACTTTTCTTTCCCTGTAGGAAGCTTTGACCCCAAAATGTACGTCTGCTGCTGTTCTCAGTCCTGCTAGCAAAACAGAGACCTCTACACACGAGTGCAGCGGGCTCAGGGTATGAAATCCACCACCTAACCACTACCTTGATTTCAGACTAAAGCCCTTGAAGCTCCTCTTACATGTTACAGTATCTAGGGAAGTCTAATACAAGATACTACATGCTGCATTCAAGGACACTTCAGGCACTCAAGTACAGTAGAGCTTCTGGCAGGGATGAAAGAGATGGAGATGTGAGATGTCTTGTGTTATGAGCCACTTCCTTTCCCTGTGGTGGCACTGAGACTTTCTTTCTTTCTTCTAATAAAAAAACTTTTCAAAGGAGTGTTCCTTACCAACCTCAGATGAAAGGACAGGAGCTGGCGTGAATCTCTCTTCAGCATCAGTGCCTGTTTTATACTTTGTACACACCCGGAGAGTCCTGGAATACAAGAGAAACCACCTGTACACCTTTGGTTACCAGAGAAGTTCCCAGAGAAAGTCTGGGACTCTGGCATTTTACCAATAAGTAACAGGCAGCAGGAGTGAAGTACTTTCTCCCTGCCTTCTTCAAACTGGAAAGAGAGGTTGCAGCTTCACGTGGTTTATGTAGGCTCCTCATCTTGTGCAGAGGTGCACCACGGGGAGAGCAGGGACTGAAGAGGAGCCTCATCCTGACACTACTCAGCTTTTCTCAACTATCAAATAATGATGCTTTCTGAAAATGAAATCCCTTTTATTGAAACAGTCAGCAACAAAAAGAGAAAATAATGATGTGGCCTTGCATTCTGCCCTGCACTAGTACCTCCCTACTATAAAAGTTGCCCCTCAGGCAGAACACCTTCCTGAGTATCAGAATGGATAAAAGCCGGGAAAAAGGAAGACCCGTGAGGAAAGCAAAGAATGTCTTTTAGGAGGGACAGCGTAGTGCCTATTATATCACAGGACGTTCTCCTACAGGTGTCACCACTTGCTATTCCTCACCCAATGCTCACCAAAACCCGAATTCAACAAGCTTGGAATATTACACAACAGCAGGCCTACTCAGACATCTTTTTGGAAATGGTCGGTCCCTTGAACTGAAAGATGTGTGTGATTCATGAAGTATTCACTGCAGGATGCACTCACACACAGATGTGCTCACCCGCAGGAAAACCTCCAGGCCCCTCAAGAGATCCCTTTCACACTCTTTGCTCAGGCAAAACTTCTGCTGAAATGATTAAAAAGTTTTACAGAAACAGGGTCCAAGAGAGAATACTGCAAAACACCCAATATCTTCTTAACACGGATTGCTCAAAGTTGCTCAGCTAAAATATATTATGCATTTGTAAATATGCAGCAAATTATCTAATGAAGATTCTGGATGCACCCCAGAAGGATTCACGTTCTCCTCATTGCCTTCACTGCAAGCACGATGTGCCAGTGTCTGACACACATTTTCAGAAAGCATGGCAGGCTTTATTGGCACACTAAACATGGATGATACTCACACTGGACCATATAATCTTCACAAGATTATATGATTTCCTGGATTGCAATCTCTATCTCATACCATGTGAACCAAGTTAGAATGATAAGGGATTGCCAACCCCATAACCTGGAAACGTCTAACCCAAGTATCTTCCAAATTACCCCAGATGCTTGTCTTCAAAGTTTTCGGGGCAAGTTATGCTCAAGTTCAGGAGTAAAATTTGAGAGGCCAGAAGGCAGAATCCTCTCTGCCAATTTTATTTTTAAGACCTTTATGAAGACCTTATGAATGCAGACATAGATGGGACAATCTAGGGGGTGATGATCGGAGCTGCTATTAGAAAAAAACAAAATTGTAAAACACTAATTCCCACAGCTGCAGAAAATGAAATACGAAACATGAACCTAAATAATCACCAGTCAAATAAAACCCCACAAGGCATTATTTACAAAATCTCATCATTTTTAACCAGTGGTATGATTTAAGAGGCTTGACTCATGACTTCTTAATGCTTTGGGTTAGCAACACTAGTTGACAGTTCTAGTGGCTGAAGTGAGCTGTACTTACTATAAAGTCAATCATGTGTCTACCAGGCAATTAGCCAGGAATCCTAAAATTAACAGCTCATTAGAAACCTGTCTGTGACATACTATTCACATGGACAAGTCCTTGCTCAGGATGAATCCCTCTGAACTCCACACAGGGAACAAGGGAGAGGACCAGTACCCAGCACACGTGCTTGCACAGTGGGGTCTGCTGCTTCCAGTGGGGTGGAAAACGGCATTTTGGTGGGCAAACAGGTTAGAAATGGGTCCTACTCATCCTACAGTTCTCTCCTCCAAGGCAGAACTAGATTCAGGATTTGCGAAATGTTTCTGAGTTGTCCTGAGATGTTTTTTCTGGAAATCAACATCATGTCTGCAGACATTACTGTTACGAACACTGACTCCACTCCACCAATGCTATAATGCACCACCGGCAATTTCAACCCCACATTGAGGAAGGTTTGTTCTCAGTGGGATCATTTGATAGAGCAGCAGCAACGCTGGCCACAGTTACATAAACAGGAGCAAGTCCAGAGATGATTATGTCTTTTCACTGATTGAAGGGGACTTCTGCAGGATCCAATAGTTTTTCCAGCATTGCTGATTAGAACTGGGCAAGATTTTTCTGTTGAAGGATGTTGGCTTCTTCAACTAAGACAATTCAACTGCTGACAAAATGTTGGAGTTTTCACTGAAAACTCAATTTCAATTAAAATCCCAAACAAAACACTTTGATTGTGGATCAGGTAGTATCTTTGATTAAAAAACAAAACATTATTTAAGATGTTGAAATTCCCCTTTATATTACTTCTTGCTTTTGTTTCTTGTTGCAACCTTCTGTCAAAAAAAAAAAAAACTGGATAAAACATACATCAAAAATAGGGGAAGAACGGATTTTTGGTTTGTATTTTGCCACATGGGAAAGACATCCCTAAAGCAGTCCTATTGTTAATACATGTGGAGACAAAGCAGCATTAGTAACATCGCTAACGTTTAGGAAACACGGGTATCATTCATCTTGGGATCTTGGAGAATATGCTTTTTACAGATATTCAAAGAACTTCAGATGTAGGACAGCAATCTTTGGAATACATCCATGAAAACTAGATGAAAATTAAAGAAGGGAAGTACTGAAAAAGGAATACTGAATTAAAATCCATTGGACTTGACTCTGGGGCTCAGTTCAAATATTCTTACCTGCACGGAATGGCATTTTGATTTCAAGCCGCTCCAGTAGTGAACTGTGGGTGCTATTTAGGAAGAGTAAAGGCATTACAGCCTGGCCCACTGTTATTTAGAAATAGAATTGTAATTGTGTATTGAGTTCTTATCTTAGGATGAGGTAATCTACAGTATGCTGATGAACGTTTATCAACTGGGCTGGTAAAGCCCCAGGGAATGACAAAGGGGAGAAAGAATGGGAAGGAGACACATTGGCTATGAAACACTCCTTGCTAGAACAAGAAACAACAGTGTGCTGCAACCGAAAATGAGACACACACACTTCCTGGGACAAGATACCTTGCTGAGGTACATTACTAAAAAGAGATAAGCATATTTTCAACGACAGGTTGGGGCATCGAAACCACAGCAATTCCTGCAGCGAGACACGAGGTCTTTCTAAGGTTTATATTTCAGGTTTCTAAGGTTTATATTTCAGGTTTCTAAGGTCAAGTGACTCTTGCTTCAGATCAGCAGTATTTGCTTCTCAGGTAAAAATGTTTAAAACAACTTGTTATAGAAAGTAAGTACTGAGAAACTCTTGAATACCAGAGACCTGCAAAATCTTTTAAAATAGAGACCCAAAATAGCACACGACTTCAGATTTCTCCATGTTTTTTCCATACAGTTGTATCAGTAATTTGCCAGCCAGAAGCTTATCAAAGCATTACTCCTCAACATTTTAGTTCTTATTTTCTGACTACTCTTAACTGACTAATGATAATCTCAATAATAAAAAGCAAATTTATTTCAGATCTGCTGCTGGAGTTGAGCTGTCCATAGGGAGGGAGTCCAAACTCCAAACTCGGAGAAGGAATAAACGCTATTCCCCCTCAAGCATGCCCAAAAGGGGCTTGGGATGGCAAGAGCTGCAAAGCCACAGGCAGAACATATGAGAACTACAGGAAGATGTTAAAAGCAAGGCAAGAAGAGTTTCATGTTCAAAGCATTTATTTTTAAAAAAAAACTTTGGCCAGTGCTGGCCAGGAAGCATCACAGAGCAGAACAAGAATTGACAGCACCTAGAAAGTACATGTGCTGCTTGTACTGCTGCCCATCCTCTTTCAGAAGGAATTTTGCACACTACTCCCACCACCAAATTTTAAAATCTTTGCTTTAATCCTTAACATAATTTTTCTCCAATTTCTGTAACTTCTATACAGCCTTCCCATCGATTCAAATAAGCACCAGGGTCCTGGTATAAAAATCGTTTCCAAAGAGGAAGACGGACATCATATGAATTAATACAGCACATGAATGGAGATGTGGAAGGGAATGCTTTCCACTCTTTTACCTACAGAGCGGCGTGCTGTCATATCGGGTTAAGTCTCTTCATTGGTCATGTCACACATAGTGTGAAGCGTGCGTAGTCCCCTTATGCCATCCGTGATAAGAGAAAAACCCTCAGCCAACCTCTTGCTGCAAAATCCTGCCCTTAAGCAGGGGTGAGGCTCGCTGAGAACTCACTTGCTGAAGTACCATGAATTTCAATTCTTTGGTGCCTGACACAAGATAATTTATAGGGGTCTGAGTTTTTATAATCCAATTATCCTGCATTGGGCATCCAGATGTGAGACCTACTATTTCACCAGCGATGATCTTGTTCAGAAATACACTCCCTCATTTCCAGCCCTAATTTTTTTGTCAGAAAGCAGGCTACAAAACCAACATCAGCCTCTGCCAGCTGGTTGAGTAACCCCACAGAAATGTGTACACAAAGTTCTCCCAAACCCCATACATCATAACAAATAATTGATTCCCCTGGTGATGTTTAGGACTCTTTGTCAATCTGACAGCTCTTTCGCAGGCCTAACAAGAAGGAAAGTAAACAGTAACTTAGCAGAACTCGTGCTTCTTGTTCATGCAGGTCACCACTGTGACAGTCACCCAGCCACAGACAAACTCCTGCACATATTAACAGCTCTTCCCACTGCTGAGCTGGACTGCCAGCTAGTGACAAAGGGAGCTACATTGGCACTCAAAGAACTTGGTGAATACCACCATCTACTGGCATAAAATGTGGAGGAAGGAAAGGAAAGGAGCAGGGGCAGCAGGGAAGAAAGTTGGGTAAAGTGAAAGTGGCTGAAAAAAAAAGAATAGCATGAGGAAGGTAAGAACAAAGCCACTTACAAAATAAAAGGCCATTTATATGAGTATTAAAGGAGCAAGAGGGGGAAAAAAAAAAAAAGAAAGATAGTGGGAGCTATTTTCCTGACAAATTGCCACATGCACCCTGCAGCTGGCTATGAGTGTTGGGCAGGAGCCTGCGGACACAGCACCAGAGCCCAGCTACTGGGAACCAACTCAGCTCTGCCGCAATAGGTGCAGGCAGGCCAGCCCATTCCAGGCAGGCTTCTCCACAACCTACAGACCCTTAGATCATGCAGGCTGGTGTCCTGTGTGTCATAGGCCATTACATCTCAAAATCCTTCTTTTTTTTAGCCCAAAATCTTGTGTTTGGTTCAGGTACCTGAAAGGGTGTCCAGCCTTAAATGAAAGCCACCAAGAGAAGTCTGGAGTTTGTTTGAATGGGTGGTCACCTCCTTCTCGCCGCAGTTCTGTCCGTGCTGGTATCTAACAGGAGGCAATTGCCCACAGAGTCTAATTGCTCAGACCTGGCTCCCTGCCTTGGGCTGCTCCTGGACCTGGGAGGGCTGTGGCCAGCATCTCCTGACATATCACAGCCTCTGGATGTCTCTGTGTTACAGAGCTTCTCCACAAGCAGTAACACTCACCCCACTATTGATCTGAGCTAGATAGAAATTTGTCTCCAAGATAGGGAAGGCTCCATATGTCATTACCATACTGCTCGAGTCATCCACCCACTTCGATCTGCAAGGCTGTTATCACACTGATTGCCATATGTACACCTTCCAGGAGTGACTTTACAGAGTCATCTACTCTGTCATAATTAGAGACAGGAATGCACTATTGCAAAAGAGATTTAATATTCATTTGAATCTTTAACATGAATTTGCTTCAGCTGTGTGCCAGCCCCCTTCCATATTGCTTTCAACGAATATTTTAACAAATTAACTTTCTGGCGGGAATATTTGTGGAAACTGTACATTTTAAATCAGTACTGGGGAATGCTCCCGGGAAAGATATTTACTGTTCATAATTGCGCGTATTCTCAACAGAAACCCAATATTAAGTGTTCTGCTTATCCAATCCCATGCGCTGGGCTGCAGTTCAAGAGGCCTCCACTCAGTCCCTGTCTCTGCCAGACTCACTGTCTGATCCTGGATAACTCCAGCAATCTCTCCACCTCTGTCTGCTCCCGGGCCAGCGCAGCTACACACGAGAGCTCAGGGCTTGCAATGCAGCTGAAGCCTAACTCTCCAATGGCGAGTGTACATAGATGCTTCCCGAAGCCAATAAGATCTTGGGTATGGCTGCCTAGCACAGGGCAAGCCTACAAATATGCACTTTTAATTGGGGCTGGCCAATTCAGGTTAAAATAACAGTGAGGGTTCTCAAATTGCTTATCTGATTTAATCTGAATTATCTAGCTCAGGTAAGCAAATCTAAATTAAGAACACGTCTGCATTTTTTGCTATGGAAATACCCATCAACCCTAATCTTTCCCACCACATTCAGGTCATTGAGGCTATAGGAAAGCCTTTACCTTTTCTTCTCATCCGTAATTATGCCACAATCTATTACCCTTCTCAACCACAATCAGCCCTGAAAGTCTACCCCTTCCCCTACAAAAGACCAAATGCTAAATTAAAAAAATAGGTATCTCAGATTCCTGTCTTACAGGTCCCTTTGCAAGGAAAGGGCTCAGCCACACAAATCAGTGATTACATCAGTTCTCTCTGCAAATGCTGGGGTTTTTTTCCTCTATATAAGAAAGGTTGGAGAATTGAGGAAATCACATTCCACATGAACTTTCTGCTGCTGTGGCTCTTTCCTCTCTCTGTCTGTTATTTCACCTCTTTCCTCATTCAGCCTAGCATTTTTTTTTTTTTTCTTCCTGTGTTTCCCTCAGTGATTTCTACCTCCTTTTTTAGTCATCCCTGTATCATCCTCATAGCAATGCAAGAAGCGATGGCACCATGTTATCCAATAATTTCTTTGTAATGATATGTCAGACCTCACCAGAACCTGTGGCCAGCTACACTCTGGCTTTACCTTCTCCTCCACCAAGTCCCAGGATGGAATACAACCATCAGCCTGTGCCATCACACCCTCTGTCCATACATTGCCACTACCTCTCCACCTCCATGGCAGCCAACTTTCTGTCCTTTGCTTCTCTGTGCTCATCACTCTCCCTGGTTTTCCCACTTCAGTCGGACTCTTCCTCTCTCCTCCTTATTTCTCTTTCTTCACCCTGGGCTGTAAGCCAAATGCCTCAGGTATGACAGTGGGGGAAAAAAAAAAAAAAAAAAAAAAAAAAAAAAAAAGAAAAAAGAAAAAATCCAACTCCAAAGGTCTGCATAGGATTAAACCCCATTTACTCCAGATGGTTTGGAGACAAGAAAAAAAGAATTCAGACACAACAAGGACTAGATAGTCAGACTTTCTAAATAAGCAAGTAATAAGAGAAAACATATTGGGCTAATTTCATTCACACTGTACCAATGCAAATTACTGGTGGTAGGGATCAAGGCCGGGACTTTCAAAAGGGCTAAAGCTCATGTTTTTAAAAGCTCTTTACTGACTTAGGAGTCAAAGTCCCATTTTTAAGAGGAAGTTAAGAGCAAAAAACCCCTTCTGAAGCCAGTCCTAATTCTACCAGTCAGACTGGCATTCCCAGATCCTGACTTTGCCACCATCTCATTTTCATTGGGAAAGCCACCAAGATCCCTCTCTGTGAATAGGCACAGGCTGTGTCTTGGCAGCAGCGAGCAGCCCAATGCCCAACTCCTGCCTAAATCCCAGGCTGAATCAGAAATGAGGTGATGGCTTACTGGATCCAGTTGATACACAGGAAACACATATAAGCCTCATTGTATCCTGCACTTAGTATTGCCCCCCATATCAGGCCTTAGTGGTAACAGCTGCCCCTTGAACACCTCATTCAAACCCCATCACCAGCCAAGCCTGGAGCAAGATTTAAATGTGGACTCTCCCACTTTTAGGAGAGCACGTTTCCCCTGGCTGCAAGGTGTACTGAAGGCTCTTGCCATGCTCTTCCTGCTGGAGGTCCTTTGCTTTGTGTAAAATACTGAAAGATTCCCTGGAGCTGAAAGAAACCCAGAATGGTTCCATAGCCTAGAGACCAACGTTCCCCAACAGGTGGGAAGACTGTTTTCAAAGCCCAGCTTTGAGACTTGAAGAATGTTTTGGGAAAGGAAAATGCATCAGATCTCTTCTGTTTTTCTTGTGGTTTGGTTGGTTGGGTTTTACATGAGATAGGGTGTAAGCCTGAATTCTAAGGTGAGGTGAGGGAGGAGTCATATCCAGAGGTAGACACCTACCTCGCTTTGGCAATGCAAGGTGGGATAGGAAAGTCCTGTCCTTCCCTCTCACCATCTATGTGTTGGTCTGGGCATGCCCGAGATAACTCAAGAACTCTGGCAGCTCTGTATACTGTTCTGTAACTGCCTACATCTCCCTCACCAAAAGTCAGTGGCACTTGCTATCTCCTAAATCATTCAAGGTGCAAATTTCAGAGGTATCTTAGGGTCAGATGCTTACAGATGTTTACATCTCCAAATTGCACTTACATAAAATATTCCTCAGTGATTTAGGAACACAGCCTATCAATTGAATTTGTGCCTCTGAGTCCCAGAGATGCTTGTTGAAAATCCTAGTCTGCACGTACAGTTAGCAATAAGCACCAAAAGACTGGTTTGAAAACAGTTCACCATCCACACTCAAGGACACATTCTCACACGCACCCAGTTCCCTGGCTGATACATCAATGAAATGCCCATATTTTCAAATACGCCAAGCACACCCAACTATTCTTCACCACTCTGTATTCTTTTTGGGAAAGGCAGAATTCATCACTGCTTTTCTGAAGTGAGCTTGGTGTTGAGTTCTTTTGAAAACCAGACCCTACTATTTACTTCTTCTCTGAACAGCTCCAATCTTTTAATATTTGCTGGCAGAAACTGTACCTTTGTCTCCACCATAACCTCATCTTCCTTCCCAGATATCCTTTCTGACTTCAGTAGCAGTAAAGGTAGATCAACCAGTTATTTTGAAAATCCCACCCTCTATACCAAGTCACAGCAACTCAACACCAATTAAATTTTGCATCTTGAATCTTTTCAACAAACTGGCAGTTAATGATCTATAGGCAAAGACTGTTTGACAGGCATGGCTGAAATGTAAAGCCGTATGTGAAAACCACCATCTTTTCACATACAACTTGTGAAGAGAAAAAGGAAAATATGAATCAAATTAGCTATCATTACAAATAGTGGTCTGGAAATGAATCACAGATGTTTCGATGGAGAATGGGTTTTTTCGTAACACAATTCTTCTGAAAAGTGCCCATTCTGTATGAAAGGGATCCTTTTTTCCCCTGAAGAAACTGATTGTTCAAAATATTGAAGTATTCCAACCATGCACAAAGACATTTCTGCATGCCTTTGCAATGTTCCATGGGAGCTGGATTTTGTTCTATGGTGTTCATCTAAGCCAAACTCCTTAAATGAATTACATTTCAAATGTCATATATCTGTCATCTTTAAGGGAGGAGACCACAGAGGATCAGTCCAAATAGAAGCCAGGTTTAAAAGCAGCTTAAAGAAAGAAGTTTCAGGCCAGGTACTATGGCAGCATATTTCCAAACAGAAATATTCTGGTCTTTCACCTTACATTTTCTTGTTATTAATCTTCACTGTAGTTACGATTCTTTCCCTTACTCAGTGTTTATGCTATACATGAGTCAGTAACAGGCGTGTGATAAGCAGAAAAATAATTTTATGAAAGTCCACTATAATATGTACATTTGGCCAGCAGCATTTGGACCCATGTCCATCTCCATGGCATAATCCTCTTATCCCTGCACAATTCGAGTAAGAGCTAAAAGTAGGTAAAATTTCCAGCATGTATCCGTACGTCCACAAATACAAACCTCCAGCCAGACAAGTGCTTTCTTCCTTCTCCTAAAAGATAGAGGTTTTTCACTTTTGTGCCCAAATCCTCCCACACCTGCCTCCTTCACAAAGCTACAGCTACTATCTAAGAAGTATCACACTAAACTGAGATTCAGGATCAATATGTTGTGCACCTACAACCCCTAAAATGTCTACTAGCTTGTCTCTCATCCAAGCCAGTAAGCTGTGGTTTGTAGGTGGAAGGAATTTTCCCTATTAGACCAAGTAATATAATTTGAAAAAGCAGGCAATATTTCAGGACAGCTCATGGGCCTTTCTTCCAGATCTAAAACACAAACAGCAGTATTCAAAACTAAATGCAAATTGAAAAAAAAAAATTGCCTGGAGATTAATTTAATATGTACCTGTGAGGCCATCTACTTAAGAAACAGTAACTGGTATATGTGGGAGATGTTAGCACCATAAAATTAAGAGTGGCAAGGTGATAATCTTTGCGGGACTGGGTAGAAGAAATTATTTATAGCCAGTGGAATATGAAGGTGCTGTAGGTGGGGTAGGAAATTCAAGCGTACCTTAAAACCTTTGATGTTGATCACTTAAAAATTTTAATTCCCAGGCACAACAGTGGAAAATGTGTTTTATTCAGTACAAAAACACTTTGATGATTGAGTTGGGAAAGCTATACAAGATATACCAAACTGGACCAGTATATCACAGAATCATAGAATCACTTTGGTTGGAAAAGACCTTTAAGATCATCGAGTCCAAGCTTTAACCTAACCCTGCCATCCCACCACTAAATCATGTCCCTAAGCATGTCTCATTTTTGGGGGACACACAGAGGGACTCCGAACTCCAGGCACCAGTAAAGTTGATAGCAAATTTCAGGTTTGTCCAGGTTCCCTTGCTGACCCGTGGAAGAAGATGCCTGCTCTCCTCTGACATGCCATGTGGCTATAGCCTGAAAAATCCTTGCAGTTCTTGATCCCTCCAAATAAGGAACACTATCTGTACAGCCACTCCAAAGAGAACCAGAACAGTGCATAATGTGGCACGATTCCTTCCAAAGATTTTCTAAATCGAGTAAAACGGAAAAGTGGTCAAGTCCAGAATAGAGCTAGGTTTAATATGTTTTAATAAGAAACAAAGAAAGCACTGTTTTGCACTGTATTGTTCAGGCTTGCCTTTAGGCACATGTGGAAAAATGTTTACTAAATAACTCAAATACTTAGCAGTGAGATGCGTTTTATTTCAAACTGAATTTTCTGCAAGCGTACACATGCCAAAAGGGAAGAAAAAGGTCATCAAATTATTCTGGGTATCAAGTTGTCAGCACTATTCTGCAGATGCAAACCACTCCATTTCACCAAGAGTGAGCCACATAAAAACCCAAACCAAACAGATTCCTCTCTCCAAAACAGAAACAAAAAAAGGAAAGTGTACCATCCTGCATTATGAGCAGGAATGGCACAGAGGGGACTCATGACTTCAGTCATGCGTGTTGTAACCATGCATAAGGGGATTGCCTCTCTAATACGTGACTAGGGCCCATGATCTGAGTTCAGTCCTCACTCTGCCAGGTGAGTAAAGACATTTGAAAAGTGCCTGACCAGAAGAACTAGATGAAGAATAGCTCCTTCTGTCCTATGTTAATTTTCAAGATATACTTCAAGCAAGACAATTCAGCACACTCAACCCTTAAGCCAGTACCAAAACCAAATTAAAAATAAGATGCAAATGCCCTCCCATCTCCTCTCCAGTCCTTGCCAAATCAATTGCAGTGTTTATAGCTGACTTAACTGAGTTTTCTTTAAAAAAAAAAAAAATAATAAAAGATTACCTAAAACAATACATCAAAACTGACTGATTACTGCAAAAGATTTTCAACTCAAGTAAATGCCTCATTCTTTGGGAAAGACATCTCTCAAAAAAATGTCCGATCTGCTTTGCATAGGACTCTACATCTTGCCAATCAGACTGAAATACCTGCATCTCTAAGTCACTTTACAAAACAGAAGTAAGCTGCTTTTTTAAATGTTGTTGTTGCATATCAGATCCCCCACCATAATGACACAGTTGGAGTTTGAAACTAATGCCAGGCAAACCTCAGGCAGGGCTGAAAACATCTATAAGGTACAACGTGTACCTGCCAACTGCACTATTTCCAACTAAAGTCTACAGCCTTTTTAAGTTACCCTCTGCCTTAGTCATCTACTACCTGTACTTTCCCATTTTTCTACCAGCCACAGCTAAATTTCAAAGATTTTATTAAAAACAGGTAGTGCTTACAGCACACACAACCTTTAAACCATGTGTTGCGGAACAACTTGCTACCATTCTAAGTAGAATGATCAAACATACTAATTCCTAAGATCTTATAAAAACAAGCATGCTGGAGTGACACATTCCAAAATCTTCTGTTGTTTGGAATAATCACCTTCTGAGAAGAAAGCAGTGATCCAAATCCCTGCTAGTAATAAGCAGGAATGCTGCCTGAGTATTATCAGTGATCCTGCAGTTACTATCCTAAGACGTCTATAATTAACTCCTGCCAAAAACAACACTACTTACCCATTCACAGAATATTCCCAACAACTGCAAGTTTGTTCCTGACTTCAATATCCCTTTTAGTACAAAAAAATTACCACACTATTTTTCAAAAGATGTGCTTCCTGTGGGTAATCAAAGTCTTCAGAACCATCTGCAGTTTCAATTGCTTAATTTCTACTGCTGTTAGCACTGGAGAACACACATGTATATAAAGGAGCCAGCTGGATTCTTCTGGTGGTTTGTGCATCCTCATTAAGAATCATTCCCATCAGTTACAGCTAAACTGATCTATACTGTGGTAGGCCCTAGGGCTACCAGGCAAGACCAGAGCACTGTACAAGCATGCAGCAAAAAGACAGTCCCTGCCCTGAAGAACTTCCAGTCTACATGCACAAAGAACGGCAGATGCAGCAAGACACGGTGACTCATGAAACATCTGGCAGCAGAAAGCCAAGAATGAAGATTTTCTCATGAGGGAGCTTTGAAAGTTTTGTCAGTTTCAAATAGCCTCTTCCCCAGGATGCGTGGGTGGCAGGTTGAAAGCCACTGCTCTAGATCCTAGGATTTCTCTTTTTGTGGAAAACATTGCAAACCATGATGACACTCAGGGAGTATTGCAGGATAAAACCCAAAGCAAGATCGGTTGCTACTGACAGAGCAAGGACATCCAGCTGACGACCCACTCCTGTGGGACTCCTCTTTCTAGTTGGGACTAGACAACCTGATGTTTCAGCCCTTTAGAAGATGCAAAGCAGAAGGACTGCTTTTGCATATGTGACTTGCAAAGCCAGGACACTCTTGCACAATAAAACTGCCCTCGTTCGTGTGGACTAGATTCAAAGAAAAACATCAGGGAGAGCCACTCCATTCCTTTAGTGGATTTGAATTAGAAGAACAATTTAGAAAGATCATGTGCTTTTCTCCAGTCACAAGACTACATAATGTCTTTTAATGCCACTTCCCTTAATTCTTCTTTAAAGTTTTCTGAGTTAACAGGAGCTGTGCACTCAGCTGCTTTTCTGTAGTGAAACTCGTTCTAAAACAAATGGGGAGACATTTGCACAGGAGCTCCTGGATGGCAGTATTTGCCATTCTCATTTTCTGTCTCTTGACATGAAATCCACAAACTAGAGAAAACATCATTTTTCATGTATTTGTACAGAACAATTCAAATACTGAGGAAAAGGGAGATGTTTTTGCACAGTCTAGAGGTAGAACTAATGTCCTTTGGATACAATGGCATCAGAGGGACACTGTCAGCTGCTCAGTGTTTAATATGGGACTCTGGTAGCTGCTTATGGCTTTTAATGCTCAGGCTTGCAATCGAAGATATCACCTACTTGCCAATCTTGAAGAGTAAAAATTCCTCTGTATTTCATTTAAGCATCTGTGGAAGGTTTTCCCGCCTCCTGACTTGCTGAAATGAGATGGATTTATTTCTCAAGTATGAATAGCTTTGCATTTCCAGGAGCACATACTTAAGCTTCTGATGAGGATGGGAGCTTAGGATATATCATCACTACCTCTGGTGAGCAGGACCTGAGTTAGTTAAGCCTAGGTGTGAGCAGGACCTTAGTTAGTTAAGCCTAGGCGTAAGCAGCCACACTACAAAGCAAGCATATCCTAATGATCCGAACATACCCCAGCAGTTGCTGAGCCTTCAAGGAGCGCATCCCATGGCTCTATCCCATAGCATAACTCGCACCTGGGAAGTCACAGGGGGATTGGTCTCACCTTTTAGATGCAGGTTGTAAGCTGTAAAAAGGCACTGAAGGACAAGGTGGGCTGCAATGACTTGCCTTCCACCCTAAGTGTGACTACTCCAAATAAAACCAAAGCCCATATTCTAAACTCTCGCCCTCAGTAAGGTCTGTCCCTGTTGATCGAAGTGCTAAGCTCACTGCAGGGTTTTGCACGGGACAGAGAGAGAATGGAGTACAATGTACTAAAAGCCCAATCTGACTGTGTAGTGAAGGCACAGGCTGTAGATCAAAGATGCCATGATAAAAGAGAGTTTGAACATTTCAGAGCTTGCAAAGTGACACGTGATTTTCTCTTAGAAAGTTAAATGTGACAATAACATATCAGCTTTCCAGCAGCAACATTACTGAGAACGCAGCTGCAAATGGATGTCCTACAAGCAATCAACCAACTGTGGATCTCCACAAAAAGAAAGCTCCAACAAGCTTCTCAGATCTCTCTTCAACTTCTAATCAACTATGAAGACCAACAAAATTACAGAAGCAGGAAATCATGCTTCCTACTCTTTTGTGAAAATCCTTTGAAACTCCTTCACTAAAGTGAAGATTTAAACAGTTTCCTAGATATAAAATAATCTCTGCTTGTTTTCATCAGCATGCCAGTTTCAGTCTCTTGGAAAACTCTTCTCTCACCCCAAGCAAATACATACCCACATACAGTTGGGTATAATAATACCCATAATGAGATTCATTAGCCATTTACATAGATCCATTAGCTTTTCTTTGCTACAGGAAGCCCTTCTAGTGCTGCCCAGATGGGTAGAAAAGGAAGGGCACCTCAGGAGATCTGAGCCAATGAATGAAACAAGACTCAGGAGGTGCAAATATGGGTTTTGATTCTGTCTCAGGGTACCTGTGTAACCCTGATCAGGTCATGGACAACTTTGGTCTGCCTTAGTTCTCCAGCTACAAAATGGAGTGGTAATTCTCCACCTCCGAGGAATCCTACAGTGCTGAAATCATGAAGGCTCAGCTATTAAGGGGCTGCAGTGCTCATAAATATTTAAAAAGAATGAAATCAGGACAGAGGAAAAGACAGGGAGTTTTAGTCCACTTCAAATACCCTTTTTTTTCACTATGAGCACAAGTATGTATTGGTAAAACCAAGTAATCTGATCTTACTGCAATGATGCTACAACAGGCAATGCTAATCATATCATAAAGGCAGCTGCATGTAGAAATATGTTTCTTTTTGGCATTCTCTGTTCCATTGGTTGGCACACACTCCCAGGAGTTGAATGAGTTAAGACAAGGAAAAAAAAATCCCATCAACACAACACTCAGTTTGCCTGCTGCTTTCATGAACTCTTCAGTTAAGCCACAGGTTTTCTAACTTCAAGGTGTGGACATAACATGTTTGCAGATACTTCCTCTTTGCTCACACTGGCGTTAGAACTTGACACCTGGTGGCATAAATAATAGAAGGCCAGAAATATCTGAAATGTAGCTTGATACTCACATGTATCAGTATTGACTACAAGACACTCCCCATCCTGTAATGGACCCTGAAAAGGGTTACACCTTCCATTTCTAGCATTGAAGTGAGCAGCAAAGCCTGCCTCTAACATGATCCAGATGTTTTGGGAAGGCAGTTGCAGGTGTGGACAGTTACTCACCTTATGTCACATCCTCAAGTGATGTGAACTAGTGCTGAACTTCCAGGAGGTTACAGCCCTCACCTACAGAGTGCCCAGGAGGCATTCCCATGCAGGAAAGGATGGGAGTGGGAGACACTAACTGTCACAGGCAGTTCAAGCTAAGGCTAGTATTGACCTTACTGGCCAGACATCATTCCCAGTTGCCTTGTGGCAGTGATGGCAACCTGATGAAGGATCATAAATCTGCAACTACCTTTCACTGAAGTGTGATCTGGAAGGACACTTAGAGACACGTATTCAAGGCTCTCTTTTTTCCACTGACTTCCTGGAAGATTACACAGGACCATGTCAAAGAGCAAAGACTAATCTTTTCTCTTGCAAAGAAAGAAAAAAGTTTAATGCTTAAAAGGGTAACAGTGAAGACTAGTGAGCAGTTTGGCCAAAAAAATCAAGTGACTAGTGATAAAAACAACAGGACAAAAGACTTTTACTTACTTAGTGGGATTAGGACTCTTAGTGCCTTAGAAGACATCAGCGTTCGGTAATTTGATATACAAGACTTCCAATGGTTAAATTAAGATCTGGTAGCAGCGCTGCACATGTGGTTTTAAGGACGCTAAAGCATTCCACAACTTAAGGCGTCACCTTCTGAATTTCCTTCTTCACCACAGAAACGCAAACGCAAACCACCTTGATGCAAGGTCAAGTTGATGTAACTGCTCGCACTCCAGCTTCTACATTTCCCCAGACTGACTGACTCTTCGAAGTAAAACCTCTTTAGGAGAGTTCATACAACTCTAGCAAGAGCAAATTCATTAACCACACGCACAGTCACACCAAGTGCCTGGCTGCACATGCCAAATGCAGCCTTTGTGGCAGTTCAATATGGCAAGATCCATGCCGGTTCAGTGGCAGGCACTCGATGCCAAATTCTCATGTAGTATTGCTCAGTAGTTATTAAGCACACATTATCTTGCAGAAAGCACAAAGCTAACAAACATAATGGATATTTTTGGGAGAGATGTGCCATGACTGCTTTTTCACCCAATGCCATCTGTGCAGTGTTTTTCTTTTTGGCAGTACAATACTCAGCATTTCAAGCCCATAGGGTCACAACGTTTATTGCCTGCCAGAGGACTGTGAAATGTATACTGTTCATAATGGGATTATGCAAGTTGCCTATTGTTTGAAAAATAATCTGAGCATTATCCTCTGTACCCTTTTAATGGGTTTCCCTTTTATACAAATTAGGAAGCCAAAGTTTTCTTTTTAAATACTTGTTGTAGATATCTGCTTTCAGCTTTACAAATCACATCATATTCAGGCACATACTTCAACAGTATTAAGGGAAAACAAGATTGTTTTGCATGAATGGAAGCACAAAGAACATGTTATTTATGGAAATATACATATTAACTCTGATCATGTACCTGTATTTCTCAGTGTCCCAGAAATAATGAACAATATATGACGATCCAGTTGCTATGAGTTACAGCTGTTAGCCCCAGTGCAAGAAACTACTACCTTTCTGGAAAACACCTAACTTTGGGTATATGCTTGCAGTTCTTGAAGCCAATAAAATTGTGCTTAAATGATTATCTGAACTGCACATTGTGCAGCTCACCTAATCTTCACATTGTGGGGTTTTTTTAAATTATTGACACTCCTGAGGATTTGGTGGGCTTTAAGTACAGACAGCCTTCCAAATTAGGTGATTCCTCATCGCCTGATGGGCAATGCTGTATCAGATTCTCATATTCCTCTGATCAACCATTCCGCCGGTCACCAAGAAACCCTGACTGCACAAATAAACCTTCATACCTTAGAAAGCAAGACTCAGCATGACTACTGCTGTTCCTTGAGTTCTATGCACTGATGTCACCCATCAATCAAAGGGTGACAAAGGTCTGCCTGTTTCACACTTGGCCCTCGCTTGTCCTCCGCAAATCCTGGCAGAAAGAGCCTTTGAAATCCACTCACACTTCATTCAGCAGTGACCACAGACCATGTGCTGGGATATGTCTTCAGTGCCATAAGTGGCAAACAGGGCAGATCTATGTCTTACACTGCACTCCCAGATTTCTTGTGGGATCAACTAGTTTATGTAATTAATTTCTGGGGCTTAACTTTAACTTGTGAAATTTAGTTTTGTTTGGGAATCAGTGCTTTGGAGGACTTCCAAAGCTCACCAAAGAAAGGATTAAAAGTCCTGTTGATTCCCACTGGGTTTGGGTCAAGTCTTCAGGAACCATTTATCTTCTTACGCTGCCACAGTTGCAGAAATTAGCTACTGCTCTTGCTACAAGTTCCCAGATTCAAGCTCTATCCACTGCAAAACACTGCTCAGAGCACTCATAACATACCCTTTCAATATGAAAAGGCCCTCAAGCTCTGATCTTCAAGGCATGCCAGAAGTCAAGGATGCAACTTTCACCTGTAGAGTCTGCTCTACCACTTTTTTGTTATCTATAGCTTGAATTAAGCTTATCAACACTAATGTAGCATCAACCTGAAGGTCAAAGGGTTAGAATGCCACTGTCACCCATATAGCTAATGTGACATTCCTAAATAAGCACGAACAAACTGTGAAACGGTATAAACCAGTCATTTTTATCACTAACTCAGAATCAGACCAGCAGTATAAACTCTCCCCTTTCCCTGCACCCTGCCATGAAGAATGACCCACAGGTGGCAGTACTTCAGTAGCAAACACAATCACGTGATAGCCACACTGGGATCCTGCAGAGCAAAATTAGTTGCAAAAGAACAAAGGTACTTATATTGGTGTTCATATCATTCCTTAGTCAAAGCAGCTATAAAATGAATGAAAAAAGAGAGTGAGTTTCTTTGGGCTAAAGATATTACAAGGGAGAACAAGAATGAATAGTGGCCTGTAGCCACTTTTAGCAAGGTAAAATGTAGAATATTACCTGATTTAAAATTATGAAATTGAAGAGAATTAACTGATAGACATTTTCCAGTTCCTCTCCAACTGAGAGGAACGAAAGGATTTGATAAGCTATGGAAATTCACTTTCAAAAACCACAGCATTAATTCTTGTGATAAGCAAGTAGTTATTTTTCTTGAAAGAGTTCATTGTTCATAAGTAATTTAAGGACAAATCCCAATTCAGGAAAATACATTTCATAAAAAAAAAATCTAATACAACATTCAAAAGCAATGGGAAATTCAGGGTAGCAGGATTATTTTTTTTGTAGGTCCAATTCTTGACGTCTATTTTTAATGTTGATTCATAAAAATGTTGCTTTAGTCAAACGTTTTTGAAGCTGTGATTTGCTAGTGGATTGGCTCTTTTGGGGAGGGGGAGAAGTTGAAAACATTCTTGGCTTGGCCAGAAGGTATGAACTTGTTCTTGCATTTGACCTCCTCTGCACAGCATGGGCTCAAATATTGGTGCAGCAGAAGTTCCCTGAAAACACACTTGAGCAAGGCTCTGCTGTGTTATGTGTTACATAACCATGTTGAGTACTTTGTGTTGGCAATAATCTGAACATGTCCATCTTTTTTCCTCTCCCACGTTCCCTAAATAGTGCTCAGGACTTTTTAAGACGTTGACTTTGTGTCTTTTTATTTCCTTCTGAGTGAGCTTTAAAAAGTCTTGGGTTTTCCAGGTTTCCTCTACAATCATTTAAAATTGGAAAGTTAAATTCTCCCATAACTCCTGGAGTTCACATGTTAAGAAAGACCATGACAACTGGTAAAACACAAAATAAGAAACATATAGCAGATGCATTCCTGTTTTATTCTAATATAATCTGCAAGCTAAGGAACTACTTGGGTCCTAGTCAGTTGGAGGCAGTGACTTAGGGAACCTGAAAGGTAGCAAAACCCAGTCCCCAGTTGCAGAGCAGGACTGGCACTGCTGGGAGAAGAACACACACTGTGCTCAGCCCAGGGCAAAGCACCTCCCTTATACAGGATGTCACCACCCTAAGAAATGACTGCCACCAGCTCGGGTTCTTCCCATTTTACTGCAATTTGGCAGGGCCCTCTTGGAGCTACAGCATCAAGCCCATATTTTCCTGCTATCTTCATGATGACTATGTTTCTCCCAGACCACTCATTCACTTTCTCATTTTGCTTCTCCACTTTCTACCATTCCTTTTGTAAAGGTCAAACCAATTTAGAGCTTTCAATAGGCATCATTCAGTCATCCAGCAGCTTGCGCATGTCTGCTTGTCCTCAGAACAGGCACAGAAAAGGCAACAGCAATGGAAGGATTTCCATGCACTGTCCCACCCAGGATGCTGAGTACCTTGACCTGCAGGTCTCTTCCCATAAGGACGTGAGGATACTTCATTATCTTGTAGCATCATTAGGTTGCTCGGTGAGAACTACAGTGTCAAACAAGGGAGGGTCTGTCAAATGCTGCCAGTTGGGATGAGATCATCTGGCCAATGAGACAGCCCAGAGACCATTTGCTTTTACCTAGACTTCAAAAGCCACATTGCTTCCAGCCAATAACTAAAAAGTTTACTTGATTCACACAAATTACCTACAGATGAGGCACTTCACATTTTATTATTGAACCTCTGACCCACCCATTGTCCAGTCCCTATTTTTCCCCTCAAATGTCCAACCAGATACCCCAAATAAGTTAAAGCACGGTGCCCAAGAGTCATACAGTGCTGAATTTCCACTGCTCTAAAGGCAAATCCTGCACTCATACAAATATTTCTAAGCTCCAACTCAATAAACAGGCCCTTCATGAGAGTATAAAAATAACCGAGCCATGCTCCAAGACCTTTCACATTGCCGGAAAGATGCAAAGGGTGTGTAGTGTAAATAAGAATCAGGTTCACAATTTCTATGCACGCTCTCATTTCCAGTTACACTTATACTTGTTTCAGCTTTGAAATGAAGCTTGAACTGATGCCAGATTTTTTTTCGTAATTCCCAACACATTCCAGATTAGCTGTGAACAACTGTTACTCTTTTCTAGTCTCAGCCTATCACTTTTAAAAAGACACAGAGAGGAGCTCAGGTTTAGGATCTGTTCTAGTGGAGAGGACCTAATCTCTTGCAATGAGCACAGGTGCTTCTGTGTTGAAGTATTAATCAACCAAAGTCCCATACGACCATTTTATTATGTCAGTATGGCAAGCAGTCAGCTGTGAGGTTTCTTCAGAAGCTCATGAGGTCACTCTGTCTCTTTAAAGCAAAAATAATGACTCTCCAGCAAATAGTAAGAGTTGGCAGCTATGATGTTGAGATGATGTAATTGTACACAGCAGTGATGTGAGATTTTTCTTGATTCCTAGAAGCCAATACTGCAGAGACAATCATAATAACAGTATTTGCTTAAAATTTTTGGACACGAAAGGAGACCAAGTTTCTTGCAAAAATGAACAGTGACCATAGAGAGTGAAAGGTCAGAAATTGGCTGTCAGAATTGGAAGCAGTTAGGGCCAGGCTCTGGCACTGAAAATGCAAGGTAGCAAGCAGTGTAAAGGGCCAACTATTTCCCCTGCACTAACACACATATATTTATATTCTGAACACCCTGGGCTACTTCCCTCTCCACACCTCCCCTGTTAACAGCTGGTTATCTTCTTGGTTTTGCCATGGGAAAAATTATTATATGGAATTATTTACTATTAGTAGGCTCCCCTAGAGTAAATATACAGCACTGTATACCTTGGCAAAATGGGATGGATACTTAAAACTGAATCAGTGATTCAAAGAACCATCTTTCTTCATTTTATTGGTGTTGGTGAATTTACTGAAAAATAACTACTAAAAAAAGAGAGCCATGTTTCTTTTTCCTACAGCTAAAGAGAATGCACTGGAAGGACTAGGCAGGTTGAACAACTGAATAATGAAAATATCTGGTTACCTTAGCTCTGGGAGGCTTCAGGAGTTTTGCATCTTGCAGTACTTCCATCCTTCTTTATGTCTTAGGTTTGAAACAGAAGAAGAATGCCATTTAACTGAAACAGGTAATGCCTGTAAGAAAATGCTGGGCCACACTAGTCTGGCCAAACTACTTTCACAACATGGCCCATTACATTACAGCCTCTAATTACTGCTGCACAGACACTGCTATTTATAAGCGGGAGTAGCAGCCACGCTGCAGCTCCACCGTAGGTTTCCTAGTCTGCTCTGCTGGTAGAGTTTGATTTGGGAACAGTTAGAGATGGACTCAGCAACCTGGCAAACTAAAGGAAAAAAAAGAAAGTAAACAGAGGTTACTTAACTAACCCTTACTAAAGTAACCAGGAAATTAGTGTATTTTCTGCAATGATGGCCACTCTGAGCGGCAAATAAAACTTCTTACACTGTGTCACACACTCTCACTGGCTTTTGTGCTGTAACAGTTTGTGAGGGAAAAACATCATGTAGGTATGTATAATTTTGGTCACTCTAAACTTCTCCTAGATCCACAGGCACTGAAAGCTGTGCCTTATGTCATCCAACAGGTCAAAACCCTTAATTTGAAACAAGGCTGGGGTGTGACCACCAGTAAGATTTAACAGCACAAGGAACAAACGAACACTGTAGAAGCGGTAAAAAAACATAGGCAAACTTTTTTTGCTGTAGGTTAGGAAGAACTGGATTAATTAGAAAGTTTTTATTTTGTTTAAAAATCTGTGAGATTATCTGCAAATGATGGTGCAAATTTGCTTTGAGTTGTTTTTAGGTTTTGTGTGATTTATTTTTTTTCCCCAACATTAAAGTTAGCTTAATGGCTGTTAAAGCTAGCTCTAGTGACAGTAGAAGTATTGAAATGCAGATAATGTAACTACTAAGAGGTAAAGTTAACTTAAAATCTTTTGGGTTTGGTTTACTTCTATTGACATGGATCGTTAACATTTCTTGTAAAGGATTGTTAAAGATTCCAGTTTTTTCCCCTTTCAGTTACTTTATCAAGAGCTCTTGACATATATGTGTAAATATGTATTTATAAATATATATATAAATAAAAAGTACAACCTCTGCCTGTGTTTCAAAGCTGGAGGATATAAGGATTAAATATTTGTAATGTAAAAAAAGCAAAAATCACGGTTGACAGTAATCTTTCCAACTATCTCTAAACATCACTCTGAAGCAAAGATGACATTTTTTGCAGGAGGAACCCTTAAAAAAAACAAAACAAAACAACAGTTGGCTGTTGAACTGGCTTTCAATTTTGACGGGACTATTCCAGCCAAAATTTCAACTCTTTGTTGTATGAAAGCATTGGCTGCCAAGAAGGTCTGCTTTAGTTGCCTGATATTGCCGTTCTCCCCTCCAGGCCAGGCTCTGCCGTGTTTCCCTGGATGCGGCAGGACCATGGCGCCCACATCTGTCCCCACACTCTCTCCAAGGCCCTAACACAGCAGGAAACTCTGGTTCAAATAGGGGAAGACATCCAAACTATTCAGAGAGCAAAGCAATATCTTTGCATAATCCTAATTATTTTAGTCAAATTATTCTAACCAATGTTACTGTCGACATAGGTACTTATCCCAAAAATTGAGCAAAGCCAATGGTTGTGACAGGTGAATCAGATACTAAAATACAATAAAATTTAAGAGCAAAAGATCAGCTTTTCTGGGTTGAGAACCTCCACTTGACTCTAGCAATTGCCATTCCCACTCCAATCTGTCATGTAGATGGGGCATGGCAGCACCTTGCCCTTCAGAAGGGGAAAATCCAAAGTTCACATTAGCTGTACTCTTACAATTAATAAACAAAGACCACTGGGAAAATCAAATATATGTAGATATTTCATATTGGAGCTCAGGACACTGACACTACATTGCTGCACCACATAAATAGAAGTAAGAGTTATGTGGGTTATTGACCACTGTATATTTTCCCACTGAATCATAATTATAGATTCTCTTTTACTGTGGCTCCTAAGTAATTCTATGATGAATCTGATTCACTGTGCAAAGACAGCATTCACCAGACCTCAAAGTGCCTTGTGTCTTAACAGCACCAGCCTGGGGCACATGCTACCTCGCAGTAACCAGGGGCACAGGTCTGAGATTCATAAAACTCCCTTTAAGGTCCAGCTGTGAGGAGAAAGACCTTCTCCTGAAAGGAGGTTGTAGCCAGGAAGGGGTTGGTTTCTTCTGCCAAGTGACAAGCAACAGGATGAGAAGAAACGGCCTCGAGTTGCACCAGGGCAGGTTTAGATTGGATATTAGGAAAAATTTCTTTACCGAAAGGGTTGTCAAGCATTGGAACAGGCTGCCCAGGGAAGTGGTTGAATCCCCAGCCCTGGAGGTATTTAAAAGATGGGTAGATGTAGTGCTTAGAGACATGGTTTAGTGGTGGACTTGGCAGTGCTAGGTTAACGGTTGGACTTGATGATCTTAAAGGTCTTTTCCAACCTAAACAATTCTATGATTCTATGAAGGTTGCATCAGATGTGGCTTCACATCACAGACACCTACAGGCGTCCACAGAAACCTCTCATATACTGGTTGCCACATAGGTTGTGTGTATGAGAAGACGCTACCCTGATACCTTGCAAAATCATGAATACCAACTACTAAAGCACCATCTAAAAAGGAAGCACCATTTCACATCCATTTCTTTTATCAAAAGGCCACTAAAACACCTACTTCCAGGAGAAGGCTCCTGCCCCTGAATGCCCGTGGAAGGAGGGATTTTGCAGAGGGCCAGGCTTGCACACTTCCAACTGCCCAGCTCCAAGTGCACAGCATGCTGGCACGGCCTCTCCTGGGGCATGCGCAGGGAGCCTACGTTCCTAACCTGAGGCTGATGATGCTCGAGTCCTTTTCCAGACTCAAGTTGCTCAAGACAATTTCCCATTACTTTGCAAGCTATATCAAATGAATGAATATGCCTCACAGTTGCTTTTCTCCAGTCTCCCTCCCCACCATGGAGACTCCTGAGCTGGCACAGGCCAGTGTCATTCCACTGAGGTCAATGGAATGATGCCCATTTATACCAGCTTTCTCTCTGGCACACATTTCTTTTCCACTGAGCCTGGATATAAAGCAGAGTCTAGAACATATGGAGCTGAAGACACCCACACCTGGTTTAAACTCATAATTCCACCCTTGCAGCTGCATCACAACATAGGAGTTTTGCAGAAACTATTTCAATGTAGACATGTCTCCAAAGGGAGTGAGAAAAAGCCAGCACGTACGTCAATGGTAAATGGATACCAGCAAGCAGCGACAGTGCAACTGGCATCAAGGTGAGGTCCTACCTAATGCCCGACTTTCCCAACTTTACCTTTTTGCACAGGTAAGCACTAGAACAGCAACCAGGAAGATTTGGCATGCAGAAGTGGGGAAGAGACTGAAGGGACCTTCCTTGTAAAGAGAAGCTGCACTATGGAAAACTCATGAGAACTGTTGGCTGAGGTAACTATGTAATGCTGTAGCATGTTTGGGGAGGAATTCTAGCTTGAGTTCTGCAATGATTGTCTTATGCCCTTAAGCATGAGATATTATTACCCTTATCTTGGCAATCAAGACATTTACTTATTGGCCACAGCCTCACTGCAGAGAGAGAGGACTGGCTTGCTACCATTCCCGACTGGGTAGCTGCTAAGCCAACTGTCCCAGAAGTTGGAGGGAAAAGAGAGAATGTCGATGAGATCATGCCTCAGCCCATGTACTTCCAGCTGAAGTCACAAGGGAGCACAATCTAAAAGGACATCATTACCCAGGGAATCCAAGTGACCATCTCATGCATTTGGAAACCAGTCACCTGGCTTGTACACAACTGACAGGGACATTCCTGCCAAAAGGAGCCATCCAAGGCCAATTCTAAGATCCCATTTCTGGAAAGGCTAGATTTCTGAAGTCTATAACAAACTGGAAAGTGCATCCTGCCCTGCTGCTCAATAAATGCTGCTTCGGCCACATTTGAATGTGGAGCAATAGTGACATAAAGTGGCCTGGTGGGTTAATCACAGGTAGAAGGTGGAAGCATTTCCCAGGAGACCAGGCAGTACCTTATACTGTTATTCTAGTGTGGCACACTGTAAGAAAGACAGGCCCCAGGTACTACCTTACTCTTTAGAGAAGGGACACCAGAGCCCTCCATATCTGGTAATGGTAAATGGTATGGGATCACCTGGGAGGAGGTATCTGAGACACTGCCTGCTCCTTTTCATAGGCGAGGCTTGCAAAACAAGAGAGGCAAGTAGAAAAGCACAGGCACCCATACATTTGAAAATACGGAAGATTGTTACAATATTACATTCCACCAGATGTCTGGTTCTGTGAACGTAAACAACATGAACAATAATAAGAAAAACTCAGAATCATTTCAGTCCATATGCCCACAATCTGATAGCAAACTGCCACCTTTGAGATCAGCAGCTGTAAAGTGTCTTTTCAGAGCAATGTGAACGAGAAGAAGGAAAACAGAAAAAGATCATTCTGTCAGGACCATCTGATCTGTTTAAATTGTCTGCAGATACCAATCAATATTTCAATATTAGATGACATTATTAAATGTCAGCAGAGACACACCAATTTTTCACCAGAGTCCTTTGCTGACTATTGTATCTCCGCATGCTTATTATTTGTGTGGCTTTTATTCTAATTCTTACAGGAATAGATTTGTCCCCAGGCACCACACAGTGCACAAGACAAAACAATCCCCATGTCAATTATGGTTTCCTCAGGATAATTTGACACACATTTTCTTAGTTAACAACATCATAAGTATTAGATCTAATTACAGGGAAAGCCGTGTACGTTATAAAATATAACTTAAGGGTTGCTTATAGATTAAAAGCAAATCAATATTTAGCAATAACATTCTCAAAAATATTTTCTGTAATTACGGTATGACACTGATTAGTAATTCAGGCTGGAATTATGGGTCTTGGATTTATTATCCAGTAAACTGATAGGGAAATGTCTACCATATTAAACCACAGTTCTCTGGGTGTTTCCTCTCTGGCCATAAAAGGTCATGGCTGGGCCCTCGATGGCTTCAGAGCAGTTCGATGCAAGTAGTATCACTTGCATGTTAACAACATCAGGAAAGTTCACTGGTGATACTGTCACACCTAGAACTATATCATAGCTGGCAATTTCAAAGATTTGGAGAAGATGATTTCAGAAAAAATAAAATATTTTAACATGTTTTGCTTGTCAAAGCTAACCTTTGTTTACTTCTTTACAAATGTGTTCTGTATTATATATTGTTTAGGTAGAACACAGTACAATTGTAAGCATACATACAAAGAAGCGTATCTTACTGATATCAAGTAATCGTAAATTATTTTTACCTAATCACAAGTACACATGCTATCAGAGATGCATATTAAAGTGCTCGCTGTTTGCCTCTGGATATCTCTAGATTTAGAAAACAAAGAAAAATGTCAGAAATAGAAATCAACAATTAATACTGGTGACTTGCAACTAAAAAGTAAAATTATAATTACAACAACCAGAAGCAGGACATAAAGGGATAACCACTGAGAGAAGCTGTTTCACAAAAAGTTTTGTTTGTTTGTTTCTCTTCTGAAATTTCCAAATTGCTAGGGGTTAAAATAGAACACACAAAAATAAAACTGATTTTTTAGAAGTTTCTTTTTCTTTTCTTTTTTTTTCCCGCCCCCCAGAGAAGAAAGACACTGTTGCTTTGCTACAAAAAGACTCTTTCACTTGCTTGGATCCTGAAGTGTTAAGCTAGTTACTCTGATGTGCTATCTATTCACATTGTCAAGAACTCTCTAAAATAAATCCGGTGTAAACAGAGTCCATAGGTCCTGATGGTTGGAAATGGTACATGTGTAGGAGAGCGACATGAGTGAACCAGAGCTTTGAGGCAGAGCTGCCTTGACCTTCTAGGAAGCTCCTCAAGTAACACTCCAAAAGTCAAGTTTGACTTCAGCAGCAACTAATGTTTTTCATAGTGAAAACTCAAGGCAAGTAGAAGAGGACAGGGAAGGACATATAACCTCCAACACAAGAGTTATAACTGTAACTCCCTGTCTCTTGTTCCTTGGCTTCAATGGCCTCCTGAGCTGCAGAAAATTGCACCCCACTGACTCTAAGGACTCTCCGCATCCCCCTCGGTTCCCTTGAGGCCTGGCTGATGGCTCCCTGCTCCCCAGGGTGTCCCCTCCTTCTCCCACCTACTCCTCTGCCAATGTTTCTCTCTCTGAGCGTGCATCTGAGGACACCATGAGCAAACGTAGCGCATACCCTGTGTCACAACACGCAAACAACTTGGGGCGTATTAGTGCCCCAATAGGGCCTGCTAGAGCTGTTCCAAAAAAAAAAAGAAAAAACAAACCCAAAAAACAACAACAACAACAACAACAAAAAACCACCAACCCCAAAACCATGAGAAGGAGCAGGGCATAGGATCCTTGCGGTGTAAAAGCACGAAGACTTTGAAAAGTTATCTACTTTATTCTACTACATCAACTACAGAACATGGACATAAAGATCTAGGCATGGAAAGATGTCTCATGCCCCTGGTCTGGGCAGATCTTGGGCAGAGGTCTGTCCAACAGAAAAGGACTTAATTTCAGAGAATATTCATTCACTGAGGTTATGAAATCAAGCTGATCCCTCAAATACACAAAAATGCAGAGAAGCTATTGAATGAGATTGGATGACAGTACAGATCACTGCTATGATCCATAGCTTTAAAAGCACCAACTGGTTGAAATTAGAGGCTTGATGCAGTTTTGACTGGAGAAATGGTTACATCACAGTGAAGGGGGAAAAATCCACAAGGCACAACATCTCGCTAACCAAAACCCCATCCATTTTTTCCTGTTTCCTCAGCAGAACATCCAAAATACCTTGTTCTACATTGCAACAAGCCTAACTCCAAAGACTTTGGACAGCAGAAATAATGACACAGGTTTAAGGAGGTAAAAAATCCTTCCTGCTCTTTGATTAACTGGGCTTCTTGATGGAGTTAAGTGCAAACAGCTGCCTGGACTTCAACTGAAAAGCCTAAATCTAAACACTCAGTGTTTACATAACCCAAACTTCTAATCAGGCAGCTGGATAATCCACCCATTTAAAGTATCCCTAAGAGTTTCAGGGAAATGTGATTTTCTTACAGCTAAGCCAATCAACAACCACTTTAAAAAACTCTAGCTACCGAGTTACTACTTTGGAACAGCAGTCTCAGCGGGATGGGGTCACGACCCCACAGTGAATCACAAAGCAATTTTGGTGGGATCCTTCCCCTTTCTTCTTCTTTTTTCTTTCTTTCTCTCTCTCTTTTTTTTTTCTTTGAGAATTACAAATCTGAATCTCTAATTTCCTCTGTATTCAGATGTTGCAAGGTAATAAATTAGAGGAGGATAAAAGTATACAGCAGTGCTTACATGCGTGCTGGCATTTGCTCACAGGACCTTAATCTAAAAATCTCATGAAATCCTGACCACATCCATCCAGAACCAAGGAACTTGGGAAAGGTAAAGTACAATCACCACCACCAGAGTCCATAATTTCATAAGGGGAAAAAGGGAAAGAGATGATTTTGTGGAAGAAAACAGTATAGATGTTTACAGGACCACTTATAGGATTCAATAGTCCTTAAATTGACAGACACATTTGTAGTGATTTTAACTGGCCATAGCATCCCGTGTTTGGAGCCCTGTCTCATCTCACGATAGTGTTTTGCCACCATAACTCATTATCAGGTCAGGCTCTCAGGTTTGCTTTTATGCTTGGCTGAAACATTTTCACCTAATTGCAGTTTATGATTACTTACCAGATATCCCAATGTATCTTTTCCTAACTTATACTAAATCCCTGTGCTAAATCACATCCGGTCACACCTATCAGATAATGAGAGTCTTAACAAAAATATTTTCCCTGGCAAATACCACAGTTCATAACCTGTTCATCCACACAATCATTAACAATATATCTTATAATTCAACTAAATTTTAAGTGTCCCCCCAAAAGGTGATGCTTCTTGGACTAAGCAGAGAAACATGGGTTTTACACCTGAGCCTACTGCTGAGCTACAGGGTGATCCTCGACAACTTGACACTTCTGCATCTCCATATCCCTACCTGTAAAAGGTGGCTGGTGATGTTTAGCTTTCAATTTGAGACATGGTGAAGCAAATTACTTAATTTTAGCAATGAACCATAATGATCAAGGACTATGAGTAAAGTTGTATTTTAAAACTAGTGAAATAAATTGAAAACAAGAAAAAGATTTTAACTTTTTCCAAGCGGGAAGTGATCCTTCTAGAACACACGGAAATAAAATAGAAAGACATGCTTTTAGACAGAGCTGATACAGTGTGGCTGTAGAGGAAATAAACTTCATTCAGTGTTTCTTCATTTTGTCAAGACTCCATCAGAGCAGCAGAGATATAGCACTGGAGATCCAACTCTGGAGAAACCGCACTACATAACCCTTTTCAGATTATATGCCAAATATTTTAATTCCTAGCCAAGGAGGTGGAAAGGTTTGTGGCCAAAGCTGAGAAAGAGGGTTTTTTTTTTTACTTTTTAACTTAAGAATTGTTCATAAATAGTGCAATGTTGGAAGGAATGTGGCAGATTTTAATCCAGATCAGACTAGACAGACAAAAATTTCTCGTGCTTTTCAGTGATAGCAGAGGTCCCTTTGAAATAACTTGAATATACTGTTAGAAAAATGAAGAGCAGTAAAAGTTTGGCTTAACTTTTTATTGTTCAAGGTCTACAGGAATTTCTCCCGCTTATGGGTAGGTGTCCTTTCCTCAAAGAAGCCCAGAAGAGAGCTTTTGCATTAACATCCAATAACTCCTGCTGTATCAGACCATCACTGTAACAGCCACACACTGCTCATGAATTCCTCAGCCGGCTTCTCTTATCTTCACCAAACGATCTAATAGCTGTTGGTAGACAGCAATGAGAACAAAAACATTTGATTTAACAGAAAAACGTCACATCTTTCACCCTCACACTAAGGAGCCAGCTGTCATACCTGCTCTATTCCTAGCTCTGCCTGGCTCCTATTGGGACTACATGGCAAATTAGCTGCCCCCAGCTGAATTGCACAGCCCACCCCTACCTGCATCCCTAGCAAATTCCTATGCCTTTTTTTAGGTGTCTATAGCTCCTTTCATCTTTCCAGCTTCTTTTCCACTCCTCTAGCCGCCCAGCACAGAAAGTCTGGCAAAAAGAGTAGCAGAGTCCAGCACTAAACCCCATGAGAGATGAAGTGGCAAGTGATAGGAAATTGGAAGATTATTTATAAAACACCAAAATAACTTTAGTTCCCCCCAGTTCTAATCCTGTTTTTCATCTTTAGGCTGAGACCACCTCTACTTGGTTTCTTTGGAGATGTGTTTGAGTTTAAGGTTCCTATTTAATTATTTTTAAAAGTCTGAGGGGCAGGTTGGAGAGCTCTGAGCTGCAGAAACAAAAGTAGCCTATATTCTCCTTTCTGTGTGAGGCTTTAATGCTGCACACACTACAAGGTGAGCAAGTGGCACATAAGTAAGTCTGGCCACTGTGTTGAGAGGGCATGGCAGAAGGTGACATCCAATTCACAGACTAGCCAGTAAAACACAGCATCAGGCATCGCTTGCAGCCTTTGCTGGGAACACATCCTGCACTGAAAAGCCCACGACACAAGGCAAGCACATGCAGCACACCGCGACGGAGGATACCTGGAAGTCACAGTCCCGATTTGGCTCCTCAGGCTCTAGTCCCTCCCCACTGTGTGCTACCCTTCAGCCACAGGCCTTCCAGCAATGCTGTCAGGCAGCCCTGCATTTATTACCGCCACAGACTGCAGCGCTTTCTTCCTTTGCTGAACAGCACAAAATATCTTAATGAAGAACAACTACAGCATTGGGGTCCAGTTTCCCTCTTGAACGTCTTTCTAATGAGGTGGCTTTTAAGATAAAATATCTCAATTAGGCAACTATTTTTTTTCATGAAGTGTTCAGTTTGGCTTGCTTCCCAACAACTTTCCTGACAGCCAAAATAATAGAAGTACTGCAATTCAAATAATTGTGTCCTAAAAAATAAATACATTTGCAGTATTTGCTGTTGAACAAGCAGCCAAGCCCAAATGTTACCTAGCAATTTTGAGAAATGAAATGAAATATTACAAGTTTCAAGTGAAATACCTCTTCTGCACTCACGTCTTTCCACAGTCTCCATTTTCTGTATCTTGAAAATGCAAATAAAGTTTTGTAACAAGATGCAAATACAACTTTTTCAGCAACAAATACATCAGGTCAGACTCATGTAGCCATATACTTAGATTGCAATACACTCTTTGAAGCAAGAGTCATTTTTCAGTCCTTAGCACTGTGGAATTCATCCACAACCTGAACCTACCAGTCACTAAGAACTTGTATGTGAGAATCTGAGTAATACAGCCCATCCAAAATAAGCCCACCTAAATCTTTTCTAAACCTTATTTAAACCTGTAAAAGGCAATGTAGAACAGTAATGTTAGCCTCTACACAAGAACACTAGCCACCATACTATTACAAGTGCTTACACATATTCACCAATATCCTTTGAATGGTGTCACAGCAGGCAGCGTAGTTTGAGTTTTTCTCCTTGTCCTGCTATTTCTTAGCTGCGTTAACCTTGGACAACACATTTCACTTTTCTCTTGTCTGCTGAACAATAACTTGTTACAAAAAAATAAAGGCTATCCATTGCTTATGGTTCTGTAAGATATCTAACCCACAAACAGCTCCAGTTAGGACTGGAAATTTAGATGTCAGTGTGAAAAGTAATAGCAGTAGCTCTGTCAGCAGAAAATGAGGTGCAGAATATCTGGGTGTTTTAAGACAGAAGCTTTCCAGCTCTCAAACTGGCAGGCTCAGCCCCGTGAGCTAACATACAGCCCCTGCTGTCTGCTTACAGCTGCCTCAGCCCCAATTAAATCAAGTTGTTCATACACAGCTCCAGACCCTGTTTAACTTCACTGTGTATCTCTGTATTCACACCAGCACGTAAAGAGCCCCCAGCCAGGGGTATGGTGCAGAACCAGATCCTATCTGCTCACTGACTCCATGCAGCACCATCCACAGCTGCAATGCGAATACTGCTTTCATTCTGTAGGGGTTCCTAAGAAAATTGAGTTGAAGTCTGAAAGTGATAAAGAGTAGTTATTCTTTAGAGTAAGCAATCTTCTATAGTAAACAATTACATATTCAGCATCTGCTTATCTTGTTCAAAAAAGTTATTTTAAAATAAAAACAGTAAGAACCAGATTTAAAGATTCAAAACTCAGATTTTTTTTTTTAACAAGGTCTGCTTATAGAAACTGGAAGTCCATTTTTTTCTAAAATGATAATATAATTTTACAGAATTGCAAGCATCTCTACTAAATATTTTCTTGTGTTTCTGTGTAACTGAAAAGAAAATGGTTACAAAAGAAGAACCTCACAAACGCAGAATCACGCTGCCAAGCTTAGGTACAGCTGGCTCATAGTTTCACTGGGTGCTCTACAGTACTTCTGGGGCCACAAAATGTGCTCTGACCCAGGCACTTTAAAAACAAGCAAGTGTGTCAAGCCACAGCCACTGAAAAAAAAAAAACCCAAAACCTAGGGTAGAATTTTTAGAACAACTGAAAATACTGTCAAACTATTTCACCTACGTATCATGTCCACGATGGAATATTCCAAGTGTCCTGGTTGACACCAAGCAACTAGTAACAATAGGAAAATGAAAAGAAAAACTATTTGAAGTGCATAAAATGGGGAGAAAACAGGTTTCTCACAGGGATTCAAAGTTAAGCTATCAACTATCCCAAAGGAGAACTAGCTACTGTCTGTCATCGGTGCACTACTAACAGTTTATTAGTCTGCTGACATCTCCATCTAGAAAAAACTGGTAAACTGTCTCAGGATGAGAGGCAACAGTGAGTCAAAAGGACTTGCTGTGATGTGGTGGTGGCAAGCAGGATTTTTTAGACATCTACACTTTGTGATAAAATGCTTCTAAGATGGTGTCACTTCCCTCCCAGACAGCCCAGCTTTTCTTAGCACCTGATACTGAACCGGTGACCTCCTGTGAATCGGAGCTAATCTCAGGATATGTCACATCTGTAGCAGGAGGAACAGCTGAGCAACACTTGTCCAGGCATAATTGAGCCTCAAGATTGCAGAGCAGTGCATGATTAATTGGCTGAAGGATTCCTGATAAAGAGGAAGAGGAAAATGACCTGCCTGGGTCAATGGGTGGTGCTCTGCTTATCTAGAAGCACAACAGGCATTAAAAGAAATGCTCCTGATCAAGGTCACAGGGAACGGTGACAGATTCTGTGCGAGTGTGAATTTGAAGCATTTCAAAATCACATTCCATAGATGTGCATGGGGCTAAGTGTACTCAGTAAGAGTATTTTAATGCCTTTTATGGTTCTGGTTCCACCATCATTATTCTCAAAAGTACTGCTGGGAGCCTAATCTTGAAAAGATCTACCAATCAGTTTTGCAAGTACTTCCACATAGACTTGGAAAATGCAAGCTTAAACCAAGGCAGTTCTCACCTGATTTTCATGTGGTTATTCTAGTTTGGTCCAAGGTCCTCTTAGAAGCAAACAGGTGATGCTCCCTCATCGGAAAAGGGGAAAGACTCACCTGGAACAACTTCTGTGGGCAACAGCAGTGGCAACATGAACATGTGACTGTTGATTTAAGAAGCACTTTGGCTCTCTAGGACGGCTCAGCTAAACTGAGCATCATTTCTAATCCACACATCCACCTTCTCAACAGCCATGACAACTTCCTTGGTCCACTCCCAATGAAGGGAAGCCTTGAACATTTCTAGGGATGGAGTTTAGAGCAAGTGCTGATCGTTTGTCCATCACAGTCTTGTGTTTCAGTCTATGAGGATGCTTTATGCAGATCAACTACATCTCGTGCAATCAGTTTGCAGCAGCAAAGCTGCTGTAAATACCAGGTGGGTAAGTTCAGGTAAATTTAGCAAAGAAGTGCTAAACATTGATCTAAAATAATAAAGACAGTCACAAGCAAAAGATACCTCTTTATAACATAGCAGCAGCCTGTTCTGCCATCCAGAGGACTCCCTGTGTCTTATGAACGGTGCATCTTCTGGTACCTCTCCCTCAACAGCCTAAACAAATTTGACTGCCCAGATAGAAACACCTCAGGGGGTTCACAGTTGGCTGATCTAGCCAGACCTCTTCCCAGGGAAGGCTAACTCTTCCCTTCCTTACTCTCTGGATGAAAAACAACTAGTTTAATCAAACAGCTCTCACTCTCTCTTTCCTGGTTTGATAAGAATTCCACCTCCATCAAACAGCTGAGTATTTTTCCTCTTAAATTCTAAATATTCACAAAAGAGATTCTATGGGAGCTGAGCTCTTTACGCTTCATGACTGCACTCCAGCTGCCTCCAGTCTAACAATGTTTTTTTTCATCTGCCACACAGATTTTCATACACTGAGGTTACTGCTCAATTACACTGTTGCTTGTGGAAAATTGAGAGGATGGCAGTTTATTGGAAATAAGTGTGAGGTAGGAAACCTCCCCTCCCTCCTTCCCTACAGGGAGGAAAGTCACTCTTTGAAGCTTCAGTTGGCATTGGTTTATATAGGCCACACAAGAGAAGGTGTGGTGGGTCACCAGCTGACATATGCTCAGAAGAAATCAAAAGTCATACTGTTTTTGGCACGCATACAAATGGGCAAAGCATCAACTAGAACAGAGTTTTTAGTCTTTAATGGAAAGTTTTCCACTTCAAACAACCACAACAAGTAGGAAAAATGAGCTTAAAAATCATTCAGGACTTGAAATAGTCAGAACATGAAAAGTAACAAGGAAGAGTTTGCAACCTACAGCATTTTTATGCTTTTTATATTCCCTCTCTGGGCAAATGTGACCATTCCACAAAATGAACTGTTTGCTGCTAATTGTATAAGCCAGGCAAATGGGAGTTTGTGGTTTCACGCAGTTGTCCCATCTCTTGCCAGGCCCATCTGGCAGCACATATCTTCTGAGCAAACTGGAAATGGCCAAGTTGCCATGAACAATCCACAGCCTCACCCTGAGAAGACAAAAACCCCCAGAATTCAAACTGGGCTGCCCTTGAACAACGGCATGAGTATTGCCCATCTCCAGAGCGAAAGGATCGGGCTCCTTCCTGTTTCACTCAAAGAGGATTTATAGCTGGTCATCATACAACGAGTGCTGGGTAAGGTTTATTAATCCTTCCAAACCCACTTCACAGTACTGACTAATCCAAACTTACTTGGTGCATAAATCACAGGGTACTAAAGCATTATGTTTTCCCTCCTCTTCAGCTGTAATTCTGAATCCTTGAGGGTGTTTTTTTACAAACGTGCTGAGCTGAGTTCTAATTTATAATCTCACTTCTTGCTCAGGCAGCACTTCCCCTCTCCCCAGCACCTAGTTTTCAAGCGTCCCACTTTGTAGTGCACCGCCCTCCGATGAGTTCTCAATAATAGAGCTCAAACCCAGCTCCAAAAGCAGGTCCCCTGCTGAAGCTCGCTTAGTGCTACAGAGCACTACAGAGCACTCATGCACTACTGAAGCACAGAGCTGAGAAGATTGACCAAGGGAATTTGCAAGGTGGGACACGTATGGAAAAGCTCCGCAAAATTTCTGTCTGAGCTTCCTTGTCATACAAAGAGTTTGGACGCATTAAAAATACAAAACAGGTTATAGAGGGCATTTTTCTTCGTGCTCCAAGGGCTAAGGTGTTCTCTAAAATATAAAGTGATGTAATGCACAGAAGTGGTCTTCTCCTCCTTCCTTAGACGTGGCTGTTCCCTTTCACACCGAAACAACTCACATGGCCAGAGCCACCCATGAGAGTAAAATGCATCTCCCAATGTGTGTTTTAAATGTTTGCACAGCAGGGGATGTCTGTTACTACTCACTTGCATAGCAGTATGCACAGTGGTCCCTGATTTTGTTTGGTGAATCTAAATGCTGCTTGAATGTAGTTTCTTAAAACCTTATCATGTTTTTACGTCTTTTCTATATTTTCTGTATTTCTGATGAGAAACCTATAGTCTGGCCAAAACAGCATGTGTAAACCATAGGAGTTTCGTGTTCTCAGAGTTAACCAAGCTTTTACATGAAGATGTGCAGATTGCTAATATTCTGAGGCTGCTATTTTAATTCATGTCATAATCTGTGTATAAACTGTACTGCTCTGAGTGAGGTCCTTCTTCCTGCAGCAACTAGCTGCCACCCTTAGAAACTCGTAAAAACGCACATAATTTGGCCTCCCATTAGGAGGTTGGCATTTATCATAAATACACTTTGTTGTAAGAACAAGCAGCTCTCACTTTACTCTAGAGCAGTGTTTGGTTTTTCATGTCTGAATGACTGTTACAATTCACCAATTTCATCTATACATAGAATAGAGTCACCAGTTAATCCAGCCTGTAACTCTGATTCAAAGATTTTATATCACGGAAAAATATTCCACAGATTCTCTCTACTATTAAAAAATTGCTACATTTTATTTTCTTTTATGGTCTGTATTTGTCATGCCTTTCCTTCTATTTGACCTTCCCCTTTAGAACAAGTGTGGCCCTAATATAAAAATTTTTCTCCCTACCTTGCTATCTTTCCATTTTCTCTTAGACAAATGAAAGCGAGTTGAAGTACAGCTGCAAAAGCAACTCCCAGTTTTTCACCACACCAAACCAGCAGAAAGTCAACTGATGCTGCTCACTGCCAGCCAGGGCAGCTGTTTTCTGAAAGAGCAGCGTGAAACACACACCAGGGGTTTTTGTTAGGAGTCCATGGCAAGATGCAAGTAGTCAGACCCTTTGTGAGCACTGGAGAGAAAAGGCACATCAAGACAAAAGTAATCTCACCCTAACGCAGACATCTAAAATGGGTCACTTGAATCATCCTCTAAAATCCTCATTTCTCATTATAACAGGAGCCCAGGATAAGTAACACAGATGGAGACAGCAGAATTAGAGCTATTTCCAGCTGTTTCCATCCAGGCACTGTCTGTATATAACACCTACAGTCTTCGTTTGCCTAGAATAAAGAGAAAAAGCCACAGCCTACCCAAGGGTTTGAGAACTGGGAAGCCACCCACACTGAGAGAAGGGACATGTTGGTCTTGCTAACTCATAGATTGAGAAGCATCCCTGACAAGTCTGTCTTTAGATCCATGCCTCTCTCTTCTCTGGTATTTTTTATCTGTGGATCTCAAAGTATCTCACAAAGCAAATCAATGCTGTTATTCCCACTTTACTTGTCCAAGGTCACCCAGCATAGACACAAGCTGAGCTCTAGCACTCTGAAATGCTGCTCAGTACCATGCAAGCCACACGCTGTCCCCTAAACAAGCACTAGAGTAATGTTATCTCGTAATGTTATCTCCAGAAATATGGAAATTTGGGATTCACAGTATGAATCTAAAACTAAGTTTCTAAGATAAATGAAAATAAAATAAGAGCAATTATAAATGTAAATTAAATAAGAAGCAACTTATCTGGACTGCTTTTTTAGGCATCTGTCTTGAGATTTGCAGTGCAGAAATAACCTCTCTGACATTACAAGTATGTACTTCTGTGCATTGAGAAAATCCTGCTGTTTATTTGGAGCTTTTGAAGTCTAGTATCAATATAGCTTCTTAGTCCCCAGAGTGTCCTCAAAGTTTGAGATGTGTATTTTTAACTTCTGTACTTACTGACATTCCATTGATGCTATTTGGCTGTTCTCCCCATCAGGGCTTCATCAGCTTTCGCTCTGATTTTGGCACCACCGGGCTTATTTGCTTTACCATTTCCTAAATGTCTGTGTGAAGAGGTGTGGCCTGCTACGCCAATTAGTTTACCCACACAAAAACTGTGTTAACTGAAGAGCTAAAGCTCTTTGAGTGTGTTTTCCCATCCACACAAATCAGCATAAACCAAGGGAATCACCAGTGAAGGCAGCACAGATGCTAAGGCCAGCTGTACACAGCATTTTACATGCCTCGCTGCCCATGTGCTGTAATACCTATAGGCTTTCACTGACCCCACTTCTGCACAACAAGCTCACCCTCACTGCCAGGACTCGGCCACCTGCAGCAAATCTGCTCAGTCCCTTGAAGTGCACACACCCACCACAGTAGGCAGTGGAAGTGGCAGGAGGGAGAAAGCCCATGGGGAGAGCATGAAGCGGTAGCTCAGTGTCAGCAGGCACAGGGAAGAGCAGCACTCTGCCATTTGCTTGCAGTGCATTGCACCCTCCTCAGAGACGTACTCCTGCAGAGCTCAGAGTACACAAAGGCTACTGTTTGATTCCACTCTAAACAATTTTAGCAAACAACCAACTCACTTAAAGCTTAAATGATTCCTTACAAAATTCCTTTGCATCTGTCAAACATCTTTTGCTGAATTTTTTGAACTGTGTTGCCAAAAAGGAAAAAAAATTAATCAAGGAATTTGATGGTTGGAAAAGCCAACATTTTTTAGTCTGGATCCAGAATATTTTAGAAAGCTTGTTATAAAGCAGGGTGATGCAGGAGGAGGATAGAAAGTGGTTCATTCGTAATTTATACTAATGTTGGATTTCAAGGGTGCCATCAGGGAAGTACAGGTAGTGTCTGCCAAATAAAATGTCACCATTTGGTTTTAATAAGGCAAAGAAGATTCAGGGCTTTCAGGGCCTGGTATTTTATGCTACCATCAGAAATCAAGTGCAGCCAGGAGACAGCAATCCTCAAGATAGTGCTGCTCAAGTCCTCCATGTTTCATACCTCGATGGTGCATTGGACAGGAAGATTATGACCACATGGAATTTGAATTCAGTCTCATTGGTGAGAGTCTTGATGACAAATAACTATTTTCCCAGCAAAAATCTTCCCTCTGTATGACATCACTTACAATGTACCCATCCTGACATGGTATTGGTACCAGACCCAAGTAGGGCTTGGGTTTGGTGGGGGTAGCTAACTAAGAATAAACACAGTTTGGCAGTCGGTGCTGTTCAAGTTATTGCATGTTGTCCTTACAGAGCAAAATGCAAAGAAGAAAAGCAAGCTGGACACACCAACCAAGTTGGCAGGAGCACAGGAATTTTTTTTTTTAGCTGCCATAAAGACCTACTGAAACAAGAGCTTCCCAAATCTCTGCAGGTATGTCTGTGACTTTTCCATCATCAGTAGCCTGCTGCTTAGGGAAGCAGAGCATTAGGCTTTCTTTAAAGGAGTTTTAAAAGCCCCTCTGTTCACTTTCAACTATTCATCACAGTCATTTAAGTTCTCTTTTGCACCCCTCCTTCTTCTTACTCACATCTGGTGCTGCATGTTACTAAGCTGCAACCATAAATAACAAAGGAATGATATGGAGATACTGAATGCTCTGTTCCTGTGTCCTCACAGCCAAGCATTCAATAAAGTTCTTAAGTTTCCACTACAATAAATATATAGGAGAAGGGGGTAGAGGTACAGAGTTCCCTGTTCTAGAATACAGCTTTTAAATAGCAATTTATTAGCAGGGTCAGCAAGCACATAGGCTAAAAAATAAATAGTATATTTTAAAAAGAGGATTTTCTTCCTCAGTGAGTGCATTTGCACTGAAAACTCCAGAACAGATGAGATTTAGCAAAAGCATTTCAGGGAGGGATGATCTCTGTCAATAGTTGGTCTCCTGGAAAAATCTCCTACATACAAGAGGCTGAAGTGGGAGAAGGCTGGTTTTAATTGTCTTTGCTCCAGATATATGATACGACAGTATGTTGTCCCAACACATGAACTTGTTACAAGGGTACACTCCTCGTATCAGATGATAGTGGTTTGCACTTGGTGAGCATTTCTGTAGCCATGTGATGTTCTACTGTTCTTGATCTCTGCTGTGCAAGCATATCCTGTTCTGTGACTGATTTGTCTGATTATGGAAATAGTGGGGAAACCGCAACCAGTTTTGCAATTTGTACAAATGTGTACCAATTTCTCTGGAAAAGTCTCTTTAAATGGCAACTTGAAGAAATGGTGATTGGCCAATGGTCACTAAACGGTTCTTTAAATGTACAGTTATGGAAGATGGCATTTCCAGTGGTGTAGGTAAACTGCCCAAGTACAAGCACTTCAAAGTCTAGAAGGGAGCTGTGAAAACTATGTTAACCTTCTTTCAAAACTCTCCTTCCCGTACACTTATGGTGAAAAAAATCTCCTGAGAATAAGTACGTTAGGGCCTATCTTCTCTGTAAAAATTATTTTTGGTTAATCATTAAGTGTAAAAATATATATATTTATGCTGGGTATTTTCTGATATTTTTGAGTTCCAGTGCCTTAAGGACAAGTACCATTGTAGAATTTACATACTGGTGAGAACTAACCACAGAAAAATGTTACAGTTCTATCATTCACAGCCCCATACAAACCAGGTCTTGCACAGAGCTGAAAATAAATGAAACTCAAGAGCTTGTCATAACCTCTACAGTTCCTAGGGAAATCACAAGAAATCTTTTCAATGGTCTCAGTGGACGTTAGGCCCTTACCTTTCTTGACTGCCCATCTTAATTTCTCAACCTTGTTTTACTAAATATCAATTTGAAAACTCAGGGAAAAGGCAAAAGCTGTAGTAACCTAAGACAGTAAAGCATTTGGAGTGCCTCCTAGCCGGCAGGCACTCAGGGGTTAAACTGGACTACAGTGAAAGAAATCACTGGTGAAGGGTTCATTTATTTACATTCCCATTAGAGGAGTCTACAAAGACATACATCAACAGAAACAAACCATTTTAGTACATTCATTGGCTGAACATCCATCAGTGAACGTGATCTATGCCAGCATGTCTTAGGAGTGACAAGATATTATTATTGCAGTGCCAAAGGAGGAGGGGGGCAGGGGAACGAACAAAAGGGAGTGCTGATCCTTGCCTTAACAATGAGCCCCTATTCTCCTTCCCTGCACCTGAGCTCCAAGGCTTCAAAACCAATGAACTTTTTTCATTGGCCACTAACAGACACGCCGAGGTTTGCTTCACACCTGGTGGTACACAAGTCCTCAGTCCTCGGTGGCGTACTACCCTGTTTCCTTAAAAGGAGCCCTTCCTCTCATAGCATCTCTTGACTACTGCATCATCTCTGCTAAATAAATTACATCATCTTGCTCAACAACCACATGCAGCTTGACTCCTTCCCCCTTCCTTCCCACTGTATGCACTCACTGTTTATATTTTAAGCACCTAACCCCCTATTAATCCACCAGACAGTACAAAAGATCCATTTGTGAGAGACAGAGATTAGAGCTACAAGCCTCAATCTTTCTGTGAAACACCTGTTTCATTCAAATAAACAGAAGAAAAAAACACAAAGCAGGACAAGCTGCTGGTGGAAATGGAGCTGGGAGAAAACTCCTAGCATGATGAGAGCTACCAAACTTTGGACAGGTCTTCTTGCCTTCTTCAGTCAGTAGTGCAGAAAACACACACAGCATCTACAATACCAAACTCACGTGCCTGTGACACTGGCAGGCTCATTATTAACTGTGACTCTACTCTTCAGTGCTTAACAGAGTGCAGAATTGTGCAAACAACTGAAATAATTTCTGCAGTTATTGTCATTATTATTTTTTTCCTTTGCTCAAAATTGAAATAAAAGGGGCTTACACCATCTTAAAATCAGAAATATTTCAACTAGCTCTATTTCTGAAACACCCTCAGCATCAAAACCGGACCTTTCCATTGTCACACATTTTGTGTTTTTTCTTCCAACAGCACCAAACATCTGTCCCCATTTTTAAAAAATGCGTACTTTAAGAGAGCACAAACATGGCTTTGAACCTTGGTAATCATTTTGGTCAGTCATATAAATGTAACAGCAGCCTTCATATACACACATATAGGAAGGGTCAATAACCTGACAGCTGTTGGATTTATCTTCTTTGAATACAAAGGTAAGTGACAATATACAAACAAAAATACCAAGTGGCATAGCATGGCTCTGAGTCATTCTCTCTCTTTTATGAAACGAGAGAAAATTAAATACCAAACAGATTGTAGAAGCACCACAGGCAATAACTAAAGCTGGAAGAAGGCCAAGCTACATTAATAGCTGCTATTTGACCTAGTTCAAGATCCCTAAACACCCAATATCTGATAAACTCAGTGGAAAAGTTCCTATCAATTTCAAGAGCTGGGCCCAACAGGACTGGCAAACAATACTGAGTGGAACAATGAAAAGAGCTGACACTATAACAATTAAGTTCATCACCACACTGGAAAGCAGGCTGTGGTAACACTCCCAGCAACCATAGTTCAAGACTGATCAGCTTTTCCTCTTTCCAAAGGAATCTGTCCTCTTGAGTACTTTTAAGCCTCCAAAATCAATGGGAATACTCAAGAAATAACACACCACACAACCTGAATATTTATGGTAAATCTACTGAAGCGATTTCTAATGTACTGTGGTCCAAGAATTCTGACTAAAACATCAGTAATGCAAAGACAGATCCTCAGCTGATATAAATCAGCTTTCAAAGCAACGGAGCTGCAACAATTTGCAACTAACAAAACCACAGCTTACCATTTTCAAAATTAAAATAATTTTTGCAGTATTTACAGCTAAGAGCAGACCCTTGCTTTTATTTTCTGACTGCATAATAATAGCTCATTTCTTGTAAAATTATAGATCACTTCTGTTGCCTCAAAGTGCAATTTTTTTTTTGCTCATTGCAAAACTGTTGGCATTGTAAGACATGATTTAGATCCAGTTGATTTCTTTTAAGTTGCATTGCTTACACATTAGTAACTTCTTTAAGTCGTCCCAGGGGAAATGAAACATGCATTACATTAGCAAGTATATACACAGGAATAATATAAAACACACCTTTTCTCCTCTTTTCTAAATGCTTTTTTGGAATGGATTCTGTTAACACCACATAGAAACAAATACATATATGTGTGTCCGTGTAATGAATATATGTGTATGTAGACACATCGTTATATCTATCTACATATATCGTTATAGTAACAGACATCCTTTCATACGGCTCATCAATAGCAGGTTTTACTCACCTGATGGGCAATTTGCCATTGGGGCCATCCTGTCTGTCAGCACACCTTATCTGCTATCATGCCTTTCTTCAGGTCCGTAGGTACAAGTAAGAAAAGGTTGGATATCTGTCTCCTCCTAAGCACAATAAAATTAAATCTGTAATTAGCAGGCTGCCCAGGACAACCAGGTTACATTCCACTCCACATGTAGAGCCCATGCAGAAGTGGCAGGTCCCTGGAGACAATATGCGAGCTAAAAGGAGAAAGTTAGCCCTGATATGTTCAAACTCAGGACCAGACTAAAAATAAATGAGCGTGAAGCTTGTCTTTCCTTCAGGAGGCAGAATTATAGAAAGGAGTTCACAGTTGGATGGCACCTGGATTCCCACAAAGCAGGCCGGGTTATGAGGAAATTTGACTTCAGAAAAATGAACTCACATAAAAGTATCTTCCTATTGATACGGACTAGCTCCGTTAAGGTAAAAATGATGAACAAAAATAAAAGCAACAAAATGTTATTACCTTTCTGAAGTAGGAGATTTCAATAATTTCCCCCAAATCGAAGGAATTAATTAAAAGTACTTCAGATGTTGTTAATTCTGTGCATGCACTGTATACGGCTGTGCCCTGGGATGGGGCTGCTGGAGCCGGCCGGAACTGGCGGGAACTGGCCGTGCCCTGGCAGGAGAGGCCCCCGCCTCTCCTCACAGCCTGGCCAACATCGGGCACCCACAGCCAGGCCGGGAGCAGCAGCGCCACTGTTCAAAAATAATGAGAAATCAGCCATAAATGGGTCCTGAAGATTTTCAGAGAACCTGGGGCTCCCAGCAGTGGCTGAAAACGGCCCCAATCCATGTTATCGCCAGTAACTTGCTGCACGTCACTCGCGCCTGCTATGCAGGCCCCGGTCTGGCATACTGAGGATACTCCTGACACCCAGCAGCCCAGGCCACACTGTGGTCTTAAATTTTGGCCAGAAATTTGGGTTCAGTGATGCCACTTCTCAGCCCACAGAGATCATCCACCTTAATTAACCAAACTCCAGTAAGCAGCTACGTCAAATGAATTAGCAACGTGCACACAATCCCATCGCACGTATTCTCGTTAAGAGTATCTGGGCTTCAGCTGACGGATCTGTCATTAATGCAAACGTACTTTAGCTCTGGTTATAATTGAAACCTTGCTTCTGGCCAGCCATTTGGCTGGGAGAGCCAGAACTACTTTTTCCATGTTCACAAACATCTCCGCTAGTCCTTGGTGTCACCACCTGATTAGATCTCTGGCACCGCTTGCTCATCTTTGGCAACAAGGAGAGCATCGTCGCACCCAGCCTGTGAGCCTGCGTTACAACTCAGGCTTGAGGTTGAAGGCAGAACAGAAAGAATGGCAGATGTCCCACATAACCAACTCACTTTCCTGCAGATCAGCTGGGTTTTCCTTCGTAAAAAGGAATAATTAACTAATGAGATCAATCAAGAACACAGTTAGCTGAAGCTATTGTTCCTTCCAAACCTTGCCTACATATTTGAACAGTAAAAGTGATACAAAAACCCAGATATTAGTCCCTGGGTCCACCAAACCTTCCTTCAGCTGACAGTTTAGCTGCTGAGAATGTGCAAATGCTACACAAGTTCACACCTGGGCCAAACACATGGAACACCAGAAGTCCATCCGAGTGTCCTGATTCCCAGTCATTTTTAAGGCTCCTCTCCAAAACAGCTGTAACGTATTTTAATGTAAGCAAAATAATGTATTCTTCCCTGTGCTCAGTCTCAGAAACTGCTGAAGCATTTCTGCCGATCATTTCCAAAGAAATTCTGCCTGAAGCAGACCTCAGCATGTATGATTTCAGCACGCATGGTAAAAGTTTAACAACATTAGAAGCTGCCACAATGGAAATTGTTGGGCATTGATGGTTTCACTTATAATAACAAAACACGGTTGAAAGCTAGCAGCATTTTGATGCAGTAGTTTTACATAATAAATACCCTTTTTTTGAAATCAAAATGTTTTACAGAAATTGACTTCAGGTAAATGTTTTCACTTTCTGAGTTAATCTTGACTCATACATTTTATTCTCACCATATTACTGTATTTCATTGTTTCAATTTATAGATATATTACATGTAAACAAATGTTAATATATACCACGTGTGCATACTGTTATCTCCTGTTCAGTATTACACTTATACTATACTATATGATAATATAAAAGCAGTATTATCAAATGCTATTTTTTAAAATTTCAGAATGAAAAAGTTTTGGCACCTCCAAAGTGAAACTTCTCAGAATATCTCCTGCACAGCCAGTGCCCAACTTACTCCAAAATGAGTGAGTGCCTGATATCCTGATAGAGTATGTAAACTCATTTTGAAACTTCAAAATTTTACTTCAGTAGAGAAAGTTCTAGTTTCCAAATAGTTCTACCAACAACACATAACACCTGAGCACCCACACCTTGGGACTCCAAAGTGCTTGTGTAAATAGAAGGCCAGCATCTGTGAAAACGAGACATCTGAAAAAAAATTGGGGTTTCTTCCTCTAACATTCAAAATCGTGAGGGTTTTGTTTGTTTTTCTTTAATGGTGAACAACTTTGGCCAGGAAAAACAAAAGGATTTAATTAGCAACGCTACCACTGGGCAGTTTGTAGCTGTGATCCTGTCACTCATCTGGATGTTTTGCAGAGCTTAAGTTATCAAAGCTTTTCAATTTATGTAACTTGTTCATATACAAAAGCAGAGAAATCGTAACAATAAGCTGGAAAGATTTTCACATTTCGTTGTTAAACACTAGCAGATCCCTCCCCACTCATCCACGGCCTTCCCTGAGGTTCTCATCACTGGTTCTATCCCTGTTACCAATCTCCATCATCTAAGGAGTAAGATTCATAAAACACAAACCAACACCACAAAACTAAGACCCAAAGCTTGTTATGCAAGGTTCAGCAGGGTTCAGCTGAAAATCAAACATCCTCAGAGGAATAGCCAGAAACCTGGTCTTATGAAGCACATCTAGAGGTCAAACCGGCATGGAAGGGGGCCAAGGCCATCACTGGAGTTGACTGAGAGCGCCTCAATCTATGGTGCAGCAGTAATTGCCCCAGCTTTATCTTGTCCTTCTGTTCCAACAAGTTCTTCATTCTTTTCTCATGTCTGTCACCCACACTGCATGGCCAAGTCTCCTCCTCCCCGCCCGTCCCTTACGCCATGGTGTCAAAGGCAACAGTGCAAGGCAGGAACCGGCTCCAACTGATTTCTTTGAACACAGTGAGTATCTTGGGGCATTTCACTAATATAAGCTGCAGCTAATGGAAAGCACCCTGCTATCTTCAGCATGCTGCTGATCAGGCCTTAATACCACATTTAATTCAACCCCGTAAAGATACATTTTGATTCAAACTCATAACGAAATACAGAGCCCATATTTGGGTATTAGCGTAAGGTAATAATGCACATATAAATGTACATAAATACATTTATTACTTTAATATTTTACAGACATCTCCCTTATGTAAATATACATTGGATGTTCTGTGCAGTTTATTCACGGCAGGTTATTCCATATGCAGCCCTATGCAGTGCCGGCTGGAACATTCACTGCTGCTGCTAACAATTCCTGAACTGAACAACTATCTGCATATTCTCCTTCGGGCTCCTAACAAGGTCCTCCAGTCCTCATTCTTCTATTATTACCACACAGCCAGTTCCCTTTAGACATTTAAAAAAAAAAAAAAATCTGTGAGAAAATAGAAGCCGTATGGGACAGCTCTGCTGCTGGCATGGATCATCCCAACTCCACTGCAGTCAGTGGACCAGATCTTGACAACGTGTAAATGGTCACAGTGCCAATGAAACCAAAGCTCTTCTCCAGGGTCCGACCTACCAGCATCCTGCCTCCCTGCTCAAACTCCCTTTTTTCATCTAATACCAAGAACTAAAATCCATCCAGTCTTCTGGGCTGGCAATTACAGTTATCATCACGAGACTGTGGTCCTTGGAGGTGCAGCTCTTCTCTGCTGCATTTAGCTAGACAAGCATTGTCTGTTCGATGCTACAGCTGCTCCAACAGCAACAAATAGAGACGGAGATGTACAGCTCTCATGGACACCTGTGTCAGGTGGCTTCTCCCTTCCAGGTAAATAGCTCAGTATTCAAATCTCCTTTTCATCACTTCCTACATGATTGCTACACATCTCCTTGTTTGTCTTTAAGGCTTTCCACAGGCAGACCTGTAGTCCACTTCTGCTGGAGAATGGTTTACATTAGTGACTCTCTATGTATTGGGGTGGTAGACGGTGTCTTAATTGTCATAGGCTGTTGTTTCAGAAAGCTTAATAAACTCGACTGAACAACAGTCTAAAAAAGGAAATAAAAGATTTAACAGGCTGGTATTTCTACCCCCTTCTGCTTTCTAAGAAAGACAAAATAAAAAACAAACAAGCAGCAGCCCAAACTGGAGCGCACGCATAGCTCTCCCCAAGAATGCTTCCCCATTAACTCAGTGTTTGTCTGTATTACCTATGAACCAACATGGTTTCAATTTAGCTTCTTATTAATCTTGCGCATTTCTTTCAACTGCTATTTTAAAAATAGAAACTTCATGTTGAACATTTTAATAGCATTAAGTTTCAAAGGCAACAAGCTGCTGTACTGATTTTTTTTCCAAAAACTTTATTGCCAGATGTAAGTATGTGTGATTATTGATATTCTTTGTTTTCCCACAGGTTTCTCTTTTCCTTATTAAACAACATATCTGTAGTTAAGCAGCTCCATGAAGGTTTAGTGGGGTCCATGAGAAATCACCAGTCACCAGCCCACAAATCCATCTCACCTAACTTCAGGGACTTCACTAAACTGCTTAAATGAGGAGTTTACCTACACTGAACTCCCCCTACAGTCAACAGAAACGACTACAGGACCATGATGACTGTAGGTACTTGCATTCCATCTAAATTTCTGAATTGCTTTCTGGAAGTAACTATTTTTTCTTCACTGATTACAGAGGGCTCCCAGGCCCAAGGAGGAGTTAGGTCTCCAACTTAAACAATTAACTCGGAATCTAATGCAAACTGATGAATCCAGACTCTGGGGTCCTCAGCAGAGGACCTGCCAGGAGCACATTTTAGTTTCTAGCCCACGTATATAGTTTTAAATAAAGATAATGACTATACTGCAGCTGCAGTAGACTACCTCATCTAAACAACAAATACAGTTGTCAGAAATACAACTAAAGTTTTGGTAGTTTTTGGTGCGTATCAGCTTTGAGTTCAGCTCTGCTCAGCATTCTCCCTTCTGCACAGAGAAAACCTAACGAAACCATGACACAGAAGCCACTGGTAACTTGGCCATTGATTACATAAAGGACAGGATTGGATTCTTTGTGAGTGGAGACAAGTCTGCTAAGAAAAATGGGCATTAGCTCACAGGGGGAAACACAGGAATGTAAAAAAAAGCAGAGAATTCTCACCCATTGACTTTTGCAGTCTGGGGAGATGGCAGTGGATTGTACTGACCCTGGGGAACTAAAGGAAATCTTCAAATGTAGCTGTTAAATATTAACTGGGTGTCAGTGATCACACTAATTATAACATTTTATCAGCTGTTGAAGAGATTCCTTCCCACCCACCCCACCCACATCTGATAGTTCCCATCTCTTCAAAGAGGCTGCAGCCACACAAACAGTGGATTCAGCATCCAGCACAGCTTCTTCCACCGGCAGTAGCTCTGCTCCAAGGCTCTGGCCCTTCCCCCATCACCTCCAATAACTCATTCCCACCACCCTGCCAGGCGTTTCCGTTCCTTCCCTTGTGCTAAATGCCAAATCAGCTGTTTATGTAGCTGTGCTCTGAGGGAGCAGAAATTTCCAGTGAGGAGATGGGAGCAATAACCTTGGTTTCTATCAGTGTTTTCCAACAGTTTGCCAGGGGTCCTTGCAAGGTAAAATAAGCAACCCTAATCTCAAACTGTGCAGCTTCCCTAATGCACAATATGGACAGGTAAAGGGAACATTAAAAGACAGAACTATTCTTTCTAGCGTATAGGAAAAAAGCACCTAATGGGACCGATCCCAAGCCTGCTGGAAATCGGTAAGTGGACTCCCACTGACTTCAGTGAGCTTTGGATCTGCTCTACAAAGCCAGCCAGCTGCAAAAGCTGCTAGAGTCGAAGGAAAATATGTTACGAAGGAACGGTGGCCTTGTGGTTGAGGTACTGGCATGGTTTCAAGAGACTTGGATTCAGTCTTCAGCTCTACCATTCCTGACCCTGTGTGAATCACTTAATTTCTCTGCACATCAGCCTCCCTTTCGTAAGTCTAGGTATGTAACCTAACGAGCTCAAGCATGGAGAAATTCAAGGACGTCTGAGACAGGAGACAAATGCATGGAGACGCTTACCAGAACCATCTCAGCATGCGTAACTCTTCCTCTGCCCCTCTATGGGCCTAATAAGGTCCATTACCCCACAAGATGGTACAAAAGTGAGTGTCAGACCAGTATCCTTGATTACTTCAAGCTTGCTGAGCATACCTGGAAGCTATGACTACAGGTTTTATCGACATATCCTTACCTAGCTGGCTGGACGGTGAGATGCATGGCTAATGCAGCACACAGCTCCGTGCAGGTTAGTCCAATCTTGGTACCACATGCTGAGCTCCAAGTTCCCATCTCTGTATGAACAGTAATACCAGAGAGACTTCATGTAAAGATAGTCTGAGCACGTTTATGTGAGCTGCAGCTCACAGCAACACAGATGTAGCTGTATGACTCCAATCCAGCCAAGCAGACAAGCGTTTATCTCTCTCTCGAATGTGTGAACAGACCTATAAAAGTCAAGGTAATGCAAACAGAATTGCTCTCCTGGTCTGGAGGCCTGGGAGAGGTAAGCTATGTTTTCGTAGAGATTCAAGGAAGCCTGTCAGTCTTAACATTATTTACACACTTGCTCAGAATATCGTCCTACCAACAGCTGGAGCTTCTGGCAGCCCAATGCAAACCATCTATTGTAATATTATTCTTCTGTTGGAGGAAACAAACTCTTCCAAGCAGAAGAAATTCTTTAAAAAATAATCCAAGCAAAGGCACAAATTAAGCCCCAGAAATTAAATACTGAAATAATTTTTACAGCATAGGAAGACCAAACTGCAAAACAAGCTGCAAAAGCCATTACTAATTTAACATTCCATTATTCCTTTTTTCCAAAGCGTGATTCTTTTCTTCAAGCCAAGCATACTTTTCTGGGACCAAACCTTCACATTAGATTTCCTGTGCTGTGGACTTGATGAGATAAAGCAGTTACTTAGGACCAACAAATCACTTCATTAAAGAAGCCCATTCGTAAATCTTCTCAACAGCAATTGACATCCTGGCGCAAGGAGCTCATTGTGTGCCGCATTCCTCACTCAGGCAAGACATCCCCTCTAACTTGGAGAGGGGTTTTAATTTTGAAGGAAAGAAAGAAGCCATCCTGGTTCTCGCCATTGCCTCCCTGTTAGCTATTTTGGTTCTTGTAGGCAGGAAAAAGCAGCTGAAGCTTGGAGAGAGCTGCTCCCCCTCATTTCTCAAGCCATGTGAAAAATGGACCATCCAGTGGTTTTCCAGCTGTCTCTCAAGACTCTGGGGAACCAGGGTAATTATGGCTTTTCTTCTGCTGCTGGTGTCACCCAGGATCTGGGCTGCGCCAAATGCATTTACTCATCTTTGCGGTACCAGCAGTTTATGATAAAGGTATTCTCATCCCTGGTAGGTGGAGGAGGTAGAAAGTCTAGTTTAAAAAATTGAAATGGAGAAGATTTTTTTCACATCCCTTTGCCTCATGTAAAGGCCTGTCTAGGGAGTGTAACACTACACTGACTGGCAGTGTATTAGTCAGCCCCAATGCATCTCTCAAGGCTGCACAAAATCCCAGAGTCAGTGTGGTCCCTGGTGAACAAAGAGCTAAAGCAGAAACTCCAGATGTATTAGAGAAGGTTACTTCGTGGTTTTGTCTGCAGATATTAAACAGATACATCCCATTAAGATGCAGTATAATTCTGTTTTGACAGGGCTACACAGGCACCATTTTGAAATGGTAGCATTAAAAGACAATATGTATTATTCTTCAAAAAAAACCCCAGCTTTAGTCCTGCTCTTGTTGAAATGAGCATTCTCATCTTGTTTTGAGTAACCCAGTATTGCAATGCACAAAAAAATACAATGTGCTAGAACAGAAAATGAACAAAGCATTGGGATTCAGCAAGTTATTCCAAGCCAGTGTTGGCTTACCAATGAAATTACTTCTCGATACTTTATGGGGCTCTAAACCTATAAACAAATCTATGAATAATCATAAAGGTGCAATTCTTTAAGATATTTCCATCTTTGAAAAGACCCTCCATTTCTGCAGGGAAAATCATCTCCTTGCCATTCAGAAGAAGGAGCTAAATAAATGTGAGTATATGAACTGATTACAAAAAGCCTACTGAACAGGAGTAACAATAATGCCTCAGTCTTGAAAACACAGAAAGTAAATGCAATTTTACATTAAAGATCTGAAAACAAACTCCAGGCTAATATTTTCAGGGGAAAAAAAAACTTTGATCTCTTTTTCTTTCCGGGGGGGAGCCAATATCAACATGAGTGATTTTGTACTATATTCAGGAGTCTTTATGTGGGTTAATAATGTTAAAGTTATTCCACTGCTTTTTCAAACTTTTCTGGAATCAGCTCCTTGGTGAAACAGGGCCCTATTGAAGACTCCTGAATTTGCATAGCATGTGCAAGACATTTAGATTTATATTCCATGTTAGGCTTGTGTGTTTAGAGTTTACCCAGGCATATGCAATTCATTGGCTGTATTGTTATCTTCACAATGAACAAGCACACTCACTTCATCTGCAAGAAATACAACTTTAAATGTAGAAAATTAAATTTCCATGAAAAAATGTGTTCCATGAAAATTTCCATCAATAAAGGCTTAGCTCAAATGTACTGACGTTGAAATACTTCAGTTTGAGCTTATCTGGGTACAGTGTGACTTACATAGCAAAACCATAAAATTATCATTTGAAAGTAACTACTTTGAAAGCGCTCCTGTAATGACAATTACTCATGTTACAGTTGTCTCTCTAAAAACTTTCAGTTGTCATGATCCTGTTGTGTTCAGTGATGAATTTGCCCACAGAAACTGGCAGATCCTGCCTTGAAGGCTTTACAAACTCAATAGGTAAAGGAATCATGATTATCTTGAAAGCACGGTGACCTTAGTGATGAAAAACTGAACCTACTGAAATATAGAAACCACTAACCACAGAGATGAGCCATCCGCTCAGATCAGATCCTGAGCCCTGTGTCAGCGATGTGGCCCACGATCAGCTTCCTTGCTAGCTGGGAGAGCAACACAGTGTGTTCTGCAAACCACCGCGTGCAGCAACGTACTCCCCCATGTCTGTATGGCAGGGTTCCCCCCAAAATTTTAGTGCCTAAGACAAAAAGTCATCTAAAGAAATACATAGTCAGTGGGTTTGGTTTAGTATTTGTGAGACGCCGTGGTTCGCTTCACGCTTGCTGTCACCACCAGAGTTTGTTGGGGGTGGTTTCCAAAGCAACGTTAACATTGGTGTTGCCTGATGTGGTTTTCCAGCCTTCATACTTAGCAGGAACTCTGGGACAGGGCAAAGCACAATCAAAGCACCGTCCCATGGCAGGTGACTAGAAGAGTTTGGCTGTTCCGGCTGACAACGAAAGGCAGAGGGAGCATAGCCACTGTCACCACATGAGTCAGAGGGATGCACAGCAGAAAGGAGATCCATGCAAGCTAAAGAACGACCTTGGCTCAAGAACAAAGCGGCACCTACAGCCATGAATTAATTTGGGGCAAAGAATGAGAAGAAGTTGAGTCACTAGAAAAGCACGCCAAGGGGAGCTGCGAGGACAAAGAAATCTGACAACTAGTGATGGAGGTTTGAAAAGTTTACGGAAGTGATTTGATGGTGCAGGACCTATGATAGCAGAAGGCTGGATTTATGTCTCAGCAGATCTCATCTATTTCTTCTGTTCCCAGTTTCCTTCCCAAATCCCCAATCCTGTACCATTACATTGAATGAAAGATTTGCCAACAGGATCAGCCCAACTACTGCAGAACACATGTGCTTTCTGCAGGGCAAGAGAAAGGAATTCATGGATCATAAAGTACTGACTACTGTGTGCTTTTCATTTTCATTTCTTTCATTAAGAACTTAATATTTGTTTTCTTACTGTTTCATTAAACCGTAAAACTTTCCTTCAGGCCATTGGCCTTTTCTTCTCAAAGAGGTGGCTAATTTGGCTGTGGAGCTGGTGGTCCAGAGGAGAATAAAATGCAGCTCTCAAGAAGATGCGGGAGATGTGCATTGCAGCATGCTTTGTAACTGCTTCTGCCTTTACTGGGGAGTTGTATCCACCACATCAGATCAGAAGTCTGGATCAAAATGGATATATATGGATATATATTACAGTGGGATATATAACATAGGAATCTAAAATAAGGGTAATGCATCTGTTCTGAACTACTGCCATTTTGGATCCGAGTGAAACTGTGCTTGCTCAGATGGAGCAGTCAGAGACTTTAATGCCATAAGCATTTCAGATGCTCAGCTCCCAGTGAGAAATCAGGAAGCAGCTTTACCTTCAAAACCAGTGTCTCATCAATATAAAATAAGAGTATTAAAGACTCAGGGCGGCTACTTGCTCCTTTATTCACTGCAAAATTACTCCAGATCCATTATCTGTGTGTCAGCCACCTGCATCATGCAGAGCAGTTCTTCTGTGAATAAAAGACTTTGTGATTATTTTCCAACTATGCAAAATAAATCAGAAGGGAGGATACGGGAATACAGATGTCTGTTCTGGCAGTTTTGGACTACAGGAGGAGAACGTGGTAGCTCTGCATCCAAGGGAGCTGCCACCGTGCCATGTATGTGTTTATTTTTTAATATAAAATACTTCACTGACTTCAGCTCTTAGATGCACCTCAGACAGAGGTCTACAAAAAGTTTGAGGTTTTTTACACTTAAAGAATAAAGATAATAACCTTTAGCATAAGTATGCCCCAGCCCAACTCCCTCCCTCCACATTTGTGGCAAGCGGCTACCCCAACATTATCTGCAGGTGACATCATTATGCAGGTTACAAAAATAAACAATGAAATCCTACAATCATACTATAATGAACCAAAATGCCTGCTTTGCCTTGGCTTAGAGATGGAGGTCACCAGCAAAGCATAATTACGGACAGCTAATAAAGAATATACAAAATATCACCATTGCTCCCACATCACAAAATCTGGTGTCTATCTCAGCTATGACTAATAGCTTACTATAAATTTGATGTCGTATCCTTAAAGCACTTACTAATCTCTTTGGTCTTTGAATAGAAATCATATGCCAAACCTAAAATATATTCTGTTTTCCTCCAGATCATTAGTGAAGAAATCATAAGCATCTAGACACCCGTACATGTGGCTTGCTGCTATCAATCCAAAAGGAGACACTCTCATGCAAAAATTACATCTTTCCACTAGACATGTTACTTTTTGTGATCTGTGCTGCCCTGAACTTTCACAAATACGGTTTCAGTAACTGTATTATGAATACAACAAAGACATTTTACAACATGAAATGGATTGGAGATGCAGAGAGGAAAAGAACTGTAAATAGCAAAGAAGGAAGAGCAATTATACAATGGGACTCCGAAGGCTGAGAAATATCGGAAGAAAATAACTAAAAAGAATACAAGAAATGCATCTAAAATAAAATAACCAGTAATACAGAGACTTGATGGATATAGGAAATTGCAGCAAAATCCTATCCCTGTAGAATCAGTGAGAAATTTCCACTCAATTCATTTGGGTTGGGATTCCTCCTTTAGAAAGCAACAATTCCACAGTAAATGTTTATGAGAAGTAAATAAGAAAATGCAGCATGGCAACCTAAACTGCTGATGAACTGAATGGAATTACCATAAAGGGGAGGTCATTGCTGTAGCCCCAAAAGCAGTGTTTCTGGGAGCCCTTACAGTAGGAGCATATCTGGCACAAAGCTGCTGTCGGCGTCAGGGTTCTCACTGAAGACACCTTGATTTCAAACGCACACAGCACGAGCCTCAACGCCCCGTGCAGCAGAAGGGCTGAAAAAACTCTTGTGTACAAGCAGCACCATACCAGTTTAGCCCAGCAATGTGAGATTCAGGGACAGATGATAACTGTTAACTTTAGGTTATATCTATACAAGTAAATTAAGTGTGCCTGGGAACATTCCTGGGCATGGAGGCCAGCTGGCACAGCACGGCCTGAGTCTCCGCCAGTAAACACCCTTAACCTTCAAAACAGGGAGGCTGCATGCAAACAGCCGACTGGGGATGGTCCCAGGAACACGCTTCCCTGCCAAACCATACTCGAAAACTAGCCGGGGCACTGGTTGGTGCATGCCAAAGCCTCACCAGGGAGTGTTCTAACAGTTCACCAGGGAGGGCAGTCACGCTCCCAGCCCAGGAACATTCCTGCACATGGTTTAATTTATTAGTAGAGACATAGCTAGCTCCTTCCTTCCCCCTCCTTGCCTAGGTGAAGCATTTCTCTTGTGTAGAACACATTTTAGGAGCCTTTCTCACTGATCCATCCCTTCTCCCATCACAAACCATCTCCCCTCCTATTCCCACATGCAAAACATACATGGGAAGAGCTGGTTAAAGCAGTGGGAATGGTCCAACTCGAACTGCTGTGGCTTGGCTTGCTCTCTGCTGAAGGGTATACCCACACCACGAGTAAGGAATGGTTACACACGAGGTCAAGACCATGGCGTGTTTCCAAACCTGCCCCACCTCCTGTCCACACAGAGACCTCACTGCACAAAGGTGTCCAGGGATACCTCATGATTTTTTAAGCCATTTAAGTACTACTAGTATCAGGAGCATCTCAAAACATAGCCTACCTCACAGTCTTGGAGCCATGGATGAGCTGGTCCATCAGCCTCACTTGCTGTACAGTTCTTCAAAAGACAAAGAAATGGTCCATGAAGCCCATCTTGAGGCTGTTTGCTGCAGACAGAATGCCTGTTTTTCTAACAGCCACTACCTTGACGCTCAAAACCAGTGATGCTCAAATCATTTTGCTTGAAAATATGCTTTGATTAATAAAAAGAAAAATCATCAATTCTTTTCTCTGATTCGCTAGAAAGGATAGTATTATTGGCTTACACATAAGAGGGCAAGAACTTGAATGAGAATCTTAAACAAATGTGTGTATGTCCACAACTGTTTATACAAAACCCTCACCAGTTCAAATTATTATTTTCTGTTAAGAAGATCGCTTACCTTCTAATAAATCCTAATTAGATCATAAGTTCCAAGCCCAGTGAGAGTAAATGTGTATTGACAAGTATATTGAGTGCCGGGAATTCACGAGACTCCTACGTACAGTTTGGGATATGTTGATACATGTTGCATGTGGAGGTTAACAATACAAGTAGTGCCTAACCTTTCACTGGTTTGCTGCAATATACGGCGGGTTGCTAGAATTCATTACCAGGAAGTTTTTGGAAATGGGAGAGGAACCCAAGCTGACATGTGCCGGTGACTCACAGATGAAAACTACCCTGTTTCGGAGTTGTTCTTGGTGCCTTGAATTTAAAGGAGCCCTCTCTCCCTTGATGAACATCTTTGGACAGCCTTGTGTTAGGGATTCCTGTCCACCCACAGTCATACAGACAGCCGGCTTGTTTTGCATAGGCTCCCCCGTGTTGCTGCGCTGAAGTTTGGTAAAATTTCTGACGTAAAGACAGAATAATCTGAGCTACCTAGCCTCCAGAGATGACACAGATCTGAGACACATGTTAGCTGGACATTCACCGATTTGTGAAAGACTTGCTAAAATCAACCCTAGCTCTCTACAAGGTTTGCAGGCTCACAGGATGGGTGCCCTCCCTAAAGTCTTGCTGCCCTCTTGAGGAGAGATGAACCTACCAGCCCAAAATGGTGCAGAGACCTGGGATGGAGGCAAGAGTTTGATGCACTGTCCTGTGCAAGACAGTGCCCTGTGCCCTCCAAGGAAAAACCTCCCTGGGGCTACCTACCTCCCTGATACCAGCTGAGATTCACCTTACCCTGCAGGAATGAACCTGCTTATATTACCGCAAGCCCAAGGGCAGGTGCTACCACTGTGGTTGAGTAACGTGAGAATCACCACCTACACGCTGGTGTGAAATACCACGCATGGTGCAAGAGAGGGGAGGGGTGAATCCAGTGTACCTGTGTCATTCAGGTCTGTATCCTGATTTAACAAGCAGAATTTGGAAGTTCTTTTTGGTTTTTTTTTTCCTTTTTGCTTTCTAATTTTGCAAAGATTTCTCACAATTTATGACAGGTGACGTTGGCTTGGAGTACACCTGAAAACAGAACATATTTTAAAAAGAACCCTAGGCATTAGAAAACACTGAAGCCTAAGAGCCATCCTTTAGACCAGCCTAAGGCTATGTTAACATCAGCAGATACTGTGCAACGATACAAGAGGATCTAGAAAAAAAAAAAACAGTTTTGAGATCTACTCTATCCCTAAACCTAACCTACGAACTGAATGCCTGTCAGCATTTAGAGTGTTATATGCAATATGTTCTGGTTTAGCCTCATCCAAAAGCAGTCCAGGACCATTCTGTGAGATTAACTGAAGCGTGGTAGTAGAAAGATTCACTTCAAAAGCTCAAGCATGATCCAAACTCAAGCACAGATGCAGATTCCCTCTTGGCACCTGTACAGAAGCCGCTGGGCTTGTGGACAAGCTCCGTTTCTCCAGCCAGGCATGCTGAACAGATTACCTGTAGGGCACCCACATGACCAAAAAGCAGAGGGGATTTTCTAGACTCAAGATCCTGGGTCTAGAGCCATAGGTTGGCCACAGCCCTGGAGATGGGAGATCTACTCCCTCGCTCCCTGGTGACTGCACGGAAGGAAAGGGTGCACAGGCCTGGGTGGGCTGGTGCATCAGTCTGGATGATCAGCATGCCCACAGCTGCAGTGGAGACACAGCTTATGTGACCATCGCCTACATCCCACAGACAAGCGAGGGGATGTGCGTGGGGCTCAGGCAGAAGGTGGCAGAGCAGCGAAGGTAGCACAACCACTAACAGTCAGGCTGGCACGTAAAAATAAGCCAAGAAACCAGGCTGCAGGTAAACTTGAACATGCCAGGCTGTAAATGGTGGCAATTCCCAAGCAGGTCAGACATCGCTGTCTCAGGGCAATGATGTCCATCGGGGGAGCAGGGCAGACACCTGTGGGCAGTAATAACTTTAGCTGCCTAATTTTAACTACCATATGTCAGTCAGAACCTACAGACTCCCCAGTCATGAAGATGCTTTTAAAATACTTTACCTCCAGTACTCTATGCCAGGACAGTGCACAAAGGACTCCTACCCTCTAGGAAAACAGACCTTGCCACAGCAGAACAGCCCCTGGGCTTCGATAATGTTGTACCTTGTTTCCACATCTGTCCAGAACAGGATAATTCAGGGTTAAAATATTACCAGGACACAACTTGGGGTCAAACTGTGAGCCTTGCGTTTCCTCTGCTGTGCAGTTATTTTCACAGTGGTCTCACTGACTTTTTCTGTACTACCAGGGAGAATAACTCCATCATCATCAACAAAGGTTGATGGCTGATACCCCTGAGGGAGACCAGTCTCTCAGAGGTAGGTCTGTGTAACAGTCTCTTTGAACCTTTTAAGTCATTCACACAAGAAAGCAAGTCTGACAAAAGCTGTGGAGTCTTCTGAACACCTCTTCAGACAGCAAAACTGAAAGACAGACTTCCCTTCCTGTGTCATTACGCATACACACACACACCCTGCCTCAGAATTTGAGTGTAAATCGAGTTCTTTGGCACACATCAGAAAGCTTCAGTGTAGAATTTCTGAGAGACACAAAAATCCTTAAAGACAGACCTAACACAGACAACCATCTTCAAATTGTTTAATTGCTTTCATCAATTGAAAGTATCTTTTGATTCAAGAACAAATGCTTAGCAAAAACTCAGTGAAAATAGACATAACCTTAGGGCTGAAAAGCAGAGCAACATCTATAATTTTTTTTTCCTTTACAGATAAACAGAACTGCTTTTTAAGTAGCTCCTGCAAAGGACATCTAAGCATTGCTCCTGTGAATAAAGCAGACAGTTCACGTGACGACCAGTTCCTGCCTGCATGCAAAAGCCGCACACCAGCAAGTCTAATTGAAAATAATCTGTGATCTACACTTAGCATTCTTCAGGAAAGTGCTTTTATCCCATCTTTTCCCATCTCTCCTCCTCCCCTCCAATCTTAAATGAATCACATATTGAATCACCGCAGCATGGCTGTATTTGATCATGATTTATAGGGCACTGTCTGCCTTACTCAGTATGCAGCCTTTGTGGGGAGGAGGTATCTCGGACAGAGAAGAAGAGGCTGTCAGCACTCAATAAATTATTAGTAACAGCCACTTCCTGAAGGAAAGGCCGATAGTAGATCAGCCTTCGAAGTGGACAGGTGCACAGAGGTGTCTTACATCAACAGCTTGCCCAGCACATAATCCAAATTCTTGGTTAACTACATTAAAATGTGGCACTGAAAAGAGAAAGGTTGTACTGACAGCTGTTAATAAATAAAGGGAGAAGCTATGGGCACTGCAGAACCCGAACCCGTTCAGGGACCAGACCCCACTGCACCGCGTTGTACTGCACTACTGTAGGTAGCGTAGATTAGTGTCTCTAGTTTCCTGGAGGAGATTAGACAAGGCTGGCCTTTTAAGATAAATCTTCTGCCCTCATTTGACAGAGGCGTGCAATATTCCAAGGACTGAAACGTCCAACTCCGACAGAGGCGTGCAATATTCTGAGGAATGAAACTCCCAAATCTGCAAACTCAACATAAAGCTGCATGCAAGAAACATGAATGTAATTTTTTTATCATCTCTTCTCAGTCATCAGCATTCCCCTGACTATTGTTTCCCTGCTTTCAACCTTCAGTTATCTCCATCACAAACAAGCCTATGAGCAGCAGCATGCATAGACTTCATTGTACACTAACACACGAATACTTGTACATACTGATCTGTAACAGTCACGCTTAAATTGGTCGTGCACCATAAGAAAGAAACAGCTGTAGTAAACTGTCCCCAAATAGGACCAGATAAGGATTATTTAGCTGTATCTTACCAAAAAGAAGGGTAGTTAATCTGTTTTGTTTGTTCACGTTCTAATACAGAGGGAAGCGGTGACGGTAGATCGAATACTCAGGGCTAAGAAGCAACATCAGACCAACTGCGTGACAGCTGTGTGACAAGTGTAAAGCTCTTCAAAGGTTCTGGATTTATTTTTTTTTAATATACTGAACAAGGAACATTATTAGGAGAAGGGGAGCAATGGGTCTGTTTTCTCTCCCTCGCCACAGCTCTCCTATGCCCAAGCTAGTGTTTGAGTTACAGAGAAGCAGCGCACCCAGGTGCTTCCAGGCACAAGAGAGGGCTCGTTTTTCACCTCTCTCTGAGAGGGACAACTCATTCCTGATGCATCCTGAATAGCCTCAAGGCCCTTACACCAGAGATTAATATAGCTGACTCTTACAAAGATGCTGCACTGTGCTTTTGTTTGCTGAACACCACCAGAGGGCTCAGCACCATACAATATACTAAAATAAAGGACCTGAAAAACGCTACGCCAAGAAACAGTCATTTTTTTTTGGCAAACCCTTTGATTGTATCTTTACAAATTATAGTTCTTTTAAAAACACGCTCAATTTTCAAGAGAAGTTACTGGTTTCATGGCAGAATCACCTGGGGAAAATTATTCCCCATTGCTATTTAGAAGGACAAAGCAGACTATCAAACAGCCTTAAACTATTTATAGCATAATTGTAAAAATACACGTAACATGCTTCTAAGAAACACACTTTCCATCAGAACACAATGACTGAGAGCTGGTAACTCCTGCAAATTACTGACAAAACTACAGTCTGCCTACTTCAAATATAGATGGTCAATCTATACGGACTAAGATCTTCCTCCCTGGAGCTATACATCTGGCCACCACCTACCTGTACTAAACATCTCCAGTTCCATCTATCCCATTGCATCTATGATTTCTGAGAAATCTTTCTTAAAAGTGAATTTTTCATCCTGACTTCTGAGTCCTGTGTAATATATCTGACACTAACAAGACAAAAGTTGGTCCCTTGGGGGTCTTGTCAAAAAGCTAATGTAAGACAAAATGCTTGTAAGCTTTGATTGAAATACTTCCTCTCTCCCAGGACCAGCTAAAGATTCAGAAAGATTTTGTTAAGCGTGTATTTCACTACCTTGAAACAGATACTGTGTCAAGTAGGATTTATAGGCGATTTAACTCAATCATGCCTTCAAAGCAGCTTCAGCAAGCAACAAACACTGTTACGAAGAGCAGGGAATATTCAGAGGCTGAGCCAGGGTTAAAGAGAGCATCTCTGATCACCAAAGTGGTGAAAAGTGGTCAAGAACAGAAATCACTGCAACTACTTGTCCTAAGCTATTGTCTTTCATATTGGAACTGCCAGAACATGTAGGATTTAGGGATGGAAAGAACAACAGCTTACAATTCTGATTCATCACCTGGTGCTTGGAGAGAGGAAGTGTTTGAATCAAAGCTTTTAAATGTTTTTGGTTTACAACAGTATTTTCATGAAAGGACAGTGGGGGAGTGGAGGGATTGCCCACTGCACAGGACAGCAGGCTAATGCTAAAAAACCCCTGAATTCCATGCTTGGCTGTGCCAAGAACTCCTTTCTGACAGCGGGTAAATCCCTTCACTCCTGTTTTCATTTGTTTTCCTTTCCCACTGTACATCTGCCTTGTCTATTGGGAAAGAGAGATTTATGAATGTCTTAGGGATTTAGTGGAGCAAGCAATTCTCCTCTCAAATCTTCAAATGGAGATGAAAACCCCACCCTTTGGCTCAAAGCCTGTTGTTGCAGAGACTTGTACAGCACCTGGTACGGACCTCAGTGGGGACTGCAAGGGGAGATCATAACAGTAAAAATAATGGCTGTGACACTACCATCACCATCTATATACAAGCATTTATGGGAAAACAGCATACCATGAGCATCCACTCAAAGTCAGAGTGGAGGTTGAAGCAGATTTCAGCATAAGAACAGTGTAAGAAATCCTAGAAAAAGTCCATCTAAGCCCCGATTCTGTTGCCAACCACTAGCAGGTACCTAGAGAACAATAAAATAGCCAGGGTACATACACAGTGATATTTATCCAGAATACTCTCCCAGCATCTGTGGACTCGTGAGTTGTGAATTTCCTGAGCCACAGATGGTGTCTTTGCATTAAACAGTCTTGGTGGATTTTTATTCTTGAATTTTCCAGTCTCTTGAGGCAAGTTAACGTGACTTTTTCTAAAGAAAGTACTGAAATATAACCTAGTGAGGTAATATAATGCAGTACGAACTGGGGGCCAGAACAGCAGATGACAGTTTCTGATCATCAAGTATTCAAGGTGATGTTTCGACATCTTTGCATGAAACATGAGTAAAAGAATCCGCTTCTGAAAGCTGATGGCACTTAACTCCTTTAGAAAGCACTTGGAAGTTCATAGGTATCACAGCCCACCAGCGTTTGCATTCACTGGAACAATTCTGTTCCTGATGTGAGTTCTCTGAAGCCAGTATGGAGTTTGGCTCAACTGAATAAAAAGGAAAACAAAAGCCCTCTCCTTTCCTGACACAATGCATTTACTCTCATGGATTTTTAGGCAGATACTCTCCTTAGATGATGGCAGTTGCAAGCATTAAGAGCTCTAAGAGCACAACACCTCAGAGTCCCTCTTTTTATACTCTCATTCTTTCGTGTAGTGCACAGACACACTGCGAGAGATCGTCTCCTCTGTCCAAAACAGCTAACAGGATTCATAGGTGTGGCAGACAATTTCTCCTGAATTTTAACAGGATTTGGGCAGGACTAACATCTTTCACATCACACAGGAAGTTTATGACAGAAAGAGAATTTGAACTTGAGCCACCAGTAAGTGTGTTAGTGCCCCTTTGCCATGCTTCTGCCCCTTATTTAACAAATATGCTTCCGGTAGTAGATTTCTTTCTCTGAAAAATATACATACATACAGTAAGACCAACAACTCGTGTGGTCTAAACCATGCTCAGTGAGATGCTGTATTTACCTCTTCAGCATTCCTGGAGAATGAAGACAATGTTCTATCAGCATTCATCCTCCTAATCATAAGCCAACATGAAATGTTAAGCCCTGAAGTAATAAATATCATTCGAACTGAGAGGCATCCAATTTAACGTATTCTGCATTTAACATAACAGTCATCTAGGAGATAAAGGACAGAGTTATCATCACCAAAAAGAGACGAGGAAACATTAGCTTCGGTGTGGAGACTGAAAGCACGAAGAGGACTATCATGACCGCAGACTTGTCCACATGGGGACAATGTGAGGAAATGAATTTTCAGTATCATTTGAACATAAGGGGTTTTTAAGCTGTGTTAAATCCTTGTGAGAATAGACTGGTTCTAAGTTTGTGACCTCAAATGGATTTTTCTTCTTTCACTTCCAAACTTAAGTTGAATTCAATTAAAGTGTCTTTTCTTTCTGAAATAGATTGTTTACCAGTGGTTTAAAAGCAGGCTACCTACCTCATTTTGAATTCATACCTACAACTAATACGAAGAAATTTTTCTGCATTCTGAGGTATAGAGACAAACTTTCACTTTCCAAATTTATTACAGTGTATTTCTGTTATTAATAACTATTATATCACAAAGTCACAGCTGAGCTCAAGAAGTCATTGTGCCAGGACTCACAGTAAGATTCGTAGGCCAGATTAAAGGCCAGAAGAGATGATTTAGACCATTTAGTCCTGACCTTTTGTTTAACACAGGCCAGTTTTTCTACATGGATTCCACTAGCTTATGTCTGGCTTGAGTCTGTTCAAAAAACATTTTAAAATTCATTCATTCCTGAAGAAGGAAACATGTCACATGGAGAATCCACCCCTCCCCTTGATAGTTTGCTATACTTCCCTCTAGCTAACATATTTTAACAATATTTACTTCTCATTTGAATTTGCTGAGGTCAGTTCTAAATCCCAGTGGTTCCTTGTTACACTTTCTTCTCAGAAATTAAAGCACTTTCAACAGTGGTATTTTCTCCTTAAGAAGTCTCTATGCTGAGCAGCTTTAACCATTTCCCCCCCTCCACCCCTTAATTTGTTTTAGGTTCTTATCAAAACATAAAACACAGCAGGGCTTGTGCTGTAAATAGAAACAGTCCACCCCCAGCTAATATTCATCACTGAATTTAATGGCTATCACTGATTTACATCATGTGGAACTTGGGCCTATATAAACATACATACCTAGAGATGGACGGGGTCTGATACACTGCATTTCCTTCTATAAACTAAAGCTACTGCTACCAGCAAAAGAGGGTTACAGGCTTACATAAGAGTGTGTGTGTTCGTGTATAAAAATGTATGTGTGTGTACATGTCATTTAAATGAAGATCTAGTAAGCTGGGATACACTCTCGTATATTAATTCATAACTGGTTACTAGTAGCCACAGCATGATCTAGTCTGGATCCCATTGCATTTAATGGGAGATCTATCATTCACTGCAGATTTTCCAACCAAAATCTTTTCTCCATGCTCCTTCTCCTGCAGTCATTAGGATAGCGTTCACCAGTGTGGAAGCTCTCTGACCTTGGACATATTGTGAACATCAGTGAGCTCAAACTAGCTGGGAAGCGGGTCTCTTGGACACTCAGTGAGACCTTGTTGAGGTATGCTGCCTTGTGTGGGACACCTACAAGACGAATTTGGTACTAAGCCTTTCTCCCCCCCAGGTCAGAAGTAAGAAGGAGAATCACAGCAGATTTATCTGTTTCTCCTCTTGCATACACCCACAAATATAAATGAAATAAATCCCATGCCAACCAACTAGAATGCAATTTTCACTGAATTGTGAAAAACACGTAGTTGCCAAAATTACTGGGGCTGATGATGCTGACCCTGGAACCCAGCAGGCACTCAGCTTCAGTGCACGGCATTCTCCAGTGCATGCCCTGGCAGCCTCACAGCTGGGAAAAGGAGCATCCAGACAGCAAAACCTATTCAATTGCAAGATACTCCACTTGAAATTTCTCCCAAATTTAGGATCCATAGAAGGTTGTTAATTGCAATGGCAGCATGGTACACCCCCAGATTAGGTGGAGACATTTAAAAAGCTACTCACACAGTGAACAGGGAATTTTGGTTGGCAGAATTCCCAGAATGAGCTGAGTGCAGGCACAGAAAGGCTGCACGAGGCCAAAGCAGCACTAAGCTCAACCTGAAGGCCTCCTCTTTTGGGCTCAGCATCATCACAGATTCCTGCCCTTGCTGCAATTACCAGAAGGTATTTGGCTCTTGGCCTTAGATTGCAGGCCCTAGAATTGGGCTCCATCCTTCTGACTCGTGTGAGGGCAACCATGCATTATATTCCATTTCTCTCTATTGCATGTGGACGCAAATATTTTCATACCTTGATATGGCATTCCAGGTATGCACAATCTCCAGTGGAGAACTAGAGAGGTATAAAATGCCACCAGACATTAAATTGCAAGGCTCACTACCAGGCTTCTGGCTCCTAAAATTATTTCTGCTGCAAGGGGTTGGAAAATGTTGCATAGTGAACAAAATGTGGGGTTTTCAGAAAATCACTATGCTTGCTGTGGGCCCTGTCCTGGAGCAACCCTCACCATCTGGCTCTATCCCCTAACCATCACCAGCAATGAGTGCTGCTTGAAAAGCTGGGTACAGTTGGCACTTTTTACCCAAATTTCCTCTTTTATGAAGTACTCCTGGCCATGTTGTGGTTTTAGTTGCTATGCTGATTGATTTGTCTTTAATGAGCTCATGTTATTGGTTGAGATTTTTCTAGGGTGAGTCATGCAGGTTTCATTTGGTAAAATTCACATGGAGATATTGCCATCTAGATCAGCACCAGATTAGCTGAGAACTCCAGCTTCAACTCACCTATTTTAACATTCCCAGGTGAAGTCAACTTTATGATGAGGAAGATAATTGCCCGCAAAGTAAATATTCAGTTAACAACGTACCTATTGTACTGTTGATTGTGATGACATGGCAGAAGCAGCCAGTTTTAATTTAACATGACTTAACTGTCAAGTGATTCCAATGATACTACAGGAGCTTGTTAAATGAAAATAACGCCATCCACATTTGCATGTATATGTGCAAGGGGGAAAAAAAAAAGCCCAGCTGCTCCTGGGCTGAGAGCAACTGGAATGATGTCTTGTTTAAATCGGTGACATTTAATTGCACCGGTTGAGGTATGACACCATGAAAATGCAAAGACTCCACTAAGCACAACCCAATGGATGGAACATGTGACTGGGAAATCAAGATACCTATTTCCAAGTCCAAACTTTATCACTCTTCTGGCAAACTACTCACTTCTTCATGCTTCAGTCTGTCCATCCATTGGAAGGGGATAACAACCCTGAACTGCTTTGTATAACGCTTTGAAAACTGGTCATGAAGGGAATCACCTGAACTAGATTTAGTCATGTTTTTGTTTAGAGCTTTTTATTACTTCAGATTTACTTTCAGTGTCTGGGCCAGGTTAGCTGTTTGCCCTATTTCTATGGGTTAGGTATTGTTTTAAGTAAACAAATGGCTCAAACTACAGGGGAGGCAGAACATGCTTCCACACTAAAATGTCATTAAGTTGAACAGATGCTTGATTGACCAAGGTTGCCGATTTCCATGGGGAACAAGCCATGTAAATCACATACTTAAAAGGCACCTGCCACTAAAAGCAGTTAGTCCTCTTCTAGCAAGGTTCGCCTGTCCATTCTGTGACCCCATCTTATTATCTTTGGCTACAGCCTGCAACAGACCTTCTTGAAATCCATTTTCTATCTGAGTTTTTGGTGTTCCAACTCCTGTCCTGAAGAGCTGACAATCTGAACAAAGAGGAGGAAGAGCAAAAGAAGTGACATTTATCCCAGTTGGAGAGATGATGAAGAGTATGCCCCAGGGAGTTCGAAGCATCGCTGCAGAGTGCCCTGTTACCTGCTATGGTCAAATCTCTGCTAGATCCCACCAGAGATGCGACAAACTTTAAAAAACTAACTAAATAAATAAAAGCAGCATTTCATTAGTTACCTAAATAAGAAAACATCCTAGTTGTCTTGACCTAGGCCCTATAGGAAGTTCAGAGCAGAGCAAGGAATTAAACCCAGGTCCCCTGGGTATCTCTTTCTCTGGCCAGCCTTACTCACAGAGTTGTGAACCACAACTCTTAAGGGCACAGCAGATACTCTTGTAATTGCTGAAGCAGCTTGTTTCTCGTTACATTTTTCGGTACTTTTTTTTTTTTTAATCACATTGTGAGCTGAACCATAGATTAGTGCCAAAGAGCTTCTAATTACATAGTAACAGTAGCAATTGCATAACCCTCTTCCAGCTCCTTGCAACAGCTCAGCTCCACGTTCGCCAACAGAATGTCACATTTTTCCATGCTTTAAGTATCTCTTTTCACTAACACTGCAGCCAATTGCTTCTAATATTGCAGAAAAGAATGAAAAAAAGCTGGGATTAAACCTCTACAAACCCTAATAATATGTTTACAATAGTCTTCAGGTTCATTCTTAACCACTAGGTCTATGACCTTCTAGTAAATTATACTATACTGGAAGGTTTTAGCTGCTGTTCCAGCTTCACTGTAAACATGTAAACTTGAGCCATCTGTGCTTTTTTAATATTTCCTGTAAAGCCTATCACTACACCAATCTGCTGTTTCAATTGGCAGCACAAGAAGTCATTGTGTGCTAATTTTTCCCAAGGGCACTTGATGCACTTTATTAAATAGGGTTTTTTTTCTTCCTCATTAAGGCCTTTCCACAACAATAAAACTATATTTTGGATGCCCAGGCCAGCAGGCATTGTGCTGTTTTGTATGAAAAAAAATGATCCCAGCCATGCAATGCTTTTACCAAAGAACAATATGGAGGGAAAGAAAGTTTTTAAAAGATGTTGCAACCTTTTCTTTCAGGGCACCTGTAGAAAAAGCATCTTGAAGGCAACACAACAGACAACGGGAAGAATTTGGCCGTACATCCCAGAAACAGAAAAAGGATCAGATTCTTTCAGAGGCATTGAAATTTTGCTGGGTCATACACTTCTCACACACCTCAAATTGCTGTTGACTGCTGGAGTTCGGAGTGTGCAAGGGGGAACTAAAATGCCAAACTGGATCAGACCCACGGTTCATCTCGTTCAGTATCCTGTTTCTGGAAGTCATAGACCAGATGTTTCAGAGGAAAGTACGAGAAACCCTACTGCAGAAGCACAAAGGTTTCAGGCATTTATGAAGAACTTACTTTATTATATCCACTACTAGACTGTCCTGACCTTCAATAAGCCTAATTTCTCCTCCTCTTCTCCTCCTGTCTGTTGTCATAAAACCTGTTAAAATATTGCTCCCATTGTAGAAGCTGTATCAAGAGACCAAGGCATACATTGAGTATGGAAGGGGGAAAAAAGTGGGATTTTGTGGCAGTTTAAAACTATATTTAAAGAATAGAGTGTCAGAATAAGCAACTCAAAAACCAGTATGGGATAAATGGGAAGTATATATAGGATAGTCTTTGCCAAATTTCATGTTAATTCATTTAAAAATCTTTGCCTGTATGTAAAATAGGCAGAGTATATATTTTTATTTACTTCTCAGTGATTTGACCTATAATCATGGTAAAACAGTTCACTAGGAATTGTGGGGGGTTTTTGGCTGGGTTAGTTTAAGCAGATTCCTAGAGTTTAAGGTCAGAAAGGACAATTGCGAACCTGGAGTTTGACCAGCTGTTTCACACAAAAGAACTGTTTTATCATTTTTTCCCAAAAGCCATCTTCCTTTTCCTTAAAAAAAATATTACTGACCCACACTACACACTCTCTATCAGTACCTCTGCTCAAAAAGCTACGCCAGAAGAGGAGGTTGAAGCAGGTGTTCAAATACTAAGCACTAGTCAACTACCCATAAATTTAATCTGACATGCTGATCGGCAAATGCTGGGCAAAACAATTGTCCGCACACTTTGAAGCTGCTGCAAAAAAAAAAAAAAAAAATCACAGCTGAAAGGGGAGGGAGAGAGCTTCCTAGCAACAAAAATGCACCCAAGCCTTACAGCTGAAGTGTGTATGTCGCAGAACACCTCGCGGATGCACAGGGTGGGTTTTGGCTGGGGGGGGGGGGGGAAGGAGGCTTAAAGCTTTGAATTTGTCATTTCTTTCTTAACTGGCTTTTAGTTCTGATCCTTGGCGAGAAGAAAGGGGTCCTTGTTTGATAAGAAGGGATGATAACCTGCACCCAAGCCAATAAAAGGGATTAACCCAAGACTGAAGGCTCAATACTGGGTTCTTGCCGATGCATGGTTCAATTAGACTAAAAGCTGTCCTACAGCATTAAGGCAAGTTACCTTCATTTTCAGCTTCAGTGAAACAGACCCCAGATGACAGGATAGGCAAACAAGGACTTTTTCACTTTTCACAATTGCTTTCATCCTGCATTGCCAATATTATTAGACTTTGAAGAAACTGGAAAATCAGAGGAGTGTTCAAAGTAGGTGGTCTCTGTGTATTCATTACATCCGGGCACGTAAGGCTGGATAACGCATTTTGTAAGCGCAGCAATGTGGCTTGCAGTTCATTTCTTCAGTTCATTTTCATTTTCACCTAATAAAATCAATTTTCAACCCAAAGTGATGGCCTACAGATATTACTTTAGAAGTCCAGGATGTAAACACTTCAGACAGTCACGCACCTCCAGCAACACCAAGATCCCCAAAGAAGTGAGCCTGTTCCTCCAAGGCAGCCTGCTTTTATCCCATGCACCTGGGTAAATCATGAAGAGGAGTGTCTGGCTCTTTTCAGCAGCAGGGGTCAAAATACTTTCAGGGGAAAAAAAAAAAAAAAGGAAAAGAATGAGGATCATGACTAACTTTTCACACACATGGCAATGGAGGCAAAGAGAAACACGGCTCAGCTAAGGTCATCCCTGGCTGGATGGCAGAGCTGGGAATAGCCAGGCACAAGTCTGAAGCGCCACTCTCTGCTCTCATCCAGCTACCCAGGTCCAAACATAGCAAGTGAGACTAATCAGCTGATTTATATCTTCAGCTTTCGTTTTTGTTTTAACCACAGTGTAAACAGAATGAACAAACATCAGTCTGAAGCACCGGAAGCCTGTTTATGGGCAATATGAACAACACTTTTGCTATTTCCCCAATAAATAAAGCTTGGAGACGATTCCTGGAACTATCATCTCTCCATAGATGCTACCAGAGAGTGCCTGTTGACGTAGTGCAGAACTCAAAAAAAATTATAACATTTATCCTACATTTCCCATGGAAGCTAGCTACTGGGTTGTTTTCTTTTTTAATCATTTCTTCCCTCTTCAGCCCATGGTAACACCCTGTCTTCAACACATGGAGGGCCACAGACAGGAATTTTGATCAGCTCCATACAAGAAATCAAACCAAAAACCTTGAACTGCCCCAGGAGCCATGAGATCATGCAGAGTGCCGGGGTGGGGAAGGGCAGAGAGGGAGGACTTGCTCAGGGTGACCTATATAAATTGCCTTATCCCAAACAAAGCCTTTAATTTTAACATAGCAGCAACAACAAAAAGAAAGCCTGAAGAGCCGTGAAAATACTCCCACAACAATAGCACAACATGAAAGACAACCAAAAGACTTTTTTTCCCAAGCATGTGCTTGAGATACTGGCATTGAAGCCATAGCAGGAGCGGGGACAGAGCGGGTGAGATACACAGGCACAGGACACAACCTTGCCTGTAAGCAAGTAAACTCTCCAAGACATGGACCACTGTACATACAACCAGAACTATCAGATCCTAAAGTATTGACAGAAATTGGCTTTCTTTTTCCTTTCACCAGTCTGGGTCTGTGACTAACGGTAAAAGAGATAGCAAGCTGCAGATTTCAGCTTTCATCATCTTTGTTACCATGGATGGAAGATCTCTTCAGAGCGCTCTGCTCTTCCCCCACTTTTATTTCAGCTTCTCCAATTCAGTCAAAGCTAATTTTCCTCAATCCCTGTCATCCTCATGGATGCAATATGTCTTACAGGGAAGAAAACACTGTAGAATTCTCAGTGACCATGCACAACCCTGGGGATGTTATTCTTCAAGAAATTTGCTCCAGAATTCATAAATCCAGAATGAGTCAGCAAGCCGCGAGGCATTAACGGGATGGGCATGCAGCAATACTAAGATGCTGACAGAATTGCGTGACGGGACTCGTGCATCTCTGCTGAACACCAAGGGCAATGAAAACTGCTAGTACCATTGCAGTATACATCCTTGTCATTGCTATAGAATTCTACAGATGAAAGGTGGCAAGGACTAAATGAGTTTAACAGCACTGTAAGCACTGAAAACAGTTCATAAGGGGCAGTTGTTTGTAAAGAAATAGATCAAGAAAGGGAAAAATGTAGATGTATTTCATTTGATAGGGGGCTGTACTGGCCATTCCTGGAAAAGCAGTAGTTGGAGAGCTTAGAAAACAAGACTGACCACAACTGGAGTGCTTTCCACTCATGGTTCTGTAAAATGATTGCATGGCAAAGATCCAAACTTTTGATATGCAGGAAAAATATGTTGGAAACTTAAGCCATCCTGATAGCCCAGGGCAGCCTGTTTGCTTGAATTTTCTTGGTGTAAATAGAACTACCACACAACAGCTCAAGGACTGTCCAAGCGAGACTGCCAAAAGAAACATTTTTTACCCAGATCATTCCAGAAATTCCTTTTTCCTTGGCCTGCAAGTGGAACAAACATACTATTTGCTGGAGCATCCCTACCGCTACAGGCAGGACTCGGGTCTTTCATATTAATCAATGGTCATCCTGCCCTGGGCAAAGGTTGCTGACTGCAATGTGTGGGAAACAGGAAAAATAGCTTAAAATAAAGTTGTGGGACTGCTTGTTTCATTCAGGCAGACCTGTCTGTGAGAGAGAGAATTTAAGATATGTTGGTTATTTTCTTTTATAACTCTTAAAACAAATTGAAGTGTGAAAACTGCTGAAGCAATGTTGGTTTTATAGCCTATCATGTGAACACCCCTGAGATTATATCAATACAGCTGAACTTTACAGTGGGTAGTGGTCAGAGCAGAAAGGTCACCACACCCAGCGCTGACCCTGCCTGGCACTCCGACTGAAAACTATTTGGGTAACTTTGACTTTCTCCTTCCAAAGTGTTACAACAAACCACAGCTTAACCCCTCAAAGGTGGTTTGATTTCACATATCCATCACCACCAGCGACAGGACTCCTGCCAGCAGATCCCCAACTGAGAGCTGCATTTTGGGTACAAGAGCATGGTGATGCAGGACCAAGCAAGAGCCTCCCACTTTCATCTTCATCCCGCTGCAGCAGACAGTGATGGGGCAGACCTGTTTCCTTGCAGTGCACAAATTGTAGAGATGCCCTGGGCTGTTACGTAAAACTCATTAGGAGGAGAGATATATGCCTAGAAGTGAGCTTGATGTAGAAAACACGATCGTTACTCTGCCTGGAAAGTTGATCTGCAAAGTCATGAAGACACAGTGCTGTGCAGCCTTAGCAGCACCATACCCCAACGCCAGCACCAAGATGCAAATGTCACAGAATATGAAGTATAATTAAAAGACAGTCATTAGTCACATTTCCAAGGAGCAGACCTGAATCACAGTCTACAAAGCTGCAACTCCATCTTTTTGAACAACACCTTTGAGTCCTGGTTAGAGATAATGTGTCACTGTTAGCAATTTGGGCAGCCCGGTACTGCATCATCCACCACCACCTCTCCATTCCTTAAGGTTGAGCCTTTTTTTTTTTTTTACTAAATATCTAAAGTATCTCATACTATGAATTTGGGTCTCAAATCATTATTATTTTTAACAATGTGTTTAATTAGCATTTTGCTAGCTAAACCTCAATATAACACTAACTTTTGCATGGTTCCTGGGATACCACTCTACTCTGGGAATAAACTGATGCTTTTCACATGGCATACCTAAAGATTAATCTTTCAGAGAGATAAAGTAGGTAGACAAGCCAGTGGAGGGTGCTACAACAACAATGTACGCTACAGAAATACTGTAAAGTGCTTCAGAGCTACTTCCTATATAGGAACATAGGTCTTCAACACAAATGAATCAACCTGATTGCTGCAACCACCAAATCAAGCAGGGAAGAAGAGAAACTGTTACTTAAATGACCATCTAACAGGCAAAAGCCACATGCAACCAGTAATGAGCAGGAAAAGTCTAATGTTCCTTTTTAATTTTGCATTCTATGACCTGTGGCCAGGGTAACGTGTTCAAACAGTATTTTAGTGGCAGAGATGCAAAAAACAGTATGACCTTCACGTTCACAGCTTTCTGGCTGATCATATAACCTGAAGCAAAGGTACAAAGGTTAAGTGGAACGCTGCTACCAATATATGACCTTGGTTCTCAGTGGACGCCCACAGAAATACTCCAGTCTTTTGCACTCTCTCTCTCATGGATTTATTTTCCCCCCTAGTAGTTTGGAGCTTCCCCAGTAGCTTTAAATTCCTTCCAGGCTGCCCAGGGAAGTGGCCGAGTCCCCATCCCTGGAGGTATTTAAAAGATGTGTAGACAAGGTGCTTAGGGACATTGCCTGGATCAAGAGAGGTCTTTTACTGAGACTCAGGAAAAAAAAGGAGAGCTTACCAGCTCTGGAAGAAGGAGCATGCAACCCAAGAAGAGTACAGGGATCTTGTCAGGTCATGCAGAGAGGAAATTAGAAAGGCAAAAGCCCAACTAGAACTCAACCTGGCCACCGCTATAAGGGATAATAAGAAAAGTTATTATAAATACATTAACAGCAAAAAGAGAGCCAGGGAGAACCTTCATCCTCTAGTGGATGCAAGGGGGAACATTGCCACTAAGGATGAGGAAAAGGCTGAAATACTTAACACCTTCTTTGCCTCAGTCTTTAATGGCCCAACAAGTTATCCCCAGGGTACTCAGCCCCCCTGAGCTGGAAGACGGGGACGGTGAATGGAATAAACCCCACATAATCCAGGAAGAAGCAGTTTTTGACCTGCTATGCCACCTGGACAACCACAAGTCTATGGGGCTGGATTGGATCCACCCAAGAGTGCTGAAGGAGCTGGCAGAGGAGCTTGCCAAGCCACTCTCCATCATTTATCAGCAGTCCTGGATAACAGGGCTGGTCCCAGACGACTGGAGGTTGGCAAATGTGACTCCTACTTTCAAGAAGGGCCAGAAGGAGGATCCAGGGAACTACAGACCTGTCAGCCTAACCTTGGTACTGGGGAAGATTATGGAGCAGTTCATCTTGAATGAGCTCACCAGGCATATGAAGGACAATCAGGGGATCAGGCCCAGCCAGCATGGGTTCATGAAAGGTAGGTCTTGCCTAACCAACCTGATTTCCTTCTATGACCAGGTGACCCACCTGGTAGATGAGGGAAAGGCTGTGGATGTTGTCTACCTGGACTTCAGCAGCGCCTTCGACACAGTCTCCCACAGCATTCTCCTAGAGAAGCTGGCAGTTCATGGCCTAGACAGGTATACTCTTCGCTGGGTAAAAAACTGGCTGGATTGCCAAGCCCAGAGAATTGTGGTCAATGGAGTTAAATCCAGCTGGTGGCCAGTCACAAGCGGTGTCCCCCAGGGCTCAGTTCTAGGGCTGGCCTTGTTTAATATCTTTATCAACAACCTGGACGAGGAGATTGAGTGTGTCCTCAGTATGTTTGGAGATGACACCAAACTGTGTGGGAGTGTCAATCTTCTCGAGGGGATGAGGGCTCTGCAGAGGGACCTGGACAGGCTGGATTGATGGGCCGAGGCCAACTGTATGAAGTTCAACAAGGCCAAGGGCCAGGTCCTGCACTTTGGTCACAACAACCCCAAGCAACGCTACTGGCTTGGGGAAGAGTGGCTGGAAAGCTGCCTGGTGGAAAAAGACCTGGGGGTACTGACTGACAGCCAGCTGAATATGAGCCAGCAGTGTGCCCAGGTGGCCAAGAAGGCCAATGGCATCCTGGCTTGTATCAGGAATAGTGTGGCCAACAGGAGTAGGGAAGCGATCGTGCCCCTGTACTCGGTGCTGGTGAGGCTACACCTTGAATCTTGTAGTGAGGGGCCTAAAACTGAACACAGTAAAGATGTTGTGTTGCTGGAACATGTCCAGAGGAGAGCCAAAAAGCTGGTGAGGGGTCTGGAGCACAAATCTTATGAGAAGTGGCTGAGGGAACTGGGGTTGTTTAGTCTGGAGAAGAGGAGGCTGAGGGGAGACCTTATCACCCTCTACAACTGCCTGAAAGGAGGCTGTAGTGAGGTGGGGGTCGGCCTCTTCTCCCTGGTAACAGGCGATAGGACGAGGAGAAATGGTCTGAAGTTGCACCAGGGCAGGTTTAGATTAGACATTAAGAAAAATTTCTTCACAGAAAGGGTTGTCAGACTCTGGAATGGGCTGCCTAGGGAGGTGGTCGAGTCCCCATCCCTGGGGGTATTTAAAAGAAGGATAGATGAGGCGCTTAGGGACATGGTTTAGTGGTGGGATGGCAGGGTTAGGTTAACAGTTGGACTTGATGATCTTAAAGGTCTTTTCCAACCTAGATGATTCTATGATTCTATGGTTTAGAGGTGAAATGGCAGTGTTAGGTTAACGGTTGGACTTGATCCTAAAGGTCTTTTCCAAACTAAACAGTTCTACGATTATCAAAAATGAAAACTTTTTCCTCCAACAAGAAACTGCTGAATTAGCCCGGGCTCTTTAAAAAGTCTCCCCATTTTAAGAATCTGGCCTTGGGTCTTGCTTTTGAAAAGAGCCTGTTCAGTGCTAGATTTGTATTGCAGTTATATCTAAATAGGAATAAGTGTGCCTGATTTCAAGACTGCAAATCTGTTCTCTCATTTTGTTTTTAAATCAACACTAGTTAGTGTTTTGGCATTGTTACTGCCTAGCCTTCTGTCATGCAGCCTAATTCTTCAATCCCCTAAAGGGCTGATGCATGAAATCGCCCGTGTTATAAATATTGTACTTAAGTGCAAACACTAGGATGACCTTTAATACAAGAGTCAGAGCTGACCTCTACATTTCTTCACATTGTCAAACATGCAGAAGATACAGGACTAATAGGCATGCTAATGCCCAAGGAAGAAAGTGGGAACTTCAAACTCTTCTTAATGGAGTTAAAACACATTCTTAAAAAAAAAAAGTAATCTCTGAGAATGTGGCCTTTCACTAACATAAACAGTTTCAAAGAATGGTTGTGGCACAGAAGCAGTGACTGGAAAATTGGAAAATCTGTATAAGAACTGTTGTCATAGTGGATTTCCCATAGGGATTATTTTAATCTAGGGAAGCCATTAAAGACATTGGTTTGACTGGAGGATCTCAACTTTTTTTTTTGCCTTCCCCCTCTCCAGACACATACATCAAACTCTATTGGGCTGTCATGTTATCTCCAGCACTCACTGAAAAAATCTGTGACAGTATTAAAAAGAAAACATTTGATGGTCTTGTGAACTTCTAAGAGTTATCAGTATTAAGGCGTTAATAATGCCATAATCTGAGGCTGATAATTATTCCCCCAACTGGTAATGCAATTTAGCTACTTAGAGCATGGCAGCTATGATGCATACCAGATTCATTGCAAAGGTCTTGGAGGAAATTGTCCTAAGAAAAATAAAAAAACCTCCAGGATTTCAAAGCCCAAAAATGCATGACATACAGAGTCCTACAAACACAAGGAAAGGAAGGTGGTATGTACTAAAATTGTAAAGGAACAGATCTGCTGAGAAGGAAGCAATACAGGCACTGGTTAAAAAAAAAAAAAAAAAAAAATCAGTCCAAACGTTCACTGTGTGTTTTGAGTCTCTCAGTAGCTGACATTTGTGCATTCTTTATTTATAAGAGTTTTTTTAAAATCACTTAATTATCGTCACAAAATTTCACTTAAGATATATTTTTCCTTATACCATATACATGGAGTTAATCAATTAATGTGTGAGTCCCTTCCCAAAACTGACCTTCCTGATCATTTTTCTAACTGCCCCTAAACTGAGTCAAAGTAAGGGTTTGAACAAATCCCACCAAAGCTGGCAGGAAATTTTCCATCATCCATTCAGTGGACACCAGACCAATTTGAGAGAGATGCACATTAACATTCATTCCGGACCAGGGGAGCCAGACTCAATGAAGCCATCACATTTAACTTGCTTACAGTGAGTAAAATGAAGCTGACCCTGGCCACCTAGCAAATGAGGGAGAAAACAAAAGAATTTAATACAGTCAAAGGCTCATTCAGCTAATTCAGTTGGGAGAAGCAGTTGTGGGGGGGTTCCAGAGGAGAATTACTTCCTGCTGGTCCCAGGGCAAGCACTCCAGCATGCACTCACACCGTTCAATTCTGCATATGATATAGATGAAAATGTAAAAGCTGTCACTAAATCCAGGTTAAAAAAAAAGGCCAGAAATGCAAAAAAATCCAAAAAATGAACTTCCCAGCCACAGTATTAACTCAGCCACATTATACACCCTGTATATTGTGAAGCATAGATTAAATAATAAACAGTAACACATTACATTTAACAAGGAAAACTGAACTGGAAAATGCCTTCAAGTCTCACTCTGTATGTGTACCGTAGTTGAGTTAGGGATACAAACCACATATTTTGGACCCTCCTTGCTCTGAACTTTGGACTCCTCAGCTTTCATGTTATTCTAGCGCTGATTTTTGCAATTATTTAAATGATAGGGGGATTTCTAAGAACTGCAAAGTCTCAACGACTTCTTTCATTCATTGTAAAGGTACAGTGTTTTAGGAATCAACAGCTAATGCAGCTCTGATTGAGGCAACAGTAAATGAAACATGTTTAACTTTAGCAGCCTTCGCCCAGGCATCATTAACAGACCAAGGCATCTCCCATTTGGTAGCCAAGTCCCTTGGTGGAAATTCAACTCCCCTAAGGTTTACTGACAGACCTCTACTAGAAAAGCAGAAATGAGAACAAGATAGTGAAAGACATTAAAAGACACCAGCAGTGAATCTGCTTAGTCACAGATTTGTTTCTGCAACATGGGAAAGGCTCTTTTCAGATCTCACTGACAGCCATAGCAGATCCCCAGGAGCCACTGAAGCAGCACTTTCTGTGCTTCCGGTACTGATGGCATCCAAGGGCTTTAACAGACAAGCTCAAGTGGAGGTCAGCTGAAGCCATTTAAGATATCATTGAAATTAAAAACAAACTGTGTTTAATGGTATACATAGACTAAAGTCAGATACAGATTGTAACACCTTCCCATGTAAATATTTGCTTAAAAGTATTTTTGTTTTACTTACTCATCACATTTAAGATTAACATTTCAAACCTCCGACTCAGAGGTGTAGATTGGACCAAAGTGGCTCAATTTTTTATCAGGAATACAGAATATTTCAAACTGAGTCTACTCAACCCTACAGCCCCTAAAGCACAGAGATCTTACAGGAATTGTAGCTGAGGACTCCTATCCTTGCAGAGGGAAAATCCCTCACTACGCATTGCCAGCATTACACCATGGTCTTCTATATGACCTAGTTGTGTGGCATATCGTGGAGCTGCGTAACTGTAGTGTATTAGTAGGTTCCTTGTCCAACCTGGAGATCAAAATAACCCTGTGCTTCATGAAAAGAAAAGCACTCCTTACCCAGCTCTATTAAAACAGCCTTTTACTTTCAAGAGTGGCGGGCAGGTGCCTCGATCCTACAAGATTCTGTGACATTTAATCTCCTAAATGTCAATGTCGCTTTTGAAACAGGCCTAAATCATTAGATACTTTTGAGAATGTCATCCTTCATCTTTAAAGTTTCCATGACCACACACAGTCACCACAACTCTTGCAGTTCTGTGAACCAGGATATTCTGCAGACATCAATTACACTGCTTTCTTTCCTTACTCAGGGCTACAAAACAAATCTGAAGTTTCTAGCTTCAGAGACTTTTCAGAAAGCAAAAGTTTCATTAAAGCACAAGGAGGAAAAATGTATTTTATTCATGCTCTCATAATTCAAAATCCTCTCAGACTTTCCAAAAAATTCACCTTAGGGCTAACACCAAGCACGGAAAATTTCGGAGAAAAAAGAATTTGAGAAAGTTATTAGCAAAAAGTTATTAGCCAAGAGTGGGGATTAGAACTCAGCTTTAACAACTGCATTTGCTATTGCAACTACTGTAATAATTTTTACACAGCGGCTGCACAGCAAATTAATTTTCCTAAGGCATTACAGCCAAATGTAGCAACACTATGTTTGTGTGCGCTGACTTACATATCGCCATCTCATCCCCATCTAACACAGCGTTGGTTTGGCACACAACACAGACAAATGACTCTTATATGGGCTGCTATGCATTGGGCTTAGCTCTTTGTTCTCCTTCCCAGACATGTGTGAAATAAATAATTTAGCTCTAAGGCAGTTTACAGAAGCTTTGCTGTTTCTAATAGGCATTATCTGTTTTGCAGCACAACCACAATAAAACCACACTGATGCATACCAACGACAGGGTGAATTGCGGCAAAGCTGCTTGAAAGACAGCCTTGGCTAAAGGAACACAGCAGCCACTGGTACATAGACTATAGATGTCCCTGAAAAGGATCCCTGCTGACTTCAGCCACTTCATGCAAGAACTTCAGCCTGCATCTAGGAGCAACCTATATTGCTGTTTCAGAGGAAGATGCAATGCGTGGTCCAGAAGTCTGGGTGCTAGGCAGGGGCTCAGAAAAGCTCCATTCAGTTCTCCACTTTACCATGTTCCTATGTGACCTTGGGCAAGTCACTTCTGCCTGAAAGCTTTAAAGTAGGTGGGTACCCACCAAAGTATGGGGATCTGTGCCTTAGTTTGCTACCTATAAAGTTAAGAAATTATACTTGCCCTACACCTGAAAAGTTTGGGGGAAATAAATATATTGACAGTCATGAGCTCCCAGGAATTCTCACATGAATAAAACCCACCAGTAACTGTGGAACTACAGTTGCCACCACAGAAAATTTCTGCCCAGTCCCTGTTACACAGACAGAAAGTTTGTGCCCTGAAGCACAAAGATTTCTGTACCTTTCAAAACTCGAGAGGGGCTTTTTTTCCACTCAACACCATTACTGGTAATTCAAAAAAGTATCAGATATAAGAACCTATCATAGATAATGAAAGTTTCTGCAAAGCCTTTGACACGGTCCCCCACAACATCCTTCTCTCTAAATTAGAGAGCTATGGATTTGATGGGTGGACTGTTCGGTGGGTAAGGAACTGGCTGGCTGGTCGCATCCAGAGGGTAGCGGTCAATGGCTTGATGTACAGGTGGAGACTGGTGACGAGTGATGTCCCTCAGGGGTCCATACTGGGACCGGTGCTGTTTAACGTTTTCATCAATGACTTAGCGAGATCGAGTGCACCCTCAGCAAGTTTGCGGATGACACCAAGCTGAGTGGTGTGGTTGACACACCAGAAGGATGGGATGTCATCCAGAGAGACCTGGACAGGCTGGAGAGGTGGGCCTGTGTGAACCTCATGAGGTTCAACAAGGCTAAGTGCAAGGTCATTCACCTGCGTCAGGGTAACCCCCAGTATCAGTACAGGCTGGGGGAAGAAAGGATCGAGAGCAGCCCTGCCGAGAGGGACTTGGGCGAGCTGGTGGATGAAAAGCTGGACATGAGCCGGCAATGTGCGCTGGCAGCCCAGAAGGCCAACCGTACTCTGGGCTGCATCAGGAGAAGCGTGGCCAGCAGGTCGAGGGAGGTGATTCTGCCCCCCTACTCTGCTCTGGTGAGACCTCACCTAGAGTACTGCGTCCAGCTCTGGAGCCCTCAGCACAAGAAGGACATGGAACTGTTGGAGCGGGTCCAGAGGAGGGCCACAAAAATGATCCGAGGCCTGGAGCACCTCTCCTATGAGGACAGGCTGAGGGAGTTGGGGTTGTTCAGCCTGGAGAAGAGAAGGCTGCACAGAGACCTGACTGAGGCCTTTCAATACCTAAAGGGGGCCTATAGGAAAGTTGGGGAAAATCTTTTTAGTAGGGCCAGCTGTGACAGGACAAGGACTAATGGTTTTAAACTGAAGCAGGGTAGGTTTAGACTGGATATAAGGAAGAAATTCTTTACAACGAGGGTGGTGAAACACTGGAACAGGTTGCCCAGAGAGGTGGTGGAGGCCCCATCCCTGGGAACATTCAAGGCCAGGTTGGATGGGGCTCTGAGCAACCTGATCTAGTTAGCGGTGTCCCTGCTCACTGCAGGGGGGTTGGACTAGATGACCTCTAGGGGTCCCTTCCAACCCAAAACATTCTGTGATTCTATGAATATATCAAGTTTGGGGTTAATTTGGTCTCAGACCTCACTAGCCTGAATCTATGCAGTAGAAATTTAAGGATGAAGTTCACAAGTCCCTGTGAATTTATTTTACCTCACCTACAACATCAGCGTCTCTAAAGTTATATACTTCAGCCAAAAAACCTGTGCCTCTCTCCATGGGCACTACTTAATTGTTATGTCTATTTATTTTGTATTTCTGTCTGTTTTCCTGCATTGTTATAAAAGAGTAAATCCTACTTGAAAAATCTTCTTTTACAAGTTAAAAATCTCCAAAGACTTATAAGCTGATGTGACAGATTGACTTAATTGAGCAGTATATTTTTGATTTACTAAAGAAGCCATAATCCTTTGATTAAACTGATGTATAGATTTTAGAGAGATTAGCAAATCTAAAATGCATTTAATTCTAGGGCAATAAAATCATTTGGATTGTATTAACACATGTATACGTAAAACTGTACAAAATACAGCTAATGTTGCCAGTTACCATGAGCTCTGAGTATCTTTAGGTTCTCAATTAAATTCATGATTTTGCATACAACAGATACGCCATTTACTTTACTGTAGTAGTTAGAATCATCTGTTACAGCAGAATTACTTACAGAAATTATCATAAGCGTATCGACATCAGTACTGGAAACCCATAGTGCTGGCCACGTACCGGCAGACAGAGAGTTCCCTTTCCTGCAAAATTTCCATCAGAAGTTGTAAGTGAGCTAGACACAAAAGAAGCAAATCATTAAAAAAAATAATAATCACAGGATACATTACCAGCACCAAGTTTTGTACATGCCATAGAGAATAGCAGTTTTAATTAAACGTAATGATGACATGGGGATGGAAATGGAAGCAAGGCCCATGAAAACTGAAGGGCTGCCAGCTTTCCAGGGGTCAAAAATAGCTGTGAACTAAAACACAGGTTCCCCAGACAATACCACTCCAGCAACTGGAGGTTTTCTTAAGACTTGCTCTCAAACACAGCCATGAGGACCAGCAGAGCCTGTGAACAGCCCCAGGCTGTGCTGGCTACCTCGCTGGAGGATGCTTCTGTGTGCTTGACTGCAAGCCAGGGTTGGGCTGTCAGGTTCTGTGACAGACCTCCTGCCTGACTTTGGGCAACCAGGGCAGCGGCTCGCTCCAACTGACACTGCTGGCAGCACTCTGCCTCCTCACAGGAGTGCCCGCCGGATAAGCATAATGATTACAAGGTTGCTCAGACCCCATAGTAATGGAAGCCACACAAATACCTCAGATAGATGCTGTCCAAGAGCGATAACATTTCCATCCACGATCCCTCCCCAAAACACCAAATAACCGACCCTGGGGTTATTTTTAAAAGATATGGTTTTGCATGTGGAGCTATCTGCTGGCTGATTTACTTAACATTCTCTGCTGTGAAAGTGACTAGGAAGACAAGGTGACTCAGGGATCAAAAACTCATTCCCCAAGGTTGCCAGCTCAAAACCAGGTCACTTGCTGATGCGAGGGAGTTACCTCATAGCAAATTTGTGATCTTTGTGTCATCCCTAAGGTAAAATGCATCACCTCCAGCCACACCACAACAATTACATGTTAGATTGCAGAGAAAAATAAAAAATATTTTTAAAAACTACCACACACACAGACTTTTGTATTCAAGCCCTCTTTCCATCACCTTAAGTCTTCAATTACCTTTTCCTCACCATGACAGCATGGGGAGAAGCAAGTCAGCGCTGCTTCTTTGGGTATAAATATGACAAACTACAATATTCAATAAATCCACCATGCTACCTTTGGCAAGAAAAAAAAAAAATCAATTCTGAAGAAGTTTTTCAGAAGAAAGCACTGGCACGTGGAGTGGCATTCCAAACATTTGCGTGGCTCCTGCCAGGACACCTCATGTTGGAAAGCAGTATCATTTGGAGGGTAAAGCATGACCCAACACCCATACATCTTCTGCATCACCTTGGGTCTTCCAAGTCTTTTTCCTCCTCCCCTGTCTCACAGTTACTTGGTTTCTTCAAAGGAGAAACTGTTTCTTACTATGTGGAGGCACAGGCTCTAGCACTATGAATTCCCAACACCAGCAAGAGCCCCTCTATGCCACCAGAGCATAAATTAAACACAGCACTTCTCCTGGACCTCTGCAAGTTAAATAAAGTAATTGCACAGCCCTACCACCAAAGCACATGAAAAGGCAGCAAGAGATTGATTCCGGTTTGTCTTTGAACTTCCTCTACCCCCATCGTAACCTCCCAATCCCTTTTTTTTTTATTTTTATTTTTTTTTAATCTTTTCACCAAAGGCCATGCTGGAATACAGAGGAACCAGAAAAGGGGTACTAAAGAAAAGCAAATGAAAAGACTAAAAATATTCTTGCCAAACATGCAGAAAAATAAATAGGTGGAAAATAAACCCAGCTCTCTTGAGGCCAGAGCAAGGCAGCCTGTACTGGCAGGTCACAGGGATCGCTGCAGTAATTACATTTTACATTGCTTTAGGTTTCATTTATGCTGTCAAGACTGTTTTGTCACACTGGATTTTTTTTTTAATGCATTTCAGATTTTGCTAATCTCTAGAAAATCTATATATCAGTCTAATCAGAGGATTGGGGGGCTCCTTGCTGTACCAAAAATATACTGCTCCATTAAGTCAATCTTTCATGCTGGCTTATAAGTCTTTGGAGATTTCCAATTTGTCAAAGGAAGGGTTGGGTTTTTTTCCTGTTCATGTAGTTAAGTTTTTCTAATGATGAGTCTTAAAAAAAACAGAAAGAAAGAAAAAGAGTAGACTAGACTAAAAGTCATGGTCATTAAAAAAAGTCTGCATCGACCAAAACTTAGCACACAAGTGCCTGAAATCCCAAATATTTGCACCAAGAACAATAATAATGAAATGGTCATCAAGGACAAACTCTTGGTTCCTCCTCTTACGCTACATCAGACTATTTACTTCATTTTCAGGTTCCTCTAGGCCTATTCTTACCTGCATTACCATATATCACAGACTTACAGACAGGTTCCAACTTCCACAGGCCAGTGGGAACAGCCTCATGCCCATTTAGGACTGCTCCAGATGAGCACCTTCATGCTTTCTTGTAAAGTGCTTCTTAAGCATGGAAGGGATTCACTGTAAACAAGACAAATCCATTCTACTATCAGCTTTCAAATCCCTCCCTTTAAGCTCTCTTCTGCTCCAGTGACTTATAGAAACACTTGACTTTGACTAGGCAGTTTGTGGCCCCGAGCTGTAAGAGGGAGCATTTGGCAGACCTTTGGAGTGCAGAGCCATGGGTTTGGCAAACAGCAGCAGATGGTGATCATCTCTCCCTCCTCAGTGTCCACCACCATCTCTCCCCAGAGGTTGCAACCTCTGTATTACTCACACAAACACTTCTTAAACCGCTACATTCAAAATGAGCCAGATTAGCAAAGAAACTAAACAGGCTCATGTGGATTGAGCCAGATTAGGGATTGCTCAAATGAGCAGCCGTCTTCCTCTGCTGTGGGATCAGAAGCTCCAGCAGAGCGGCAGCGATCAGAAGCTCAGACAGGCTGTGAGCAGCGATTTCTACTGCAGCACAACTGAACAAAGAGAGCATCTACTCACAGCTGTGGTCAGCCTGTAGGCCAAGCAATAAAGTACCAGCTCTAGGAGAAATGAAGAGGCAGAGCGAGTGTCACTGTTTAAGAAAGCCTCCAGGATAAGAGGAGGTACATCAGCGTTCAAACAGAGGAACTCACACTGATTATTCTTGCCACATTTTGTGACTTACTCTCTTCTGGGCAACAGCCAAAAACAACTCAGAATTTTCCTGCTTTAGACATTATCGGAAAGAGCTAGCATCATTCCTCTTCTAGGGGAAGTTGCAAGGACTGGAGGGCAATAGGTAAAAGACTGGAAACTGGGAGAGGAGAAGGAGAAAACTGTAAAGGAATGATTTTTCCATAAGAGTTATATTAATATCCAAGACATATGAAAGTTTACACTGCAGAATTTTTTTTAAGATTTTTCCAACTTTTCACTATCATTTGCTGTACTCATTTTTAAGCATAATCCTGCACAGCAACCTGAAACTTCACTTTGCAGTCCCTTTTTTAAACACTAGCTCCTTTCTGCTCCTAGAATAATATCTGTCATATGTACTTCTTTGTTAACACAAATGGACTAGGATCTCTTTGGACTCTCCTGGTATGCATTTGCAAAGCACCAAGAAAAATGGCAGCCTGGTCTAGGATTGTCTAATTGAATCTGAGCCCGGAAAATAAAAGAACGGCAATACAATACTTTATCATCATACTCAGGCACAAACTGCCTGCTGGTCTGCCTCGAGTTTACCTCTCATGCTTAACATCCCAGAGAGTTATTGATATACAAGCATAAATTCATTAGTGCCAGTCGTTAAGTGCTCTTTCCCTGCAAGGTCAGTACATTAGCCCAGATACAGGATCTCAGCTATGCTCTATGGTAAATCCCAGCCCTACACTTGAAAACTTTACCCCAAGACTCTTCCGAACAGGATTTCAGCTACAAAGTGCTTCAAAAACCAACGCTGGTCAAGAATGACTGAAGTCCGGTGAAAATCAACAGAAAATTCCCCCCCAGCTCTGTTAGGAGCTCAGGTTCTCAAAGGACAAACAATGGAAAACCAAACCATGCTGTACAGCTAAAAGGCCAGTCGGCATCACCAAGCAGTAACGAAACACTCCCAGTCACAGCGCATGAAATATTAGCCTCTCAGTCACTTCTCACTAACCCAAATCCATTGAAAGCAAAATGATTAAAGTCCACCTGGTGGATTTACAGGGCTTTGTGCTGATATGAGACTATTTAGTCATGAGAGGCAGCCTTTTGACATGATTCAGTTGACTGCCCATGGCATTTGACACACACCTAAGGAGTCTAAGTGGTTACTGCTATTAGCAAAGACTTGAAAAAAGACACTTGTCACATTAGGTCAGTTATCTCTTAACTTCATCCTGTGAAATGTCACCAGTACCCCCCGGGCTTCTCATTTCTTATCAGTCTTTCAGATATATGTAATTATTGTTTTAAAGCAGTATGAAACCGAGAAACAAAGAAAGAAAAGGGCAAGTTGTTTATTGTCTCTTCTATAAATGACAAATCAGTTCATGAACTTTTAAGAACAGACCAGACCATGTTGGATTTGTGTACTATACTTTTATAGGGAACTTTTAACTGCAACAGTTTCGCTCCAGCAGCAAAGCACCTGCTCCGTCTCTTTGCAAACAGGCAACTGAAGATTCCCTGCTGGGGGGGCTGGCACTGAGACCAAGGAGTCAAGGCCCAGAGACCTAAACTGGTGCCTTTCATAGAATCATTTGCTTGGAAAAGACCTTTAAGGTAATCAAGTCCAACCATACCTGTCCACTACTAAACCATGTCCCTAAGCACCTCGTCCACCCATCTTTTAAATACCTCCAGGGATGGGGACTTGACCACTTCCCTGGGCAGCCCCTTCCAATGCTTGACAACCCTTTTGGTGAAGAAATTTTTCCTAATATCCAATCTAAACCTGCCCTGACACAACTTGAGGCTGTTTTCCCTTGTCCCATCGCCCATTACCTGGGAGCAGGGCCCAACCCCCTGGCTGCCCCTTTCTGTCAGGCAGTTGAAGGGAGTGATAAGGTCTCCCCTCAGCCTCCTCTTCCCCAGGCTGAACACCCCCAGTGCCCTCAGCTGCTCCCCATCAGCCTTGGGCTCCAGACCCCTCACCAGCTTCGCTGCCCTTCTCCAGACATGCTCCAGCCCCTCCATGTCCTTCTTGGAGTGAGGGGCTCAAAACTGAACACAGCATTCGAGGGGCAGCCTCACCAGTGCAGAGTACAGGGGAAGGAGATGACTTCCCTGCTCCTGTTGGCCACACTATTCCTGATTGCATTTAAACAAGCATCATTGCTGACATAATTTTGAGCAGTCTTGAGAGTGCTCTAGCATAGAGCAACATCCAGGCTGCCCAACAGCACTGTTGAGCCTGTGCTGTAGGAACAGGGAGCACCTTGGCTGTTCTTCCCCTTGGGGGCACAAGGGACATTTGTCAGACCCAAGGAGCGAGCCAGGCCTGGGAAGTGTTAGGGGACCAGTGCTTCACACAGATACAAATGAGTACACTGGGAAACAGCAACAGATGCCCTGACTGCGTTCTCACCAGTTGTTCTGGCCAAATTCAATTTATTTGAGCCTATGAAGCGTTTCCTTTACCTACACAGGTTCTACGCTATCGTATGCCTCATTTTAAACAAGCATTAACTTGCTTTGCTAACTCAGAGCCAAGCTGCCCAGCCCCTTGCAGAACCAAACTCTTACATCCCATATGTGGAACATTCACCCATTACCGTTACCCACTAGAAAAATAACTACAGCAGAGGATTATCCAACAGCTCCTTGTCAAGGCACTGATACCATGCTCACAGACGTGGCTACGCTCAGAGGGTGTTTGGGAATCACAAGTTATTTTAAGACTTTGCAAAATCTAGCTTTTCTGCTTCGTTTGAGGCCTAGAAAACCTAAAGCCTTGAATTCCTGCCTCACCACAGGCTGAACCTCTAAACTGCAACGGGAGAAGGATGGAAGTTTGCAAAAAAAGGAAAGAAATACAGAGCAGGGAGACATAGATGAAAGTCTTTTATAATGTCTTGGTTGGACAAGTTAGTATTTGACAGCTTGAATTTATGAGAACATTAACAGGATTGATAAGTCAGGGTCTTGCTGACCTTGGTAATATTCCAGAAGTAATATTTTCACTAAGGTGAACTATTTCTGGACATTTCTCCAATGTACTGAACACAAACTTTTTTTTTTTTTCCTGACATTGAAGTAAGCACAGCTCCTTGTTTCTGTTCTCTGTTAAATGGGAAAAATATATTCTTATTGCAGCCAAGGTCACCTAGATTCTTGGCCCTTGGCAGAGATTCACCATGTTTTTCCTGCTAAATACTTTAATAAATGGATCTTGCTTTTCTTTCCTTAAGCAGGTTACATCTACCCAACAGACCTCAACCAGTAAAGCCAGGCTTCTCAAAGGTGTGGTCCTGCCAGCTGGAGTCTTGACTTTCCGACAAAACTTCACTTTCTCTATTTTACCTTGTTGTGTCCATACCTTGTTTTCCTCAAACAGCACAAACCACAGCTTTGCTGTTACTATTTATCAGCACTCCTGACCAAGTAAAGCACTTCAAATACAAATGATTTTTCTTGGGCTGTGAATGATTCCTCAAGCACAGCAATAAAAGGGATGGAGCTGAAAACAAGATTTCCTAAGACACGGACCATCCATTTTGCTTTTGAATGTTATAATGAGTAAATTAATGTTATTCCTCATCAGTATAATTGACACCTGGAAAGCCCAAAGAAAATAAGCACCTTTTCCTTTCCATTCTCAAGTACATAGTCTCAAGGGGCACAGTCTCTTGGCTTGACCACACTCCAGTGACTGACAATAAAAGATCACAACATCCAGAAAACCCCACTGAACACAGCTTTCCCTGGTGTGAATCAGCACAGCTCCCTGGCCTGGAGTGACACTGATTTATAGCAACTGAGAATGTAGGCAGTTAAATTCATTTAATAAGGAACCGCAAAAAAACATTGTATGCAATCATCTCAAAAAAATCTGTAACAACAAAACCTGTACGCTCAAGAAAATTGATAATACCACAGATATATACATTTATACAAGCTAATTAAAAGAGAGCTACTGAAGCAGTAGAGAACATATCTTTAATTACTGGCAATACTCTGAACGGCCCATGGCCCACAAATGTGTATCTATCATAATCATACTCAACCCGTCTCCTCTTCAAAGCATATCATAACTGTTTACTAATTAATCTTTAAGTTTTTGTACCACACAGCATGCTTAGTCTTCTATAAACACTGACTACACAGTTCTGGAAAAGAAAAGGAGGATGGGATGATGTGTTAAAGAAATTACTACATTTGCTGAAAGACTCACTACTTTGCATTTATTTTTATTAACATCTGTAAAGACCCAAGAGTCAACTGTTGAAAATCCTGATTTACAGTCAATTCTGGATAGTACTTAACACCTATGGCCGCAGTCATTATCTACCTTCCTAGACTGCACTTGGGCAAACCACCTCAGGCTCAGGCATCACTGAATCCTGCCTCTACTCAAAATAACAACTACAGTTTTTTGTTGAGCAGAGCCTTATTTGCTCTTATTACAAGCGGTGATATCTTTAATGCTGATATCAATAGGAAACGTAGTAAGCCTTTAAAATTAAAGGTAACAGTAGGTAACATTACCTAACACGTCCTTGTTTAGAACAGGGTATGACTGAAAGAGCTGCAACTGTTAAGGCTGATCCTTTCCAAGTTTTATATTGATCTCCAGCTGAATTTTTCCAGAGAGATCATTAAGTCATTTCTGTAAATAAGGATAGAGAACGAAGCAATTTTGGTGCCAGGTCAAATAACTATCATGGTCATGGTCAGAAATAACTTGAAATTGCGCAACGGAAGTAATGTTCTTCCTGGGGAAATCTGAATATGGCTGAGTTACAAAACAAGACAAGTATTAGTTTGAAGTTAAATTTTAGGGTTTCTGTGTCACCTCTGACATATACCCCATCTTAAGTCAAACAACCAAAGTTAAGAAACACTGGAATTTCAGGTTGTTTGGGTAAGTTCTGCTTATTTTAATTGTCAGTTTTCACTAAGATGAACAAACTGAGGTCACACACTTCCCCCTACCCCACGCTGCTGCACCAGGTATAGGCAAAAGGAGGTTTCACATCTTTCTCCCTCATTCTGAGATTGGACACAAATAAATACTTTCTTTTACATGAAACTCAACACAAATGTTAGGAGAAAGAAGTCACAGTCCTCGCTGTCCTTCTCTTCAGTGGAGGCAGAAGCAAGGCAAAAGAACTGAAATTGCATACAGCCTGAACGAGCTCCATGCACTGCAGGAGTTACCCATGACAAATGAAGTCCCAATATTATGTGGCAGCTAACGGAATGGGGCTTTACAAGACCAAAAAAGACCATTTCTGATGGGAGGGAGAATTTTACTTCCATGAACAGGACTTTTCAAGAGCACGCAGCTTCTTGGGCAGGTACGTGTCTTCATGCATGCATGTACACAAGAAAAGAGAAGAGAAAGATTTCAGAAACCCAACTGCAGCTTTTAGAATGTGTTGTGTTCACGTGTTGCTAAAGCTGATGATGTGCCAGTATGAACCAGCTCATCAGATGGGCACAAGCTCTCTCTGTTCTTTCCTATGAAGGTGGCAGATAAAAGACGAGGCATTCAAGTAGCTGACAGGGTAACCTGTAAGTGCCTGCCCTGAGCAATCTACTTGTCAGCTTTCCTGGCTAAGAGAGGAGACGTGTGCCACAGCTGTCAGCTTTGTGTCATCTTTCCTCTCTGCCTTTCATCGTCCTTCATCCCATGAATGGAGGTTTTATTTGACTTTCTTTTTTTGGCCCAGCTCACAGGAGGAGCTCCATTGTCCCACGGCCCTAATGTATATTGTGAGTGTGCAAATCTGGCCAGCTCCAGGAACGGCTAAATGAAATACGGGACAGAAGGCAGAAGGAAGCCATCATCATTCAACAGGCACACTGAAGCCTGGAGGTGTAAATTCACATGCTCCTCCATAGGCAAGCTAACACAGAGTCTGCCCTTTGGGGCACTGCAATACACTGACCACTGTACATGAAGCAGTGTAATAAATGACAGGGCTCTCCTTTTTTTCCTTTGGGTGGTTCCAGCAAGCACATCTTCATCACAACAAGTATAAGTGCCTGTGGAAACAGGAAATCTCAAAGCTGCTTTTATTTAACAGTGACATCAATAACATCACAGATGAAACTAGCTTCTAAGCCTGATACGGAAAATCTCTGCACCCAGTCCGTTTCCATAATTCTCCCTGGCAGAAGCCGTCTAACCCAGGCACTTGTGGAGATCCTCGTGTGTACAAGGAGCACTTGAACATCCACGTTCTCATGCAAGACAAAGGGCTAACTCCTCAACATTCTTTCCATCCACCACAACTCTCAAACAGAAGATGTAGGAATGACTTTGTGAAAGTCTCTGGCTTTGAACAGAAAAGTCAATCTAAAACAATAATCACCTCGTCAGGCAAAGAAAGGTAACTCCTTGATTCCCCAGAATTGCCAATACACATGCAGGGAGAAGACTGTGGAGCTCCTGTGCAATTTTAAAAGAGCCATGAAAGATCAAGGTAGCACTAGAGATAGACAAGAGCACTTATTTAATTTCAGGAAAATAGTAGAGCTATGGTTGCAAGACATGAGGAGAAGGAGGAACATCATCAGAAGTATCACTTGAGAAGCATGGCACACTAGGAAAAACAAAGCATCAGCAGCTGGAACTACAACTCTGATAAGAGGCCATGGTATCGCAAGCAGATGCATTTTATTGTCAAACAGATTCTAATGAAGTGTCTCAATTTAAGAATGTCAACAATATTCTACTTTGATCAAGAATATTTCATCATTCCTGGATCAAAGGGTTTTTTCTGAACTTTTTATTTGCTTCCTTTTATAGATATAAAACATCAGATTTAAAGGTATGAGACTCTTCTCTGACTCAGAACTTAAAAAGGTCTAACTGTGAAAGTGGCCCTCCTCTGAGCACCAGGGTGGACCCAATGATGTGCAGCCGCCGTTTCCAACTTGCATCAGTCTTCGATTCTGTGAAGGTAAATGTCAAAGTAAATACTGAGATGAAGCCCTGAATGGAAATTCCAATTTCTGCTCACGTCTCCTGCTGCTTTCTGGGAGGCAGCACGTAAAAGCATATTAAGCCCTCCTCTCCTTTTCAGATAGCCACTAGCTAGCTGACATTTGCTTCAGCTTTTCAGTATTAAGCGAGGAAGTCGGAGCCTGTTCTGCTTTCAAGTGTGGACAAACTACAAGAACATAAAAAGGAGAACTGAATGAGAGAGAGCATTTGCAATATCCTTTGGCAAGGCAAGCCACTCTCAGTTTTCAAGAGTCAAATATGCAAGTTCCTGCATGCTGGGCTCTGGGCTTTTTTTTTTTTTTTTAACTATCCATTAGAGAGATGATTTTTTAGATAACTAACATGACATTTGCTAGGTTCATACTGGTCGTTCTGCTTGGGTGTTCCACCCCTCCTCTCACGCCGTGTTGGCCAGGCCGCCTCTGCCTGTACGTGCTGCCGTTCTCTCCAGGTGAACTCTGTGGGTGTTTTTCATAGTGACTTACACAACAGAGCATCACTCTCGGTAACTTCTAAACAGCTCTACAGTCATTGTTGCCATCGCAAAGTTTGGAAACAACAAGAAAGTGAAGTAAAAAGCACATTTTACCCATCTTAGATATAAATACGACTCCCACCTGCAAAACTTAGACCCCCTGACCACCTCGTAAGTTTACCCTGTCAGGGAAGTTAGGCACAGAGGGTCTGACCAGCAGATCTGCAAGGTATTTATAGTCCCTGGAATGCCCTTTGGAACTGACATTCACAGAATCATCCAGTGTCCTAAAGAAAGTCTGTTACAGGGTAGGTAAAGAAGCTGCCGAGTACTAACATTTTCTGAACTTCCTAAATTTCTAGAGGAAAAATGTTTGTGGGGAAAAAAACCAATCTGGTTTTGAAAATGATTCTACAGCACTCCTTCAGCGAGGGTCATTTTGGCTCTGGCTGGAGAGAAAGATTTTAAGAGAGTGAAAAGCATATTACGGTCAAGGGCTTTTTTACATATAAAATATTGCTTTACAGAAAGTATAAATTATTGCTTCTATTTAGCAGAGTATTATAATTCAAAATCAAAAGGAAGTGAAACTGGAATATTATAACTTAACTGACTTTCACAGATACCTGCTCACTGTTTTAAAAAATAAAGGCTGTAGTTGGACCATAGCTGATAAACACAAAACATTCTCAAGAGATAACATAATCCTACTTAATACATCGTTATTACTTAGCCAGAAAACAAACAAATGCAGTAGTTCTATCACAGCACTTGTATTTGATCAAGAGCACAATAATCTCCTTCAAATCAACACCATAATTAGAAAGTAATTGCTGTATAATCAGACATCAGACAAAATCACCCTGGGTGTTTCAAACAAAAGCACTTGGCGTCAGCTTAATTTATTTCCTTTTGGAGGCTTTACTCGAAAGGTGACAGTGCTGATACTTCCTGAACCCCCTTCCAGCAAGAGGGGAGATGCAGAAATCCAGTGCCAGACAGCTTCTGACCCACAAAGTGACATCAGTGCATGGCATGACAGACCACAGTGCATCACTGCTCTCTGCTGCAATGCCAGAAATGCACAGGAGCCCAGCTTTGTACCACTCCCCATCTTCACATCTTAACCCTGCACCCCAGATTTAGAGACTGGCAGATTGCAGCACCGTACTGAGAAGCAGAAGAGAGGGGATAATGCCCTCTTATTAGCAGGAAAAGTATCTAAGCCTCTTCCCAACTGGATGAGGGACGTTCCCGTGTGGACATGGTGTGGAAGCTCAGGCTTCCTAGCATCCTCTCCGATGCCATGTGCTCTCAGTGCAGGACCTGGTGCAAGTAAGGTTTTCACAGAATCATAGAATTGTTTAGGTTGGAAAAGACCTTTAGGATCATCAAGTCCAACCATTAACCTAACACTGACAAGTCCACCACTAAACCATGTCCTTAAGCACCTCATCTGCCTGGCTTTTAAATACCTCCAGGGATGGGGACTCAACCACTTCCCTGGGCAGCCCGTTCCAATGCCTGACAACCCTTTCAGTGAAGAAATTTTTCCTAATACCCAATCTAAACCTCCCCTGGTGCAACTTGAGGCCATTTCCCCTCGTCCCATTGCCCATTACCTGGGAGAAGAAACCAACACCCACCTCATTACACCCTCCTGTCAGGCAGTTGTAGAGGGACACATGGCATGCAAAAGCTTTACTGGCACTCCAACTGTTCCTACCCTCTCTCTTTAAAATAAAGTGCTAGTAGGCAGCAAAAGCTTGTGTAGAGCTACCTTTTATCTGTGGTCTCATTCTTGAGATCAACACAATCTCAGCCTGGAAGCCCTTTCCTCTCTTTCTGTCAGGCTGATGAGAAGAGTGGAAATCTGGGTAGGTGCCGATATGCACTCCAGTCAATTGTTATACACAAAGGGACAGTTCTATGCAAATATTCTTTTGTACCGTGCATCAAATAGCCTTGTAATACTTGTATCTTTTTCTCTGAAGAGCCTCAAAGCAAACTGTTTCAAAGGCAGGAAGAAGTGAATACCTGAAGCTCTCTAATTACAGAGTCTGAGATATGCATGGCAAAGTATTAAAATAAATGATATAGATGAATTATCAGAGAAGAGAGTGGGGCTGATAAACCATATTTAGTATACTAATCCTGAATGTTTGTTTTGCATTCTTCGAGCCTTTTAAGATGACAGGTTCTGATCAACTGCTTCCCTTAGAGGTTGGCAGCTTTCCTGCTCTAGCATTTAATTTCTGTTTGATGTTCTCAACTTTGTGTCAATGTACAAACTACTGTTAAGATATATAGCAGCGATTAAAATAATTCATCCATCTGGTTATAATTAAAGACCTAGTTAAATGTAATGACAACTTGATCTAGCAAAGCCAGCTCTCATCTTTTAAAAGGGCTGTGTACATTCAAAAAATAATGCTGTAAATGGGTGACAGACTATTGCAATGTGGCCATTAAATTCAAGTGAATTAATTAAACTTGTTTCATAAAAAAGTCTTAATGACATTTACTGGCAAGACAAGCAAGGCAGAAATTGCAAGTATCTGCAATTGCTCCCCATGGTATCTCACTGCCTCCAGAAGGCCTCAGCAGACCCCTCCAAGCACCGTGGCAGATACATTAATTGAGGCAAAAGGGGGGTTATGAATTTGCTAGCCCATAAGGGTGGTAACTGCTTGAGTAACACCCAAACAGTATTCTCTGCAAGACAGCGGGATGGCTAAAGGTATATGCAAACCAATCCTTACTCTGCTGACCTCAACGGCAAACCGAAAATTTAAGTCAATACCAGCTGGTACCCAATTAAGGAACATAACACAGGGAGAGTACAAATATATATATACGTGACTACTTTGGGCATCATGAACACCAATCTTCTTGAATGAGAAATGTTTGTAAGTATGTGTGCAAAATATTGTCTGTTGTGGCAGAAAAAGCACAGAGATCTTCCATCACCTTATGTCAGATAAAGGATTTCTGTTGTCTCAAATAAGAGCAGGATCATATTCAGAAGCTGAACTAGGTAAATAACAGACTTCGACTTTGCAGCAGCATCTAAAGACTGGAGAACATGGGTTTGGGTCTTTCCAATCCAAATGTCTTTCAAAAACTCCAGAAAAGCAGGAAATTGTAATTACTTAGTTTGGGACCAAACTAAACATTAACTTGATCTGAAGGGATTACTTTATTTCAATTTTGAAGTGTTTTAAAGAGGCAGTTTTGAAACACAAACCCCCTTGAATTGTTAAATTTCAAGATCTATCTGATTTGGGTGATTTTCACGTTTTTAATAAAAGAACAATTTGGCAAAAGTGACATATATTTGTGAAACTATTACCATAGCTAAATCTGCATTTTTTTTTCCCAAAAAACCCTGTTTCTACTGAAAACTTTCACCTAAGCCAGGAGTTGGGAATATTTTTCAGGTTTCGGCAATCACAGAGAGATTCTGGCCTGATTCTGTCATACCCTTTTCAATGAAATCTGCAAGTATAAAATATTTGGTCTTCACAGAAAACCAAGGCAGCAAAAGAACCTAATCAAAATCTTACCTTTGTGCTGCTATTTTAACAGGTGTGGGCAGTGAAGCCCCCTCTAATCCTCACCTTCAATTCTCATTCCAGGTGTAAAACAAGATATTGCTGAAAATTTCACTGATGTTTAAAGCTTTTTCCTCTTTTGTCCTGCTTGCAATTAAAAAAAAAAAAAATCCATACATAAAGCTCTGCTTTCAGCATGTGTCTTGACTTTCTGCTCTTCAAATCAATATATTACCAACTGATTAGTCTGCAATACCTAATTGATAAAGCCACCAAGGGATAGTAGAAATAGGGATCTTTTTACATTGTCACAGTAAGCTGCTGATTCTATTACTTTAAAGTGTCTTGCCAACTGATTTTATTTTAGGACAAGACACTCAAGTGGGTTGGGTTTTTTCCTCTGCTTTATGCACATATTTTAATTCTTTTCTCTTTAACTAGAGGACTGTGAACAACCTGTCCCCCTTTCTTTTATTTAATAGATGCTGAAGTTCTCTCACTTCCACGTATCTTTTGCAGTTGCAACTCCTAGTAAAGTATGGAATGTTACAAGATAAATTGGCAAACTACAATCCTTTTCTCACTCAAATTCACTCTATGGATCACACGCTACAGCTACAGTCTTCTGCAGCACGCACACCTCTGTTTCTATGCCTGGTCTAGGTCCAGAAGTAGTGAAACAAAGGCAGCTCTTAACATTTCCAACTGGCCAAGTGAAAATATGAACAATAAGAAATCTCCTGAGAAGACCCAGAGTCATGAGATTGCCAGTTAGATAGCCAGACCAACTTTCAATGACCTTTCTGAGAGAACTGAAAACGTCTGGCCACTTGTCAAAACTGAACATCCAACCCTATTGCAGAAGGAAACCCATAATAAGAGATAGCCAAAGCAATATCAAAGGCACGAAATCCATGAGATATAAGTAATATGGTTGTTTTGGGAATAGCCTTTTCTGCACTGCACGCTCCATACTGCTTCATAATTATATGCAGATACCCCAGTTCCTGTTCTGCCCTAACCGTGGTATCACAGTACTTACTGCCTTGAACAGAGCAACCTCAGTGTCCCCTTTCAGACATCTCTTAATGGGCTAAAACTGATCCAAAATGTCAAAATATTACAAGAGACCAAAGGGAGAACTGCCAATATTAAGACAGAGCAGTTCTTCCATCACTCCCACTCTTGCCTCTCTCTAAGTTATAGCCACAACCTCCATCCCCCAAAGGGTATCAAAATCTAGCTCCTAACCCTTCCAGACAGGTGGTTCATAGTCTATACTAAGTATAACCATTCCTAGCAGCATAAAACCACTTTTTAAGCTGTGAGCCAATATATCCAGCCCCTGGCAATCACAGGGCACCTGGATTTGGGATCTAGAGTGAATCAATAGCATAGAAAGCTCTGGAGGAACATCCAGAGATGGGAGAGAGCTAAGGAAGGGGTGGTAGGTTCATTAGAAGAGCAGTGCTAGGGAAAAGAAGCAGGGTTCATGGGCATAGCGCTCTGAATTTCTATACTTGGGTGACATAGTGCCAGTAGCATTGATGCTTTACATGCAGAGACAAATTATCTGCTGTGAGAATTAGATTCAGGGCCTGCTGCTGTCAGCTCTCCAAAAATAGGCATCATCCTTACCTGTGTTGCTCTGAGTCCAGAGAATGTTCCATTCTGCAAAGATCCGAAGTCCAGGGCACCACACTCCTCACCCACAGTAAGTCTCTCCCCAAAGACGGTTGCCAATGTGAATCAGAGATCATTTAGAAAATTATGTCAGGTAAGCAGAGTTGTATTTAATTCCAGGGGTTAGCATACTTCAAAAGGTGAATTTGTGTTTAGCATGGAGTTTTGAAGGAAACAGGCTTTCCTGCAATCACACCATCAGACTCAAGATTCCCAGGGTAAGGTTCACCTCTCCTTAGGTTACCATGCCAGCTATGGTATTCCAATCCAATCTGCTCTCCGATTCCTTGTGATTCTTATTATTTATGGCAAAGCAACAAATAGAGGTGAATGGACAGATCATCAGAGGTAAGCAATACAACTGAACGATAGCAATGTCTCAGCGGGGAACAGGCAACTGCTACAAAACACTGGCTGTTACTCTGAACACCCTACCTTCTGCGATGCAACAGACCTGCATTCAGAGGACTCTCCAAAAACCTACTTTCAGCCATGAATACAAATGCTCTAGGAACCTGACTCCTTTCAGCCATTCCAGGACCAGCTGTTTTTAATTTATGTCACTATTCAAAAATGAACCATTTGAATTTGTAATTTTTAGTCCAAACAAAAGGCTCTATATTTTGGGGCTGGGGTGGAAGGAGGAGGGGAAATCTGGCTCACCCTCTGCTACTGCAGAATTAACCAGCACAGAAGTCAGGGTTAATATGCAGCAGAAAACAGGGAACCTCAGCTGTGAAGCAAGGCCTGAGTCCCCTGCAGTAGCTGCTGTACACCCTCCTCCTTGGATGAGAAGGTCCACCACAGGCTTCCATTGCAAACCTGTCTTCTCAGTTACTTCTCCTTTCTCCTCTGAGTCCAGCACTATTCTGCTTCAGATGAGGTGGCATCTAAATTATCTTGCTTAGATTACTGTCTGGAACAACAGAAAACATTCCATCTGCTAATTTTTATTACAGCAAATTGAAAACAATCATTAGGATTTATCTAAAGGGAACAGATATATTCAGGAAGCTTATTTATTGGCAGTCTCAATGTAATTAAAAATTAATTATCCTCGGGAAGTAGGACATACAGGGTCAGGACAACATGGAAATGTACACCATGTTCCTAAAAGTCTACCAAAGATGGAGACAGTGTGACCCAACCATGCCTGCAGAAAGGCTGACTCTTCAAAGCTTGGCAAATGTGTGGCACCTCTCAGCACTCCCCTAAACTCAGCTCTCACAGCACTGAGCTGCCCCAGGACGCACACACGGGCACCCTGGGGAGACAGGGCTATAGCATCCAGTAGATCAGTCTGCCGTCCTTCCTCAGGGTGACACTAGGGAGCTGCCAGCTGAAGTAATTCACCAACACCTCTGCCAGACCCTGTTGCCGACAGATATTCAGCTGGACTTTTACCCTAACACCCCTTCCTTTATGCAATCCCTATCTCTTTCTTCACAGGACCTCCTCATCAAAATCTCCTTGGCACAACCCAAGTTGGTCTTCTACCGCCGCAGGAAGAAAAAGCTCAGTGCAGAGGCAATTTGTACAGCAGAGCATACATCATTTCTCTAGTCAACGCATGTATCTGGCCAGGGTTTCTTGGACTGCTTTACAGAGCAGTGGACACTGTCCAGAGCTCTCTGCTCAGTGTCCCTGACAAGATGGCCATCAAAGACTAGGTTAGGGGTCAGTCACCCAAAGCCATTAGCACTCCAAAGTGATTGATTGTCATCATGTGTGGTCTCAATCAAGAGCCAGTAATGAGCTGCATTCATCAATTCCATTTATATGTTTGCATAGTCCAGTCTTGAATTTCAAGAGAATAAAAAGGCTCCATACTGAGATCGGCACATTGCACTAACTGGCAAGGATACAGAAGTCACACAATGGATCAAGGATTTGCATATAATTCCATATTTTGAGAATTTCAGCCCAGGTCTTTCTAAATATCAAGCAGCCCAGCTCCACAGCATGATCTGCACACCTCCAAGCAGCACGAAGTTGCAAGCTCTCTTCCATACCTCCATACTGCAGTTTCATCTGCACTTATTTTTACATTTTCCTTGCACTTTTAAAATCACTTTTTATGAACATAGCTATATCCAGTATTACATTCACTCCAAGTTTCTATTCCTTTTTAGACCATTATGGCTTTTCCGTTATTTTGTGGTCGATGACCCCTTATTTTCTTTTTATAATCTACATCAAAAAACTTACATTCCAAATATGCTGCCACCACCTCCTTGACTGTCTTGTCTTCCTTAAGCCATTCCCCTCCAATAACCTCCTCCATCAGGCCCCACCAGCAAGTCACTTGACTCCATGCCCTACCCTCAGACACCATTTTGACTTCCATCAACTGCTGAGCCCTACGCATGAATCCAGGCTCCTTTCACTAGCATCAAAGCCCTACTTTCCTGCCTCCCCTCCCCAAAGATCCCCTTAAGGAATTATAAAACTGAAGGGTGAAATTCTGGCTCCACTGAAGTCAATGGGAACATTGCCACTGTCTTTAATAAGGCCAGGACTGACCTCAGCACTCAGAGCTCCAGTGCAAGGCTCTGCATTTCACACAGAAGGATGAGGGGGGTTTCAGCTTCACTACTTTTGAAAAATAATCCACAGATTCTCGGTGAGGACACCTTAAATTTTACTCTGTCAGAAGTCATTCATATTGATAAATTCACTGACCAAAACAGAATAAACAGACCAGATCTCAAATCCGTTGCAAAAAACCAGTGCATTCAAACCAGTTAACTCAAGTAGAAACCATATTATCTGAGGAGATGACTATGTTGGAAGCTGCACCCACCTGAGATAGCTCAAGGAATTAGCTAATTGCATGGTTGTCTGTCCAGAGGCTGCCACAACTTTTCCAAGAATAAATGTAATACTCAGTGTAAAAAATAAAGTCCTTAAAAGACGTGCAGTTTGAGAAGCTAAGAGGAGGTTCGGGGGGGTTTTGGGGTGCTTTGTTTTGTTGTTGGGTTTGGTTTTTTTTAAGAGGGTATTAGTTGGTTAAAAATAGATTTGAATAATAAATGCCTTTAAGTGTTCCCAGGCCCCCTTTTGTTGAAGTGTTTTTAGCATTTCACGTGGGGAAAGAAATATGTACCAGTGAAAGGTATTGATATTTAGCCTCTTAATTGCAAAAGAATAATAAGTACGTTAAAGGTGACCAGCAAATAATTGTTTAAGCAATTCGAAAACTTTACAATTATGCATTGAAACCTAAAATAAACAAGGTAAAGGCAATATTGGCTGCACAGTAAATTTAAACACAGCTTTATTTTTCTTCTGAAAATCCCTTAAAGACCCATCTCACAGGCTCTCCTTCCATGTGATGCCACAACACACATTGCACTGATGCTCTATGCCACAATGCCCTGCTGGAAGCAATCTGCTGGGATAGGCAACTGCCACACTCAACACTTAATATCCTTGTTTCATATCCATAACCCAGAAGAAGGAATTCTTTATTTCTTCAAAGGGAAGACCGCCTCTACTGAACACCCTAACAGCAGAAAGGGAGGAGATGCCTGGGTAATGCCCAACAGATGCCAAGATGAAAAAGCACTCTATGGTGGCCCTGCAAAGCACTGTTCTGTTCGTAGAAGGAGCAAGAAGAGCCAAGCTCCTGGAAATGCTACCTCTAACAATCTCTAGAAAGGCAGGATCAGGCAGAGCATGGCCCCCAGATTTTCTCATAGGACAGGAAAGGAATTGGAAAGATGCAGAGTTGTAAAATAAAAATACTGATCAGAAAAAAAGAGGTGAGACAGGAGGGAAGACTTTGTGATTGCTCCATAGAGAGACAGTGACAAAGGAGAAAGAACTAGTCTTCTGCGGAGGTTTTTTTCCACTGGGATTCAGTGATTCAAGAAATCACTGAGTACAAGGTTTTACAGACCGAGCTACCTGCTTCTTTGGACACACAGGGATACTTGGTCTTTCTTCAGAAAAACCCAGGTGACCGGTTATCAACGCTGACAACCAGCTGTTGCCACCTTCAAAACCATCTTCTTAATGAAAAGAGCTAAAAACAGAGCTGAACTTAGCCTTGGCATTCAAGGAAGGTGAGACAGGGCAGAGCAAACACAACAGCCGCAGGTGTACACCAGGCCTCAGCCTGGCTGCATGGCTTCAGGCAAATGGTTTTCTCTTCCCTCTTGTTTCTCCTAGTTTAAGCTGTTTAAACTAGAAGCAGGACTAGCTTTCCTCTCTGACCGCAACCCTCTCAACTCAGTTTTAGAGGCAGTTACTGGAAAAGCAGTGCTGGAGCTGTGTTGGCATTGCTCAAAGAGGGTTTTGCCTATGCTTTGTCTGGCCATCTCAGTTCCATTAACGAGTTTAATAGGTACATGTGAGTATACAAATAAACAAGTATTTCTAAACATACATCCTTATTTCATTAACTCAGAGAGACTAAAGGAACCATAGACTCCCCCTCTCTCTAAGCCCACACAGCAGTTGCTGATTAAAACATAAACACATAGCAGATCCCACAACTCGAGAGCTATACACGCTCCATCTGGCTGGTCTGTCTACCAGCGATCTCCCTTCACTTGGGAACAGACTTGCAAGCCCCAGGTTACACCTATTCCATACCACATTAGTATGTAATTTACTCTGACATTTAAGAACTGTGATGAATTAGTGCTCCATTTATTGGCAAGTGAGCAAATAAGGAGATGGACAAAAATTCATATACAACCGTTCTTCAAAAATAGGAAAAAAAGAGAGTGCTACTAAAAAACCATGTAGACAACTGCAAAGACTATAGCAGTTTAATGAACGAATCCATGTAAAAACTCACCACTCGCTGGCTCATGTCTGGAAAGATATCTACGACACTGTCCTAAGTACAATCTAGTTGACTCTTTGAAAACTCACATGGTGAGGCCACACTACAGGTGGCCTACAGGAGCTACCAGTTGCTTTGGAGAAGAGCACATGTATTTGCTCACATCACCGCGTTTCAAGTTCGTACAGCTGTTTTCGCCTAAAAAACATATCACAAACAGCACTTAAAGCATGAAGTTTCAGTATCTGTACCAAGTTTTTTGTGTTTTCTCAAACTGAGGTCACACCACCCCCAAGGAGATAGCTACCTGCAGGTTTTGCCTTCAGCAGCACCCAAACACCCTGGCACGTGTCACCAGCACCACAATTACTTCCTATTGACAGAAAAGAAAAAAGGCTCCGGCTGTTGCGTTCATAGAGAAAAGACAGTTTTGCTGCTTCAAAGATATGTGGGAACCAGAGAAGTTGCTCAGAGTCACCCCCTCACATCAGTCAAAGGACTGAGAAGAAAAATTAAAGGCCCGGTGCAGAATACATGATAGTAAACATTTGACACCTTTGACGGCAGTAGAGAACCTCAGCCGCACGGCAGCTCAGGTATTACAGGTAGGTTTCAGCAAAGGAACAAATTCAGCACAGAAAGGTTCAGATCTCACATCTGGTTGCTTACCCATTTCTTTCATCTTTCTCAGCCCCCTGCAACTTGCTCCTCAGCACTCAGTCAACAGCTCTGGCAGCAGAAAGACAGACCAAATTCAAGAAAGCTCAGCAGAGAACACCAGAGGAAAATGAATTCTCAACCTGTGTAGTTTCAATTTTACCCAAAAACCACCAGATTGCAAGTTGAAAGGAACCTAGTTACTCATAGAGATGACTGAAAGGAAGTCTCTTCGCCTTTTCCAACTAATTTGGGTGTGTGCCTGCTAGCTTTTTAATGCTCATCAGCAAGTATCTTCCTGAGACAAATCTTTCAGTTGTCTTCATTTGCTGGGCTTTGGCTCCTGTCACAAAGCAGACTCAGGGCACAAGAACTGAATTCTTTCTCATGAAACTAAACCAGAAGATGTGCTCCAACTATTAAAGGACGTTAAGTCTATGGGCTGGTATGACGTCCACAGTGAAACCCTCAAGCCTCATGCGCTGCGGACATCTGCTCTTCAGCACCAATTTGTCTACAGATGCACCCCTACTGTGGTGCACCCCTTAATGCACACGTAGCCTTCACAGCTAGGAGATAAGTGTGCTATAATTTAAACACCAATAATAAACAGGGCAAGAACCTCTTCCTGATATAATTGTACATTGTGATTTTTATAAGCCAAAGTTCTGCGATTCTATTTGATTTAGGCTTTTCTTCTTTAAACAGCCTTGTAACTGGTTCTACCGGTGTCCAACTAAGACAGTCTGCACAAACTTAAGCTCTGTAAAGCTGAAAAGATTCAAGTTTGTAAATGTGATTATTTTAATACACATTCATCTATCTCATCTTAAAAAAAGTCAGGAACCTTCTGTTTCTCAAAGCTCAGAGACACGAGAAAATGAAACACGATACAGAAGGTTCCCAAGCTGTGGATCTGATAAAGTGTTTCCTACAACTTATATTATTGTTCATTGGGGTTCAAAGAATTCCATCAGGGTTCAAAGAATTCCAACAGGACACGGGGTGGAAATGAGTCTTGTTTGGTTCCAAGAATTCACAGAACCTACAAAATTTATAATGCTGCAGTTAAAAATGGAAAAGAAAAAAATTTTGGTCAACAAATAAAAAGACATAAAAGTATAAGACGCTCTCCCTAGTTAAACACTAATCTTTCCAGTCCTGGCTAAAAGATTAAAAGTTAATACAAAAATATTTACAATTTTTAAAAATCCTATTTTTAAGAACATGGAAGGCTATTACTTTTTGTCCTTTCTTATTGTTTCAAATCACATCTAACATCTGTATTGCTAACTTGTCTGTTTTACTTATTCAGCTTTTTCTAATTCTTTTTTTAAGTTTTCTAGACTTTTTTTTTGTCTTCTGAAACTTTTTAATCCCCATGTTCAATTGCATTCAGTATCAATAAAGGAGAAAGAGGGAGAACTAAAATATCAAAATTCCCCAAGATTAGCATTTCTATTTTTGCTGAAAAAGCAAAAAAGGTGTTGTTTCTAACCTAGTAAGAAAGCTGCCTTTCATCACAAATGTTTTTAACTGGAAACATGAACAAGAGATACTGACCACAATTAATTTTGTTTTATGTAGCTTTAGTTAAGATAAATCTTAACATACTAGAAGAAAACAGTTTGTACAAGAATTATTTGTGTCAGTGGAATTAAGCTAGTGCTAGCCATTTGAGGAATTAAAAAAATAATAAAACTAATACTAATAAAAAAGATACCTGTTTATATAAAGGTGTTTCTATGGACTCATTTACCATTTAAATATTTCACAGGCCTAAAAAATGTATTACTAAATTAAGCTCTTTCTACTCTTTGGTGACACATATCATTGAAGAAATATCTAAACTGAACTGCTAAGAATTTAGAAAAGCAAGCTATAGAAGGGCATTGACTTCTTATGAAAACGCAGAAGTAAAACATAAGGATCGTGTTTACTCTGCATGAGTTTCCTGTCAACACTGTTTATTATTGAGCAATAAACACACTTGGGATTGTAGCGATATATCTTTAGAAGAGGTATTAAGAATCAAACAGTTTCTGTAAATCTTCTGAGTGGTATTAACATTCAGATTTAAACAAGGTTCCACACATAACACGCATTTGATCATTTAACAGGTCCATGTCCAAAATATTTCTGGCTGCAGATGTACAGTTAGTATCTGATTCTTCCACTTAGCTTAGCCAAAATGCTGAGATTTAGTCTTATTTTAACTAAACATATCCTTAGTTATTTTTATACGTGTCTCTCGGGTCTCATTTTCACCGAGGGAAATTTCTGCTGTGGTGATGGGCTGTAAATGTTTCTTTCTTCCATTTCCCCTCATTTATCCTGCTCCATGGCATTATCTGATAAAAATGCTGTGGACACCCTCACTCCCTCATGCAAAATATAAACAAATGGGACATCAAAAAAATGCACCACCACATCACTGTCCCAGCACTGCCATTACAACTGGTTGGAGTCCTGAGGGTGATTTAAGGCACTAAGCTGGTGACACTGAGATTGCTAGGGCTAGATAACATTGCTTGCTCAGCTCAAAGTAAACCCCCACAAAACCTCATCCATTAGCATCAGCACATGTGCATGATCTACCAGAGCCTAGATCAGGGAACAATCCAGAGAATATTATTCTAGGTTTATTCATTCTAATTGTTTAGGATCACTCTAAAAATCAAAGTGTCTTGGTTTTCTTGTCAAAAGTTAAACTTGGGAGAAAACGCATTTCAGACTAAAAGAAATGCTTCATTATGTTCACAACTGGCAACCGGTTCTTTTGATTTGAGGGTGCTTCTTTACTTTTAAAATTTTATTTATCAAGTTTAATTGAACCTGATCTTGGAACCCCATTTCGAAGCAAAGCCTAAATATTTCATGTAAAAATGCTGAAGTGACAGCTCTCACTTCACTCATTTTTTCCAGGGTGAGAAAGTTTGGCCAAAATTGTTTGCCAAGTTTGACAGGGTTGACTGCAAACAGTTTCAGTTGAACTGAGTCTGATTTTTCAGCAAATAAACCAGAGGAGCGACTGTTTTGCCTATCTGTAAAAATAATATTGGCAATTTCACCATATACTTCTTGTCAATAGCTGATGAAACATAACATATGCAAAGACATGATGGATACAGCCTTGCTTTGACAAGGGCCTTGGCCATATAGGAACGTGTGTGGACCAGTGCTAATAACAGGTCTAAACGCTTATTAACCCCTCTACAGCGTTATACTTGTGCTTGTCCCCTACAGTGTGTGCCACAGCCCAGGGTGCCAGCCAGCCTACCTCTACCCAACTCCGTGCCAATTTACATCAGTAGGGACCCTGGCTCCAGGTCCTCACTCTCCGTTACAACTATCAGTTACAGCGCCCAGATACCGCCGAAGTGGACTCTTCAAACCAGTTACATATGTAAGAATAGTATCTAGCAAGTGCGTGTATACAGCCAAACTTCTCCTGCTCCTCAGAAAGTCAATGTTCAGAGCAAACCCCTCCTCTGACTTGTCAACACACCCTGCCTCACCGCTTGCCCTTTTGAGATTCCAGGCCTGACGGAAGGTGATGGGAATTGAACTTCGGCTCTCAAGAGCACCTGGCTTTGTTATCTCTAAGGGCTTGGGAATTTGGCCCCTGTCCTGACACTTGACTCACAAAGTGGCACTGGTGTTGGCTTACCTCCAGGCTGTAGATAGCGACTGTCAGCAGCGAGGTGAAAATGAATGGGAGTGGAACAGAAGCAGAGACCCTACTGCTTCTTTTAGGAAAATGCTGCATCTGAGATTGCTGAGGAGTCCTCTCTCTCCTGATTCTCTCTGAACATCAAGATCTTCGCTACAGAGAGTCCACAAGATTGAGTTCACACATACTTCTTTAGTTCATTATCTCTAGCTGTGTTGGTGGCCATGGGGAAAAAAAAATACCGGTCAATACTAAATACAAACTGATGGATTTCATAACAAGACTCCAGGTGGATCCCAGAAACACAGTTGGAGCTACGATACATGTTCCAAGTATGGCTGAAAGCAGGGAAGTTCACCATTTTCCCCATGCAATTTGTCTCTTCTTCCAGAAGATAAGTATACTCACTATGTACAGATGTATTTTGTATTTACTATTCAGAATGAAGAGAGTGAAAGTCCATAGCCCTAGACAATATAGCAAACCACAACTGATAATTAGATTTGTTTTGAATACACTTGAGCCAGAAGCTCTAGCCTAATGATAATAGCATGACATCTCTCTGGAAACAGATACCAGACTACTAAACTGATCTTTTGCCCGTTGTTGTTGATACTTGCCTGTGTTACGTGCATAAGACAGATGTAGGAATGCCCTAGGAAGGAGGGAGATACTGCTTTCAATGAGAAACCAGATAACAGTGAAGAAAGCAGCTGCTTTAGAGAAACTTCATTGCTTCTAAAGCATTCAGAACTGTAGAGGCATTTAGTGTTTGCTCTTTTATCAGTGCAGCTGCAAGTGATAATTCAACCTCCAAGTGGTCTGTGCTTTTGTTCCATTTGAATTGAAAAATGCCCTAACAAAAATCCTTGCTTTGTATGGGGATTATATGCTTGAAAAGAACTGAACAAATTGCATTTAGAATGATCAAAATGATCCATTTTCCTTGCCATGTTGCTAGTAGACAAAGGTTGATATTTGAAAATCAAATTTTACCACTACCAATATCACTGCCTGATACGAGTGTAGTGATATAGCATTATCAGTCAAATTCCAAGACAGATTCACCCAAAAGACAGTTATCTTTATTATCCTCATCTCACAACCAGCAGTTGCCAATGTCACACACTGACAACACTTTACTAGACATCCTAAGCATCTTTATCATCTCAATATCCCAAAATAGAATGCCTTCTGTATACTGATGTCTCCACAAGCCTACACTTGCAAATGCTGTTCCTCCTGTACAAAAAAAAAAAAAAAAAAAAAAGAAAAGAAAAAAATCACTCTTCCTAACTTCTGCACCATGAACATGACTTCTCTCACAGCCTCACTCCTTGTAACATCCTGCTGTCCTACAGAGCAGCCAGCAAGGCAGTAAGGAGCTCTGTGTTGGAGACAGAGACTAAGGCCCAGCTTCTTGGGTATTGAGGAACCTCATTCCCACTCAAAACCAAGCCTTGATCCTAGTTTGAATAAAATCCCACCTTTTGTGAAAGTGGTACTGCTGTGTTATGTAGCCAAGAGCTCTCCTGCTGAAGAAATCCACAGCACAACATAAGGTTGGTTGTATATCTGGTGATGTAGTGATCTGAACTCCCTGTCCAATGGAACAGCATCGCTAGTGCTAGGGAGCTGTATTTAGACAGGTATTTGAGTCCACAGAGAGACTCACCAGGAAAAACATACCAACAGACACGCCTACTGGATGCTCCCCATTTCCCAAACAACAGTTTCCCCCAACAGAAATGTTGATTTAAACTCTTCATGCTAACGTGAGTGCAGGATAAGGTTATGTGATTCTTGGAGCCGCCACATCAGGTCATGAATGATGTAGTAATGAAAAGAAAATTCCTTGCTCATTACATGGCAGATAAAGACAGGATTGTGAAACCACTCACCACCATGCTGAGCTCTGCCCCTGTGCACGCACAGTCAGATTCTCAGAAGAGCCCAGAACAGAGGATGAAGGAGACTTTTGAACACCATGTCACAGTCATTCCTCTAAAAACTGAGTGCTAAGCACTACGAAAATCTGACTATGAATGAGAGTTCTGATATTTATACCCCTGCTTCAAAATCCAGGCAGCTTACCTGTTCACAGAAACTGATGTCGTCTTAAATTCTGCTGTACCATGCATCTGTGTCCGGTGTCAGAAACTACCAAATCCTCTTGGGAATTACCCTGGGGCATGATGAAATACCTTCCCCATAGGCTGACAAGCTTTAACTGTCCTAACCCCTAAACAGAGATGAATCCAAAGAGGTTACAAAGATAATCTCCTCATAACCCCAGGTTTTCCCTGCTGAACTACTGTACTAAAAATCTCTCCTGTGGAAGAAACAGTGACCACATGGGAACAAACAAAACTTTTTGAGCCTGCATTTTAGGAGTACTGCATATCCACAGTTTCCACTGGCTTCGCTTAGAACTAAAGGTGCTCAACTCTAAAAATCATATTAGAGGGTCACCTCCTACGTAGAATTAAGATTATTTAGATTCTGCAATTCCTTGTATTACCATGTCCAGAGCGGGTTTTTTTTCAGGACATCATTATCTCAAGTTTCCTAGGCTTTCAATGTTTTTTCTAGGGATAATCCCCTACAACGTGGGGGTTTTTGATGCACACACCGAACTCTTGACTAGGAAGATTTTATACATGGAATATAGACTGGGTTTTATATGAACTTTCTAGAAAACCCGAAAGTTTTCAGTTTCAGCTTGGCTTTTAGAGATGTGCAAAAGCTTTAGTGGAAGGATGGGGTATTTTTAAAATGGGATCATTAGAAAGGATTGATTTTGTTTTTTCTTGGTTTAAGTGGCCCCAGACTGTAACCTCAGCCAAGATGATAATTGAGAAAGTAAACTCATTACTACGTATGCCCAGAGCCTGCCCTGCTACAACTTCACTGACCCAATATTATCACACTGCACCTTCTTTTCCACACTTTCTCAAAATTCAGTTCAATGAATCAAAGATGCTCCCAGGCTATATCATCTGCTACCTTTAGGCATAGCAACCATCAGCCCAACACAATGCTGTGCAGCGGTTTTAAAGCATCTGTTGTCTTTGCTAAACAAGCATTTTCATGATAAAAGTCAAGAAATAAATAACAATTTCAAGAAGGTCCTGAAACCTCTATTTAAAAGTCCCTTAAGTTGTAAGTTCAAGGAAGGCAATGCCTTTGTGGCAGCACAGCTGTAGATTAAAAAGATTCCCAGGGCCTCCTAGCTATTCTGACTCTTGGTCTTTAGAATTATATGAATATAGGCTTAAGACCACCCAAATTCTTTTTTTTTTTTTCCCCTCTTTTTAAGAGGGGGAGAGAAAGAGAGCATGCACACAAGCACGTGAAAAAGAAAGAGACCATTACCCTTGTGTTGGACAACTGTAGTTTTACAGTAACAAAGATCCGACAGGCAGCATTGACCTGTGACAGCAGCTGTATTTACATTAAAGCCTAAAAGGGAAAGCACGCTAGAGGGGATGGTATATACACCGCATGATATAGCGGCCTTTAGAGAGATACTTTAACCCACATGTGCAAAATCCAGTTGCAGGAATTTAAGTTCCCTTCCAAAGCACACCCAGGGGGTAACTGACTTTTGTCTCTTGCTTAGTAAGTATGCGACTGATTTTGCACCTAAATCTCCACTCTCTACCAGGAAGCATTCACACAGCAGTAGGACACGTTCTGTTGGAGAGACAGCATTTGTCCATGGCCAGACAATCCTAGTTACCCCCTATTTTATTAGGATCATCAGCATGACTGAGGTGCTGGAAGGAAACAGAACAACAGCACTCAAGCTAAGAGGCCTCTAGTCCACATGGCAAGTTTAAGAAAACAGAAAAACAAGAGCTTCAAACCCCCAATTCATTCCAAAAAGCTCAACAAACTAGTCTCTTCTCTTAGCAGAGAGGGAGGAGGTAGAAGTATTTCAAACACCGTAGTTTAGTGCCTTACTGAAGCTAACCTCCCTAGGCTCCCTGGCAGTCCATGGAGAGAGGAGGGGAGGTTCCTCTGAAGATGATCCAGAGCTGGAGCCCGCAGCTCTCCACCGATGACACAGTGAGCATAGGGACCAGAGATAAGCACCTGAGAGGCAGGGGATGGGCCCCTTGTAGATCCAGGCTGAAAGCAATCAATTTGTGCTGGGTCTATTCCAAACTGAAATTCATTATACAACCTTTTGACAACATTCCTTTGTTTTCTAATTGATTCAGGCTTTCTTAGACTGATCTCTCAATACAGAGTCTAAACAAAGAGAAACATAATCAAGTGCTTGCTTTTTCAGCAGGGGGAAAAAAAAAAAATCATGAACATTGCTCTGTCTCAGACTGCAGCTTTCCTGTGCTGCTCCCATCTTTATTTATTGTTCTTCCTTCACACCATGGGTCCTTGGACAGCAAAGAAAAACAGTCCCTGTCTTCAAGAACAAAGGTTGGCAGGGAAATCAAATTAAAAATGGCAATTACATTTGCAGCAGTGTAGTCAGCTAAAGTAATCAACATTGTTAGTTATACCGTGGCTTCGCTTCAGGTATCTAGTAGCTCAGAGCCTTATTATGCCAGCACCCTGTGAATGGAAAGGAAACAGCTATCACAAGCATATGGAAAGCATACCTGGCCAGTATCTTCAGGTGCTGAAGCTTTAAGCATATGCACATGTCCCACCAATTCCTTTATTACCAGCTGCTTTTAATCACCTGCCAAAAACAGGTGCTTATATACTTCCCTGAATAACAGATGTACTACATGTTTCATGAATCAGGGTGCAAGAGTCAAGATGCAATAGCAGGCGGGACAGGTTGGTGGAGAAGGGAGAGCAGAAGAAAGGACTAAGTTCAAAGTCATAGGAAGATGTAGTATAAACTCGTCATGTGGAAGACTCCAGCAGACAGTTCTCAGTAGCAGCAAATCCAAACCACGACTTGTTTGGACATAAGTTTTCAGCAAGGGAAATATTCCAGCCTGCAGGACCTGGGCAAAGGCATTGGTGAAGTCAGAGTGAGAATGTGTGGCAAGCTCAGTTCAAATTTCTTCTCTGCCCTGAGCTTTCAAATCACTTGGGTCCAGCCACTTTGCCTCTGCGTGCTTCAGCCCCACAGAGTGAGACTGCAACAATACCAACCTCTTGCTCACAGGCTTGCATCAGTAAAGGCAGCACAGACGACCAGGAGGTACTCTGGTCACCTAGCACTTGAGATTGTATAGCTTCCTTAGATGTAACTGGCTATCCTCACAAATATCTAGGAAAGAGGATAATTACTCCAAAACACCATTAAAGCCTCTTCATTGATTTGTGAACTTTTCATTACTTCTAGCTGAAGCGCTACAGGCAAGTCCCACAGAGCCAGGTAGGCACCAAGCTCTCATATGTAGTTTAAAGAATGATACCCTGCTTCCTATCTCCCATGTCATTCACCATGAAGAAGCCATGGAAGTTTTTCCACTCATTCAACAATATACAGCTCCATCACACTGGCCCTGGCTTAGGTACCTGTTATATAATCAAATCTTGCACTTCTAGGAAAATAAAATAGAAATGCAGATTAACAGGGCAGTAATAGCCTGTGAGCTCAATTTTGGTTTCACATACAGTATTAGCAAAAGCCAGCAAGTCAGCAGATACTGATTCACAACAGCCATTCCTCCCATGTATGCTCTTCCTCATCTACGAGAAGTCAGCTGTGCAGAAGGGAGCAGGACAACTTCAGCTGATGAAGGACCCTCCAGACAACAAAAGCAGTCTTCCACAGCAAGGCTCTACCCATCCTCATCACCTGAACAAACAGCATCCACAATCTGTAACCCCAGAAAGGGCTTAGAGAGGGGAGCAGGGAAACTGCAGCAGCTCAGTCACCGACGTAGGTAAACCCACCACTCCTGCTGCCAGAAAGAACCATTTCAGGGACTCCTTTCCATAAAATTGGGAATTCCTGCAAAACTCCCATTTCTGACGTGCTGCTCTTATGTGAAATATCCACAGTGTTTGCAAAGAAGTGATTATGAATGACTACCCAGCCATGCATATATTTCAAGAAAACTTGGAAATAACCTTGTTATTTTTGGAAACACATACACTTGTTCAGGGCAAGCTGGCAAGGAAGAATTACTGTGGAAAGTAGCCTAAAGAACATAGAGTCTGTAGTGCCACCTACTGCTTTACTCTGGATTTTAACTTCTGATTTTTAACCTCTGATTTCAAGAAGAAAATTGTAGCCACAAAGTGCCACCTTGGAGTAACCCTGCTCAGACACAGTCACCCAGGCCTGACAACCACCCACACCAGATTCCTCACCAGAAGGTGCAAGAACACTGCCACAGATGCCATAAAGGCTAATCCTACCTGCGAGCTTTGCAGCCCAAAGCACAAGGCATGACAGTCCTTCAAAAAGCACTGTTTATTTTTGTTATAATCATGCTGAGTATTCTTGTTAAGCACATGAATGCTAAAGCTGATTTGGACTCTTAATACCTCCTTGACTTCACCACAGATCATCATCAGCAAGTTCCAAAGATACTCCAAGAGGTATTGCAAAAATATTCCGAAAGTACATTGTATGAAACTATGGTTAATTTTTTTTTTTAAATATTTTAAATTTTTTTTTGCATAATTTAACCTTTTAATGTAATTATAAGCCTTCCTGCTACACAAGACTGAGAACAGCTTCCTGGCCTCCAGTCTGCTGGTCAGTCATTACTGTATACATTTTCACTAGGTTCACAGTTTCTCAGCCATTTGCACAGAATTTAAAAAAAAAAAAAAAAAAAAAAAAAAGATAAATCCAAAAGTGAAGCCCCTTTGTGTTTATCTTGAACTGCCTGGTCAAATATGACTGTTCCTGGAATACATTTCTATTTCCCTAACTGCAAATTCACAAAACATAAATGATTCCACAAAGAAAACAGATACTCCTGTCGCATTATGAATTACAAACCAGAAAACAAAACATGCAGAAATGCAAGGGGCTAACAGAGGGTATCAAAGAGCCATAATTAGAATTTGCTACTCAGTACAACATACTATCAAAATCGCCAAAGAGAACATATCCATTTATTCATAAATGTGGTCTGGATTATACAGGCATTGTAGATGCTCGGTTGTATGGTGTCTGGTCTGGTTTGTGTTTGGTTTGGAATCCATTCGTTTAGTCCTTAATTTGCCATTAAGGAACTGATACAGCAAGTGTGCACATTAAACATTTAAATACAGGTGCCCAGAGGCATACATAGTTAAACAACTGCAAGTGGTTATCGCTGGAAGTTTAAATGAGTGATTTTTCCTTCCTCTACAAAGATGAGGTTAAAGGTTGGACTAGACGACCTCCAGAGATCCCTTCCAACCCAAGTCGTTCTAACCCAAGTCATTCTACGATTCAAGCACATGCAAGTGCAGGAATAGAAAATGGACAAGTAGGCGCAACATAGAGTATAATGCTCTGGAACACCACTTCCCATTTACACAAGGACTGGACAGAGTTCATACATACAGATCTTAGGAGATCCTCAAAACTATGTAGGTAAGAAACTGTCATCAGTAGGACTTGAGCTCCTGTGTACCTGGGGGGAGGCAGGACCCAGGGTCTTGCACAGGCTTCCAGACTACAGACCTACTGACAAAGCTCAGAGACCCCAGTTTCACCACGGTCTCAGTGTCATGAATTGAAAGAGTTCTCAGTCATCTGGAACATCACACAACACAAACAACATAGTCCTGAGATGTCTGAAAAGCCTGCAAATGCCACAGTATACTATTCACTGAAGAAGGGTTAAATCTAGAGGGGATTTTGATTTTAATAGCTACTTTACAGAAACTCCCTAGTGATGTTTGATTATATTGTATCTGTACGCTGTAAAAACTGACCTGAATCCCTCCTGTGCCACGCAAAAGTCCTTCTACGCAGATTAAAGGGGTTTCATTCCATGGTCAATAAGAATTTTTCTCCATTTATCTTAGCTAAAAGAAATTCTACATGGTTCTCAATAAATGTTGAATACTGTCACACTACTTAAAGCAACACTATGGTGGAATACAGCAATAGGAAAATATGTCACCTACCATAGTCTGGCCTTCCAAAAACTGCTACAATTTGGCCTGTTTAAAAAAAAAGATTACAGAAAAGCCTGTTGTAGCAATGCCAAGCTTTTAATGGCAATCCAAAACCATGCAGCTTAGAAAAGAAAGTGAAGAATCAGAGCCAAGCGAGAGAAGACTTGGGACAAAAGACCTTAGCTATAATGGAAGGAAAACAGCATAAAAGAATCGTCAAGAATATTTCCCCTCTACTCAGCACTGTAGAGGCCACATCTGGAGTATGTGCCCAGTTCTGGGCTCCCCAGTACCCAAAAAACATGGGTTCACTGCTGCAAGTCCAATTAAAAGCCACAAAGATGATTAAGGGACTGGAGCATCTTTCACATGAAGGGAGATGAAAGAACTGGGACTGTTCAGCCTAGAAAAGAGAACATTTGAAGAGATCTTATCACCTGGTATAAACACTGATGGGAGGGAATGAAGAAGCAGCCAGACTCTTCTCACTGGTGCCCAGTGACAGGACAAGAGGCAACAGGCACAAACTGGAACACAGGAAGCTTCATCTGACCATAGGAAAAATATTTATTTTTTTTTTTTACTGTAAGAGTGGTCAAACACTGGAATAGGTTGTCCACAGAGGTTGTGGAGTGTCCATTCTCGAAACCAGAATTCCCAAAACTCCTCACCTTTCCTTGGTTCTTTTTAAAAGTGCTGATAGAGATCAAAATCTACTCAATGAGGTCATGTCAGAATCATTAAAGTGCAATGAAGATCAACAAAAATGCAAAGCTCCAGACCAGATATAATACATGCTGAAGTATCATGACCGTTTGTCTACTCAAGGCTGTTCTCTCTCTGATCCCTTAGTAAATACAGGAGAAACATTAAGAAGAGGGGGATTCAGATGGAATAATCCCCAACTAAAATGTTATTGCATAAACTGGACTTACTCACCTACTTCAGTGGCAGGTACGCATACAAAAGGATATAAAGCACTAAAAAGACTTGCTTTTACCTCTGTATCTGAATCGGAAGGAATGAGACAACTGTTTTTTTGGTTCTGAGTAGTACTAAATTTGCAGGTTAGAAACAGGTCTGATCAAATACAGATTCAAAGAATCTACAATTAAAAGAAACATCAAACCCTGACATGAATTCCTCAGTTTAATTCCATTTGTATCATTCTTTTGTGCAAAATGCCTGAATTTAATAGCAAAGCTTCCAGAACAGAGCATATAATATACGTGTCTTGCTCCTACACAGGAACTGGATCCTATCTTGCATCTATTTAAAAAAAATCAGCAGGATATATTAATTATGTCCCCAAGAACAAGTTTTGGCCAACTATCTTTAGTGCCTCTGTATAACTAAGCTTTAAATAAGTCCACAGTACGTAGGCAACAGTGTGCAGAAGTCAGCAAGTGGCACTTAAAAAGCATGGCATCAATTCGCAGTACTTAGCAAAGAGCCATGGTTTCCGTGGTGGTTATAAGGAATTTGCCTTTGAATCTGCATTAAATAGCCAAATTTTCTACATCCTGTTTGATGCATTTAGAAAACATCTGTTTTGATTAACTTGAAATCAGTGCCGCACGTTAACATCTCAGGAAATTAGGTTCATTTAATACGGATTTTAAGGCTGTATTCCCCTTGCTCTGGTGATATCGGAAAGGGCTTTATATTTAGAAGCTGTTCTTTTTCAATGCCTAGCGATGGTGGAAAGAGTGCTCTGAGCACAAAGTAAGATACCCTGAGCCAAGATATGCCTTGATTTACTTCCCTGGGTGGTAGGTAATAATTCAAGGGAGAAATTGGCCAGATGAGAGTTAAATCCTGTGGGATGCAGATTCTAAATGGGATCCTAAATGGTGTAGTTCCCCCTTTCCTGGTTTCCCCTACAGAGACAGAAAACAGCAGGAATGTTCACAAGCTGATCTTCCTGGTTTCAGGCACTCAAGGAAAGGTGTGACACCAGACCATTCTGAGAAGAAAAGGAAAAACTGAAACAAGCCACCACCACCTTGTGGGCAGGAATCACTCCCAGAGTCAAACAACTTTCCAAATACGTCTGTTGGGGGCAGCAAGCTGAAAGATGGGCCTTCTCCATAGAAATGGTAATTTTCTTCTGGAGAAGAAAAAAAAGCCAAAGCCAGCAGTAAACCCATTTGAAAATGCCATGCTGGTATTACAGGGGGTGCAATTCAGTTGTTTTTCATTCCAGTACTCCTCTATAGGGTATCTCTGGTTTGATGGATGGCCAAAAAAAAATTTTCAAAAAAAAAAAAAGGACCCGGAATTAAGGTTCACCAAAAGGTTGGCAAGCCTGTTTATGGGCCGGCCAAAAGGTTTTGGTACTTGAGCAAGTTAGTAAAATCAAAATAATATAGAATACTGGTATCAGCATCTATGGAAAGCCTTCAGGAGGCTGTGACTAAAATATAATGAAAATACAGCATTAAGGGTACTGCAAGCACAGCTTGGAAGGTAGGATCTAAAGCAAATGCTTGAGGATGTCCATTTGTAGCTAAAGTACATTTTGATCCCCCATTTTCTCAGACCACTCTCTCTTATTTTTATCTATTGGATGTTATCAGACTCCTGCAGCTAAGATTTTTCAAAGCAGCTTAAAATTATGAATGAGTTTCAATAAAGTTTGGGTAACAAAGCTCCCTCAAGGTAACTTGAAAAGCTCTCCTGCACCTGTTCAGCCTTCTGAGTTGAGGACTAATCTGTCATGTATTTCTTCACATAGGGTCCAGCCCAGGGTTTTGACTGGGAGGTTGTACGTGTTACTGTAGTAATGATGGCTAGTCCGAGCTCTCTGTTGAAGCTTAGCAGTTGGTGAAGTTTCCAGGGTTTAAGCTTCTTACTATGGCAATCGTAGTAAGGCAAATTTGCAGACCTTAGTTTCATATTTCCCCCATCTCATTTCAAAAAGCCATCTAGTTTTCAACACAGCTCTAATGATAACTTCACAAAACTCTGTGGTTTTGCTTTGTAGATCATTTAAGTATTTTGACTCAAGTTGCTCCACAGCTCTACTGTGTCAGCTCCAAATGAATCAAAGAAATCTCAGAGCAAAAGCTGTTTGAAACTGGTAATATTCTTCTGGATTCTCAGTCGAACCACCAATTTTGCCTGATGAGGTTCACTCAAAAGACTTCATTGACTTAAGCAAATCTTTCAACATGCGTGGCAGGAGTTTAAAATTTCTAATGTACCATGAAACCAGGCAAGTTTCACAGGAGCTTTTTGAGACTACTTTTCTTAATTCTAGCTCCACATCACCTAACAATTTTGCCACCAATCTCACAATGCACAAGACCCATGGGGCAGTTGTACAAGCTGTCGAGGAAAGCTATGACAACCCTATTAGAATATACAGCAGGCCCAGGGAGACCAGCAGTTATTCACCATTTTGTAAGCCAGAGCCCCAAGGGCCAGTTAGAGAGCAAGTACTGTTCAGAACAACATTGAACTCCTGTTAACAAATAAGAACTAGGGGGCTTTTTTCTCTTTAAACAAGGGTTTGTTGTAAATTGTTGATTCATCAATGCTAATAATGATGCACTTAGATGCAGGATACAATTTCTGTATAGAAAGAGGGACTCCAAATTGCCATGTATTCTCTGGCATGCTCCTGAAGAAGCTTCTAAGCTCACTTTTTTTAGAAAGATTAAAAGCTACAGAAAACAATTCAGCTGCTGAAATCCAGGATCAGTGTTTTGCTCCGTCACAGTGTTCCTACGCAAGTTAGTTTCTCTGCGCTCTACCTCCTCATTTTCCAAGCAACTGAGACTTCCTACCTCATGGAAGGCATGTAAAGATGGAAGCTTTACAGACTTTCCAGTGTTTACCTATAACAGGGACTGGGAACACAAATACTTCCTGTACCTTACCAAGAAGATATAAAATTCACAGTGAATCTCACCATTGCCATCAAAACATAATTCCGGCCTCCGGTCAACACAGGCCTTTTGAGTGAATCTGGAGGCTCGACCAATTTGAAGCCAGATTTTAGTTTATGCCCATGCTACATCCTAGAAGGATGCTAAGCATAAACAGAGTGATAGTAGTTTTATGTTCATTTTGAAATCCAGAATATGCATCAGCATATAGCAGTTATCTCTGAGCAATGGAAGAACAGTCATCTTTACTTCTAACTGAACTAAAGAATTCACATGCAGGTTTTTCCACAACAGAGCTTGGAGAGGTCTGTTTAGCAGCAGACTTGTTAAAGATCTGCTACTCAGTCACAACTGCCCGGTGTGCAAATTCAGATTCCCTGCAGCTCCTAACAGCAACTGCATTTATCCTTTTGATTACAGAAGCTGCAGCTCCAACAAATTCCAGTTCCTCTGCACTGGCCAACTCTGGATTGATCTTACATTTCAGTTTAAACATTGTAATCTGTATTTTCTTTTCTTGTTTCTCAAAATTCATCTGCATCTATATAAGAAAAGGTAAGTGAAAGAGAGAACCCTTATGTTCTTTTTGACATATTAGAGGACAAAGATTAGAAACCTCTTGGTGACACAGACTGGAGTCAATTAAGACAAAATATTCCGTGTGCATACTCTCCTCAAGGCAATATCTGTAGCTCGTATGTAATGCAAACCACGTTAAGCAGCTACGTCTAGCCTGATTTCTGTCCAGCTACCAAGGATTCTGACTGAATTTCACTAGACAGAAATGTGCAATTTTTTTGTCATTAGAGAGCACCCAGGGAAGTAGCACAACAAAATGCTTCCTGCTGCTGTTAAACGGAGGCGGCTGTGATTTTAGCTCAGTCATCTGCTCTCACATTGAGTAATCCACAAATATTTGAGCTTTCTGGCAGCATAAACCCCCCCCACAGTAGCAGAGTCTTTTTCTCTAAATGGTCCAAGACATTTCCATGTTTGCCTTCTCAGACTATTGATAGCAAACTGCTTAATAGGAGAGGGCATCTGTGATGGTTTTCCTGATTATTGATAACATCTAGAAGGTTTAAACATGGCCTTTCCTTCTTCAGTTTTTAAAGGAGGTTAATTGAGATCAGATACTTAAAGCTGAACTTAATAGCAACAGAGTAAGTGCCCAGTCCAGACAATGGAAAAAAAAAAAAAAAAATGTTAAAAAGTATTTGGAATAGTTAAATATATCCAGATCAGCCATACACAATAACTTCAGAGCACTTAAGAAGCAAAATGAAGTACCCTGAGCCATTCCTGGTTATCTGTAGAGTACTCACTGAAGACATGTACGGAACTCCAGGAGACTAGAAAGCATAATTTTACTGATTTTTAAGAGATAGGGAAAAGTTTGGGAACATTTAGCCTAGTCTACATACCTGATTATAAACCCTTCTGTACAAATAAGACAGTAAGAAATACCTTGTATAACATGCAACAGAGCAAATGAAAATTTCACCCTCTACTGAGGCCTACAGTAGATAAGGAGATTATAGAGAGGCAAGCAAGGCTTTGAGTATAACCCTTACAACACAGCTCCTCTAAAAAACCAAGGGAAAACACTGTCTTTGTGAAATTATTATAAAGTAGGAAAAGAAGTGGTTGAAAAGTTAAGTTCAACATGTCATTGTTAACCATTCACAGGGAGACCGAGAGAATGTATTCGCTAGGGTCTTCATCTTACACCTATCTATCACAGTGCAATAGTATTCAGAAGCCTTTAAGTGCTTTTGAGAAAGACTTTTTAAAAAACCTGGATGATACCAAGCCAGGAGAGAGTGCTAGTACTTTGGAGGACAGAATCAGAATTTGAAGTTACATTGGTCAGCTGGAAAAGCCAGCAGAAAACAAAAATTCAGAAACCTGTTAGACACCTTTGGAAAACAGTAAATACATGGGATTAACAGGAAATTTTAGCAAATCAGAAGATTTAGAGTATAGGGAAAGGGAAAAGAAGAGGTGGGGGACATCTTGCAGGACACCAAATTTGGTGGGGGAAGGCAATTATTTGTTCTTTTCCTCCCTCATGGACAAGAGTAATGGGCTTAATTTTAAAAACAAGAGAAATTCAGTTGAGAGGTCAAAGAGATTTTTAGAAGTTAAGTAATAGTTTCTTGGAGAGATTGTGAAATCACCTGTCAGGTTTCTAGAACATCTGTCAGGTTTAGGCTGATCATGTACACAATTATGGGTACACCTTCCAGCCCCTAGTACCTCCCTTCTGTCCCAGCACCTCCTCTTGCCCCTCCTTGTCCCTCACATCCCATTTAATTTCTCCTTGTCTCACAATCTCTTCCTTCTTCCCCTCTTCCCCCAGGGGCAGGGAGAGGGAAATCAGACCTTGAAGAATTCTGCCTCAAATGACTAACAAATTAAATTAGAATTAGTGTCACTAATAAGAACATTTTTCAGCATTTATTAGACCAGTGGCTACAGTGTCCTCTTACACTAGGGTTGTAATAGGTTGCTTCCATTCCAGCATCCCTATTTTCAAGAGTCATAAATAACTTAAACACACACATTTTGGCTGAAGTTTTCTGGGCCTGAGGTAGAATTCACAGGGACATCAATGGCTCCTGCACTGTACAGCTTCCAAGCTTTTTCCAGTTTGGAAAAACTATTGCATCACTGGTGAAATAACCTGTGTTCCTATAGTTAGTCTATATGATAATAGCGCATGTGCAGAAGGCAGCAGAATTACAACTAAATGCCTGACTGTGGCATTTCTTACCTCCGAGAGCTTAACTGCATAACATTAATGTTGTATTACCATCAGCTCTTTCTACAGGATCTATTTTACAATGAACTTACAAATGGCATGTGTAACAAATGATATCTATTGCATTTTATTTTACATATTGACATTTGAGATGTAACCAGGGACTTTGCACAGAATATGTCTGTCAGAAGTGGTATGCGCTGATTAATGTCCTTTCGGTGCTGATATGAAACACATGGGTTATATTAGCAAAGCGATGTATAAAATGATACATTGGAAATTACTTACCTATTCCATGAACATGACTTACCAAAGTTAGGAATGTTCTAGCGATTAACTCTTACAAATGCATGTGAATTAAACTACTTCTTTTTGGGAAAAGGGTAGCATTATCAACTACCAATAGGCTACAAAGGGTCAGCCCTAAAATCTCCTGAAGTAAATGGCTTTGACAGTACAGTAGCAAAATTATATATTCAGATAATTAGTAAATTAAAACAAAGGGCTATTATTATTCCTGTTCACTTTAACAATTCAAAGTTATTTCTTCAAGTTTACGCCATGACTGAAAAAAGAATCCCTATAGAAGTCCTTAGGCATATGCTTAACTCCTATTAAAATCAACATCCCACTGAAACTGTTAAAGTTAAGCACGTGCTTAAATATTTTCCTGAAACTGGTCAGTGGGTATTTACTTGCCAAAGTTTTATTTTCTTTACTGATACAATATTAACCCCCAAATGCTGTGGACATAAACATTAGCCAAAATTATTAACTTTTTCTGGAATTCTTGGCCTTTAAAAAAAAAAATCTGGTCTGGCTAGAAGGCTGCCTTATCATTAAACCAACATATTAAATTTCTCTGACAATAAAATCTATCTATAGACATACAGTAACAACAAATTAACCTCAATCTGACATGAATGAAAACAGTTTCTAAGTGGTTATAGTTCCTAAAACAGAATCTATATGCAATAAATATAATTATTTCACTGAAATTGTTAGCACATGTTTTTCTTTTGCAACAGACATGTTCGCCGTACCATCTTTGTTGTATTGATATGTTCTTTAGTAGCCCATTCTGTGCCTTCATCCTTGATTTAAATTTATCGTGACACATTTTTAAACAATAGCAGGAAACCTCACTTATGACTTTAATTATAAAATGGTGTTATAAAATTATATCCACATTTTACTCTTGGCAGTTGGCAATCCTCATTTAACATAAATAACCCTTCTTGGCCTCAGCAGTTCTCTTTGGTTGATTTCAATGCTTACTGTATGTAATTGATATAAAAACACAAGGTTTAGGAAGCAGTTATTGGAACTTGTTAAAAGAAGTAGTCAAGTTCATAAACGCAGTCATTTTGCTATGTTACATGCCAAGAGAATTAATAATGTACATTTGGGAATAAGGGAGAAATTCTGGCTTTTTAAAGAAAGACTGATGTAACTACAGTATTCCACTCCTATGTTAATTGTTTGGCTTGCAAAACTGTGGCTTTGTTTCTCTTCCACCCACAGCTGCTTCCAATAACCTTTTAAAAACTGACACATACATACACACACATCCACATTATATACAGACATCCATTTTTAACTATGCATATGCACTAATACCAAAATAAATCTGTTGTTCTATATTAAAGAACAACAGCAAATATGTATAAATAAAAGGAAAAGACAATCACATCAGAAGAGGCTGTTCTCGGAAGACTGAAGTTTAGCAGTATTAGAGATGAAGCTACTTCCAGGCACTTCCCAAAGTGAATTCCCAAGCAGTTCACACAAAGGGGACAATTTTCAACCAAAGACCCCCAAATTTGCACTAAGTCATCCTTGTCTGTCTGTCTCTTGCACACTGACAGCACTGGTACATGAACATGCAAGAGTTACTTGTCTGCATGAGCAATTAAGCATCTCCAAGACTGAATACTCTTGATGCACAACAGTCACAAAAGTGCATGAGAAGTCACCTATACAAAATGCAGAGAGACACCATCATTTGGAAAACTGAAAACTGAAGCTTAAGGTTAAAATGCAACACCTTAACTTGTATTTGACCACCACATAGCATTACTCACAGGGTTAAAAGTAAGCATGTACCTAAAAGACTCTGATAAACTGGAGACAAAAAACAGCCCAGTTCTCGACAGTGCTGGGCCCTCCATAACCTTCACTGAGCAGATGGGAGCCACTAATTGTCCTTCACTTTTGAAAACAAATCACTCTGATTAGATACCACTTAAAGTTTTTCCGTCCATTGTTTTAAGGACCCAGCTTCAAAAATTCTAACTTACTAAAGCTAGCTTATGAGAAAGAATTCAAAGACATTGAGGATGTTATTTTTAAGCTTCCATTTCGCTGTTTTATCTCATGCCTCAAATAAAAAACAGTCTAATATGCAAGAAGGTGACTTTGTGCTTTTTGCATCAGGATCCACCAGCTCAGACCATGAGAGGGATGTCCCCTACACGCCAAGGCACACACCAGGTCACAACCATAGCACAGGACTGCGTTTGTGGACAGCCAGAGATCTGTGATGCCATAGATTGTCACTAACAAATGCCAGATGTGGATGGCTGGATGCAGAGGCAGCTGGGGAATTCAGAGGAAAGCCGAGATGCTTAAAACGTACGTGCTGTCAGTCGTACGATGGGAGAGCAGGACAGAGGGGCCAGATGTGCAAGTCTCACACAGAAAGAAAGAGGCTAGACAGACCTGCAAGACAAAGCTAAATAAAATTATTAAGCAAATTAATGTTTCAATTATGAGCCATAACCGTGGGGTAAAGACTCAGCTTTAGGAACACAGAAGGGGCAAACGCTTTTCCCGCCTCTTGTTACATACCTACCCCTGCTGGTTTTATACATCCAAAATGTAATGTACTTGATATTTGCTTAGTCAAGGGTGGAAGTACCTATTGGTCATATATAAACCAGTCTCTTAAGCTTGATCAGGTACCAACATGCCTCCTATCCTGTTCCAGAAAAGGGGGAGAACACACCAATACCATCAAAAAGAAATGTCTCATCTGTAACTTGCCACTTCCAAGCAGTGCTGGAAGCAAGAGCCAGCCTGTGCCTTTGGCCATTCATTAAACCACTCAACCACGAAAGCTTGAGACCACTGGGATTTCAAAAACTTCTTGCATTCTCCCTTCTTAACCATGCAAGGATGGACATGACCCAGTCTCTGTGACATAATAAAGTTCATTAAGTAAATTAATCTTAGGAGTTTTAATTCTTCTCCATCGCTGAACTATAACATCCATTTCAACCTCTCAAAACTTAACACTAAACAGCTGAGACTTACTGACTTTAACTGGGGCTCTGCCCAAGAGAGAGGTGCCAGATCAGCCCTGCTACCTGTAGAACCCAAGAGGTCCCAAAGCCAGTGGTTCCCACCCTAAAACCAGCACAACAACAGCTGCTAACTATTCGGTTTAAGTAGTCTAGACTGCCGTCTTTCTTCCCTGGGCATCACCAGGTTTGTGCAGGTGTTAAAAGCAAACCTGAAAAAACAGTGCTAGGGAACACATCGCTTTTTCCCCAGACTGCCAGGCCCTGAGGTTCAGCTGAGGAGGCCACACATACTAGCATGTCTTTCGCTCTCCCACAGATGTTACACTGTTTCTGAATAAATAGGAAGCTGACTGTGCCTAGCAGTGGAAGAAATTACTTCAGAGGACGCCAAGACTCATGAGACTTTCACATTTCCTAATATAAACTTTGATTTTGCTATTTTTATTGAAAAGGGGGTGTTCAGCAAAGCGGGTAGCACTTCCTCCTCACACTGCCTATTGCTATGTGCAATATTAATGCTTTAACCTTATAATTAGGGATGGTCATATTTTGTGGAATCTGAGGTTTTGCAGACCTCTTGAACTTCTGGGGCGGGAGGGAAGTAAAAAAGGGAAGCTACAAAGAATGAAGCTCACCACATCTTTCCTTATAAGCCTGTGATTTTCTTTTCCCCTGTGAAAGAGGATTCTGGTTTGGGTTTTTTTTTCTTTTTAGCCATCATATTTTTCTGCTTAAAGACTTATCTCCAACACTTAGTCTAGATATACTTTTGAGGCCAAGTCCTGAATTGCTGTAAACTGTCAATGTCCCCAGTATCAGCCCTACCAGTCTATACCAACCATCAGCCCTGGTGTGCCACCTCCGTGCTTGGCAGGGGAAGGGGAAGACCAGGTTGCACTGAGGAATTCACCCATCATTCCGCAGAGATCAACTGCTGCTTCAAATTAAAAAAAAGCAAACAATCAGCTTTGGCAGCATCCAGGAGGCATCTGGCCACGAAATCCAAAGAGAGCACTAATCCATCAGAAGAGTGACATTCAGTCAGTTATATTCCGTATTTAAAAGGACATTCCATGCAAATAAAAAATATGGCATCATGGCTAAGAAACTAAGCTTTCCTGACTTAACCAACAACTGAAATCAAAACCCAAAGCCACATCCTCAGCTAATAGAAATACGGTGCAACTGAAGCTGATAGAGCAAGGCCTGTCAAATGCAACCCAGTCCCACTGCAATCCTTTCTAACAGGGTTGAGGCAAAATAATTTTCCTAATGCACAAGAGAAGGGAACAGTATTGCTCCATTTGTATGCTTGGTATAGGAGGCCACACTTTGGGGTTTGCAGTGGCGTTGGGGTATTTTCATTCAAGAACTCATTAGAAACAAAGGCACAGACAATGGTAGGCATTAGAAGTGCTGAAGGAGAAGCAGGACAAAGAACATGTTCGTTGGCTCACTATCAAAGAGTGGAATCCTCCCTGTTGGCCCAACAGTCTCAGAAGTCAAAAACCATTTAAACTGAAGTCAGCTTAAAGCCTTCCCTCCTGTCTTCACTTTAAAACTCAATAGCAAATTAAAGGATTGTTCTCCTGTAGTGAACAATAGAAATATTTTTAAAGCATCAAGTATTTAGCTTTCACATTAATTTAATTTAAGCAAATAATGAAACAAAATTGAGGTGAATTCTCAAAAAAAGCCAAATTCTAAACGTCTTCTTTTACCCTCAGGATGGGGGTGGGATTTTGGGGGTTGACTTGATTGGTTTTGGCAAACAAGATATTTATGCCCTTCAAGAGTCCTCTAAATTACGGGGCCCACCTCCTACAGAAGACACTTGACTGGACATATGCTCTCTAGTTCAAGGTACAGCTAATTATGCATAAACAAGGACTGCTTTCCAGGGTCATCAACACCTTGGAGCACCTACCCTGTTCTGTCCATGACTCAAGGCTGCGCTGAGGCTGCAGGGACTCCCATTTCTCTTCTTGGCCTAAAAAAAGATTCCTTTATATAAATAAGCTGATTTTTTTTTTTAATTGTTCCTCAGCTCCCACCTCCACACCAGTTATCAGGGAATGGCTGAACAAACACTATTTCCCCTCCCCACCCCCCCAAACTTTCTGTGGCAGCATTAGCCCACTGCTGCCATCAAGAGATGCCCTCTCCCAAGGCACATACAAGTTCATTTTTCTCAAAGCCATCAGTTTTTGAATCTCTTAATTTCAACTTCCGCCATGATGCCAGCTTATCCCTAACATGTAGGTGAAAGTTTTGCTAGTAATAGGTGCATAATGTTTCCCTAGATTTCAATTCCTCCTGCTAATTGCTTATCTGTCACACAGTCTTTGCAGTACTGGTCCCAATCAACAGCACTTCTACAAGCACTGCTTTACTGGCTGAAAACTGTCATGACAAAAATCACTCTGCTTCCAGGACCTGGGAGATAGTTCAGTTGCAATTCATTTTCTAAAGTCTCAGAAGTTTTCACTCTTCCACAAAAATAGGCTCTTTTGTAAGTATAACAAATTGTCCAAAACTCTATAAACCATCAGGCTAAAGATCCACAGCAAATGCCAGAAGACAGCCTCTTTAAGAAATTTATTGAGCAACAATGTCCTCTGCTGGCAGGAACTAGACTCCACTTGTAATGCTGAATTTGCAGTACCTTCCCCATGATTCTGGGGACATCATCATGACTACACCATTAAACAGCCTGAACAGGAAGCCAAGAATAGAACAAAAATCAACTCTACGATAAAGTGTATTTGGATAGTCTTGTCTGGTTTACCTCAGGTGAGGACAGAGATCAGGGTATATTCGATGCCTAAACCTCTGATAACGGGAAATAAAATTTGACTATGATTCAAGATTAGCCTATGTGACATCATGCCCCAGTGAACAGGGCAGCGACATGGAAATGGAATCCAGATTCTCCTCTCAACCTTACCCCGTGCCCTCCGCATGTCTTCAGGCAAATCAGGTCTTTTCCATCTCTAGATTTTGAAAGCATCAGACAAGTGAAGACATTATTTGTCCAACTAGACCTTACCACAAAAAGGAGCTGACGTACTTTCAAGAGCACACAAATGACATGGGAGCCTGGGATTTATTTACAAGTGTTACACACATATTAAAGACTCCATTTTCAGAGTACTGAGGTTCCAAAAGAGGCATACAGGCCCTTACCTGACCTGTGTGCTCCCAGGAACTCCGGTAACAACCTAACTCCTGTTCATCCTCTTTAAACACAGTGAAGCTGACAGCTGCTTTGTTGGGTTCCTCCATGTCCCTAAGTGCTGATTCTGAACAGCCTATGTTTTGGTAAAAGCTTCCCTGAATACCTGCTCCAATTCTCAAAATAAAAGCTAGTATAGCCCAAACCCAGGTTTAGGTCTACTGTACCAGATTGCTTCTGGAAACAGAGAAAAAAGCAGCCAAAAGGAAATTCTCCATTTTCATTCCTGGCAGGCAGCTGTCCCGTGTTCCTCATACTCCTTCTATGCCTCAAAGGGGCAGTCATACATGGAAAAAAGCTTGTGAGTCCCAATTATCATCAAAACCAGGTATTGTTATAGTTCTAGTTAGTTCTGGGATCTAACCATAATCCTAAAAGCACATGACACATTTTTCCCATCCATGGAGCTTGACGATTCTGCTGAAATTCAGGAAGGTAAACAAGAATTATCCAACATACCTTAGAAAGACTGAACAAACTTCTGTTCAGATTCACTTTATCAGATCCCTTGCGGTTCCAAGCCTGTTAGCTCTTTCCAGATACACATGCTGGATTAAGAAAAGCCATTACCTCTCCCAGTAAACTTTGCTTCCTTGATATCCTTAGAGTACTGCAGCTATGCCACCATTATGACAAGAGTTTTTCTAACTTTCTTCAGCAGCCAGTAGAAGTCATCAGTGGAAGAAACCTTCAACACCTGTAAAATGACTACATTATTCCTTAAGACAGCAGAAGCTGGGCTCAGGATAAGAGGATTGTGAATCAGTGCAGTGGCTCAGAATTGGCAGATTTTAAGTGTCACAATGTCTGTATTTTGGCGAGGAATAGTGAAAAACGCACTGTAAGGCTGTACGAGACAAGGAGATCAAAATAAAGCAAGCAAATTTAACCGTGGAAAAAAGCGGAACTATTTCTAATGACCCTTTAGCTTAGTCACCAATTCTATTTATATGTTTTAAGAGACCATAAATATTTTTATCTGCATTCAGGACACAAAGAGAGTTTTCCAGTTTCTATATAAAGAAGTCATTTTGGACAGATCAAAACAATAAAGGCACAGGACTCCTGGATGACAGATGCCAGGATGTTAGCAACCATAAATGGTTTTCAAATATGGCCCCATCACCATCCCCCACAGTAGCCCTTTCAAGTGGGAATTACAAATTGCTTACTTGGAGAGGAAATTTCAAACAGGCCACTTATCAAAAAGTGCCAAATAAACCTGTCATTGGGATAGAAGTTACAAACCATTCCTAAACTCTGCAGACATTTCCTGAGCCTGTGAACTCTGATCTTGGCTTCTAATAAACATGACATCAGCTCCCCAGTACTGCAGACACAAGACACATGACCCACCACTATGTTATCGCTTCCTCTGCAGTTTCTTCTAGGATCTGTTCTAAAGCACAACATCAATGGAGGACTTTCTGCTTGTTTCCAAATTGGTTTTGGATCAGGTCCTTAAAGGGAGGTCAGAACAAGCACAGCGTGGTATCAGTGTGTGAGCTACAAATATTATTGCAAGTATCCACTTAAAAGCAATACTGAATCCGAGACCTTTGAGGAGTTTTCCAGGTATTGAGTTAGTAAGTGGGTTAAGACAAGACTCCGGTTGCTGTCAAAGACTTTTTAACCACTAACCTCTCATCCCAGAAATGTAACTGAGCCTTTAAAAACTCCAATTAAACACTGGATGGCTAGCGAATAGCATCTCAAAACATGTTAAGAATTATTACAGTATGCTAGAAAACTTCAAACACTAGAATGACAGTCACTTTAATTTCCAGAGAAATTCTAGGAAAGGATTAAGATAGCTAAAGCTCTGTGGTTTACATCTTCCATGTAGCAACTTCCTTTGCAGCTAAGTTTTTTGTTTTGAAGCTAAAGTTGGAAAAGTAGATTTAAAAGCTCCTGTTTATCTCTGGACTTGAAACTCTACCAAGAACCCTACCTGATACACCAGACAAAACAGGCCATCGACTCAATAAGCTAAGGTGTCAACAAGTACAGAACTAGGGCTCTTGGAAAAGTAACTTCAAAACACATATTATCAAAATAAGGTATTTGTAAAGACTATGGAATATTTATCTAGAACTGGACCCTCTACTTCTGCCTAAAGGACATACATTTCCTCCATACTTGGATATTCCTAAAACAATTCCAGGTCAAACAGGAGTCAGAGCTGGCAAGTTATAATATGAGCAAGATTTTTAATGAGCAAGAAATTTAGTTTAAAAGTTTCATGATTAACGCATGAGTCTTGCTGGAAAGGACGTCTCCAAAAGCCACCAAGAATCCTCACAGATGGTAAATTATAGTAGAAGCAGTTCTAGAAAGCTGTCCAGAGTCCTAGGAGCATGACTGCACATCTTTCATTTCTCCGTTTTCTGCCCTCATCAGTTCAGAACCTGCAATTTCTAAAATTAGGAAAGTCATGTTGGTCTGTATAAATCAGAAAGGAGAGCTAGCTGCCCTATAGCATAAGCCAACCACCAATATCTCTAGTCAAGCTTAAAGTAGTCATGCATAAACAGCATTCTAGCACAAGGCTGCTAAAATATCCTCATGGCACAGCAGCCTTGGCACATGGCCAGCCTGCCAGCTATAACACAAACGTTTCAGCCTTCACATGGCAGGATACCACTTGCAGTTTGCCATGACACAAAGAAGAGGTTGGTCTGTGAAACAGATAGGCAAGGAGACAAACATATCTACCACTACCACAAGACTGAGCAGGTCCTTGGGAATCTGCAAAGCTCAAAGCCCTTCTATGCCCTGCTGCGGGGAAAGGGAAAATCCTCCTTGCTCCCAAAATGGATAAGCAATGCTGGAGTTTCAGGCTGGTGGATTTCACTCCAAGGACATTTCTTAGAACAGGAAACAAAACTCAGAGAACACAAGACCCCTGGCCTGTGTACACTGACAATCAAAAGAAGTTGTCCAGTTTACATTAACTGATTATTCAGCCTTCTAGTTTCAGAGCTGTAAAAATACATGGATCTCCCCAGTACCAAGAAAGACCAGCTATTCAATACCAACATCACAAATTCACAGCACTTTAGCAGGAACGCAAAGAGCAAACGATGAAACCAGACTGCCAGGGAGGGGACTGCCAGGGAAGGAAGCTTACTAGAGTCAGGGGTTAGTCAGAATAGCCAGGCAAAGCCACGCTCTTCCTAAGGGAGCCAAGTGATCTTTAATGACCAGCAAAAATTCCATACTTTGGATTTAATGACTCACGGAGTAGTGCAGTACCTCCTACCAACGTGCTGTGGCATTCATACCCAGAAGGAAGTGTGTCAGCTACTGACTCACGCAGCTCCAAAGGATTGGCTGTTGCCAATCTAAACATAAACTATGCCCAGCCCTGTTCAGTACTGACACTACCGTAGCCCAAGGTTAAGCTCATCTCCCAGAAAGCTTTCTAAAATAAAAAACTTTCTGATTATAAATAAAATATGACTTCCAAGCCCAGGCTACTGGGACCATGCTTTAAAGCCCAGCAATTTCCCCGCACATGCCTTCAGCCTTCTAACATCAAAGCGCCCGCAATACAACCTGCCGAAGGGACGGGAAGCAAAACTGATTGGCCACTTAAGAGCAAACTTTAATATAGGAGTGAGACTTGTGTTTTTACACTACTGACCTACATTTGCAAATCCCTGGAGGTAATTTTGTTCAGCCTGTAAAAAGGAAGCGCTATAAAGCCAGCTATATTGAGTTGTTATGCAATAGAAAGCACAGCTGCGCTGAACAAAACCAGCCTACGACAAGAGAAGCAAACAAAAGCCATGAAGTTCCACGTCAGAAAAACTAATACGTTTCGGCTAACGAAGGAAGAGACTTTTAATTAACTTGTTCTCATTGAGCACAGAGATAATTAAATTACAGAAACAACCACATTAGTGTAATCAGTTTAGAAGAACCCACATACAGAGACAAAGGATTTTTTAAGATCCATCTATTTTTAAAAAAGCTCCATTTAAAGTGCTTCCACTGTTCCTTTGTTAAGGCATTCATGTGCTTTCTTTTAGAGGAAAAAGATCCTAACTCCAATTCAGTTTAATCAAATCCTTGAAAGACTACCACAACTTCTGATCTGATTCTTCAGCTATTTTGTATTTTTAAGATTATTTCTTTCTTCTATTCATGCAGTTACTCAGGAATCTCACCTTTCACTTCATCAAGGTATACCTCCCTTCCTTTCAGCTGCGCAGTAAAGATGGACAATAAGACTTGCATGCATCACAAGGGCTCAAAATGACAAATAAAAAAGTGACAAATAAAATAATGAATCTAGGCAGAGCTAGTCTGATGAAGCCAAAATATTGGGGTGGGATTTAATTTTTGGGAAGGTGCAGCTCATGACTTGAGCCCTTCAAGGCTTGATAATTGGGGCTTGCTTAATTGCTTCACAAGGGAGTATATTTGTTAGGATAAGTTATCTGTATCAAATCATGACGGATCTGCACTGCTTGAACTGCACTATTCTTTCTATTCTTTAGTCAAAATAATAGTCCACTTTTCCAGTGTCAGCTACAATAAAAGTCACTCATGGTTTGATACATGAAGGTCCAGCAAAGAGTTCATACCAGGCCAAAGCACAAAGGAACACCTTCAGCAGGACTATTCATATCCTTAATTTAAGCATCTGTTGAAGTGCTTTGAAGAACTGATCCAGAATACGTAATCCTACCCTTAGGAAAAAGAGCTCACGTTAAGAGGGACTCAGGCTAGGACAAGCGAATCCACTGATGATGTGCTCCTCGAGGTCTACCCAAACATGTTACAGGTGCTCAGAGCAGAGCTCCTCCAAGAGCAGCCACAAAACCCCTGCCCACACCTGCCTGATAGATATGATCAGACACAACAGGAAGGAGGAGTTTTCCATCTGAAGCAAATTGGCTGGAATAGCATCTGTGAGCTTGTAATGCCCCAAATAGAGATTAGTACAACAGCCAGTTCCTTTTGCCCTTAATAAATTCCACATGAAAGCATGAATGACGTAGACCCGACACCACCACATCCTCAAGTCCTCCTGCCATCTGTACAGTACAGCTGCACTGGTTCTAATCCCAGACACCCTCACCGCAGTGTCTTCTCCTAGAAATTTAAGGCCTCTTATGGGGATATGTTTTGCATGAGCAGCAAGTTCTACACACTGGTTTAAGAGGTACTTTTTAAATAGATTATGCTCCAGACAGGCTTTATAGTCAGGTGGGTTAAATATATATATATATATATATACACACACACAAATACAAATCAGAACTACAGTAGAAGCTGTGTGGCTTCCACTATTTGCTTTTCTTTTTAAAAAAATTAAAACATATGTATATAAAACTATTATCGTAACCATTTTTTTATTAAAAGAACATTTCAAGGGAAGATCTTTTCTCCCAAATATCATCTTTATACTTAAAAAAAGCCAAATACAGGCAGCTCACGCTATTTCATGAACACGCAATAGTCCGTGTTGATCAAATCCTGAACCTGAGGCCAAGCACACCTATCATGGCAGAAACCTTCAGTGCTTGCTGGGCCCAAAGCTTAAGTAATCTGGAAAGAAATATAAATTGCACATTTTGATGCAGGGACAGAGACACCATCAGGGATCTCACTTCTATCATAAGGCAAAGGCAAGCAGGAAACTCAGACAGGAAAAGCAAACTTTCCACGGAGTCCTAGATAGGAAATGCATTGTCTGCCCTAAGAATTAATCATGCAGATGTATACAAAAGGTGGTTTCACCTTATATCTATCCTGTACACCCTCACATCAGGTGGTGTGGCATATGCTGTCATCAGCTGACATGACTGAGAAGGCCACCAGGTAGCCCCTTCCCTGCTGCGGGTATATATACACACATATACACATACACACTCGGGTATAGCCATGCTGTGGTGGCCCCTATTAATAAGGCTGCAGTGGCATCTACTGGTCACATCCCAGCAAGGCAGGCAGTATTTTTGTCAACTTCAAAAGTTTCTCATGTGACAGAAGAGCTTTTCAGGCTGGTTTCACAATTTTTTTTTCCTCCACTGCTATTCCTTGTTGTTATTTATCATTGTTGCTTTGGAGATGTTACAGCAATGTATATTACAGCTGCCTGTCATCAGTGAAGAGATAAGTAAAAACCTCATGATATGAACGCACCACTCCAGTCAACACACAGTTAGTCTGTATCCTACCAGTAGTACAGCAAAAATTAGTGCTGTTTTATGTCTGGATTAGCTGGGCTGCTTAGAAGGCCTACAGGGCCAATTATTTCCAGCTGCGGAGCTGGGACATTTGGACCTCCCTTGGTATTTCTGTTTACCAGATCATGCAATATTTCTATTTCTTCAGGTACTCTGAAGGTTCTCCATGAGCGAGAGACAGGATGTGATTCAGTTACAAGTAGAAAGAGGAAAAAAAGCTGAACTCATGTTGGCATGAATGATTAAATGAGCCTTGCATGTGTCGGTGCAAGAGAGTAGTTTGCCATTAGGGAGTTTCTCCTTCATCAGTGCCCAGCTCAAACTGCAAAGCAAAACTAAAAGAGGGCCAGGTTTGAAGAATGCAGTTAAGCATCGTATTATAGCTCTCAGTTTGTGGAAATTCAATTATCCAACACTCACTTGATCTTATAAAGGAATCAAGAGTTTTCTTCTGTCACATGGAATAAAATAGTAACTGGTCCAACCACAAGTGCAAGCACGGACAAGGAGCCAAATGTTGGGTCAGGGCCAGAAAACAAGAGAGATGCAAGTAACGCCACTATTATAACAACTGCTGGTTTAGTCTTCTTCAAAGATGACTCCTTTTTAAAGAAATATTTAAAGCAGTACTTCAAGACTTGAAAGCCTTGCCGGTTTTTAAAGAGCCATGTCCTGATGAGATTTTTTTTTTCCCCCTTTTAAATTAGTTTTTAAATAAGCAATGCAATATTTGCTATTCAGTTTAGAACACACTTGAATCATATTTTCAAATTTTCTTCACTGTTCTCAAAGTCTAGTCTTGCTCTCAGAGGTGAAGGTCTGAGAAACATTAACATGAGGGTAAAAATAAAATCACAAGAGTTGGTAATCCCATCCAGAGACTGGGGTTAAAATTAAAAAAATAAAAAAAAAAGAAAAAAATGAAAAACCCTACCCTTAGGCATATGAATATGCAGTATGATTTTTCAGAGTGTTAACTATGCTACAGCTTTCACTGGTGAGTCACAACCCTCGTGGGGAACTCCAAGTGCTGCTCAGCCCTCTGGAGAATGCTGACACCAATTTAGGTGCTGGAATAGAGACAGGAAAGTCTTATTTAAGGCTTCTATTTTTAAAAGGCTGGGTCTAGTATTAAAAAAATATTTAAATTTTTTTTAAAAGTCACAGGTTTGGGTGGGAGAACCAAGTTTAGCAACGCAACATTCGCATTGCTTTCATCAGAAATCATTCATTCAGGAGAATTGCACAACCCATCTCTGCAGAAGCACTAAGCATTGCTTCACAGATAGACACAACCTTTTATTCCACACCAAGTTGTATGGGCCAGGGAAGATCTCTTCACTTGAGATCTTCTAACGGAGGCCCACGAGCCTAATCCAGCCAACAGAGCACACTTCTGTGGCCCCTGTAGAGCTGTTGCGACTCTGCTCTCTCCAGGGCTGCGGCCCAACAGCCAGGAAAGGGGCAGAAGCAGTCCACAAGGCAGGAGCTCCTTGGAAGCCAGCACAGATCCCACCAACACCACCAGAAGTCCTCTGTGAGCCTCAGGGCTGCATGCCCAAGCCCTGCCCTGAAGCAGCAGCAGCACTTGGCTCCTACCAGACCTACCCAGTGCTAGGGGCTCTGCAAGACCTCCCAAACTGGAGTGGGGGAACACCTGTACGACTCTGCCTCTACCGCCTGTGGCTCAGAAACACCTGATTTACAACCAAACCACTTTGCAACCTCCAGTCATTCTTCGTTTTGTGCAAACAGAATAAGGACACTTCCACCCTGAGACATCCCCCTATTGCAGCTCCAGTCTCCCTGGGGCAAAAGACCATCTTTTTCAATCTGCACAGACACATAACATCCAGTTTCATTTAGAACTTGTAAGTATAGCTGTAATATCTAAAGTACCTAAAAAGGATGAAGAATGACTTAGGGTAGTATTAATGTGAACAATTTTTAACTGAAAAGGTCAAACAAAGGTGAATCTATTTATCTTGAAAGCTTCCATCCAAATAGCCCCAATCCAGCTTCAGATAATATCTCAGAACGTCACTCCAACTGAGAAATAGCATCCTAAGGAAAACAGTTACAATAAGAGCATGTAATCAAACAATTATTTTGAACCCAGACTTTCGCATTCCAGTTTTGGAAGGAATAGTATCAAATCCTGTGTTTGCCTTTGGGACTTTTTCTTCACCTGCTCCTACAGCTACAAATACAACTGCAAGACACCCCCATCAGACATGATCCATACCTTAATAATAGACACAGTCCAGCATGCCACAGGATAATACCATATAGTTTTGCTCACCCCAAGATGTCAGAATAAATTTTTTAAACATAAAGGAACACTATTATCAAAATCTGCAGGATGGAAAACAGAGGCTCAGTTATTTGTTTGGTAAGCAGCAGACTCCAGATCAGCACACGCGAACCAAACCCACATGCGGTTCAGTAGGATACAGCTACTTTTTAGTGCAAATAATTCGTCCTGTTAGTGAAAGACACTTACAAACAAAAGATGTACAAGTACTACTTTTACATACAAGAAGTATGATGTGCATAGCCTTCCAGCTAAAGCTCCAGACTTGACATCAGGATTTTAGCCTTAGTTCCATCCTCTGAAAGGCATGTGACTTTGCACAGACCTGTAACCACTCCAGTCTTCATATTTCCTACTTGCAGAATGAAAACTGCTACTTCTTTTCTCATATCTGCTACAAAGCTATTGTGAACATGTTAAAATTTGACTCGGGAGCTATAAGAAACACAACATAAGTGCCAACAAAATCCACTGGCCAACACTTTATACAATGCTCTATCTTGTAGCCTGTAACTTTTATGTAGACAGTCAGGCATAATAACTTTTAACTCATAACTTTTACAACTCCACAGCAGGTGTTCAGACTCCAAGGGTGGAGAAGGAAAAAGTATTTCTTTTAGTTAACCATGCAGATACATATTTAAGGGCAGAATTTTCAAAACTAGCCAACATTCACTTGGTACCACCTGCTTGTAGCCCTGACTTGACAGGAACACAGAAAAGGGAACACCAAGAATTTCTGAAAGTCTTACACCAACTAGCACATTTGACAACCAAGCCACAATTTTTATTTTTTTTTTTAAAAAGCCTGAAAGACAGTACAAGCCACCATTTTTCGCTCTGTGTTGCAATCTCTGGACTGAAGGTAAAAGGCCCAGTGGTAGAATAAGTTCATCCTCAGTCATGAAAAAGCAGTTCTGCTTGCAACTAAAGCTTCGCAGAGCTTCATTGCTTCAGCTGGAAGCAGTATGATGGAGATCTGAGTCATCAAATCAGCTGTCTGGGGAACATATGCATTATTATGGTCCATTTCAGGCATTTTTGTCCTTAGTCTGCTCTGCGTAGCAAGACCCTTCCCACTCACCCTTCTCTGTTCCTCGTATCCAAGGGGTTTCTGAGAACACTGTTAAATGACTCAGACTTTGTGCTAGACATGTCAGTGTTTCATCACGAGTTGCTTTTCAAGCGTGAGACAGCCCGAGGGTCAACTTTGAAAAATTCTGCAGAAGCAACTGTGTCCAGAGGGTAGACACAACTCTTTGCAAGCTTGACTCATTATGTATCACCGCTGTCTGCTCTGCACCAAAAGAAACCCAGTCACATCAGCCTCAGGCCCCAGTTCAGATCTGCAAGAGAAGCTTGAACTCTCCTTAAACCAAGAGTAAGATGGGGGATTTATTTATTGTTCCTCTTAATCCAAGTACTGCTTACCAGACTTATATTCGAAGCCAAACTTTTTCCAAAAAGTTTTAGATATTTACACCGTGGCTACTGGCTTCATGAACTGGCAGCATAGCCAAGGGATACCAAAAGATAAAGTATTACCACCTCTCATCTTGGCCATTTATTACAGAGAAGATCTTAAACATGGAGGCCTACAGATCCACCGTGGCGAAGATCAGCTTTTCTCAACAGCTTTGTCAGTATTGCCTGGTACTCATTCCAGGGTTCGCATTGATTGGGGGGGGATACAAGAGATAACATGCATTACTACTTCACGTATAGCAAGTGAAAAGTACCTTTATTTAGCACAATAAAAATCACCTGCCTGCCTAGTGTGTCTCAAGCGTAGACTTCAGAAATCACATTACAAAATAACACAAATTCTCTACAGGAGAGAGGGCACCACTCTTTTACATCTCCACTCTTTGGTTTTCATGTGGTTATGTGAAGGACAGGTCTCCGATGACCAGCTATAGGACATGGGGACACGACACTGACATTTTCTTCTCAGCTTTATCAGAGTCTTCACCCTGAATCTAAGCCAAGACACTCAGCACAGCAACAATAGCTTCTTACCTTCAAGGCTTTAGTAAATTCAAAGGTGCCAGATACTTGCAGGGGCATCTGTAAGTATTTTACTAATGTCTTTACTTAACTTTCATCTCAAAGGCTACACTCGGAGTTCTCCTACTGCCCTCTAAACTCAGGGCACTCTCATATGAGTAGTTTCCTGAAAAAGCTCAAGTGAGTAAGCGTCTAAAGAGACTTGGGGGAAATACTGCCCTTGCAACAAGTTGCTACTGTCACCCACTCCTCCTCTGGTTCTGGTCTGGACCCGCTTTTGACACAGCCTGACACACCCCAAGTGGGAAAGTCTGCTTACAGAGAAGGAGGAAGTATCACATCGATTACATGGAGGATGCAAAGAGAATTGAAGCAAGGCAGGTTGACTAGGAATGGAAATTTGCAAAGCAGATGCATCCGCGAACTAAAGTGACCCGAACTGAAGTGACTCCAACAGTACTTGGAAGTTTAATACCGAGCAAATTTTTCTCCTATAGTTAAGTAAGATCATAACAGATATACAGAGGCCTACCAAAAGAAGAGAAGACGCTTTCTCCACACCTTGTGTTTGATAATAGGAGCATAAATACAAGAAACACTAGAGCCAGTCTTACATGCCCACTTGGTGATAATTTAAAACACTGGCCTAGTAAAAGTACAGAGGAGCTATAAAAAGTGTATTGGAAGAAGAAATACATCTTTTACAAAAAAAAATTAGCATTTATTATTCTGTCTTTGTCATGTTACATTCCTATGATCTCAAAAAAATATACATTTATCTAAGAGACTCCTAGCTATAGACATTTAATAGACCCTATAGGAAGAGGAATCAAACTCTAAACAGATCATGCTGATTCTTAGCTGACTAACTCCAAGAATGAAGTCATGTTACCCATACCCAGTAATCCTCATTCTTGACTAGAGGAGGGTTTTAGCATATAAACTGATTAAGAAGGTGCAAATGAAAGTTTTCTGTCCTTTTCCACAGGAACTCTGGTAGAGGAAAGTTGTCGCTCAATTTTCCCCACTCACCATCTCAAAGGACGAGAGAATTATAGGTCTCCAAATCCAATTTCCTCAGCCTCCCAGAAGATGGCTGAAAATGAGTGTGCTGCCTCCAAAACACATCTTAACATTGCAACTCTTCAAACCATCACTGCCTTTAATGTTGTGGGTATGGTCAACGCTGACTGAAAATCCACCCATTTTGTGACATCTACAACCTGTAATAGTTTATGCAAGGTTCAATGAGAACTTATCCGAACTTCTTTGTCTTCTGGCTTTTTTCCAGATCTTGTCTTCTTTATCCAGCTCCTCCAGCATACAGCGAGCGCATTTCCCTCTCAAAAGGATCTAGCAGATGGGTAACAGAGAGTTTTCTCCAGCAGTCCCAGAGCAATTCAGAAGGAACATGTGCCATAGCCCTCTTGGCACAGCAGAACAAGGCTGTCATCAAACTCCACAGTCTCTTCCCTCAAATTAGTTATTCACAGGCAACTGGGGGTGGGGGGGGAGGATGGAAATAGTGCTTGCACTTAGAAGAGGCCAAGATTTGGACCAACTTGGAGATAAGAGTCAATATTTATTAATACTTTTGGCCTGGCAACCACCTTTGCTTGTACCTATTATCTCCTGAGCATCTTTTTTTGCCCAATTTAATCAAGGGCCTGCAATCCTGCCTACAGAAGGGATGCTTTATTTGTTTAAACAACAAAGCACAAGGATTTGTTTCCAAGCTGAGCAGCAGCAGACTTGGCTGTTTACAAGCTTCCCTGGACTTCTACATCATGTCTCTGGTTAGGCTGAACGGAGCACCAGAAAAAGCTTCTTAGTTTTGTGTTCTAGCCATGTAGGTAAGGCAAAACAAGCTCACACAGACAGGAAGAGCACACAGCAGAATATTCTGGGCCAAGAACAGCTTTTTAAGTTTTTCTAATTATTTTTCCAACTATTGAAAGTAACTCAGACCTGAATTTCATATTACACCACAGCCTTTTCCATGAAAAGTTATTTGCTCATCTGCATACATACCTTTAAGAAAATAAAACCAACCAACCAAAACAAAAACAAATAGGTGGCTTACCAAACTATCCTATGAAGATCTTAAAAGCCACTGAGTTAAAGAGCAGCCAAGGAGTACCAAAGGCAGAGCTGCTCCATATGGAGGAGATGAGACAGGACTGGAGAATGATCACACACAGAATCACAGAATTGCAAGGGTTGGAAGGGACCTTGGGAGATGTACTAGTCCCTTCATTGCTCTCACCACCCAGAGCATCCACAACATCATCCAAACAAGGACTGAAGACTTAGCCTGAGCTTAACCAGAGCTCCTGGAATTGGTCCCAGGTGAGGCTGGTTGGGGCAGTTAAAGGCCTATCTGTGCCCTCAGGTGAGTAAGAGCCTTGAAAGGCATGAGCTCTTGAATTCCTGTCTCAAAGGATGTCTGATACTTACACAACCTTGATGTGAGCACAGGCAACCTGAAGTGATGAGTGTGGCCAAAGCAGCTCAGTGACTGACTCTAGGACAGTGATAAGGGGAGCAAATATCCTGTGATTTTATCTGTGGTTTAGCAACTTCATATCTGCTTTGTTCTAATGCAAGTAACTGTTTGTTGCCTGTGGAGTGTCAAAGATGCATCCTTTAGACATCTACAGCCTCTGAGGGCTCTATTTCCAGGATATGAGTTTAATCAGAAAGAACTTTTTCCTTTATTTTCTCTATTTCTCTTTTCTGTTGTTGTTGACTTGTTTTGGGTTTTTTTCCCCCACTGTGTTTTATCTAGTCACTAAAGCTGCCTGGTAGAAAAGGACCTGGGGGTAGTGGTAGACAGCCAGGTGAATGTGAGCCAGCAGTGTGCCCAGGTGGCCAAGGCCAACAGCATCCTGGCTTGTATCAGAAATAATGTGGCCAGCAGGAGTAGGGAAGCAATTGCACCCCTGTACTCGGCACTGGTGAGGTCGCCCCTCAAATACTGTGTTCAGTTTTGGGCCCCTCACTCCAAGAAGGACATGGAGGGGCTGGAGCATGTCCAGACAAAGCTGGTGGCAACAAAGCTGGTGAGGGGTCTGGAGCCCAAGGCTGATGGGGTACAGCTGAGGGAACTGGGATTGTTTAGTCTGGAGAAGAGGAGGCTGAGGAGAGACCTTATCGCCCTCTACAACTGCCTGAAAAGAGGGTGCAGGCAAGTGAGTGTTGGTCTCTTCTCCCAAGTAACCAGCAATAGGACAAGAGGAAATGGCCTCAAGTTGTGTCAGGGCAGGTTTAGGTTGGATATTAGGAAAAATTTCTTCACAGAAAGGGTTGTCAAGCATTGGAACGGGCTGCCCAAGGAAGTGGTTGTGTTCCCATCCCTGGAGGTATTTAAAAGACGGGTAGATGGTTTAGTGGTGGACTTGGCAGTGTTAGGTAAATGGTTGGACTTGATGACCTTGAAGGTCTTTTCCAACCTAAAGGATTCTATGATTCTACGGTTCTAAAAGTTTAAGGCAATAAAGGCTTTCTGTGGGAATCCACCTCTTGGAGAAGCACTTACCCAGTTCCAGTCAATTCAACCCACTTTTATTCTGCACATCGAAACACATTCCTGCATCACAAATACGCTGCTCTATTCTTTGGCATGGCACCCTCAGAACTGAACTTATTTTCCCCAACTAGTCTCAAATCTCTCAAGAACTGCAGCCGAAAAGCAACAACCCCTCATAAACCCAATGTGGCTCAATGGCCTCAGAGTTTAAACATAAATAAGGCGGATTCCCCCAACGAGCCCTCCTTGCTACAGCATGCCCAAGCGTGGGTCCAGTGGGTGTTTCGCTGTCACTTCTCTCAGTTTCATACCCAACATCCAAAGGCAGACAGGAAAGCTTTCAGGACAGGAGTAAAGCTTTTAGCTATGGTCGCTACAGAGTGGCTTACATCTACCTAGCCACATTTTCAAACAGTAATGCATTTTGAAGTAGGCTCATAGATGTTTCAAACTTACCCTAAAGCTAATATCTAACTTTTAAATCATATTTCTGGTATCTTTGCACCAGTTCACTCTTCCTGAAAGAGATATATGGAAGTATTTTAGATATGGCTTTGCCGCTCTTTGTTCTTGAGGGCAGCCACCAACTTCCCCCGGCAGCCTTCACTCGCGGCTCAGCCACCTCCACCAGCAAGAGCTCCTTCCACGCCGCTGCTTTCCACCGGCTACTCCAGCCGTACGAGCAGCCCCCAGCTAGCTCGGTGTCGTGAGCGAACGCTTTGGGCGAGCCTGCTGCAGAGAAACCGCGCTTCCCCAGGGGCGGCGGCCCGCTGGGGGGCCCCACCCCACATCTCAGGGCCGGTGGAGGCGAAGGGAGCGGGGCGGGAGCCGGGCGGGGGGGCCATCGCCGAGACCGCAAGTGAGTGAGCAAGCGGCCGGGGGCGGGCCGGCGGCGTGCGCCTGCTCCCCGGCCCGCCGCGGGCACGCCAGCGGCCCTGCTCCCCTCCCCGCCCGGCGGGTGGGCATCCCCGGGGGGCCCGGAGGAGGAACGGCGAGGCCGCCGGGTTGTTTTATTTATTTATTCTTTTTCCTCGTTTTCGTGCGGTTTGATCCCACCCCGGCCGCCCTGCGGGGCGCCTCCTCGCCGGGGTCACTCCCGCGGCGGCTGCCGGGCACTTCCTCAACCGCCCGCTCTGCTCTCGCCGCTGGGCCGAGGGACCACGAGCTGGCGCCGCATTTACCCCCTTTTTGTCCCCATTTATTTCAACCCTTACCTCCTGAAAGATGCCAGGGCGTGCCCTGCCTGAGACATACTCAGGGAAACATCATACTCTGGTTTTCCCCTCTCTACCTTCAAGTGCTTTCCTGCTTCAGTATAACTAACAGTCTCCTGTATTTTCCATGCAAAGTTTGCAGTTCGGGGCTGTGAGGGCTAAAATTTGCGGAGAGCTCGATCTGTAGAGTAATTGCTGCCTTTGCTATAGCAGTGTTGGCTAAAATGCTCTTGTCGAAATCCTGACTGGAGTCAGCAGTAGCCTGAAGACATGTTTCTGGCCTTCTTGATCTCCCTGTGCCAGGCCGCCGAACTTGCAAGCCCACGTGGAGGCCACAAATTGGGGCACGTTCCCGGAGCAGATCCAGTCTTGACCTGAAGGTTTTAAGGCACGGAGCACGCACAGCCTGCCCTGGCAGTGTGGGTTGGTTTGGGTTTTAACACGCAATAGTTCGTCCTTCTTGCTTAGCTTGCCTCTTTTTTTTTTTGTGACTGGGCTTTGTTTGTCTTGCGCCCTGTGATAGATTCACTAGTGGTTGTGTTTCCTTACCATCAGAGTGAAACCTCCTGGTTTGAAGAGGAAGTGGGGAAGAGAGCAGCTTCAGGGAATGATGGGGTGCCAGGATTAGCTGCACTGAGGCCATGGTTTTCCAAGCCAACGGGAATGAAAGGAAGAGTTTCACCCACCCCTTGGGCTGCTCATTTTCACCCATGTCAGCACAGGCATTTGTACGCAGAATTAGACTGCAAAGGCAAACCAAATTTAAAAAGAAAAAAAAATCTAGATCAGCTCCCAAATGTTTTTGCTGGCACAAGAGGGCAGGTGAGATGGCTTCTTTTCAGTAACAATACTGGCATATGGTGGGCTGTAACGTAGGCAAAAGTATAAATCCCCTGCCAGATTTCATACGCTGCTGAAGTGAAAGCGTCTATGTGCTTAAGCCAGTTATAGATTTATTTATTTTTAATGCTGTTACCTAAGCTTAGGAGAGTGACTAGTGGCATTTGGATGTCTCTAAAGCCAGGATTTTTGTTTTGCTGTGAACACAGTGCAACAATAACTGTTCTCTAGACCTTGTGCTGTCCTCGTCTGCCTGGGAGACCATCTCAGGAGCTGTCTCCTGGTCGCTGTGCCTGCAGGAGAGGCACAGCCTTTCCCTTCCACCAGGTACCCCCTGGTCCAATGCATACCTAAGCTGGTACATCCCTGTGCCACACAGCAGCACAAATTCAAAATCCCAGCTCTATCCCTGAGGCGGGAGAGCCATAGTCTTTTCCCAGCATCCAACATAATGTCTTTATTTACCAAGGCAAAACAAACAAACTTCTTGGATAAGTACCAACCTTTGTTGGTTTAGTAACTGTTTGGTGAAAAGGTGTAGGCTGGCACATCCAAGAACATAATTAACAGCATTTGTTCCTCAGTGTAAATTAGCTTCTTGGAGTCATATGATTATGAAGTTGCAGTTTTCTGAGTTAGGGCTGTCTATAAGTCATCACAATTTGAGAATTTCAGGGCAGACTCCCAGCACAGTTCTAAGTGAAGCTCCTTGGTAAGGTGATTTTCCCCTAAAAGGATGGTTTTGAGTTGGACAGATTGTTTCGTTTATCTTGTCATTCATTTAGGAGGGGATCAATCTAATCTTTAACAGATACTCTTTAGTTGCCTTTACCTTTGGAATCAATTTTTCTTATTAGTAGAATTTGTCATTACCGCCACATTTCTGTTATCCCTTTGATACCGAATTTTATATCAGTAGGGTTGACAACAGGCATGGCCTAGGCCCAAAGGAGTTCAAGGAACCAAGTGTACAACATTAGGATTCTGAGGACAGATTTTTAAAGAACTTCACTGGAACAGCTAGATGACTTTATGTTGTACTCCATAATATGAATACTGCATGATATGTAATTTAACAAAATATCAGAAGTCTTCCTGTTGAAATTCTTAAGAAACGTGTATAACCCCTGAAAGTCCGGACAAGGTTAAGCTGTAACAGGCTGGCTATTGAGTTGCAAGAGCCTCCTGAGGAAGGGAACCTTGGAATGAATGTTGAACTGGGCTCTGCCCTGCACTAGTATCTTTTGGCACTAAAAACCTCTTTTATTGTCTAATTGGTAACGTAAAGCTTTGTTATTATAAATTTGGTAAATAGGTGAACTTAGATTTTCACCCTGTTTCCAGGCATGCTTTCTTTAACCTTCAGCTTAATTTTACATTAGTGTAAGCTAAGCTAGTCCCATCTTGTCCTTCAGTCAGTCCTAGAAAAGGTCATTCCTTCTCTCACTCCTCACCTGTGACAATGGTTCTTGATTTTTCTGGGTTTGACCTAACTCTTAGGCTAAGGGTTTAAACTTACTAAATACTACTTTTTAAAAAGATCTACAGAAATCTGTTAACATTGTTAATCCCCTCTAGCCTTCTTTGTAAATAAATCCTAGTTATTTTTTGTGTTAGAAGCAGGCTATGTATGGCACCTTTGTAACACAGTCTCTGGCTGTGACTTCGATTCTCAGGTATTGCTGAAAGTCTGCAATAAATGGAAGTCATCCACTTTACTGCCTAAGCTTCAACTGCAAAGGCTTTTTTCTTAGAGTTCAGTTTAACAGGCCACCGAGTGTTGATCCAGTATCTTCTCTCAGTGGTTAAATATCCCAAGTCCTTCCTGCAGCATCACCTTATACCTACAAGCTCTTTCTTCAGTAATTAGCAGAACTCTACTGATGACAACCACAGCTTCTACTTTGAGCATCTTCTCTCGTTTGGCTTGGCATGATTACTGTTTACCTGTCTTGGCAGGAGCCTGGTGGGATCTCAGACGATTTACCCTGCTGAGACAGGATACAAGCCCACATCTTTGTGCAAACAGACAATAAGCACAAACTGCAATTATGTGCCTGGATATTGCTGGCAGAGAGCCATTTAAGTTATTTGTCTCCCTTCGCATCTACCTAAATAGGTAAAACTGCTCTCTGGTTTTGGTCCCGTGGGACCAAGCTGGCAGAACAGCAAGTGTAAACTTTCATTTGCAGTGAAACATACAGCTGTAAGTGTACAAGTAAACGAAATTCCTTTGTTCACTGGACAGATTGCTGAAACAGATCCCACCCACAATTGCAGGCTTTATGGTGTCCAGACTGGCAGATTAGGATTGTATAGAGGGGAAACCCAGGTAGAACTGGGCTAGCTCTACCCAGCTGGTGAAATCGGAACAATAACAAAAAATCCCACGTGCCTATCTTGCAAAGTAATCATAAGAGCAGAGGCTAGTTCAGAGGTAACCAGATAACACATCTGAAGTTCCAGGCAAGGCCACTGCGAAGTCTCGGCAGCATGGAGGTATTTTGAGACTGTGGAGAGATGCATGTTTCAGAGAGTGGAGGAAAAATATCCTTTTTGCTTGCTTGTTTGTTTTGTTTTTGCAGAGCTTACATAGACCTTTCCAAAATGATTTCCTCAAGTGAACACAGGTCTCATTCCTGGGAGCTCTCGGTGACGGTTGATCATCAGCATGAAGAGGTACAAAAGGAAATTTTACTACAGGTCACAGGGGACCTTCATATTGGAGGAGTGATGCTGAAATTAGTAGAACAAATCAGTGAGTAAAGACCTGTTTAATTTACACAGTGTTATTAAAATAATACATGCAGCTTTCCTTCTACAAAAAGAGGCTCCGGCACATTTTGCCTCACTTAACTTTTTTGTAACGGTACATGGAGCACATAGGTGCTGCACACGCAGGGTTTTTAGGTGGCCAGAACCCCTCCCCTGCCTGTGACTGAAGCCTCTACGCTACCACAGTGCAAACAAAACTTTACTGTCTTGCAGTTAGACAAATATAGTTGGACTAGACTAACTATTCAACTCCCTTTCCAGATAGACTTTACAGGTGGCTCGTTTGAGGGGCAATAAAGGTAGCCGATACCCTATTTATCCATCTGTCATGGTCAAGGAGACAGGATTAGTTGTTACAAAGGTGTTTCAGAAGTTACTGTTTCTTGTGCTATAGTAGCATTCTAGCTAAAATCTGAGCCACCTTATCCGTAGCATATATTCAGTAGGGAACAGCGGTGAAGAGCAGAGACTGGCTGAGTCAAAGGTAGGAGATGAAAGGTAAAATACGCTGTGCACAGTCACAGCAAGTCAGCACTACGGGCAATAAGAGAATCTAGGTTTCTTAAACTCAAAGCCGTCAAATGGAGCTGCCTCCCAAAATAATCACCTGCACTCCAAGGCTGCAGAATGACAGATACAGACAAGATAGGATGGTGATTGATTATTATATCGGTGCCACGGGGTTTTCATATGCAACTCATTCTTCAAGTATTGATCTCTTTCCTGGAATTCTTAAATCTAGAAGTCTTTAGTCACTGACTTCACACAGAAAGGAACCTGCCTGCTAGATTAGTCTCACCAAGTGGGAACAGAGTGACCTTTGCATTTCTATGCGTTGCTCTAGAAATACAAGCTTTGTGGCAATCAAAACAATGTCAAAAAAACTTCCTTGACACTTCAGTCTTTTTTACATAGCTTGGCTTCATACAAACACAAAGAGAAAAACTGAACTATAGTAAAACGATTCAGAAAATTAGTGTCAAGAAATTTAAAATCGGCAACTTCATTCTGGAGTTCTTACTGCCAAATGAATGATTTTGTTTTCAAACATGGGTTTTGAAGGAAACAGAGGGGAGATGCACAAGATACCCTTTCCAAAAGGCTCCCATTCAATGGAAGGTCATTTTTACATGAAAACCCTTTGTGATGGAAAACCTCTACTTGGAGATAGTGATTTTATCAGGGAATCCCTTTTCCAGCATTAAAGCAGGTAGCGTATCTGTGACACATTTCTACCAAATTCTGTGTGTACTTAGGCACACAATTCAGCCAGCAAACCAATGGTAGCTTGAGTTCTCACTGGGTCAGAAGATGAATTTTTCACAGTATTTTTATAACTAGTACTTAACAAGCGTGAAAAGTTTTCTATATTAAATAATATTTAAAGCAGATCTGTAACTAAGTGATTTGTGTCAGCAGCTCTCTTGAGACACAGTTTTTTACCAAGGAATTCCAAAATAGGACAGGGCTCTGCTGTGCTATAGACACGCTAAGGAACAGCCTCTACCTGGAAGAGCTGGTGAGGAGGAATGAGAAATGACGCAGAAGACTGAAACAACTTGACCAAGATCACGCAGAAACTTTACCAGCTACTACACATCACTGGCATCTGGGAAGTCACCTAATCTTGGAATTTCCCAAGCAATGCTTCATCTCTTCCCTTATGCATGTGCTTTTCATGCTGACTAGTCAAGGTTTTGACACCTTTCAGGTCAGGATAGGTTACTGCTCAAGAGTAATCGGACAAAAGCCACTGCTCTCCCCCTCCAAAACTCTTAATGTAAGTAATGAACAAAGTTGTCTATCTGTTCTTGATTCAGCAACCCTTACTTTATCTGTATGTTTTCAAAGTACAAAATACATCAACAGTTTTTACTTAAGCAAAACACAGGCATATTGGTGAAACGAGACAGTCAAGTCCCCTCTTGGCAGGTCTGTCTTCTCTGGCAAGTTTTTGTAGGCAACTCTTGTCAGTCCCCACTCAGTCACACCAGCCTGCCCTCCTGCACAGACTAATAAAAGATGTAAGTCTGCCATATCACATCATGCCTGTTCAACCTCCCTTACAAGTTTCTACCTCTCTTAGAAGTTTCTGCATGCTGTGTGGTAGAGAAGGTCATCTTATTCTTTAGAGAGCTAGTTAACTCTTTGCTGATTGTCACAGGGCTTACTCCGAAATAATAATTCTTTTCCTTGATTATTTAAAGAATGTTGCCACTGTAAAGTTGTAAGTGGGCTGTGCTCGGGTGAGCATCCTTGTCTGTGCAGCCACAGAGAAGAGCCGAGAGCAGCCCTTAGCTGTGTGTCATCAGACTTCAAGGGACTCGTTGCTGGTTCTTAACACTGTAGAGATGAGATGTTCAGTGGTGCTTCCCAGGAGATTGTGGAAGAACTTGTGCCCATCTGGGTGCACGCAAGATTCTGTGGGAGGATTTTCAGCTTGCACTATCCAGATGCTAAGTAGGTACCCTTGTTATTAGTCCGTATCCCAGCAGAATCCAAGCAGCATTGGACCATGTATAGCACCAGGTTCAGGCGATGCACTTTCCCTGTGGATATCTGCAAGATTAAGGTAGTGCCACAGTCAGCGCCTAGGTTAACTCTTCAGGGAAAACCAAATTAGTTCCCAGTGACTGCTACAGTCAGCAAAGGGGGTTAGATCTCGGGAACTGTAGTTGCTACTTTAATGTAAATAAATTCTCCTGTTTGCAGAGCACTGTTTCCAAACTGAGGTTTTTTTAGTATATTTGCTCCATAGTTTATTAATAACCATTTCGTATTTTCCTAGAAACACCACAAGATTGGTCAGACTATGCTCTTTGGTGGGCGCAAAAAAAACGTTGGCTTCTGAAAACCCACTGGACACTCGATAAATGCGAGGTGCAGGCAGATGCTAAGCTGTTCTTTACTACTCAGCACAAAATGCTGCGGCTTCGCTTGCCAAACATGAAGACTGTGAGACTGAAAGTCAGCTTCTCTTCTGTGGTATTCAAAGCTGTCAGTGACATCTGCAAAACTCTCAGTAAGTAAAGCTAAATCCCCTCTGGCAGCTAAGTTGGAGCATTCTGTTAGGTGACTTTGTTTTGATATGAAGTCCTTACTCACAAAACTGTTTGGCTGAAGGAGAAATTAGATTGAGTTGACCCAAGATCAAAAGACAGATTTTTTTGGTATTTAGCATCCAGTGCATGTCAGTGGTTCTTAGTCTTGCAGTAACTAATGCAAACGGTGTCACAAATGTGTCGCATGAGCTGCAGGAGTACTGGATAGTCAAAGTCCTGGTGATGGTTTTGTAGGGATCCTTGTCTTCCTTAAGCAGGACTCAGTCCTGCTTGTTCTATGCCATTGACTAAGAGCTTGAGCTTATCAATCTCCTACACCATCTTTCATCATGGGCAGTTTTACTGGTGTCAGCTGGTTTATCACCCACTTCCACTAGCATTAATGATACTCAACTTGGCCTGTTGGTTATATGTATTTACTTCAGAAGGAGCATGTTTTAAACGTTCAAAGCTTTTGTATGCTGCAACCTCTTCAGGTCAGGGCATACCCAACTACCCCACACAAGCCCATCAACACGTTGCAGCACTGAGTCCCCATGTCCCTGCTCTTTCCAGTAACGGAGCACCTCCAAGTAGAGATGAGGTTTTGGAGCATGCCAGACCTGTGTGCCTCTGATCCACAGGGATAAGTCGAGTCTGCAAACAGTCTTCAGAATCCCATAGTCTTAGGGATTCTTCAATTTAGATCTTCAAGCTTAGGCCAATAACACATTCATCTTCAGAAGGAATTTACCACTTCATATTGACCTCAATGTAGCTTTCAATTTCATCTTCTAGCACTAGATTGTGAAAGGGATAGTATGTCCTTCTCACATTTAACAGCTCTGATAAAATGATGCCATAATTGTTCAACTGGCATTTGGCCAAATTAAGTATTTCTACCCACATTTTTCTTCCAGATTGAGCCAGTACAGGAACCCTATAACTTTTCTCATGAGTGAATACTGTCAAAAATGCCTTTGCGTACCCCAGGATAAAAGTGTTTTTCAGAAGCAAAGTGTCAGGTTTGCAGCTGACAGTACATGTCTGAACCAGTAGTGTATTAGGGAATAATGTATAGCCAAGACAGAACTGTGTATGGGAAATACAAAATTCTTAAGCGAATAGTAGAAGGCATGAACTTCAAGTACAGTGGTTCCATTTCTGTTCTTGTTTATTCATAAATCGGACATGTCATTGAGGTTATTATGCCCAACAGTGATTGCAGAGCTGTTAGGGAGAAGGAGTTTTCCCCTGGCATTCTAAAATGCAGTTATGCTTGCTACAAAAGCAGGGCTTAAATTCTGTCAAAACTCACTCTCATAGCCCCAAGTCTTTGGCCTTGTTATCAAATGACTGGATTTTCCATGGTTACTGCTTTCAACCTGCTAAAAATAAAATTCAGATTGCAACATGGAGCTTCCCCAAATGCTATTACCAACCATAGGCTTTTTTGGGATATAAGCTGCTGAGTTTCAAATGTTTCATCTTGCTTCACTTCCCCAATTGCCATTGTAGATATTAGGCGGTCAGAAGAACTCTCTTTGTTGAAGCCATCAGAAGAGGCACTCAAAAAGAAAAAGAAAAAAGACAAGAACAGCAAAGAACTGATTACAGAAGATGTTTTAAACCTGTGCAACTCTCCAGTGAGTTCTGGATTATCAGGTAACAAAAAAACAATATGCTTTTGTTCTTCTGACTGAAAATCAAAAAGAGGAAGAAATCCTTTGCTACACAATTAAAACCAGGGAGACCAGTTTAATGTAGGATGGTGGTCAGAGAGACCCAGTTGGCCTGAATTAGTGGCTTCAAGAAGTTCCTGAAATCTCCAGCATATCAATAGTTTTCTGTTGTTTTTTAAATGTTTTCCTCACCATTGATATGAGAAAGGCTGTACCAGAAAACAGGTGATCAGCTGTGGCCCCACCCACAGGACATGCTGCTGCTCTTTGAAAATGTGAGACCACTCTTAAAGTATTCAACAATTTGGCAACCTCCAAGAAAACAGAGAAATAAAGGCTTGAATGTATGTGTTTCCTATCTCCTACATAACTGAGATCTCACAGAACAAGGAAGAGCACTTCTGTCCCTGAGGTCGCTTCACCTGTGAAAGGACAAGGCTTGCTGCAAACAGCAGAGATAGGAGACTGTCCTGAAAGAAAAGGGTTAGGTTTTTTTGATGGAAAGTGGTAGACTACCTAAGTCTGAAGGCAGTTTTCCCTGGAATAATACATTACTTTCTTAACTTGCAGGAAGTCCAGGTTTATATAGTAAAACCATGACACCCATTTATGATCCCATGAGTGGGACACCAGCTTCTTCTACAATTACTTGGTTCAGTGACAGTCCCTTGACTGAGCAGAACTGCAGCATCCTCACCTTCAGTCATCCTTCCTGTTCTCCAGAAACACTGGCAGAGATGTACCAGCCTCGGACTTTAGCTGACAAAGCCAAAATCAATGCAGGGTAAGATGCCTCCCTTTGAGATCTTTGTTCGCTGGCTTAACAAGGGTAGCATTAATCCAGCTTTCGAAGTGTAAAGCAGAATTTGAAAACAAACCCCTGATATATTGACACTTTAAAATATGCTTTGATCCAGGTTTTGTTTTAGAAATACTTACTCTTTTTAATCTTTCTTCCTTACTCAACATTCTTGGTGAGGCAATTTTGTTTTAAAGTGATGAATTATGTAATTGTGCAGGCTCTGGACTAATTTCTGTTGTTAGATTAAGGCAAATCCAGTTTAGCACTGTGGGCACAGCTACAGGTCAGTTTGGACAGCAAACTCTAAAGGCTTTAAATGGACAGTGGAAATACACCCGTGGATAAATTCAGTAAAGCTCTAATGTATTACAAATAGGTGACTTACTGAATTATGCACAAGCAAACGTTGCTTATTGTACACCACAGAAGAAGACAGAGCACTAGGGGGTTTAGCAGTGCAAGTGTTTGAGAAGATTGTCTCTCTAACATTAAAATACGGATTGTCATTTTTAGATCTGTGGAGCACTGAACAGTGACTTTGATATTTTCATTGGATTTCACTGGAGAGCAGAAGTAGCTAAAATTATAAAACAGCAAATACTGAAATGAAAAGTGGAAGTTCTAAATATTACAGGCAGACTTTTGCCCTGGCTTAAATAAACCTCCCATTTCTGGAAATCAAGAAGAAAGAATCTTATTGGCATAGTGCACCCCACGGCTGGTTACTCCTTGATTCTGGCATCTGCTCCTGATGTTTTGAATAGTGCTGGAGAAAAAAATAGGAGGATTGTAGTTATTGTGTTTATACAATGAAAGTTGGAAATCCATATGAATGTTCTGCCTTCTCGAATTATGTGAATTTTCCCCAGACTTGCCAGAATTAGAGCTGTTTGTTCTCACTTCTGTTTCACAAGTAGATTGGAGCTCTGCAGGTGTGATAAGTTTTTCCTGTACAGATGAATCTGTGGGTTGTTTTCTTCCACAGCTGGCTAGATTCATCTCGATCACTTATGGAACAAGACATCCTGGAGGACGATCAACTTCTTTTACGCTTTAAATATTACACTTTCTTTGATTTGAATCCAAAAGTAAGAGCTTGGTTTATATTGCTATTTATTGTTTGCCTGCTTTCATGTCAAGGAGCTACAGCACAAGGATACCGAATTTTAGCTAGGATTTGTTACAGGCCCTTCAGAGATCAAATTCTACTTCTTCCCCTCAGCTAAGGCTGCCCTTTTCCCCTCTGGACACTGAATCACTGTTCCTCACCTGAAATAAGATCTTAAGTACAAAGATAAGATCTGAAGAGCACCAGAAACAGTATCCAGATTTCCAGAGGGGCTGGTTTACTTTCTGCCTCTTCTAACAAGAAAAATGAAGGGGGAAACTAAATCCTGAGTATCCTAAATGATGTAAAGGTATAAGCCCTCTTTTTTGAAAATGGACTTAAAAATGACGTTTATGTCCTTCACTGAATATTCAGCTTTTCTAGGCTGAAGCCCTCAGAAGCACTGAGGCACTTAAATTTGTTGCAGTGTGAGTGGGTGATTAAATACCTTTGGAAAGTTCAGCAAAAGTGTTTAAGTCCCATTTGAAAACAAGATTTAGTCTTCAAAAATCACTTAAATTTTTTTTTCAAGTTGCCTCTCGTTTGCCTGTCGTTTGGCTTTATATCCATTAAAAGTCAGTCATGGTGGTTGTGTTAAGCCGGTGTTTTTAAGGCTTGGGTGATACATTTAGTGAAATTAAAGCATGATCATTGACTGGTGTAAATCAACAAGAGTTTAAATGTGAATTTTGGAAGACTTGGCCTTCACATTGTTATTTTCTGTAAATTCTGTAAAACTTCCATTTCAGGCATCTCAGATAAACAGAAGGGTACTTTCTAGTTCAGGTGGCATGGTTTTGTGTGAAATGCCATCCCCACTAAATTTCAAGTATGTGTCTCAATGTCAGCAGCCCAAACATTTCCCCTCTTTGCCCCAGCCAGCCATGGAGCCGTAGGATAAAATAACCCAAAACAACTTCAGGCAACTTCATAGCTCATAACTACTGGGAGAGGTCACACTCCAAGGTTTACCCTCCCATCACCTACCTTTCACCAGCTCTGGGGCTTGAATATTTCTGTGAGTCACTTCAACTTATTAACCAAGTAGATAATGAGAAACAATCACTATCCACAAAACAGTTAATTAAAGCAGTTTGCAGCAGGATCTGACACGTGTCAAGCCAGTGCAGAGATAAAGCCAGAACCGAAAAAGCCAAGAGCAGAAGAGGAGAAGCGAGGAATAAGTGTTTCTGTCTTTTGGCAGTAGCAAGCTGTTGAATGTCACATTCACATCAGCCATGTCACATTATTTTCACTCTCATAGTGTGGTTTCACATTTTGGTTAAGCCAGTCCAAGGCCTACTACCACAAAAGGGGATGTCTTAATTTCCTCTTCTGCTTCAGGCAAGGACTCCTGATTAATTTTCTGTTGGATCAGCAAGCCACCGTGACCCCATACACAATGCCACGAGCTAGTACAAGAGAAAGATGGCAGCATACAGCAGGGCAGAGGTGGGGGGAGGAAGGAAATAACCTTTACGGCTTCAGCCCAAGGTTAGATCAGCTGCAGCCAACCATGTACCTGTATCCTGATGGTCATTAATGACCAACGTTGTCCTTTTTTGCTACAGTATGATGCAGTGCGAATAAACCAAATATATGAACAAGCCCGTTGGGCCATCCTGTTAGAAGAAATTGACTGCACGGAGGAAGAAATGCTGATCTTCGCGGCACTACAGGCACGTACTTGAACCAAGTTGCAAAACCTGTTTCCTCAAGAGGCAGGCACAAGCTAGGACAAGACTAACAAAGAGCCCAGGCCAGTAGCTCTGTTTGGATTGGGGGTCTGCTGTTTGAGTGAGAAACAATAAGCAGCATCCATCAGCTAAAACAACTAACTTCAGTAGCAGCACACCATTATTCAAACTGACACACACAATTACGGAACCATTTACTAAAATTATCTAAAGCAAACCCTACGCAGGATGTAACTTTGATACCAGTGTATTCTGAAGGGGATTACCGTGAAGTGTTGCTTCCTGTACCAGCTACCACCCTTTCACATGTGCTTCCTGAAAATTTCTCTAATACTTCCAATACATACGTTCACAACAGACTGAAAAAAAAGCTATAGCACAATGTGAAGGTAGAGACACTATGGAGTACATAGAAATTTAATATGGTTTAGCGTGGCTTAGTCCCTGAGTGTAGGTAATAAGGCATCAATGTTTATTAATAATAAATTCCGTCCTTTTGAATGTAAACAGAGCTGCCAAAAAATTCACGGCCTGCTGCTGTGGAACACCACAGAACCTTGCTGCCAAGTGTCCACCTGGTATGGATGGCACTTACAGCTGACAGTACTAGGGATGGAGATGTTGGCATTGAGTCAGCCTCACAGAGCAGGATGATTATACAGTGAAGGAATACAAAGACTGGCAATTAAAAGAGGAAACTGTTGTCATTAATTGCACTGGAGATCATAGCAGATGTACCTGTTCCCTCGTGAAACACCCCATAGTGCCCTGATGCAGAATTGACGCAGTTGTCCAAGTCCCCAGAAGACCAAATGGCCTATTTTCATATGCTGTGATTGTGTGTTGCTAATTGATATGTTGACCATTTGATATTTGATGTTTTATTTTAGTATCATGTAAGCAAGCTATCATTATCATCAGAGGAACAAGATTTGACTTGTGAATCAGAAGTAGATGAAGTAGAAGCTGCGCTTTCTCATCTGGAAGTGACACTGGAAGGTGGAAATGCAAGTAACATTTTGGTATGTCCTTTTGGATCCCAGAATGGCTTTCACTGTGTCAAATGCATTGACTTGGATGAGCCCACCCGGTTCCTGATTTTTTTAACACAGTTAACAGACGATTACAAAGTGCATTGTACTAAAATTATTCCTAATTATTCCTAATAGGAGGACATCACAGACATCCCGAAACTTGCTGATAATCTCAGACTAGTTAGGTGAGTTATTAAAACTAATAATAAAACATACAAACCAAAAAGCTTAACCATGCAAGAGAGCTCTTGAGTTTTCATTCTAATCTAACAGTAGACCCTAAGGTTATAGATCAGCAAACGCACCAGATAGGTCTAACTAGCCTAATGTCATCCTCTTCAAATCTTTCTCTTTCTGCTTCTGAGCAAGATTCTCAGCAAATCTTTCTAGCTCTTGGGGTGCTGGGCTCTTTGTATTTCCTAGTGCTCATCAATCATCATCTCTAAACAAAAGAGTCTACAATTTTGTTTTCAATGACATTTTACCAGTTTTTGCCAATGAAAAACTAGAAAAAACTTTCAGCTCTCCCTGAGAAGAATTTCTGAAAGCAACCCTGGGGATTTACCTTTTTTTTTTTTTTAAACAGAAGCAGCGAACAAATTACTCTTTTCTAACCAAACATGGAGTCTGCTTCCAATATCAAAATGAGTCTCAAGTTGGAATAGCAGTATGGTAAACCAGCTCAGTATTACCTGACCAAATAAGTAAAGCGAGGAAAGTACAATTCTGTGTTCCCACTATAATAGCTTGCTTTATGCATTATTTAAATGACTGCCATGACCTCAATGCTGTAATGCCTTTTTATCACAAAACAGTCTTCATGTTTAAGACAGACAAAGATTTCTGTTGCATTAATATTTATCATTCATCCTGTTGACAAATCATATTTGCAGTCAGCAAACTGAAAACTGCATTTGAAAACTGTTAACTGTAGTTAACTGTAGGTAGCTGTTAAAAATTGTTAATTATTAATTCCCAGTTAAGAAATTTTATTTGATGTTCAAATTACAAAGGCGGCTTAGGATGAAAGGGAATTGAAGCCTTACAATGCCTTGTTTATTTTTCCCCAGCAGTAGAGCAGTTTGCTTTTAAAAGCATTCAGCTCTTATTTTTCATCGTGAAAAATTTCCTGTATACATGATAAATCGCTTACTAAATCTAAGACATTGTAGAAACTAGGTAAGGTGTAAAACGTTTTAAAGGAACAGTAGCATTTTGTTACTATAATTATTTGATTAACTGTAAACGTTTGCTTAACTGTAAACTGCAAAGCTTTGCATGTCATACTCCTGAGTCTATTCATGTAGTGAACTTTTATTCACATTTATTCACAGTATGCACCACATTAACACACTAGAAAATACTACTTTCAGGTTGGCAACAATATGATGAAGAATTACAATTTTTTTTTCAAACAACCAAAATTCAAAGAAGTTTTCAGCAACTTTTTTTTGATAGAAAAATAATTTTGTTAGTCTAAAAAAATTATAGTCCCTTATTTTTGAAGAATGTCACTGTATTGGAAAATTAAAAGCCAAAATATTTGGCAGTTTTGAACATCCAAGTTATTTTTCTAATTTAAACATAAAAATTGCCATTTTCTAGACAGGATTCTAAACTAGAATTTTTAGAAGGGCTCTGGAGGAGGCAAGAGTGGCTACAATAATGTTTTCCAGCTAGCTGTATACTCTGTGTACCATCATCTTAGATTTAAAGGGAAGTACTAAATAGACTGATTTTTTTTTTCTTTTTTCTTCTTTTTAACTTCATTGGTGACCTTTGTAGCTAGTTGTGAAGCATTTCTCTACTAAAATAGTGCAAATACCTCTGGTTTTCTCTACTGAAATATATTGAACCTGGGATTTTATTTCCTCCCCCACCCCTCGTGGTTTTGTTAGTGTATTCTTAGGAGAATCAATTACTATTTTTATCTCTTACTGAAGAGGGGGGCGGCAGGCACAATTATTATGTTTGACCATTAGTATCTATTAGTTAATTCTCAATTCCAAAGTAGATATTTTTAAATTTACTCTATAAAACAAATGAGTTTGTACTAGCAAAGTATTGAAATTAAGTAAAATAATTAAAATTAGGATTATATCCATCTAGATACATGTGTGAGGAGCTGGAATAACACTGCCCTAGTGGAAGAAGATGGTTTAAACTATTACCTTTTCTTGGAGTCCTACAAAACCTCTATAAACTTAGTGCAGGAATAGAATTTTATTTTGTTAGATACTATTCAGGTAAAGCCAAAAAGATGGTCTCTACTCTCTTACAATTTAACGAATACAAGTTAGTTTTATGGGTGTAAATCTAGATAAGGAGCCATGAAGAACTGAAGCTAATTCTAGTGCATGTGAACTAGTGGGTGACATTAGCATTACTGAGTTAATGTAAAAAACAGAATTAGTCTTTGTTAGAAGGAAATGGCTTTGATTAGGAATGGAAGGGGAAAAAAAGTAAGAAAAAACACATAGAAGAGAAAGAAAAAAAAAACCTGAGAGAAATCATAGGTGGGATTCAGCTAGAGTCTGGGGTAAAAACCACATCCATACCCAGGATCACTTGGGTGCAGCATTGGTTCCAGGCATTTGCCACTCCCCTCATTGACACAAGTATGAGAAACCCAACTGAAGCCATGTGTATGACCTCAAAGCAATTTGAGACCCACAGTAATATTTGTGAGTGACTTAGTGTACATTTCAATATAAATAGATGTGATTTCTTTTTTTCTTTCAGGCCCAGGAAGCTGTCACTCAAAGCTATCAAGCCATATTGGTTTGTCTTTAAAGACACTTCAGTATCTTATTTTAAAAACCAGGAATCTGCACAGGGGGAACCTATTGAAAAACTAAACCTAAAAGGTAGGAATTTTCTTCTCCTTTCTTTCCTTTTTCTACTGCATTCATGAAGTGAATATATCAAGGAATCACTGTGAGGCTCAGGAAGGCAAGCACAGCAGCATTTAGTCTTGGAATGTTTTCAGTTACTGACGCTCCTAAGAGGGCAGACCGCAGCAGCAGAAGAGGGCTAAACAAAAAGGATTCAATACCTTAGCCCAAACCAAGATTATCTGGACCTGGCTTGTAAAATGCCATGTATTGCTGAATTCACTTCAAGGTGAGTCAGGTGGAGAATGTGATCTGTGTGGCGCTTTTATTTCCAAATACTTTTACTCTGTGTTAAATGGTAGTACTTGCCTCTGTCCGTGGCAAAGGCATGCTGGTAGTAGAGGATTATGGATGATGCAGCAGACAAGAGTGCCATAGGCTGCACCTATATACTGCTGTGCAGGGACAGCTCCAAGACCTTCTCTGGGCCTCGGTTGTTTCATGCATGGGGATTTCCATAGCTACAACCAGCACTAGGTACTTCTGGAGGAAAAACCCCAGGTGTACACATAGCAAACACCAGCACCATATATAGCCTCCATCTACATCTACTCCTGCAGGAACATCATTTGTTCAGCATCAGGGAACCAGTGATGCCCAGGATTCATCCTAGAAGAAACCTTTGAAATAGAAAGAAGATTGACCCCTGTGAACAAATGGCTCTGCATACCAATCTGCATATCCTCAGTAGGTCAGACAAATGCATGGTAAAACTAGCCAGGGTGACTGGAACCTCACCAAGTAGCCCGCAGCCTTGGTGTCCCTTGGCACAAAGGAGAACTGTAGGCATTCTTGGCTCCAGCTGAATCCAGAAGGCCTGTAATAGCACCATCAGCATGAAGTACACTGTGTCTCCAGAGTTCTCTGGGATCCCTGAACTGGCCAGCCCTGTTGTAGATGTCACCTACATCCCATTGTCAGTACTAAGTTGCTTCTGAAAATACAGTCCAGGCTTTCAAGATAATTAGGCTAAAATTTCTGAAAGTGCCCATCTCATCAGCTCCTCTCTCTTTTAAGCATTGAGCATTTCCTAGGATCAGGCTGAGGTTTTGAGAGCAGTTGCATCTTTCCTTTTCCACACTGACTAACATGCTCTTTGAGCTCAGAGCATTCATCACCCTGGCAAGACAGACCAGGCAGTGAACTAGAAGAGAAAGCTAGAACAGGCCTAAACTTCGAACATCTCGGCTCTCAATCTCAAAGAAAAACAACCATTAAGTATTGTTCTTCAGTATTAATCGGTACTTAAAGTTAGTGATGTAGTAATTAAACAAATTCATTTCTTTCTGATTCTCTGTGATCTAGGATGTGAAGTTGTACCAGATGTAAATGTTGCAGCGAAGAAGTTTGGAATCAAGTTACTAATCCCTGTTGCTGATGGCATGAATGAAGTCTCCTTAAGATGTGAAAACGTGAGTAATAAGACAAGGGAAAGTTTGTATTCTAGATTTATCAGCAGATTGTCTAGAAGACCCGTTGTCCTGTTCTAGAATTTGTATAGAAAAATAAGGATGCTGCACAGAGTTTTATTATCTACATGTTTAGTAAAATTTAAGAATGATGTGGTGGTCTAACATACTTTATGGTTGAGGGGACAGAAGAACAATAATTCTGTTTATCATCAGTTTCCAAGTAAAGCTGCTGGAAAGAAAAAAAGAGCATCCTATCAAAAAAGTAAAAAGAAATTACAATATTGTGCTTCAGTGTTTTCAGAGGACTGGGATTTGGGTTTTGTTCTCTTATCTTTTCTTAATTAGAACTATCCCCGTTCAGATGAGAGTACTGTGATAAGGTTCTTACATTGGTTTTCAATTTCAGTTTATTTCATTTGTATCGAAATGTATCAATCCAGATTGTGTAAGTATGTTCATTAGGTGGAAAATAGACATGCAGTAACATTTCCTAGAGAGTCTAGTGTAAAGCACTGGATTTCTTTGAAAATTTAAAACCTAACTATTCTGCAAATGCAGCCCTGCAGGTGGAACTAGCCCAATCAGGGAAGAACAACAGTACTATGGTAACTACACATCCACGCAAATTAAATGGAATAACTTCAGAGTGGTTTTATCGTGCAGTGGAAGATGTGTGATCAGTAGCCATCTTCATAAATGGTTTATCCAAAAATATCAAACAATTGTCTTTGTTGCAGGAAAATCAATATGCTCGGTGGATGGCTGCTTGCATTTTAGCCTCAAAAGGCAAAACAATGGCTGATAGCTCTTACCATCCTGAGGTCCACAAGATCCTTTCATTTCTAAAGATGAAGAACTGGACCATGTCTCCCCAGGCTGTCTCTGATTCTGAAAGCATAGATATGAAACCCGAATGCTTTGTCTCACTACGTTATACCAAAAAATACAAGTCCAAGCAGGTATCCTGAGCATGGCTTGATGGTTGGGGATGGGTGGTTCCAATGATTACTTGGGGGTGAGGTTGGATCAAAGCAGCATTTGGAAACCATACAGTAGAATCATCCTGCAATACTCATTCATCCCTTTGATATTTAGCAAGAGGCCTTTTCTTTAAAATGAACGCACGGACAGGTCTCTTGGCACTTCCTCGAACTACTACTCCTACCTCCACACCACCTCCTAAGTCACTCGTCACGTTCTCCTCCTGGTAATGCTGCCCCTGAAAGTCTCTTCAGAGTAAGAAAGGAAGGTTTTTAGGGACAGGAAGTTAGTGCCTACATCTTAAATAACTGTCTTCCTGTCCTTGCCTGGGTGCTTCTCCTTCTTACAGGTTGGACTTGATGATCTTAAAGGTCTTTTCCAACCTAAACGATTCTGTGATTCCTCTCCACCTAATTCCTTGTCCACTGATTTTGCTCCAGAAGAGTTCAGCCTACCCTGTCCTCAGGACACAGTCTCCAGAGCAGTATGCTGGAGCTAGACCCAGCACAGCACAAACCCAGACGCTGAGACCTTCCTGCATTGTTCCATCCTCGTAGCCCAGGATCTGTCCCCAAGTGCTCACTGCAGTACATCTGCATGAACGGTGATGACGAAGTGTCTGAACGTGGTATCAGAGTTAACACTGTTTGATTTAGTGGAAGTATTTTTGTTCTCCAGTCAACTGAAATCTTTCTCTCTTCCTGTATTTCCCAGTTGGCTGCTCGTATTCTGGAAGCCCACCAAAACGTATCCCAGATGCCCCTAGTGGAGGCCAAGCTGCGTTTTATTCAAGCATGGCAGTCCCTCCCTGAGTTTGGCTTATCCTACTACATTGTAAGGTAACCACACTGTTACAGCAATGTCAAGCTGCCGTAACGTGCTCATGGTCAGTGATTTGCAGGAAATTCTTTTACTCCCTGTTTTGGAAAAATTCCCTATTTTTTCCCCCACAGACCTTTTTTAATTCTAGTAACTTCCATACTGCTGGTTTTTTCTATAGCAATAGCACTCAGTAACTCCATTCCTGGAATGAGACTCTCCATTCTGTCTGCCTTCAGACAGACTTGTCAGGTTTTTCCTGAAGTAACCTATCACTAGGATTAAACCCTTATTGACATAAACTCACTAAACTGTAAAAAAAAATGCATGTCTCGTTGGTGTTCTCAGGTTTGCAATATATTTGTTTGTTCCAACTCTTGCTCATTTGGAGTATGATAAAATGCTAATTTCTTTGGCATTTCATTAAGAAAACAGCAAATTATCCCTTTTTTTAGGTTAATCTGGAAGAGCAGGCAGCACAAGAAAGGTCCTGTTGTGTTCACGGCAGTTTCCCTGGACACGTGCCTTGAATATGGCAGGGTTCTGACCTGCATTCTTTTCTCTTGACAAACCACCAAAAAACTGGGAAGTACTGACACAACCATACTTGGAGGCACCTTCCTTAATTTGCGCTTAACACCTCTTCCAGGGCTACTTAGGAATCATCTGCGGTATAAATTGAACCAGCTGGGAACCATTCTCTGGCACAGAGGCCAGCTGGCATAGAACAGCCCACATCTGTACTATTAAACTTTCTGACTTCCCAAAACCCAGTAGCCTCATGTGAACTATCAGATCATTGTGGTTCCTGGATATTCCAGCTCCTGAGCCCTACCTGGGAGTCACTTGAGAGAGCACTGCTTGGTTGCAGCCAGAATTCTGCCTGGGACTCTTCTAGCAATTGAACAGAACACAAGCTCGGTGCCCGGGAATGTTCCCTATCACTGTTTAATTTACCTAACACAGATAGAGAATTTTTGCCCCATTTGTCAGCACTAAATATTTTACACACAAACAAACCCAACACCTAAACTGCATTTTGTAGCATCAGCAAAACACCTTGTGGTGAATTTCTACAAACAGCTCACATTCTTTCCCTAAGAGCCAGCTTCATCTAAAGAGAGAAGGTTCAGAAACAGGATCAAAAATACTGAAAATCTTAACAGCAGACAGGTGAGATTTCTTCCAGCTTTCAGCATGGAGGCAGAGGAAGGTAGTTTCTTTACCAGAGTAACCTTTTTCCTAGCTATTCCTATTATATCCTTATATAATTTAGGTGAATATAACTAGAAGAACATGTTTCAACATTAGTGAAATGAATCAAGGAAAATTATTGTTGACACTTTTCCAGTAGAAGTATAATCAAATTCATGCATTTTGGCAGAACAGTATTTTTTAGCAGAAAACAATTAATTGGAAAGATTTCAGCTGGATCTACCTGCCTGATTATTTTCCACCTTATACCACGGTTCACCAGCCTACATTTTTGCTTTATAACAACTACAGTTCTAAAGAAGGGTCCGAGGTCTCCTCGATCCCAGGCTGTTGTGACTTTTCCCACAGTTTTTGCACTTTCAGAGGAGGGCGGGTGAAATATTTCTCTAGACAGAAATCGCTGCAAACCAGATCTTCTCAAAGGCTTTGTTGGTTGTTTTTTTTTTAGGTTTAAAGGAAGCAAAAAAGATGATGTGCTTGGGGTGTCCTATAACAGGCTGATACGAATAGATATAGCCACAGGAGATCCTATCACAACATGGAGGTTCTCCAACATGAAGCAGTGGAATGTAAACTGGGAAATACGCCAGGTAAAACTGGAACGGCTCTCTGCATTCAGTCATTACATTTCAGACACTGGCAGATGCTTTCAGAAAATCTTTTTAAACCTCAGAGTGAAAAGATTTTGAATGTGTTGTGACATGTTATTAAGTAATCTGTCTAAAATTTTTCTTAATGGAGTCTGTAGTCAAAATTCAGAAAGTAAAAGATCTCCAGTTTAAAAGGTTCCTACCAAGATTATTCTTTATAAGTTGCCCTTGATTTTGATGGGATGAAATACAGAAACTCAAAGGTAAATTCCAACCCATTATGTTTACTGCTCTGTCAGTAAAAATCTTGTGTTAACTCTCTGTATAGTCTAGCTTGTGCATCACCCTCTAAATTTTGGTGATTCGTGTTTAAGGTCAGCACATAACAATGGACAGTACTAAACATTATTGGTTTAAGAGTACAAAGAGTCAGGGGTACCATTCCTGCTCTTCTCAGTGCTCACTTTATACACCATTAGAAAAACTAGTTAAAAGCATGCTTTTGTTGCCTGCCTAAACAATCAATAAGATTTTGACCACAAGAGGGCCCTGCCACAGCAGAAAATTAAGAAACAAGCAGCCAAACACTCCCCACATCCTGCAGACCCAGAAATCTTTACAGCTCTTGGTTAGCAGAGAACAGGTACTGCTTTATCACAGTATTTGTGGCCCAGCTGTGCTCTCACACTTGCTCTTTTTTCCCAGATGCAGCTTATCTCTGTTCCTGATTTTGCCATATGTATTTTCTTTAGGTTGCAATCGAGTTTGATCAGAATGTATCTATCGCTTTCACGTGTCTGAGCGCAGACTGCAAAATCATCCATGAGTATATCGGGGGCTACATCTTCTTGTCAACCCGCTCCAAAGACCATAATGAAACACTGGACGAAGATCTATTCCATAAATTAACTGGAGGTCAGGAATGAGGTGAAATAAACTCTCTTCCCTCTGCCTGCTTCTCCCCGCAGCTAAGAAGACCAGAGATTAAACAAAAATATCTCTGATTGTTAATTGCTGACTAGTAGATCTTGTACATGTCAATCCATGTAATATGACTATTTACAGTTTTTGTTAAATATCGAAGCCAAGGTCACTGGATGCAGTATGGCAACTCCATCCTCAACACTAGGAAAACTAAATTGTCTTTCTTTTCCTTTTGTACAGCTAAAGTTTTTAAATAAACAGTGTCTAGCCACTGGACATTTCTGCATCTAGTATTTTTAATTGCAACAATCTGTTTAAGCATCCAGAACAAGTAACTTGAGAGTACTGTACAGCAAATTTTCTTCTCTGTTACAGCCGTGCAACTCCCGCTGTTGAACTGGCCATTGTTAAAAAGGCCAGCATTTAACAGAACTAAAGCTGAATAAATACATATTTTAAAGCTACTTTACTTGTCTAACACTTGTGCTGGGAACAAAAACATTCCACCAGTGTTCCAAAGTCCTGCAGACTGAGCTATCACAACCCAAGTACTGATTACACAGTTGTTCAAAAATGTAGCACCCCTGTCTACCTTCATCCACTTAAAGTTCCCTTAAAGCCCCAGGAGCTACCAGACACCTAAACCAAAACATTAATCTTGGCAAAACTGGATTCAAAACATTGATCTTTTGAGGAACTTTGTTCATTTCCAGGTTGAAAAATATGCTTTAGTTACCATTTAAAATTACTTGCTTGCTAAAAAGGCCTTTGAGTGTATGCCTTTCTCTTTTCTGTCCCTGTTTTCCTGTGACACCTAACTCAACTACACTGGAGTTGAGTAAGGAGCTGCAATGCCTGTAGAAATGTACTCATGTATGTACTGCAGAATACAAAGAGATTACTTGGTGATACTGTGCCTGAGGAACCAGATCTGTAGCAGCCAGCTCTGCCTGCTGGAGGGAGCCACACACATCCACCAAGTGGGAAGAAATCTGGTTCTGCCCTGCAATGCGTAGTTCAGTAAAGCAAGGAGAGCATGAAGCTAGGAGGATTGGTGACACTGCTGGGCAAACCAAAACTGGTTTCACATATCTAAATACAATGGACAGGTGCTGACATGTCGCCAAGAGGTGTTGCGGAAATCACTGCACAATTCCTAACTGGGACTGGATAGCCCCGATTTTTATGTCATGACCTCTGCTTTTCTCTAGTGCCTGTCAGTAGGCTGCAGTGGAATAGCTCCCAGTTTGTGCCATTTTAAACTATAGCTTTACATTTTTCACATGAAAGAGCCTGCTTCCCAGCCCTCTGTACTTCCCTTTCCTCAGCACTTTTTACACAGGAGCTCCTTCACTAGAGGACTGACTGACCCATGTCTCGCTTGCTTGACATGGGCCAAGTATTTTTCTCAGAGCGTGAGAACCACCTACAACGGCCAGTCCAAGTCCCAACACTTGCAATATTTAAAACCTGCCCCAGGGTGCTGTGGGAGAGCTGAATGCACATCTCAGTGCCAGCCCTTCTTCCACAGGCAGCCCTCTTCCAGACTCAGCCCCCACTTCGGCAGCTGAGTTGCAGTCAGGACTGTGGCCATGCCTGCATTAGAGCCCCTCGTTTGGCAACGACAGGACTCCCTTAAACTGTTCATGTGGCAGCGCGGCCCCATGCTTGCTGCTCTCGGAGCAGAGCTTGTCACACGACTGTTGTAGGGAAGCCCATAGCTGCCACCTGTTTAAATGAACTGAACACGTGAATGCAGGGATATGGGAACTTTGAATGCAGTTCTCATTAGCAGAGTGTATAACTCAGTTTGCTGCTAAGCAAATGCATCTACTTGCAGTCCAAGTTGTCTGTGCTGGGATTTCAGAGAAACTATCAAATATTTTCATTTTCTTTCCTGCCCCTCCCTCAATCTCACTCCATGTGTCATTGCCTTTCAGGTAAAGATTTCTGCTGCTCTGTGAGGAGGAGCTCTGCCAGCTCGTCCAGGCTGGCTGTGAGCCCCACCCTTGTCATTTTAGCTTTAAGGGAATGATCCCTTGCTGCTCTCCCGTCTCCATGTTTCTTTAGATCATCAGCTATCTTTCTCCTTGCTCCACTCACTTTGCAAGGCTTTTCCATGACAGGTAAGGAACACTTAGGAAAGGAATCTGGTTTTATCCAGCTGCCTTCAGTGTTGCATGGGGGCAGTAACTGTAGCTTCAGCCCCTGAAGAGGTTGGAGTGAGAAGGCATGACCCAGGGCATTCCTGCACCTCTGTCGTTCTAGGCTGGATACGGTCGGTCAGCAGCTCCTGAGAGGAGGCCTGCAGCAGCCCAGCTCGGGGCCAGCCACAGCATTCAGTCATCTTTCATCCCTCCCCACGTCACCGAGTGTGTCCCAGCCAGGCCCCAGACATTCCCCTCGATGCGCACAGGGTACCGCACCCTCCCTTACTCATGTAATAACCTGACTACACTTGGCTTTTGCTTGTTTGCACCACCTGATTTATACATGGGCTTAAAGACCATGGGCTCAGTGGACCGTAGTAACCGAGTTATTCATTTCACAGTGCCAGATGTGTGAGATGTTTTACAGAGAGAGTGAAAGCAGGACAAGGGCGTCTGCCCAGAAATTTTGCAATGCAGAGACAAAATCCTGGACAGGAATGTTGTTTAGATGAAAACAAAAACCTTTAGGAAACTAATACCTTGGCTCAGCTGCAACCCTATTCTGTACATTGTGCTTAATTAAACCAAAGTCAGGTCAGGGTAAATCACTACCTATGTCAGATGGCTGCTGTCCTTACTCACACCAAATTCCATAGGGGATTTCACCGCTGCCTTCGGTATGGATTATTGCAGCAGACAACACACACACACACACCATAATTTTCTGAAACCTCGGGCTAAATAATCCTGTTCTTACATTCTCTCCCTGTTCTCTGTAGGAAAATGTCTTGCTTGTGCTTGCTCTGGGAAATGACCTCCAAAATTCTTCTTTTCTTTTGTTGGCCTTAAAAGCCATTCTCCAGATTTTTTCAGGATAGTTTCATTCTTAACCATCACTTGGATCACAGCCAGTGAGAAACATTCATCTCTTAAACTTTACAGCCTGGTACCATCCTCGCCTTCTCCTGCTCTCCCCGTGCTTCTGCTTATCTCAGTGTCACTGAGGAATGCAGGGCTCATCCCCAGCATCCCTGCAGGCAGAGGGGTTTTGTGCAGCACTGAATCAGCCCGGGGGAGGGGGCCTTTGGTTCAGCTCTTTGTGCATCATCCATGTGAAAAGGCTGACAAAAAAGCCTGACTTTTACTGAACGTTCCCCCAGGTTGCCACTGAAACTCTTAGAAAAGAGTCCAAAAAAGAAGAATAACCTGAAGAAGCACAACGACGTGAGAACAGGCCAAAGTGACTCACAAAGGGGAAATCTCTGCCTGCTGCTACCAGATGATTTCAACAAAAATAGCGAGAGATGGCTGCTGTCTGCCCTGGGAAACCTTCACCAATACCTGGGAGATTTTTGAGACACAGTACCATAGCAGGAATATTCTAGATGATTAGTTTGCTGCTAGGCGAAGAGCTGGGAAAACACAACACCTGCCTCAAAAACTGGGCATCCAAAAAGCAGAAACGAAGGTGGAAAATAAAAATAACAAAAGCTCATTTTCCAAGGGTGCTCTGCTTCTTGCCAAGAGGTTCTCCAGATCACTTGGAAATCAAGTGCCTCTGGGCAAAGACTCCACCTCCCTCCCACCTCCACTGAAATAAGTGGCCCACTTGCTAATTTAGGCTGGGCTGCTTTTCAGTCTTAGAAGGCTGCTTATCTCACTCTCCAAAATGAAGTCAGTAAGGTTGAACACACTAAAAAGTAAGGCAGCATTTGGCTCTCCAGGTTTCATGGAGTAGTTTTTTAAGAGATTAAAACCAATACAATAACCAATGAAAATTCACTGTCTGTAAATATTGAGCTAAAGGCAGCAAACACAACACAGGTACTTAACAGCCCAAGGCAAAGCAAGGCCACCTCCCTGCTCCCCAGCTTCTCCGCAGCCTCTCCGCAGGTCTGCAAAGCCAGAGGGAAGGCAGGGTTTCCAGCGGCCTGGCAGGGGCTAGACTTGCCTCCTATTATACCAGATTCTTCAGATTTTTTTAACCTACTCCAATTTGCCCTTTGAATGTAAGAGAGTGCAGATCTCTGAAGGTACCTGTTACGTGCCCAGCCTGCACGCTGCCTTAAACCAGGCCTGCGAGCTGCTCTGCCACGGTTAATCCGTGGGATTAACCTGTCATTTAGGAAACTGTTTGTCTTGTCTTAGAGCCATTCCACAAGGGAACAATATGTACATCTCCTGCAGCCTCCAAGGGAACCGCAATGGCTCCAGAGAGTCCTACTAAAAGACGGTATCTTGTTCTGTGGATGTTCTGGTGTTTTTCAAGGCTCTCTCCCCATGCAGATAATGAATGACACAGTCAATAGATAAGGTCTGCATACATGCAGACTCAAGGTTTTTGGGGAAAGCAAGACCTTTATCTCCACTTTAGCACCAAAGCATACAGGTCTATGCTGCCTTCATGTCATGGATCTGTTTTGTTGTCCTGACAAATGAAAAGCACTGGCTACTGTTTTCCCTGGAAATTTTAATCATTAATCATGTAACGGTAGCAATGGAACAACCACCCTTTTGCTTTTGCTTTGGAACAATCTCTATTAATTAATCCCTTTCCAGTTCTCAGAAGTTTATTCTCAGCCGTTGACCAGCCTAACTATTATTTGAATTGTGGGGAATGCTGAGAAACCCAGCTCAGGGCAGATCCCTTGGCAGGAGACATTTTACATTGTCAGCTTTACTTACCCAGCAAAGGATGAGAGAAGGAGCTGAATGGGAATTCTCCCAAGCCATGCAGTAGAGCAGATGTGGAACAGAGAACACAACCCACGCACAGCAGGACCAGGAGGGGCCTCCGAAGTCCATCATGTGCAGTGTGAGATGCTGCAGGCCCTCTCCATCGGCTGAGAGAATTCCACTCTGCAGGAATGGCAGGTGAGAGCTTCACTTTTGACATTTCCCAAGGGCCTCCCTAGAAAAGTCTTTTGTCCTATGTGAACATTTCCAGGACTTACTCCCAAGTGCAAGAGGCTTAGCGAGAAATAAAAACATTTAAAGCCCTTTATTGGTGCCTCGAGAGCGATCAAAGCCCATGTCAGCAGATGGAGCCTTAGCTTTACATCATCATGACCTGTAAGCAAAGAAACACCACGATTCCTCTCCCTTCCCCCCTGTCAGTGGAAGAAATGAGAATTGGGACTACAGGCACTGACCTTTTCCCTTTACCCCCCCTCTGCTTAGACAAAGACAGACGGAGCAGCCCTGCCTGAGTGTTGGTAAATAAGAGCCCACCCACCCACCTCCTGCTAGGGCCAAGGGAGTGTGGCAATCTGCCTGGAGCCACCCCCTCTCCAGGCAGGGGAAAGCTGGATGCGGGGGAGCGAGCCTGGAACAAACCTCGCCTGCGCTTGTGGGCAGAGCCGCGAGCAGGGAAAGCTGGGAAGAGAAAAGAGGCATTTCACGCTCTCGGCTGAGTCACCGAAGTGTATAAAATCAAGGCCAGGCAATCGGAGTCACGCAGAGCGGAGGCACGAGGCGTCAGGACTTCTCAACAGGTATGTACAAGCGGGTGCGGTTTAGAGCCAGGGACTAAGATTAAATCTAAAATCGGGATGCAGCAGTCCCATTCCTCCCATCCTCTCCCTGTAGTGTGCTGGGAATCCAGCAGCTCTGGTGGCCAGGAAGCCCTGAGGCTGCCCAGCTCTTGCCCAGTTCCAGATGACAAAAAGAACACAGGCAACCAAATTAGATTATTTTGCTGGTCCCTACTTCAAATCTGGGATGGCAGCAACAGATGACAGTCTGGGCAAGACTTGGCACGGTTCAGGGTACAGCAAGTAGCTATAAAGGTTTGGAATAAGCCTGAGATTACATGGGGCTTCAGTCACCCCCCTATACTGTAATATATTTTTGGATGAGGAATGATTATTAGGATGTCTGGCAGCACAAAAGACAGGTCAGTAAGAAAAGCACTATTTTGGGGCTGTAGTTAATTCCCTCCTCCGACACAGATGAACTGCGCAGCCTTGGAGAAGTAATTTATGACTTTTTTTCTTTTCTTTTTTTTTTTTAAATGACAAAGACAAAGCTGGGATGGGATGAGGAGGGAGCACGGAGGGAACTGTAACACTGAATAACATGCTTCTTGGTACCCAGGCCTTTGGGGCCCTGGCCCAGGAGCATACACTCCGTTTCTGACCACTTTGACTGAAACGTGGGGTCAAGAGCTGCATTTTCAGTACCTCCTTTCCTCAGGAGCCACAGTACATGCCATGCCTGAGGCACTCACCTGCAGCAGGGCACCGGCCCTGCCACTGCCTGGCTGACAGGCTCCAGGGCACTGCCAGCGGGTCAGGAGCAGAGGAGGAGGGCGGGTTTGGGCTCCTACGTTCTTTAACGTTTGACAACCCTCCCCTGCCTATGGATCCATACATTTGCTTTGTACAGACCACCTCAGAGAAAAAAATCCCTTGCCATGGTCACACCTGACCCTAGCCCTGTTGCTTGGGTATCATCCCATTAGGTAAGCCTTCCCAGCGGGCTGACCAAACTGGACACTAAGCAGCAGAACAGCCCTGTAGAGAGCAATACACAATCAGGTATAAATTCAAGCCCCATAACCTGGCAATATCCCTCTCCTGCAGCTTGTCCAGTATAATACCAACTGGTATTTTTAGATAGGGTAGCACTGGCGCTCCCACATACCCCTGCACTGCACAGAGGCAGCCGAGCAGAGAGGGCAGGGAGCCCACCTCCTGTGCTGCCCCTGCTCCAGGTACCCGAATGGTACTGAGGGTACTGGCACGGGAACCAGAGACTGGATACAACTGGGTTGCTTTCTGCATGAAAAACTACAGGTATGCTTAGACTGAGATCACATGATACTTCTGTCCCCCAGGGTTCATGTTTACTTAGGCTTAATTACAGAAGAGACATTAATTATCACTTCACTGTCTAGATGCAATAGGAAACGACTTACAAATGTTTCACTTTTAAATAGCTTGCAGGTGCCTGGAGGGATTTAATTTAGCTCTTAATGCTGATGTTTTGTTTTCCCCTCCCCAAAACAAAAAACCAAACAGATCTTGCAAGTTAATTACAAACCACTCAGGAGAAGGATGTTTTCACCCTTGCTCATCCTCTCTCTGCTGGTGGGGAACACAGCATCGGGCCCGGTGAGCAGGGCAGAGCCTGCAGCATCCAGGGACATCACCACCTTTTTCCAGCTGGCTCAGGAAGACGCTTGGGAGAATGTTAATCTCACCAGCATGTCCTGTGAGGATCGGAAGAACAGGACCTGGATCACCCTGCAGCTGACCAACACCAGCTTGACAGCTTTCCCCATCTGCCTTCCAGAGGCTCTGGAGACCTTGGATCTCAGCAACAACCTCTTAGAAGAGGTGAATGGCACAGAGATAGCAAACCTCCCATGGCTGCGCATCCTCTCGCTGAGGCAGAACCATCTCCAGGCAGTCAGATGGGGATCTGAAGCCCTCAGCAGTCTCCTCTCCCTGGATTTAAGCTTTAATAAGCTGTCGTCTGTGCCACCATGCCACAGCTCTGCCCTGCCTAACTTGAGGTGGTTGTCCCTGGCTGGAAATCCACTGATTGAAATCCAGCCGCTGGCTTTTTCCTGTTACCCTCAGCTACAGTTCCTGAACCTCTCTGCAACACTGCTTGGGCAGGATGATGGGAGAGGAATCAGGGAGTCTGCTTTTGCCATCAGGCAATCTCCCAGTGAGGCCACGAACAGGCCTGGAAACACCATCAATGTGCTTGATCTGAGCGGGACCTTTCTTGAGAAAAGTAAGTCTCTGGATTTCCCACTGTAAATACGGGGTTTGGTCAGGCTGGGGGGAGCAGAAGCCTTGCAGGAAGACAATCCCTGTCCTGAGCCATTTATAGCATGATTTTTTTCTTTTGTCTGCCTCACCTGCCAGCCTCAGTTTATAACTGAGCTGCTAAGGTGGACAGATTTTAGATGTCTTGCCCAACTGCTCTCAGCCTGGGGCAGAGCCAGGACCTTAGGGACTCCTCGAGCTAGAGGTTTCACCTCAACTCACATTTAACAGATAACACCACCAACTGTCCTCCATGAATTTGTCTAATCCCTCATGTGGTAGTGAGTTACACAATTCAGTCATGGGAGGGAAAGGCACTTTTGTGCAAGACCTATTCTTTCGGTTTCATGCCTCTCAGCTCTTTTTCCTGTGCTAGAAGAAACAAGAAGTTATTTGCCTTGCTCACATTGTAGACCTCTCTAATCTCCTCTACCACCACCACTCCTCTGAGTAGAGAAATCCTTGTTCATTTAATGTCAGCTAAGAGATATGGAATAGCTTTCCTATTATCAGCTTTATTGCCCTTCTATCTTCCTTTCTTCTCCTCTGCAGCATGACCTGCAGGTAATATTACAACGATGTGATTGCATGGGTGTTTATACACTGGTGTATTGATTTTTGTTCTATTCCTTTCCCAAAGAGAATAGCTGCAGAAGACCACGGAGCTATTTTCTATTTCTATGAATCCAAAACTTGTTTATAGGCAGAAATCCACAGGAATGCTCTATACAGGCAACAGGTGTAATTTTTTTTCTGCTTCAGTTCAACCAGAGTGGATCAGAGACTTGCCCAACCTCAGATCACTTCACCTGACAAAGATGTCACGATTAAGAAGCCTTGATACTGACTTCTTCAAGTCCGTGCCTGGTCTCCAGGAGCTGAACTGCCAAGACTCCCACTCACTGGATTTCGTGAGGACAGAGATATTTGACAGTGCTCCTCATCTGAGCCATCTCTCATTTGAGAAGTGAGTTGGTTTTTTTTGTTCTTCCTCACGTAACATTGCCTTTGCCTCACAGCACAATGGTGTCTGGGAGCTGATTTTTATGCAGAGTTTGCTTGTTACTAAGTATTTGGGAAGGAGGTATGGGCTTGCATGCCATGGAGAAACACGCTGTCTTATATATGCCACATAAAGCCTGTGATGTAGACCTGATACAGCAGAAGAGCTGATACAGCTCAGAGAGGTGGCATGAGACTCATAACACAGTTACTGGTTGCTCAAGATTGCATCCATCGTGCTCCCACTCTTCTGCCTTATCTCCCAGTCCAATGGATGAATTTATCTAGCACACAGACCCACTGAAGTCCACCTGCAATACAGACTGTGCTTCCCATATCTACAATGGCAATGTGTCACCAGAGGAGAAGCGGGTTCACTGAGGATTCCTTGCTCTACAAAGGATGAATGCTGACAGTTTCCTAAAATCAGCACCTTGGAAGCAGTCAAAAATCCTGTCCCTCCCACTTTCAGTGTGAGAGATTAATATAGTTCTTTGTTCAGCATTAGTAAACACAATGATTTAGTCCTTATTCTATTAAGTAACACTTCAGTGTGATCTGCTTGGTATGTCACACACCTGTTGAAATACCAAAGGAAACAAAAGTCTGAAAGTGATTTGTCAAAATAAGAGTAGGTGAACTGCACACAGAACAGTCAGCATAAAGGAAAAGATTTGGAAAGCACCTTAAAAGATTTCTATAACATAGGCCTATATTATAAGCGTATCAGAAAACAAACACTAGAGCACTAGCTGTGCTTTAGGAACCAGGTTCAGAAAAATAAACCCATTTAAGCAAAAAACCCCAAGGGATTCCATCCCCCACTAGATTGCCGCACTGAATTTACACAGCAATTTACAATACCTGCAGGAATACCAGTTCAAAGTGCTAAAAACCAAAGGAGTAGCAGTTAAAGTCATAGACAAAAGAGAGCATCTTCTGATTGTTCAGACTGCAGGGAGGTCACATTATCACGATCTTTCTGCAGCTAGGACAGCCTAGCAGTAAAGGCGTCCTCCTGTATTAGTCATTTGACTCTAGTAGGTGAGAGTCTACATTATGAAAGAGGCAATTAATGTGAAGAGGATGATTGGCATAGAGAAAGTCAAGCCATTACAAGCAGACCAAGAAAGAAGCTAGAGGAACAGTATAGCATAAAAGAAAAATGTAGCTGAATGCATGATGGCAGAGAGGAGATTATCTTTCACAGAAGACCCTTGCCAAATGCTAGGTCCTTTCCCTTCCAGTTACCATCTCTAAAGGTGTTATCCCCTTACAGTGCTTTTGTTACGAAGCTACACTGTGCAAATTCGAGAGATGGGCAGGTATTAGCCTGGACTTTAAAGTGCAGAATGGCGGTGTTGATAACTGGCTACTTCCAAGGGAACTAGGAATATTGCTTTGTGTCTTAGACACTCTGGGATACTAAGCACACTGCAGTCCTTGGAAGGTAGCTCAGCATTTGCCAATTGTTGCATTTATCATCTTGTAGCTGTAACCTGAGTTCCTTCAGTCCTTGGAATACCAATTCATCGGATAGCATCATCATCAACTTGTACGGAAATCCTCTGTTATGCGACTGCCAGCTTTCCTGGCTGCTCTCCAAGCCCAAGAAAATTGTGCTGCAAAAGTAAGTGAGTTCAAGGAGATAAAGTAATGCTCTTCAGACACAGCTTAAATGTGTAAGTTATTTGGGGACCAAACATTCAATACCATCCAAGTTCTTCAAATACCTTGTGTGTTCTTCACACAAGAGGTAGAAATGCAAAAAAAAAAGTCCCCTTCAGGGACAAAGCATGGCCAAATTATACTTGAATGTGGACAAATGCAATGGGCATATGTAGAAGGGTATAAAGTGTTATTAGCTGTGGATTCTACTTTAAGGTGAGAATCATTTATTTTGTCTCTATTTCGGTTCATATTTCTCTATTAGCTGGATATGAAAAATGACCTGGCTTGGTGGCCTTGGTGGGCCAGCACTAGGAGCAAAAATGGGAAGACTTTGCAAGAATTTAAGCAAATTATTTCCTCCCTGCCCTTGCATTCCCAAAGCCTACATCAGCACAGGCAGTCAACAAAACCTCTTGCAAATAGCACCATTTGTCACCTATTGTTTTCATGCTCTCCTACAGTTTAACAGACTAATTACAATAAGCTGTAGTTAAAAGAAATACTTTGCATGTGTATGATCTCTCTTCCTTTTGAAAGGCCACCAAGAAGATTTGTCATCCTGTCTCCTGTAGTGGAGAAAGCGGGGAAGTAGACTGTTAAAATTAGATTGTTTCTCATCAGGATGGGCTTAGCGGTTGCATTTTTACAAACACATGCAATGTCTGAGTAAAGAACGAACTCAAGCTTAGTCATTTAAAAGCACATCCCGTGTCAGCACAGCTCCAGCTGCCTACACCAGCTGGCTTAATGATCTTGGGGACCCTGTTACACCTTTACGACAAGTTGCCTTGAACCCTGACACTCTAGCTAAGGTTCACCATCCTTGTACCAAAGGATGCTTCCTCCCAGGCAAAAGATATTGCTGCACCTTACAAAAACAAAAAGCCACTCAGCTAAGTTCCCAGTGCTGTGGAAAGCCATGTGCCAGGCACAGGACTATTGTTAAGACAACCCAGCTTTGGTTGAGGTTTCACATCTTTAATACAAAGCCTAGTTTTGGACAGCATGTTGCCAATTCCATTCCAAGTAGCCTTACAGGAGCCTGTAATGTTCTTGTGGATCTTGTCTGTGCTAACTTGTCCCCTCTGCAGGGCTTGGGACACTTTTTGCAACACATCCCAGGAAGATTGGGGCAGACCTTCAACATCTTTTTCACTGCTAGAGCTCTACGATAAATGCCAGTCTGAGAGAAATGCTACGCTGCCCGATTCAAACACACCCTCTCCTGAACACAATGCTTTCAGCCTTACCAGTCACAGTGCAACTACTACTGTAGTAACAACAGACTCTGCTCTGCTAACCAAAGACACTTATACCAGCTCCCTAATCCAGAGGAACCTAAGGAGCACGACGACAGCCAACCCAACGGAGTTGATGCTCACAAAGGCCAACATTTCCTCCCACGAGGAGGAAGCAGTTTGGGAACCCACGAGCCATCCCCCTTCCTTCACATCCATAACCACCTCTCAGGGTTTCCTCAAAGAGCTCTATAGTCATTCCTCAGATTATGGCTCCACACATCCAACTGAATCAGATCAGCCAAAGAGAGAGTTCAGAACGACCAATGCGATGTTCCCCCAGCCCACTAGTGATTATTCTACTAGAGTAATGAGAAACCCCAATGCCACTGACCATTCTGTCCACTCCTTTGCCACTCACACTGAAGAAGGTGCACCACAAACGAGCCTACCACCACTGAACTCCACAAGGACCAATGCTCAGACACAGCCTCCATCCACCAGATCACTGATACACTATGTAGATGACTACGATTACGATGAACAGTCGACAGAAACCCCAGTGCAACTGGTGTACACCTCCTGTGACTACAATCCCTGCAGGCACCTTCAGAAGCCATGCAGTGAACTTCAGAGTGCATCCCAATGTTTATGTCCTGGCACGTCCAGGGAAGATGAGGTTCCAGATCCACCGAGGCTCAGAGAGGTGTCTGAAGTTACAGACAGCTCTGCACAGATACGCTGGTGCGCCCCAAATTCAGTAGTTCACACCTATGAGCTGATGCTTCATGCCCAAGGCAACAAGGACAGACAGCTTGTCCTGGACAATATTTATTCCACAGCAAGGCAGTACACTCTGTATAATCTTTTACCATATACCACTTACCACATTTGCGTGACTGCTTCAAACAAAGCAGGGTCAAGCCAGACAGTAAGTCAGGGAATTCCAGGTAATTCATGCACCAGATTTAAAACAAAACCCAGCTACAAGTCTGTTTTTGCTGCTCTGTCTGCAGCAAGCGGACTCCTTCTCATTTCCACCATTATTTTGTCTGTATGTCTGTGTAAGGCATGTAGGAAGCCTCAGAGTGAGCAATATGGTACGCACTTAGTCTCTTACAAGAACCCAGCATTTGATTATCCCTTAAAACGACAAACCACTAATTAGCTCTAGGTGATTGTTCTACACATTCAAAGCTCACTGTCTCCATCACCTCGGTACGTTTTTGTGAGACTCTCAAAATGTCCTTCAGCAAAACTATGAAACATCAGACTTTATAGCCCTTGTGTTTCTAAGGGAGAGAAAACCACAAAAAAAAGAAAAACTAATAATAAAGGTAGTCAAACAGAAAAAAGCCTTCGGACTCTTGTTCATGTGCTAAGCAGCAACAAACCTGGACACCAACCTTGAAAACTTGTTTTTATAACCACCTACAAATAAACTAGCATGCATTTCACAGAGCGAGAGGCTGCCTTGCCAGCTGACTGCCTCCAGTCTCTTGGATACAGCCCGCTGAGAGCCATGGTCCAAGGTGCATCTAGCTAAGCAAGATACAAGTCTGCTTTTAATGTCCATATAAAGGTATTATCCAAAAAGAGGGTATTACTGGAAGGAGTGAGAGAAAGGTCTCCTTGGGCTCAGTGGCAAGGTGTCGTGCAGATCTAACTCCAGTAAATAACTCTGGTGACTGCGACTGCTCAGCCCAACTTCACTTTGGGAAAAAGAAAAAAGAAGATTAATTGTAAAAACGGACAGTGCAGGATCCTTAGGGCAGGAATAATTGTTTTGTTCTGACTTTGTATGATGTTTTCCACAACTGAGGCTCCTGAGCACTACCATGATACCAATTTACAGGCAGCAAGGAATTTGCAGTGGAGCAGTAACCCACAGAAGGGGGGAGCACATTAGCATTTGCTTCACAATTGATTTCAAGCAGAGACATTGCTCAGTCCCATCTACACATTTAGCAGGCTGATGATTTACCTCATACAGAGGCAAAAAGCCAAGTAATGAAACAATTTAATGCAAGCGTTGCTGAGACTTGAAAAACTGAAATCCCATCCACTAGCAGCAGACAGTTATGCAGACGTTTTTCAAATGTACTTTTGGGTCCTAATTTCTGCTACAAAAATAAGAAGAGATGCTGAGAATTCCAGTTCTTCAGCAGCTTTGAACTTGCCATTAAAATTCAAAGAGATGTTTGTGTAAGGGGAGGCATTTGTCCCCATCAAATACGCCCTATTCACAGACTCATAGGTTTAAGTTCCAGTAGCTGTGTGTTTCTGCTGCTGAATAATGCTGTATAGATACAATATGTAAAATCCCCCCAGATCTCAGAGAGTGAAAGGTGCTATACAGTGTAAAAGAGCCTCCGTTCTGTTAATTTTTTTTAATGCTCCCAGTATTAATGGAAATAAAAGCTACAGAGCTGAGTACTGGTTCTTTGTTAAAGGCTTAGATTTTTGTGTTGTCTTTACCATCTACAACATTTAGCCTGAGAAATTAACTAACTCAAACTTTTCATTGTTTTGGAAGAAACTTTCAGCATATAGTAAAGTAATGTTTTTATTATGGTAAGTTTGCATTATCTGATGTTGTAAGAGCTTCCATTTTTGTATGTGCATAAGGTGGCCTGTGCCATCCTTGTCACTACGGGCTTGCAGCCCTTTCATGCAAGTTTGTCCCTTCCGCTACGCCAGTGCTGGGAATGACACCAACATTGGACAGATGCCCGTTGCAAATTCCTGACATGCCCATCCTGAGCTGCTGAGCTAGGCTGAGCCCCATGACTCAAACTCACAATAGAAGTAACATGCAAATGGAGAAGCCAGGATGGCGTCACCTTTCACTTTAGAAATCTCTTTTATTTTCACATTCTGGTAGTTCAGACCTTTCTTTGTTTGGACTTATTTTTTTGTATTTATTTCCAGCCTGTTTTTTCCTCCATTTTCTGGAAGGTCTTGTGAACAGGCACAGCTGATAGTGTAACTTCATTTGAAGTAAGCCGGAACCTTCAGTCTTTGACTCATTATTCCAAACTGGGGCAGAGATCATATATTCCCTTGTGTTTGTACAACATAGCTCTCAGAGACCTTGACTGGGGTCTTTGGTATTACCAGAAACAGAAACAAAGTGGAGCAAAATAAGAGATATGTGAATAGCAATTTATATAGTCTTGAAGATTAGCTCTAGAGGAGGACAAAAAAAAAAAAGATACTCCAACTGAAAATAAAGATTGTTCCAGCTTAACTATGAGTTAGTCCAAAGCGACAGGACATCATTTAAAATGAGATTTTGGGAGAATATCTCTAACTACCCTTTACAACATTGCAGCTCATAACCACTGCAACACCTAATTAGAAAGCCACAAAGCTCAGCAGGAGATCTGCCAGTAACAGGATTTGACTTCCCCAAGGGTCAGTGGCCAGCGGACACTCCAACCTGACACCACCCAGAAGCACAACCTCCTATCAACCTCAGTCTCTTGAATCTTCCCCCTCTGTGAGATGCAGGTTGATCACAGATGATTTCTCCAACCAATTCTCACTCCAGCCTCTCCTGACTTTTCACAGGTGTTCACTGCCTTCAAGCCAAGGCAACAGGTCAGAGCCTCCCATTCTTTAAAAGTGTCCTTCCTGGGAGCCAAACAAATGTGTAAATCCCAATCCCACAGTCCCCACTTGCTCCAACTTAAAATAAACCTCAACAGCCCCATTTCATCTGGGCTGATGAACCATCCCGAAGCACAGATACCCCAGCCAGGGGCAGTGCCTCTCTCTTGCCCCATCACACTCCACCCTTTCACAAGCGGGATGTAAAAGATTTAGCACCAGGACTCAAAACATAGGATTTTTATTTATCGGCACCTATGGTAAGTATCAGTGCTTCAGGTTCAGAAGTTCTTTTTTTTTTCCCCACTACCACTTCGTGGTTTCAACAGAGTTTATTTTAGTAATGACCAACTTTACACTGTTGTCTTTTTTTTTTTTCCTCTATTCGAATCAGTGCTTCTCTTACTTCACTTTTCCCTGATATTTGTGCTAAGCTACAACCACTCTTCCTTGGATATATTATATATATACACTCTGAAATAATTTTTATTCTGCTGTACTTCAAAAATTCCACCTTGGGTAAAAAAGTCCATCACTATATTCCCACCCAGAACTCATGTGTCTTGTGAATAACTGCTGCAGGCTAAGAACAGGTAAAATGACAATTATTCAAAAGGGCAACTTTCATTTGAGTAAGTCACAATATTTTCAAAGTAAGTATTCAAGTATAAAACCTTTCTTTGAAAACACTGCCTATTTCTAGTTCTTAAAACTGATGTATACTTCATCTTGAAGTCCATTTTCTGGCTTCTACGGAATCCAAGTATCACTGCAGAAAAAAATTACTGTCATCCCCATTCCCCAACCTCTGCCATTCTTGTAAACACAACTAATAACCAGTTTCCTGTATATTCATTACTGTGGACCGACACAAGCAGCCAAGCTGGCGGTCTCAGCACTGCTTGGGACTGAGGCAGTGAGGAGAGCAACCAGGGAGCCAGACAGAAACTCCCACCTACGCGTAAAGCCATGTGAAGAAGTTGCCCAGCTCTGTTCTGCCTGGTTGTTCCTCCCCGTCTTCCTGTTTGCATCTAACAGCAAATCCTGTTTGTACCTCCCAACTCCAAAGACATAAACCTTTGGCAGCATGACTGGGATACCCAAACATCTCTGAAACAATTTTATAAGCTAACAAAAGCCAACCCATTAAAAAAAAAAACAACAAAACTAATAATCCACTTACTGTTTCACAGTTCAACTTGTCCTGTCTCTCTGTGAGAGGAAGATCACTTGGGGGAAGCGCAGAGAGCATTGGAGTATGTTTTTTGAAGAGCTTGTGTATTTTTTTTCCTGGCTTTTCTTCCTAAGAAGAAATTGTTATCTGCATTCCTAAGAACCTTCTCCATTCACTTGTCTATGTTTTTCTTCTTTCTACAGAACCAAGTTCAAGCAAAAGAAGTCCAAAATAGCCAACGGTGCATGTGGGTGCATCCCCTGGGTGTCATGGCAGAAGCGCATGCTGCTCGGTCTCTAACCCAGCATTTGAAATGCAGTCACTGAGTCTCATGGAGTCTCCCAGCAGAAATACTCTGGGAAAAGGAGCTGATCCCTGAAAAGGCTTCCATACAGGAAAAAAACCCAGCTCTCTAAGGGCCAGAACTCACGCAAGCAAAAGCCTTGCTGGCTGTGAGGGAACAGAGAGGGACCACCTTGTCTTCAGTGCAACAAATGCCATTTAGAGAAGCAGTCACCAAGAGCCCTGTCCTGGACAGCAGAAGCGGGTGGGTGGGAAAACCCAGAGCAGTAGGATGAGGTGCTTCAGCCTGATCCGCCTCAGTGACAGAAGGGAGCCTGCTTTGGAGAGTTGTCCCTGGCCAGAGGTGCAAGAGGCATTTTAACAGGCCAGCGGGGAGACGATGCAGCCCAAGGCAGGGAGCTCACATCCCACCACTGGCTTTATCAGCCTCTTCATGGAAGGGTGCAAAATCAAACCACCATGCTTACTTGGCAAGCACTGCACTGGCACAGATGCGCTCCTCCTCAGTAGTCACCAGAAAAATGCATTCATGTGGTGTTAGAAATGAGGATACCTCTGAAGGTTCAGGATCTTGCTTGCAAAGAAGCATCAGGTTCACACCTTACCTGTGAAATACAGAGATATTTATCACAGGTGCGAACATGTTTCTTGTTTGCGGAAACAGATATTCATAAAAGAACATGTTTAAACTCCTGGTGCTTTTTCTTTTTATGAGCTGTCCAAAGTATGCAGAGTTTGTTCTGAAGCAGGGAAATATATTACAACAGTAATTCCAACCTCTTTAAAAAGTTATCAAGTGGGACAACAAATAACGATATTCTTTTGCAATACATTCAGGAAACAATGCCTTAAAGCACGGCTGGTGTTCTGCTGTCATCTAGAGGGAGAGGGTGGAATCATCTCCCCAGGTACTAACCCGCATGGCAATATTCTTTCACCAAAGATCTTCACCCTGCACCCTACAGACCAAACTCGCTCACTCACAATACCCATGTGCCTGCCTGTGTGCATCTGTGCATCCTTACCTATTAACATTTGAAGGGAAAGTAAGCAGAAGTGCTCAGAATTAACAGCAGCAACAGTCCCGGTCCCACAGACTGTTATTCAGCAGCTTACGTCTCCCTGTCTCTTAACACTTTTTGTAACCTTATGACCAGGAGGTTCTCTGCCAACTTTTCCAACTGGAAAGGAAAGTGTAAATGAAATTGTCAATTTCTTAAAAGCAAGGAGGGAATTACTGCCCGACAAAACCAAACCTGGTAAATCAGTCTACAGGTGCAATAAGATTTTTTTAAATATTGAAGATTTTTCAAATGGAGATCAGATCACATTTGTTGGGCTTACAGAAAAAAAAAAGGCAAGAATTGGTTGGTTTTTTGATTCAGCACAGATAAAGATCAGTAACAGTTAAGTATGTTTATGTAATCTGATAAATTGAATTTCATTTTGCATCTAACATTGCAATAATTGGGTGGGGATCTTCTAAGCAACTCTTATCTGCTTCAAAAAACACTGACGATTCCACTGATGCTTATGGATTTTGTAGGTCCAGGGCACACTTGTACAGCCCAGGACAGACAGTCGAGCCATGCACAGAGCCATTCCCTAGTGCCCATGCAGTGTATCCAGCCAGACGCGGAGTCTCTGCAGCATCTGGTTACTTGGTACACGAGCAGATCAGTGGCCCACCAACACATACAATCAATCTGCCCGTGTGAAAAAAGTAGGGTTTTGCATGCCCCGGCTATAGCACCTCTGAAGAGTAAGGGGCTGCCAAGAAAGCATGAAATCAATCAGCTCCATTTTCACTGCTAGAGCTGACCAACCCATAAATTCAGGCTGACATTTCCCTCACCCTAACACTTTTTTAAGAGTACCTTGACAATGTAGCCACCTTTAAAGTACAGTCCTCAAAAATAAAAAAGGTCTGAATCTGTAGGAATCCCTTACATCAAATTCTTCACAGGATTAGCAATAGTTACCCCAGTGCCTTAGCAGAACAAAATCACCGTAAATAGGGTATTTTTCTTCTCTTCCAAACCACAGCACAGCACTGTATTTTGTGCTGCCACCTAATCCTCACACTTCAGTGCTGGATGATATTACCTACTAGTACATGTAAGAAGATAATACTTGTATGGCACTTTGTGTATTTCCCAACATACTACCACAGTATATATCCTCAGTTTTGCAACCTCCTTTAATGGGTGAGCAGTCTTTCCAACTGCTTCCCATGACTCTCAGATATATTTTTTTAAAGGAATGTAAGGGAGAAAAAACCTCAGAAAATACTAACAAGAAATGGAAGGAGTGTGAGAAAAGGGACAAAAAGTCTTCACAATACATAGTCTATTGGATATGCCAGAGCGAGAGAGAACCAAAGAAAAAAAAAAAGAAATGAAAGTAAAAGAATCCCAAGCAAAAGCCATAAAACCCAGGATCCCTCGTTCACTCTCTCCTCCAGAAGGTGGAAGCAGCGATGTGGCTATCCCTGCCACGCAGGCGGGCACAGGGCTGGCAGCTCCTGCAGGGCTCTAACCAGGGCACAGCGCTCAGGCACCAAGAGCGGTAACTTCTGGTATGAAACTCCAGAAAGAAGATAAATTTTAAAAAGTCACACACTCAGCATGAGGTAGAGACTGCTGCCGTCTTTGAAAAACTAAAATCTACTTGCTGTGCAAGATATTTTGTGCTGGGAAGGTATTGCGTTTACTAAATGTTTAGAAGCTACTCACTCTTATCAGAACATGATTGAGTAAAGGCACTTAATAACTTATCTAAGGCCATTAGGTGAAATGATGTCACCCTCTCTTTGGCAATCATTCATACTGCTGTCATCACTGCTGCCTTGAGAATACTTGGCAAGTAATCTCCAGTATTGGAGACAACGAATGTACACATCCAACCTGACATAAGTGCAGCAATAAGATACACATCCCAGGCATTTTTCACCTTGTAAAAAGGACAGGGGTGCAAATATTCCCAGAAGCCCCATTTTGTCCCAGTCACACAATTAGGTGTCCACTGACAATATTTATGCTGCGAGGGTTGTTCACGTTGCTCATATTGCAGTAGCACTAGCAAAGTCCACTTGAGATTAGGACTCCATTTGACAAGACGCTGCACAAACAGCTAGCAAAAAAGCTTATTATCTAACTGCATCAGACTAGAAATAGTTGGAGAAAAAAAATTCGAGAGACAGAGAGGGGACACGATCTACCCAGGATCACAAGCACCTTATACAGCAGTGACTATCAAAAAAGTTTTGTGTTGATAGTGGTTCCTTGCCTCTGCCTGAGTAAAATAAAACTTTGAAAGCCACAGAACATGCCATCGATGAACATCCCAGAAGGACAAGCTCTGTCCTCATGCGCTGGTTTTGGCACTCTATCCCAGCCAAAACCAGCACACCTCAGTGCGCCGTTAGCTAAAAATCTCTCTTCTCTGTGCAGCTGCCTATTTACAGAAAGCCAGAAAATGCAGAGTTTCTACCACATTTAGTCAAAATTGGCTATAGGTCCAAGTCCAATTTGAAGGACAGAGTACTAACTACACAAATACACTTTTTCAAGAAACTAGGCTAAAAAAAAATTTTACAACTTCTGGACCACATGTGAGTGTTTTCTGTACAATTTGTTATTGTCTCACTGCTCGTTGGAAATGCTGGAAAAGGTCAGAACAGCCAGAAATAATGATAAGAGGATAAGAAAAACAACACAATATGCAGGCAACTGCAAGTCTAAACTCAGCTCTAAAAGAAGTCTGGAAGGCTTTTTTGAGTGCTGGCTCTAAACATGACCTAACAAAAAATTTGATCCTTTGGGTCTGCTGTCTGGAGTCTCAACCTTCACCCTGACATGAAGTTGAACTTCAACAGCAAGTCTGGTTGATACCAAGCCATCTCAGATAACTCTCCCACAAGCAACACCAGATCAGGAATACCTAAGAAACAGCTCTCCACGACCCTCTGCCAGTGTCAACATTAACAACCCACATGCAAGTCAATGGGACATTGCAGGAGGAAGCCAAACCTTAAATAAAAAAATATTCTGTTTCATATAGAATGAAGCAAAAGACTGAGTAGTAGCCAAAGCCCTGAACAAAACGCAACAGTTTGATAGCCTTACATATCTGCTTATCTAAATTACTGATAGCAGACATGAAATAAGTAATAAAACACAATGCACACTCCATGTCAGTCTCCACCTGGTGACACCTTAAAACCTGCAATGACCCAGGATCAAACCAAACCCTACCCAAGGAGCTTCTATTGAACACAGAACAAGGCGGCAGCAGATGACAACCTTTAAATTAGCCAGACAACTCCTTTTATATCCAGCGCAAACCTGATCGCACAGACTAACGCTTACAAAACCTTTAATCCTAACCCTGCCCTGAAGTCCAGCTCTAGGGAAGCAACCTTGCCAGACCAAAATTATTAGTAAGAAGGTAGCCGCTAACCACAGCAGCCCTAAACTTAGCTCAGCAGCTTGTTACATACCACGTAAAAATCCAGGCTCTCCACCCAGCAATGGAACAAACTCCACCCCTAAATTATTCTTAACACTGGAGAGGCTGCTTTTGCCAGACACAGAGCAATGTGTAACGAGGTGGCTGTCACAGCATCCATTCTAACTTTCATTTCCTTCAAAATCCTGAAAAAAGCTTGCTCCTAACCCTAGTGCAACATTGAGCAGCACGTGCTCACTGATGGTAATAGCACATGATCTGTCCTTTCCTCTCAGTAAACCAGGTCCTTTGTGTGACTTTCTGTCATAACCAAACCCAAAGCCCAGTTCAGCACCAGAGAAGCAACATCTGCCACTGCCCACATTTACACAATACCCTTACATGTAGCTATACCTCTTATATACATCCATGAGAAACCAGGAACCTCCTGTGACACCACAACAAACTCTAAATGATCCCTAACCTGAGGCGACAAGGAGGTGGCCAGCTACAACAACCTAAACATATCTCCATAGCTCTTTTAAAAGCTTGGCTCTTTACTGAGTCTAGCTTTAATGTTGCATGAGTGTTAAACATCCAGGATTTAGCACTGTTGCCGTTGCTGCGTGATGCGCTTTACAATCAGGGTCAGAGACCCCAGTGATCTCGGTCATTTAGGATGTGTTTCTGATGATCTTAGACTAGATATAAGGAAGAAATTCTTTACAATGAGGGTGGTGAAACACTGGAACGGGTTGCCCAGAGAGGTAGTGAAGGCCCCATCCCTGGAAATATTCAAGACCAGGTTGGACGGGGCTCTGAGCAACCTGATCTAGTTAGCGGTGTCCCCGCTCACTGTAGGGGGGTTGGATTAGATGACCTCTAAAGGTCCCTCCCAACCCAAAACATTCTATGATTCCATGATTTTGAAGGTAATATAAATCCAGGTCATGACTCTACCTAATAGACTTTTCCCCTGTCTACGACCTGGATGTATCTCTACCTTTATACTTAAAACTGTTTTCTTCTCTGCCTGTTAAAAATTGAATACAAAAAGGCAGACCAGTCACTTCTGAAACCTTTACTCTATAAAGTCCAACAGACACAGAGCAGTTAACTGTGTTTCAATGGTGCATAAATCCAGTGAAAAAAATTCAAAACCAGCTGTTAAAAAACGATTGAGAAATGATGAAATCATGTTACTATGGAGTCTTATTTCCTGTTTTTCTTTTTTTTCTGATGACAGAACTGTCCAAATGCTTGATTTTTATATAGCACCATACAAAGCTGTTGATGGCACTAGAAAGTTGCTCACTGTGAGGACACGTCTCACTTGCAATGAGCTCCCAATATAGATGCAAATACTTGGAAATGCTGAACAAGCTCAGGAGCTCACATCCTTTGGCTGTTTCTTACGTGCTGTCTTACGTCAGCAGCACCTTACTAGTACAGGGACACATTTCTTGTATAACTGTCTCTACGTGGGTGCACTTTACTGGCACTGCCATATTGTAAATCCTGACTTTTCACATCCAGTCAGAAAGAGATATGCCACAAAAATGATATGGCTTATGTATTACTTGGGCATTTTTCTTTCAGTCAGAGCTCTTTTGAGCTACTGTCTTACTTTGCATCTTTCTTTGAACACAGTACAAAATTAATTCACCCTGTGGGTTGAAGTATGTGCCTTGCATCTAAACCGTATTATGTTTGTATTCTGTTCAAGGTGAAAAAAAAATGTAAATAGCTATTCAGAAATCAAAAAAAAGAGAAGCATACAGAAGCTTCTTATATCGATACAGTAGTTGAGGCAAGATGATCCTCAGAAGTATAAGCTATCTTTCAGCGCTAGCATTAGTTTTATTGATAATAAAGCCTACCTTTTTACAAGGGTGATACAAGTTGAAGTAAGAGTCCCTCAGACACATGGGAAGATCTGGGTGTTACAAGAAAGCATACATTGTTTCTGGTCTTTTCCTGCAACTGCAGTCTGTCTAACCTTGCTTACAATAAAGCTGCTGCTTAAAATCCTTTTTGGTGACAGGTTCTACAACACATAAGGAAACCTGTGCTCAAAACCCACTTAAAGCAGCTGGGATGGCATAGCAAAAGCAGCTGGGATGGCATAGCAGGTCTTGATCGAAGCAGGAAAAAAACTGCAAGATGCCCCGCCAGGACAAATAAAGGCAAAAAAAGCTGGGCCTGCCGAGCCCTGGGTCAGACCCGAAAGGGCAAGTTACAGGTGTCCTCCCATCCACCACTAGCGGTTTATGTGGTACTAACATTAATTGCTTTGCAACAGTCACCTCTCAAATGTTTCCACTGTAGCTGCGCAGGTGAATTTCACACAGGTGATGGGTTAACACCACCCCAGTGATTTCATGGCCATAATGCAAGGTCAGTTATCCCACTCATAGCCCTCGGGAGATGCCTGCCCCCTGAGCACCTGCTTTGCCAGTGCAACCCTTCACAGGTGAAGAAGCCCACGCACCACCCTGTTCCTCTGCTCTCCAGAGCCAGCACCTCTGCGCCCCGGCTCCCGCCCGAGGGGCAGGCCGAGGGGCTCCGGGCAGACCCCAGCCGCTAGCCCCGGGGCTCCCCCCCTTCTCCCCGCCGCTTCCCGCCCTCACGCCTCAGCCAGCCACGCCCCTCCGCCCCCCAGCGGCGGCGCGAGCCAGGAAACCTCCCGAGGCCCCCGCGCGGCTCCTTCTAGAAGGAGGGGGGGTGCTTTTAGGTGTCCGGGCTGTTCGCCGTCAGGCAGAGGATTCCCTTCGCTGTTACCAGGGCGCAGGCGCGCCACGGGCAGCTTCCCCGCGTGACGTCACTCGTGGCGCCGGCCGGAAGGACCCGAGCGTGTCCTGCTAGCGGCGAGGGGCGGCGGCGGCGCCTTCTGGAAGGTTCCCGGCGGGGCGGCCATTACTGCGGGGCTTATCCGTGTCCATCGGCGGCGGGGCGGCCGCCGTTACCGCCGGGCTTATCTGTGTCCATCGGCGGCGCGCTACGATGCCGGAGAACATGGGGGCCAAAGCCCACGGCGGCGCGGGGACCCGGGCCAAGGGCACCTACCAGGACCGGGACAAACCCTCCCAGATCCGCTTCAGCAACATCTCCGCCGGCAAAGGTGAGGGGCAGTGAGGAGCGGCGGGAGCGCCCCGCGCCCCCTGTGTGCTGAGGGGAGGCGGCCTCCCCCGCGCGAGGAGACCCGGGGGACGCTGCCCTCGTGTGCCCCGGCTCGGGCCGGGGAGAGGCTGGGGAGCCGGACGTGCCCGGCCCGGGCCGGTGTCGCAGCCGAGGTGCGATCCCAGCTGGGGCTTGTGTTAGCGGGGGGATGGTGGAGGTCTTCTTGTGGTTCCTAACGGCGGGAAGCTGCCAGGGAGGGGGCCGGTGCGCCTTGGGAGACGCTGGTTTTCGGATTTGGCGCCAGCATTGGTGGGATTACTTGGCGTGTGATATTTCTGTGTCATTACTCAGTTTTAAAATGGCTGCAATCAAGCGATCGGCTGTTAATTGTTTAACAAAAGAGCTAGGCAAATCAATCACGATACTGCAACGTTTTGTGTCGTTCTACTAGTAAGCATGATTTAGTGCTGGCAAAATAACTGGGAGCTGCTTAATACTGGGAGCTGCTTCCTGTTCAGAAGTATTTAGACCGATGGAGTGAGTGCTTATAGCTCCTTAGATCAACTGGCAAACGTGGGTTGTTTTTTTTTTTCCTCTTCCTAGCTGTTGCCGATGCAATCAGAACAAGCCTTGGACCAAAGGGAATGGATAAAATGGTAAACCTTGTATTTAAACTTTTAAAACGTTAAGCTGACTGGAGAACTGTAAAGTCAACGTGTTTTACATAGGATGCCATCTTTTGCCTTGAAATTCTTTTCCAAGTTTCCTTTATTTAAGGGAAAGCGTAAACTCAATGCCCGTCTCAGTTTGAGAAATAATGTTGTCAGGAAAAATGTTTTGCATCGAGTTTCAGATTAAAGCTTGGTAGTTACTGATCAGAACTGTGTTTTTCCCCTTCCTTCTCAGATTCAGGATGCTAAAGGAGATGTGACAATCACTAATGATGGTGCTACTATTCTGAAACAAATGCAAGTTCTGCACCCTGCTGCCAAAATGGTAAGGTTTTTATCCATTGCTCGGACAGTTATGTGCCTTAGAGCTTAATTACTGGGATAAAAAAAATGTAATAACACTCCATGTGGATTTGAGGAGCATTACCCACTAGCAATAGAGCAAGAAACTTTGCACAGCGTGCTCCAGGAATATTTATTTGGATTGTGTGATGTGCTGAAGAGTTCCAAGTCCTGATTTTTTACCTGGTATTCCTTATGCATAATCCCTCTAGATATGTTTTGAGACCTGAAAGAATCTAGCCCAAACCTTATTCTGTCACCTAAGAAAGAAAAGTCATTGATGTCCTAAACTGCTGGGACAGAAGAGGATGAAAGAAGAGAATTAATTACTTTATGGTCAGGGGGTCTGAGGCTACAGGAGCCCGGTCTTTCACGAAGTTAAAGGTAGACTTCTTAGATTTGATTGTGGTTGGAGATGGAAATGAGCTTCCCCTGACCCTTCTGCAACAAAGGAAAAGGTAGATCTTGACTTGGATGATTGGACTTGATGATCTTAAAGGTCTTTTCCACTCTAAACAATTCTGTGACCTGTTAGATAGGTGTGATCAGTTTTAACCTTGGGAGAAAAGCTTCTTTGCTTCTGTAAGGGATCTGTTTCACAGTAGCCATACTTTACCAAGTAGGTGTGCAAGTATGGAAAGCAAGGTGCAAAAGGTACCAACGTCAACTCAGAAAAGGCACAATCAGTCCTGATGCTAAGGTTGTTTTCAATAATGCTGCATTCTTGAAAAAAAAATTGTATATATATAAATTATCAATGTTTGCAATTAAGCAGCATTATATATAAACTTCTGCCATAATTTGTCATTTAGTTGGTGGAGCTGTCAAAAGCACAAGATATTGAAGCTGGTGATGGCACTACTTCTGTTGTTGTCATTGCCGGAGCTCTTCTGGATGCCTGTTCCAGACTTCTTCAGAAAGGTGAATACATATATTTAATATAAAACCATGACTGGACATGGTTCAGTCCTCTCTCTGCTTGCATGTGTATAATGACGCTTAAAGGAGCTGTTTCCAGTTTAAACGTGAAAGGTGACTTGAGTCTGCACATTCCAGTTTCACTCATCTCCCACTTTCGATTAAAAATCTGTTTAGTTTTTTACTGTGAGTTGAGTGCGTTAACGTTGATAGAGGAAGTAGTGCCTAGATGAGGTGATGAATGTTGCAGTGTGAAAACTCACCTTGATGATACTCATACTTCTTTCCAGGACAGAGAGCATCAGTAAATACAAAGGAAATTTGGAACCAGTGATTCTACAGGGGTTTTTTTATACTTGGCAAATTTATCACCTCCTGTCACTAAGTAGGGTCCTTGAGAAACTTTTTTTTTTTTTTTTTTTTTTTTTTTTATGCATTTTTTTTGGATTTATAGTGGTTTACTTAATCCGCATCTTATAAACCATTTTATTTCCCCTACCAAGTGTTTGCTGTTCACTTCCCTGCCTGGTACCAGTGGTACCTGCATGCTCTGTTTAAGTGTTCCTGATGGCCAGGAACCATCTGACCCAGCAGTGCTACTGGATGCTGCTGCCATGGTCAGGACCAGCAGCCTGGCATCTTCTACCTTAAGAGGTAGTGAGAAGATGCCTGCTGTGAAGAGATCGAGGGTATATCACGTGCTCAGAGAAATCAAGGAACTTCATACACAACTGTGGGAAAAGAGTCTTTGAAAATCTGAAATAAAATAGCTGTCAGGCTACTTGTGGGTATTACCTGAACAGCGGCAGCTTTGATGATGCCAAGGGTAAACAAAACTTGGAGAAAGCATGTTTCTGGGGTGTCGGACACTGCAGGGAAATGTGCTGTACTTGTCTGTGAGGACAAATTATTAGGAACATAGCTTTTTTTTTCAGCTTTAACAGCGAAAAGTAATAAGGGAAGTCATCTGCTCTTGAAGAACACGTGTTGCTAAAGTGTCTTCAATTTATTCTGATGTGAGAGTCTCTCCAATCTTAAAACAGAAAGAGGGGGTAAGGAGAAAACAACCAAAACCCATTGGTTTGAAAGCAGGACTGTCTTAACAACCTCTTTATACTGTCCACAGGAATTCACCCCACCATCATTTCAGAGTCATTCCAGAAAGCTTTAGATAAAGGTATCGAAGTATTGACCAACATGGCACAGCCAGTTGAACTGAGTGACAGAGAAACCTTGCTAAATAGTGCAACTACATCGCTGAATTCAAAGGTATGACTGAAACTAGAACTCAGTACCTCCCTGAAACCAGAACTTAGTACCTCCAGATTAGCCAAGCCTGTAGCTTTTCCCAGACTGTGCTATTGTTCGCTTATTAAGAGCAGCCTGCGGATCATAAATCGAGTTGGTTTTCAGACATTGGCTGCCTTCTTTTAGTCCATGGTTGATGGAGATTAAATCAAAGCACTCAAACTGAATTTCAGTCTGAAATATTTAGCGATCTCAGATGTTAACTATAAGTGTAAAATAAAGAAGCTTCAACTGAAAATGGCAGCAGAAAAATGAGGTGGGATACAGAGAGCTTTTGCCAACTTCTTGTCTAGGCAGTTCTTCGTCATGTGACAGAAACCCCTGAGACGGTGTTGAAATCTGAAGATGTGTGCCAGCTTCCCTTCCAGCAGAATAATCTGGGAAGCGCTCAAAAGTCTTACTTCAAGGGTCTAAGAGAAATTAAAGTTTCTTCTGTACGTCCCTAGGCATAGGTTTTCCTACCAACATAGCTGCTCTTCTGTTTAAGTGATGTAGCCATTAAGAAGGTGCTGTGTTAAGACATCTGGTTGATGGACAGGGAGGGAAAACTTCTTCTAATTCAAACACTGAAATACAATGACAATATTATTTTGAAATTAGCAGGGCTAAATCACTCACTTTTTTTTTTCTTTACTCTTAAATCCCTTAGGTCGTGTGTCAATATTCTAGTTTACTTTCTCCAATGAGTGTGGATGCAGTAATGAAGGTGATTGACCCAACTACAGCTAGTAGTGTTGACCTCAGAGATATTAAAATTGTTAAGAAGCTAGGGTAAGAAACAGTTGTGTAATGAGACAAATTTTGTGTCTGTGAAATCAGTTTCCCAAAGTGCTAGAATCACAGATTGGTTTTGTTTCCAGAGGTACAATTGACGATTGCGAGCTGGTTGAAGGACTAGTCCTGACTCAGAAGGTGGCAAATACCGGTGTAACCAGAGTGGAAAAAGCCAAAATTGGCCTCATTCAGTTCTGCTTGTCTGCTCCAAAGACAGATGTAAGTTAAAACTATGATTAGAGCAAAATCCTTTTGCTGTAGCACTTGGGAGAGATGTAAATGTAATGATAAACCACCTTTTTTTAAGATGATGTGATGTCAGCTCTGTTCCACAGCTATAATGAAGTATGGGTAATGCTGGGTGATGCGCAGATACTTTTAAAGAACTTAGAGTTGGTGTAAGAAAGAAAATAGCTAAAAAGTCCAGTATTTCTCATCATTGTAAGTGATGTCTGAGACAACATATTTTACTGTCATGCTTATTTGCTTTGAATCACAGGCTCCTAAGTTAAAGAACATGGAACATCTTGACGCTTGCTTTTAAAGTCAGGAGTAGTTCATAATACTTGCTTTTCTCTTTCTTTTTTTTTCTTTTTTAAATAGATGGACAACCAAATAGTTGTTTCTGATTATGCTCAAATGGACAGAGTACTGCGTGAAGAGAGAGCCTATATTCTAAACTTAGTTAAGCAAATTAAGAAGGCTGGATGCAATGTGCTGCTGATTCAGAAGTCGATTCTGCGGTACGTTTAATACTGATTTACTGGCTTGCAGTGTGTGCTTGGGGGAGCAGTTGGAATTGTTTGGAAAATTGAACCCAAATACTAAACAGTCATACTTGGCAGGGTGTCAGACTGGCTGTAATGGTGAGTGTACCTTTAGAAAGCACCAGGGTGGTCTGTACTTTGAGTTTAGTGACATCCCTCCCTACTTTGTAGTCTGAAGAATTTCAGCCCTGCTGGTAAGAAGCGTGCAGCTGGCTGGTGTGACCCGGTTACTAAAAGAGCACTTTGGACTGACTACTTCCCTCTTGTTTTTAGGGATGCTCTTAGTGACCTAGCCCTCCATTTTCTGAACAAAATGAAGATCATGGTGGTCAAAGACATTGAAAGAGATGACATTGAGTTTATATGTAAGGTAAAGTGAGTTATGTAATGGCTGTTAAGGTATTAGCGGTATTTAAAGTCTACCCCAAAATGAAGTACCCAGCCAGGGCCAGTTTATTATGACACTTTCACAAGTTTCATGTTCTGACTATAATGTAAGAGCAGGCATTTCTCTAAAAAACATTCCCATTCCGTTGAGGAGTCACACTTCTAGAAACTAGTCTGAACTGCATTTTACTGTAATGGCGCAGAAGGACATGATGCAGTTCACTTGCTGACTTTGTGGTTCAGGTTCTGAGTAATTTTTTTTGTCCCCCCCCATTATTTTTTCAGACAATTGGTACAAAGCCTGTTGCTCATATTGACCAGTTTACTCCTGATATGCTGGGGTCTGCTGAGCTGGCTGAGGAGGTCAACTTGAACAGTTCTGGGAAACTAATAAAGGTGGGTGAGTGAGGCACAGAAGGTTAATACCTACTTAACATCTGCCAATTATTTTAATAACAACTGCTAACTTTAATGGGTTTTGCTACTGAAGTTAGTACATTTAAGTACCTGCTTTTAATTTCTGAGTCTTGCTTCGCTGTTACAGAATTCAGAAATACCAACTGAAGGCTCTTTTTGACCAGAACCTTTTTTTTCAGTCTTAGTATTTGGGTTTATGTTTTAGATTACGGGCTGCACAAACCCTGGAAAAACTGTAACCATCGTGGTACGTGGATCCAACAAACTTGTTCTAGAAGAAGCTGAGCGTTCAATTCACGATGCCCTGTGTGTCATAAGATGCTTAGTTAAGAAAAGGTAACGTCTCAGTTTGGTGAGAGTAATTTATTATATTAATAATACAGAAAGCTAATCATTTATGCACTCCTATAAATGAGGTTTGATTCTTAATTTCTCTCCTCAGAGCTTTAATTGCAGGAGGTGGGGCACCGGAGATAGAGTTGGCCCTGCGCTTGAATGAGTACGCTCGCACTTTGAAGGGCATGGACTCGTACTGCGTCCGTGCGTATGGAGACGCGCTAGAAGTCATACCATCCACGCTGGCTGAAAACGCGGGTCTCAATCCGATTTCAACGGTAACTGAGCTGAGAAACAGACACGCTCAAGGAGAGAAGACAGCTGGCATTAATGTCAGAAAGGTAATGAGGACTTGTATAGGCATAGCATAGCTTAAAAAGACACCTGGGCATTAAAAGGAAAATACTTGGCATTAGCTAAGCTAAGGAGAGGGCAAGTTTGTGTCTCATAACACATAACTCTCCCCAAAAGTAACACGGAGGTAGATTATAGCTTGTTCTCCGAGGCTTTAACAGCTTACCTGAGCATTGATGATAGCAGATACTTAAACACCATACCCACAGCAGAAGAAACTTCCTGTGTCTCTTCAAAAACACAGTTTCAGCTACAAAACCAGATCAATTTAGAATGCTCCGTCAGTACTATCAGCAGTGGAAGGTGCTCACCCACTAGGAGCAGCACAGCAGGCTAGCTGCTTTTACGCTATCACAACTACATTTACCTCTTCTCTTGGCTAATTTTGACTGGGTAGGTCCAGTGCTTGGGGGGAGATGATGTGTACCATAATATCCCTCTTGAGGATGTAAGAGACAAGCCCTTTGATAGTCTTAATTTAGAGCTGACTGTCCATCTCAGGATTCTATTAAAAGGAAACCTGCTAAATCTAACTGTAGCCTGACTTGCACGGAGTAAAAGCTGCTTGTTCTCCGCTTGTAGGGTGGCATTTCCAACATCTTGGAGGAGCTGGTCGTGCAGCCACTGCTGGTGTCTTTGAGTGCACTGACTCTTGCGACAGAAACCGTGCGCAGTATTCTTAAGATTGATGACGTGGTGAGTAGCGTTTGCATCGCCTTTTGTTTAATCTTTCTTTTTTCCACAAGCAGCAGGATGGCTATTGTCATCCTATTTGCTGTGCTTCGATTACTGTGTCACATTCCCAGTTTGTGTGCTACTTTGACCATTCGGACTTCTAATAATGGCAACTGGAGCAAAATGAAATGCGTTATAAATACCCTACCTTAAAGTAGGGAGTTAAAGTCTATAAAAAACCACGATCCTTAAGCAGAGAAGTAATTGTTACATATCCTGTGAACTTTTTACGCCTGACTGTGTGAACTCTTCTTTGCAGGTGAACACTCGGTAAGCTGAACAGAGAAAGCAGGGACTGTGCCCTACAGCTCCTTCCCTGTAGGCTGGAATACGGTTTCCTCACCAAAAGCGCCTGTGTGAATTGTCTTAAAGTCCACAGAGGCTTCCGGACTCCTGTTGTGTTAATTTAAAAAAAGAAAACCAACCTGTTTTCAAGAAGGAAATGCTGTTTATCAATAAACATGCAGTAGTCTACCTGAGTCTTTACCTTATTTCTAGCAAAATTATAAAAGCAAACTTCTTGTTGCATTTGCTTCTCAGTGCTATGTGCTCCTACTTATCTCTGAAAAGTTTTTAACAGCAGTTAGCTCTTGTAATATACTCTAAAAACGCCCTTCACTTTGCACTCTAATAACATGCCAGCTTAGAGCTGCTTCTCTAAAAGTTTTTCATATTTCCCTTAACTATGAGTGGCCAGCGCGCAGGAGCGTCTTTGCAGTGATGGTGTGTTCCTTGCTCTGTTTTGTCTCCTGAGGATCCCTGACAATTCCTGATGCCATCACGTGAGCCAGAGCATCCCAATGGGCAGCCTTTATGTGCTGCTTTTTGTACTTTATCCAGCAGTGAAGTGTAAGCATCAAAACTCAACCTAGTTCTAAACAGGCAAGGATAATACCTGTAACTAGGCTTATCTTGTATTAATAGGGGTTTATTTAAAATAGAGTTTGGTGCCTCTCTCTGAAACAGCTGTAACTGTTCTGTTGGTTGCTTCCATTTTGGTGGTGGTCAACACCCAGTGCTGTTTAGGAAAACCCCAGGGATGAAAACTTTTTGGATGACTTTGCTAATCCATCCCCCTCCCACCCCCTCCAAATTAATTGGTTTTCCCAAAACTCATGCAAATTAAGCTTTTCTAAGACAAGCAGACAGACATGAGCTGGTGTCATCACTGAAGTGAGAGGTGACACAAGCGTTCTCAGCTACCAGGAAAATCCTGGCTGCCCCAGGATTCATTTAGTTCAGAATTAATTTAATTTGTTCTTAATGTTACATCTTTCAACTTCTAATTCTCTGCCTGAAATTCTGAATTAACCCTTTTGTCTTCACCATTGTTATACTGAGATGACCAGACTCCTAGGTATAAAGGAGGTATTTCTTCTCTCATTTCTATTCCTGAGCAGTTGGAGCTGTAGCCTTGGAGTAATCCTCCACCACGCTGTTGACCAGCTATTGTTGAGATACTTCCCTGTGACTTAGTAGAATATTCAGAATAATTCAAAATACTAATAAAGCAGACGATCAATTTAGGCACCATTGCTCTGTATGAATTATTTATTGGCTGTTTGAAGTTACAAATGATGCCTTACCCCACAGGATTACATCCAGCAATGATCTCCGTTAGTTTAGGTATTCGCTTGGATAAAAGCTTTCCCTCCCCACCACCACAAACTTCCAATTCTTGACAAATTACAACATCTATTTGTGGGTGATGCAATCTTTTTGTCTGTTTCTTTACATAAAGTGTTTGTAACTTCACTACAATAAATGGGTCCAGCAATCGTTAACGCCTCTCTGCAGAGCTGGGAGGATAGTCCTGCTGATCCCGGTTTACCCTTATTCCGTAACTGCTTATCTGAAGTACGCGCTTTGAGACGGGAGAAGATTCTTTTAATCACTTGAGGGGGTAAAAAATGGGAGCTTGGCAAGGAGGGGGCTACCGGTTCCAGCTGAAACCCGGCACGGAGTCACTCAAACACGGGTGCTGGCAGCAGCCAGCCGAAGGCAGGGCAGCGAGCCTTGCGGCAGCAGCCGGGCAGCGGGGCCGAGCTCTGCGCCGCTGGGCTCCACCAGCCTCGGCTCCCCTCGCCGCCCGACCCTCCGGAGCCCGCTGCCCCCCCCCAGAGCCGCTCTGCCCCGCTGAGCGGAGCCCGGCCGGGCCCCCCACCCCGGCGGCGGGCGCGCCCCGCCCTCCCCCCTTCCGCTCCACGGGCCGCCCCCGGGGGGGGGGGCCCCGCACCGGGCGGCCCGTCTGGCCGCTGCCTGCCTCCGCACCCCGCTGCACCCGCGCACTGGGGCGCCCGCCGCGCTGTACGAGCGGGGGCCGCCGCCCGCCGCCGCGCAGGTACCGCCGGGGAGGGGGAGGGAGGCGGGAAGCGCCCTCAGGGGGTGCCGGGCGAGCGGGGGCGCCCAGGCGGGGCGCGGGGCTGCCCTCAGCCTGGCCCCCGCAGGGCCAAAACGGGGCCTTTTGCACCTTTTTGCACCTCCCGGCAGCGGCCCGCCCGCACCCGCGGCGGTAGGAGGCGGCGGCCGCCGCTAAGGGGCTTGCGGCACCCGGCCTCTTCCGGGGCGAGGTCAGCAACGGCAGCGGCAGGAGGAGGGGGACGGTGCCCCTCCGCCGGGCGCTCCCTAACGGCTTTTTAAATTCCCTGCTTTGATCGCGTAATGCGTGTTTGCATGAGGTCACTGCGCTATAGAAGAAACGAGTTAGATTTGCACGGTGAACACCTGCCAAAACGCACCCGAGCCCTTTTGCTGGAATGTCAAAGCTTATTAAAATACCTCGGTGTGGAAAAGTACTATTCTAATTTTTGGATAAGGAAACCAGTCCTGTAATTTTTTTAAAACATGGTGCTTAAAAATAACATAAAGGCAGCCTCTGTAATGCAGACCAACCTGGTTTTAATAACTTAATCTAACTTGTGTAAGCTTTAAAAATATTTAAAGAAAATGCTTACCTGCGCAGAAGCTGCAAGCTACCAAGCAGCACTGGAACTGTTAACTGTGCAGAATCCCTGTCACGGCACAGTAAGTTAGGGAAAGGGGAATAAATATTTAGACACAAGATATCCAATGAATTACTTTTAGAATGTTTATGGAAATGGGAGGCAGAGAAAGTTCTGTTCTGCTTTTGTTTGGTTTTAAATGAAGGCTTTTTTCAGAGCTACATAGTAATCAAGGAAAAGTTACGCTTTACAAAATAATTAAAACTTGTTTTCTTTTGATAAGTCCCCTTGATCATATTTCCTGGTATAAATATATTGGTTACAGGGACAGACTGAGGAGTTTTACTTTAAATAGGATCCTTAGGATATAAATTACTATGCAATAGGATCATTCCATGTAACTCTGCATTAACATTTATATACAGGTATCTCTATCTGCTGTTGCTGTATCATTCATTAGACTTCATTAGGCTAAAGCAGTATTAAGAACCTTGTTCCACTTTCTTCTAACAGTCTGAAAATTTTAAACATCTCTTCTAGGACGGTTTTGATTTGGATTCAAGTACCGACAGAGTGCAGACCCTCTCTCTAAACGGAGAGTCTGAGAAGCAGATAGACTTTTCCAAAATGTGCAATTCAAATCAAGAATATTATTTGAAGCTGGAAGAGTTGAAGAATGCCCACTTGGAGACCATGGCAAAATTAGAAAGTATGTATCGGAATAAACTGTATTTAAAAGGAGTACAACCCCTGGACAAGAAGAATGCCGCTTCTAACACGTGTTGTAGGTACGTTTGGTGGTACCTTTTATCTGAAGATTCTCAAATGCTCTGCAAACATCTGTAAAACAGCAGGGTTTTTTCCGGGGCTGGGATGTGTTGCTCCCTCCATTTCCTATAAGCAAATAATCACTGAAAAGTTAATTTTAATAATAAAAATGCTTATTCACCTCGCTAATGGACTGTGAGATTTACAAGCGTGTGTGCAGCAGAGACTGGCAACTTGTTTAGTAAAGTCCCGTGCCTTTCCTTAAGAAGTGCTGACTTGTTCACCATCAGCACTCACCTAAAACTATGATCTGATGCAAGTGCCCAATGTGCTTCTCTTTTCCCTTCTCTTCTTCCCCGCCAGTGCTGTTAATCTGTTAATTTTTTTTAATGATAATTTAATTTAATGATATCTTAAAGTGGATGTTACTGGCTTTGCATCGATGTTGGACTGGACTCAAACCAATTTTTTTTTTTCCTTTTTTAAAGGCCAACGTGGGAGAAGAGCTCATACCAGCCTCTAAATTTGCACAAATCCTTTTCAGACTCTGACTTAAGCGATCCCTTAGGCTCAAGTATATCTGATGGGTCTGAGAGAGAATTAGCGTTTGAAGACAACAGTAGTGAAACTGGATCATCTGCATTTGCTAAGGAACAGATTGAAAAAATGTGGGATGGGTTCTCTGTGGAAGACTACATCTCCCGCACCAAACACAGCTTACCAAGCTCACCAGCCTTCAGAGTGACACGGAAGAAACAGAAAGCATGGTCACCAAAAGTTACTGTACCCAAGCCTTTCCAGATGACAATTAGAGAAGCTAGAAAAAAAGAACAGAATGTCAAATCAAAGTCACAGATTGAAATGGAAAATAACTTACTGAGGAAGCAACTAGAGGAGGAAGCAGAGTGCCAGAAAAAATTCCGAGCCAATCCGGTGCCCGCTGCCATCTTCCTTCCGCTCTACCACGAAATCGTGCAACGAAACGAAGAACGAAGGAGGTCTGTGAGAGAGAGAAGCCAACGCAAGCTCTTGGCTTCTCAGAAGCCATTTAAATTCATTGAGCGAGAGAAGCAGAGGAATGAAATTAGGAAAATGCAATTAAGAGACCTTTCCACACCTGAAAAGAAAATAAAACTGTTCAAAGCAAAACCAGTTCCCAAATGCATTTATAGTCCAGCTGTTAATGACAAGATAAAGGAGGAAGAGCTCTACAGAGAAATCAGGATCAGAATGAGAGCTGAAGAGTTGCTACGTAATTCATCTCTCCCCAGCAGCAGACTGGCTTTAAAAGATACCAATAAAAAGAAGAAACACAAGTGCATTGAACCAAAGGAAACAGAACATAAACCCAGGATCAAATCAAATGTCCCAGATTTTGAACTACTACACCAGAAATTTCAGAAACGGCTCCTGCAACAAAAAAAACTGAAGCACCTTACAGTCTGTGAACCATTCGATCTTCGTACTCCATGTATTCCCTCAAACAAGGGGAAGATTTTGAAGGACATTCAAGAGGATGAAGAAAAGTTGAAAGAAACACGCTGGCCATATGCCTCTCCAAGACGTAAACCTCCAGTGAGACATGCAAGTGTAAATTTGCATCTCTCAGGATTTGGAGAATCTAAATCGCCAAAAATCACAGAATCCACAAGACGACGGCTACAAGCCATAAGGTGACTACTTTAGTGATGCTCTACATTTTATGTAAACGTTAAGAGTAGATTTCTCTTGTATTTCTATGTATGTAGTCAGTTCTTCCATGCAGTGAATATAGGACTTAATATGTTAATATAAGGGCTTAATTATAATAGGAAACTTAATATTTAAATACAGGACTTAATTAGACTTTGTGGTTGTTAAAGAAACATAGTGCATTTTTCTCAGAGTGTCCATAGGAAAGGGACAAATGACTGCTGTTTCCCAGGATACACCTGAACCCCTTAAGGTGGTGCATACCCTGTGTCCCCTTCTGCCAACCCTGTTTTCACCCTGTTTTTCTCTTTTGAATCTCCTTTGCCAAAGCTTCCTTTCAAGTGTTGCTCTTGATTTAAAATGAATTCAGCCTTAGTTTATTTTTCCACCCAGGAATTCACTTGAGGAAAAGAGAAAGCTGGAAGAACAACAAAAAAGGAACAGAACAAAGCAGAAACAAAGAACGAAAAAGCTCCAGAAAATTGTAACAACTCGGGCTGAGGCCAATGACCCACATCAGAGCCTAGCTCAGATGTCTAAATCCAAATTAAAAACATTCAGGTATTTTGTTGCATTCCCCTGAATCCTCAACTTCTCATTCTACATTGTATGTTTTAACATACGATGTAAAAAAAATAGCATAGTCTAGGTTTATGTAATTGCACATTTGATAAATTATACACTGTACAAGCAGCTAGTAAAAAAGGTGGCCAAATTGAGTTTTTCAGCTGGGAAATTGTTGCCTGTTCTAATGATTTTGATCTACCTTATAGTATTACAAATTAGCTAATAGGAGACTCCTGTGTTTTCTCAATTGCCATACCAACCAAAGAGGAAAAGTTTAAAAAAATCCAAAGGAAGAGGAACAGTGTCGTTACAGAATATCCTTGCACTGCTGGATTGATAGGTGTTGGTCCAACTTTGGTGCTAGCCGTCTCCTACGGTAGCAGATGTTTCACAATTCACTTCTTTGTCCCAGCAGGTCCCCCCTTAAGAGGGAAAACGAGAGCAGAAATATTGTTTTAACTTAGCACATGTATCAACAGCTAACCAGGAAGCTGCTGGTGCTTAGGAGGAATGGGATCCAAAGTTACCTTTACTAGAGATACAAATTCAAAGACTTTCTACACAATTGAGAAAAGTAGTATGCAGGGAGAAACATCAGGGCCTTCTCAGTGTGCTGTGAGCTAGCAGTCCAGATGGCTCCCACTCTCTGATGCTGATCTAACCCCAGAATTGCTGCTTGTCCTTGTGTTTGTGGCTAATTTAACCATTTCTGTTTCCTGTTCTTTTTAATCCTAGGAAAAAAAAAAGTCAGTCCCGTTTGCGTGAGTCTTTAGTGAGGTTTATAATCTGTATTGGCACGATGGCACTGCAGCAGTATCATCCGTTCAAAGCACCGTCACATGGAGACGGTGAGAGCTACTGACTGCTCTGCCCCTGTTGCTTCATGCATAGGCAGGATTCTTGGGCAGCGACTACAAATCCTAATTTCCAGTAACCAGGCAAATTACCAGTAACTGATGGTAGCAGGGCAAAACAGTACGAGGGTGAAGGATCATGAGATACGCCTACAAGATTCATAGCTTGGACTAGCAACTTTTGAGTTACCATACCAAACTTCAAGGCATTTAGAATACCATCCAGGATAGAGATCTTTCTGAAATGAGGGTGGAGGCCAGGGCTGTCTTTATGGCTGAGTTGAAAGGTAACAAGGTTTCCTCATTCTTTTTTTGCTTTACATGGGTCTCTCCTTTCTTTATAGCTAAAGTAGAAAACTGTGGATTTATTCTTTAAACTCTGGGCTGTTACAAGCAAATTTGCTAAAATGCTGCAAGACAATGCTGCACGTTGTTCCACCAGCAAACTCTGTAATGGTTATTCACCACCAATGTTGCTTCACTGTGACCAAAGAGAGAAAATGTAGTAGAAACCAAAGCACGTGCGTTCTCACATACTGAAAGCATGAAGTGCAGTGTCTCAGCTGGGATACGCTAGCGGCAGGATTGCAACAAACATTTTTGCTCAGCCACATGGGCAGTCAGTGACTATCCAGCATATGTCTATGCCCACCTACCACCTCCCCCAAAAACAGCTAAAGCCAAAGCATGCATAGGAAGAAGCAGTGGTGTAGGAGAAGCAGGGCTTACACGGGGTCCTGGAGAGCAGAGATACAGTGGCAGAGATGCAGATCAAAGAGGGCAGTCCCTCCTCGCTGTTTTGTTAGAGTCAGAGCTCAAGCACAATTGCTTTTGCCACACCACCAGCAGACATTGTTAATAACAGGAGCTTTATAATGTATGGTATCCTTGGACAGATGATCTGCTGACTCTAGGACAGAAGCAGAAAACAATTTGCGTTACGGAGGCAAGGTGGAGAATTGAGACAGTGGGTGTGCTTGCAGATTTGATTTGAGTTCATTCAACAGCAAACTTCACGTTGCAGTATTTAGCTTAATCAGATTTCAGGAGTATTGTAAAAAGCTCATACTTAATTCTTGTCTGCACATCAAATTATGCTATTACAAGCAAGATTACTTCCCTAGTGCTGATGCATTAAGGCTGGTACAAGTGCTTAACTTGATAACGCTTATTTCAGCATAGGCTGGGTAATAAGGTATATTAGTGTAAGTGCTCTTCTAACAGATAATTAGGTTTGTAGAAAGCTGCCTGAGAGAGCAAGCAAGTGGCAATGATGAAGTTCGCTCCCTCAAAATGGTGAAGGACTTGCCTTAATGCACAGCCATATTGAAGAAATTCAGAGGATGGTAAGGGAAAGAGGCAGGAGGAGACAGAAGTGTAAAATCCCACTAGCTCTCACGCTTGCCGATAAGTGTCTGACTTAGTAGTGCGAGAGCTGGCCCAGTACAGAGGCAACATCACAAAGAGGTGTCTTTGTCACACCCCGAGGATTACAACCCACGCTACCTGGATTATCCAGTGCTTGCTAGGATCTGAGATTATAATTTCAATCGATGATTCAACAGTTTCATCATCCTGCTGTATTGATTGGGCCCTTGACAAAGCAACTAGGAAAAAAGTGCACTGTGATCCAGAATGTGGCTACCCATCTTGTGAGATAGGCTGGTAAAGCACCAAGATTCTTATCATCAAGCTTTACCTTAAAGTACTGATTTTTATTTAATTAATACTAATTTCCTATGGTGTATTCTGATTTTATCACTCATTTCAAACTGTTTAATTTTGCTTAGACCAACTAGAATATCTGTATGCAGTCGGCATTTAAAAAAAACCCCTAGGTAGCCAAACTTAAAAAACCCAAACAAACAAAAAACAACCTTAAGTATCCAAAAAACCTACGAATCCAAACTCAGCCTCTATTTAACCTCACAAGCCAGGACTTCCCTGCTTATCCAAAGTGACTGCTTCAGAGACAGTTTTGTTCAGTACTTACAGGCTAGCAATTGCTATGAAACTGAGACGATATGCCTCAGACCCTGGAACCACCATAAAATAATTTACCTTTTATTTGTCTGAGTAGGACAATATTTAGTTTGTTATGAGCAATTTAACTTTCAGCTGCTGTAGAAAATTACTTCCTGTATTATAAACTAGTAATAATTTCTCTGGTACTGTTTCCCTTAGGAATTACGAGAAGCAAAGAATGCAAGAATATCTGCAAGAGTTGCAAGAAATGGAAGAAAGAGTAAATCAAAGGCCATTGCTTTTTGAAAGAGTTACTCAGGTTGTCTTGCTTCCCTGTTACTTCTTAATCTTACCTTCAAATACTGCACAAGACATTTGTAGCCAAACATTTCAACATAGATGATACTTGAAAAATACTTTTGAGACCAGTATGTCTCCATTTTAATCTCTTTTGGCCCATCTCCATATAAACATTAATTTTTGTGACTAAGCAGTCATGCTTAGCTTGCACAGGGAACTGAGATGGCTGTTCCAAACGTGTTGTCCAATTCAGTTGTAACGTGAGTAAATGTAACAAGAGCTTACAGCAAAAACATGAGAGGTTTAAGCTGGGAAAGAAGTGATAAGAAAATTTGAGTATTTTTAGTATCTACGTTAAAGCTCAGATACAGTACTTGCATCTCTCCATTTCAGTACAACCATGTGCTGGTAGTGTGGTCCCTGACCTGTTTCCAAACCCGGAGAGGCAGCAAGTCATAGATCACTGGTTCCGTTGTCCCTTCTGTCTATGTTGCTTTCCTGGTCTGCCATTGCTGCGGGGCAGGACCATCTGTGTAGACTGGAGGACGAGTTCTCACTCAGTTATTACCTGGAGAAACAGAATTTACACCCTCAGTTTCAGAGGTAGATACACACATCTATGTAATTTCTTAAACAGCACCATAAGAAGGTGAACCAATGCTATTTTAGGGTAGCAGCTCCCAGAGAGGGAAGATAAAGGAAAAGCCCTAGGAAGGTCACATCTGATTTTCTACATGTTCACATCCTCGTCCTCCTCAATAGCTACACACAGAACATAAAGCTCTTCATTAGCCAGTGGGTGCAGGCAGCAAACTGGATTTAAACTGCTACAGAAAAGGAAAATGTGGTGTAAATTTTTTTTTAGTATTGTTTTGCCATTCTTACCTGCAGTGAATAATCATTCAACTTGTCAGATGCAATTCATGAAACAGAGTATTAATATAACTACACAAAAGTATCAAAAGACAGGCATTCAATGCATTTAGATAACACATAACCATTGTGGTTTTCCTACAGAAAAATGCCAGAATAGCTGCAGAAAAGCATTATTCTAACAGACTGAGAGCCCTGGGGATATGCCCAGAGTTTATTTCAAAGAAAGGAAAAACAACTAAATTGCTCCAGTGCTCCAGTGCTGAAGATTTTAGTAACTCCACTGATGCCAGAGAAAGGTAGAGGTTACTGAAGGCTTTTTCTCTTTTGCCACTACATACCTAGTAATTAGAAAGTAATTTTGATGTGTAGGTAATGGGGGTTTTTTTTAATTATTTGTAGTATTTCCTAGGTAAATATTTGACTATGTAGTTAGCTTTACTAGTGTTAGTATGTATTTTTTATTGTTTTTCCTGAATTAAATATTATTTTATAAAACAGAGGAGAGCACTGGATATGTTACGTAATGCAGTTCAGAAAAAAATTAAGGAAAACATTTTTTTATTTGTTCCTTTCACCAAAAATTCTGCCAGGTTGCTATTAAGTCACTTCATTCTGCATTACCGTTACTGAATTTTTAACATGAGCCTTATAAAAATTACTTTTCAATATCCATTAGGTGTAATGATTTACAAGGAAGCAGAAATAAAAAAATTGAAATATATAAGCAATACCATTGAGTTACTTTCTAGCATAAAAGGAGACTCTGGCCTCCCCCCTTACCTTTTGCTTCCCCAGTTCCACCCCAGCCAAGTCTACCAGAATTTGTCCTAAATTACCTGAAGGTAGTTTAAAACCTACTGGAAAGCATCCTACCTGAAAGTAAAATCACACATGCAAATTGTCTTTTCAGAGTCATGAAGGATAAAGTGAAAGGGGCCAAGGGTCAAAGCCTGCACTCAGGACAGCCAGTCCAGCGAACTGGAGGCTGAGGCAAGAGCCAGCCCTTTTGCTTTCAGCCTCATCACACAGAGGAGGCTGGCTCCAGCCCCCCCTCTCGCAGCACTCTGAAGAGGAGGAGGAGAAGGAAGAGGAAGCAAAGACAGGCCTGTCACCTGGCCATTCCCAGGAGGAGGAGGACGATCAGCCAAGACCCAGCTCTCAGTCTGACCAGTCTCATGAGCATGAAGAGGAAGGTCAGTCTGACCCTGAAGCTGAGGGTGCCTTCCGATACGAGGATGAGGAATATGACAGTGATGATTCAGAAGAGAAACCCAGCAGTGATGAAGCCAAGTGAAAGGAAGGCAGACAGGATAGCCCAGGGCTCAGGAACCTATTTCATTGCTGGAAGTGAAATAGATGCCAGATAAAAACTTGGTGCTTTGCTACAGATACAAAATTCTGTGAATTTAAACCTCTTAGCTGAACAGGCTTTCCGGTGCAGAAATGTTATCTATTTTCCAGTAACAGAGATCAAGCTACTAATTTCCACCAAGAAAAGAATTTTCTTTAATCTTTATTCTAGTCTTCTGTGACATTAGTGCACCTCTGTCCATAAAATGAACTGCAACCACTGTTAAATAATGTCTTGCATGCTGCATTGGTAAGTACTGAGGGCTTACATCCAGCTCTTTCCCTTCTACGTGCTGGCAAAGCCAGCTGAGATTTTGGAGTAGAAATTTGCTATTATCAGTGCTTCCCAGTCCCACACATTTCGGTACGTCTGGGGTCTGCTTCTAGGACGGCAACGAATAGACAAGGGTTTGTTCTGCGAGACCTCCGAGTGCTTTCAACAGAGCAGCTGCTAGGAAGACAGCTTGTCGGGCAGTTAGACGATATGGCCAAATTAAGCTGTTCAGTTCCGCCCTCCTCTTCCCATGGGGTTTGTCTTCTGCCCACTTAAGTGAGCTGAATTGGCTCAGCGGTGGGTCAGATGAGTGCCAGGGCCAGAAAAGATTACTGCTTTTGGAGGACACAAGCTGTTATATCAATTCAACTACTTTGTCAAACTGAAATACTAACAGTATTGCAGTTGCTCTCCCTATAGTGGAGAAAATGCCTGGAGTACACTGACAGTAAACTTTCACAGAGATTTTTTTAACACTTACAGACAAGTAAGGTAGAAGAGTAAGTCAGTAGAATAGTGTGTTATACTGCAGATCTTCTATTACTGTCTAACCAAGCCCCAAAACTGTTCTTTCAACCCCACTTTGTTTTGAAGAGCTCTTCCCATATTCCTGTAAAATCATTCTTCGTAACATAACAACAAATGCTGACATTAATCTCTAAATTTCTTTATTAACAGTAAACATCGCTGTAAAACAGAATCTTATTGCATCAGATAAAAATGCAGCCCCGCAACTCTAGCTGCATTAAAGCATGGAAAGAAGTGCTTTAGTACTACCTTTTCTTATACACTTGCTACTCGAGACTTCAGCTACTGCAGAACAAAGAATACAAATGGAAGGTTTGGACTTTTTTGTTTGTTTGTTTTTCTTTGTATCAGTAGCACCTTCTCTTACTGGCTTTCTTGCTAACCTGTCACATGCAGTGTTAGGGAAGAATGCATCCACATAATACCAGACCACAAAACAAGGATTGCAAACAAGCTTTGTTGGGACAGAGTATAATGTGACATTGCACAGGTGCTCAAAACATGTCGATTGAGTAGTAAATGCATTTGTTAAAAATACCAGGTTTGCAAAAGCATCTGCAATGACTAACAGTAAGGATTTTTTTTATTATTATTTTCTTCCATGCTGCATGCAAGAGCACTAAGTCTGTTATTTCTTCCTCCTGGATTTGAGAAACTGTAAGAATGTTTGGAAGATTTTTATCATTATTGCTTTTATTTATTTTCAAAGTGTGAGCATAACTAATATGAATTTGAAACTTTTTTTTTACTTAAATAAACTATGCATTGTATATATGTCATACATGAAAATATTAGTACTTCAGATGGAAAAATCACAGTTTACAATCTCTGGTTATACCTGACAACCCCACAATACAAACTCGGGGTTGGTTTGCTTGTGCTTGTCAGTATTCTGTAATTCTGAAGAGTTGTACAATATGTTCTTGAATTTGTAGTCACGTATTACTTGTATTTGTCTCTTTAGTAAATCTGTTTTTTTGAAAGAAGGCAGAGGAGCTCTAAATTATGGTTCTCAGATTAGTTTGAAGAGCTTTCAAATCAGAAAAAAAAAATCTGGTTTTAAGATCTGATAGGACTCAATTCAGTGTTCTAAAAGAACATAAATATATAATTGTTAAACTATATATATAGACTAAAAACATTACTAAAACTCCTTTGAACTGGAAGGAGGTAGCAAAAACAACACTTTTTTTTTACGTTTTAAGAGGAGGATTTCAGTACCTGTGTATAACAGATTGATGTTTTCATTGATTTTTTTTTTACTATATTCAGCTTAATAACAGAATTAATGAACACATGGATGAATGTGATATAACAAGGCAGAGTTAGTATGGCTTTTGGAGGTCATGCCTCAACTTCTTTAGCATTTCTGAAAAAGTCAGGCAGAATCAGGTGGACTAAGGGGATCCAACTGATACAGTTTACCTAGATTTTCAGGAAGCATCTGACAATTTGCTATCAAAGGATCTTAAAGAAACCAACCTTATTGTAGGAGAATAAAGGTCTAATGAATTAATAACTAATTAAAAGTTCAGGGAAGAAAAGTCAACTTTCACAGTGTAAATGCAGTTATCGGCAGGCATTCAATGAGATTCAGCCTGTTTAGCACACTCAGAAAGGATCTGTAGTATACATTCCAAAGAGTTTGCTGAGGCCACAGAGTTATTCAGTGCTGTGAAAAAATGAAAGTTACTGCAAAGAACATGCCGAAGGATCTTATGACACTGAATGACAGAAAACCAGATATAATTTAGTTTTAGTAAGTGCAAATAAATGCATGTGAGGGTAAGAAAAAATATTCCTAACACTATACAATACTATACACTGAAAAAAGAAAGCAATTCTGTCTTGAATAGTACATGCAGTCCTGGTCCTCCCATCTTAAAAGGGATTTATTATGTAACTGTAAGAAGGCAACAAAAATGATCAAAGAAAGAATGGTTTTCATATGACAAGAGGCAGTTTGGGTTTCATATAACAATATATACTAGAATTCTTTAATTTGGAAAAGATATGAGATCGAACTTTGAGATATTAAAGGAACCGTTTACGGAAACACTTTGAGCAGCACAGATTTTCAAAGTGAAAAAAATGAAATTTTAAGTCAAAAAAACTCTTCAGAAATTGCATTACAAACAAGAAAGGGAATACGGAATTAAAAGGGAAAAAAAAAACCAGGGAGAAAGGTCAGGATGAATTAAACCTCATGAAGCAAAGTACAGCACTGAAAAATTCTTTGAGCAAAGAATGAGGCATGTACACCACGCTGTCATGAGATGAATAGGCTGGCCTAAAAACCAAGTCATTATTTGACCTTTTTTTTTTGGCAAAGAGGTAGACATAAAATGTAGACAAAACAGGAATAAACTAATAGGATGATGGCACTGAAATGAAAATGACTATATGTAAAGAAAAAACCCCTAATAACTTCCAACATGGAAATCCGAATCCGGGTGAAATATTTTGGTACATTACCAAGATGCTGAGTAGTATCGTAGAAAGGAGAACGGAATATGTACTACTTTGTCAAACTCAAAACATTTTGATGTGATTAACATGGAGGAGAAAAAACTAATTAGATTCACAAAAAAAAAGCATTTTAAGGTAAGAAGCTCATAAAGGAGAAATGATGATGAGTTACGCTTTCAGGGAAGCTACTAGCAGGAGAGAGATGAATAGAAAAGTTTCTCACAGATTATTGAATATTCTGTCTGTAATATTTTAATTAATGGCCACAGCACAGAAGTAGGAACATGTTCAAAAATTTGCAAAGAAAATGAGAAAGGTGCATCAAAAAAGGATTAAAAATACCACATGGGAAGAAGAGGATAACTTTGCATGTAAGACTGTAGTATTAAATAATAATTTTGAAGTGCAAGAATAATATTTCTTTAACGATAATTCATCACCTGAAGCTGTAAGGAGAAAGACCCAGATGACTTGTTGAGTAACAGATTATTTTACCACAAAATGTCATCATAAAAAAAGGTGATTGAATCGAAGGATGTGGCAGGCACAGTATTTCTAGAAGAGTTGGAAGAACGGTACTTTTCAGTCCGCAAACACTACAGATCCTACTCTGAGTGATTCTCATGGTATGAATGTGAGCAATAGCCTTAGCTGGAAATTCTGTACTAAACTTCCTCCGCCCCACATATCTGCTCACATCTGCCGCAGGTTCCCACTGAGATAAGCTGTAGCCACATCCACCATGCCAGAGAAGGTCGATGTTACAAGTCAGCATTATGGCTTGGCTGCAATGCACTGGCTTGCAAGCGTGTGTCATTAGTAGGGGGATCCACATCCCAGGAATGGGATGCAGATACTGGAAGTTCAGTGCTCGCAGGCAGTGCAGTTGCTATGGAAGGGCTCTAATATCTGGTGAGCTCAGGCTGAAAGTGGTCATAAGGTTGTAGGACCTATGCTATAATAAGCCAGCTGTGCTTACTGAAGTTTAGAGGCATCAGAAATGGTGTGGTTTTAGCAGTAGCAAATTCCACAGGAAAAAGAATATCACTGCCAAGTAAGGCAAATGGAAGTACAAGGCCCACAGCCAGAAATAAAAACTACTTACAAAAAACTACTTACAAAAACTAGTTACAGCCAGATGCAGTGCCCCGTGTGACTATTCAGCACCCACACCCATGTAACTTGCACTGAATGCAGCCCTAAAATGTTAGTATTGACAGGTTGTAATATTGACAGGATTTATATCCTATTTATGTATATTTCTAACTCTCTCTATATTTATTTATATAATAATGTCTATTTCTATGTGTTAAAGCAAGAAACCAGGAGTTTTGCATATTGTGCTTTTTCTGGGTGCAATGCAGTATTGTGGCATTGTTCTCAGGGAAGTCAATAACAATTTTGAAAGCTAACTTAAAAGTGCCACTTGAACACTTGTCCTAAAAAGAAAGCATCCAACTTCGAAAAAACAGGCTCCAAAAGCACAATACCCAGCTGGGATCCAGTGAGGCTATGGGAGCCACTGTGGACTGTGATCTTGAGGTTTGGCCGGACAGCCACCCCTCTTCAGGAGCTGTTTCTGTCTTTCGGTTTGCCTTCCAGATTCACCTGCGTTTCTCAAGCATTCTTTGTATATACAATACTGCTTCCTCTAGAAACCATCTTCTTGTGTACATAATTACCGTAACATCAAGCAGGAGGTTACATTCTCTTTTCCTTTGAGGAAAAAAAAAAATCATTACATCATTAACCTTTAACAGCTGCTCCAAATGCAGAGAATAACAAAAGTATTCAACCTCTTGAAGAAAATGTTTAAAGTCATGACTATTTTGAAATTATAGTCTCACTTAGAATCCGCAGGCTTCTGGAATGGCAGAAAATAAAATATTTTCCTGAGCTTGGCAGATAATAGGCATTCTAAATATCAAAATATATATTAAAAATTATTTCTAAAAGTATGTCTATACAGTTGCCCACAAATTTAAGTCAAACATCAGTTTTGTACGCAGAATACATTTGTCCAGGAATACTAACTAGTGGATTATTACAAGATATAGCAGCTGCATGCTTATAAACATTAACATGCAGATAGAATTAGAAACGTTTTGATGTCTGTCCTCCCCACCTTTCAGTGAATTTCAGTCTTACATCTCAGGTTGTACAATATTTGTTAATTACTTGGCTTTAGGGAAAAAAAACCAAACCCTTGCATACTCCAGCAAAACTCAAAACTGCTTCTTTCTTCAATAGGAATTTGAAGAATGCCAGATCAGAACAAAGACTTAAAACAGTGTCAGAAAAATTCCCATCCCTACTGTATACCCAGAAAATTCTAGCAGTCAGATAAGAAGCAGAGAAATCGGGCATCACACGAGTAAGGGAAACTGCACAGATACAAAGAAGGCTGTAGGACCTGATGTGCTGCTTTAGATACTAGTTTTGTGTTAAGGAATAACAACATTAAGAGGCTTCCACTGTGCTAAGTGTGCACAAACACAGAAATAAATCCCCAATCCAGTCTGTCTTCTGCATACTTCAGAGGACGTACATCATGTTTACTCACAGAATAAATCCTTTCATAGACAGCTGAGCATATAAAACAGCTTGCTTGCGTCCAAAGAGCACAAGCTCTGTCCTCCCCTATCCTTTCTTTTCCTCCTTGTTTTTCCAAACCCTTTCATTGAGTCAAGCTAACTCACGAAAACAGCCCAGCTAAAAGGAGGGGGTGAGGTTAGGAGATGAAAGGGACTTCACCCTTTTAGGGCTGGCCCATTACAAGCAGTGTCTCACTGAACTGTATCCCAGGATTAGCCACATGAGAAAATCCCCCACATGCCTAAGTGGCTGTAGCACCGAGAAGGCAGTTGTTTACAGGCAAGGAATACTGTCATTTTCTGATAATTAAGACTGTAAATGAGACCCCCTTTAATTTAATGAACACAAATGGTACCGTGGAAGCCAGTTGTCAACAGGACTAAAACCAAGCATATTTGCATTTGCACCACTCAAAACTTGCTACTAATAGTTAGGGCTTACTAACAATAAGCCGATTACTAACAATAGTTAGGCAGGTTAATAATAAGAAGGCTAGTAAGATTAAGCAGGTTACCTATTAACAGTAAATAACCACACTACTAATACAACTAGGAAATTCTAGTTGTTACAAACCATCCCATTTCCACATTCTTCAGATCCTTACTCCATTTTCAGACATAGCCTTCCATGCTAACAGAGGTACATGGTTCTGTTATACTTTTTAATGCAAATTTCATGCCATCCTGCATTTTCTAAAATGCATAACAGGTATACAAATTACATTTGTAATAAGTAGTAAAAGCAAATAAACAAAAATCAGCTCTTACAGCTGTTAATGTGTGTGTCTCATTCTGATAGAGTTCTGCTCTGGGGATCTCAGTCCAGTAACACCTTTACCCCTGAAGGTACTGGAATTGCCAAGGGCACCATCACAGCTAGGCAAGCAATGAGCTCTCAGATCTAATACTGAAGGGGCCACACAAACAGCTAAGTGTGAGTTACTAAGTGTGAGTTAACACATTCCTTGATGACGACCCATCTGGGGTTTTGAACTCAAAGAGTTTTCTAAAAAAAAAAAAAAAAAACCAAAAATCTATTATTAAGAAATGCCTATCAATGGGTTCATAAAGTTTATGATATTGCAAAACTGTGATACTGCCTGAGGCAGTCAGACCAGAAGGACGTGAATGTCAGAGCTGAGGTACTAATCAATTAAGAATTAAAATAAAAACCAGAAAATAAAGTTGCAGTGTTGCCCACTTTGAAGACTAGAAAAACCTGTTACTTCCTGCAAACCCCTGTCCATTTCATTTCCTCAGTGAGAATTTCCCATATCCCTTGCTTGCTAACTAGATCATAGTTTATTCCTGGATGAAACCTTCCTTCTCCTCATACTCTGCTAATGCTGATTTCATTCAGGCCTAGCAAGCTGAGGCTGAGTTTAACTCTCCTTGTGTAGCTGGCTGGGTACCTGTTTGCCTGCTCCAGCTTGTTTCTAACCCTGAGAACTAGCACGCTACCCTTGGAGCACGCAGGCCCTCCCGTTCACACAGCTCCCTTTCCTCCTTTTCCCACTGAAAGGCAGCTCAATGTGGCACAGAAATAGCCTTCAGCTTCAAACCAGCCATGCAACTTCAGTCATGGGGCTGCGCGGCTTCTGAAAGGAGTATCTAGACTTTTCTAATTGATCATCATAGCTAGAGCTATCACGTACACCCGTTCCTCACTGGATGATGTAAGTGCATGCATAAAATCACAAAACAGTTTAAAATACAAGCAGCCACATTGCACTGCTCCTTTCAGAAGCCAATAATCACCAACCACGTGCCATTGATTTTGAGTTGGAGGAAGAATGAAGCTATCTCAGCGATTGTACGTGTTTCTGAATACAGGCAATGATGCCTCTACAGTTTGCATACCTGGCCCAACATCCGCTGTTGTCTGCTGGGAAGCTGGTAGCTTTGCTGCATTCTCACGAACAGCTTGGGCCAAGCTACACGAGGGAGACTTTCTCAAGGGCTTTCTGTAGCTCTTCCACCTTCTTCAGAAGCAAACTGTTCTCTGTGTTTGTCTATCACAGTAGAGGTGCTAATACATTAACACATTAAAGAAAACACTACCCACCAAGCTTGTTATCTTTCTGAAATTACTTACAAAGCACAGGGATATTGCACAATTATGCCACTTCACATTGGCTGGACACACAGATGGGGTTAGCTGGAGAATACCCACAGTCGTTGACACATAGCACTGGTGAAGCAGTAAATACACTGGGTAATATTCAACTTCGTATAAAGAGTAACTAGGAAGAAGTTGCTCAGTTTTATTCAACAGCTAGTTCTCTTTTAGACACCTCACGGACAGTACAATACCAAAGTCAACTGTCTGCCCTCCTCACCCTAATGCAGAGCCAACAACTCTAAAATGCAGGCTAAACTCCATTTTAGGCCACACAGCTGAGCTCAGCACCGTTTACCTGTGCAACTCATTCAATTTAACAGTAAGGGAAAAGAAAATTGACACTGGAAGATATTTCTGGGAAATTAATACCTGTATAACTCCTCTCTCCAGGACAGAGTTGCCTCATCCCAAAGGAATTTCTGTCCCTTGCTATGGCTGGCAGCTGACGGGGCAGGAAACCCAAGCAGGAAATGTCCAGGTACACCAAGGACCTTCCAGCACTTTCCACACCATTCTCACAAGGCCTGTGTCTTGACACAGAAAACTTGTACAATATCTGTAAAAAGCTTTGAATTCCTCAGGCAGAAGAAATTCTGCAAGAGCCAAGTATTAGGGAAAAAAGAGCAAAGTCTGTCTTCATGGCAATTAACCTATAGGTGAGATTCCTAATGGTTTCTCAAAAGGGACCACAAAACAATCCACAGAAACTGCACGGCAGAATTTGTTGTCCACATTCATAAATTGCATTGCAGGAAACCAAGTAGTTTCCATGATGTGGTAAGATTATTATTTTTTATTTTTTTACTAACAGTTTTATCAAAACACGTTATCTAAACAGCACAGATGCTGAAAATATGCTTCCCTTATCTGCTGTGAGTTGTATTCCAGCCTAACTCACCACCATGACCACCCCTTTCATACATTACCCATCCAACACAGTCCTTCAGCTCTGCCATTTCCTTCAGGCAGGCATCCCGTAAAATAACGGAAATTATCATAACTTGATAAATTATTTGTTATTTGTGCATACATGTCTGTGGATACATTCACTTGCCATAAATGAGAACAAAGAGCTGAGGCATACTTGAGATAAAGTACTTGTGAAATATTTTTTCTTAATGAACCTACAGTTTCACAGAAAGTTTAAAATTAATTTAAAGTTTGCTTCAGACAAAAGGGAGCAGTCCCTTTCCTCTCTCCTGGCCACTTACTGTTGAACAGGGTCCAAGGCTTGTAAAGTCCAGATCAAAAAGTCCTTCTGAGCACCCAGTAAGCCCATTCAACTTGCTAAAATAGTAGAAATAATCTCAGCACAACACTCCATGCCACAACAAAAGCCCTTTCCAGCCATTTCGGTGAGCATCAGTGCAAGCACATGGGGAGGGAAGATCAGATGACTGCTAATAAAGGCAGAGGAAGTAACCAACAAGACAAGCTGTTAATTTGTCTCAGCCAATACACAAGGACATCCCAAGTGCATGTTTCTTATTTTTTGTTTACTGTACAAAAATCAGTTCTCAAATATACCAAGTGATCTGACTATTGTTTTTCCCAACTTCTGATTAGCACAGATATTTTTTACAGTCATGTTGAAAATCCCACCTTTGCTATTCAGTACAGACTTCTCCCTTATACATAGATCGGCTGGGAGGCATGGGCCAAAATAGGATCTGTTGCTCAGGTAACTGTGCACACAGAAACAACTTTTTCACCAGCAACACGGTTGCTGGAAGACATATTTGGTTATAACTTTTGGGGGGTTTTTACTAGACCAGTGTGAAATGCAATTTTGCCAGTAGCCACACAAGGTACGCTGTGCTATACCAGCGTGCCTCTGGAATTCCTCATCTGGATGCAGCCTTAGTACCCACAAAAGAAGCTGAACAGACAAGATTTGTGTTTCTGCAACATCTAGAGTACATCACTCCATCTACAAGTAGGATTGCAACCTCCTCACATTGTCCTGCCACAAAGCCTTCGATGAAGTGATTTTTGGGGTGCAAGAAAGCAGTCCAGCCTCACCTCTAGCACTGGTTAAAACCCTTTGAAATTTAGAGAGAAGGAGACAGCACCCCCCACCTAAAATGCACCCTTGCTTCCCCAAAAGGTGGGGGAGAGGAGATGGACAGAGAATGAGAGATTTTCTATTCCCCCCCATCACTCCTCAATTCAGTCTAATTCTTTCAATTATCTACAAGTTTTCACTCAGTTTAATTTCCTGATCTGTTCCCTTTGCCAGCCACGCTGCTTGTGTCATCACAAGGGTGAAATGAGAATAATAGCAGAGAGGAAAAAAACCCACCTCTTTCAGCAGTAATACCAGCCTAATGTGTGTGTGAAGGCCTCCCTGAAGATGAGGATGCTCTGCAGTCACAGGGGTCTGTCTGGGTCCACTGGCTATACAGGAGAGCAGGAGAACTCACTGAAACAGAAATGCTACCAACCATTCAACACCAAAAACCGTCACCGACGTCTGACTTCCTTTTAGCAATCGAAATCAATACTCTCAATTCTGATTTTCCAAAAAGAAAGTATCCCTTTTAAAAAAACAGAATAGATTAAAAAGCTACATTTGAAAGGATACAACCATTTTCCACATGGAAACTATGACAGTCTTTTAGGGTTTTTGTTTGCTTGTTTTGTTTGGGCTTGGGGTTTTTTTGGGGGGTGGGTGGGAGGGGATTGCATGGGATTTTTTTAGAACTTCCTGCCACACAAGCTCTTTAGACTCTGTATCCCAGACATTTTGCTGCAGAACATCTACTTACGTCCCAGTCACACAAAAAACAATCATAACAAGAAGTATTGTACCCTGTACTATAAACACTGGTAGAATGAAATAGAAAGATTAAGGAAAAAAAATTAAAAATAGAACCCTTCTTTCCAAAGGAAATAACATTATTTTTACCCCAGCGTCTTTTATCATTGTTATAACAATGTCACTTTAGAGCATATCTCACTGCACTCAGGATCAGGAAACCCTGGTACAAATGTACTACAGTAACTTGTGCTTTGCACTGTATGTCTGGGACAGCACTGCAGATTTCAAGGGAGCTGACAGAGATTAACATAGCTGTTTCAGGGCAGCTGTTTCCCTAGAGCACAACTCTGACAATACCTGTAGTCCTGGAGAGCTCTGCAGGTTATAAAAATGAAAGTGACTTGCTGGAACATCTCTCTAGATAAAAGTTGTCCATTTTGCAATGGGGCACATTCAGTGACCAACTACTGATCAGGCCCCAATCCTAACTTAATAAAAGAGGGATATGTGGCAGAAAAGCACTTAGCAGCACACTTCCAAGCACTCTTATTCCCAGCAAGACCCCTACGTTTGATGTTACAAGAACTGCAAGAATTCAATTCTCAGGATTTGACTTACTAGAGGAAAAAATTTATCCCACTCCCCTTGGTCACAGAGCAGTGCTGCGATGTGCAAACACAGCCCTGGAGAACATGGAAGTGTTAAGTGTCTTAACCGCTTCCCCCAGTGTTTTGCCAGGAAGAACACATCTTGCTACCAACAACCTAGTGTTTCTCTTTACATGGTAGCAAATACAAAGTTCACATTGAGGGTGTATGCTTCTTTTGTAACAGGAATGCCAAAAGATCGCATTAGTTACTTTCCACTGTACAAAGTTAAAAAGCTGGTTTTCTCTCTATTCATTACCAGTGGAAATGAAGGGAAACCGTCTGCCCCCTGCAACTTCAATGGTGCAAAACCTGCCCCCCCCTTCTTTTTTCATCTCTCCCAATACAGGAAACAAGCAACGAAACACTTCAGAGTAAGCATAGGAACTGGAAAGAAAACTGCTGTACATGGGCATACATACATCAACACATCCACATTTCCTGTCCCTGATAAGCACCTTCCAATTTTCCAGAATCAAGATTTTTCCTTCTTCCTTTTCTTTGTCCTTTCAAGCTTGGACTTAAACACTTCCATTTCAAAAAGCAGCTTGCTGTGCTTCATGTTAGTCCTCTGGGTTTGCCTCGCCTCTCCATCCTGAGTTCCTTCCAGACAGGCTCAAGTCCTCCATTTTAATTAACAAGCTGCCCCAGGTAGGGGGGAAAAGACACAACATGCTCCACGCTCATTTTGAACAACAGCTTAAATGTTCTCTGCTCAGCCTCAAGAGTCTAAGAGCTTATTTGAAAAAGTGAGGTGGAAGGGCAGGTCCTAGTAAGAGAAGCAAGTGCTTTGACTGAAACAGGGACCAGGATTTCATCCACATCTCCCTCAGGAGTCATTTTAAACAATGAAAATAAGTGTTACGGCTGGGCATTTTCCACAAAGATGACACCAGTATCCTGGCCAGCTCTAGAAGTTGGCTATATTAAAGCTATGCATTATCTTGTCAACATGTAGAACTCTTCTTTAGCAGGCCCATTAATAGTAATGAAATCATGTATACGTTTCCCCATTTGTGGATCTGTCCAAGTCCAATACTGATTACATTCTGAAGAAGGAAGCTGTTGGTAGACACAGCATGCATCATGCCATAAGGCTGAGTGCTTCCCCTCTTTTCCAGCTGTGCAGAATACAAGAGACACCTGTCTGCCTCCACATACGCAGGAAAGTTTCAAGCCCAGGATCCTCTGCATCTCTCAACTGCAGGCCACTGGAGACAGTAGCTCTTCACTAGCTCTCTTGCTGTCTCTCCATCTTCCTTCCCAGCTTCCCTATTCCGCAGCACTGTGCTGTAGGGCCAAGAAGTATACTCATTTCCTGTATCATCTTAAGACTACGGTCCTGGATCTTCCTGCTGCGATGATTTAAAAGTATCTTCAAAACTCTGAATTCCTTTAAAATAAAAAGTTGTAAGCCTATGTTTAAAAATCCAAGACTGACTTCACACTTGCACAAACCACTCCCTTAAGGAGCAACAACAACATAAAGATGAGGTCACCTGCACTTGATTTCCTCCCTGCTGCTTAAAGGCATTATCAGTTCTGGCAAATGCTTCCTAGACAAGGAGAGCCAGGGGTTCATTCTAGTGTGTGGGTCACCATAAAGGCATAAAGCTCATCAGCTTTTGAACAAATTAAATTTGTGCTCAGAGACAAAAATAACATTGGTGAATATCCAAGATGGACTGCCTTAATTCTCATAATGTATTTGGCCCATGGAAAAAAGAAGAATATGGAGTGGTGTGCTATTTAAGGGAACAGATATCAGGGAACTTTTAGGATGATGAAAACAACCAGCTGTTTCAAAGCACCAACGTGCAGTGACTGTACACTGACAGCACTGTGAACAAAACAGTTTTCTTCAACCCCTCTAATCAAAGATGTAAAGTTATATGGCAGAGTCACCTTATCAGGAGGTACAGGACACTCGATGCATTAGCAGAGGAAGGAATCAATTCAGTCAATAAAGGAATTGATACCTGTCTATAGTTAGAAAATGCCTTTTACAGAACAAGCTGTTCCTCTGGATCATTGAGAAATAAAAGAGTTTTATTGAGTTTCTAAATACACAGATACATGTATAATTAATATTGTCCAACTGCCAGACATTAAGAGCGTTTTAAGATTTTAAATGTTCTCTTCTTTTGTTCTTTGCTTCTCAAGAGTGCATCTCACAGCTATGGGGAAAAGAATAGACACGTCAAAGAGTTATGAATTCCCTGTATAATGAGCAGGTGGCTGGTATGCAAAGCTTGAAGTAGTGAGTATAGCGATTACTCACAGAATCTACTGACCAGGAAAACAGGATTCAGTCTTGCCTTTATGACCCACTAGTGGGTGGCAGGACAGTGGCTTTCTGCCTTCTCCGTCCATGAAGTGCAAATAATTTTCATCCCCATTCCTAACACTCAGTGAGATTACTGGGCAGAAAGGCCTCGCACATGTAGAAGTACTAACTGGGACACTCTAAGAAAGAGCCAGAGCAATTTTCATTGTCCCCAGAAATTCAGCTTCTGACCAGGACAAGCAGCAAGGCAAGAATGCTCATATTCACAGGCAGGATTGTCTGCATCGGATCTTCCTGGCAGCATTAGCAGCAGCTCACTGGGCTGGAAGGCTGGCTGCCTCTGGTCACAAGGCAGGCCTGCAACACGCTGGCAGCACAGGCTCTCCTGCCAGAGCCTGTTCCATACTTGCAGGCCAGCCACTGAACAACGGTCAGCAGGCATGCTTCAGCAGAACTAAGCTGACCTTTGAGTCTTTGAAGCATATAAAAGAGGTGAAACGAATCAAAGGGTACTTCTACATCACCATCTCAGTTTGGATGCAGAGCACACGATGCAAATCTTCCAATTGTCCACATGTTTTGCACTGTGATTTCTATCACCGAATAGTCTTGGAAAAATACAAGTTTGATTCCTTTTGGATCAAATCAAGTAAAAGATGCATCCCAGCCACAACTGGGCAGCTGGTCCCAAGGACTGAAGAGCTAATCCAGAGTAAAACCCCTGAAACACAGAGAGCAAACATCAGGTTGTCGCACTGAGAGTTCCCCTTTCCAGGTCACCACAGCTGCTAATGGAGATGCAGGTGAAGCCTCCAAGCACAGAGCAAGGACAGTGGGGAGGGCATCCAGGCAGTGGTAATCTGTTGATAGCAGTGACAGCCAAGTGTGAGCAGAAGGTCCCACTTCTGGCAGAGGGCTCAAGGACAAAAACGTGGAAAGAATGTGGCAGTGCAGAAAAAAAAAAAAATTGCTTGAGCTTTAAGTTATCTACTTATTTTTCTCTTTTTGAGATGTTCAAACAAAGCAGGCACCAACTGGGCAGAAAGACTTACTCTGTATTATGGATAAAATATTTTCTTAACTGTGTAAAAGCACACAATCATTCCATGAAGGAACATCTGCTTTGCATTTCACCTATTCCTTGAAAAGTATTTTATTAAGTTGGGTTCTACAGCATGACACAAGCTTGGTGGTATTACTCCACAGAATCAGTTTCATCAGCAGACCAAACAAATAGTGAATTATGAGTCTTTTGTTACCACTATCATCAAGAAGTGAAAACATTGACAAACAGCTGTGTTTAATCATTTGAGAGTATCCATTAAAAAGCAAAACAAAATACCCAGACATAATCTATACTATCAACACCATAGGTTCTTATCCCTTCACCCTGTCTCAAAAATAATTTAAAAAGATGTGGTTGTCATAGGCAGGAGCTAGACATAACTCCATATGGAGGGAATAACTCCACATAGAACTGAATATAGCCATTTCTGTGTAGAATTCCCTCCGTCATGAAACACATTCTAATTTACACTGCCAACAAGCAGAGGAAATTAAAAAGAAAAAGCACAATCCTTCTACAGCTGAAAGGTAGAAGACTTACCTTAGGAAAACAGACCTCTGCATTCTCTTGGTCTGTAGGTGTGTCATGTTCACATCTTTTCAGTTCAGCTTCCAGTTCCACAATACTTTTCTGCACGGCTCCTTTGTCTCTCTTGGACTGCAAAATGAATTTCTCATACTTGGCCTGGATCCTTCTATCCTCTTTGCAGTTTGGACAGTCTGAATCTTGAAGTGCTTCGGCTGCGGGTCTGAGGAGACCTTGAAGTAGGCAACTCCTTTGGATTTGTTTTCCAGTTTACTCTCTCTAGTACTATCAAAAGTAAAACTAACTAAACACTGAATTTTACAGATATTCACCTAGGTAGTAAACTTGTTTCTCTAAAGCATTCAAAGGGTAACAGAGAAAAAACAACAATCTTTTTTTTCCTTTTGTATACAGGAAAACAGACTTGGAAGCTGCATGGCTTCTGTGGTGTACAGATTTGCACTCTATATGCCAAATCCATAGCTTAATTGGGAACAAAAGTCAGGGGCAGAGTTTTTACAGCATTTAGAAGGCTTGTAGTCTGCAATCAGCTATATGCTTTTGAAAACACCTCTGAAGAAGTAGGTGCACCCAGAAGTAGGTGTGGATGCAACTGTACTCATTTCAGCAGGCCCTTGACATGACTCCTGCAGCATTCCGCTATGAGTATCCTTTCTGAATTCTTGGGGAAAAAAAAAAAGTTTAATTATGCTATAGTCTAACAGGGGTAAAAAGTCCACAAGGCAAGGAGTGAATTCACCCCTCTAGGCAACAAAAACGTTCAAAATGCCTCACTTATGACTGGACATTACTTACGGCCACATAAGCGCAAGTGCCTATATAATGCAAAAAGCATTAGAGAGCATGGCCAAAGGTCTGCCGAAACTAGGCTGCACAGAAAATAGAATTCAAAGAACAGGCTTCCTCCTTTCCTTCTCCCTTCTCTGCCTGCTAGTTCCTCTATCAGGTCTTCTCATTTCCAGAAAAATCAGCATCTCCCACATCAGATGACAGGTATAAAGGCAAAAAGCAAAAGAGAAGATGAGGGAAACATTAAGATTTTTGTAACAGATGAAGATGGCCCACAGAATCAAAACAAAACAAAATTAAGACACACAAACAGAATTGAGTTGATTTTTTTATACAGTCTTGTTCCGCATGACTAACAGCCAGCTCAAATTTCCCTTGGTAAAAGTCAGTCCCAGTAAAAGTCAGAAATAGCAGTTTGAAGTGAACAGAATTACAGTCTTCAAACGTAGCACAAGTGGCATGTCAGTGCACGTCCCTGCTTGCTATTTCTCAGAAGAACACAAAGTGTATTTACAAACCATAATTCGATTACAATTAGTCTAATGGCAAAAACGTTGGCTTTACCTTTCTTTCATTTGGATTTTCAAGTATCCCCTTTTTTTTCCTTGGATTCTTCTGAGTAGAAAGTGCACAGTTTGTCTTCGATGAAAACAGAAATAGCAGAAGATCAATAAAGATCTTCATCAGAAGAATAATAATAAAATCCAATATGTCTCATGGAACCATAATTTATGTGTTCCACAGAGGTGATTTTCTATTGGTAAAGTCAGTAAAAGACTTCCTTCATAAATAACTTTCAGTTACAAATTAAAATACAGCCTCATGAAAGCATCTGTAGAATTGGCCACATTACACAGATTGAATGGCACTATAGTAGTATTACTCGTTAGACAGCAAGGGGTTTTTTTTCAGAAAGCTTCACATCTGCTACAGAACCACAATGAATTTAACCTAAATAAGTAGCAGCCCACTATTATTTCCATACATGCTGTCACAGGATTATCAGAATCAAAGAGTCACTAGAATAACACCACAGCATTGCATCAGTGTTTTGCAACACTATAAATCACCATTTAAGGGCTTTAACTGATATTTAACACTCAGCCTCCAATTCAGGGTGAGAAATACCCAATGTTACCTCCAGTTTCTGTCTTCGATCTAGTCACACTTCTTGCAACATACAGGGGAAGGACAACATGTTATAGACAGTTCAACATTATGCAATTAAAATAACTTTTCTCTCATCTCCAAACCCTTAAATGGCAAACTATTACTTACTAAATGGGGCCAATTAAGAGATGAGATTGGAAAAAGGATTGCCTTAAAACAGCACTTAGGTGAGAGCCGAAACTCCACACAGCTACAGAGAAAAGGAAGGATGCTAGGAGTCCTTCCAGCACACTATTTTTTGCCTTCCTGGTGGCTCTATCAATTTAAATCAACACAGAGTTAGTAATTGTGTCATAAACATCAAACTCCTCTAGAATGCAGAATTTCCCACAGAGCAGGGTAAGAAGGCTCTGATTTTTGCCTTTCAAGGAAAAATGTGCCATCACATGAAAGCTCTAATCAACAGCAGAGGTTCTAAGGTTGCCCTTTTGCAGACCCAGGAAGAAACTACATCATATGCTTGCATACTGCCTACATTTATACAAATGAGAAATGCATACCTAACCTACTTCTCACTTGTGGTATTTTATGATTAGAAATAAAAGCAGCAGGGGTTAGAGAAAGTTGGGAGGAGTACTCATTTAAACCTATTCATTTACATCTACTCATAAGAAAATAAAATATTTTAGATCCCATAGAAGTTAGGTGAACTCACCTGAAAAAGCCACTTACCTACCATGAATATATGAGTCCTCACACTCTGACACAAAAACACTGCCATGAACAGGAAAAAAATATCTACATTATACCTGACAAGCATTATCTTGAATTAGGGGTGTCTTCACAGTTTGTTTTTCAATCCATCTTGCTTTACAGACATAGCTTTGTACTCAAAAGAAGTGATAAAAAAAACAGTTTCCGAGGGAGCTGAAAAAAAAAATAATGATGTGTGTAAGTTTTGATACTGACAAAGACTGTTCAACAGCATTTCAAGGAATACAGAGCAAGACACTTGCACTCTCTTCACATCCCTTCCAAGGGTTTGTCTTATAGGCTCCCCCATATTAAACAAAAGTAATGGCAGCAATAATGCTCACAACAGAAATATTAGGATTAGCACACTAGGGAAACCATTTTGGAGTTGAGAATGCTAAAGTGGAGAAGTATAAATTATGTTATTATTTCTACAGCACTTACTGGAAAAGTATTAGCTTGCACAAGGAAAGGAGCACTTCAGAGAAGAAAATATGTGTTTTGCCGTGATCTTCAGTGGATCATCATCCAAGAACCAAGTTCTACTTCCTTAAATAAGATAGCCCAAAAAGTCTTGTATTTCTGCGAGACTGCTCCTGACTGTAACCTGAGCGGGACTGGGTTTCTGTTCACTTCTGTCCAGAAAAGATGCCAAATTAAATGATGTTTCTGGAATATTTATCCAAATTACTGTTGCTGTATGGGAAAGGTTTGCATGCTGATGACACAAAACTGGGAGGAGTGGCTGATACGCCAGAAGGCTGCACTGCCATTCAGCAGGACCTGGACAGGCTGGAGAGTTGGGCGGAGAGGAACGTGATGAAATTCAACAAGGGCAAGTGCCGAGTGCTGCACCTGGGGAGGTCGAACCCCAAGCACCAGTACAGTCTGGGGGCTGACCTGCTGGAAAGCAGCTCTGCTGAGAGGGACCTGGGAGTCCTGGTGGATGACAAGCTGACCATGAGCCAGCAGTGTGCCCTTGTTGCCAAGAAGGCCAATGGTATTTTGGGATGCATTAAAAGGAGTATGGCCAGCAGGTCGAGGGAGGTTATCCTCCCGCTCTACTCTGCCCTGGTGAGACCCCACCTGGAGTACTGTGTCCAGTTCTGGGCTCCCCAGTTCAAGAAAGATGAGGAACTCCTAGAGAGAGTCCAGAGGAGAGCAACTAGGATGATTAAGGGACTGGAGCATCTCCCCTACGAGGAAAGGCTGAGAGAGTTAGGCTTGTTCAGCCTGAAGAAGAGAAGACTGAGAGGGGACCTCATCAACACATACAAATATCTTAAGGGCGGAAGTCATGAGGACAGAGCCAGACTCTTTGCAGTGGTGTCCAGAGACAGCAAGGGGCAATGGGCACAAACTGAAACACAAGAGGTTTCAGTTGAATATGAGGAAAAACTACTTTACTCTGAGGGTGACAGAGCACTGGAACAGGCTGCCCAGGGGGGTTGTGGAGTCTCCTTCTCTGGAGATATTCAAAGCCTGCCTGGATGAAGTCCTATGTAACATGCTCTAGGAGAACCTGCTTTAGCAGGGGGGTTGGACTAGATGATCTCCCGAGGTCCCTTCCAACCCTTGCCATTCTGTGATATGACAAAGTTATCATGATTAATTGCATCTACAAAGCAGAAGTACCTTATGACCACTGACCTTGAAGCTGTGCTGGGAACTCCATAGTGTAAAAATAGTTCCCAAGAGTTTATAATCTTAGTAACTGAGGCAGAAAAAGCTACATTCTTATTACAAGTGAGTCTTACAGGCACAGTATAATGTGATACAGACCTATCTATGATTCCAAACTGATTCTATCCACTGATTTTATCAGTGATTTTACCTTCTAATTCAGAAAAATACTGCAGTGTAACTAATTCTTCCCAGGGAAAAAGAAAAGGAATTAAGAACAGTATCCCTTGATAGGAACTGTACCTCTTAATCAATGCTTAATCAATTAATGTCCTGGTTTCAGCTGGGACAGAGTTAATTTTCTTCCTAATAGCTGGTATAGCGCTGTGTTTTGGATTTAGTACTAGAAGAATGTTGGTAACACACTGATGTTTTAGTTGTTGCTGGGTAGTGCTTAGACTGGGCAAGGACTTCTCAGCTCTGCCAGATGCACAAGAAGCTGGGACGGGGCACAGCCAGGACGGCTGACCCAAACTGACCAAAGGGATATTCCAGACCATATGACATCCTGCTCAGTATATAAAGCTGGGGGAAGAAGGAGGAAGGGGGGGGACGTTCGGAGTGATGGCGTTTGTCTTCCCAAGTCACCGTTATGCATGATGGAGCCCTGCTTTCCTGGAGATGGCTGAACACCTGCCTGCCCATGGGAAACAGTGAATGAATTCCTTGCTTGGCTTGCGTGCGTGGCTTTTGCTTTACCTATTAAATTGTCTTTATCTCAACCCATGAGTTTTCTCACTTTCACTCTTCTGATTCTCTCCATCCCATCGTGAAGGGAGTGAGTGAGCGGCTGCGTGGTGCTTACTTGCCAGCCAGGTTAAACCACGACAACCTATGTGCAATTTAGGCCTTAAACATGAAATTAAGGAATCTGAACAGATAAAATGAAGGATACATTACATACAGTTCTGCAGTCAAGGAGGAAATTAATGTACCTAATGTTTATAAGGTAAAGAATTTCTACAGTCAGAAGTGGAAAGCTTAGAAGTCCCTTGAATAAAACCTGCTAACAATCTCAAGCTTGTATCCTCAATAAGAAGAGAATAAAAATGTAGGAAAGCATCCAGACCAAACAGAATAAACCACCATGGTGAAAATAATAAATATTAGGTACTTGGAAGGCAGAAAGACATACTGATGATCAAGTGATGAGTTTAGGTTACTTTTTAAAGTGATAAGGAAATGTGATAATAAGAGACTTTCCAGTAGTAAAGATGGATTACATCTCGCAAAGCACACTAAAAAAAAAAAAATAAAAAAGTTTTTGCATTTTAACAAATCAACTCAAGGAAAGCAGAATTGGGAGAATAAAGCTAAGTAGACAAAGATAAACAATGAAAACAAACAGGTTTCAAAATGAAGATAAAACCTCGAAATCCCACATGACCATCTATATGGAAAAGGGTGGTAAGTGGGACAAAGGCCAGAGTGGTTCAGCAGATTGAGAACATGTACAGAGGTTACCACTTTCCAAATAGAACCAAAACCTAAAGATCTTAATGCTTTTAAGTGGAAGTGATAGGAAATCTCCATCCCAGACTTCTAGAACTGCTATATGAAGTTACAGATCTGGCAGTAAACAGTGGAAAATAATTTGGGGATAGTATCATGTGATGAGAGTTGCAAATATTGCACCTATATTTAAGAAGTGAAGGAAAACATGACAGCCCACTGTGGATCTGTTAGCCTAGCCTTGATAACATGGAAAGTTTAAAGATATATACTTTTTAAAAAACAAAGACACAAAGTTTAGTAGGAAAAATGAGATATAATGCAACACAGATTTGTAAAAGACCAGTTCTCCACTAACCAGGCATTTGTCTTAAAGTAGATCTACTTTATTACCTATATTTAGAAGACTCACTTACCAGCCTGGACTTCAGAAGAGCACTTCATATGAGGAGTTAATTAAAATGAAGATATTACTGTCATATGGGACACAGCAAGCCAAGGAAGAGACAAATTGGAAAGCATTAGACGAAGGGAATGTTGAAAGTAATTTTATTTAATAACCTTTCAAATAAATAGTGGAGAGAAGGAGGGAAAAGGAAAAGGAAACAAAGAGAATGCTAATGGCACAGGTCTGGGAAGACTCCAGAGCTAGAAAGTGGCAGTTTGTCTTTGCTAAATTCTTCAGATGTGATACAGTGTTGCCCAATATCACAAAAAACGTTTAAGAACAAAGTAAGGAATAAAGCAAAAGAAAAAACTTAACACAATTCCCTGCCCTTTCTAAGTGAGATTAACTGACAGATGTTTAACAGCATGTAGATACCTAACTTCCACACCCTCAAAACACACAGTCTAACCTTTTACAAAGCAGCAACAAAGCTACAAACACTCATAAGCAGACATTTAAAACGCTACAAATATGCCTTACAGGTCACTAGTTATTAGAGGTAGGAGTGTTTCCTGTATTTTTCATGTATTGAATCTAAACTCATGAGAGCCTGAAGGCCAGTGTTCCTAGACACCACAATGAAATAAGTGCAGTAAAAATCCTGCCCCTAGAAATGAAATCAGCATTTCCAAAGTCCTACCCAGATTAAGTTTTATAGGCAGTGTTAAATTACATAATTAAGAGTTCTGTTCAACAGCCGATATTCCCGATTTAAACAGTATTGCAGACAAAATGAGATTTCAGTGTAAACAGCAACTACCGTTTCTCTGGAACGATGAAGTGTTAAAACACACACAAAACAAATGAGCATTTTCAAGTGCCACAAGAAGAGATTACATCATTACTACAGACCATCTGCTAGGACAAGCATGGAGCAACGGATGAGCCAAAAATCACTTCTGGCATAAAAGGATAGAGTTCCACTGACTTCGGGAAATTTATCCCAATGTTCCTGTACGTTACAGATTAATAAGATGGCAGACACTACAGACTAGTAGAGGTGAAACAAGGTTAAAACCACAAAGATTGATAGAGCGTACTCATTGAGACAAATTTTTTTTCCACTACAAATACATTTGTAGATGCAAAAAATCAAGACTGTGACAGCTACTCACGTAAGTCAACACACTAAAAAGTAAGAGATTTCTGCGGAGATAAAAAAGAACATATGGTCCTTATTGCCAGCTAAGGGTCCCTTTTAAAACAGTTTTCCTCAATCTGATTTGCTTTACAATTACCTAAATCCTACCATGATTGCTCTCATAGACCACTTACAGAATTTGGCTTCCCTCGAAGACGTATTTTTCCTTCCCCTAGTTACCGCCTTTATTATTGATTTCCAGATAATCCCTGCAGTTTCTAGAAAAAGGTTTGGCAAGTTTCCCTAGAGGCCTGCAGATGCCTATTACCCTTATCAATAGAGCATCCTTTCACCCCCTTAGCTACAATCCTCAGTTACTAACTGTTTGACTATGCATATATTCTGTTCAGGGACCAGCAGGGAGAACATTTAATATCCTCTCGCTAGCACACAAGAAAGGCAACAGCTGCTGGCCTCAGCAGAGGGTCTACTCAGGGAACCTGTCCCAGAGAGAAGTCTGGCTGGACCCAGCTGCAGAGAACTAAGCAATTCCCCCCTCCTCATAGCAAAATGTGCTATGAGAAATTTGGCCCATTTTGTCCTCTCCTTACTGGAAGGAGATTATACTATTTGAAAAAAAAAACCTTTTAACCACTGCAGAAGAGCTGTAACCAGAAAAGTACTTTCATTAACATCTCTGACAGAGAGATCATATCAGAGAAGGGGGCGAGGGTGTATTTTGTCAGAGAAATAACATGCTAGTTATTCTGTTAACAAATAGAAATCACCCCCCTGAAGACGGGACTGCTAGCATGTAAGCTCCTTTTTGAGAACTGATTGGCTAAACTGAGGAAAAAAAGCTTAAAGAAACTTTTTTTAGCTATTAGCGTAAAATTCAGAACAAAAACCTGGCTAGAGCTGCCTGTGTTGTATGGGACTACTGACATGGCTGCTGCTCCAGCAACAGGGGTAACCAGAGGGGCTACTTACTGCACAGGGTTGGCTACATGATTGTCTGCCAGCTTGGTCAGGTGAAGAGCTGCTATGGTTAAATTACTTATTTTGCTGTTTTGTATTTTGGTTTTTGTTTTGTTTTGGGGTTTTGTGTGTGCTTTGTTGTTGGTTTTTTTTTTAATTGAGGAAAACATCAACCGTGGATTTTTTTTTAAAGACAGAGAAAGAAGAATTGGATTATAGCCCCAAAATTTTCCTCCAAGTGAATGCCAAATCTCAGAAAGGACAAAGCAAATACAAGGATGCCAAGGCCTATTAAAGATAATTCAAACATTTTTCCATTTTTGGGGGGGGGATTTGCAGTCCTGTTCAGAAGACGGGGCATTTAACACTTCAGATTGAAGACAGGGGGAGAAAGCCTGAACAGGTAGAGAGCTCCTTTGAAGAAAGGAGTTGTGCCTTATCTCCAAAACTGGGTAACAGGCTCCTTTAAAAGGAGCTGTGCTCTCCTTAGGCTCCAGCTGCCACTCCAGAAAAGGGACAGAGATGTTCAGGGTTAAAAGCTTCTCCCCTCCTTCCAACCCAAGCAATCAGGAGATGAGATGACATAAACTCCATGTCTGGCCCCACGCCAGCCCCTCAGAAGGAAGCCAGGAGTGTTTAAGGAAGATGATCGCTGGTGCTATGATCTGGCTGCTGCCCATCTCTATCCAACAGCAGTCACTGCAATCCCAGGGCTGTAGAAACTTCTCTGCACTGCAGGGAAAAGGGAGTGTCAGGTTGTTCTCATATTGGGTGGATCTAACACACTCTATCAGTAATTTTGCTGGCTCTGTTCTTGTCCCAGCTTGCTCAGGTCCAGCAAGGCTGGTACAGAGCTAGATTGGAGTTGAGCAAATACCCTTGCAATTCAGAGCTCCTGCTTTTGTCCTGAGAAGTGTGGGCTGCTACCTGTCTGATGATGAGTGATTAGAGCTGAGTGTTATGGAAAATGGAAGCCTTTTGTTTTAGGGCTAATTAAATTATTGATTTATGTCTATTAAATAAGTGTTAGAACTTTTGGGTGCTAGTCACATGCCCAACAGGTTTTGCCCGTTTACTGCCACAGTAGCCCACCGTATGACAAATATTCACATTACTTAATTGTTACCACACCTGCATGTAGATACCCCTGTGATAGTATCTGCAAGTGGGCCAAGGGCTGAGAGAACTCCTCAATCTAGCTGGTCACTGAGAAGCTGTCACCAGGGACTGAGCCAGCTGACAAGATCAGCGGAATTCCTACTACTGCTTCTCTGTGGATTCACATGAAAAAAAGGAAAAAGAGAAAACCCACTCAAACCAAAGCCAAAAAAAGAAAACCCAACAGTCCAGGAGATCAAACAGGCATTTTTCCACACAGTAAAAGTCTGTTAAATTGTAAAAAAAAAATAAAAATTTAAGCATTGGACAAGAGATTGAAACAACAAAATACTCACTGGTGCATGGAGATGTTTTTGACTAAATCCAGAGGAGTTTTGTTTTCTACACAAGATATAAACCTCAAGCACTCTGGGGATTAGAAACAGAAAGGCTGACAGGTTTAACTCTTGCAGCACAAGTGGTTTCACTATAACATGATACCAATATGATAAGGCTGAAACCTGATCACAGTGTGACTTTCATACATCAGAATGTGAATCCTGTTACCGCTGTTAAAGGAGAAGCTGCTGCCCAAGCATTCACACAGCACTCGGAGTCGCACCCACGCCACCCCAGACTTTAACTCCTAGGACAGGAGTCCCTTTGCAGCACGCAGCTCCACTGAGTGACGGGTGCCCCTTTTCGACTCCTCGCTCGCAGACGCGTTCACTCTCAGGTGCTTCCCTCTCCCCTCAGGCTCAACCCTAAGTTTCCCTGAAGCAGAGTCTCCAACACAACATACGCCAGACAAATTTATTGAGTAGTTCAGTGGTAATTAAAAAAACCCACCACAGCTCAAGCTGGGTGCCTCCGGAGAGGGACCCCAAAGAAAGCAAGCCCTGGGCAATTATACCTTTACAATTTAAGATGCCCTCCTCACAACTCCATGGTTCGGTCTAAAAGCAGTATTTGGGTCTGGGGTCTTGTTCTTCATTGGATCCTCTTCTCTGTCTCCAGGCAGGCCATTCCTTTTCTTATTTCAACAGATGCAGCTTCTGCTGATGGCAGTGGCTACCTTATCTTTCTAGTTTGTGATGGTTTCAGGACCTTCCTTTCTGTAGCTAAGGAAAATTTCAGTATACAGTCAGTGTATCTAGGCAAAAGTTCACAGCTTGCGGCCTAAGGCTTTAGCAAGCCTTGCTACTAATGCTATGTATTGGACTCTGTTTGAGCTAGAAAGTGATTGCTACAACACTACCACATACTCTAACTCTAAACACCAATAGTTCAAGTGACAATTCATTTCTACAGCATATCTGTTAAAAAAAGTCTCATAAAAGAGGCGGCTTTTGGTTTATTTATGGCCAAAACAGCTGTTTTCTGCATTCCATGACCTACGCTGAGGTCTGCTCCAAGTCCTGCATGTACAGAGACAGCGTGGGTACAGAGTTACCTTGTGTGGAAGCGAAGTGCGGAGCTCCCTTCCAAAGCAGTGAATGGTGCCTTTTTCGTTATATGCTGACACCTCCAAGGGAACATAGCTTTACTGGTGATTTGCTTTAATCACAAGAAAAGTGATAATTTTTGATGGTGGTGGCAGACTAACCCAGGTCTGGAACTTGGGTTAGTTCATTTTAGAAAACAAAGTAGAGAGACACCTTTCACAGCTGCTTTCCTCTCAATTTCCCTCCTGAAATGCTCATTAAATACATAACAGGCAAAAGCAAATAATAACCTCCAGCCAGATTAGCCCATTCATAGGTAAGATGAAGATTCATTCCTCATCTACACACAGAAATGATTCCGCTCATATAACCCATGCACCCAGATGCAACACTTTTCTACTGCTGCTCGCTTTCATCTCTCCTACTACGTTGTTAGGTGCAGCACATCTTGCTGTGCATCTCCCACTCTAACTGAAGCATGAAGTATTACGTAGTTAGTTAGCACTGGGTATATGAATGTGTATTAGTACAAATGGGCAAACCCCCCCCCCATACTGTTGCATATACAAGTACTTCCTTCATAAAGATCCACAAGTGATGAGTTACCTGTGTGTGTTCTCAAGCGATAATATTCATCGCAACCAGAAGTTTCCAGCTCTGTCTAAACATTTATTCTTACATGGATTCACACTCTTAAATCTTAGCATTGAGATAGTATACACTTGTGCCCTTTTTATTTTTAAGTTAATACCCTTTTAGAGGAGCTTTGCATTGTTAATTTAGATTCATTTTAGCTTTTCTCTTAAAATCCACTTCATTTAACATAGCTGCCCCTTTCTTAATTTTTTTTTTAAATATATGAATGGGGATGTATGTCCTCTTCTGACATCATTGTCAACATTTTGCCAAGCAGCAGCCACTATCTGCAATCTTGCCACCAGTATCATGCTGGAGGAGAAATCAATAACATATTCTAGATTATTTTGCTTTATATGCACGCAGACTACAGAAAGTCAAATAAACACAAGCAAGTAAATCCTTCTCCCAGGAATTCCAGCCTAGTATCTGCCTGGTTCCCAAAGGTCAAGTGTGAATCAAGGAAGACTCAAAGATCAAGACAGAGAACTAGACTTCCTAGTACTTTCCTACCAGATGTAGTATCTTCTTGCTTTGAGAGCCAGCAGGTGCTTTCACTACTGGCTGGACTAAGCCTGTGCTAAATTGAGCAGTAGACTGAAGCAGTCCCCAGCTGGCTCCAGGACTGATACAGCAAGCAAATGACTGACAGCCAACTTTTCACAACCCTCCCCTTAGATTCTGAGCATAACTCTACTCTGCTGAGCGTAACCCATGTGAAGCCTAGGATGTGGCCCCAAGGTTTGTAAACCTCAGTCTAATGATACATAGTATATCCACACAGGAGCTCTTATGTCTTTTTCTTCTCTTTGTTTCCTCTGCTTTCTCGAAAGCTGTAACCAACTACTTGGCTCTTTTTTCATGCAAGGCTGCCAGCTTCTATAAACAGACCCAAAGCCTGGCAATCAGCATGCACAATTCTGGTTGCAATATCCCTGCTTTGCTGTCTATTTTTGTAGACACTTATTTCAAATGCTTGCAAGCCAAGGGTATTTTCGTCCTAACTATTCCATCTTAAAGGGAAGATAAGATAAATACCTTTAGAAAAGATTCCAACTATCCCTCAGGTGATTTGTACTACATGAAAGAGACTTAAAAAGGGGTTTTCTCTCTGTGATTGCCAGATTTGCAAGTCAGTATTCTGCACACAGAAAACATGCTAATTTATTCAGTTCTCTTATCTTCCTCCTTTCACTCTCTCAGCTGATACAAGACATGCCAAGTTCACCGTGCCTCCCTAATGCTGCACACTGCTGTTCACTTACTCTTCCAAAGGGAACATTCTCTACATCTACTTAGCAAGATGGCTTTTAAAAATAGGAACACAAAATCCAGTGCTGAGTTCAGGATAATTATGGGAGATACAGCAGGTGCAAGCATTCTCTTACACAGCATTTTCTGATCATACGACAAGAAAAAAAAATCTTTACTTGCAAAGGGCTTATAGAGGGACTTTTCAGGGTTCTTCTGTCATACAGCTTTTGAGAACTACAGTAAACAGCCTACTGTAAACAAGTTTGGCCAAGCTAGTAAGTAGAAATGTAATTTCGGAGTCATGTCTGGCCCTCTTGATAAGCCAGCCAATATTTTTCAGTCCAAAATCCACCAGGTTCCTGTCAGGTGAACAACCTAGATTCACATCACAGGGCACTTGGCCCAGACTCGGAGCATTTAGGCTCCTAATTTCTCCCAGGTCTAGGAGTCAAGACCTTAATTCCTTTGCCGAGGTGAGTGCTAGGCCTTTTCTACAAGATCTTCTTCAAAAGCTACTGCTTTAGGTGCTGCCTGAAGGGAGACAGACAGCCAGGAGCAATGACATAAGCTTTTTTTTTTTGGTATGAGGTAGCATAGGAGAGAGAGTTCCCATGACTGATCTACCATTCAAAGGGAAACTTATCACCGTTTCACACAGGCACCTAAACTCAGTAAATTCATCCCAGCATTTTCCGGATATGACAACTAAAATCCCTTTCACCCTGTAAGTACTAGAAAACATTTTTGATTCAGTTTCAAAACGCCAAATTATACCAGACAAGACTGAGCTTTCTGAAGAAGGCCAGGAAAGTGTCCCTGCCTCCTGAGTTGCAATGTTGTCCCCAGACTTCCCATTTTCATCCATTTCTTGCCATCACAGAATTCCCAGTTGAAGACCGGGAATTTCAAGACAGCAGAAGTTCAACAAGTAGAAATAGATTGACAGAACACACCTCAATTTAATCTGTGATTTACTGAAATTTGGAGTTGGGACCAGACACATAGCCTTACTTGCATACACAGCCCTGTATTTTGATAGTGTGATGATTCCAGAAATCAGCTCATGGTGTTTAAAACATCATGGAACAACTTTTCTGTATAAGAAATATGTTACTGTTTAATTTGGGGATTTTTTTCCCCTCTTGCCTGATGCTGAATACATAAGAGTTATTTGGAGATCAGGTGTTAGTTTTCCAGCACAAGAATTTTTCCTTATTATTGAATTCAACACATTAACATGGTAGGTGGTTGATCCTGTTGAACCTACTTCAAATCCAACCAAAGTCAGTCTAAATATTTATCTACTTTCCAGTTAGTTTTACACATCCATTGGATTTTTCTGTTCAACAGCAGAAGCACTGGGGAACATGTTTCGTCTCTGCAGAAGCAGATACAAGCTTTTGACATAACATAGGTATGCAATCTCCTCTTTCAATATAAAGACATATTTAAGTGCTGTCCATTTCATGGGTATGCAAGTTCCATCAGTAGCAGGTGCACAAACTGGGAACCTTATCTCTTTCAATCCTGACAGGATTTCTGGCATATCAAATACCCCTGCAACTCATTAATTCCAGTGCTGCAAAGTGGTAGCTCAACAAGCCATGCTTAAACCTCTCCGCTTCCAGCTGATGCTCTCCTGACTGGTAACACTCCATGCCATTCATCTTTCTCAGACAGGACAGACACTTGCTTTGCTACACCAAGATGTAATCCAGTCCTTTTATGCCAGCTTTTGTGCTCTCTCAGGGGCAGTTAGCCATCCACGTATCCATATATAGCTATAATGCAAAATCTAATCTCATAATGTGGAAGCACTTGTACTTCAGAGGGTCATCTACCACCTTCAAAAGGCAATACACTAGGTAAGTCACCTTATGCATTCTCTCATGTGCATCTTACTTTTGTCCCGCCTTGGTGTACACTACAAAGAACACTAGCGCTGAAAATATCTGCGTGTGCTATTGGATTTGTTACACTGTTCAAAAAGCTCACAGATAGCAATAAGCAGCAAAAGGTTCCTAGTTGAAAAAAGAAACCTGGGAAAGGGAAAATGATTGCCTACTGAAGCATGAAAGATTTTTACCATAAAATAATAAAGGTGTCATTTTCAAGTAACAATAGTACTTCAGAACATAGTATAATGCTATAAAGACTACTAGAAAGAAAAAAAATAGAAGTTTTCCCAGGTGTCAATAGTGAATATAAGTAATTTACACAGCTTTTCCTTCTAACCTCTCCCTTGCAGTTTTATTTTCAAAAGACCTCAAAAGCAATCTTGCTTCAACATTTTAGGAACAGGCATCTCATCTACTATAGCATAATAAACCACCAAATCTAAATCAAGCTCAGCTCCATTTATTTTATTATTAGGTATGACAATGCTGCAAGCTGGCAATTTAGAAGCAAGTTTTGGAACCAAAACAATGCCTATTTGTAAACAATTATTAAATACAACCTAATTATGTCATAGTTTCCACAGTTTTCTGGAATGGAATCTGTCTTCCTAGACTTTTTTCCTCAAACTGTATCAAATACTAGGAAGTTCTTAGGGTCATCTTCCAAGCTAACCAAAATGTACCAAAGTGGTCTCAAACTACAGATTTTTTTTTTTTTTTTCTTCACAGAATGATTTAGGTGCACCAATGATTTTCTAATTCCTTGTGCTTAAAATATTCTGTTGAACTACCCACAATTCAAGAAGTTTTAGAGATGCTGTATTTACTAATGCTGACACAAAGGCAAAAAGCCAAAGCTGCCTCCTTCCAGACTTCAGAAGGTCAAACAAGAATAAATGCAGCCAAGAATTAGCCCAGAAATTTAGAATGAGAAGATATGCAATCAAATCTTAGCCTCATTATAGTCATATATAACAAAATTCCCACTGAATGTCTTCAGTGGGTACAGGGGGTTCATCTTTCCTGCAGGTTTCTAGTGCTGCAAAATACTGGATCTCAAATCCAGCAAAGCAAATTACTAAATACTTTTGCAGGACTGCTCTGCTTAATGTTGGCAGCCAGCATGCCTGGAGTATCAGACATTTCTCACTCTCTTTCATTTCCTTATTTGACTTTGCTGACCCCAATTGTGATATAGCAAATCACATCTTGTCCCCAGGCACTCCAGTTCTACCTGGTCCTTACTCTCACAGAGCTCCCCACTGACGCTGGAGGATTTATTTAGAGGCACAAGAGTTCAAAGGGGTTTGCACCTTTTAATAAAGAGAAGAAAAAAAAAAAAAAAAAAAAAAAATTCAGAGTAATTGACCAGCAAACAATTCTCCTGAAGTTCCTGGCCTGCTTCGCAGCCTACTCGTGCTGTGATTGATCATTTTGTCGGCGACCTGAAAAGTTTGTATAATTAGCAGTTCTACTCAGCTATTAAGACAGCAAACAAACAGAACTGATCCCAAGAATGTATCAGAGTCCAGTTTCAAGAGAACTCACAATTGTTACTGCTAGTCCATTGACAACAAATACAGAATATGAATTTAACATGCATGTTATTTCAATAACCTGTTAAGCATTACCATACAGGCAGTAATCAGTGGCTGAAGTGGTATTTTCTCCTTCTAACACATCTAGTGGAAGCTTGAAATTATTTTGCTAGCTAGACAGAGAGGCCTCTTGTGTTTAAAAATAGCAGTAGGAGAAAAATACTTTGATTCCTCAACACCAAGTGCTTAAGGCTGTTTACAAATAATTGATAAAGCCTAACAACCTGGCACAATACCTTGCTATTATTTCCGAGCAGTTAATGCCAACACTTGTAGAAGGAGCTTTTTTTGGTGCTTTTTTTTTTTCCATCCAGCTTTTACAATCCATTGTTGTTACTCGTCCCAGACATTTAAACCAAACTGACATGTATGCAAAAAATATTAGCCATGTAAATCTAGGTGTTCAAAGCAAGGGGATCCCTCTGAAGTTTTGGATGTAAAGGACCAGCACACTGAACAGCTTACAGAGCTATTTAGTATCCTTACTGTTAGATTTTCAAAATACTATTGTTCTGCTCCTCTATTCTATAGTGCCTGCTATACCATCAACACTCAAAACAACTTGACAGTATGAAGTATTTCCCCAAACAGGTGTTATTTCAGCTATTCCAAATTCCTTTAAAAACTACCCAAATGCAACTCTCTGCTTTGAAACAACAACAAAAAAATGTTTTTCAGAAGTGCTTCAGTTGACAATGGGAGAATGATGTCCCTCCAAAGGGGATTCAGCCTTTCAGCAGATGGTGTTTAGTTAAAACACAGCAGGAAGGACAACATATGTAATGATCTTTACTTTGTTGCCTTTCTTCTTACAAAACATTGGTCCTATCAAAAAGGGAACAGTCTGATTTGCACAAAAGGCTTAATACCTCACATTACACTAGGATAAATTATACTGCCTGCCAAGCAGCTACAGACAAAGGAACTTTGCGCAATGGATATCACCAAACAAAATCAAAAGGGCGTGCTGTCAAATTGCTGCCCTTGCTCTGGAAGGGACAGCAGTGTGGATTGCAGTTTCTCCAAACTCATTCTCAGCAGAGGCCCGGTACAAAACACAACAAGTCCATGGGGAAGGGTGCTGAGGTTTTGCGAGCTTTGGATCAACCCTGTGGGACTCTGAATTACAGAGAAGTTGTACCACAACTTCAGTTAAACACCAGTGCCAGGTAAAAGCTCCCAGGCTGTTGTGGTGACTCTTCACCTGCAACAAGAGAAAGTAAAGAGAAAACTGATCTGCTTCCACAGCCACATGATGTCAGAGGGGGAAATCCCTGTGCCTGCAGATGTACCCCTGTAACCTACCCTAGCACTCAAACAGCAAACACACCTTACTTAGTATGCTATTTAGAAATAAAATTACCACACTCATGCAGCCTAAAACAGAGCAACATCTGTGATTTGTGGCATTTCAACACAACATACCTACTGCCAGAATCAAAGACACTGAGCTACGTGACAGGGAGCAGGAGCCAAGCATCCCTGTCACTCCAGAGTGCAGCACCATGGGGGGAAGAAATCTATGCACGACAGCCCGTCCCTCTATGCCAGAGCTGCTGCAGGTGAGAGGGAGAGGGGGGAATTTTCCTTTCTAGGGCAGTCACTCAAAAGCAGAGAGTTTAAATAACTTGTTTGTGACTTGACAATTCAGTAGAACAACCAGACCAACATCATACCCATTACCCTATTCTGCTGCAACATCTGCTTGTGACAAGATGATCTATAATACAACCTATGATGAGAATTGTTTACATTATCCTTGCCAAATTTAAAAAAAAAAAAGACAGAGCAAAGCAAGCTGTCCCTGATGAGAAAAATAAGTCTCCCAAAGATGGACGTTTCAAGGCCTGCATTCTCACATCACTAGCCAGGTTTCTGGAATAAATGTCATGGTGTATCAAAGAAGCATTTCCTTTAGACACTGTATCAGTAGTCACCAAGTCACCAGCATGTCTAGTACGTGAGCCACGAGCACTGAGAAAGGGGAGGTATAGCAGGTAGAAGTGCACACAATTTTGTACGGGACACTACCAAATAAGAGCTGGTCACGTCCTTGTTATGAAGCAGACAGGATCTTAAATTGCACAGGTGTCCTCAGAGTATATATGCTTTTTAACTCCAACAAAGAAAGCAACTGACGTATACGCTTGTCAGCAGTTTCAGTACTAAAAGACTTGAGAACGTTATGAACAACTAAACCAGATGATACAGAATTGCTGCAAGTATATGAAAATGTGGACGCTCTACCATTGGTGTAAGTCTCCAAATTCACATCTTTCCTCACCTGAGTAAAGCCTAACAGTTAGTAATGAACCAGAAACATTTTGAGTTTTCCCCCTCCCAGCTGTTGCTTTAACAGTGGTAGACAAACATCCATTTAACCTATATCACTAGCAAATATATTTTTTCCAGATCCTCTGCTTATTTTCTGAATAACCTCTTAAAACAAACAGAAAGGAGGACTACATTAAGGATAAGCCATTATCATTGTTATTATTATACAGTGTTCTTATATCCCACTGATGGGGGTAAAAGCCAAATAATTTCCATGAGGGAGGAAGAGAACTAATAATACACTTTTCAGCACTTACCATAAACATATTTTTATTGTAGTGATGGAGAAAAGCAGCAGATTTCAGAGTACATAATGGGAGGCAATTTCAAAATCTGTTTTAAAAAAGGGTGAGGTACACAGATATTTGTGTTTGCAAGCCCCTCCACACTAGCATCAAATCACTCCACTCAAAAAAGCAGATCCACTTCCCTAACTTATCTTCACTGCGCTTTTGCATACTTGTTCATCAAAGGTCAGTAATCTTGCCACTGGTGTAGAGTTACAAAAGACATTTGTCTGATCTGTCCTAGGTTGTTGATTAAAGTAAGGATTTTTGGAACAGTCTTTGTGAAACCACAAAAAAGGGACATTCCCATTTGCTTTCAGATTTAACCAGCGATCTAACTGGAGCAAAGGGAATTTTCAAAGACTGGCCCCATTGCCACTGAGGAAAAAAATGGATTCCTCACTGAGGAAGAAAATCACTCTGCAGTTCAAGATGCTACAAAGCCTAGCAGTAAGAACAGGAGTAGTGTGTCTGCAGGAAGAGCTGCAGACAAGTGCAACTAAAACTAGTTTTAACCCACCCATTCCTCCCATGACTGCACCTTTCAGGGAAGGTCCTGTGGAACAAAGAAGAAAACATTCTTACTTTTGGAGCGTTCAGCCACACAACACGCCTTAAAAAATGTACCTCACCTCCACTGCAGCTCTCCCTAGCAAACACAATCACAAGTCTTTGACCTTCACTAAGCTTAATTGTGCAGCACAGCCAGTCTGAACTCACAGCATCCTCACATCCAGGGGTCCCTATGCTTACCACTGAACTATGCCACAGACTGATTGTCCTGTCCCTCCTCCCGAGCAGTCTGAAGGTAACAAGGACCTGTGTAAACTCCTACAATAAACACACTGTCTCATTACAGGCTTGGTAAATTATAGATTGGTGGAATGGTGTAATAGTTATGGAAAAATGTCAGGAAAAATAAATCTTGATAGCTACAGAAGAAGTTGGAGGTTTTTTTAATGTAAAACTGATCTGTGAACATGCACATTCAAAAATTAAAGTAACTGAACTAATTTCAAATTTTCTCACCCAGCGATTTCTGTTACAGTTGTATCAATGATAGCTACAAATATCTGGTGAATAAAAAAATCACACCTCTTTAATAAAATTTCTATGCATGGGTACTCACCAAGGAACAATCAGAAGTACGTTAAAAGTACATGGTCTATCTTTGACAGATCTATTCAAATAAGGACAGCAGTTAATTAAAAATTATACATCCCTCACTAGAATAGGCATTGCTCCCTGCAAAGAGAAACAGGGCTCAGCGTGGACAAGACCCAGTTGCTGCCAGCTGCAGGGTTTTGCAGCTACTGGCAAGGCAAGGGTGGCTCCTCTGCGGACAGGAAACAGGGTTAGAATACACTGCAGCCCCCAAGAAAAGGCAAAGACCTGGGGCTGCTGGCCTTGTACAGAGGTGAGGGGGAATTCACTCAGCAACACACAAGTTATCACCCCCTCACTCCCAACAGCTGATCCCCTGCCTCACCTGGCCAGGGAAGTCCCTAGGACAGCAGGATAACTTACAGCTCCTCCTTCTACCCACCATATGCATTGACAGGGGAAAGCACAGGGGCAACGTCAGCCCTCTTGACAAAGCCCTCCCCAGGCATGCCCAGCTACTGGCACTTGAGAACCAGACCATCCTGCACTTATGGCTGCGGCCAAGGAGGCTGTGGGGACAGAGAAGGCAAGAGGGAACAGGGATGGAATGAGACAGAACTAGGGAAGATTGACCAAAAAAAAGTGTGTGTGTGTGTAAGAATAAAACTTTGAAGAGAAAATTCAGGTGAAAGAGCAAAACCAAAACGTGACCACCACAAAGCAAACAAGGAGCTGAAGGGAAAGAGGAAAAGGAAAAAGCACCACAAAAAGGAAATAGTAGGTCAGAGAACAGAGAAAGAGCAGACACAGGGAGGTAAAGTTTTTGTTCAAACTTTACTGAAAGTTTGGTTTTCTACAATGACCTTGATTGTTGGTTGGCTTAGTTGCTCTAGCAAAACAAAAATAAAACAGGAAATTCCACAGTTGCCTGAATCAAAAAAAATGTACAGAAGAAAAGGGAAATGACAAACATTTGAATGATTTTGGCAGAAATTCAAGGGGAAAAATTGAGTCCAGTTGACATTTTCATTTTTAAAAATTTTTTTTAAAATTCCTTTTTTTTTTTATTGGTACCTTATTTCAGTTGTTTGTTGGGAGAACATCTTGCATTGACATATTTGATCATAACACTATGGCTTTTTATCACTTAAAACAGTTGTTAATACTGTAACCGTAGTTGTGTTTCAATACTTGGTAACTTCAAAATCTCAATGAACTCCTACCGCATTGCATGACAGCATTTGTCAACCCATATGAATTTAGAACCAGACAACACTAACTTTAAAAAGTTTATGCATGGGGCACGGTACGTACTCAGGCAAACAGCATGGCACATGCCTTCAAGTATATTTGACTGTACAAGCACATAAACCACCAATAACATTCCAATATTTTTTCCCACCTTATAATCCGAATCAAAGACAAAATTCAACAACATTGTACTTGAGGTTTTGCAAACACAAAACACAAAAAAGCAAGTGGTTCTGAGTTTCTCAATATCAACAATCAGAATTTGTCTTTAACACACAGATATAAAACCTAACATTTTATACATGTGTATCTATGCATGTATGCATACAACTAGGTGTCACATACAACACCCAGTGCTAAGCTTTTCAAGGAAAAAACCAACGTCTTTTATAAATAACAAACGTTTCTTTTATTGTTTTCTAAAATCTGAACTACAATGTTATATCTCACAACTGCTCACATAATTTTTCATATAAGCAACTATTTTAGCAATTTCATTATGTGATCACACTGATCATAATATAGTAGGAAAGGCACTGAAAAACATCAAAGTAAAAGTAATTACCTCTTAATAATGAGGCCTCTTCCCATCACCAACTGTTGATGTTTCCCTGAGAACTGGGCAGATGGTAGCTTAATTTGGTTGCCTAACATTCAAAGCTACATTTTTTTGTGCACTAAGAGTACCTATTGACTTCAAACAGGAACCACAGGACCTAAAACAGGGCATAAACATGGAGAGCGCAGAAGGATCAATACCTGTGCAAAACAGTGTTGGCCGATTTAAATATAATAAGCAATATTACTGCATAACACTCAATGACTGGCAAGAGAGAAAACACGACTAAGAAAGCGTCCTGTATTCCTTCCTGGCGTGCAAACTCTTCAGTACTTTAAGCACAACCCTGAAGAAAATGAATTATGGATCTCTGCTCAAGTGCATATACCTGTTTTAACACTGTCATCATAGGGTTGGCTTCACATACACTAAATCAAAAAATGTTATGTGTGAGTTTCACAAGAGACATTTCATGAGTATTATTTTTTAAAGCTTATATAATGATCAGTCTTGCACACTGCGACCCCAACACTAGGGAATTGTGCCTTTTTTTATTCTTGCCAATGAGATATGCAAGAGAAAACAAGAAATGTTTCTCTGTATGTAAAATAATAAGAGTTAGCTCCGAAATAGGGCAAAACAACAAAATCCTGTCTGCAGCTAAAATATAAGACGAAGTTAAACAGGAAAAAAGTAGAAGAAATCTAAATCTTCCTATTTGAACGAGCAATCATGTCTCTACTTTTCACCTGCCAGTTCCAGCTGTGCACAGCAATTAAACATACTATACTCACAGGCTGGCGCTATTGTCTTGTGGGACTTTTGTTTAGTCTGTGGTAGAGGGCTGCATTTTAAAATAATAGAGAACTTTGTATTATCAGAACCAATGCCAAGCAACTATGAAGAATTTTGATAGCTCTTTCATTTCACATGGGGCTCTAATCTGCAACAATTACCTTCTTCCAGCATGTGTGTGTTCCCTCTTTGTGACTGACAGTGAATGTAAAAGCCAGGATAACTGATACTGGCTACAAGCCACTTTGCTATGACCTCTTCACTTAACTATTTAAGGCACTGGCCACTCCTGAGGTTTAATCCTCAGTTCCTCACTTGGACAGAATGCTTATAGATCTGGCATATTTTTTTCTACAATGGATTGACCTATTTATTTTTGCTCCCTTCATTTCCTAGCAATATGATCACAGCTATAGTTGACTCAAGCACAAGCCTTCATGAGATCAACAAAATAGGGAGAAGTTTTTGTTTCTATAGTTCTTTCACTTCACAACCTATGAATATCAGGTGCAACGTAACACATCCGGAACAGAATTAACATGCGCTAAATACTGCAGGATTCTTTGGCAAAAATACTCTTCCTATAAAATAAGAAGTCCCTAGTTATGTTCACCACTGGACTCACTGCTAAGATTATTATTTTAACAAGATGTTATTGTATTTATTTGCGTTGTTAGTAACTTCTCAGGGTTTTAGATTCTTACTATTTTAAAATTGCATAAATAAATTAGCATAAGAGGAAAAATATTTTACTGAGACAATTCAGAGCCCACTAAAATCAAAGTAAATATTCAAGAATCACTTTTTAATTACTACTGGGTGCCATTTTCAGTTTATGACTGATTTGTGGCTTTTATACCTCTTACCCAAATGATCCTAGATATCCTTGGCTTCTGAGGAAGCTGGAAACCACAGAATTATTTCAAAGATGGCATGATTCTTTCAAATCCAAGAGTGAAAACAAAGCTCACAGATCCAACCTCACAAGTTCACATATCAGTAGTTTGCACCAATTCCTGCAAGCAAATTCCAGTTAGTTGCAGATGTAAGCAATCTCACAGCAAAACTGAAGTTGATAGGTTTGTACATATTAACAAAGCTCCCCAAAGAACTAAAAAACCCCAACCAACTGAAAAATCAGCAATGAGGGAATGTAAATGAAAAGTTAGAAGAGAGTTTAATGTATACATGTCTACAACTGAATGGAAACCTTTCCTTTGAGCTGAGATAGTTCTAGAGCAGTACTTTCTTCCAGGACACGTACAACTACCTAATCTGTTCTGTTCTGCAGGGGAAAGGGATCTTTTCCAAATGGCTGCACTGAATGTAATTTTCCATGCAGTTTTAACAGACTGCAATTACTGACATTGCTGCTGCAAGCAAAGAAGGTGAAAGTTAAGTATTAGTTTGTAAGATGGGCTAAGCCATTAACATAATTGCCTTTTTGCAAAGGCACAGATCTTCAGTCAACAGCAAGATAACTTAAGTTTTGCTGACCAACTAAAGTTACAACAAGCAGGTTAGGATAAAAATATAAAGCAGAATATTTAAGATATTTTCTTCCTATATAAAAATTCTGTAACTTAAATAGATGCCTATCTCTACTAGAAGAACTATTCCCCAGCATTGACCAGAGTGTGGTATAAAAAAGCCAACAGGATCAGCTTAAGGCAAGATTTAGTTTTTCAGATTTAGAAACAACTGGTGTTTCAGCTGAAACAGTAATGAGCAGAATAATTGTCAAAGTTTAACTTTATTGATGTTAATGTAGTAAGTTACACTGCAATGAGGTGAAAAGGACCTGTTCACAGCTACCTCAGAGCTGCTGCTTATTTGTCCCATTCTTAACTCTTGATGAAATACTTCCTCTGTAATAGAGACTAGCAGCTCTTTAGTGAGGCTCTCCTAGATTTTCTGAAAAGCTTAAACAGTACAAGCACTTAAGGAAGATTTCTGAAAGCTCAAAGGTGGCTTTCAGTGGAATTCAGAAGTACAAACTCAAACTTTCCCAGGAACCACAGGGGAATTTTTTGCTACCTTACTGTCTCAGTGTGATTTTTGGTAGGAAAACTGTTCTAATTACAAATCAGGTTCACAGATTTGAAACATTAAGCAGTGTGACATCACCCAACTTTACAGCAGCTGTTACAACCTTAAACCTTTGTAGTCATTCAAATCTATTTGAACTCCTACAGTCCACTGAAGGCAACAGCTTTGCACAAAGGCTTTATCCATACCATACTAATACAATTAAGCCTTAAAGCCCAGATCTTCTAAATTATTTCAGATGAACAGGCTGTCAGTCTGTACAAACATCTGTCATAAGGGGCCTCCAACGCTGCAAGGTCTTACGGACAAGAAACAGCTTACAGGACTGGAGCCTACCTTTGGATTATAGCAAATAGGTACTTAAGATGTTTTACATGTAACAGCACATTAGTGGGCTAATTGCTGAGCAATTATTTATTCAAACCTGAATCTTGTAATTTCTCAAAATTCCTGCTCTCCTGATGTTTTCCTGTTGTTACTATGGGAGAAGCAGAGCAACTATCCAAAAGCACTCCCCCCTCAACAAAATACCACAAAGTCTTCATTACCTTTAATCAACCATTCTTGCCTGTACCTTTCTGTTGACTTATGCAGTTGTGCGCCTGTTAGACAGGCTGGTTTATTTATTCAGCTGAAAAATAAGCCCTCCTTAAGAAAAGTACTTTCTAGGGAACTCAGTCCAAAGGGTGGTCCAAGTTACTGCACAGCTGCACATGAATCAGTATCATCACTACAAATGAAGGAATGAGAACAGTTAGCCAGAGAAGAGAATCAGTCTGAGATCAGTGTGTGTTTACCATAAAAATCAAACTTTCAAATTAATGATAATGCTAAATGGGCCATTCTGTAGGTAGTTCTCAGCCCGTGTAAGGCCTCATCTTCCAAATGAGATTCTGTGATCTACTGCCAAATTTATTTTAGTCTTGACTTAGAAAAGAGTCAGAAGTCTGAAAAGGCATGAATTATTGATAGTGCACATTTTTGTACAGATGCATTATTCTTTACAAATATTGTCAATATAAAAGGACAAGTAGTATTTAATGCACCAGTTCCTATCTCCTAGTCAGTCAACAAGCCACATGAAAGGAGCAAGATAGATTCAATTAACACATAACTCAGGAAGTTTTTTTAAAACAGAACACTTACAAAATAACCCATTTAAACTACTGTGGGTTTAGAAGCTGAAATTTTTAAAAAATTTGAACATACCTACATTTATTTTTGTTCCTTTATGTTATTATAGTTACAGGCCTAGAAAATTGGAGATTTTATGACAGCAGACTAATAATTAAATATTTGGTCAGATACCTTGAAAACATCAGTTCAGCTTCTCTTTAGCTCCCTCCAAAATTCAAAAAAATCTGTCGCTTCTGTCCAATCTATCAATTCTCAATCATTCCTCTAAAGTTCCTCCTCATTATACGATTTCCTTCATAAAAACTCACATTCACATTACTGTCCCATTCTCAGATACCCCCATCCTTCTCACTCCCATTTCTACAGTCTTCTCTAACAAATACCAGATACATGGTTTGGGGAAAAAAACCAACACACCAAATTCTAGGAACTGCAGCTTTAATATGAATCTTAATATTATTAGCCTAATAATAATAAACACCCTCACAAAACTTGGTAATGCTTACCAAGACTTACTCTCTCTGGCCATACTAGAATTCATCAGAACTCTGTAATTAATCATCTTGATGGATACGAATATGGCAAATGTGCATACTGTCAGATACACCTACATACAGAGTGAAAGGAAACTTCTGCCAGTATTTTCTTTACTTCTATAAACAATCTTTCATTTAAAGCATTTAACTTTTTTGGCTTGTAAATGTAAGATACTGTAGTAATGTAGCAGCAAGCCAGAGCCTTCCGTTTTTCTCATCATCAATAAGCTATATTGCTTATGTAAAGGGAAACCTAAAGTATCGCATCCTAAAAGATCTGTCAAATATTTAAATTAACTAAACATGATCTGTATAGTGAATAAAGTTACTTCTCTTAATTCTAAACATAACACAGTGGAAGACCTCAGGTTGATATTTATCACAGACAAATTTCATTTTTTCTGCAAATAAATTATTTTGATGCTCAGAAACTCAAAGTGCTACTAAGGGGAATATCCCTGCATGGCAGCTTAAATGAATTTGAGGGCTCCTCCATGATCTGAACAGCAGTTTTCTTGTCAGTTTCACTAAAAAGAGTAGGATTAAAGAGCGGTATTTAAATTACAAAATTATTATGTACTTCCTCCTCATGATCCTAGAGACCAGGGGAAGAAAACAATGAATTACTGAGCTGAAACTGAGAACAAGTTTTAACAGCCTCGCACACTTCAGCTATGCGTCTGCTAACGAGTGGTATAAAGCACTTGAATCCATGTGCTCTTTTCTCTCAGCAGGGTTGTTTTATGTGGCATAGAGAAGAGACTTGGATGTGGGAAAACATTGTATTCTAAATATTAAGCACTTCTGAAAACTGTTTGAGGTGTCTTTCTGTCCCTAAATACATCTCAAAATGTGACCACTGAATGCCACTGTTAATTGGACTTTTGATAAAACAGGAGAAAAAAAGATTCTTTTTAAAAAAGTGATATGGAATCCAGTTACACACCATAGATATTTAAAGGTTTAAACTCAGAAAAATACCACAGGCATGTCCCACTGTGCTCTTTGCCCAGAAGGAGCCACTGTAAGATCCCACACTGACCACATACAACTTTAAAATAGACCCCCCAACTCTAAATTACAGCACTATATTTTAATACACTTTGTTATATATCAAGTAATATCCTTTTTTGCAAGCATATTACATAAATTCTCTGGTTAGTATTCTTTCTTTTTTAAAAATTGTTTTCCTGCAAATATGTCAGGCAGAAAGAAGGGCAAGTGAAGGAGCCTCCTTGCAAGGCTGATACAGGTGAGCATATCTCTGGGGAGCAGGGCTTTACCATGCAACATGCAGACAGGCTGCAGCCTGGGGCTGTGCCTTGCCTCCCCTCCAGGCCAGGCGCACTGATGGGTGGCTGGTATGGGAGTCAGCCTGGCCACATGGGAGACCTGGCATGGGACAGGGACCTCGGTGGCCCTGTAAACTGCTCTGTTTGCAGAGCAAAACTCACCTCTGAATGATTGTTCCAATAGCCTTACTTACACGTGCAGTCTCTGCAAGACCAGTGGAACTTTTTGTGCGAATATGTTCCTTTAACTGGTGTTTAAGGAAAAAATATTAAGAATGAGAAATATTAAAATATTTAAATCCAGTTCTGGTCACAGTAAAAAGGGCTGATGCTGGAAACAATACACTGTCTCCGAGTATATTTGCAAGAGCAATGCCCTGTATATAATGATCACAAACATGCAACGCTGGGCGTGTCTGCTTATACTTCTTTTGGTTTGATTTGTCCTTCACTGGGAAAAAGAACCTAGTACTCTGTGCCATTAGTCATCTCAGAAGTGGCATATCTGTTATCACAAGAAAACACAAGCCATGCAAAAACTACTACAAGTAAAAAGACCTGGAGTAAACCTACAGTTCATGTTGTGAAATACATTTATAAACTACACGTGCTCCAGTTCGCAATGTGAAAGTAACTTTCTCGTTAGGTTTGCAGGACAACTTTCAAAAATCACAGAAAAGGTAAACCATTAAGCAGTTAATACAGTCATATATGTGTATAATGGACACCTCACACCACCAGTATTTCCCCCCACCCCCCACTGAACCTTATTCTCTTGTATCCTTTTGCCTGCTGTTTGAAAAGAGCTAAAATAGAAGGATCTAGGGTTGACGCACACACAAATGCACTTGTTCTTTCACCATAGACTTGTGTATAGACGAAGAGCTAACAAAAAACTGCTCACTGCAGGGGTGCTGGACTAGATGACCTCTAAAGGTCCCTTCAACCCTAAACATTCTATGATAAACATGGTAATCCAGACACCAACCCTTCCTCTCCAATAGCACAGGTTAAGTTTATGTGGTGAATTGAGACTGATCTGTGGAGTCTTGTCATAATTCCTTCATCATTCATGACAGTTCATAAAGAAAGAGGATGAGAAATTCCCCCCCCCCCCCCCCCCGAAAAAATTCTTATTGTGCTTTGGGGATGATGTGAAGTGTTATGTTTATCCAAATGAAATAGAACCTCTGAGCCTTTAGAAAGAGGTTTCTTGCTAGAGAAGTATTAATAATACTGACAAAGAGGATCAAATAGCTGTCCAAATAAGCCTATCAAGATGCATTCACACAAAAATCTGAATCAAAACACCATGAGGCAAGAACCTGTCCTAAATCTCTCCTATGTGTGTAATAAAATATAAAACAATGCCTCAGTTCTAATCGATTATCATATGAAAAAAGAACATGTTAAATGCAAATTATACTGCTTAATTTAATCTGTATTCCCCTTTCAGAATTACATTAGGACTTGATTCCAGGAGTGAAGGTGAGATCCATGACAATCCCAGAAGTTCAAGTTTTCTAAAAGCTGAACACCAACAGTTTCATGGTAAAGTGCTGATGCTTTCTTCATGCGTTCGGATGAAAGAGGTAGATCACAATGTGACTTCATCAGAAACTGTCAGGTGATTTTAGGCCAAGAATAACATTTTGTTTCAAGGAAATCCTTTTCCTTATTTAAGAGGAAAAATGCATCAAATGACAATAGCAGGGTAGAGCTAGAACTTCAGTGCCCACTAGCAGACAGATCACAGCTGTAACAAGAGGGAAAGTCACCTTGAAGTGTAATGCAATTCCCAGACCATTCAAGGTCCAGAAGAAATCCATTTACAGCTACAAACTATATAAATATCACATGCAAGAGAATGCCAGGACAGTAATATGAGAAGGTGAGAAAGAAAAATGGACTATTAAGAGAAGGGAAATGAGGAAATACAGCTCAGGGATTCTTTGGTTAGAAGAAAGATAAGGCATGAATGAAGCTTGATGTGAGGCACTGTGTTTTGAGGTGTTCCTCAGAGGGCCAGGGAAGACTGTAGTGTTGCCTGAAACTAAATTCTTGCTTTTAGCTCTTCATGATTTCAAATGGAAGCTGGATCTAATAGAATGCATAGTAAATATAATGTTAAAAAAGGGACTCGGGGACTCAATAGGGAAGATTATAAATGGTTGTACAAGTGAGAACAGCAGCTTTTCTTCAATAACCAAACATTTAGCTGGATAATCCCTGAGGATTCCTCAAATCCCAAACAAATTCCTGCCTGGCCCAAATTGGAGTACCCTTCAAGCCTTGTTTGTACCTCTCTGAGAAGTGCTAAAGGGCCACTGCAACTGCTAGAGGTTTCGGGGACCTTCATCAGTGCTCTGTTTCAAATGAGCCTCACCTGGCATTTATGAAAACAAGCATAGGGAAAAGCAGAAAAATATAGGATATTCTGAGAACACACCGCATTAGCTCCTACACTACCTCAAGACTTACTCTGTCCTAATTATTGAAGACTTTTGCCTACTTTCAGGAGTGGATGCAAACCTAGATGTCAGCCGAGAACTGGACGTGTACAGCAATCCCCAAAAGTATACTATGCAAAACTCATTCTCCAAAGTCAAGGTGAAGCAGTGTTGTCAAGAACTGTCATACAGAGGGGCACCTCTTAACAGGGCTCATCTCATGAGCCGCTTCTAAACTTGTGTGTAGGCATTTATGATTCTACAGTACTCCTGCACCAGCAGGAAAAGCAATGTGAGGTAGTCAAGCACCTTCACTTAACATGCTAGGGGAAGCCAAAGCAACGCGTGACTGTGTGATTTTGTACAGACTACTAGCCAGTGCTTCTCTGACTACCTGCAAGCCACAAAAACACATTATATACTCATGTGGTGAATATATAGCAACAAACAACTTGTTAAGTTCCAGAAACAATTTTAGTATTAGAGCTACAAGCAATCATAACTACAATTAGAAATTGGGACATACAAGAATCAGCAAATAAATTCTTAAAGTAGTATTTGTGATGTGATTACAAAAAGCACCAAACTGTTCTTGTTGAAAAAATAAATCTTATCTACTGAACACATTTGTCCCTTGGAACAATTCCAGACAAATAACATTGTGCAAAGAAAAAAAGCATGAGTAGTATCTACCAAGGCTGACCTCAGTTTTTCAAAGTGTTCTAATGACCACCAATTGGGCAAAACAAGAGAACTTAAGTTTCTTATTGGGGGGGAAAGTAAATTTTGTTCAAAGAATGCACTTCTGCATGTAAATTATTTTAGTAAAACTATAGATAAACTGTGTAGCATCTGCATAACGGTTTCACTCATTTGCTCAGTCCAGTTCTTTGTTTTGGTGGAAAGAACCAGAAATTAATTCTAGGCGAGGAATAAATCCTTAACAACTCTTAAATCACCTGCAGAGCCATGAGACAGCAAGGTATACAACAGCACCAATGCTCTGTCCCAGTAAGGACACCTGACATGCAGATTAGTCACAACAGGCATGTTTTATTGATTATAGCCTGTCATATGACAGTCCCTCAGCTATTTATGTACAATTAGCATCAAGTTTCATCCTGGGCTATTGCCACTTTGGATTTAATTTTACTTGGATCTGGCTACACATGAATGCACCTTCTACAGTTGTATTCCTTGGTGGGAGAACTGTTTTCCCTTGAAATTGATGGGATAAATTTTCAATAAGGGCATAAAAGTGTTGCAATTCATAATTTGCGCCTTTAATCCACTGCTTTCAAAATGCACACATCACTAGTCTCAGGCTCAAAAAAAAACCATTTCAGGCAAGGACACAGACATGAACTCAGATTATGGCTTTCTTTGCCTTTTTATCCCCAAAATGAGCTGAAGTTAATACATTACAGTGTTAATTTGCACCTGCATTATGGCCAGCTCAGGAGAAAGGCAGGCTAGCTCTGCCAGATGCATGAGTAATCTCTATAGAAAATTACGTGGGTGGGTCAGGCAGCTCTCTTAAAATGCAGGGACCAGGCCCCCTGACTATTAAACCATTTTCTCAAAGGATGTCATGTTACTCAGTGCCCAAAACCACTTGAGAACTGCAGAACACCAGTTCTGTGTTGAAAAGAGAGGGACAGTGAAGCTCCAGAGATAGCTGTTCAGATTTCTTCAGAATCTGAATAACAACATTTTATGGGTCTCTAACAAAAAAATACAAAAATTCACATTAGTCCTGTATGATAGTATTTTGATTTGACCATTTTAGAGCTTGCTAAAAGGTGGCATAGAATATAGGTAAACAAACTCCATAGATGCCTGGATATCAAATACTACAATTAACAGAAAAGCTTCAACTGGCACCAATAGTTGAAAAGGAGACACAAATGTAAAGGAAATCCAGGCCTTGCTACTTCACAGACCCAGCATAGTATCACAGAGTTAACCAAGCTAGTTTCAGATACTGTCTCTTCCATATAGGCTTCATGCAGACGCAGAACGTGTCTGATCTTGATCTTTATCTTTCTTTCACAGCCCTGCAGTTGCCACAGTGCTAAATTTGAGGGCATTTAGAACATCATGGGAGACACTGTGACACAGTAGGCCCAGGGGAGACGGGTAGATGAGGTGCTTAGGGACATGGTTTAGTGGTGGGATGGCACAGTTAGGTTAACAGTTGGACTTGATGATCTTAAAGGTCTTTTCCAACCTAGACGATTCTATGATTCTATGAATATAAAATACTAGTATGTTAGCAGTATAGTGTACAAATATTTTGTATTTCTACAGGAAGCACAAACATTATGAATCAGCTTTGACTTTCAGGATCTTTCACGTTACTGTGATGAAATCCTGAAAGAACTAAGGAGGTACAGGTAGGGAAGAAGATAAACCTGAAATGTGAACACACAAGAAGAAATCTGTATCAGTCTACAAGCTTCCTGGCTTCAAGTACACATATACTAACTGTTTGTTTGTTTAAAAAGAACCGGAGGCAAGATATTCATTTTGGAGTCAAACGAAATCAGAGTTATCAGCTCCTGTACAGTAAAAGGCCAGAAAATAGGTAAGTTTGGGTTTTCTTGGGGTTCGGGTCCAGTTTAAAAGACTGGAAGTCTTCCAAGTGTGTATAGTTTTTGACATTGAGGCAATCTGTTACCCTAAGCAAGATTTCTTCCCAGACCACTGGCTGACTGGGGAGATAAATTCAAAACAACTCTTACAGTCTCCAGCCGAGACCCGATGGTAGATCCCTTCTACCTCTCCCAAGTAGGTCATAGAGTACTCTTGACCAGTGTGTTATTCTTTTCATCTGTGACCATTTATTTGCCAGGAATAGATTTTAAGTAAAAATCCATAGCCAAAACAGTCTTGTGAACTGCAATAAGCTATGTTACTACTAGAGATGACCTTCTGCAATCTCAAGGAAAGCTAAACAAACCAACCCCTACAAGTCATTACCACTCTGCAGGCTCACACTAAACAACCCTGTGTACACAGATAGTATCCAAGTTACTCTGAGAGCAGCCTGTGCTAATATTGGCAACTGAAGCTCCATTGAAACAGTCATGACAGGTCACAAATCATCTCTGGCAGCATGCAGAGAGTCTGTTCAGAGCTGGGAAAGTAATACTCATTGGCAAGCTCCTTATTTCTTGCTTTGTCTTGAAGGTATCTAGCACTGTTTAAGCTTTAAGAATAAGAAATAGACTTTGCCTTCAAACATTCTTGGAGCTTGCCCAAGTTATTCTAAAGAGCAACAAAGATCATCCTCCTGTTTACCTTTCTTAATGGAGTTACATATTCAGCTAAGCAGCACATTTCAGTACCGCCTCCAAGAGCATTCTACGCTGCAAGTCTGATGTGCCTTTCTATAGTCAGTTGATACTACATTAAATTTTGTGGTGATGCTACAAAGGGCAGCCAGAACTGAGAACTAGATTTTCAAATTGAACAATAATTTGTATCTAGGGCCCGCAAAAGAGGACAGAGAAGGAGATTCTTTTTGCATTTAGGCATCTGGTTGCTGGACAAAAGTTATCTTTCCACGTGATATAACTGGCTGGTCTGTTAGGAAATGGGATTCCCCACACAGCAAGGAAACTTCTAGAGGTTAAATGGAATCATTTGTGCCTGGAATGATTATGTGGGTTTCTCAGAAAGCACACTGCCCTACATGTACTGAGACTTCACAATGAAGCATCAAGTCCCTTCTTTACTTCAGTCTTCATGGAAAAGACTGATTAGATAAATACCTAAGTAAGTGGGGACAGAGATTCATTTCAGAATATTATTTTTAGCCCTGTTTCAGTGATATGGAATACAGCTTATGAAAGTCAGTGTCCATTCAAATGGTCAGAAACAAGACTAGAAAGTAGGTCTCTACCATTTTTCCACTTGGTCACCTGGTGGTCACACATGGACCCTACCACTATGGTATTTCATGGAACAGTTCATGAGGAAGGCCTAATGCCAAGAATCTCATGGTTAGTGCAGATTGTGAATAGTATAGAGGTTTAGAGCTGGATTGATGTCTAGAAGCTCTGTTGCTCCCTTTACCACAAAGCTAGGTAGCCATTTAAATTAGCCTAAATTAGCCTACCTAAAGCTGTCTTTCTGTTTAAACAGCAGATTAAAAGTGCTGAATAAAAGCGCCAAAGTAATGTTTGAAATGCTGCAGTTATTGCATAAGGTTGTCATTAGTGAGTCAAGTAATTCCTTCCTAAACTCAGCATTAACATGCTGCCTCTCACAAAGCAGTGGCATGCAAAATAGCAGCAAGTGATAAATACTACTTTTCAGTAGTTCACAAGACATTTGTGGAATATACTGCCAAAGCTTATCTATATGGTTTAATTTTAATGTCTGCTTATCAGCTTGTTCTGAACAAGTACTGTAAATCACATCTATAGTGATAACCTAGGCTGCTGGTATTTTGAATTCTCTGTATTGCATTAGAACAACAGTTTAGTCATCAGTTAGTGATATACTTTCCACATACTTACAACCATGCTGGTTGCCCTGTATTTTAAAATATCACCCTGAACTGACAACATGCCCTGTCTGACAAACTTTGAATTGCTCCAACGCTTATCTTTTCTGATAAGAGAGTTTCTGCAAAGATGCAGGTATTCAAAAACACCATAAACACAACTATATCACTGGGTGTATCTAAGCAGAACAGCCAAACCACTTTCAGCTTCATTGTAGAATAGATTACTGCTGGTTTAGGTCTCACAAGGTTCCCAAGATCAGCAAGTTCCTGATCACTTTCCAGTCTTATCACTGCCTTTGTAAATTGCCAGATATTCACTGCTGGGAGAACAGACTGGGGGGGGGGGGAGGTTAAGCTTGCATATTTGATAAAGAACTGTATGCATCATTACAAAGTATGCAAAGAAGAAAAGCCATATTTATCAGGAATGAATATAACATACTTAGCAGGTAGTTCTTTGGTTTTGACTGTGGTAAAGGCTGCATTTCATAAACACTTTGAAAGCGTTACTGAAGTCAAATGAGAACAAGAAAAAGGATAGATATATGTAACCCTTCTTTATTACTGAGTCATCTAAACAAAAAGGCAATGCTCAGCCTATGATATCAGGTCTTTGTCCATCAGAAATTATCTCCCAGGTTAGTTTTCTGCAGGACTTCAGCTAAAGGTGGGTCAGGTATAGATGTAGAGGGAGATGCCTGGGGTCTGTGTACCACACACAGCACAGTTACAGCCCCAAGCCATGTGATATGGCTGTCAATAACTAATTCCAATTAAAGGAATACAGGCAGAGAAGCAGAGAGTCTTGCAGATGAGGAACCAGAACAAAGCCCAGAGCTTGCCTCTACCAGACTCCTTCATGACGCTGATTAACAGTGACTCAGTATGCCTAAGCCTTAGCTCCTCAGCCCCTCAAGATGGGAACAGTAAGGACACTGTACCTCATTAATTTAAACTACACACTTTTTGTGGCAAGAAAAATAATGTCTAGTATGCCTGTCACCGGGCAACACCTGTTAGAAGAAGAGTTCAGACTTAAGGCAGTACTGAAATATAAGCAACAACAATCAGTTTACAATCAGGAGAAATTCATCATTTCCAAATAACCAGACACAAAACATAATGCATGACCCTCAGCTCCAGCTACAACTGTAAGGTGCATTTCACAAGGTTTTCTTTCTATACTTCCATTTCATTTTGGAGGTTCACACTAGTTAATGAAACTTCTTTGTATCTGTAGTGCATTCATTCAGAATGCATTGGGGAATTATTACCTCACGCTGGTCAAACAATTCACTGATTTGTTTACAGAAAAACTGTGCTAAATAGCTGGACTGTTGTCATGACCCTTCACCCAGATCTTTTGATAGTGGTTACTAGAATGTCATGTAAAAATAAATTAAACAGCATCGAATGAGTTCATACTAAAAGCAGTTAGTGTAAGTAGAAAGATAAATTCCATATTACATCTAGCAAATTCTTTTTAAAGTTCAAAGTTCTTTGACAAACAGCTCTTTCTTGTGGGTGAACAAGTTTTACGCTGGCAATTACCACTGGTTACCACTCTGTATCCCTATGAAAGGCAAATAGCTAGAAGCAAATATTATTGCATAACTGCGTATGTATGCCCCAATACAACACACAGTAAAGGACTGAAGATGCTGCAGTCAACTTAACGAAGCCCATTCCTATTTCTGTAAATCACTTCTCATACTGAGTCATGCTTGCTATAGTTTTTCTGCAGAATTATCATGCTTACTATCACATAGTTTTCAGTGAACAAATACAAGTAAAACACACATATTTGCAGAATCCAACACTATAAATAGCAAATTTAAATTAGGGCGATTAAAGCAAGTTTCCTTTATTAAGAGTATGCGATAGATAATCCCAAAGTCTCTTTGTCTGCTCAACGGAATACAGTCCTTTGCAACACCACTTTCAAGAGCACTCCGGCTTTTCTACACTGAATCTCTTCAGCAAGTATCACATTTCCCAAACAAGTGGGGCAGTTCTTGCAAGAGAAGCGGTCTGCAGCCCAGCTAAGGGCTGTAAATTTCCACTGCCCAGCCTGCTCCTCATTGTGTGCCGCCAGGCTGGCCTGACCTTTCAGCAGCGCAGCCCCTGCCTTTGTGCCCTGTTTATGTGCATTCCAGCAGCCCTACGCGCTCCCCGCGCAAGGTTAAAACCAGGGGGACAGGAAGGAGGAGGAAAGTTGATGAGACAAAAAGGCAAGTCAAAGAATTTAAACAGGAGATGAAATCTGGAAGTGAGGCGATTTGCTACACAGTTCCCGCTGCGAAAACTGATCCAGTTTCCAGTGAAGTTTGTGTTGCAGTTACTCTAATGCAAGGAGAATCAGGCTCTCAGCCAGCTATTTTGTCATGACCACAGAGCACACTGAGAACATGCATCTTTTCAGTCAAATCTCTGAATTGGCACATGCAGACCTGTAGATGATTTTGCAAATTAGGGCCCTAAATATAAAGCCCTCTACTGAGCGGAGTAGAGTTTTAAATCCGGAGGTTTAATTCCAGAGAATTTGCTGAGCTTTAAAAGCCAGCTGCCTGCTCCCTGTTGTCCTGGAACATGGGAAGGGGTGGTTGTGCCATACGAGGCATGTGAAAGACCTGGCTGTATAAGCAGTAACAGAAGCCATGTGAGGCCAAAAGGAGGAGCTTGGGACTGCTTTTTTTGGACTGATGCTAAAAGCAGGTCTGTACAGTCAGTACAGAAGGTGGCAAAAAAAAACAAAATGAAAGTTTCACTTTGGTGGGATAGGGAAGTTTGCCTCCTAATGTGTAGAGTATCAGGGAAGACATCAAGACAGAGAGGAGGGTTTGATGCAAGATTTGGGGAGATTGTCCCTAGCTTATTAGGCCCTGCAGGCTCAGCTTTTGCAAGCTTAGTTTTAATGACAATAGAAATGCAAGACATAATACTTCATTGCCTTACCACATCTGGTGTTCCATCTCCACTGTGTTTTCAGATACAAAACATAATCCCAAGAGACTAACTCAATTTGATTTTAGTTACAGCAGTGAATATTTTACTCACAAGGAACAGTATGAGATTTCTTGCAATCCAAGGCTCTACCATCCTTTCTCTGGTCAACAGAATTCCCTTAGGATGAATGACACCTGCCAAAGCCCAGACAGAGTTATGTCCTGGTTGAAACAGCGTAGCCAGAAAAACTTTCTTAGTTATAAGTGATCCACAATAATTAATGGACTCTTTTTTTCCCCCAATAAATCATTCCCATAAAGCCCAGAACTAATTTCTGCCTTTGATTGCTCTCATCAATGCAAAACAGGAGCATCCCCTTTCTGAAAACAGGTCCAGTACTTGATAGTCAAGCATTACACTGCATCACCATGTGAATCTACAGCACAGGTCATAGCACCTTTTTCTCTATTTTACCGATCCTCTGGGGCCCCAGTCTCAAGAGGTCTAGCACTCACAGTTGATTCTGTTCTAAGGGCATATTTTTTCCACGGACAGTAATTTCTATGATTAATTCCTCAATTCTATGATTAATTCTTACACCAGTATTATCCCATCACCTCTTCTCCCAAAGGGCATTTAACTTGTCTTTTAACCTCGTGACTAAGTGATAAAAGGTACTAAGATTTGTTGCAATTGGCTCCTCATAGCCTTCTGCAGTATTTTAGCTAGTCTTCATCATGCTAGTCTCCTTCATGACATCCCCTTAATACAAAATAAACTGTGTGCTCACTAATCTAGGTCAGGAATGGGTTGTTGTTGCTTCTTTTCTTGTCTCAGCAAGAAAAAAGCTTGCTACGCACCATGAATCCTTCTGCAGATATTTTTATGGCAATACTGGACCTTGGGACGTTACTGTTGGCATTAATGAGAACCTGCCAGTTCCTGTCAAAGGCAGCCTGTTTAGAGACAGGTACCACTTTTATATCCCTTTGCTAAAAAAGGCAGACCCATCACTGAAACAACAAAATAAAAGATGCCATCAGAAGATAAGGACTTGACAGTAGGGTTAAAAACAATACAGAAGAAATGTATTTACTACCACCTTGCCTTGAAATGGATAGACTTTCTAGAAACATCCTACCTATGTAGTAATTCAGTGTTCAGACAATGCAACTCAGTAGTGCCTGTGGACTGGAAGGACCCCAGGCCCTATTGCAAAGATGTTAGGAGCTGGCATTGTCAGCAGGATACATTATGGCTTTATTTTATTCTTTGTGAACCACTTTGTACCTCTGAAATTATACTTGGTGGGGTTGTGTTTGGGTTGTTTGTGTTTTGGGGGGTGGTGGTGATTGCAGAACTCAAAGTAAAGTTAGTCAGCAAAGCTTTACAGATATGCCCACCCAGAAGGAAGGATCAGAGGAAGATACCTAGCAGAAGATAAACCATCTCTCTTCATTTCTGGAATTCCTAAAGGATGGTCTAAGGATATATTCTGCTGCAACTCCTGGCTTCTCTAATACTACAGAAACCACCAGCAATCCCCCTACGCTGGGGGCACATGCAAGACAACTGTGCTTTGCATGGACACAGCCCATAAAGTAAGGTATTAAGGAATTTCACTCAAAAGGAAACTTGGCCCATGTTGTATTAAAGAACCTTATAAATATATGTATACATAGCATATGTAAATTGTGTGGGAGTTTTGCCAATTATATCCATGACAGCAAGTCTGAAATGCAGAGGAACAGAAAATATATTTGTAATTTAGGAAGAAACAAAATTAGTCAAAAAGCACTCCCCATCTGAAATTAATTCACTGGAAACTAGGAAAATAATGGTTCCTATCAAGTTAAGGGTCTTTTCTTGCAATGAATAGGTGCAAGTGTACTGTGTAGGTATTTTTAGGGACATGGTTTAGTGGTGGGATGGCAGGGTTATGTTAACGGTTGGACTTGATGATCTTAAAGGTCTTTTCCAACCTAGACCATTCTATGATTCTATTTGTAAATGCACAGAATTAGACTGAGCTGCATACTCCTTGAAACTCAAGCCAGCAACACCCTTGTATAAGTTTGTTAAAAAACACTATTTTTGACTAATCATGATGCAGTAGTATCTAAAAGAAAAGTTTTGTATAAACCCGCAAATTTGGGATCAACTATAGCTGTTTTCTCCCAATTTTCAGGAGTTTGCAGACAAAGCATGTTTAGCATATTAAGAAGGTAAAAGTTGCTTCAAAACTAAGGAGCAGTTTCCAACGTGCCCAGAGCAAAGGAGCATTCTTTTCTTCCAGCCATACAAAGTAGCTTAGGTTTAGATTCCTGCCCAAAACAGCTGTCTATAATACTTCCCACTGTAGTGAATCTAACCTAAATTCATAGCCAACATTTACATATTACAAAAGCATGAAAGTACTAAGAAAAGTCATTAAAGAGTGGACAAGAAGGAAGGTAGGAGTTAGGAGCTTCTTCTTGTTCAGGCAATGAAAAAGTGAGACGTGCCAGAGTCCTACTGGAAATACATTTTCAGCCTTGCTACTGGTTGGAGCTGGGGACATGGAGCTGCAGCAGTCTGGCCTCTCTCAGGCTGTCAGATACAACTTGATATCTTTTCCTCTAACAATAATATCAAAAAACCTCCTAGCAAATTCCAGCAGACTTTGAAGGAAAAAATTATATAAAGAAAAATTAAAAAGTTTTACACAGGAATGAGAATGGTGGAACCCTACTGACTTCAAACAAGTTACATAGACAATTATATACTTCACTTGTATGAGTCATTGCTCTGATCATAGCAGCTATAATGTCGCAATAATTAACTATTTTTCCCCCCATGAAAATTTGTGTTAACTGTGCACTTACTGCAGTTCATTTTCCCAGGCATAACGATCAGTCACAGAGAAGCAGATGACTGCTTTGAGCACCTACCTGCAAAAAGAAAAAAACTGAAAAGCTGAATATTTCACCACCTTTCTATATCATTGCTTTTGATCCACTTTTTCATACAACCCTGTAGGCTACACTTCATCTGAAAAATGAGTCCTTGATTACATAAGCAAGTGAAGTATCTGGACCCCTGAATGTGATACTGAAGCATACAAGCTTCTTCCAATGTGTAAATTTTTTTTTTCCCCCACTAATACTTTCTTGGATTTACTGCCTTTGTATAGAACAAACATAACTAGAGGGACATTGGAGCATTTGTGGATCCACCATTTATGCCCTTGGGAGATAAACAAGTAAAAAGCAACAATGAAAGAAACAAAGCTCATCGCAGAGTAATATTTATAATCAGAATGTACACAAAATGTATTAAATACACAAGTGATAACACTGATGATACTGAACAAATGAGAATTGAATGTGACATCTGAGCTTTATGAAAACCACAGAAAATACAATAGCCTATTATTAGGCTGTAAGATACAAAGACATTTCAGCTAAAAGGCCTTATGTGACACTGTACTGTGCTATACTGAAGTTCCCCCCATACTAGCAGCTTTATTACTCCAGGCTTAACGCTGAAATAAACATCAAAGAAAATCCATAAGGGATAATGTGGGCTTTTTTAATACTCTATTATAACTAAAAGTGATAATGGAATATATTGTAATTATGAATTATTACAGAAAAGTACGACTCCCTCTAACATGTCTAGACAAACCATGTTCACATTCACAGCACAGTCTACACACCATCAACTTTGACTGTTAAATTCTTTTAAAACATGACTGACCTACCTGTAAGAAATGTTTCCAGGCTCTATCAAAATTAGGGTAAAGTAGTTGTAGGTCATGGTTGGGAAGGCAGGGGTGCGGAAAGGGTTAATGTACTAGTTCGCACTTTGAATTAGCACATGTTTAACATTAGTTAGCACTTAATACAGAGAAGACATAATAAAAAATGGGCTAGTTATTTATGGTGAGTTTCCTTCTCTTACCACACTACATATTTCAGTTAAATTCAGCCTCTGAACTGAAATGCAGATCCTATCCAGACCAGTAGATGGCACAAACCATTTATTTCACTGTATTCATCGCAATATTTATTGTAATGTCACAGAATCAGAGAATCACCTATTATCTTCAAAATAGCATTATTATATATCCCTCTAACCTAAGAGCAGTCGATCATAAGACATAATATTTAGAATTAATAGCTAGTTCTAAAACCACTTTAAAAAGATACATACAGCACTAAACAAAAATTCTATTACAGACATGTCAAGAGCAAATAATCCTGCAATAAAGTTAAAAAGGATGAATCTAACAAAAAGGCCCTATAGTCATAGGTATGCAAGAGAAATACACTAGTGAAACTTTTAACTTCACCAGGTAAATCTATAATGAAGGAGAGACAATAGATTTCCTACTATGACAAGTGCCAGGAAACAATTACAGCAATTACTAAAATAAAGAAAACTTTAGAAGGGTAGACGTAATACAAATCAGGTTAAACTCACAATGAGGGGAAGAAGTAACCATTTATTTTAGAAAGAAGATTTAAAAGAAACAGCAAGTAATCAAACCGTTAAAAAACCTCAAAGAAAATTTGACAAGGAAAACCATCAAGACCTCTAAATATTTGTCTAAAGCAAAAAACCTAATGGCTTATAACCAATCATACAACAGCACCTATGAAATCCACATCATTTTGGTGCCAAGTCAAACAGACTCATTATCCAGTGTACAAGAGAATCAGTAGGTTTTAAATGCCAAAAGTACCTAAATACTTGCAACTGAATCAGTTCATCTACAGGCATACTTCTGACAATACTTCTGTATAAAACATTCATGATAGAGGCACTCATGGGTTATCAGGCTCTACAGAGGATCTTTCTAAACCACAACAAAAATAGACACTAGAATGTAGATCAATTGTTTTTATTATTTCAAAAAGAATACACACTCCTGAAACATACCAGATGTTTGCTTTGCTATTAAAAACATGTTGGAAAATCTTATTTCATGGAAAGAAAAAAAAAAAAGAGGACAACAGAAGTGAATTACATTGAGATACAGGGCTGGGGAAGTTCTGTAAAGCATGATGCTTTCTCTTGTACAATCTGGACAGAATTCTTGGAATACTACAGAAAGAAGAATCAGGCTACCCGACTCCATTTTCTATGTTGCAACGATAACCTATAGCTACATAATTACGGGATTTAATGATACTTAATTTTATATTTTCAAAGAAATATTATGACATCATGTCACTTTAAAGGGCAAACCACTTCACTTTATAGCTGTTATTCACTGCAGAAGCACATACTAAAAGCCATGCAATCGTAGGGTAAATTATGCTCATATCTGTTGGTCAAATTACAGCTTAATAGCATGAGAAAATTTGTAAATAACGTGAAGATTCATGGTTTAATTATTTTAATAGCAAGTAATTTATCAAATAATTATGAAAAAGAAAGAAGCAGACGGGTCTAATGGCCTGGAATATACAAGCAAGAACGTTTTTCTGCATTGAGGCAAGAACTCCTGAACTAAAATGCTAATAGTAAGACCATCTTGATTTTTCCTCTAATCCAGTACAACTGCAGGCAGACAAAACCCCAGGTAGTGCTTGTCCCTCCCCTCTCGTTAGATCTAGTGATCATGCAGATCAGTTCAACGGGTTAATCTGAAAGGAAGACTTTTAGTTTTGACAGATTAGTCTTCTGCTGTTTTCCCACTTTGTGCCACATGCTTGCTAGGTCCAGTGCAAGGGAAGAGTAGGGAATATGCAGCCAGCAGTAGAAGGGCTTTTCCACACCAAACCCTAGTTATACCAGATTAGGTGTAAAGCCCAACTAAATGACTCTGATTAAAGAGTGGGACAATTTAGTCTGGAACATTTGACAAGAGGATATTTTGATGGAAACATTTAGTATTTTACAGATAAAACCAGAAATAAGAGAGATTTGCTCACTGCTGCAAAGAAGCCATATTAGCATAACTAAATGACTTAATGCAATTTAGCACCATGTTTCCAAAGCAATATCATGTGACACCATTTTGCAGGGATGGGACAGCTGGGCTGTTTGCCACAATTCCCGAACAGCTCAGACATGCACAAAGCATTTCCAGGTTGAAGTGGAGAGCAGTAACCTGGTCAATCACAAAAGAACCTTTCCCACTTGTCACTCCCAACCATCAGGCCAAGGTTCTAAATTCACTGATCTCAGTTTACCTGGCAGGACATATTTGACCCTCATGAGCACAACTACTCCTGTTGCATTAACCTGAACACGTGATGTGGTGTTTATGCCTACTGCAGGAAGACATGCTATGTGTGGTTCAGCATAGCAAAATTTTAATAATACATTTGCTCTGGCAGAGTGAACTTGAATAAAACACTGCTTAGCATCATGAGATGGCTCTGTTTTGACTCAGTCCTAGGTGCACTAAAAACAGATTTATTGCCCTGTGAAGCCATGGTTCTTTCAAATAAACCCCTCTCAAAGCAGGCTGCAGGAAAGCACGTGCTGCTGAACAGTGCCTTTTGAAAGTCACACACCTTTGAACTCACTGATCATAATATCTCACATCAAGTTATGGTCCTCAGTGAAGATACTGCAGATGGTTTGGTTTTCCTATTAGTATAGCTTTGAGAGCCTGCTACCCTTGCTCAGCTGATTTCTGAAAATAGCCTATGCCCTTTCTTTTTCTTCTGCATCCCCCTGGAAGTGGGTCTTGATGCTTTGCTGCTGTCAAAGCCTAGAGGATCTGTGGTGGTGGCAAATATCAGAGGCATATGCTTTGTACACGAGGTTTTTTACCTTCCTGGTGCCTACTCACTGTATATTACCTAACCCAACTCAAACCAGAGGAGGCACAGACTCATTGAAATGTAACTACTCCTCCTCTGAAGAGGACCTGGTGATTATAATCTTGGCTGGTTTGCCAAGGAAGGCAATGAAGGCAGCCTTCAGAATTTTGATCACTCCACAAAGGGCTGGAAGGAATTGGAGATACCAAAAAGTTAACAGGAAGCTGAGGCAAACATCTGTCTGTCTCCAGGACAGGTGCATTCAATCCTGACTGCAGCTGCTCCAGCTGAAGAGGCTATGCTGTCACTCCAGGATAACCTCACACAATTTCTCTATAACACACTTCTGCTAAAATGAGCTGCACTGGTGTATACCTGCTACTAAATTTGTTTATAGTAACCCACTCCATTTTGACTTCAATGGAATAGAGAATGATCACACAAAAAGCTTAGTTGGCAGTTGTGAAAAAAGTAATGACAGGGATTAGTAATGTCTTTAACTGATATGTAATAGCACTGTTAGTCCTTCATGATGGAAACAGATGACAGTCACTGTACTCGTCCTCAAGATAAGAGAAGTTTGCTTCCAGACTGAGCAAATTGTCAGTGTTCCATGCTAAAGAAGCAGAATAGTTACCTAGTGTTGAGGTTTTGCTTCTAACAAGGCATCCTGTCAGTGGCAATTTCCTGATGTTGACAGAAAGCAGAGCACAGACAAAAAAAAAAAAAAAAGACAAACTAGGTACCTTTAGGAGTCAAGTAAACAAAAAATGGTAGCAATGGACATTTCTCTGATGATTGCACCAAGCAAATATCTGTGTTTCATGAAGGATGCCCACATAAATGGATAACCTTGTCACAACTACTGAGGGAAATCCTGGCTGAAAAGCAGCTGGTGGAAAACTGTCTTTCAGCTCTGATAGTATCAATCTCAGTTCAGGTGTGACAGTCGATTTCATTCTATTAGGACCAGATTACTTCTTGGCTAATCTGATCTCACTCCAACTTCTGGGACAAAAAAACCCCACCACCCAGTGGATTTCTCCTTAAGTTAAACACTTAGGATATAGTAATGCCTTTGCTAAGCCTACACTGTGAGTATAAGCCCAAATTTACATGAGAGGTTAAGAATTTCATCGGATGGGCCCCTAACACTGCTGACAAAGTCCCGAGCTGTAAAACATCGACGTAACATTAGCCTACAAACATTGAACTTATACTTCAAAGGGCATTTTGCAATTTTGCATCAGTAGTAATCTAAGGGTAGACTAGTAGTAGGTGAATCTACGTAAGCCAGAAATTTTTTGGGTTTTTAACCATATAAGGAGGAAAATAGGAAAAGATTGGTTCAAAGTTCAAATCCCATGGTCTTAAAGAAAGAAGAAAGTGCTGGATCAGAAACAGGCCAAAAAGAGTACCTCAGCAGGAGATCAGGAGATAGGAGGAGGATCAACAAGTGAAATTGCTCTTTGACAATGAGTATTGCTGAGATAGAAACCACAAAGAACTGGGTGACAAAAAGAATAATTATGATTAGAGTCACATGTGCTTTAGATACAAGATGGAGCAGACTGATTTATCCCAGCTGAACAGTAGAATACCATTGTTATTGGCTATTTCCTTATAAACCTGGCTGAACAGCCCCCTCCAGGCTATACGTTAACATTTGGTGAAAAGTTTTCTTCCAGTACAAGTAATGCAACTACTATCCTCCTGAAGCATCAGTAAAAATCTCTATATTAACAAAGGAAATACAAACTGCATGACAAAGATAACTTAGTAAAAAAGAAAGCTATTCTAGGTGACGACATAGGTATGGGGCTCTGAGAAGTCTTTAGAAGTTCCTTCTCCCAACACTGTGACAGAAATAGGAGGCATATTGGTCAGCAGCAAGTTCTAAGAACTTTCCAAGGTCCTCAATTTTATTTTCTGAAGGGACAAGACACAGCATTTACTGTTGCTGAACTTAGCTTCCCTGGGTCAGGGACTACTATTCAAAGAGCACTTATAAAGTAGAGGGTTTTTCTCTAGTCAAGGGAAACAAATGCCATACTTAAGTATTTTAGCAACTCTTGCCACAGGGACAATTTGTCTCAGAACAATGAACATAAATACAAAATGAGTTAACTCAATTGATAAACATTGGCTACAGTCTCCAAAGGAAAAAAAAAACCAAACCCAGAATAAAACCTATTCCTTTGGAGCTTCTCTCTGAAATATGCTGATTTTGAATGCCTTCCTACTACCTCACCTGTTGTGACAGTGGTCTTTTAGCTAACATTTTTGACTTCACAGTTTCAGGTCAAAAATATTTCCTCTGCAAACATGGGCAAGTCAAAGTCCACAGACTTCTCAACTTTCACCTTGTGTGAATGTTGTGAGGCTTCTTTCCTATGCTATTTTCTGACTTTTTTTGGGGGGGGAGGGGGGATGGGGGTGTGGATAGCATGTCTTTGGGTATGTGTGGGTGCACAGTGCCTTGAACTACCAGGTCTTAAAACTGGTTGTACCTTCAATCATAGTAAAAAAAATTATAAATAAAAATTATAGCTCAGAGGTAGAAACACTAATTTTTTTTTTTCCTCTTGTGGGTAGCTATTGCAAAGCTACAATTAACCTCAATTAATAGGAAGGGTAAACTTTATACAAAGAATATGCTGTTCAGGTGTTCTTAATGAGAGCAGCACTTGGCGCTGTTTAATCTGTCTGTAACAGGGAATTCTGCTGGGGTGAAAATTAAAATGGCTAAAGCTCAATCCAAGAGGAAAGTATTTTTTTTTCTCCCTATACAGAAAGCAATTCCTCTGATAAAAGCTACCTAGAAAAGTTAAGAGTCTATTTGGAGCCTGAGTGCATCAATAGGCCTTAATTGCCCTGAACAGCCTCATATGAGACCCCATCCACACACTCCCTCCACTGGCCCATTTAAGTTTAGGCTGAAGCCCCTAGCCCTTTTCTGAGCTGCGTAGGGAGGTCTGTGCTCAGCCCTGTCCCCTGCTGTGCCTGACTGGAGCGGACTTCCTGGATTCCTGACCTCCCGCCTGCCTTACCACCACACATTTGTGTCATTTCTGACACAGTCATCACATTTCTGATGATCACTGGGCTGCACCCAGAATCTGTTCGTGTCACCAACCTCATCCAGCTAATGGAAAGCTCATTTTCTGCAAACCTTACTTTAGGCAGTAGTGTAACAATTGAGATCTTTTCCATTGCTCTCACTGTTCCTTCCTCCTATTAAAATAAGAGATATTTGAAGTGCCAACTTACACTACCTACAAGACTGGTGGAACTGACAAAAAAAGATCAATTTCACTAAAGATAAAAATAGGGGAAAATTACTAAATCCTGTACAGAACTGTCCACTTCATAGTTCCTACTGTATTAAGATTTACATTTTCAAGTAATGAAATTTCCCTCACATCCCTTGAGATATATCTTATATTCCACACGCAAGAACTATTTTGTATTGGCTTTCTCAGTGCTATCCACCTCTTGCAGACTCTGCAAAAAACCAGCACTCCATGCATGCTATTTGTATCTATTATATAACTACCATATAGACCAGCAATATTTACCTATACAGTTTTATCTTTATGCCATCAATCCAGGCTGCTAATCATTTTCATTTACCAATGAATTTTAAAATAATAGTGTTGCCCAAAGTAGAATATAACAGACAATGTGCTGTAGAAGAAAAATAACTTCCCTTGAAGTCAAAGGATTTTAATTTTTACTTCTGAATTTTAGTGGATTTTTTAATTGAAGGCTTCCCCATGCATGTGAAATTACTTTATTTGTATGTAACTCAGCTTTTTAGTTGTATACTTTTGAGGGGAGGTATATTGCATTGTATTTCAGACATAGAATCAGCTCAAATATGAAGGAAGGAGGGCAAAAATCACTACCTGATCAGATGGCCGTTGACCTGGGAACATCCCCCACCTAACCTGAACAGGCATGTACAGCAGATCTGAGTAAGAGTCTGGGAAAAAGTCAGAGTTTGAGATAAAAAGCTTCAAACCCAAGAGGATATATTTCATAGTCTTATTTCACCCTTAATTTTTTTCTATTCCCAAGTTATGGTTTTAGATACAGTTTAAGTCATTATAAACCTGTACTGCTGCTGAAAGAGAGCTCTGTCACTCCCCCCTTCCCACTTAATCCTAGCTACATGCCCTGCTGGAAAAAAATGTTTTCTGCAGCCACAGTGATCCATATCCAGGTTAGAACTATTCACTTTGTCAAGTTAGATTTCAGTGCTGGCTTAAAGCGTATGTGAAACTATGGCCTCATTAATCAGCAAATTTTATCTAATTACCAGAAGTCACAAGGGATGACCCTACTACTGTAACATTTCACAGCTTCCACTCCCAAACTTTATGCGTTGTGGTTTCCCCTTTCATCAAGCTTGTGACCCAAATACTAGCACATATGAACAAATTCCTATCACCCTTGAGACCCAGTTTGTATCTGCAATGGTCCCTGGCTCATAAGTTACTCCTGTACTGCATAGCGAAAAGTTCGTAATAGAAATTGCTCACCTGATTCTGCAGACTTTGCCTTACATGCACCTTATTCCACATGGTGTCGGGAGGTAGAGGAAGATGTAGTGTCAGGCTGGGAAGATTCAAACAAATCCTTCCTCCAGGCCTCTCTGGTAAAGCTGTTCCCTGATCCCTATTACAGGCAACACAGTGTCAGCCTCAGAGATGTCTTTGTTTCCCACTTTGAAAATCTGTTCCATTCAGGTTTTCAGAAAATAAATTTGTTACAGCTAAACTAGATGGCTTGGTTTGTGTTTCTGTGACAAACTATTAATCTATCTTTTATACGACAAGCATACATATTGGAGAGAAGAAAAGCTTTGCTTCTGGACTACCTATGAAATAACACAGGGCTTTTACAAGGTCTTATCACTAACCCAGCAGAGCAGGGCTAACAATAGCACATTTTCTTCTAGAACAATTTACTGTATCCATCCTTTTTTCTTTTTTTTCAAGAAAGCAACTAAACTATTCTGAAAGATTATAGACTAGAATACTTATTTAAAATAGATGAAACATTTTAGTCTTCCCATTATCTATTTCCATGAGAAAATCTCTATGATTTCCCTTGAGTTCCCCTTTTGTGTGTAGTCTAGACTATCATAATAGATTTGAAAATTATTTTTATTACATAACTTTGAAAACCAGACTCATAGAATTTGGTTGTTAGAAAAATCCTGCTCTGAAAAAAAAGGACAATGCATGGCTTTTAAAAAAATATCATGAACTCCTCTATTGTTGGTTTGCTTTCAAAATTGATTTCTCAGTCTAGAAAAGCTAGCCGTTAAATATATTTTAGACTGTGCCAAACACAGCAATATCTATGGGAAGACTTCCTGTTCCTATGCTTCCCCCTGTGCATAAGGAAGCAGTGGAACTCCTCATGCAAGTAAAAATAGAATTGGGCCTTAAATCACTATTCCAAATGATGGTAAAGTGATCACCCCAAACCAACACTAAAATTTGTAGCCACCGATCCACCAAGCCACAAAGATCCAAAGAGCCCCAAAGTTGCACCTTCTGCTCATCACTCACAGTTAAAAATTTTGAACTGTAAGTCCGGTTTTCATTCTTTCTCATTATTTACTCCTACGGGCAGGATACATTTCATACTGCTCTGAAGAACTAGGCATAATATATATTTGTGGGCAAATTTTGTTTTATTCATGGCCATGATATGACACTATTTACTGAAGAAGTGTTCGTCACTCTGCCTCTCAACTAGACAGGAGAGACAGGCAGGCTTACATGGCTAACTATCCTTTTGTATTAAAAATAACGTTGCTTTAGATGTGGTTTCTGCAAAGTACCTTTATATTAAACTACTTTTGGTGATATTTTGACCTCCTCCACAATTCAACCTTCTGGACTACTTCTCTGTACTGCTTTACAGTTGGAAAAGATAAAAGAAAACTTGTTAGTGGTAAGTGTTAAACAGAACAGATTCCTGCTAATGGATTATTGATCATACTTGAGTGATCTATTGAGTATCCCATGCAGAATGCAATTCTCTTCAGGTTTAAGAATCTGAGATACTAAAAATATTAACATTACACGCTAATTATTTTCATGAGGGCAAGTATTAAGCTGGGATGTACATCTTTGCTGTAAGAAGAGGTCGCATCCTTTTTAGCTGCAGATCTTATAGAATATTTTATCAAACTCACACAAGCCCTTTAGCAAAAAAAGCAGTATAAAAGGTCTTCATTATTCTGCCGTAACCACAAGCTTGTTCAGCTGAAACACTTCACATAAAATAATTTTCTACCTCCCTGCAACCTTAAAGCTAGTGATTTTAAACAAAGCGAGTGAAAGACTTAGCAGATGAAAAGTGTAACTTTATTTCATGTACATTGTCCTAGAAATATTTTTTCAGTTTTGTAGGTTGTATGCTGACATACAACTTAAAACTAAGATTCAGAACCCAAATCCCTTTTCCACCTGCAATCTAGGACGTATTAGATAGATTTGGGTTTAAGGCTAATTGCTGTTCGGTGACACTTAGCTAAATCCTACCATATGTCTTTGCTACAGCTGAGTCATAAATGCCGGTATTTTAGTTTTACTTTATTAAAAACAAACAAACAAAAATCATCACTTCTCAGAAGTAGCTTGGGAAACAGGTTGGTCAGAAAAAGTCATCTTCACATAAAATCCTGGTAGGGGGAAAAAATAATCAAACTAGAGACCCTACGCATACACAAAATTTCAATTAAGTTTGCAGTGAGATTAAAACAGTTAAAGGCAGACCAGGTTTGCATCTGTACAACACTGTCACACTGTGTTAATCTAGGCTTTCATTCTGATCCAGACAGTTCACTGGAACACTTACAGGAGAACACATGCTTCTAATTACCAATTTTCTCTGGGCAGGCAGCTCTTAAGACCTGCGTTTCCCAAATTATTGAAATCTACTTCCCTGGTAAGAAAACACATCCAGCCATCTTTCCTGCAGCCCCACACGGAAAGATGAAATTATAAAAGGCCTCTCCATCAACACATACGAGTTGGCCATCTATCCCTGCTAGCGCCTTCTTTGCATGTTTCACATTTTGGGAAGTAACTGGAGTTGTTTTGACACAATGCTTTCTTATAGGCAGAAGTTAAGTTAACTTTTGACATTGAAGGTGTCACTGACATCCCCCTTAGAAGCGTGGTGACCTCTGTCACAAAAGGAATGTGTGGCAGCTTCTGTTACAGTACTGTTAACCACACATGGCACGAGGTTCACACAGTGTCTCCTCCTCTCCAATTCATTCTTTGAAGGATTTGAACGCCCCTTCCTTGCAGACCACCCTAAACCAATGTCAAGCTTTTGCTTTCCAACGTTTCTGAAAGTTTGTATCTTTGCCTTTTTGTAGAGATGTACCTAGTCATTAGATATCACCACAAATTATTGGAAGAGTCTAGTCTGCCACAGGATTGTGCACCAACACCCTCTAACCTACTGTTCATTTAGAGCAGGAAGTTTCTAACCGTTTCAGACCCACAATACTTCCATTTGCTTTGGGGCAGGATGATTTTGCTCTGTGTCCTTTTTAGTCTGGGATGACAAGTTTCTTGCCTACAAAATAAATTGCTTATTGGTACGTGGACACATAGAAACAGAGCTTGCAAGGATGCTCCCTTAAACTAAAGCTGTCCAGAGGATTCTTCTCACGAGCGAAAAAGGATTCTAAGGATAGAAATATTCCTCTTTTTTTTAGTCCTAATTTTCCCTTCACAGTGAAAAAATCCAACTACAGATAGGCATGATCAAAGACTAAGTTTAGTCACAGGTATGACAGAAAAAAGCAGCATTTTAAAAATAGAGCTTGCCAAAGGCTGAACACTAATTTATGGTGGACTGAAAAAAATAGACACAAGTGAAAAAACAGTAAAGCTTACAACAGAAAAAACATCTCCAAATCAAGGAGTTCACTGGGAAAACCTGAAAAAAATCAAGTCTTAATGAATTGGATCAACATTGTTTACACATTAATCATTTACAGCAGATATACTCAGGAAGCTACAAGCTCATCTTCAAAAAAAACTTGGGAAGAACATTAGAGCTTTTACTTCAGCATAGACTGTTGTTTGCCTAAAACTGAAAGCTGCAGTTTCCTACATACTGTTTCTTAATACCACCTCTCCAAGAAAAGCCTAGACAGCAACTTGGTTTCTATTCTTTTCCTCTTTCTACTCCTTTCTTTTTCCAACATAAAAAAAATAGTTGATCATTTTCCAAAATGAGCAAGCTGAAGAAATTTATATTTTAATTATAAGTCCTGTATTCATCACCGGGGGAATACATTTTAATTTCATAGGCTATTCAGTATAGAACCAGGAAAGTGTCCTGACATAAGTACATAGCCAAGCTGTATGTATGACACTATGGAAGGTAAAGACAATGCATTAAAAACACGTGAAACTGCCTAAGGGCAGTTTAGAATTTAGGCTCAGCTGTAATGTTATAACTGGACTGACATGAATCAAAGTTAAATAGCAGTCTCACTTGGAGATATAACCTGTACTGTATCCCAATGCTGATAAGTTTATGAATTTGGCAGCCACAAAAATCTATCAGTTATCATACAAGTGACATCTACCACAGTCACATTAATATCTTTGCATTCATATTCTGTGATCCACAATCCCAATTACAGAAGAATGCAAGAGACTGACTGTTGTTCCAGAAGGGGCGTTACTGTTATCTGTGGATATAAAGTGTTTTTGCAGATATCCCTCCCTCTTTGAGGGCAGTTTAAATCAGAATAATGACTGAAAGACATGTGTGGTAAAACTGAAGCAGCAGAGATAACTGGAAAAAAAAGATTAGCCTAGCTAGATTACAATCAGTATTAGCAGCCATCTAACATTGAAAAAGTAGTGTGAAGTGCTGTAAAGTTTCTAAGCAAAGTTCAGCAAAGTTATCATATACCCACTGAAATCACAGAGGACAGAGCTTTGCCAATCTTCTCTAAATATCAAAAATTTACTGGAGACAGAACAATCATCTTTGGTGTATCTATTCCTAAATTGCAATCTGAAGTTATTTTACTTGTTAGAGAGAAAAGATCATTGTCTCAAAAGTTAAAAATACTGTGCAAGAGCAGGTAATACCCCAAATCAATACTCTATCACAATTGAATATTAGCAGGTTTGTTTTAAATAGAAAGTGGACTTAAGCAACAGACAAATGCCCAGAAGCAATTGTTAAGAATTAATATTGCAAAAGTTTGTGTAGAATCAACAGTCTACACCAATGACATTTAGAGCACTGAGCACTATAGATTATTGGGAATCTGGGATAAAAAACACCTTTACAGTTTGATTCTTATTTTTAAAACACAAACCCTACTAACTACCTTGTTGTAATCATTAAGGTGCTTTAAAAGTTGCAATAGGTTAGACCAAAAACCAAGGCTACGAAATAGCATCAAGAGCAGATAAGCCAAAACCCCCACTTTTAGCTTACCAGGTTGGTTAAAAGCTTACCAGATCTAGTTTCACAGAAGGTTGACAACTTTGGGTTCACCTCCTTGCAAGGCTTTTTTAACATGGCTTTATATTAGCCACTGTGTTAGCAGAACAGCTCTGTTCTGGGACATACACCTTAGACTTGACACCGGTTTGCTAACATGGTTCACAGCTGCAGATACTAGAATCATTCATAGAGCTTAACCTGTTAAAATTTGGGTAAGGTTTATTACAGCTTAGTAATTCTTGAGAACTTAGACAATTTATCTAAAGATTTATTTCTCTTAAATTAATAGTACTATATATAAATGTTCCTTTTGCACTATATAGGTATGTCACTGTGAAATGTGTCCATCTGATTCGTGTTGATATAGAACAATGCTAGGGCCGCATGATGAAATACGATCTTCTGTCTTACATACCCTTGTATAACCGCAAGCCTAAGAAAAGAAACAGGAACTGGGTGTATGTAGCTCCTGTGTCTTGCGGGGGTCGCCTGACAGGCATCCCAGCATACCAGCTTAAACCAGTCTTATTGCTTACCGAAGCGAGAGAATATTGCTAACCAAAGCAAGAAATTGTCGCTAACCAAAGCAAGAGGAGTTTGAGAGACACCTATTCCTGGAAGATATATAAAACAGAAAAAGGAACTGTACGGTGTGCGTCTTGGTGGAGCGGAGACTCCCGGCGCACCCAGCGCTGTTTGCTTGCCCTTATTCGCTTAATAAATTGTAAACTTTGATTGCAACCCTATTTGGGACTCAGTCATTTATTACATCACTGTGTTCACTTATGTATTTTGATAGAGTTCCATTTTAAAGGTGTTCAGTAAAAATTCTGTAAACTCACTTATTTGAAGGACTTGACTGAGGGAAGGGGCAAGTTTCTTATCTTTCCCTTTGACTTCTGACCACATTCAGGCTTCAGCACTATCCATATGAGTATGGCAAGCAAGATTTGGCTAGCAAAAGAATTCCATTATCAGTGAACCACCACAGGGATTACATCTTAAAAAGACTGCAGATGGAGAATTTCACCCTTGTAAGACACAGTAGTTTTTCCCAGTGTTTTGTTTGGTTCCTTCTTAGAATCTGTTTTTCATGGATTTGTACATACTGTGAAAAGTTATTCTACAGTTTTAAGTTTAATGACTAATCCTTATTTACAGTTATTTTAATTGTGACATATTCACTGATGAATATGTCCCCACCTGGTTTTTCCTCAGCCATGTTACATGTATTTCATACCTTTACTCTCACTTCCTAAGTGTTCATTACTGATCATCTCTGAAATTGTGCCCACCTGTTTACAACATACAACATATAATGATACACCCAAGCTTAGCTACAATGTTCTGAGTGGTCTTAAAATTACTTTAAGGGGGCCACTACACTGCTGCTATTCAAAGTGATGTCCACAGATACTCCCCAATTACATTGTCCTTTCCGTTGCCCTGTCACCAAGCAAAGGCATATCTAATTTGCCCTCCACTTTCTCTATTACTATTTTCCAAGTTTTCTGTTATACTGAACTTCTAATTTTTTCCAGGGACACATCAGCTTATGTTTTTCCTCTCCACTGAGTTACAATCAATTTCCTGTTTCCCAGATCTTTAGATTATATTGTATTATTTCTTCTTACTTGGTGTTTGTAACACCTAACTTAAGATCATCTGCAAATGCTGTTAATACACGTTTTACAGCCTCTCTGAAATCATTGATCTGAGACATTCATCAAAACAAAGAAGTTGCTTGCTGCCACACAAGAATAAATTAAACTAAATGCAAAATTAGTTTGGCCAAACATAAGACAGTAAAGAGAGAGTCAAACAAAAGTCACTGAAGAATAAAATATGTACATTAGAAGCGCTCACAAAAGAAAAATCATAAACCAATTAACAGCAGCAGCAGATGATGCTCAGTGAGAAGGGGGACGCTTAGGCGGGATTAGTTCTGCCATTTCTAGAATGACATGAAGTAAGAGTGTAAGGACAGAACATGTTCTCTACATTCCTTTCATTAGCCAAACTATTTCCTGACCCTGTCACACCAACAATCCTAGAACTAAGTTGGACAGCTGCATGAGAAAGTGGGAACTACAAGGCATTTTCCCCTACTTTCAGGAGGAAGCTTTCGCCATGGACACTGCACAGTAACATAAAAACTCTGCAGTCATTACACCCAACCCCCAAATGAATGGTTTGGGGAAAGGATCTTTACTGAAGAGTGAGGTAGAGGCTGAAGCTGTTTACAATGACACTCATGGCATTAACAGATTGTTTTAGTTGTGTGTTGCCCAGACATCCTTGGAAATTTACAGCTGGCAATTTCCTCTGAATGCCTCATTCCCTTCACTTCAGCCTCACGCAACACCTGCCTTCTCTTTTCCTTTGCCTTAATTCCCTTAGCCACATTTTTCTCCCTTCCCTGGCCTTTCTGTTTACTAATCCTACTTCACCTAGTAAAGAAATTACGGCACTACCTTGATGTTTTTCTCTTATTTGTATGACTACTCCTGCTTTTAGAACATCAGCTTTCCTAGGTGCACACAACCTAGTGCTAGTACACCACCCAAGAAAATAGTGCTGCTTCTGAAAAACCTCAGGACACCAAATTAACCATAGCTAAAGATGATCTTCTGCTAAACTGATAAAGAAAATTCATGGGAAGTGTGTTCAAAAACCCAAAAAGCTTTCAACAGTAAAGAAATTATTTGCATGAGAGAGAAAAGGAAGGAAGAGTGCTCCATGGTGCTCTAGCTTTAGGGTAAAAGCTAGTAAGCACTGCTTGCCCACCCATATCATCTTTATTTTGTGACAATCTCAGACTAAAGAAGTCCATCCCATCACCCATGAACAGTATATGCAGGGATTAGACCAGTATTCAAAATATATTAACTGCCACAAATTGTAGGGCCCTTGTAAAGAACAAGCAGACTATAAAAGCTTATTTACTTAATTCTGCCGATATACTTTCCACTTTCCCACCCATCTAGGGTTGGTAGTTTTCATGGAAAGCTAAGATATCCTCAGAAAAGGTAGAAAATAGCTCCTTGAAGTTTCTGAAGAGGTGGTTGTAGGATATTACACAGGATTATTTCCACACACTTCAGTTTTCCTTTTGCATAGAAAAACTAAGCTAAATATTCTTATTAATTTCCAGCTTCATTTTATGTTATGTATTTCTTCCTCTGCCTAGAGAGTTGTATCAGTGATACTGGCATACTAATCACACTTGAGAGAAAATAATCAGCTCAGAGCACCCAAATTTCAGAGACCATAAAGTAACAAAGGTTTGAATCTATGTGAAAGGTGACTACATCAGCTGTGTAAACAGTCCTCCAGTAGGGCTGCATCATATAACATGTAGTTGGGGGGTACAAGATGGCTCGTCAGCATGTATCTTATAGGCCACAAAACATTCCTGACAGTATTTATTAAACTAAAAATTAGTGATGTATGTAAAGTGAAGAAAATAATTTTATTACATCAGGAGTTAAACTGTGTTCAAAAAGACCAGAAGTAAGCAACATTTTCACATACAAAAACATTAGTAAAGAATTATATACACCAATTCATAACTTCCAAGTTTTTTCAAACCACTCAGGTTGGAAGGGGCCTTAGGACATCTCTTGTCCAACCTCTTACTCAGGGTAGGATCAACACTGAATTCAGACCAAGTTGCTCATGGCTTTGTTGTGCTTAGTTATCTCCACAGTGAAATTAAGCCTCCCCATCTCCAGCAGAAGAGAGTACTTAAATTTATGCCTATTGTCTCTTGTTGTCCTACCATGCTCTCAGCAATGCTCACTCTTTCGTGTAAGCTCAACTTAGGTACTGGGGGCTGCTAGGAGGCCACCCCTCACCATCTTTTCCAGGCAGAACCAGTCTAGCTCCCTCGGTCTCTCCTCCATTCTTGAACTGGCCTCACATGGAGTTTTCAACTTCTTTCTTGTACTGATGGACCAAAAACCGGGCATAGCATTACATACACAGCTGAGTGCCAAGTAGTGAGGAATAACCACTTCACTTGATCTGCTGGTTATGCCCCTGTTGCTACAGCCTAGTATGCAGTTAGCTTTTATCACTACCAGGGCACACTGCTGACCTGAGACACAAGAAATTTTCCTACTGATTTCAGCAAGGCCTAAATACCACACTGAGCACCTAATAAAGGAGCCAACAGACAGGGAACAGTGGAAACAAAACAGAAAGCATAAGCTTACAACAACTACTGCTAGTATGTGTGTCAAAAGTTGAGATTCAGATATACTCATCCTGTTAAAATAGCTGCTTTTTACATGAATGCCCTCAAGTTTCTGAACCAGCCTTTAAGCTAGGTCCTTATGGAAGAGAGATGAGTATTCTATTTTCTCATGCTACAGCATATTCAGCTACATCTTGCATCAAGACAGGAGGGCCATTTCTAAAAAAAGATTAAAATGTTATATTTGAGGTAAGCCAGTGATACTGCTTCCTACTGCAGAAGAGCTAAGAACTATCCCCCTACTCAAGCCCAGGATTTAGCTAATAAAATTGCAAAACTAGGCCCTGTTGTGTTTGTTTCTATTGCAATTTATTAAAAATACATTTCATTCTGGGGCATTACTGATAGCTGATGAAAGTGTGAAAAGCCACATCTACTCTTCTGTCTTAAACAGAAATAGTTAACATTCAGTTTAACAGACCAATTTCAAGGATTTAAACTCTTTTCTCCTGCACAAAAAAAACCCCCACCCACAAAAGAAGAAAATACACAGAAGTGAACCTTCGGCACAAGCCAAAGGAGTTAAAAAATAATCTGACTTTTTGGTCTCTTAGATCAGTTTGTTTTGAACACCAGGGCTAGCTAGAACATCAAAACATACATAGAGACACTGTTTATTCTAAGTACTAGATTTACAGCCCTGTTTTTAACCCATCAACAGCTTGCTATGTCTATCCATTCTATTTGAATCACTTCCAAATTCATCCCATCAACTACATGTTATCTTCAATTATGAGTCACACCATAAAAACTACAGATCTGTTAATTCTTACAAAGCCAACCCACCAAAGCAAGATAAACAAGGTAAGTTAAACAAAGCACTCTGTTACCATCGTGACACAGATGTTACAGGATGCAGTTATTTTTAGGTGTGATTAAAAAAGCGAGTGTTCACATTCCAGCTCTTCAAATCCTTAAATGTTGCAAAAAATTTCCCAAGAGATTTGACTTATCAAGAAAAGAAAAAAAAAAACAAACCACAAAACAAAACAAGCAGCCCTCTGCTGTGACTGCTTTAAGACAACTATTGTTTGTAAGAAAAGTGTCTCAAAGCATTAGTTTCCATTTATAGAGAACAGAATAATTCACAATTTGTGAACTTCTTAAATACAGAGTCACCTACATATGGGTCACAAAGCTTCTACAAACACCTTCTAGAAGGCAAGCTCAGGTGACGTACAGCTTCCCCTCACACCACCTCCTGCTCTCCACCTCTCCAGCTGACCTGTGACTATCGCAGAGGCATGGCTATTTCTCCAGTAATACATCACACAGGACCTGATTTGGTCATGCATTTCCTCAGCTTCTGCCTGAAACAAACACGTATTTGGATTCAAGTGTCATTTCCCTAGCTGCCCCAGAATTATATGGAAAGAAACCACATAACACATACCTACAAAATGAAGGCTGAGGAATTGGAATCCCCACAGCACTTTTAGAACTTGTAAGGCAGTTGAGAACCAGTTACAAGAACAGTATAAGTACATGTAATTATAGCTTATCTATTGAAGTATGTTATGATTTGCATACTACTAGAAGTCTTTTGGCAATTAATACAGAAGCTTAACCTTAAAGTGTTACTTTTCACAGAAGGAATGGGTTAAAAATGGGGAAAAAATGTTTTTAGTAGGGCCAGCTGTGACAGGACAAGGGGTAATGGTTTTAAACTAAAACAGGGTAGGTGTAGACTGGATATAAGGAAGAAATTCTTTACAATGAGGGTGGTAAAACACTGGAACAGGTTGCCCAGAGAGGTAGTAGAGGCCCCATCCCTGGAAACATTCAAGGCCAGGTCAGATGGGGCTCTGAGCAACCTGATCTAGTTAGTGGTGTCCCTGCTCACTGCAGGGGGGTTGGACTAGATGGCCTCTAGGGGTCCCTTCCAACCCAAAACATTCTATGATTCTATGAAAAAAATCATAGGAAAAACAGAGTTTTGCGCACAATCCACTGATTTCACAGCTGAACGCATACTACCTGTAAAGGCAGAAAGACTTCAGAAATATACAATTTAAGTTTCCTTTTTGTGACTTGGAGGCAACAGCACAGTCCCTTACTGTCAAGTTTCTTTCTGCTAGGGTACAAACTTCCCACCAATGGTAATTTAGCAGTGAGCTTTATTGATATCAGTGGATATTTTCTGCATGATCCTACCCTACGTCCTACAGTATTAGGGAAGGCAACTACACTGAATGTATTTTTCCTATAGAAAAGGAGACTGGTGTTTTTAGGCTACACTTTGGTTTATCAATTTAGTTTTGACAGACTTTCTCTTTGGTGACTCTCTACTACTGAGGAAGTGCCTGTTCAAGCAGGAAACACATAGCATCATTGCTAAACATCTAGAAATATGTAAAACATCCCTTTTTTTGGACTGTGACCTCAAAAGCAGCCTCAGCTAAAGAATCAAATGCACTGGGGAACAAATAACCTCCTGAAAGGGCATAATTCCTCAGTTCAGTTCTGAACTACGCCATATACTTTACAATGTTGTAATTTCACATTGTATTGTAGAGCTAGTGGCTTAGCTCATTCAACATAACAGAGCAAGCTCCCAGCATGAATATATATAAACTTCTTGATGGACTCTTGGTTGAATGAGTTAGCTCCCACTTAAACCTACCAACACCTTAAACTCTTTTGTAGAAGCCAACTGATTTTTGAAGAAGCATGAAGCTTTATTTAAAGGTAAGCTTTAAGATCTTGCCAGCAAGTACTCAAAATATTATATACATAACTATAATCTATAATGCAATGAAAATTACGTAAATTGTAGAGAATAAGTTGTTCTGATAAGGTAAACCAATGTTCTCTGATAAAACTTCAACATTCATGTAGAAAAACTCAAGAAAAAGCTTTATTAAGCTGGTGCTGTAATTATCCCTCAGTTTAAGATAACAAATACTGAAATGCTTTTGCCAGCAAAAAAGCAACCTTATAGGATAATAGAAGAGTAGAAAAAGAAAATAAAGAAGATTTAGGCAGCTTGAACAACTAATCATTCTAATGTTATTGAACACCATGTTTGCATTCATAGCTTATAGCATAACCCCAAAGCCATTTTTCAGATTTTTTTTCTTCCTCCCTCCCAAATGGTGTCTCCATTATTATCCCAAGCATGCTATGGCAGATTCTTTCTTTCTATACTCACTCCATTCAGTTCTGCTACAGACTTCTAACAAAGCCATGGAGAACTTACTCTAGCTGGTTCAACCAAAAGCTTCTTAGAGCCTTCAGATGAAAAATAAACAGTAATTGAGAGGCTTATATTTCATATGCCAGGAGCTCAGACAACTACCAGATCAGACCACTTAAAACAATACTTGATAAAGAAATTATACTTGTTGATGTAGGAGCACAGATCTTACTGTATCTCTCAGTTTTCCAATTAATTTTTGTAACTTCTATTTAAAGTAACAGTCAGGAATCAAAGGGCTTGTTTCAGCTAAGATAGTCTATTAACTTCCACGAGTGCCATTTTATTTTACAGGTTGCTATAGTTTACGGTGTAAGGAAGTAGACTGGTGAACAACACTGATACAAAAGAATAACCTCTATATATCCCATTAAATACTCTGGAGTAGCCTGCAGGACTGCTAAGGACAATTTAAACCTTTCCAAAAGTACTTCCAGATTTTTGCTGTTCTTCCATTTTGAAGAAAACCCAACCAAACAGAACCCCCAAAAACCAAACCACCCTCCCCCCCCTAGAATCCTGCAAAAGTGCACATTTTGCTCAGTTTCTCAAAGACAATGGCAAGCTTTGCTTTTCAGTTCAGGAAAGAGATTAGAACAACGTAAAAAGACACCGGCTTTGTGAGCAAAAGTCAGCATTTTAAAAGGATAGACTTCTTTGTGAAGTCTCAAGCTAAGCACAAACAAGAAAGCACTATTTTTTTATCTTTTAAACTGTGCAAAATAGCTACAAGTCAAAAGTATCACTTCTGTAACAAGTCTCACTGATAAGTGCATTGCTGTCCCAAAATCATAATCAAAGATAAATTTTGCTTCAGACTAGGTGATGAAAGCTGCAAAGCTTCTTCCTAAAAGTGCATTTAATAGGGCTTCATAATACTACCCTCCTCAGAAATTAATGTTTTTTGTACATTGTCTATAGCTGTTATTTTTTCAAATAAGAAAATAAGGTTTTCAAATGCATACAGTTACACAAACTGTATTATGGCATGTTCGTATATACTGCACAACTTGTAAGAGTTTTTCCATTTGGAATTCTGTAAGCACATTCTTCCACCCCTTCAGGTAGCAGTGAGACATGCAACTGTAGCCTGCTAACTTTGCACCACCATTGACAAGCCAGTCTCTGCCCTGAGATCACCCCTGTTCACACTTGGTAGATGAGCATTCATCACACAGTTCAAGATTTCTCCAAACTGTGGGCAAAACAACTTGGTGTGAACCACACCTTGGAAGGCAGTTGTGAGAGACTGAGGAACATCGCTGCTGCAGCAACCTGGATACCCCATGAATATCGGCTCGGAAGAGGAAGGGGACATACCACCTTTCCAACCTGCACAGGCCTTGGTGGAGAGGACTGCCTGGGTAAGCGGTAAACCAGCACCCACCCTTCACTGCTGTCCTTCCTGCCCACAGCCCGCTCTTTACAGTTGAGCATTTAACCACCCGCCGGCCTCGGGACACCAAAGCAGGGTGGGCTCACCATCCACCTCACCGGCCGCCCGCCGCTCCAGAGACCTGCGGGGTGAGGCCCGCCATCGCCACACGCCGCCCCCTCAGACAGGGCCCCACCCGTCAGGCGACTCCCTCCCCCCCCAACTCATCGCTGCTCTCCCACGGGAATAGCACCTCGGAGGCAACGCGACGCCGCCCGAACCCCTTCCGAGCGGGACGGGAGCCCCTTCTCTTCGAGGGCCAGCCCAGCCACCCCCTTCCCCCTCAGGCACAAGCCCACAGCTCCCAACGGACGCCGCTAGCTCGCGAGCTGCCGCTGTCCCTGCCCCTCCCCCCTCCGCCGCACGCAGCCCTAAAAGCCGCGCTCAGCACACGCGTCACACCGAGCCGCCAGCCAATCAGAGCGCAGCAACACCTGCGCCCGCCGTTTGCGAACTAAAGGCGGGTCGGCCTTTAAGCGACGGCTCGGCTCGGCCTATCAGCCAGCAGTAACCACGCCCCCCCGGCCCCCACCCTCTGCGCGCAAAACGCTGCTGGGGGGGGTGGTCCCCGTTTTCCCCCCCCCCCCCGCCCGGCTTCGCGCTCCCTCCGCCCTTCCGAGGCGCGCAGCGGATCGACAGGCCCTCCGCCCAATAAGAGTGGAGGCCGCTTGCGCGGCGGCACCGCTCGGGGCCAATGGGAGCGGTGGCTGGGCGGAGGCCCGAGGTTTCCAAACGCTCCGCGGCGCCATGGGCTGAAAACTAAACCGAGATGGAATCTGAACCGGTTTGAGCCGGTTCCGAGCCTGTGGCATTAGGAGGGGGAGAGGCGCCGCGCTCAGTCCCTGCTACCGCCGCCGCCTCCGCCGCCGTGCGTGTGACCTGCTCGTAGGGGAGCCCGCAGGGGGAACCGCCGGCGCGGCTGAGGGGGCAAAGTTTTGTGCGAGCCCGGGGGGGGGTGGGAATGGGGGAGAACTGAGGGCTGGCCAGGCGGGGGGGGGGGGGGGCCGGGCAGCCAGCGACGCGGGAGAGCGAAAGCCAGGGCCCCGCTGAGCCGGAGCTGGGGCAGCCAGGGCCGCGAGGAAGGTAGAAGTTCCCCCCCCTCCCCGCTACCAGGGGCCGCGGGAGGCCGGAGCCCTGCGCCGACCCCCTTCCCTGCCTCCAGCGAGAGGAGGGAAGCGCGGCCCGTCTCCTCCGCGCCCGGCCTTGCCTCTGGGCTGCGGGGAAGGCGCGGAGCCGCGCGCCGAGGGGAGCGCCCGCCCCGGGGGGCGGCCGCGGGCTTCTTGTGCCGGGCGCCTGGTGCAGTCGGGCCGGGGCACGCTTGCTAGGGGCTGGTGCGGGCAGGAGCGGCGCCGGTGGCGCGTACCCGCAGGGAGGAGGGGGCGCCCATCTTTCCCCCCTTTCTCTCTTTTTTTTTTTTTTTTTTTTTTGGGTGGGGGGTCAGAATTATTTTTGGTGGTGTTTATTTCCATTATTTTTTCGGCGTGTGGTTAGAAACTTGGCTCACCCACCCCTACTTTTTGAAGGAAGAGGCTGTAAGAAACACCTAGGTAAGTCAGTGCTGGGGCTGCGGGGAGGGGGGGGTTCGCGATGGGTAACGGGGGGGGGCGCGGGAGGGGAACGGCCCTAGAGCGCCCGGCGGAGGGCGCGAAGTCCTCGCTTGTGGAAGGAGAGGCCCCGAGGAGAGCTCCTGAGGGGGCGGGGGCGTGTTCCAAACGGGGTTTTGGGGTGCGAGCATCTCAGGCACGGCCGAGCAGCTTGAAGGGAGCGCGGAGCCTGCCGCGGGTGCTGGGGCTGCGGGGAAGGGGGGGGGGGGGGGGGGCCCGCCCCTCGCGCGGGGGGCGAGCGGGCCGGGGGAGGTGGTTGGGATCGGGTACGGGCAAAACTCGGGACATAATCTGTAAATTATTAGGAGTGGAAGTTTCCAGAAATATTTTTGTGTGTCTGTGCAGCAGTATTGAAACGTCCGCCTGCATCACGTGGGGGCCCTGTATAGAGCGCAGGGCCGGAGCCGAGGGAGGGAGCGGAGGGGAGGGGCTGCGCCGCCGCGGGCCCGCCGCGCTCCGCAGGGCCCTGGCCCGCCCGCCCGGGGCGCCGCCGCCGCCGCTCCTTCCTCCGCCAAAGCGGTTCTCGCCCCCCTCGGTGAGCGGGGGCGCTGCCCGCTGGGGAGCGGCGCGGCCGTGGCGTTGCGGCGGGAACCGGGGAAGGCCTCGGCGCCCGGGGGTGGTGGTGGCGGTGTGAGAGTGATTTCGGGGGGGGGGGGGGGGGGCCGCTCCGCCTGGGGCGCGGCTGGGGCAAAAATGAATGCTCCGAGGTGTCGGGCGGGCGTTGGCGAAGCGATGCGGTTTAATCTCGTACGCGGGCACACGTGTGTTAAGTAGCGAGGGGAAGAATTGGTTTCCTTGCGGTTGCTGGTGCGTTAAGCGTAATGCGAATGCGCTTGTGATGCGCTCCGCTTCGTAGCGTGCAGCTGGAGGAATTTACAAGTGATGCAACTAATTCGTTGGAAGAGGGTAGCGGGGCGGCGAGTCGCTTGCGCTTAGTAGCGGTATTGCACGCTTAGGAACGGGGCAGAGCGACTCTTCGAGGGTTCGGGGGTGGTTTCTTCTTTTTTTTTTTTTTTTAATCGCTGCCCCCATTGAGCTTTAAGTAACTGGGCTGAAGGTGCTCTGGGGTTCCTTGTGAATGCTCCACGCTTCTCACTGTTAAAATGCACGCTTTTATGGCTGCGCACGCTATGCATAAGTGGATCGGGTATACCATAACAAGCTCACCGTTGTGTGAAACTTAAAGGTCCAGGGTCATCGAGAGTTGGGATAACTATGTAAACAGTGCTGTAAATGCAGTTCTTTTGACCTTCGGTAGATGTCAGATTCTTGCTATGTTGTAGTTCAAATTTTTTTTTTTTGGTAAAACTTTTTCTCTTCTTTTGTTTCTGTTTCCCCGTGTATTGGCAGCATTGAAGAACTGATTAGTGGTGGCTCTTAGAGCGGAGGTGTAAACCTGTTCGGGGGTTCAGGCATGATGGGGAAAAGTGTATAGTAAACCCAAGATCATAAACTTCATGTGGGTACGCTGTTAAGGAGTAGGAAATAGAGTTGATTGCAGTTGGTATTGACCACAAAGCCGCCATTTCTGTATTTCAGTTTGTGAGTAGGTAGGTCATGTTGAAGATAATGCTGGGAGTGGCAAAGGCCCTATTCAGAACATTTCCTTTCTGTTTCCATGTGGTTAGTAACTTCTCTTGGTCACGTGGCTCCTGGTTTGTGCTCTTAGGCCTGCGTAAAAGCCACCGAAAGAGGCTTAAATATGCAATGAATGGGCCCTACCTGAGGAACGACTGATTTACGACGTTTATTGTAGTTTGAAAACCGCTTTCCCCAGCTGGTGGTTCAGCCACGGAGGCCAGATGTGAACAAAAAGAGGCGTGCCTGAAAGCATGCCTGTCTGGTGGGAGCATCAACTGCCCTAAGCTGAAGAGCGTACTGCTTGGTGCGATCCCCTTCTAGGAGCGCGGCTCGATTGCCCCTCTACGAGATGAAATTTTCAAGTGTCCTTCTGCGTTAGAAGCATGAAACCGGCCTTCCCTGCTGATTTGTTTCTTGCTTCCATACTTAATATTGTGATTTTTGAAAACTTTGGGGGGAGGGGGACAGATCTGGAGTGTTAATTTTAATTTACTTTGGTTCCTACTTGGATGTTTCTTTCCTTCTGTTTTTCCAGGTAGATGTTGTAAAAAGGCTGACTAGATGTTGAGGTGGAGCCCTGAAAATTATTGTTAGCATAGTAATCCTAACTAAATGAGCGTGTTTTTAACTTAAAAATACAATTAAAATGTTTCCTTTTTAAAATTAATATCTTTCTGTATAGAAGTAAATGAAATTGCTTGACACTACTTGCAAATATGCATTTCTAAACAAAATATTTTCCTTGTCTGTATGCTACTGTAGGACTTTCACTTAATTAGTGATCACTTGGGTTGAGGCACAGGTTTGTCTTGCTCTTTGCTTTTGAGCATGACTTAAATACGTAAGGCGTAAAATGAATTCATACTTGCACATGAAGTTAGTAAGGGCAGATCTGACTGCTAGCTTACTTGAAAGAACAGGTTGGCTGGGTGTATAGGGGGTGTTTCTGGAAGAGTTTCAGACTATGTCTTTCTGAGGATGCAGGTAGCTCTAGTGTAACTTTGTGAGTGATCTTGCAAGTTGTCCAGATTTCCGGCTATTTCTCAAGTGAGCAGTTGTATATGAAATTTGTAGCTTCACAGAAGATTCTGAGAAGGAGGGTGGATGGCAGGAGAGCTGCTGTAGAGGAGAGGGAAGGCGTGTGCATTACAGTTGCTGGTGACTGAGAAGAGGGCAATAAACTTGATTAGATGCTTCCAACATGGGGGATGGCCTGAAAAGGTTAGGGTATAATTCACTATCCACAATTCTGTGGTTCCTGGCTTATTTTCTTGTTTTTCATGATTGCTTTTTATCTTGTACCAGTCTCTGGCTGGTGAGCATCTTACATGCACACCCACAATCACGCACACACGCACCCCCTCCCCGCTTGAATTCCTTTGCATAATAGTGAGGCTGCTATATGTAGGACAAAGTGTTAATGCTTATGTCGCTGGTTTTATGGGACCTGAAACCTCTAGTAGAATTCCACTCAAGTTTGAAGTAATCTAACGTGGTACGTGGAGTAACCTGCTGACTTAACAGTCCCCTTCCTTCATCCTCTCAAAAGTGCCTTCAATGGTAATTTTTTACTTTTATGTAGTTAACTTGTAAGTTTTTTTCCCCCCAAGTATTTGAAAAATGCCCTCTGGCTAATTTCTTACTGGATATGTAGATCATGTTTTGCTTCCATAACCAAAAAAGCTTTGAGAACTGGTCTTCTAAATGTGCATGTTGGCCTTGGAAACTCAAAATTTGACTGAGATTGCTAGCATGGGTTTTGGTTGTAATGATACTAGGTGTTTCGACTAGTAAACTTACTGGTTTACACATGTTTAGGGACTGATGGGGTTGATACCTGCTTTGAAGTAAGTGTTAGATTGCTGATAATACAGCCCATTGACTAGTCAGACTGTTGATATGTGTTACACCTTCTGAAGACATTGAGAATTTAGTTGGGGTAAGTGATGTGTGAATTTTTCAGAGTGAGTTTGTCCTGCTACTTGCTCAACAATTGAAGGACTTCTGTATTCAGTGTGATCTAGTACTGCTAACACAGAGCTCATCTTATTCAAATGAGATGTTTAAGTTGAAACACTTGCTTTACAACTACATAAGAATAATAAATTCTTATTAATTGATAAATTTTCTTGTTAATTTATTTTGCAGTAATCTATGCCAGCAATTATGACAATGTTAGCAGACCATGCAGCTCGTCAGCTGCTGGATTTTAACCAGAAACTGGATATCAATCTCTTGGACAACGTGGTGAACTGCTTGTACCATGGAGAAGGCGCGCAGGTAAATGTGGGCTTAGAAGCTGTGTTTATTTACAGTGTTTAACCCTACAACAAATCAGTTGAGCCAAATTAATTCACTTCAATAAAAATCAGTAATATTAGTAAATTTACTCTGCTAGTGACTGGAATATGCCCTGGTTTAAAGGCAGGCCTCGTGTAACGAGCATTGAAATGACACTTAGAAAAAAATACTAGTTTAGTGTATGTGTTTTCTAGCATGCCTAATGCTGTTGAAAGATAGGAGCAAGTACAATTTGGTAAGGGCCCTTCTGCTTGCAGCTCGCCTTCTCTGACTTAGTTCTTCAGGAAGGTCTGAGTTAACCTGTTAATTTATTATCGTGGACAGAATTGTCAAGCCATAAATTTAATGTTGGCCTCACTGAAGAATTGCGTTTAAAAGGAAAATATTAATTATGGTATTGCCGTGTTTGTACTTAAGTACGTTGCACATATTTAAGAGAAGAGTTTGTCCTTTCTTGTGTCTACATTTTGTTCCCTGTTATCTTTTGTCTGCACAGGTTCTTGCACTTTTTTTCTTTCGACTTAGTGCAGATTGTGAAGCCTTAAGTTTAAATTGGGGCAATGCGTGTATTTGTGTGTTTGCATATATTGTCTTGAAAGTGAATCTTGTATTGCTTTTATCTATTTCATGGAAATACTTTGGCAGTAAGACTTAAATGTTGAATGCAAACATTGCTGTTGGCATATTTCCTCTTCTGGCAAGTTTTAATTGTTCATGCTTAATAAATTGAGAGTTTCGGTGTCGGGTATCTCTTACTAAGATATTCTTGCACAACAATAAGAAGCGAATTAAAATGAGACAAAATAGCTGATGCTTTTCTATTCCTTCCAGCTGTTAGAATAAACAATAATGTACTTGCTCATACTTGTTTTCTGTGTCTTACTTAAAAAAAAAAAAAAAAAAAAAAGCTTTTGTAAGGCTTACTAATGTGAATTCCTACAGGTTCTGAAATACCTTGCTGGTTTTTGAAATATTTGCATTTTGAGTTTCCTGAATTCAAATAGTTACTAGTGACAGTTTTTAAAATGATTGTATGACAGAAAACTGCTTGTAGCTTTTGCCTTACGAGCACGGACTTCTGAGTGCTTGTTTTGTGAGATGTTTGTTTCCTGTACTGCCTTACAAAATAGGTGGTGCTTATAGTATTGTTTGGTTTAAATGGAGTTTAAAAAGTTGGGAAAGTTTATAAGGACAATAGAGGATTAACACTAAATACAATGATCAAATTGCCATTGTTCTGGTATTGTGGGAAGTTGTTTCACTTAAAACAGCTGGGTATAGTCTCTGGTATTTAGAAAACTTACACAATAAGAATCAAAAATTCAAGAGGTGTTTAACTGGCTAAAGTGAGTTATGACATAAACTTATTTTAAATACATGTACTAATATGTGTCATTTTAATGAAAATTCGGTTTGTTATTTTAGTACATGTCCAAAGGTGGAGACATATTTCAGTGAGTCTGTGAGCTCTTACCTCTTCCAAGGAGTTCAAAAGTTCATGCAGGAAAAAATGCTTCAAGTGCTTCTTTGTGGAGCCTGACAGCTCAGATCATGACTGAAAGGGTGACAGGCATAGTAGAAGTTGAGGACACTAAGTACTAAAATTGGGAGATTCACAATGGTTTGCCTGGAATAGAGTAGTATTAGGGTAAAAAAAACTTAGAATGCAGCCTGGATGGCCTGTGCTGAGCTCTGTGTCAGAGTCACCTGTCTCCTCCTCCTGCTTAATTCTTATCTCTGCTTGCAAAACTCTTAACTGCTGATCTATATTAGGCAAGAAAGGAGCTCTTTTCTGTCCTAGACTTGTACATTTTTTTTTTTCTTCTGTTCTTAGCTTTTTTTGGTATACTTCTCTGAAAAGAAGGAATGTCCCCAACCCCACCCCAGTGCAACACATGACTAAGGAGGCTGCAGACAACTCATAGGTGTTTAGCGGGACTCGTCCCAGACTGTTAGTTCTATTGGTCTGTTAGACCATTGCATGTCCAGAAGGATTATTTGCTAACTGATTTTCTTTTTGGTAGCAAGAACACAGTGAGGCTTTAACCTTGATTAAGCATTACTGTGAAATTTATTCTGTTTTTATGAAACTACAGGAATTGAAGTCCAGAAAAGGGGTTAGTGGGTATGACAGCAAAGTTTTCAGTGCTTGGGAGAAGGATGTTGAATATCTGTATCTTGTTGGTATTGAAATTTGATCCTGTGATACATCACCAGTATTAGGAACACTAAGGAGACAGTATAAAAACACACTCGGGTTGAACCTGGAAGTAATACTGCTATTCTTTACCTCTTACACCAAGCTGCATAAAAAGTGCTGATTTTTTTTTTTTAAAGCTGTGATGTCATACTGTGAGACTATGGGTATACTGCTTTTGGACTTAAAAGGAATGTGTGTGTGGTGCTTTTCCATATGAGATCTGCAGGGACTTGCTTGCTAGTCAAAGTCAGTATCAGGCTGGGAATTGCTCCACTATGCTCAATTATAGTCAGTAGAGATGCCAATGTTGTGCAGATATTTTAGACATCCTTGCTGTTTACTGTTGTATTTTTCAATTTGAATTGGATAAATCCCATGCCCAATTTGTCTGTTTCTCACATGTATATAGATTTTTGGGTCTTGATAGGGTCTTACTGAAAATACATGTTTTCTCACACCAGTTGATGATTAGATTGAGTATGTTCTGTGTAGTAAGTTCTAACTGTTGAAGCTAATCCTAAATTAAAGCTTAACTGCTTTGTAATACCATTGAATTGGCTCTACTGTGCAGTGGAAGAATGAACTAAGTCCTGTTAATTGCAATGTGAAATGTTCATCTTATTTGTAAGACACCAATGCTTGTAGGTGGTCTCATTTGCAGCAAGATTTGTTGGTACACTGCATTTTTGGAAAAAGCTAACATCATTTGGTTCCCTAGTAAAAATGATTGTGGACATCTAGGCTTTTGAAAAGGATAGCAAAAATTAATTCAGATATTTAAGTGTGTGTGTGCTTCAGATGAGGTTTTGCAAGTTACTGAAACCATAATACCTAGTACAATAATTGGTAATGTCAGTTCCAAGGAAGAACAAACCATTAGCATGACTGACTCTCTTCCTCCTCCCCAATCAGTTTTTATTATTGTTTTGTAAGCAGTTAGATAGATCAAGGGATTCATCAGAAGTAAGGATTGGAGATATCTAATGCTCTGCTAAAATCAGCAGTTACTTAGCAGCATGATAAGGTACTCTTTAAAGCTGGCATTTTATATTGAATGCTTCTAGTAGAACTAGAAAGTCTGGGCTCCCATGAATAAAATTTTATCTAGGTGACTTCCTTGAGTGGGAGAAAATTTCATTCCCTAGTATGTTTTTCCTATAATGTGTGCTGTTCTCACACATTCACTGCTGGTCTAAACGAATTGTTCGGTATGGAAGAGTGGAAGTAAGTAAATGACTGTCTTGCATCAAGGTGATTTTAGAGTTTGGTTGTTAATAAACTGTCACACAGAAGGAGACTTAAGAGACTTGTTGCTCCTAATTGTGTTCACCTGACTCTTGGATAAATGGTTTAAAGATGTATTATATATTAATGTCTTCACTGACAGTATATGATTTCTTAAATAACCTAATACTTTTTTTTAATCAAACTTGCTTTTAGCAAAGAATGGCACAGGAAGTCTTGACTCACTTAAAAGAACATCCTGATGCGTGGACAAGAGTTGACACTATTTTGGAATTCTCTCAGAACATGAATACCAAAGTAAGCAAATTAACTTTTATTTATTTGGTTTTCTTCTTTCTTCCATTCATAAACTTTGAGGAAGGTATCTCATTTTTAGCCATAGCCTTTCTTGATTCAAACCACATCTTTTTTACTGTCTTGTTTCCAAAGTTGGCTTTAAACAAGAACTGTAAGTGGATAAAATATTTAAACCTCCTTTTACATTGAAAAGGGTTTTTCTCCTTTTTTGAAAAAAAAAAAAAAAGAGCTAAATTGGAAATAGAGGGTTTTTTTTTTTTCAAGGCACATAAAAGCATAATGCCATTTCCAAAGATTGGTGTGTGTCTGTATACATCTGAGTAATGAAAAGTCTCCTAGAGCCACATTTTGTCCTTGGGTAAGTGCTTGGCTGTTTTTGATCATAACGAGAGCCATGTGCATGTAACTGAGGAGAGAATTTGTCCCTAGGTGTATTAAAGGCAAAATAGAAACCTTATTAGGCCAAGATTTTGAGCAATCAATGAAAGTTACACACCCTGCACTTTGTAGTATGAAATTAGTCTTTACTAATATGCAGAACACATTTGCTTTGTACTGCTCTTTTAAATCCATCCATCATGGTAAAGACTAAACGGGGCAGCATTCAGGGTTTTTTTTCTACAATTTTAAATGCTTTACCTAAGACTTCTGAAGTTTGAGCCAAAAAGTTGATCGAAATGTGTTTTCACTGTCTTTAAGTTGATGATTATTATCTCAAATAACTGACATGCATGTTTTTCTGCTTGGTACACACTGTGTTCGAACAGAAAATAGTCGTATTTGGATGGTTTCTTAAATCAGGCAGTATTCATGAAACTTTTTTTTCATTGCTCTCTGAAGTTCAGGGGAAAAGAGTTTAAAGAACTTCCTCAAAGTGCTAACCTTTAAGTAACAGTGTTTGCCTGTTTGCTTGCCTGGTAAACTTTGCTTTTTATACTGACAGACATTACTAATGTTTAAGTTGATTTATCAACAGTATTTTTAAAAACTCAAATTTGTCTTGTGAAAAATGAGATGATTAGAGGAACAGAAAGAAAGCAACAGGTAAAGAATTCTTCAATTTACATAAATTGCAAATGATTTGGTGCTAAATTTATGCACTATGACATTTGGCTTTTATGCAATCATATTTTTTCTTTAATTAAAGCTGTTAACACTACCTGATATTAATCATAATGTTCCATTATGTTGATTGCTTGTAATAGGAAGAAAAGGGGTGTCTTCCTGTGCAACTGACACAGCTAGGCTTTGACGGCAGGCCTCCACAAGGTCTACCCTTTTGATTCCCTTTAACTGAATTCTGTTCATCAATTGTTTTTGTTTCTTGGGAGGTGGGAGGGAAAGGGATTCGGTGCATAAAACAAGTAATAAGGGTACCATAGAAATTTCTACCATAGGGATCATTTCATGCTTTTTTTCAGTCTTTGCCGTTACCTGTCCCTCATCTTCATAACTGAGCAGTGAATTGCTATTAGGCGATTGGAAATAAGCAAACCAAGAGCAAATGAATTTTGAAAGACTGCTATTTCACATGCAGTTCCAATGTGTTTGCATGCACTGTCGCAATAGTTGATTGAGAAGTACCCTTCTGATAATTCAGATGGCAAAACTTGTAATCAGTGTCAGTGACTTTTTTTGGGCTTGGTGTATCTCATTATTAGGGAAATGCCAAAAATTAGAACCATCAAATCAAATGAAGCTTAAAAACAAAATAAAAAAAAAAACCCAGAAAGACCCTTGCAGAGTGTTCAGGCAGGCTGATGAAGCCTTCAAGAAAGATGTGTAGGTGAAGATTGTGTGTAGTGATTATTATTACTGCTGCAATTTCTTTTTATGTGTTGAGTGTTAGGAAAAATTAGTATTACTAGTACTGCAGAAGAGATGAAAAAGATGCTAGGAGAAGGCATAATTGAAGTCACATAGCTAGAAAAGAATGAGTAGAAACTTAGCGTGAACCTTTTCACAGTTTAAGGTACACTAGGTATTTGAGCAGATAATGAGGGATAGACATAGCAAATTGCTAGAGTGTCTGTCCTTTTGTTTTACTCAGAGGAAGTCCTAAGTGGGGAAACAAAGACTAAAGATGAGGTCTGTCCTTAGTTTATGTCAGGATTTTCATTTGTTTGGTCATCTAGTACTTTTGTAAAATGAAAATTGGCCTTGCTATTTAAGACCAGAGTCTTAAAAGCCAAGGAAGTTGACTTGTGGAAAAAAGTTTGGAAGCAAAACTAACATTTTTGCTTAGCTGCTACCTGAAAGGGCTGTTAATAATGTGCTTGTAGAATCTAGAAGCTTAAATAGAGTTTAGATCTGCTTCAGGAAAGTTAGCGCTGTCTGATATCAATGTTCATACTTCCAGCATTGTTAGAAGCATTTTATAAGTATGTTTTGTATTGGTGAGCTTGAATCAGGTGCAGATGGTCTCTATAAATCTATAGCAGTCGCTGAAATAACTTCCTGTGAAGCATTTTGCTTAAGAAAATTTTTGTATATTTTCCCATATGAACATTCCCTTGATTTCATTAAAATCTAGTTGATAAATTTTTGCTGCTGACCATGAAGAAAAAACTACCCTGCCAACTTTCTGCTAATGCATAATTTTTCTTGGTACCCAAGATTTTGGAAAGTGACAGAATATTTTGCAAATGCAGGATGTATATGTGAAGCTTGTGTGAACTTGGGTCTGATAGAGAAGCGAAGAGATGTAGGTTATGCTAAGATGAGAACAGCAAAAACGGTATTTTAATACAATGTAGTTTGGGACAGTCTACATTGTGTTTTTTAATTAAATTGAAGTTTATATGATCCCTTTGGTTGAAATACTAATGATCCTACTTTGTATAACAACTAACCATTTTAAAGAGGAACTCTTATTCTCAGCCAAACTTTTAACTGAAACTTGAGTTTACCTTTCAGGCATTGATGTGATTTTTTTTTTTTTTCTTCTTCTTCCTAATCCACTGCAGATAACGTAAACGCAAAACTCCTCGTCCCCTTTTCTCTCCTGTCTATTCATGCTAATGGGGTTTTACATATTAAAGTTCTTCGATTATCATCACAAACTTCTTTCCCTGTTACTGTGAGTTGGCAGTAGGGACAAATGGGCAGAGGGACTGGCCTTACTGATTACTTTGCAAACATAACAGTTTCGGGTAAGAACATAGGAAGGAATTCCTGAAAGGTAAAAGGATTTCCAAGAGCTTATTCACATTTGTATTATTATTTGACTGAGCACAAAAGTTCATCTTTAAATAGTAGAAATAGCTGCCATATTGGGGTGGGTATTGAAATTAAATAAACCTGTGGGTTGTCTTGCTGTTCCTAAAGTAACACACCAGTGAAGTTCGGGAAATACTTTCTTTAGAAAGTGCCAGTGTCAGGACATGTGATGCTAAGACAAATTTTTTTTTTTTTCAGCTCTTAAAGGAACGATAGGAAGCTTGAGACCATCCAAGCTGCTAAATATTTTAGGAGCCTGGTTGTGTTAATACTTGAACATATGAGCAGTCATTTGTGATGCAAATTCATATCTGGCTGCTACTTCTTCTTTTCCAGATAGACAAAATTGTCTACCAGAGGGCTTTTAAGTTCCCCCCTCCCCCCTCCTGGTGTGAGCATGATCAAACAGCAGGACTTAGTATAGTGAAGAATAAAACAAGGAAAAAACCAAATGCATGAAACCTCAGTAAATGGGTGAATAGACATATATTTAATAAAGCTGTTAGTGTAATAATCTTGAAGTCTTAGATATTAAGTGTGAATGTCTGATTGAATGAGAGTCCTGAAAGTTAGTCAGTCCTACAGTAATGTACTCACATTTTGTTCTTCTCCAATTTCAGTATTATGGACTGCAAATCTTGGAAAATGTGATAAAAACAAGATGGAAGATTCTTCCAAGGAACCAGTGTGAAGGTAGGGAGGGATTTTTGTCTTCTCTTAACTTTGTGTATTAACTGAGATTTAGACTGTCAGTCCCCATGTAAGTGATTTTTGGCTCCACGTACAATTAGGGTAGTAACTTTGTCATGTAATAAGACCATCTGTGCTTTTTTGGAAGATGAAACCATGTATTTTCCTTTTGTGATAATGGTCTCGGTGGAATGGTGAGCACCTGAAATTCCGTAAATGTCGTGGCAAGGTAAAAAGTGTGACTGATAGTTTTGAAACATTGTCACTTAAGTGTTGTACTGACTTACAGGCCACACTTACCTGAAGAAGTCTAACCCTAGGCAGCTTCTGAAGTTATCTCCTGGTAGAGGTTTTGATTCTCTGTACTTGGCACAGGAGGCCCTCTTCAGCTTGTCTGGGCTGTGTATGCAGCCCCACCAGTTATGCTGTTGTTTTTCTGGTAGACTCTGTGGTCCGTCTGGTAGTATATGTAGATTATGTGACCTTTTTTGAAATCATAAGCAGTCATAATTATTTAAAAAAAGAAACATCAGGTAAATGCATAGTCTTACTTATTAATGGTCATTCATTCTTTCAGGCACTGAGATACTATAAAGTCTGCTTTTCATTCATGGAAGTGTGTACAAAGCTAGGTTGCTGTAACTGGAATTGCAGTGCAGGTGAAACCCCAGTCTTCTGTCATTGCAAGGATCTGGAAATCTTAAAAGTAGTGCTGTGTACTCTTGGGGTTTTTTTTCCCTCCCTCCTAGCTTGCAGTGTGTTGAATTTTAGATGTTAGCTATAGTAAATGGAGATACCTCTATGGTATAGGATTATTGCTTGTTCACATAGCTTTCTGTCAAGTCATGGTAACTTGGACTTCAAAACATTAAGTTCAACTACTTTAAATTCTTGACATTGAATGTGGTCACCATTCTATACTTGGCTTTTTACTAGAAGCTGGTTTTGAAACCATTAAAGTTATCCCAAATTTCTATGATCTGCTGTGAGTTTTTATGAACAATGCTAAGATGTGCTTTAAATTTTTACTGCTATTGCTTATGTTCTGAAGCTATATTGATTACAATGTAACTGCAAATGTTGATGAAAACAAATGTAGAGGGAGACTTCCACATTTTTGTGGTGTGGTTTTTTTTTCTCTCCTTTCCCCGCACTCCTTTCAACCATAGGTTGACAAAGTGTAGCTCTCCTTGAAAGTGGAAGTAAAACCACATTCATTATGCTGTTGGAAACAGACTTGCAGGCTGCTAGGGGACAGCTTAAACAGGCTCAAACACAACTGTGTTCTTTTGAGAAACTTCAGGGAGCACCCTGAAGTTAAGTCTTCTGTGTGCTTTTAATAATTAGATTATCTCAATTTATTTGTATCATGTTACATTCCTGACTGAGCATTTAGTTTCAGCATTTTTCCTGAAGATTTTGGCTGTGGGAGCAGAGCAGAAAGAAAGGAAGGAGTCAGTAGTTAGAAGCAATTACTTGGCTTACTACTGCCTGCTGGTGAATTGAAGTGTAGTAGGAGGTGTGTCAGAGGTAGACTTACTTGAGAGTTTGGAACTGACCAAATGCCAAATACAGAATATAATTCAGATAATTACAAGTCTTAAAAAGATATGCTTTTAATGCATAGAATATATGAGAAACAGGATGAGGGTGCTGGCTGTGCTTTGTGTCATGTTATCTCATCTGTTCTTGAGATGCTGAGATAATACTAGACGCATGGCTTAAATGAATCGTGGAACTGAAATACAGATTTGAGTTAGTGTGTGAGATTTTTGTTACTTTACTGTTTGCAGGCATGGTAGTACTGTTTGACTGGTTCCTGTCATCTGAGTAGGTGCAATAACTATAGCTTGATACATTACAATGCAAAATAACATTACTGTCTGTAGTTGTGCAATCAACTTTAAGTATTCTATTCTTATTTTTCCTTACTCTTGTTCTTTTGAAGACTCCAGAGGAAAAAAAAAATATCCTTCATACTAATAAATGTGTGTCTTTCAGTTCAACCTTTAAAAATATTTCCCCTTTCACAGAGCAACACTAAAACTGTGAAATTGACTTTCATCCTCACACTTTAAGGGAATTGAGTTAGTTGGCTTTTACTTGTCTGGTTTCTCCTGTACGTTAATAGAAGAGGAACCAAATATATTTAGCATACTGAGACATTTGATCCATCTTAGCCTCGGTGGTGTAGGAGGGAGAATCAATGTTTCATCTGTCTGTGGTGGTGGTTGGGTTTTTATTTTTTCAGGTGATGATACTGGCTTGTCCAAAAGAACTGCTCCAGAGCTCATTCAGATGGTTTGACCACCTGGTTAAATTGAGGTTTCCTTGATTCTGATTCTAGTCATTCCTTTGGTTGACAAGATTTTCCCGTTTTCATTGAAGTGTAACTAGTAAAGTATGGGTGCAGGAAACTGAAACTCAATAGAACAAAGTAGTGCTTAGTAACAAAGCAATTCATGCCTGTTATGAATCAGTTAATTTTACCTTATATTTTACTCTCTAAAACTTAACATGTCTGATTTGATTTGTGTAGTAAATACAGCTGACAAATCTTACTTTTGGTTAAGGTGAAACTAAATCCATTTATGAGATAATCCTGTTTTTTCCTTTGTAGCCATAGCAGTGCCTAAGAGTTGAAGTTAAGAGCAGACCTGAACTGAGTTGTTAGTGAATGAAAAAGTTTTTGAAACAACATGCCTGAAAATTCTTGGAAAAATAAAATGATGCCATTAATTACAGAGCCTGAGCTTTTTTTTGAGTGGTGGTGGTTTTTTTGGTTTGGGTTCTCTGCTGCCCCCTCCAGTACCTCAAGTTGTACATCAGAATGACTTGTTGGGACTTGAGGTTAGTCAGGGGTTTGTTATCGCTTCTCTCTGAATGCTGGGAGGTTTTAGCTTCCAGCCTGGAACTCCAAATGCAAGTAGGAGAATATGTTTTTTCTTCTGACATGGTGTTTGGACTTGAAACTCCCTTCTTAAGTTTGCTTTTATTTTAAAACAGCTTTTAGTCTTGAGCTCCTTTGGCCCTGGAACCTTTTAACTTCTAAAAAGCTTTTTTGTTCTTCAGATGTCATTGGTTTTGAAGGTTGAGGATTGTAAGCGCTTTTGGAAAGTTCATCTGTATCTTCCTATAATTCTAAAACAGGAATTGAGCAAAACAATTTATACTTCTAAAATATTTCAGTGATTACTCTGCTTTTTCTTGTTCTTGAATTTTTTTTTGTTTGCTTTTGAAGTTAGCAGTTTGAACCAATTGCTGACCTGGTTATCTAGAGAAAAGTGCAATTTATGGAGCACCAAACCAGTAAATTCAGTTAATTGAGATGCTTGGCCTGCATGTTCAGCCTTCAGACATGTTTAGCAGTGGACCATAACAATGGGTTAGACTTGCTCTTAAGAATGTATTTAGTCTTTAAGAGAAGGCTTTGGGTTGCTTTTAACACGTATACAAATGATGGAATGTGATTTTCATTCAAACCTTACTGAGGCTGCTTTATAGTGAAAGGTGGGTGGCATATTCCAGAACATCCCACAGAATGGTGAACTTGGCTTATTTCCACAGTATTGTACTATCATTCTCAAGTAAAAAACCTCAGTTTATCCAGGTGATACTAAATTGCTTTAAACTCTGATACTCTGAGTTGATTGTTTAATAATGTTTATAAAGGATGTCATTTGATTAAAGTGCTATGGTCTCAACAGGATTTTCTCTTACAGTGTGAAAACCTGCCTAGAAATAAAGACTTCTTGGTCTTTCAGCTCAGGGATACGTTTCATTAATTCTGCAATGTGAAATGAAATTATGTTCCTGTGAACAGAGCAAGCTTGTCTGGAGTGTTTTGAGTTGGAATTGATAAGCACTTCTTCATTATGAAACCTAAATTGCAATATCTTGTACAACTTTTCTCATTTTGAAGTGTGTGTGTGGGGGGGAAGTGATGTGTTCAGAGGGAAATGCAGTTTAGTGGCTCACAGGAAGGTCGTGGAGTTCAGTATAAAGCTTCTGATATAGTGGAAACTGCTGTAGAAGAGGGTTTTTTTTCTCTGTGGAGTGATTATATATTTTAATGGAAATTTCTGGCTTGCTTCACAGAGATTTTTTTTGATTCTCTGTAGTGAAGGGGTAATGAGCTACATGGCACTTTGAGGGGTGGGGTGGGGGAGACAGACGAGCTCTATGACCTTTTTAAGAATTTTCATGAATTATTTTGGTGGGTTTTTTTCTGCTGAAAAGGTAATGGATTGATTGGGTTCACCACTAATGGGGAAAGATGATTTGTGGGACAACATGGGAGAGCATTGTTTCTTAAGACTAAAAATAAGATGGTATTTTGACTGCGTTTTGGGGACTACTTAAATGGTTTAGTATCAGTGTGTATGCATACAAACATCCCTGGAGGGGACAGCTCAGCTTTAGGATTTGAAATTCTAATTTTGGTTGCAAAATAATGTTAACTTGCCAAGTTAATGTTGTCCACCTGTTTCACTTGTGTCTCTTATTCTTTAATATAAGAAGAGAATCTGTTAATTTTAGTAACCTGGTGTAAACTTGCATCTGTAGCACCAGTTATGGTAATTTTCAACAAGTTGTTAAATGTTTGTGCTCTGTAACTGCATAAAAGGATGTGCTTGTATGTTTTAAGCACACAAAGTGGTTTTTGTACAGGCGTGTTCTCACTGACTGTGTGCATTCGTGGTAATGTGTATTCAGTCACAACTCCTCTAAGCTAGGTTAATCCTCAGGCTATACAGCCTAGATGAGATGTGATTACTTCTAAAATCTTGCACTTCCAAAGATTAAACTGTGGGATATTTCACAATTCTCAAGTTTAGACGGCAGAGTTTACTAATGTTGGATAATCTGATGTTCCTCACTGTGCTGATCCAGCTCTAACCATTGCATAGCTTGGGTTGTCTGTGGAAGTACTTTCCCTCCAGAAAGTGTTTCAGTTTTACTGTATGTTTGCCCCTCTGTAGAGGAGGAACTTTCACATAAGGACTACAATATCTAATGTTTATCCAGAAACTTTCTAAAAGCCCTTGAATCCAATGTCCTTGCTCTATCCTCCTCTTTTTTTTTGTACTTTGTACAGAAGTACTTTCTGTACTCTGCTTACCACCAGAAGATGCTAACAGTGGCGCTAGTCCAGGCCTTTTGACAGTGGTTATGTCCAGCCTTTCTGATAATTAGAACATAGTTTGAGGTTGGAGCCATGTTGATCAACTACTTAACTGCTGTGGATCAAGGTGTTCCTCACCTGTGCACTTTCTGATGTCTTTGAGCCAGTGCTGATGCTTCTCTGCCCCTTTAGTGAACTGGTGCAGGGAGCTAAACTGGCAGAAGATAGTTTCAAAACAGTTTTAAAAGTATTGAAGTTTTTTGGTAGCTCTATTTTTCTACTAGTTCAGCTTGAGTAGGTGCTAGGATTGCCAGTGCTGTGTCAATGAAAGTTTTGGAATGGAAGACAGAATCTGCTCCCTTCTGGTTGTCTATGAGATCAGTGTAGTTGTAACATCAGGTGGTCCTTGAAGAATTCTATGTGTGTCCTGAGTGTTGTAGTGGTTTGGTTTGTTCCCCCTGCCCTTCTGTTTTATTGGAAGGTCTGTTTGCCAAGAATGTCATGTCTTTTCCAATTTGGCTTAAGGAAGGGTCTGAACTTGGCAGTTATATTGTTGCCATCTTCAAGACTTGCTCAGCTGCTTCTGTGATTGAAGGAGACCTTCTAGGCAGTGATTGTGGGGCTTGTGCATGTCCTGTGCCTGTCTCCTTAAAATAAGACTTCCTTTTAAGTTCTTGAAACGCACCGATTTCAGCAAATCCAGTGGACTGCTACACTTGAATGGTTTCTTGGACATGTTCTGCTGAAAGATGGTAACTAGCCTATGCGTTCATTTTTGTTGGAGTATAATTTTGAAATATCTTTGTTCTACTGAGAATTAATGTTCTGTAGAATGATAAAGAAATGAGCTACTAAATATGGAGTAGGAAACCACAATACTTCAGTTGGGGGGGGGGAAAAAAGTAGAAAATGCCATTTAGGCCAGAAAAAAGCATTAAAGAATTTGATAGCTGTTGCTTTTAAGGGATTAAGAATATGACTTTGTTCACTGGATGGGAGACTTAGTCTGCAGCATGACCGGTGAAAACTAGCAAATTTTCTAGTTTGTCTTTTGAGCTGTGGTCACTTTTCTTTTTTTTGAATGGAGAAGCTTTGGACCCAAGCAACTGTTTTAATCTGCTGATCTCAAAGCCAGATCAGTGGTGGCATAGCATTCAAGTTGTAACTAAACATCATAATACTATTGATGCAGCAAGATGGGAAGTATGCAGCTTTGGAGTCAGAAGTCCATGAACAATACTCACTTTTTGCGTTTCAAAAAGGAATTAGAAAGTTGCAACAGTAGGCCCTCCTTAGTGGTTTGGCAGACAGTTACAGTAGTTTAGTTTCTGGCACTGCAAACATATTCCATTACTGTTTTGGGGCCTTTCATATCTCATTTGTGAATTGCTGTAATGCTTCAGCAATGTCTGTGTTTTTTTAGCTTTGAAATACTAGGACATGCCTATGTCAGACTAATGCTAGCGCTTGGTAATAACATTTACCCAGTGACCGACGGTGATACTTATTTTGTTAATGACCATTCTTCTGGAGTAGTGTGGATTGATCCCAATTGATAATGATTAAGTTTCATTTGTAATTGGAATCACCTGTAGAACAGCTCCTGTCTAGTATGTATCTAGTGGCTCAAAGTCTAGACCTAGTTTTTTCCAAATTTCATGAGAATGAAGTTACCAAGCTCTCTCTCTTAATCCTGTTGCTCAGGCCTGAAATGCAAAAAACCCAAAAGAAACAAAAAAAAAAACCCCACCCCAAAAAAACCAACCCAAAACTAATTCTGGTAAAGTCTTAGAAACGTTTTAAAACTTAAAATAGTGGCTAGGGGAAAACCAAGTGTCTTCAACATAAGGCATTCTTCTTGCTAGTGACAGCTTTTTCTAAAATCTTCCAACATACACGTTCTGTCTGCATGAGTCAGTTGACTTGTCTTGTTGAAGAAACCTGATTTGGGGTTCACGAACGGCAAAACAGAGCTATTCTAAAACTTCACTATGACAAGAAAACGCTTGCCCAGTTTGGAAGCGTTTATTCCCCTGACGTGTTCAGATCATTGTATCAAAGCTATTTTGAAGTAGAATTATTAGTGATACTAATCTAGTTCATGGCTCCAGATCCTCTTGTGCATGCCTTTTTTGAAGCCAGATGTTTTTTTGTACAGAATGGTTTTAGGTATGTATATTGTGATGAAAAGTCACTTAGAAAGCCATGGTTTCCTTGTCTTCAGATAGGTTAATGGTGAGGGAGGATTAGGTGCCAAAATGAAAATTTAGGTAGTGTAACTTGCTACAGTGGTTTTGGGGAGTGGGTGTTTTTTGTGGTGGAGCTGAAAACTCTGAAGTAATTTAAAAACATTTGTAGAAGAAACACAACAAAAAAAAAAGAGCTATTTAAATACAGTCTGCCCCCAGCTGACAAATTGTTAATTAAAGCAAAAGCAATAAGCCAAAATTTATTGAAGAGTTTTGTAATCCATAACATCTATGTGTGCCATAAAAGCACAGTAGTCCAAATCAAAGTGCATTGTACTGTATTGGTGAACAAAGTTTTAAGTTTTGTTCTTGTAAGATTGTGCAGGGAAAACTTTGCTAAGCTCTGGCACAGTGTTTCACTTTTAAATGCTGTGCATAGGCATTCCTGTGTTTAAAATGGATCGCCTAAGTAAACTGGAGTATTTCTGAACTTTACGTACAGTGAAGGTGATGTATCAAAGCTTTCCATGCAGTTCTTGCGAACTTGGCATTAAAACTGGAGTCATGCTTAGAAAGCTCTATTTCTGGAGTTCACTTTTTATTAATAAAGCATTAGGCAAAGAAGATGGAGGACTGTCTTGTTTGTATTTTGTCTTGCCATTATAAACATTTGGCTGAGGCAACTTTGCCAACTTCGGAGTTTCTGGGTATGATCTGAAAATGCATAATGGGTACAGATACATTTCACTGAGGGAGCCCTACAGCAGCATTTGTAAGTACCTATCGCAGTATATATCAGGGTCTGGACAGTGCTGGATGCCATCTTCCCATCTTTAGCTTAGTATGATGATGTGAGTGCTACCAATGCAGGGTTTCTCAAAATTTCTTGCAGCCTTTAGGAAGCCAATACCATGATCTGGTGCAAATTACTACAGGTACACTCTAATCCTTAGTCTGTTTTACTTTTTGTTTTATTGAAATACCTTCAGTCTAAAGCCATTTTGTACATCTGAAATAACTTTTTGCAGAATTGACGTCAAGGTGGATTTTTGCACACAAGTAAAGAGAGGTGCTCACTGTCACATATGTTTCTTAGAGGTGTTTATTTTTAAAACCTTGTCAGAATCTGAATTAAAAAATGTTTATTACTATATTTGTGATACCTGGTGTTCAAAAATGTATAATACTACATTTGTGATATCTGGCATAGTTTAAAATAAATTCCTCCCTCTTCTGCAGGTATTAAAAAATACGTTGTCGGCCTAATTATCAAGACCTCATCTGATCCAACATGTGTAGAGGTAAGTGAATTCTTTTCAGGGGAGGAAAAGGGAGGGGGAATATTATGCATAATCTGACTCTTCTCCTTTCTTCTCCAGAAAGAGAAAGTGTATATTGGGAAACTCAATATGATTCTTGTTCAGGTAAGCTAGAGTTCATAAAGTTTTAGATCTTGTTGCAAGTCTCTGGCTTTGCATATGTATCTAACATCTGAATGCTTCACTTCTCAGATATTGAAGCAGGAATGGCCAAAGCACTGGCCAACTTTTATAAGTGATATTGTGGGAGCAAGCAGGACAAGTGAAAGCCTTTGCCAGAATAATATGGTTATCCTTAAACTATTGAGTGAAGAAGTGTTTGACTTTTCCAGTGGCCAGATCACTCAAGTAAAAGCTAAGCATTTGAAAGACAGGCAAGTATATATATATATTTTTTTTTTTAAATCTTAATAAATAGGGTAGACTTTGTGCTTGCTGTGAAGTAGTTGCTTTGAGCTTTTGAGTGAACACCTACAGCTTGTCTAATTTGATTTCTGACGCTGAGTGGGTTACTGTTTTTTTCTTTAAAGCAGTACTGTTGGGTGATACCAAGCTTGTTTGTACACACAAATATTTCTGCCTTACTGTAAGTAGCATCTGTTGACTGATGGTTCCTACCCTTTTAACAGAGCATTCAGTATTGCTTGTATTTCCAAGCCAGAATTTTCAGGCACAGACTTTGAGCTACTTCAAAATATGCATTACTCCATGGAAATCGGTAAAAGCCAGGTGGCTGGTGAATGCCTCCATGGATATAGGTCTTCAGGACCTGTTCTGTGGGTGTAGACATTTTGATTAAAGTAGATAGGATTGTTTATGGAATGTGGAAATAACTTCTAATGTATTTTTTTACAGCATGTGCAATGAATTTTCTCAGATATTTCAACTGTGTCAGTTCGTGATGGTAAGTCTTACTTCTTTCATGATATTTTTAGAAATTCCCCCCATCATGACTACCATAAACACTAATGGTTATTTACAGGAAAACTCCCAAAATGCTCCCTTGGTTCATGCAACTTTGGAAACTTTGCTGCGATTTCTGAACTGGATTCCCCTGGGATATATATTTGAGACCAAGTTAATCAGCACACTAATATACAAGGTACTCTATGCAAAAATTGATGGCTCTTAAATTTAAATAAAAGCTGAAAAAAAAGTTCAGCATGCAATGCTCTTGTAATATTCTCTATTTTTTTTTCTTCCCTCAATAGTTCTTAAATGTTCCCATGTTTCGAAATGTCTCTTTGAAGTGCCTCACAGAGATTGCAGGTGTCAGTGTAAGCCAGTATGAAGAACAGTTTGTAACACTCTTTACATTGACCATGATGCAGTTAAAACAGGTAAAGTTTTTAATAAATCTGTCTCTTGACTGTTTCATTTTGCAGAATCAATTTCTGTAGAACCTAGTTCAGTTTACAAATTCATATTCATTGTAGAGCTCTTGACAAGGCAAATATTATTCTTCAGTGGTATTTGTGACTTGATCAGAAGATGCTAAGTGAATTTTTCTGACTAGATCACAGCTGTATTTCTGCTGCATTGATTTGTTTTGATTAAGAGGCTTTTTGAGCACTTGGGCTGTCTGATGGGGAAAGTTGAGAGATGGGGGGGAAAAAACCATGTAGTGCATGACTTGTAAGACCTAAACTGACCTAACTTCTGCAAGTTGCTATTTGATTTTTGAAACTGATAGAAATGTTCATCATCTAAAGCCATGCTTTAAATGTATGTAATTTGATGATTCCCCTCTTAGCAGTTTGGATTCAGGTACGTGAGTTTATAGCTTTCCTCATTGTATTTACATCTTAAGTGAACAGTTGCAAGGTGGTTTTGACATTTTTTTTCCCTCTGTTTACAATGTTGGTCCATCTTAGAGGTTCTTTAGAACAGGCATTCTTCTTTTAATACCCTCATTCTCCCCAGCTTCAAGTGGAGCTGTAGGATTTTTATTTAGTTGTAGTTAAATCTAAAGGTAGATTTTTGCACACACCACGGTTATTTTGTTAGGCAGATGAATGTTAATTCCTCAGGTTTTACAGATGATGCTCTTGATTCTAAATGCCAGTATATCTGGCCTAAGTTTTTTGTCAAAACATCAGTCAAATGCCACAGTGGGTATTTGGCATGTTTTGAAACCTGCAGGTTTTTAGCATGGCTGTTGCATGTGGATTTGCCCACTGTTGCATTTATTGCAAATATTTGACTCTTTTAACTTTCTAAAATGAAGTTGGAGAGCAATCAAAACTATACAAAAGCTGGCAGCAGCAAAAGTCTCTGATCTATAGCTTAATAGTGTTGACTTTAAAGAATGTAGTTCACTACTTGATGACAATGTTGTAAATGTTTTGTTTGTATAACAATAGACTTCAAAAGCCAGCGCACCTCTTAAGAGGTGCCACAGATACCTCTACAAGATTACTGAAAAACATGTTCCATTATCCTTCAATGTCTTCCTTGCTAATTTCTAAATATTATGGAGGAGGTCTTTATAATGTTAAAACAACATGAATGTAATGTTTTGAAACTTAAGGTTACTAGGGACAGGTAACAAAGTTTTTGAACATCTTGGCCCAATGCCAATTGTAAAGGTCTGTGATAGAGTAGGATGCTTTCCATGTTTACACTTGCAATTACAAGGGATGGAAAAAGGTTTGATTATGTCTGTATCCTTTTTATTAGATGCTTCCTTTAAATACCAATATCCGACTTGCGTACTCAAATGGAAAAGATGATGAACAGAACTTCATTCAGAATCTCAGTTTGTTTCTCTGCACGTTCCTCAAGGAACACGGTCAACTTATAGAAAAAAGATTAAATCTGAGGGAAACATTAATGGAGGTAAGTTGCTCAGTTTATCCAGTTTCAGAATGTAGCAAACAAGTTCTCGCACTCAAAGGATGTGATAGTAATATAATTTCTAGATAGTTGTCACAAGAGGAAAGAAATTTCCTGTTTCCTTCACATAAATTAGTAAATCACATGAATAATACAGAAAACCTTTCAAAATTTTTGTTTCCTAGTATGCTTCAATGGCACTCTGTTTTCAGTGGTCCTATACTAAGGTAATGTCTGAAGACCATAGATCTGTCTCTCCCTCTTCTTGATTTGTTCCTCCGTCAAAATGTTAAATACTGCTTTAAAATAAATGCACATACTCTTTTTCCATGGGTCCTTACATGCCGTATTTTGTGTTTTAACTCTTGTATGGAGAAGGTATTGCTATGACTTTAATCAGTCTGTGTGAAACAGCTCAGTTATGTTTTTATTCAGCATCCAAAGCTGCTTTCCAGGGTACAGCACATGTTCAGTCCTTCCATCCTGGGGTAGCTTCTTGCCTAATTTGCCACTTCCTGAAGTTTTAAACTGAAAGCCTTTAAATACAATTCTCAGGGATGACACTCTACTGAATGACTGTGCATGCTTTACTGTAGTATTACTGGTCTTGGAGGAGGACCTACAGCCCTCAGTTACCAGCTGTCTTACAGCAGTTGCTGAGAATAAGATTCACTGTTACCCATCTTGTCTGCTTGTTCCCTTCTTCTCTTGGAGTGCTGTGTTCTTTTCAGTTTTGATTGTAAAGTGCAACTTCACTGTCAAAACCACTGGGATCTGTGGAAATTACTGGGAATTATCTAAGAATGATGGGTTGGAAAGGCTTAAGTTCTAGGTGACTGCTAAACACTCAAGGCACTACCTCATGTTGTAGTGGGGCTAGATCACAAAATTAGGGGTTTTGAGTTGTTTTTTTTTTTTTTTAATTGTGAATTAAAATTTTGCTGAGGGTGAGCTGTTCTGTGGTAACTTTTTTGCTAGCTCCCTCACACTGCTGAGCTGCAAGGGGATGCAAAGTGGCTCCGTAGCCCCTTGAAGCACCACTGTCTGTACCCAGAATTGAGCCCTGTGCAGGTACGGAGGCAATAGGGTGAGGAACTGCCCTGAGACAGAGATAGAAAAACAGTACTGCCGTTTAAACCTGCAGACGAAGCTCCGTTGGGAGGGGGAAGTACATCTTGCAGGTGGATTAGCTGTAGTCTAACATGTCAATCTGAATTTTAGTCTGTTTTCCAGCTAGTATTGTCAATACATTTCTTCTGGAGGTAGACCTGTACAAAAAATGTACATTAATAAATTGGTTGCAAATAGCAAATTGTAGCTCATTTAGAAGATGAACTAAGAGGAGAATCACTTCCTTGACTTTAAAAAGAACAGCTATCAACAGTTCCCAAATAATTCCTGAGCTTGCAAGTAGTAAGCTTCTAAAATAATTGTGAATCGGGGGAGCACAGCTCAAGTTACTACCCTGTGTTGAGGCTTTATTAGGAAGACCTCTGTACAACTGAAGCTGTTGCATATCCTGTGCAATTGTGCGTAAGTTGGAGTGCAGTGTTTAGGTACTGGGCACCTCTCTTGTCTGCATAACTGCTAAATTCTTCTTTAAAACAGACATTTACAAAAGTTAATTCTGAAGAACTTTCAGTCTTGTACAGGATGATGAAATGTTGAATCAAGTTCTTAGGCTGGCCTAAAATGGTCGCAAATTTCACTTCTGTAAGTTCTAGCTACTTTTTAAAGCTCTGTGTCATTCTAACCTGTTTATTCCTCCACTTTGGATGTAGCAGATGTTCTGAAATTGTTCCACAGATTTGTTGGAGCTGTGTAGACTAGTGAAGAAGCTACACAAGTAATTGCAAGTGAAATTACCAAGAAAAATCGATGTGGATGAGACTAATGTATGGTTGTTCTGAACACCTTTTTTGACATTATAGATACAGATGCTGAATTGGGTCTTTACTATCTATAATGCTCTGAGTTGCTGTAGTACCTCAGCTACAAAAACATCTTCAGGCTTCATCATTTCATTCTGTTTGTTCACTGGTGGGCTGTTGGTTTGGTATCTTTCACCAGTGGACTGAAAAATAAGCTAGGCAAAAAACATTTGGCTGTGTAGTTCTCACTCCTGTGGTTGGTGTCTCGGTCTGTCAGAATGACATCTCTGGCCTTCCCTTCACAGTCTGCTGTGGCTGTTAGAAATGTTCTGGTAGATGGCTTCTGTAGAAAGCAAACGAGCAGTAGGGTGCTGATGGTTGCCTTCAGTTCTTCAGGGTATAAGGATCCAGAACAAAGTAGCAGTAATAGTCTTTAGAATAGCAGTCATTGAAACTAGCTGTTGAGGGGTTTTTGAGGCTCTAAAACAAAATGCCTTGCAGAAGCTCCAGAGGCTGTGAGTTTGATAATTTACAAACAGGCTTATTTGTCTGTGGCGTTTTTTAGGCTATGTTAGATTTAAGAATTGATAGCACTTTGAAAATAACAGTAATTGACAGGACGCTTTGTTTTTGAGTTGCTCTGCTGGTCAGAAGTCTGACTATTGTAGGTAATGTCATTGCAATGTTAATGCCTCTTGTTCCTAACTTTTATGTTAATTTGGCATTTTATCACTATTTGGATAACTGAACTTGAAGCAATGTCATTTTATTTGCAGAAATAATTAGTAATCAGAAGTTTAAACCATGCTTTTCCAGGCTCTTCATTATATGTTACTGGTATCAGAAGTTGAAGAAACTGAAATTTTCAAGATTTGTCTTGAATATTGGAATCATTTAGCTGCTGAGCTCTACAGAGAAAGTCCATTTTCAACGTCTGCTTCTCCATTGCTTTCGGGAAGTCAGCACTTTGATGTTCCTCCAAGGAGACAGCTTTATTTGCCTGTATTGTCCAAGGTAATCCATGCTTAAGTAGAGGTACTGTAAAGATTTAGATGCTGTTCCTGAATTCAGAGATTTTGCTTCATCTAAGGGGTGACATAAGAAAACTTGTCTTGCTTTGAGTAGTTGGTAATTGATTCAACTCTAGATATTTAATGTGCTGCAGTTGCAAAAATACCTTAAGATGACACCAGTAGGTGACAGGAGCATTAATGTGGTGGTTCAAATTTTATAAGATACTTACTATAAATGTAAGACTATTTAAAAAAAAAAAAAAATCTGTATTAAACTGGTCCTTTAAATAGATAAAGGCTGGAGTGTTACAGTTGGAGGAAAAAAGTGTATGTGTATGTATGGAAAAAGTGGTCTCTTAAAGATGCCTAATACTACATATGCATTTTGAAGCCCTAGAAAGTGTACTTCATAGGGTTTTGGGGGATTTTTTAAGTACTTAGCTTGTTCATGCAGAGAGAGAAATCGGCAGGCTCTGTTCTTGATGGCTTTTTTTAGTTAACATGTCTCTGTAGAATCTTGATGTAAGCTAATCTCATGAGGTGCTGGATATACCCTTTATATGGATCAGCCTGCCTGACCAGAGTGCTCTGGAAACACCCATGGAGCTATGTGTGTATCTTCATGTTACAGTTTGATTCAGTTTTAACTTTTCCTTTGCAACATACAGGTTCGATTGCTAATGGTTAGCCGTATGGCTAAACCTGAAGAAGTCCTGGTTGTGGAAAATGATCAAGGGGAAGTAGTACGAGAATTCATGAAGGATACAGATTCCATAAATTTATATAAAAATATGAGAGAAACATTGGGTAAGTGTACTAGCTGGTACTTTTGTGCTGTACATCTGTGCAGCTGCATTGGCCATATGTATGTTACAGAATGTTAGCTTCTATCTGAATTACGTGTGGGTGAAATGATTTATCAGTGAGGAGCAGTACCAAGGATTTGCAAGGGAGTAGGCAGTGTTGGTCTGAAGTTTTTAAGCATGTAGTGTTGTATAACTTGGTTAAGTAGTAATACACTACTTAATTTTTGTCTTTGCCTCTTCCCATTGAACAACACCTTTTGATATTCCTTTACCAAAATGTTTCAGATCCAATGAAGCCTTAGTTTTGTCAGAAAGCTGTTAAATTGGATTTTTCTGAAGTGGGCTTGCTTATTATTACTTCACTTGCAGTTGTAGTCTTGCATAGACCAAGCACTCCTCAGCAAAAACTATTTCTCCCTTCAGTAGGTGTTCTGAATACTTTTCAAATTTTTCATGGTATTCTTAAACAAAACGCAAAATTCCAGCCTGAACTTAAGCTTCAAAAATCTTTTCCAAGGTTAGTGCTGAGCTCTGTGACCTTGCTTGAAAGTACAAAAGCTGCAATTAATTACATACCATGTAGGGGGAAAAAAAATAGAAAGCTATGAGCACACTGAAGAACACCAGAATCAGTATTTCTATAGCATTTAATGTAGCAAGTATGTTTTATTTTTAGTGTAGCTATACTAGTTTTTTAGTGTATGTATAGTAGTATATTACTGTCTTTAGAAGTCTCAAATTGAACTGTGACCATTTTATCAGCTAATTGATAGTCCCTGTGTATTGAAGTGTTAGGGATTTTTTTTGAGGCAGAAAAAAATAGGCCTAAGTGCAACTTGAGGGAGTTGGGGGATTAGAATTGTCACATATTCAGGACATCAAACCTTCAGCACTAAATATTTTTCAGGCAAATGCTTTAAGGCAACACTGGCTGTTTAATAACAGGTTTATGAACTGGGACAGGGGGAAGCTGATGCAAAGCGTTTGTGGATTTTTTTATTTATTCTCACCTCTGCACTTGTGATGTAGGTACAGCCAGCATTAGATCAGTTGTTCTAATATTTTTTCATATGGAACATGAAAAAAAATTGTTTGATTTATTGTAATAAATATTTAACTTACTGTATTAAAGTAATTACTGTATGTCCTAAGCCTTAGTCATATTTCCAGATACGGGTTTGTTGGTATGGAAATGCAGATTTAGTTAGTGTTTGATTTCTGGTGTTAACTATTGCTTATAGAGTACTATCTTTAATATCCGCTTTAAAAAAAAAAAAGTGAGAATGTGGTAGATGCAGTATTCTCTAGCACAGTAAAAATCTGTTTCTGAATCTGGCCTTAAAGAGCTTTTGATTTGCTGGGATTTAGAAATTTATACTGGAGACCCTAATCCTATTGAGAGCTGATGGAAGTGTCAGAGTTGTGATACTTGAATCTTCCCAGCCAGCCTTGTTTAGGAGTACCATTATTGCAACCAGCAGACTTAATGACACTGAAATAAAGAGCAGAAGAAAATTGATTGACTGCTTACACACTGTATAATGTCACCCATAGGTAGCCAATCCCATATTCCCTGTAGACTGCCAGTATGTATGCGTTTTGTTAATAATTTAACCTGGCAACTTTATTGATTTGACTGGTATGTGAGACATTATTGATAGAGGCTTTTGCATCGCTTGCATGTGGTGTTTTGCTGAGATCCCTTAGAACAAACATAGATTCTCAATAAAATTTATTGTCCATCTTTAAAATACAGTTTTAACAAATTTGTGTTTAAATTTTGAGTTCATTCTGTCATGAATTTCAGGAAAGAAGCGTTGCACTCACTTAACTAACAATTTGTTTGTCTTAAATCCAACTTTACCTATGGAGCTGTGATCCAGGCTGTTGCTTTAAAATGTGCCTGTTCAATGTTGATGTCTTTCAGTGTATCTTACACATCTGGATTATGCAGACACAGAACGAATCATGACTGAAAAACTTCACAATCAAGTGAATGGAACAGAATGGTCATGGAAGAATTTGAATACCCTTTGTTGGGCTATAGGCTCAATCAGTGGCGCAATGCATGAAGAAGATGAAAAAAGATTCCTTGTTACAGTAATTAAGGTATGGTGCAAAACCAATAGCTTTGTCACACTTCATAGTTTATGCTCAAGAAACTAGGTTTACTAAGATAACTGCTGTATGTTCTTAATAAGCTACCTTTTAAGGCAAGCAAATTGATAGGAATAAATTACTGGGAAATCTAAATTCATTCGGCATGAAAAATGCATTAATCCAAATAGCCTTTTCATGGTGAAAATTTGAGGGATAAAATTTAATTTATGATGAAATGTTTTTCTTTGGGGATACAGAAAAGATGGAGAGGGATTGCTAATGAAATAAAGGAGAGCGGCAAAATAACCCGCACTTTTTTAACTAGCTAGCACCCTACTGTTTTGCCTTTTTCCATGTATTCAATGATGAAACTGAATTTTTGGTAAATATATGCGTGGAAGGAGTGCAGGAACAAAACATTTACAGGCGTAATGGCCCTTACTTTAACAAGTCATACCAATCCATACAGAGAATTGTTTCATTTCTTCCACTTCATTCATTTCTTCCATTTCATGTGGAGTCTGTATTGTTACTGATATCAACTGCTTGGCCAGTATTCGATACTGTGAGGCCTTTTAAAAGTCTCCCATGCAGAAGTCTTTAATTACATTTAAAATGGAGATTCCATAGTTAAAACACAGTGTTCCTGGTTTGGCTGAAACTTAAATCACAGAATCACCTCAATCTTAACCCACTTAGTGGAGTTTTTTTTGATTTTATTTGGACTTTGAACTTGATTGTGGCAACCACTTTCCTTCATCTTTTAATATAGCTCCTTGCAGGATTTTATACTTGTAGTGCTTTTAATTGAACTGGACAAACTTGGAAAGGAAACTGAAAATATGTTCTGTTGTAGGATCTCCTGGGACTCTGTGAACAAAAGCGAGGAAAAGACAATAAAGCCATTATTGCATCAAATATAATGTATATAGTAGGTCAATACCCACGGTTTTTGAGAGCTCACTGGAAATTTTTGAAGACGGTAGTCAACAAGCTGTTTGAATTTATGCATGGTAATTACCTGTTTTTTTCACTTGCTATTTTAATTATTAAAAACAAAAAAAAATTATGCCCATACATAGACATGTATTGGGGGAAAAATGCAAAGCAGTAACTGACTTGATTTCATTTAGAAACCCATGATGGTGTCCAGGATATGGCTTGTGATACCTTCATAAAAATAGCACAAAAATGCCGCCGACATTTTGTTCAGGTTCAAGTGGGAGAGGTCATGCCATTTATAGATGAAATCCTGAACAATATTAACACAATCATCTGCGACCTTCAGCCACAACAGGTACGTTTAATTTGGTGTTGTGGATAATTCCGAAAGGCTAATCAAAAGTTATTTCATACTGAAATGTTGTGGTTTTTCAAAGCTTGAATTATATTCCTTAGGTTTTTGTTAACATGATCAGGTTGCATTACTGAGATCTCAATTAGAATGCTTGGAAGGAGAATTGAACGCATTTAGTTGGAATTTTGATTTCTGGAATGTTATAGCAAGTAAATAAGAGACTGAATCTAATTTTGTGGTTCTGCTTCGGGAAGGAGTAATATTCTACTACAATAGTATACCTATAGCTCTTGTATTTGTGAAGGAGGGGTGGGGAACCATCCAAAAGCGGCTTTGTCTAGGGAAGGGCACAGCTCATGATGCGAGAGAGAATAGTGTGTGACGTACACCAAGATGTTGCAATAACGTATTGAAACTTGGGGCGGAGTGGGTCTGTCTGGCATCTGGAAAAAAGGTACTTAAAGGAGTGATGTGTTCCAGTCCACAATTTAAACATGTCTGGTAATAGTTAGTATCAAAAAGGATATGTCTGAGCTTCCTCACTTCAGGGTACGATGGCAAAGTGAAGAAAGACTCTGGGATGTGGTTAGTGGCCTTTGTAAGGGAAAGGGGGTGGAGGTTTGGTTTATACATGATGCAAGTAAGGAGAGAATGGAGAAGGATCTTGTAAAGTCAAGTGGGGAAAAAGGTATTTAGACAGTGAAACCCCTTTTCAGCCTTCACTGTATGTTAGTTTAAAATTTTCCTTACTCCTTTTTAACCTTCTTGTTTGACTTCTTGTTGTTCCAATCAGGTGCATACATTCTATGAAGCAGTAGGATACATGATTGGGGCACAGACAGACCAGACTGTGCAGGAACACCTGATAGAAAAATACATGCTGCTCCCTAATCAAGTATGGGACAGCATCATTCAACAGGCAACAAAAGTAAGCTCATAAATCTTAAGTGTATTCTGTGTTCAGGTAAAGAAAACCAGCTAAATGTTTCTCTTATCAGTGGTGCCCAGGGACAGGACAAGGGGCAAAGGGCACAAACTGAAACATAAGAGGTTTCAGTTGAATATGCGGAAGAACTTCTTCACTTTGAGGGTGACAGAGCACTGGAGCAGGCTGCCCAGGGGGCTTGTGGAGGCTCCTTTGGAGAGACTGAAAACCTGCCTGGATGATGTCCTGTGTAACCTTCTCTAGGTGAACCTGCTTCAGCAGGGGGGTTGGACTAGATGATCTCCAGAGGTCCCTTCCAACCCTTGCCATTCTGTGATTACTATGGGTTGATTTTTCACATGGCATGACATTAAGTATAAATAACTGTGGAGAGCTTTATTAAGTGATGGCTAAAGCAGCAATTGATATGACTGTAAAAGTGTTGTTTAGAGAGAGGAGACTTAAATAACAAAATAAATACTAGTTTTAATCTGATTTAAAGAACAATTTTCTGTTACTATACAGAATATGTTTTGATAGATTTTTCCAAGGCTCCCTTTTACGTGGCTTAGAAGTGAGTTTTCTTTCTGAACAACAGAAAAGTTAAAATGCTAAAAACACTGTTCAGTCTTTGCATCTTTATATCTTACTTTTATCTTCTGTTTCAGTCTTTTCAAAATACTAGATCTCCACATGATAAATAACAACAGTCTTGCACTGCACAAGAGATCAATCCGTTTGGAGTTAATCTAATTAAGATCCTGAAACTTAAGCAAGCTTGAGTTACTTTTCTCACTCTGACTTCCCCTTTTAAAACCAGAATAGGCTGCCTTTCCCTTGGACCACTTCTGTCTGTTTTCACCTTTTTAATTCCTCCTTTTTTTTTTTTTCTTTAACTAGAGTAATGCTTGTACCACTCCAGCAAAAATAGTTCTGCAGAAGAGCAGGATTAACTCAATATAAGTCTTATTCTCACTCTCTGTTTGGGGTAGTGGCAAGTGCCATGAAGTAAACAGCGGTGTATATAAAGTCTGTAAATGTCAGTGATGTGCTATTTTACACTGTGTAAGATAAATGGTTTGAAGTCACACTTATAATACAAAAGCTTAAGGGTGGCTTTATTCACTAAATTAAATGGAGCCTCTTTTTGTTTATTTGTTTAACAGAATGTTGATATTCTAAAGGATCCTGAAACAGTTAAGCAGCTCGGTAGCATTCTGAAAACCAACGTAAGAGCGTGTAAAGCAGTTGGACACCCCTTTGTGATTCAGCTTGGAAGAATTTATTTAGATATGCTGAATGTGTACAAGTGCCTAAGTGAAAATATTTCTGCAGCTATTCAGGCTAATGGTAAGAAATTCCATGTTATTCCTGAAAATGGGGATTGGCTGTGTATGTCAGCAGGTTTCGCAGTACATTCCAAGTAGGCTGATTTTACTGTGTTGATTTTATTGTTTGGGAAAGTGGAGAATGACTGAAAGTGGCTTGCTTAGGTTTTTTTGTTAACCAGATGCTTTATTTAAATAAAGAATTCCTGATTTTAGAGGGAGGAAAAAACACCTATAAATGAGAAAGTTTAGGAAAGATGCAAAACACCATAAATGCTTACATAGAATTCATGGGCACCTTGCTGAGATAAAGTTGTAGCATGTGTTCTTTTAGCTTACTCTAATTTTGAATAGTAAAAGACTACCTTTAAATAGAATCTAATTTATTTTTTAAAAGTACGTTGGCAGGGTTTTGGTATGATACTGTGCTGCTAAATAACTTTATTACAGACATCTAACTGTAGTGCAGATGCCTCCGAGTCATGATAAAACAGGCTTTCAGTCATCGAGAAGGAATTATCAATTACCTAACCCATTTTTACTACATAAATTAGGGCTTGTGCTACCTCAGCAGGAAGTGCTTCTGTAGTAGTTCATTACAAGATCAAGTGAGTCAGTTGCTGGATTCTGTGTTATGACCAGTTTTCTTGCCAGGGCAGATAAAGATATTTGGAAATGTGAATGTTAAACAAAGATTGGTAACTGAGCCACTAGTTGACCTTGAAGTGGCTTCTCAGAATTCAGAATAAAACTGGCTGAGAAATCAATACCTTTTGATTTAGCAGCTCTAATGGCCAGAATTTGTCCTTGTCAGAAGCAGTGAAGTTTAGGAAGCAGTGGCTAGGACTGCAGTCCTGATGTGCTACTTGACCAGCAGCTGCTGTGACTGCAGTTGGCCTCAGTATGTTTTCATAACCGGCTCTATCTTGCCAGAGATGGCTCCGATGCCAGCATGAGCGTTCCTACCTTTCTTTTCTTGGCTGCACCCTTCAGGTTTTCTTGTGCTTGTACTGTAATGGTGGTATGGCTGTGCGGTTAATTAGAACAGGTTTTGCTGATGGAGACTACAGTGATTTGGGGGTAAGAACCTGAACTAAGGATAAGGCTTTTTAAGGATAGATGTGGACTTTACACACAAAGACAAGTGGAAGGATTATTTTTCCTAGATGAAATTAGGTACTTGTTCTCTACCTCCTCGCCATCACTTAACAAGAACCAGATGTAGACTCAGTCCAGGTAGCTAAGTGATTATGCATGATTTCTCATACTTGAAAAGTAAGTTGTAGCTTTGTCCTTGATCTCTGTAAGTAGGGTACAGTCCGTAGTAGTTTTGTAATGCTAAATGGAAACTTGGACCTATGGAGCTAGAAAGGGGAGGTAGGGTTTTTTATTTGCACAATACGCATAAGAAGTCTTTTAATAGTCTTTGTAGTTCAGATATAAAAATCAAGCATTCTCTGTTTGTAATATCAGTTTAAGTTAATCTTCTTGTTACATCTTACCTGATTAACTGAAGACTTAAAACTTCTCAGGTGAAATGGTCACAAAGCAGCCCTTGATTAGAAGCATGAGGACTGTAAAAAGGGAAACTTTAAAACTAATTTCTGGCTGGGTGAGCAGGTCCAACGATCCTCAGATGGTAAGTAGATTCCTTTTATGCAGATAACTTGTAAGACAGAATTAGGAAGAACTCTAGGGTTTTTTTGTTCTGCTGTTGACTGAACCAGGTGGTCACAGGAACTTGCTTTGGGAGGTCTGTAAAATATGAAGGAGAAAGTATGATCATACAGAGGTAAGCCTGAGCTACGTTTGAGATAGTTCAGTTAATTTTAGGTGAGAGTAATCTAAAAGGGAATCAAGGAGGCTTAAGAGAACCCTATTGGAAACCCTGCTGGATGGATATGGAGGGTGGGGAGTTTATGGAAGGGTAATGTATTTCAGCTCCCTTAGGAAAAATACCGCCTGTCACTAAACAATGAACTTTGCTATAAACTGTATGCTACACACTTTGTTCAATAATTGCATTGTTATAACCGTGGCTTACTCTTCCAATTAGGTAGCTGAAAATTTTGTTCCTCCCTTGTTGGATGCGGTTCTTATTGACTACCAGAGAAATGTTCCAGCGGCTAGAGAGCCTGAAGTACTTAGTACTATGGCTATCATTGTAAACAAGTTGGGCGGACACATAACTGCTGAAATACCTCAGATATTTGATGCTGTTTTTGAATGCACGTTAAATATGATCAACAAGGTATTTATATTTAAACTTTGCATAAGGCATCACCCTAGTGACTGAAGACAAAAACGGGGTTTTATAAGAGTATTAGTCTTGGCTGTTGGTACATCTCTAAGTGAAAGATATCCTTTTCTTCCAATGAAGGGAGGTGGTATGTAGTGAACGTAGAGTTATTACACAGCTTTCATCTTACAGAAATTAAGCGGGGGCTCATGCCTTCTTTGAGTACCATTTCCATATGTGGTGTCTTGTGGAGCATCTCCCTGGGGTTTTTTGCCATCACAAAGTGTGTTTGTGGCACTTAAAAGAATTTCTGCTCAAACAAACATACTTGGTTTGAAGTCTGGCTGTCTAGTTGCATATCTTAATCTCATTGCCTTAAAAATGTCCCTGTTTAGCTCTCGATTTAAGTCATTAGTAATTTTTCTGTTCCAGGGACTTGGAATATCATGCTTCTGGAAGCAGAAGCGTACTTCAGTCAAATGTCAGTGTAGGACTAACTGCTAAAATTCCTATTTAAAATTTATGAATATAAGTACTGATCAGTCATTTTGAGTATTTCCTCACTAAAAACTGTAGCTGATGCAGATCTTGCACTCTAGAGTGCAATAGGTATTTGCCTAATACTCAAGCATCACCAGACAAAAGGTGCCTCAGCTGGCCACTGTCAGTAACTCTAGAAGACAATGGTCTTGCCAAGCTTTGGTGGGGAAAATTGGGGAAAAAAAGTTACGTAACCGTCGTTTTGCATTTAAGGTTATCTTAAATGTGGGATCTAAATACTGTTCTCTGTCAGCTATTGACTCACTCTACTTAACAGAAGATCTTATGGTGGATCTTTAGGAAACTTGATTTTTCCCCTCCCCCCTTCTTCTAGGACTTTGAAGAATACCCTGAACATAGAACAAACTTCTTCTTGCTGCTCCAGGCTGTAAATTCTCATTGCTTCCCAGCATTCCTGGCCATTCCACCTGCACAGTTCAAACTCGTTCTGGATTCTATTATTTGGGCTTTCAAGCATACAATGAGAAATGTTGCAGATACAGGTAAATGGAAGTGTTTAATATGCAGACTTCGTTTGCAGTATCTGATATTTTCTGGTAGAATGCTGCTTTCTTGCATTTCTTTTGGTCAAACTTAGCATTCCAGTCACACGATGCTGTACTGCATTTGCACAATAATAATAATCTTCTCTGTCAGCTTCAAGTTGTCAGCCAGGTATACGTTAATGGGCTGAAGTACTTGGATGCTGTTTCACTCCTATAGCTGTACTGTTGCAGTTTCTGCTTGTTTGCTTCCCCACGTGAGGGTTGGCACTTCTCTGAAATGGCTGAACTGATGCAGCAGCTCACTGCTGCTAAAACTGGCGTTACAGCGCTGCTTTTGTAGTGCTGCCTGCGGTGTTGGACTTAACACCTCTGTAAGACAGTTGCTTGGTGACTACTGAAAAGTCCAGCAGAAAAGGGGCGGGGGCTGAACTTGCTGTCTGGCAGCGAGCCCACGGCGTAAGGAAAGGGCAACACCGTAGGTGGTTAAGAAGATGGATTATGCTTCCTTTGGACAACAGCAAGCTGTTTAAACTTAGGAAGAAATTTCACGGAGCAGTCTTAAATTCTAAAAACAGTTTTTTAAGATCATGGGTTTAATGCAATATATTCACTACTGGATAGAAAAACTGTGAAGCCATTTAGTTTGTAGCCAATTGTCTTGTATCAGTGTTTGGAAGGGATGGGGACAAAAGATACCTTTCAGTTGCATTTCACCTAGTAAAGTAATTTGAGTTTTTATGTAATTCTAAAAATTAAAACATTTTCCCTTCTTAAATTAGCAAATGCTTCTTTTGGTAGAGGGCTTCTCTCACCTTCATCAATACCAGTAAAGTCTTGTGATTGGTTCTTCATACTTCTGTCATCTAATAAGGCAAATAAAATCGGCATGCCATGTAAATGTGGCTGTAGCCCTCTAGTGGCTACTTGAGGAAATGCCTGAGAAAATAATTGCACAAGTAATACTTTTCGGTGCCTGTCAGAAATTTGGGGGATATTTATATTGCTTTAGAAAAGGCAAAAATATGCATGGAAGTTTTAATATTGTTCTGTTGATCAACTTTATTTTTTTTAATACTTATCTTCCAGGACTTCAGATACTTTATACTCTACTACAGAATGTTGCACAAGAAGAGACTGCTGCCCAGAGTTTCTATCAGACATATTTCTGTGATATCCTTCAGCACATTTTCTCAGTTGTAACAGACACCTCGCATACTGCTGGTAAGAATGCAGATGTATACAAGCTGGTTGATGAAAACAATCCTTTTGAACATCAAAATACTGTTACACATGCTGTTCTGAATAATAACTGTGTTATGTATCTTTGATCTGCTCAGGTTTGACAATGCACGCATCGATCCTTGCATACATGTTCAATTTGGTAGAAGAGGGGAAGATAAGTACTCCCTTAAACCCTGGAAATCCAGTGAACAACCAAATGTTTATTCAGGAGTATGTTGCTAATCTTCTCAAATCTGCGTTTCCTCACCTGCAAGAGTAAGTGTGCCATGATTCTTCAATACTTTTAAGTGGGTTCTTACGCCTTGAAATGCTAACTGATGTATTTACTGTTAGTGCCCAGGTTAAGCTGTTTGTAACGGGACTCTTCAGTTTAAACCAGGATATTCCTGCCTTCAAGGAGCACCTAAGGGATTTCCTCGTCCAAATCAAGGTAAGCTTGGCGTGCTTTTTTCGAGAAATTAAGAATTATTATTCTGCAGGATGATCTTGTTGGAGAGTACTTGGACGGTGTTCATTCAGTGGAATTTTAGGAAGCTTAGGAGATACAAGTTATTTTGCGTCTGTTTAAAATGCATCAAGAAATGTGTCAAATGGCTTGCATTGTATCATATAATCTATTTCAGCATGTTTAATTTTATAAATTTGGCTTAAATGTCATCACTTGTGCTTTACACTGTGCATATAATTCATATGTCTAAGATGGCTGAAAAACTAATGGGAAGGAAAGCAAGTTGATTTTTAACAAGGTTTTGTTTCAGTTCTGCTTGGGACTGGGATGTGTGTTGAAACTCGCTTAGAGTAATGCTATGCTTTTATTTTTCGAAAGATGCTAGAATTCGGGAAGATGGTAGGAACGAGTTTGTTAACTAGGTTTGAGACTGCAATCATCAGGTATTTCAAAATTGTAACAATGCTGCTTTAATGGTGATACGCTCCAAACACTGGGCTTCCATAGCATCCTGTTCTGTAACACGTAGTGAAAATCTTCAAATATTTTGCATTCCTTTCTATCAATTCTGACCTTGGGAACAGAAAACAGAACAAGCAAGTAGTCTGGCAGGGATCGTGAAGATGTTTTCTGTATCATTCTGGATTTTGGAAGCTTCTTACTCTGCTTAAAACATTTGACAATAACCTAATGATTCTATGTGAATTATACAGGAATTTGCAGGTGAAGACACATCAGACTTATTCTTGGAGGAAAGAGAAACAGCCCTTCGGCAGGCTCAAGAGGAGAAGCATAAACTTCAGATGTCTGTACCTGGCATCCTTAATCCACATGAAATTCCCGAGGAGATGTGCGATTAAAAAAAATAAAACAAGTTTTGCAGTTTTCTTTCTGTACAGCTACTTTGTTGTGATAGAAGAAAACAGCACTTGGATATTCGTTGACCAAAATGATGCCAATTTGTAAATTAAAATGTCACCTAGTGGCCCTTTTTCTTATGTGTTTTTTGTATAAGAAATTTTCTGTGAAATATCTTTCCATTGTTTAAGCTTTTGTTTGGTCATCTTTATTTAGATTTGCATGAAGTTGAAAATTAAGGCATTTTCAAAGTAATTACTTCATGCCCATTTGTGGCTAAGGGGAAAATAGGCAAAACATAACTTGTAAAAGACTATATTGCAAAATAATACAATTTCCTGTAAGAGTATCGATTTTTAATTCGGGATCATTTTCTTTCTAGTCTGTCCTGCAGTCTAGGAGAGAAAAGGTAATGAGTAAACCAGATTGAATTAATTGTGAAGCGGAGGATTATAGTGCTGCATTTGTTTTGATCAGTTAGCAGCTTTTTGGACTGAGTGGTAAGGCTAGGCTACGTGTATTTGCAAGTTGTATGGCAAGTTTGCAGCAAGATCATGTGCATATCATCCCATTGTAAAGCAACTTCTAAAGAGTATGGGAACACAGTACAGTTAGTTATTTTTACACAGTTCTTTTGGTTTTGTGTGTGTGCTGTCGCTTTGTCGACAACAGCTTTTTGTTTTCCTCAATGAGGAGTGTTGCTCATTTGTGAGCCTTCATTAACTCGAAGTGAAATGGTTAAAATATTTATCCTGTTAGAATAGGCTGCATCTTTTTAACAACTCATAAAATAAAAAAAAAAAAACTCTGGCTTTTGAGATGACTTATACTAATTTACATTGTTTACCATGCTGTAGTGCTTAAAGAACACTACTTAAAAGCAAAATAAACTTGGTTTACATTTATTTTTCTTTCTTTGGCTTATTCTTTTATTGGATGAAAATGCTGTGATCATATTTCAGATTTGTATCCTGAAGGCACAGGGAAGAGTTCCTTGAGGTCTAGGTAACCCTTGCTTCTGGCTTGCCTCATCTCAAGGACTTTGGCTGTGCTGGAAGTTTAATGTGAACTAAGTTGGGTTCCATTTGGAAGTACAGTAGCTGTTCTGACTTACCTTCATGAATAAATATTCCATAGTACGTTACAGGAGTAAGGTACTCTTGCTCACTCTCTACGTTGACTCTTTGCAATTTATTTCAAAGAGGTATTGCACTGTATCTTGACTAAACAGTTGATACTAGTACATGTTAATAACACATGTAGACAAGATCTACAGTTATTTTTCTACCTAAAGTTTTGTAGTTAAATAATTTTCAGATTTATGAAGTACAGATACGAAAAGCAGTATGAACACTAAGATTGTGTACAGTCTTGGCTTCCCCATTTTTGTAATGTCTTGTCTCTGTTTTCTAACAGTTGATGTTAAGCTCTCCCAAATTCTGGGTTTTCTTTTTTCCATTTATTTGGTCTCGAATCTTAAGATTGTTACTATGACGCAAAGTATAGCCATTCATGCAGAGCTGTAAAACAAGGTTAGACAGTTGTGGAGGTGTTTTATGTACGTTTGAATACTGTAGTTAACTTTGTGCTGTGTGTTCCTTTTGAAATAGAAATGCATGAGTTAGCAGCATTCATGTAGAATTTAGCTGTGACCAGAATGTTTCCGGTCTGAAGTATTGGCCCCTTTCTGTTTGTGAACATCTCTACATTTGTTTTACTTAGCTGGCCCCTAAAAAAAAAAAAAATAATCATAGCTGCTTCTGTCTGAAGGTCATTTGGCAATATAACTGTTGTGAGCTGGCAGTTGCTAACCCTTGGAAAGAAGGTTCCTCAAACCCTGTGTGGCTAGGACTTCGAATACAGCCTACCAAAACTGATAATTATTTTGATAGTTACAAAACTTATTTCGTTCTCTCCTTAAAGCTCAAAGCTCATGATTTAAGCTTTTTCATGTCTTCCTGTCCTGTTGATACATAGCTTTCTGCTCCACGCTGTGAAGGTGGTATAATCTTTAATAGTTGGAAGTAAAATACCTGAAGTACTATTTAAGGACGCATCCAGAATGGACATTAAGTGGCTTCTGACCAGGCTGAGTTGCAGCATTATAGAGCTACAGATTATCAAAAGCTGTGCAGAGAAGTAAGAAAATCTTATTAAAACAGAAGTTATTATAATGCCGATAGCGTGACATCAGAATGATCATAGCCCATGAGTCGCAGAACTAAATACTGAAATGGTTGTGACATGCAGTGGCATTAACAGTGCATTGGAAACAGTTTTGAACAAAAGATGCACGTTTGCTTTTATGCATGTTACTTCTTTCCCTCTTCCAAGTTTCAAGTTTGGGAGAGGCTGCTTGTTAACTAAAGAATTAAATCTGACCTAAACTCACACAACAAATCTGAAATGTATTTTTAAAGTTGATTCAGAGACGAGTTGTTTTGTTATTTTGATACCTTTTGGATTATCTAGTAAAGAATCTTAGTCTTAGTTTTTGCTTCCCTTTTAGATCTAAAATCTTAACTGTGGTCTTGACTTGTTATCGTAAGAATCGGTGCCTTTCACTGATCTCTGCAGATGCTACAAAAATGTAGCTTATGCAGAGTTCTGGATACCATTAAAGATTCGACTCGTGTGTGTGCATATTTCTAGTGCAGTTATCCTGAATGTGGAAAAAATAATTACAATGTACATCTCAAAGTTCTAGTTCTAATGCACACTCTGTAAATTAAGATATATGGATAAAAAGCATGAACCATCATATAAACATCTACGTAACTTGTAATTATATGTAAACCAATGTTTTGTGCATATTTCTATACAGATTTTTTTAAAAAAAAGAACCCAATGCTGTGTACTCCAGGTACATTCATAAATACAAATATTACAGGGTGTTTTCTGTGTTTACATGAATTGATTGCCTGTTAGCTGATGAAGACACCCCCAAGTACTTGTTTCAGGCTACCATGATGTGTTTGCTACTGTAACTGAAGCAGATTATTTTCCAAAGCATTTTAGGTTAGTTTGTTTTGGTTTTTTTTTTAACTAGAATAATTTGGTGTGTGTTAATCTGGTTAAGTGAACTATTTTCCAATAAAGCTAATATTTATGCAAAAAAGCTTTAGAAATGCTCATCTCTCATGGAAGTTTTAAGAGTTACTTTAATAGTTTTTAGCACTGGAAAGGCAATGAAACTTCAGCTGTGGGTTTCTTAAAAGGAAAAAAAGATTAGATGCTGAAAATAATACATTCAAATGTAGAGAGGCTGACTAAAGTGAGGAACTTGCATCAGTGCTGTGTTGTAGCTAGGGGCTGGTCTGTCCCCTGGCCCATTTATTGTTGGATAAACGATTAATACTGATCCAAGGCTTTGGGGCTACTGTTGGTTTGTATTTGCTGGAAGATACGTCTTTTTCCCTTTCTCCCCACTTAATAGGTTTGTCTCCAAATGTTACGGAGCAAAATTGAAATGTTGGAGATAGGTGTGGGTTTTTTTTTTTTTAAAAAAAAAAAACAAAACACCAAAACATTTCGTTGCCAAAACTGAGTAAAAGAACATACTACTGCCTTTGCCCTTCATGAATGCACCTCTGCACTTGATTTCTTAAGACTAAATTTGTTTTTAGACTTTCATACTTTGGAGATACTTCCTTCATTGTTCAAGGCCGATTATGGCCAGCAGGGTTCCCCTGGGAAAAGGCTTAGCCGTTCCAGTTGAGGGATTTATTTTTCAGGTAAGATTTCACATAGAATGCACCTTAATTACTTAAAGCACGTGAAGTCACTGTCACACATACATACATACCTGCCCTGTGTGCTGTTGGCTTTTGTACGCATGTTTCTTACTACCTGCGAGTGCTGGTTTGTGCTGTAGGTGGGCGCAAGAAAACAGAGCGCTAAGGATAGATGGGTTTGAGGAGGAATGTTTTGGAAGAGTACGGATGAGAATGACAGTATTCAAAGATGAAAACAAGACATTTTCACTTTTATTTACCCCTTGTAAGTTAAAAGTTAAACAGCACTTTTGCCTAGGCAACACATTGGGTAGTCTCTTTCAAGTCCTCCATTAAAATATGTCAAGGGGCCTGGGTCTTTTTTATTGTGAACACCTTTTAAATCTTAACTCTTTAAATCCTGTCTCAGTTTTTTCTGAGTCTTGAGAAGTCTGTAGTCTTCCATGGATTCCTTTCAGCAGAGGCTTTTAGGCAGAATTGGTCAATTTAGCTTGGAGGATGGAGGAGTTAAAATTTTCTCTGATGTGACTACATAACAAGCATGTTTGTCTGCTGCAAAGAGCTGACTGCAGCCTGCTTATTACCACTGCTGGTTTTAACACCTATATTGATAACCAGGCAGTAATGACCAGTGTTCTCTTGTGGCACCTCTTTAGCATTAGATCTAGCTTGAGCGCTTTTATAACAGGTTTTCATAACTGGTTTTATGAACTTCTCAAAGCTCTTTGCAGTTAGCTTGTGAACTCTTTCCCCGGAGCTTTACCGATGAGCAATTTTCTTTCAGGGTCAACTCGAAACTTGCAACTGTGCAATCATAAAAGCAAAGTTCTCCAAAAGAACATTGTAAATCTGTGCTTTACCAATAAAAAGTCCAGAAGAGGTCCAGATGTTCAGAAAAGCTGCCTGTGTACTCTCTGAGTGGGAAGATGGTTCAGTTGCTAATGGCGCTGTCACTTATGCTTGGAAAAGTAGCTGTTGTCTTGCTTTCAAATGAAAGGGATGAGATGACTGGTCATCCAATGACTACTTGGTAGACTGAAACAATCAAAATGAAGATATAAACACTGAGTGAGGGATATTATCCCAGAAGTCTGAAACCACTCTAAAGGTGGAGCTTGCCCTGTTTACCTGGCCATATGCTGCTATTCTTGCTGCACCCAATAGCTGGTAAGAGTATTTATTACAATGCAGACCGTTTTCCTATGAAAATGCTGAGCAGGGAGTTAGCTGATGTTGGAGCAAACTGTTGAATGTAGCTCAGTGCTGTAGTGAGCATTACCTAGGTTTATGTGACATGTATTTGGCCTAATAGACAGGGCTATGAATTATTTTGAGTGTATTCTCTAATATTTGGGGTAGTCAACCTAATTGAATTTGACATCACAGCAACTTGTGACAACAAAGTCTAGTTAGACGTGAACCTTGTTAAAAAGTTCCAAGACGCTAATGGAGCAATGAAAGTCAAGTGCTGAAACTTAAATGTGTGTAAACTTAAAACTGATTCTGTTGCCCTTGAGCCAAGTTTTGTTGGTCACTTTACATTATGCAGGCAGAGACTTCCTTTAGTAAAATGAAGGCTTTCCTAGGCAATGGATTCCAAGCATTCACAGCATTGTTCCAGACTAGAAGTCACAGATAGGACTGGACTGGCTGGAACGCACCTTTTTGACAATATCCTCTGTATAGCAGAAATGACTGACTGGCACTCCTCCTGCCACAGCTCCCATCTCCTCTTAACATCTGCTGAAACGCTGGTAGCTTACCTCTCATTGTAAACTGTGGCAGCAGAGGAGTAAACGTGCAATCCATTCGGCTGTCGCTGCTACAGGAATGGGAATCTACAGCAGAGCCACAGAAAGCTCAGAGGATAATTCAGTCATCCTGCATCAGATAAAGTGCTGGCTGAAATAGTTGACTAATGTAAAAAACAAAACAAAACAAATGTTTCAGTTAAGTCACATTCCACTGTTACTATTCTGAGGTCAAATGACCAACTATATATATTTTCATATTGAAAATGAAGGCTTAAAAATACAAATTATGAGGCAGGTGAGGAGAGGCTGAAGCATCCCAAAGAAGGAACAGGGGCAGTGACCAGTCTTACGACCTCAACCCCTAATTAACCTTAGCATCATCGTTTTTGATTTTGTGGCTTGTTTTTCTTTTCTTTTGGTAAATGGTTAACTCCATCTTTACCTCAAACAAAAAGAAGACTACAGTATTAGTTCAGTATTGGGGCACAGTGGAACATTAATTTTGGAAAACATGTATATTCTCAGTCCAAAGTTGGGATTTATAATTTTAGTTTCTCTCAGGCCTTGCATTTATCGAAGTTATTCCTCTAGAAGAACTGTGCTGGCAGTTTACCAGAGCAAATACTTCCATATGAGGAGCGTTGCAGTCAAGGGAAGGCAAGTTGGCGTCCTGGGGATCAAACAACCTTGCGAGGGTGGCACGTGAGGATGGAATGAATGTCAGGAGAAAAAAAGCGATGCATAGAACAGCTGGAGGCTGATAATCAGTGTAGCCAGGCCAGTTACAGCTCCTGTCATCTTCTGCTTGGAAGCTAACATTTAATTTAAAAAAAAAATAAAAAAAATGCAATTTCTTATCTTTAAAAAAAAAAAAATTCTTGTGTGCAGTAAAACGAATTTGGCTGGCAATATTTCAGTCTGCACAGAAGTAGGAGTGACTCAAGGTCACCCATACTCTTCCGTCGTATTCATTGAACTTGGCATGTGATACTGTGCTTCAAAAGGCCCTGTCCTTGTGCTGACTCTGATGTTTATGTGGCACTGCAATCAAATCAAAGTGCTGATTTGTCAGAAAAACAATCTTTTTAAGATGTTTTGGCAGTTAATTTTGGTTCTGTTATAAAATTTACTGTAAGGTCTGTACAAGGAAGGAAAGAAGTGCAAATTCAAATCAGATTATGCAGATTGTGGAACTACGCTATCAAAAACGTCGTCTTTTTCCAGATGCAGACAACTCGCATCCCATAGCCACCGATTCATTCCATGCTAGCGGGAATACCGTGCAAAATGATACTAAAGGTTAAGGAAGCAAGTAAGCATGATTTTTGGAGATACAGGGTTTATATTATTTTGCTGTGACAAAATTAAGATGCTTTCTAAGCTTCTATTTGTACAGCTCTGGCTTCCAACTTCAGTAACTTCAATTTTTGTAACGGTAAGAAGTAAAAGGCATTCCAGCAAATGAAGACTTGATATGATTCAGAAAATGGCGTGTAGCATATTGCAAAGACAACTCATAAAAGCTGTGGGGAAAAAAAAAATGAGACACGAGGAAGATAATCAAAATAATCTCAGACTCACAGGAGGTAAAACAGCACATCACGGGAAAAATGACATCATCTATATACACAGCATAAAAGCTTCTGCACCTTTGACGGATCTCGAGCTTTGAAAGAAGTGCTGGAGCAAAGAAAGGTATCTGGCACCTTAATTCAGGCATGAGCAGAATGTGATAATTGTAGTAGTCTGGACTGCTCTTCTATTCTTCTATTACAAAATTTTCAGGCTATCTGGAAGAGATACCACAACAAAAAAAGGCCTTAGGGTCCAGTACTTCAGTGTTATTTTAATTTAATAATGAGTTGGTGGTTGTTAGATGTCTGTCTATCAATAGGAAATAGATTCTTTAGAAAAGGCAATGACTCAGGAATTAAAACATCTGTAAGTCACATATAACAAGAAAGAGCAGTAAAAAGTTTTGGGGAAGTTTTTATTTTGTTTACTTGCAGTCCTCCTGTCTCTTGTATTGGTATCCTTTGTTATTCTCAGAAATCCAGTTTGAAAGGTACTTGCATTAACACATGATATGGATTAATGTGACAAGACAACAAAGAATCTGTGTCTCGCATAGACTCTCAAGGAAGTTAATTTTCTGTATTAATTTAGTAAATGGAAATTTCAGCAGGGGATATTTGAGAATAGCTGTTATTCTTGATAACCCTAACTTGGAAAGTATTTCAAAAACAAGTAGTGACAAGAAGTCTGGGCAAAAGATCATTCTAGTACATTCCTGATGTGCACAGTAGTAGTTGTAGCTGAGGCTAGGTCTATTGATTACAATAACTTGTCTCTTATTTTTAGTAACAGTAGTGGAGTTCTTTGTCCTTGCTTAACAAACTGATGCCTTGAGGAGTGTTAGGAGGGGAGCATTCTGTGCACTTGTGTGGGAGGTTATGTACACACCCAGCAGTGGTGTTACCAGCCTGTGTAAATATGCTTATGGAAATTAAACAAAAACAAACCAAAAAAACAACAAATCACCCAGAACTGCGTTTCCACAGTGACATCAGGCTTTTATATTTCTTCCATTTAAGTCAGACAGTGAGGTCTCCGTATCTTTCTTTTTTTTCCTAATTTGGCCGTTTTCATGTATTTTACTTTCTACTCAACTATATTGCATCTGCATTGCGGCTATTAATAGATTTGTTGTCTTAATCCTATGTACGAGTCCGTAAACTAGAAGCGTTCAGACTAATACACTAATTTACCACTGGGTGGTACTACAGAAGTAAAAACCACTCCGTGATGCCAGAGAAGCGCCTATTTGGGGAGGAAAAGCAGCCAAGATCCGTCATGTGCATAGATGCATTACATGTACCTGCGAGCATGTGAGTGTGCGAGATTAACAGATGGCAAAAGGCGGCTATGGAAAAGTTTTCCTGAAAATTTCTAGGGGTCTGAAACCCTTGTTCAAAATGTGCCCAGGTGACAGAGTTAATTGAAGTGGTAGTTCTAATCTAATCTAAGTAACTTTAAGTGGTTTCATTTATTTTTTTTCAGACATCTTCATTATTTGCTTTTCATGAAAATGCAGTGTTCCCAACTACCCACAGATGCTGTGCTTGCCATTAGATATTTATAGATTACCGTCCAAGGGTGAGGAAAAAAGCAGAGTCAAGAACCGAGTCACTCTCTGAGATAAAAACAATTTAATTACTTGCATACAACACTACTGTAGTACTTCAGACGTTTATTTTCGGGAAGCCGGGATAGGAAGTGCCCACACGTGCCTGTCCCCCCGGCTCCCCTCAGCCGAGAAGGATATGGCTGCCGACTCTTCCGTCCCGCGCCCCGCCGGCGGAAAACGCCAGTAAGTACCAAAAGACGCCAGACCTGAAAACCTGCCTAGAATTAGGAAGCTTCCTTCCTACGCAGCGTGCCCGTAAGGCGCTCGGCGCCGTGCGCTAAGCGCTCCCTTCAGGCCGGAGGTCCCAAAGGGCCTCCCCGCCAGCCCGCCGCGTTCTGGGAGGATGGCTCTAGCCGGGCCAGCGTGCATCGTGATCGTGAGGAAGGAGTAACCGGGCGGCCCTCAAACCCCGCCGCCCCCTCAGCGGAGAGCCGGCCGAGCCCGCCTGGGGAGACGTCCTCCGGCAAGGCGGGAAGAGGCGAGCGCGGCGGGGAAGGGAGGCGCGGCGGCAGCTCGGCTCCGGCGCACCCGAGGAGGCGGGCAGGGGGAATCCTCCGGTGGCGGCCGCTCGCTTTAAGCGGGGGAGGCCGCTCCTCCGTCCCTGTCACAGCAGCGTGTGCGCGTTATTGGAGGAGATCCCCCCTCGCGGGAGGCGGGAAGAGGGCAGGGAAACGCGCTTCCCGCCCTACCCCGGGCGCGCGCCGAGCCGCAACCGCCGCCATTTTACCCTCCCGGCCCCGGCTGCCGGCCCGCCCCCTTCCTCCTCCCCGCTCGCCAGCCCGCCGCTCGGCCCGGGGTGGGAAGGCGGGGCGAAAGGAAAGGGAGGAGGGACTCGGCCACCTTCGCCTCCCCTGTCTGGTCGGAAACTGCCGAGCTGAGCCCGAGCGCCCTGTCCCCCCTCGCTCCCGTCCCCTCCTCCTCCTTCCCCCCAGCAAAATGGCGGCGCGGGAGTCACTGGGAGCCGTGAGGACTCGGCTTCTCCTCCCCGCCGCCGCCGCTACCGCCGCCGCCACAGGCTCATTTGCATTGATCAGCCGCCCCATCCCCCCCTCCCCCGGATCCCAGACCGGCCCCTGCCTCTTCCCTCCCCCCCCTTCTCTTCCTATTCCTTCCCGCCCCCTCCTTCCCCTCCCCCCCGGCTGACCCCCGCCCCGGCCCCCATCAATCATCAATCAGCAGCACCGAGTGGATCAATCAATGGTCGGGAGGAGGCGGCGGCGGCGGCTGCTGCTGTTAATGAACAATGTGTGAGAGCTGCGCCGAGCTGCTGGAGGTGTTAAATGAGAGTAAGTGCGGCCGCCCTCCCCCGCTACCCTCCCCCCAACACTCCTCGCCCCGGGCCGGGACCCCATGTACCCTCCTCTACACGGGCTGGGTTATAACCCCGCTTCATCTCCTTCCTCATCCCCCCCCACCCCTCGCCTTTCCCCGCTCGCCGCCTGGCTCGGGCCTCCTGGGCGCGGGGTTACCTCTCTGCGGGGTGGCCATAGAGGGAGAGCCTGCCCCGCGCTGCGGCTTCTTTCCCCTTCTCTCCTCTCCGTACCGGGGCGGGCGACCGCGGCCGGGAAGGGTGCGCCGAGGGGCTGTCCCCGCCGGGCCTTCTGCAGAGCTTTCCCCCCCCCGCCTCCCCGGCCTTGCCCCCTTTCCCGCCTGCCCCCCGGGTGTCTGCGTGTGGGGCCGGGCGGGGACGTGACCCAGCCGTTGGGGCCCGCCCAGCTGGCTCCTCGCTCGGCTGAGGAGGTGCACGGGAGCTGCTCCGGTGGCTGCTGAGCAGCTGGAGGCCGGGCCTGGGCTGGGTCCCTTTTAAGCGGTAGACAAGGCGGCTCTGAGTGATCCTGCCTCCCCCCTCCCCCTCGCCCAGCCCCGGCATGGTGTGGCGGTGGGGCAGAAGGGACGCGGCGGAGATGGTTTTCGGGTACCTATTTTTCCGAAGTGACTGCTTGGCTGTGAGGGAACCGGCGCTTAAAGGAGCCCGGCTCGGCTTTGCGAGGGCCGGGCCGGCGCGGGCGCGGGGGGGGGGGGGGGGGGGAGGGGAGAAGGAGCTCCCGGGTGTTTCGCTTCGGGGGTGGTCTCTTGCTTCCTTCCGAAGTTTCCTCTTTACAGGTGTTACCTAAACAGCCGGGAGGGTTAATATAGCAGGTATTCCTCCCGGCACCGCTGAAATGCGGTTGTATTTTGGGTACGAAATCCCCTTTACCCCTATGCAGCAGGCCTCGTGTATCCCTTGGAACCTGCTCTCGGTTCTCCGTGGCAGGCAAGGTACCTTCCTAGCTTCTCGGAGGCTTGTCTCTGTGTGCTGCTTCATGAACAAAGACTAAAAAACATGATTTGTAGAGATGCTGGCGAATTTAATGAACTTATCAGTTCAAGTTTGCGATTAGTGGGAAGTTTAGCTATCTCAAACCTTAAACATTTTTCCTGGTTGCACACTGCGGTCTGCTTAGAGGCGAATTGTCTTCCAATAAAGTGAAGCTCAGTATGCTTCCTAGAACAGGATTTAGGTAGAGTTTTCTTTTTCTTAAGTCTTGTGAGGCCCAATTGCATGTGGTGTTTGTTCTTCCCTAAGATAGATGAGTAGATACTATGGTAGCTGAATATTGGCCTCTTTCTTGCTGGGGAAAGATGATATTCGGTGATGGCCAGCCTTTTCTTTCAAAAGTAAAAATGTATGTGTAAAACTAACTTTCAGGAGAGCCCAGAAGCTAGAATAAATCAGATTAAAAGGCTGACATCAGAGAACTGTTGGGTTGTTAAAATTGTTTGCCAAGTTTGGCTAAGCTTGTAATTCCAATATCTTGTTTTGAACAATTGTTATGATGTTTACTTAATTTAGCATGCATATCTTATCTTTCTCAACTGGAGAGGTGGGGAATGTGTTGGTATTATAGACTGAATGCTTATTTAAACAGTAGGTTCAAAATAAGACTAAACTAGCAATGGTATACTGATGACAACTGTTGGAAGAGATAATGTCGCTTGGTTTTGATGCATTGGTAAATAATCATTGTTTAAACTTGATCAAGATTGGTACGATCAAATAGAAAAGAGTTGTAACATTAAATTTGATATGTCAAGAAATCTGTGAAATTCCAATATGAATTTATTTTTAGAACCATTTTAAGGTAAGTGCGATTTAGGCAGATAGATATTCCGTTATAGATAAAGCAGCATCTTAAATCACTTTAACAATTTTTTAAAAAAATATATAACTAGGGTATGGATAATTTAATAGTTCTGTATAATGTAAGATATTTATGCTATTTATGAAGAGGAAATTTGGCTTTTAAAGTCCAATTTATTAGGGAAATTATGCACTACTGTTGCTATATAGTTAACTTCCAAAATGCTGGTCAGATAACATTAGGTTTCACCTTCCATTCAGAGAAACAAGCATACTTTAAATAACCAGAACTATTTTGTGTGTGTTTGGATACGAAAGCATGTATGATGGTGCGTTGTGTGTGCCACCTACCTTCTCACTGCATGAGAATGAGTAACAAGGGAGGTAGACTGACTTTTATAACTTCAAGTTGTGTTCTTTGCATTTCTTGAGTAATGATTAAAGATGGTCTACAAAAATAATGTCAAGCCTTGGTTTTTGAAACACTGCAGCAAAAATGAAAAGTGGTAGTAAAGAATGAGGTCATGCCCAAAATGTGTGAGCCAGAGACTGCCAGCAGTTTCCTTTTCTGCCCGCTGAGCATTTGGGATTGCCTCTTCAGTGAAACTACTGAAACAGTGTTTTGAAAGAGGTCCAGGAAACATAATCTAGTTTGGTTTAGAAATTTCTTGCTAAACTAAACATTTTTACACAGAACGCATACTGCTCTTTGTCTTTGTTTACCCTAATGTTTACAAAATAATTATTTGGTATCAATTGTATGACAGGTGACTTAGAAAGTGAGTTGACTAACAACTCTTAATGTGTTGTTTTGAAAAGAACACCCAGGAAGCTCCAGTTTTCTTCAGAAGAAGTTACCCATTTATGGATGACAGAAGGATGGCATTTAACCATTCTGCAAAAAGCTAGACATGTTTTTATTATAAGCATATTACTCCCACTGTAAACTACAACAATATTAATCCACGCCCCGGAACAATGTGCAGAGCTGGAGCTTTTGTCTAGCAGTGACCTTTGTGTAGGCCCAGGGTTATGTCTTGCTAGAGCTTGTTACAAGGCTCTGGGCTCTTAGGCCTGGTTTTGTGACAGGTAGTCAATGGGCCTGCTTCTGTGGCAGTTATAGGGGCCGCCTGAGGTCTTGTGGAACTGTAGACCTGTAGTTTGAAAAACTTTACTTTTTGGCCAAAGTTCCATATGTGTGTGTATATATATTTAACACAAAGCTTCATTGCTATGCCTAAGTGTGAGAAGCAGCCAGTGTTTTATGGAGAGAAGCAGCAATGTTGGTTTTTTGGTTTGTTTTGGGTTTTTTTTCTCTCTTGCAGCATCTTTATTTTCAGCATTTGATCTAAGTATGAAACCCAGTAAATTCCTTGATCTTGAAATTACTTCCTGAGAAGTAGTAGTAGTTTCAAGTTATGATTTGATCCAAGAACTTGGTAATACACAAATTCTTCTATGAAAAGCCCAGGCTTTAAAGCAGCTTCTGCGTTGCAAGACAATCTGATGTTCACTCGGAGTAAACAGTAATTTCTCCCTGAGCGCTATAGGTATGTTAACATCACTCATGTTTTTCCAGGCAGGGGTTTAATAGGAGTAAAGTCGATATGATAAAGTTTGGTCTGATTTTGGAATTAATCGTCTACAACATAAACATTTTTAGTAGCCTTAAATAGAAAGAAAGACAGACACAATTGTTTACTTTTTAAGATAAGAGCACTTATTTACAAAGGACTTAAGAAAGACTCTAATGGCATTAATTATAGTGGCTCATTTAAATGTCATGCTTTCTACAGGAAAAATGCGAGGAGGACATTACATGCTTTTACATTAATTTACAGCATTCTGTATCCCAAAATGAACTCTGATATTGACACACTGTACATTCCTTGGTTTCTTTGGATGCCAGTTTTTGTCAGTCTAGCAGGGACTATATTGAGTTTCATTTGTTCTTTAGTAATATTTACATTACTGTACAGTCCAGAGGCCCTGATCAGGATAGTTCTGTTTTGCTAGGCACTGTGCAGCTATCCAGATAGTCTTAACCCTAAAGTAAGGCAGAAAATAGAGAAATGTAACATTATACATGGATTTGGGGGGTTGGACTAGATGACCTCTAGGGGTCCCTTCCAACCCAAAACATTCTATGATTCTATGATTTTTCTGTCTCAAGTCTTTTACACTACAGTTTTACGGGTCGCTGTGTCACACCTGAAGCCATGGTAATGGTTTCCAGCTACCCGCAGAACCATGCTATTGCTGGACACCTAGATGAGCTTCACTCGAAAGTATAGAGTACGTGATGCTCCATGATAAGTGTTTGTGGAGTGCAAGATTGTCATTGCATGCCTGGGAATGCCTCCTCTTGGCTTAAAGTGGAAATCTGGTTCTTAGACTGGTCCTGAGCCAGCTGTGGTATGTCCCAGAGAGCCTGGCTGGGCTTGGTTGCCTAAGAGGCTTCCCTTTGGGACTGCAACTGGTGTTGATGACTTCAAACTGTGTAGACCTTTTTTTTTTGTTTAGGTCTGTGTTATTGTTCTTTGGTTTTTATAAAAGTAAGGGGAAAAAAATTACAACATGGAAAAATAGGTTTTATTATACGTTGGCAGTTGTGCTTTCAGGTAACTTTGGTAGGCCTAGGTTATTCTCAGTTCTTGGTTTCTGGGAACTAAGTTTGTTTTCTTCCCAGCATGCTGCTTTACTTTCTTCACTGATTGTCTCTTCAGTCTAATTTTTTCCCCCTAACAGCTCTGAAACTTTATAAGATCAGTTCATATTGATGAATAGAGGCTTCTAGGTATTATTCCACTACAAAAGCTTGCAGGCCATTTTTTCTCGTTGTTCTCTCGAACCTTTAGTAAAAGATCAAACAAAAACAAAAAACCACACACAGTTTACTCAAGCACAAGAGACTAATATTGTAGTTTTCTGTCCGTTACTGCTGTCAGCTGGCATGCAGAACTGCTCCCAGTATGATCAGGTCCATAAAACTCTTGAGATACTGGAGTGTGTTAGTATTTGCATAGCTTCAGGATAGCCCTGAGTTTGGATGCTCAAGATGCTTGGCTGGACTTCTTGTCACATAATTCTGGCATTTAGGAAGTACAAAGAGTAGACTTAGAGGTTGAGTGAGGCTATGTTTACCTTGAGGTAGATAAGAAATCGAAGTATTCCAAACCACTGCAGCATTCAGTTTGTTCTTTGGGGTCTGGAGAAGATGACTATTTAATGCTGTGAATATTCATGTATTGTTTTAGATATTGAGTATAAGTTATAATAAGATTATTATAAATGTTGCATAATTAACATCACTTGGTCTACAAGAGCTGCTGCACTTGTTCAGTGGTTGCTTGTTAGCTTCAGCATTGATTATTTGACTACCCCCACTGTTTTTGGCAGATCAAGTGTTTTGTTTGACCATTTAGCTATTCCTCTTGTGCAAAACTGTAAAAACAGTTGTCTCTGCATGCTGCCTTTTTTTTTTTTTTTTAAAGATTCATGTTTCCTTTCTACTTACATGATATTTCCATGTTCAGCGACTCTGTGGACAAGTTACTGGGGTAACTGCCCAACTTTATTACTCTAACCTAAATCTTTACTGTCTCCTGTTGAGAAAAAGAAGGTCAATTGTTTATAAAATTTAAATTCAGCAATTGTTTCATGTTTACTTTTGTCTTTGACCGTTTTTAAGGGGATGAGCAGCCAGACTTAAGGGAAAATGAAAATAACTTTTCCTTTATTGCCAAATTGTAGTTGTTATGGACTGTGGTGAAGTGCTACACCAAATGAATCAGAGTAACCAGAGGAAAAAAAAAATGGGAGGAGGAACATGTATCCTTTCTAAATATGAACTTTCTAACACTAAAGGGAAGGTAACACTAAGATAAAGTAATTTTAACCTGTTGTTTGTAACTGTAAAGCAGTTGAAGGAAAAACTCTGTGACTGTAATAGCGAAAAGGCTTCTATTTTTAGAAAGGTATTTCAGCTTTCATTCTGTACAATGATTTTGGTTCATGTTATTTGATGTGATCAGAAATTATTTTGTCCTGAAACTTCTCCTGTTCAGGCTGCTGAAGACTGGTTCTTTCTCATTGCTCAAGCCACTTGATCGCTGATGTTGAAGATTAGTTATGTAAATCCCATTCTGCTGAGTTTTGTTGTGTTATGGACTGTTGACATGCATTTGCCGAGCTCTTTGTATATAGGAAAATCTTATGATGGATAAGTACTTGTTACAGTATCCTTAAAGTTTTAGAAAGCCATGGAAGCTAACATCCTTACATTAGTTACCACATGTAATATTAAGGAAATTCAGTCATTTATTTATAGTAGAGGTTCTTAAATTTTATGCTGCAGCCTTCCTAGAAAGGGGCCTGCACACTCTACAGTTATATTCCTGCTTAGTTATGTGAATAACTTCAGGGAAAATCAAGGAAGAAAGAAAAACATCCCTTGTTTTATCTGATTTTTTTTTTTTTTTTTAAGATATTAGATTAGTGTAGAACTTGAAGTCATCTCTTCCTGTTAAATTTTTTTTTTCCATACCTTTTGGTACTGTATGGCTTTTCCTCTCTAAAGATAGTTTTGAAGTTATGGAAGTCCCAAGCATTTCCTGAGACATGCCCAAGATGATGTGTTTTGGGCTATACTGGGTGCTGTCAGTGTCAGTTCTTGGGAGAGACTAGCTGTTTGAACCGTCCTTAAATGCTCGGGTGATGGGGAGCATAATGGGGCTTTGGTGGTAAGAGGATGTTTGGACTGGAAATTTCGAGCTCTGGTGGAAGGGGCAGTACCTTGGAGAGCAGACACTGGCCCTATTTCCCTCTGCCTTGGCTTTTGGAGGACCAATGGTTTTGTCTTGCATGGAAGGACTTGCATGGCTTCAAGGGTTTATGAGACTTGCCCTTTTTTTAATTTGTAGAATTCCTTTTTTCTTATTTTTCTTCCATGTTAAACAGTAAAATGTATTTCTTTGTCATTAATACTGACTTTCCGCTTTGTGGCTTTTAATTCCTTGCTACTTTGATTTCTCTGTGTTACTGCAGTTTGCTTATGTCTTCCTGTGTTCAAGTAACGTTGAGTCAGAAAAGCAGATTTTGCTTCCTGGAATCATGTTCTGTGGACAAGTGATGAGCAGTCTGCAATTTGGCGTTTTAGAGATTGGAAGGGGAAAGCAGTATTTACTACTTGGTTCCTATTGTTTCTTGTATTTTCTTCTTTGAGTATTTAGTTTCATCTAAATACTTGATCATATTCATACTCTATCCTGCACCTCATCTTTGTTGCAACTCTTCTGTTATTTGGTTGTTATTTTTCTTGTGCTTGTGATTTTTTTCCATTTCTCAGTTTCCGTTCTGCTTATTTGTATGCTCTTTCTGCTCTTCCCTCTATCCTCCACCCTGCTTAATTCTTCAGTGTTGCATTATGTATAGTTCTGTATCTTCATATTGCTCTGTTTCCTTTAACAGGCTTCCATAATAGATTTTTTTTTTCCCCCCCCAGTATTCTCTTGATGACTGTTCAGGTCTGATTCAGAAAAGATGAGAAATATCATAGTCAGAAGTTCCCTGTGGATGATGGCAACACTACATTGGTGTCTTGGTGCTTCCAACAAGTCCTGTTAGGTCTCCCACTGTACAGAAGAGAGTTTCTTAGGGAGAGAAGTATACTCTGTAGAGAATGGCTTTTATGATGTACTTACTTTTTTTTAATTTCTTTTTTTAGTGTAGCTCATATGTTAGTTTTATCAGCTCAGGTGGCTAAGAAGTTAGGATTTTTGCAGGCTAAGCTATGTCAGGATGCTGGGATAACCTGAAAAATAACCTTACCATCTTCAGCAGCAAGTGGTTGTGATGACTACTGAATGCTGCTTATATTAATAGCATGCTGCAATTAAACATAGTTGTGGCCATATAATTTCTGTTGTTTAAGTGTATGTTGTGGTAATTTTTTTTTTATTTTGTGTAGCAAATGGGCAGTTTCTAGAATCTAATCTGTGAAGAGGTGAGAAGCCATTCTTTTCACTTTCTTCCTTTCCTTGTACGGGAATTGATTTGCAATCTGAATGCTAAACATGAACTTAGAACTGTGAGGATCTCTGGTTTTCTTAACACTTGGTTAAAATACCCAGCTTATGTGTAGTTTTACAAAGTTTTACTTTTGGGATTTTCCAAATCTGGCTTGTATTGGTGGAAGGTGAACTTCTTGAGGAAATCTGGTGCAAATATATTTCAGCTATTTTCAGATAATATTAGAAGAGGAAATAATTGCCCTGTTCATCTCTATGTACTTGTATGTGTATGTATAGAACTCCTCTGGGAGACTTAGTGCTGGAACAACTGGTTGAAGGAGTTGAAACTTGCCAGAAGTCGTCCTTCTGTCGCACCAGTGAGTGTTGGCATTTATTTAGCTTATGTGTGGAAGGTCTGTAAATAAGACTACAAATACACGTGACAATTGGGGCATGATTTCTAGATCAGCATCCATGCAGATCATCCGTTCCTGTCTAGGAAGCGAGTGGCAAAGCTTTTTTTGCCTCTTTTCACACTAGGTTGAAGAAGCCTCCAATTCTTTGCACCATTTTATTAATTGACTTCCACTTGAGAGTTTTTAATCCATGTAATTGTTTATGGAAACAGGGAAAAGTTTAGGATGAAAACTAAAGTAGGGCACTGTAGTGTTAAAATGTTAGCCAAAAGGCTTATGATGTATGCTGCTCTTAAATACTGTATAGATGCCTTAATGGCTGAGAATGTGCCACTTACATACCTGCTGTGCTAACGAGCAGACAAGGATGATTTCTTGTAGTTGCTTTTTGACAGGTTCATGAAGAACAACTGAAGCACTGGAGTTTTCTGCAAGCCTTGAAAAAGTTGGGTGTTTTGCTTTATTTTTCTTCTTCCAGCTATAGAAGTGCATCACTTTTAATTTCTTATTTTGTGTAAAACTACTGCCCTCAAAATGTGAAGTATTTCACTACACTTAAAAGAGCAGAAGTTCTGCTTTTTAAGCTGCAGGTGGATTTTTCTTGAGAAGTTAGTCTGCTAGCCTCTTACGTATTCTTTTGTAAGAAATCATGGGTACAAGAACTGTACAAGTAGCCTGGTATTGGTGTGTGTGCTTTGTGCTGTGTTGTGCAATATTCACTGTCTTTATCCCTCTGCTGTGCTTCTCAACTCATTTTGGGGGGATTTGATAATTTTTAATGAGACCTTAATTTTATTTTCAGGAAGTGGTCAGTTGCCTGTTTATCAATCTGTGACACGTAACTATCAAATTTTGCCTAATTTCAGTTACAATACAAACCTCACCACTAGTGAAATGACTTTTTAAGTGGATTTGGTGGTTTGTGAGCTGGAAAACTAGTATTTTTCACAGTTATCTTCTGCTGGTAGTCTGTGTTTTGCAAATCTTTGATCAGTTTTCATTCTGGGCATCACCAAAGCTGACAGTGCTTTCACTTCTACACTCTTTCTGCTCGTACAAGCTATGAACAGTGCTGGAAATAGACAATGGCATGTTTTGCCAGGGAGGACAACTCCAGAAAAGCTGTAGAAGGGCCAGAATATAAAAATCTGCTGGGGAATTTGGGAAACTGTCTGTCTGTAAGCTTCCATAGTACAGCTTATACCACCCTTTTCAGTCACCTGGTGTTTTGGACAAGAGGTGTGTGTTGGAATTACATTCTAGGCTAGTGGTCATCAGTTGATACAAGACTGCGAGCAACTTTATTTTTTCTTCTTGGAGCCAGTTTATGATAGCACTGGGAGTGTGACCTCAAAGCTCAATAAAAGTAGATTGCTTTGCTTGGTTTGAGTATGGCCAATGCAGTAAACTCTTCACTGCATTGCCTGGTCTGACTTGGTTCACAGTTAAGAATACACTATTGCTAGCTTACTTGTAGTTGAACTAGTATATTTTTTTTTTCTCTGAGCTACTTTTTTTCTTAATCTTTGAAATTAAACTTTTGCCACAAAGTATTTCAAGTCATTAAGTCTCGATGTTTTATCTGCTGATACAGTGTTTAAAGTAGATACAGTCTGATCAAGTTGATCAGATTTGAGATCATTTTTCATCACTGTCTTGGAAACTCACAAAGTCACAACAACAGCGCCAGTCTGAATCTTTCTAAAGCGAGTTTGCATTGTATGTTGTGCTTAGCCATAGTTACAGATATTGCCCCATGTGCGCTTGCTGAGATGTGACTTGCAAAATATGCTTTATATCAAAATGACATCTGTAAATATGTTTTCTGATTGGGGGCAATGCTTGTCACGAAACTTAACTGCAGTCTTGGAGATACTTGTATAGACCATAGACATTGCCTTCAGCCATTTCTTATTTCTTCCAGTCTACTAGCTTTCAGAAAAAAAAAAAATTATGTAACTATGCATTAGCCAATAAATTACTGAATACAGCACATGTTTCAGTGAATTATTAAATATAGATTATCTAGCAAAGACAAGTGCAACATTTGCATATGTTTGACAGTGGAGAGAGAATGCAACTTTGCTGCTCGCCTGTCCTTTCTCAATATTTTATTCTCCTTTTGCATCTGTGTTGGTGAAAACAAATAATGCCTTGGGGTTCAAATGCTCAGCAAGCTGCTCTTGGGCTTTCAACGAACTGCCTGAAGCTCCATTTAGTATAATGACCCATTGCCCATTTATCTATCTTATCTCCTTGTTTAAGCAGGTTCAAATACACTTTGTAAGAAATAAATAAACCTTATTTGCAGATTTTATCCCTAAAACCTGGAGCACAGTCATTAGGTGCTTGTGTTATAAATCTGCTGGTAATCTGTTGCTTTTTACTGGCTGTGGTGGCTCAGTCATGGGCTCTTGCCTTTTCTTTCTGGTTGTGGGGGAAAAGCTGCTGTTGTTTTCTGTAACTGATTCACAATGTGTCAAATAGTACAGCTGAACTAATTTGCAAGGTTCTCTCTTGAAAATAGACTGCTTCCTGGAGTACATGTTTTAATTTTTGCATTCTTTGCTACTTTTTATTAAGACAAATAGAAAAACCTCTTTAGCTTTTGGAACCTTGTTCATTCAGTTAAATCTTTGCTCTACTTACAAAATACTTTGATAAACTTTGAGTTCTATGTTTTCACCTTAAAATAGTATTTTTAAAAAGTTCAGAGCTGGAGTATTTAAAGAAAAATCATTCAAAACCAGTCTCATTCAAGTAGTGATACATTATTTTTGAAGTTAATACATTATTAAAAGGAAAGAATTCAAGTAACTTTTAAACTGAAGGCAAGCAGTCCTTTATCAGAGCAGTAGTTTCAGCATTGACAGTGTCAGCCCTAGCTTTGAAATTTACCTTGGAGTAATTAGTGATGTACTAGGAAATTCTGGTTTTATGCAGTACTTGTCCAATTCCGAATTGATTCCTTAAGAAACTTGTAGTGGCCATTGTCAAAATATTATGATGAGCAGCCTCACTGTGCATCTAGTACACGTTTTGGTGATGTCAAGCAGACTTGATTGTATGGAAATACTACTTAAATAGAGCTGGATATTATTATTTTTTTTTTAATCAAAAGAGGAACTATAGCAACTTTAATATAAAGATGAAAACACAGTCTTCCGAGAATTGTAACATCTTATCTTGGAGTCAAAGACAATTTACAATACTGAGTTAAAATAGGACTCTGAAGTAAGACTGCTGCCTTTTTTTTTTTTTTTAACTCCAGCGAGTGGCACAAATGCTTTGAAATTGCTTTATAGGTTTTTTCCTTAGTAATGTGTAACTTGCCTTTCCCTGAAGAGGGAGGGCTGCAATATCTTTGCTGCTGAAAATCCCAAGATAATAGAAGTATAAGGAGATACAGTGCAAAGATACCATACATCTTTTCATAGGCGCCTTCTGTCTGACTTGACTAACGTTGAACCAGAGCTGATAACCCCTGCTGGACCCAGGCTCCTCCATGCTGTACCGCTAGGCTGCTGTTCCCCTCACTCAGGCTTCCATGGAAATGCGAAAGCCTGGACATCACACTGGACTTGAGCAGAATTTGTGCATTCCTGTTGTGCGGTTCTGAGGTCAGTCAGCCCTTTCAGAAGCTGGGGGTTTGAAAAAGACAATGCTGAGACTCCTGGTGGGTCGTCTTGGGCCAGCAAAACCAAAGCAATGTGCGGGTTGGCCCAGTTTTGATTCTATTAATAGCCACATCATCCACAAGCTGATCTTAGGTCATTTTGTACCAGTATTTGGTCAAACTGACGCAAGCTCATTCTGCTCCTTAGATTTTTGATGGTAGTCTTACACTTTTCTGTATCTATGCCACTCCATGCTGGATGTGATACTGCTTTTTTTTCTCCCACCACTGGCATAACCCAAGCTGAACTGGGTATTTCACACTCCCATCTAGTCCAGATCAAATTTCTAATGCTAGATAGTACTTCATGGATTCGTTATTTGTGAACTTTGAACCGTGGCTAACTGTGGGAATAGCGTGGGTTCACGCAGCATAACTTAGGCTTTGCTTTGTCTGAAAGTTGCATTGCTGCTTCTGGACCTGAACCAGCTAATGAAGCAGTACAGTTGTGTTTAGATTATAACTCATCTGGGTAGTTCTGGGTAAATTATCAGCTGATGATTGAGATTTGAGCACACTTAAAATCATTTCATGTGGAACTGTTCTCCGTGGAAGCAGTTGCTCTGTCATGTTCTCTTTGAGAAGGTGTAAATCCTAAGATGCTCTTAATAAGGACAAATGTTGGCTTAGGCAGATGTTTGTGGCCATTCTAAAAGGGGCATTTTAACCCAAAGCAATCGTCACCTCACATGCTGAAAACTTTAAGATGGCATCACTTTTGATAGATGACAATTTAAATTTCATGCAGCTTTCCAGAGTCAGCTTCTTGCTGTTTTGCTCCAGATTGCCTTATTGTATTATAGTAAAAGGAAAATTTTGTTTGCTGGAGAAGATGAGAGAGGGAGGATGGAAGGGGAAATACATGTTAAGTGAAGAGAATGAGATTCAGAGTGAGAACTTGGTGGTGTTGGCAGGGAAACAGAGATAATATAAAGACAGCAATTACCGAAGATCAGCTGATTTGCCCTGTGCTGGTGAAGTTAAATCTTAGAAGTGTTGTTTATTTGATGAACATATCGAGGCTTGTGCTACTCCAGTGTAACTATGCTATGCGTTGGAATACTGAATTAAAACTCCTCAGGCCTTTCTGGTCTTGTGGTGGCTATGAGCGAGTTATGCAGGTGCTGTATAACTGGTCTTGGGGATGGTTGGGGGACCAGTTGTAACTGCTTTTCCTTACTGTTTTGAGTAGCTTCTCTATTTCCATTCATAAGAAGACAGTACTGTTTAGACTTGCAAACCTGTGTCAGATTTGTTGAAATTGCTTTTATGTTCAAAAGTTTAAGTGTCTGAGAGGCCAGTAACTTGTTCACAGCTTGTTTTTCTGAGGAAATGAGACTTTTAAAGGGTTACTAATTGCTGTCTTTAAGTTATTATGTTGTCTCTGTAATACTTGCTTTTTAATGTCCGTATATTTTGTAATCAAAAATTTGCAGGAAAGAAATAGATTTATGAGGTTGGAACACTTGTAAATGTAAGAAATTTAGAGTTCAATTTAGACTTAAAATTAATTCAGGTGTGTTAGCAGATGGAAGTAGGTATAGTTGTCTGTAATGCTGTGCTGTAGCGGTATGATGAGGGTGGGCATTGACAACTCAGTATCATAAAGATATCATAGAGGCACTCAGAAGCATCTTAACCATATGATTATATAATTTTGTTGCTACAGTGTTTTGGGTGACAGATCTGGGTTTTTTTCCTATGTTAACTTGGCATTTAACAATGTTTCTAGTACATTGTACATTAGTGTTTCAGCACTTGTTAGTTACATGTATCTTGTCAGTATTCTGGGGCACTTGTTTTATGGAGACTGAGAAGTGGAAAGGAGACATTTTTTTCTCACTGAAAAGTAGAAAAGCTTGGACAGATAAACTATTGCCATTGAACTTCAAGTTGACACTGGCCTTTTAGATACTTATCAGAGAGAGCTTTGTAAAGGTCTGGAAGAACTCTGGTGAATAAATCTAAAGCAACCATGAATTCTTTATAATAAAAAAGGAGCAATTCTTATAAATGAAAGTATAAAGGGAATGGGAGACACGAAGCTCTGTGGCTATCATCTTATTTGTTATTGATCATAAACCAGAAGAAACCCTCTACAAATAACAGAAAATATCTAAATGCATGTATGTATAAAAAATTAACATGCTGGTTCTCCGTGTGAAGAAGGGTATTATGCAGAAGATTATGTATATATTTTTTTCAAGATTAGTATTATTGTTCTTAATACTGTTTCATTTAGTGCATGTCTTTTGTTACCTCTGTTTAATCTGCATCAGACAACGATTTCTGAGAATAATTTTAATTTTGAAAGTGATGTACTCTTTCCCATGAGAAGCTGGTATCAGGTGAGGCTTGGGGGAGGAGGGGGAGGGAGCAGAATCTGTATGCAACTGTACCTCATTACAGTTTTGAATATGGAGGATTTACAGTTATACAAATTAAAGAATTTTCTATTTTTTACTGTTTTATGTTACTGAAAGTAGAGAAAGTATACTTTTAAAAAATTATTGGTTTTACTTGCCATTTGATTTTGTACTTCGTATAAGTGACCTTTGGATATAAGATATTCCTCTTGAGTCTAGCATGATAGTTGTCCTTGAGGTCTAATTACAGTCTGTTCCTCTAGCTCTGAAGTTCTTGCTAAAAATGCACTTACGATCTGAGCTTCGTTTGTTCACACTTGAAGTTATATTGCCTCCTTCTTGCAATTGATTAATAATTTTTTCATCTTCTATCATTTTTTGGCTTAGTAGCTGTATTAACAAGGTTTTTTGTGGGTCTTTCTTTAGCTTGGGAGAGCATGTTTCTAGTACTATAATACACTTTTAGCAAATCGCCCTTTTGTGGAAGGTTTAAAGCTAGCCAAGTAAAATGGGAGACTGGGAAACAGCAAGGAAACTTTCTTTTTTTCTGAAATGTTTTAAATTTTTACTTTGACCATCGTGTGTTTTGGCTTCTCATCAGCTACTTGAATAAACAATTACATTTTAAGTACATCTGATTTTTTAAAAGAAATCTGAAAACTTACACCCTAGAACATGGTAGCAAAAATGAAGTGATTAATAATTATTACTTTGAGTTAATTAAACAGCTCAGCTCTTTCTTATATGGTACTGCTGTGACAAATAGATCTCTAAACCATCTTGTAAAGTTTCAGTGAAATGAGGCATTCCAAGTATGCAGAAAGACCCCATTTCCTACATTGTATTTGTAGAATATATTTAGCTGGAATTTACCTACATACTAATCTTTCTTCTTTCTGCTGGTTAGTTCTGTCTTGGATGGATCTGTTTAAGGCCTTTACTGTTCTGTTTTTTCCACTCTAATAGTAACCCTATCTTCAGTTTCTTGGCCTACAGATGAGCAGTATTAGGGTGAAGTTACTCCAAATGGAGTGGGGCAATCTTACCTTTGCAGTCAGTACAAAGGTATTTACTTCTTTCAGCCTCACACTCCTCATGCTTTCCTTCCCAGCCCCCCCTGCTTACATAGTTGCCACCCTGAGCATTCGGTGGCTTACAAAGCCAACAAAGAAGCTGGTAGTTTTTTGTTAGACTGGTAAGTTGGGTTTGCTCAGTTCCCAGCCTGGCTCTTTGGGTTCCTGCAGGAGTGGTAATGATTGTTGGGAGTAGTTGAAATGCATGGCTACGGATACTGTTAGTAGCGTGGACTTGAACTGGGTTATGTTGATCTTGAAATTGGATCTAGCACAGGGCAAAGGTGTTTGTGCGTGTGGAAAGTAAGAGGGAAAGGAAAGGATGAGAAGGTCTAAGAGGCTTTAACTGCTAGAGCAAATTTAAGGAAGGAGAAGAAAGTTGAGCCCAGAGAGCTCAGGAGTAAACTAGGGAAGGCACCTCTAACACTGCTAGCTTCTAAGTGCCTGGAAAAGGAAGCAGCCACTGGAGACAGGGGCCAAAGGAGCTGAGCCTAGGATCGGAGTGCCACTGCGGAGAGAGATATTAATGGATGACTGGCTGTAAAGCTCTGTGGCACGTGTTCTTATTGATGAAAGCATGCAAGCTGCCACTTTGACGTGTTTCAGATACTCTCAAAGCACATAAGCATGCCTTAGTGCATCCTGAGTGAATCACTGCCTTGTGTATGAAACTAGGGGAAAGTCTTAGCCACCAAATCAATTTGCAAGAAGGAGGCTTGTCACAGTACAAGTTTTTGAAAAAGTTTGAGATGATTGTTACTGCTGTGTTTGGAAGTGTGGGAGACTGGGGAGACAGCAGATTAAGGAGGATCTAGGCATGCAGGATGCTTGAATATGGGAGAGAATAAAAGGATGTGCTTGATTTACAAGTGAATGAGGCTGTTTTAACTACTGGCCCATTTAAGGTAAAAGAAAACTAGTTTGAAAGGAGAGACAGACACATCATCAATTGGAAGTGAAATCATATGCAGCAAGGGAGTCCTTACAGAACTGGCTGAAATCAACCAGTGCGCAGGAATGATGATGAGTGCAGTTGTTCCTATTGCTTTTCTGTCTGTACTTTTTTCAGTTAAAAAAATATTAGAACTGCTTTGTAACCACTTGTTGCTGGACTTCAAGCTATATGTGTCCCTAAAGAGAGGTGCTGTAAAGCAAGAGTGTGTACAAAGTTGATATTCAGAATAAGCCAGGAACTTGAAAAACTAAGATTCAAATGTTGGTTATGAGGACATAAATTAGCTGAGCTGAAAAACATAATTTCTGCTAGAGAGCAAAAGAGAGCGCTGTGATTAAGGTCCAGCAGGAGAAGCCCTGCCAGATGGGTAGCTACTCTTTTGGTAGTGGCACAGACTTAGATCAGCTTAGTGGAAAACTGCAGCCTCAGTGTGGTTGCTCCTGCTTTGAGCTTCCTGAGTATTTTCAGGAACAAAACCAATATTATTTCTAGGTACAGAAAACAGAAGGGAAATAGTGTATTATTAATTAGCATTGATTAGTAAATAAGACCAGCTGAAGTTGGTCTACATGTGAGATATAGAATGCATAAGCAGGAAAATAACGGGTATCTCCGAGTGCATATATGTCCCTATTTTTTTGACCTGGGGCATAAGTTTCAGTATTTCTGTAACTTCTACATTCTGTACACTTTACATGGCAATTGTACCTTTTAAGGGACCAGTTTACTTAACTTTCAGTTCTTCAGGTTTTTCTTAATCTCATAGAGGGAAATTTGGGAGTGTTTCAAACTACTGCAGTGAAAAGGCTGATCTGGAAGTTAGGACTTACTGTCCTACTTGTTAGAATCTGTGTTTTTTAAGTAGGGTGATGTGGGGATGAAGAAAATCTTATAAATGTACAAATGTATATGTGAGATTGTGCAAGTTAGAATTAGGTTTGTTGCTACTAAATTATCATCAGTGGGTTTTGTGTCAAGTTTGGAGGAATTCATCTTAATGAAACAATGCTCATAAAATTCAGAAAACAAAGGTTTTATGAACCTTTAATGCTGGGTGAGCCTCTTTTTAGATACTATCTCTAGTTAGGGATCTGTCTTTTGTGGTAAGCTTGACCTAAATTGTTTGACAGAGTTGTTGGTTTCTTCAGCTCTGTGCTTTGGCCTTAAGACTTTAGTCAAGTGTCATGGTAATTTGTGCTGTTTAAGATAAAAAGTAGCATCAAGTGATACCCATCTTTTAGTTTCAATTTTGTATTTTGCCAATGTTATGTAGGGATCTTTAAAGCATCTAGGAGTGAGACAGAAAAGCAACTTTTAAAGTTTAATAGTATCCTATTGAGGGGCTGCTTTTTGTGTGTATTTATACTTGTGTGCATATATATGAAAATATGTATGTATGTGCATATGTAATGTCCTTATTTCAAAGAATTCATAGGTATTTGTTTTCTGTGATTATTCTATGAAGTGGTATTCTTCTGAACTTTACTTTCTGATCTGTGCCAGCAGACTTTCATTAGCTGTAATTTTTGGAAATCTATATTGATAAATGACATAGGACCTTGTGAGGCTGAGGTTGGAAAAGAGGCTGAGGTAGGGATTCTGAAGAGCTTGCTTCTGTTAGAGAACATTTCTCAAAAAGCTTGCTTGTGAAGTAGCTTTGTGAGCATGTAATACTTGAAATGTCACATGAAATGTGGAAAGAGTACTTATTTTTGTTATATGGTCAACTTAAAAGGAGCACTGACATTCTTAATGTGTATAGCAAGTAGATAATTGTAGAAGTGCATGGAAATTTAGGACAAGGGGGATATGAGAATTGTGCATTAATAGTTGGAGAAAGGGACATGGCCAGTAAACAGAATCCAGTGCCCTGATATATAATTGATTGATGCATAAGTGGAGATGCAGACTGTGGACTGATGTTTGGCTTATTAGAGTCTTTGAGCATTTTTTTAGGTGCAAGTGAGACATTTGATAATACCTCATTGAAATATTTGGGGTTTGAATTTAGTACATAAGTGCTATGGTTTCTGGCTGTAATGAATGTGGTAAATGTTTATCATTTTGCCAATTAGTGATTCATTATGGTTAAATATCAGTAAAGACATGTCTATATTTGAAAGTAATAATCAACTTAGCTAGCCTGAAATAACTTTACACATACACAGCACATTGTTCTTACCTTGACAGGTTTTTGTTTGGTTGGTTTTTGGTGGTGTCATCATGTCCCTCCTGCAATCTTTATCTGATCAGGAAAAGGAAGTTAAGGTCTCGTGGTCATCTCAAAATGCAGACTTTTAAAATCTGGAGGGAAAAAACCCAAACAAACCCAAAAAACCCCAGACTGGTTAATGAGTAAAATTGTTGAAGAAGGTTCATATTTGAAAGTGCACATCAGTCGGTAGTTCCCAGTGAAGCTTATGAAAAGTATTTCCTAAGAGGATTAGAAGAAGGGGCTGTTCTCAATCAGTGATTTTTCACAGCAGCATTCAAGAATACTATGTAGTTTCTGTTTTCAAGTTAGTTGCATCTAAACCTTATTTCTGCTTACTGAAGCAAAAAGTATGTAGATTTGGCTGAGGACTTCAGTTTGCAGTATGAAAAGATGATTTATTTGGGTATTAAGCATCTTCATGCTGAAAAACCTTTCACGTGAACTTACTGTAACTTGATCACTTGTGTTTATTTTTACAAAATATATTTTTCTATTTTTCATTCTATCAAAGATAATCTCTAACAGAAATAGAACAATTTCACAGGGGTTTTTTGCTACTAATATGTTTATGGTTTTGTTTTCTTTAGTATCAGACATTGAAGGTGCTGATGGGTTGCAGCTCAGAAAGGAACATGCTCTCAAGATATTTGCTTACATCAATTCCTGGACACAAAGGTAACTTTAGAATGAGTTTGAGTGTTGATGATACGGGATCTTAACAGTAGGATTCCCTTCTTAAAAAATACAGTAGAGTGAATTTTGGGCAAAGCATATTTTGAATCTGGATAAAATACCCAGTGCATTTTGGGCAAATTTTAATATTCTGGATGCTTAGAATTGTGTAGCAATAAATAGCTATATTGCAATGACAAATCATGTGTGCTGCTGCTTTAACATGAGTTTTTCTGACCACCTTCTGTGGGGACAGGGTAGAGTAAGAAGAACTTAAGAAAAGATCACTGAATGGGATCATCATGTTAAATTTTTCTCAAGTCCTAATACCATGAGTCAAGATGAGCAACAATTGCTTCTGGCTACTAAACTGATAAAGAAAATCCTTTGCACATGGTTGTCTTAAATCAACTAGATTATTCCTTTTAATCTATTATTTATATTACTTTTATTGTTTTTTTTTTTTAAAGTAGTTATAACAGCTATTCTGCTTACCTCACAGCTACTTATTTTTTCCTGCACAAGGGAATTGTATGGTTTTTAGAAAGAATCTACAGTAAGCATGTTTGGAATTCAGTGCTCAACAGTGCTCACAAGATCAAAACTGAATCGTAAGAAATGTTGGATAAAACATAGAGAATAAATTGGAAAATGTTATTCTGGTATTTAGAAGCCTCCAAAAGAAAAAAAAGAATGTCACATTTCAGATACCTGTGAAAGCAGAATCATCCTCTTCCTCATTCCGCCCAAAGGTGGCACTCAAAGCAGATTCCTTATGTTCTGCAATATGCTACTAGGTGCAGAGAAGGAATTTTAAATCAAAATAAACAGCAGCAACAGAAACCACAATCCTGTCATTTCTTGACAGGTCCTGGACCCCAAGTTTGTCTGAGAACAATTGCAACCTAGTCATTCTCCAGGTCATCATCTGTTTAGAGTTTTGTTCTGTTCAACAGATACAGCATGACAAACCCAAACTGAAGAAAAAATAAAGACTGGATAACGTTTAATTCTTTAGTTTCTTCCGGTTTCTTTTTACCTTCCACAGGTATGGTTTCGTATTATAAGAGAGTATGGAAAACAGTCCTTAACCTGTTCGAAGCAGAGTCCAGCAAAGAGGCCACAGGAAGGAGATATACTTACATTTTAATTTCATGTCCTCTTTCTGCTCTGCCAATTGAGCTTTTGAGAGTTCTGCTGCTTGTTTTGTGTTTGAGGCCTGCCTTCAGTAAGAACTACTTTTGTTACCTGTGGTTTAAATCTCTGCTTTCCTTCAGAAGATCAGTTGGCAACTCAGCCCGAAGAATACCTCTTTCTTCCATATGTGTGTAGTGTTTCCATTTCAGTTTTCTTCTGGAAATTGCTATGTACAAAGAAGTCGTATTTGTAGCATACTCATTTTTTCATAGATCTTTAATTTTTGGTGGAGCTCTTCTTCCTGTGGACACATTCAGATACATGAAAGACTTACAGGTTTTGCACATACCTCTATCTTGAAAAATGTGCCTTTGCCCAATAGAGAATTTTCCAGTATCTTGGAGATATGAGAAGTATTCACCAGACTTTGTTTTCATTATTATTGAGAATAATTTCTTACAGCCAAGTGAGGCAGTAATTTGTAGACGTAAGTGATGGACCTGTTGCACAGGATAAGTGCTTGAGGATACACTTGGTTTTGCCTGCAATTCGTTGTTGTCATTTGTTAATATGAAAATACATTTACAAGTAAATCACAAAAATCTAGTTTTTCAAATGGGTGAAGACACTCCACTTAGACACTATTAAAAAAATTTTTCTTCCTGCATAGACCAAACAAAAGGGTTTAGATGCTTCCATCACTGTATCTGTGCTGGAATTAGGGAATACTGAATGTTGTCTTTGTCTAACCCACTGGAAGAAAAAATCTGTGTTCAGAATGCATATGGTTTAAGAGCTGTAGCTCAAGGGCATGTTTGTGTTCCCTTGAGAGGCAGCACCTTCTACCTGTCATAGTTCTGAGTTCTCTCTTTTTTTCTTTACAAATTATAATCTATTAAACCCAGTTTCTAGATTAAATGCTATGCTTTACAGCAGACTTTTTTTCTTAATCACTTCTTACTGGTGACTTCTTGCCCTACTCTTGCCTGCTAATTTCTTTCAGAAGTGGTATGCATAATTTTTGTATTATTTTACTATCTGAGAACTCTAGTCATGGATTGGAGTCCATTGTTCTCCAGGTAACTGGAGAAGGGTCTCTACTGCAAGACAGCTACCAGTTTATATAGCAGTTACATTCCTGAGTAGAGTTTGAGTGAGAAAGAGCAGAGTCCATCTCAAAGATTCTGTTACAAGCATGTAGCCTTTAATTTTAGTCTTCATTGAAGCACTTTTGCTTATTGCTTACTTTCTTCTCTACATTTTCCAGGATTTAGATCCTTTTAGGGGAATATCCTCCACCTTTTGTTCAGAAGGAAGAGATTTCTTCTTTGTACAGAAGCAGCAAATGTTCCCAGACAGTAGGTTCTAGAGTATCTATTGCAGGGAGTTTATGCACCCAGAATCTCTTAGACACATACAGTTATCCTTGTCCACAACTAGGGCTCAGCTCTGTTTGCTAGCTTGATTTGATTGACTTTTCTTATTAGATTGCTAAAGGGATGGTGTATAGTTTCCCCCGTGTTCTTTTCAGTTTAGTGTATCAGTAGATATTCAGAGGAATAATCTCTGAACCTACATAGTGAAGAAAGTAAAGAAGGTACTTGATACTGCTCTTTCCCTTACAGGTAAAAGGTACCAATGTGCATGGTGGTTCTATCCAAATGCAGATAAAGGAAGTGAGCTTAAATACTCAATTAAAAACAAAATTACTTTGCAGCCCTGTTGATTTAGAAATGACAATAATTAGTTCTTACACAGCTGACAAGCATGTCAGGAGGTTTATTGAAATAAGTATCAGTCAAGAGAACCAGATGAGGAAACTCAGGAACATACTGAAGAACACTGCTGCTTTACTAGTATGTTGACCTTGCCCCTAAGATTTCTTTTGTGTATTTTACTCACAGTGGCAGCTGCTAAACGATAACAGGGACTTCACTTATGGTGAGCATTTGGAAATAATGGGATGTTCACAGGGTTTAAGGAAGGCTTTGTGACTCCCACTTGCTGCTGGGTAGAGTCTGTTTCATTTGGTTTTTCCTTATTTTTACAGGTCTGTCAAATATTTTGTTGTTTAAAATGTTTTAATGTGAAGAGTTATTTTGGTCAGTTACTTGTTCTGATTTTAATTACTTCAGGAATTTTTATTTTTGTTTTTTTCTGTTTTCTTACAGACAATGTCTGTGCTGTTTCAAGGAGTATAAACATTTGGAGATCTTTAACCAAGTAGTATGTGCGCTTATTAACTTGGTGATTGCCCAAGTTCAAGCTCTGCGGGACCAGCTCTGTAAACATTGCACTATTAATATAGATTCAACATGGCAAGATCAGAGTAATGCTGATGAGCCCCTGAATGTAGAAAGGCAGTCTCATGAAGAAGATAATGGAGAACGGCAAAAATCCATAGAGAAAAAATTAGATTCTGCAAGAACTTGTATCCTGACAGAGGAGGAGTCTGCAAAAAACACTGATGCTTTTAGCTTATGGAGCACTGATGAGAAGGAAAAGTTGTTGCTGTGTGTGGCAAAAATCTTTCAGATTCAGTTTCCTCTGTACACTGCTTATAAGCATAATACTCATCCCACAATAGAGGTATATCTTATCTTTATTTGTGTATTGAATTATTTTGTGAAAGGATGTTTGTTCTCATTAATGGGTAGACTGTGTGTGTTTGATCGTTGCTTTCACACAGGATGGGCAAATTCAGCTCTCCTGTTGACTTCAGTAGAACTTTTCAGAGAAACTTTTTCAATGACACATACTCTTACACTTTTTAAAATATGCTTAATTGTTATAGGTAATATATTGATAAGTGTTGGATGGAACTGTACACTGAATTATTGTACTGTTTAAATAACAGGAAGGCAAAAAGGGGACTATAGCGAAGCCTTTCTTCCAGAAGGTAACCTATTAATAGTTTACTAATTTTCTTTTCATTACAATCTGTGGTTCTAGAAGCAAAGCTTCATAAACTAAACTTTGTGCAAGACCAAACTTACTTATTAGAACAACTGTTTAATTGACTGGAATAACTAAGGTCTACACAAGTAGCTTTGTTCTACAGTGCTGATTTTTCTGTCATATTTATGTCTACCATACACATTTTCCATATTTTCTTCTGAAAAAAACACCAGACAAAAAAAGTTTCAAAAATCCTGTGATGTTTAATTCACAGTTTCTGAAATAAATATGGGATTAGTATTTCCTAGTTAACAATATAGTTTGTGGAAAGATTGGGTTTTGGTCCAACTTGTGGTAGTCTTAATAACAAATAAACAGTTCTTTTACAATATTTGTATGCAAAGGAGATGTAGGTTTAGCTATATGAAGAAAGTTTCTTTCTGGCAAACTTTTCAGAAAGTCGAAGTGGAAAAAATTAAACTACAGTTAACCCAGTCTTTACTTTTCATTTAGAGAGTTTTGGGAGTTCTGTTGGAGCTCTGAGTGGTTAAGTTTGCTTTTTAAACTTAAGTCCAAAATCAGAAGATACCAAGTCGTATATAATTTTTGTTTATGTATGTTAGAGTGATCACAAGATACAATCAGTTCTTGTTAAATGAATCCTGCCATATGTGACAATAAATCTCATTAAAACCCACAATCCAGCAGGTTTTTTTTGGTGGGCTGGATTTTGATTTCTTGTCTTATTCTGAAACATATGGGCATAAGTTAACAAAGGTTGTTTCACAAATATGCATGTACAGAAAAATGAGGCAAATTTAGGATTTATGGATTTTGGGTTTCCTGTCATTCATTTTAGCCTGCCTTTTAAACCTTCATCATACATAAATACATCTGTAGTTCAGCCTCTGCAAGTAGGAACTGTAGAGGGTAGATCTATCTTGTCAGTTTAAAAAAAAAAAAAAAAATCAATGACTACTCAAGTGATTTATCTTTTGTACTCCTTTGGGACGCCTATGGAAACAAGGTTCATAGGAATATGTAATGAACAATTCTGGAACAGCTTTTCTACGTACAAGCACACTTGCTTCTTTTAAATGACAATTTAATGTATTTTTTTTCTTCTATTTCATTTCTAAGTGATAAAAAAGAAAATCTCAAAAGTGCCTGGTGGGATTTCTTTTTTCACTTGATGTACAGCCATAAAGTGATTTGGACACACATATGCTGTAAATTGCTGTACTATGGCTGGCTATCACTCTAGACATACTAGTATATATCATATATATATCATACTAGTATATATCACTTGAATTATTGAATACACTTGTTAGCTATTCTAAAAACATAACTTAAAGGGAAGCTGAGAATGAAAAACACTTTCCTGAGGTACAGATGAGTGAGGGAGAAATTTTTTACTGTTCTGCTAGATGTTTTGGGTTTCCAGGTATGGATTACAGGAGGTATGCTAACCTGCCATGTTTGTTGTGTACTGTTTTCCTTTTCTGGGGGAGATTTTCTTTTTGTTTGCATTTAAAAGGTCCCAGCATCAATCATTTTTTTTCCCCACAGACTGAGATTTCCTATATTTAGGAAGCACTAAGGTTCTGTTATTCTAAAGTAGTAATGTTAATCATTTTAATGTCAAAACTTTCTGCTACCATGAGTAACTAACTCACTGGGTTTAGAATTTCATTTTGGATTTCAGACTAGAGCACATCTTAGTTGAATTTGAGACAAGTTATTAGTCCCGGTAATGGGAGCAATTTTTGTTTTAGATCAGGCTTGGACTCAGTCCTCAAGTGATCATAAAATAAAAATCCCTGGTTTAAGTGTATCATCTATATTTGCAAGCTAAACAGATTCCTGAAGAGACCAAATCTGCCAAGAATTTGTTGGGAGAAGCTTGTGTAGCTCTCCCTCTAAGCATTTATTTTGCCCTGGAAAAAGGGAAATTTTCTGATGCAAAAGAGACTCCAATCTTCAGTCTCACTGACTTCAGAGACTCCCGTTCCAGATTCTTGAGATGAATTTACACAATTTCATTGAGTCATCATGTCCAGTAAAGTTTCACTTTGCCTAGAAGTGACCAATTAGGCTGTCATTTAAAAATTTCCAATGCAAGGTTTTCACATGTTATTATTACCTTCTGGTAATGATTAGCAGTCAGTATTACTGTCAGATTTTGCTCTGCATACGCCTCCAAGATCTTTGTTCTTAATGACAGCAGACAGAGACAACTCTGGAAGTCAAATCCTCTTACCAGGTGCTTGCCAAAGCCATTATACACTTTACCATCTAGTGGAGAAGAAAATCATTCATATGAAAGTAGCAGGTTTTCCCTAGTTTAGGGTTTTACAAAGTTGGATGAAAATGAATGACAAAGCAAGGCAAAAGGGTATCTTTCTGTTAATCATTGTATAGACTTTGTTCTTAAATTATATGGGCTAAGAGTTATTTTTGTCCCTTACACATTATAACATTTCTAAAGTGAGAGTGAAGACCGTGTAAGCCTAATCTTGACAACAGGGGCTACCTTGAGCAAGTGGCCTTGCAGAGGTCAGAAATGTCACAGAAATATGCTGTGTACAGGGACAGTGAAACTACATCATGTGGAAGTAGACCAAGCTCCTTGACAAGTGTATAGTCTTTACCTGTGTAGAGTGAGTATGAGACTGTATAGACAGAATGTTTGTCTCAACTTTTCTTAAACTGATGAGAAGCCTAACGCAAAATTTCTTCCTACTAAGTTTGGGTTTCTAAAACAGCAGAATTAGTTGCAGTCAGTATAAGGTCAACCCGCTTCAGGATAAATATTGGAAAAAATCTGTAAAGATAACATCTGGAAACATACCACTTGCTTCTGTTGACATCTACCAAGATCTTTGGTGTCCAGAGAAGCTGGCCTTCTTTTTCTATTTTTTCATCCTAAACAAAATTAACTCAAAATATTTTTATAAATATGGTTGGTTGGTGGTTTGTCTTTTTTTTTTTTTTTTTTTTTTTTGTGCATGGGATGTTTTTTAAGGGATCTTGCATACAGGGTAGCTTAAGACTGCATGCCCTATTCATCTTTTTGTACTTACTCTGTGCAGCAAGTGTAATACCTAGAATGGATGCTTCAGAGGGAAAAAACAATCTAGAAAATGGAGGCTCTTAAATTCCTGTAGAGAAAGAATCATCGATGTAAAATGTGCTCCTGAACTTGACACTGTCTCAAAATGAACAATGAATCTGAGGAAGTTACCCAACCATTTAGCAGTTCTTGAAAGAGGATGAAATGAGAGAGGAAAAAATAGATGTCTTCAGCTGTAGTCCCTGATTCTTTGGAATTTTGCTCTCTCTGCTTTTCCTTTTCAAGTAAATATTTTCTTGGAAGATATCCCTAATTAAGTGCTTTCCACCAAGATTGTGTCCATGTCAGACCTCAGCTAGTACATTTTATCTGAGATGATGGTGGTTTTTAATGCCATTTTAGATTCCCATGAGGAATTCTCTTACTTCCTTATAAACTTGATCTTAAGGAATTCTCAGTTGCTGTTCTGTTTCACATCTGCAAGAACAGAAGTTGCATTTCCAGACTCAGTCTCTCAACTGCAACACTTTTAGTAAGCTTTGCAGGACTCGCGCAACAGACCTCCGTGAGTGTAGTTCACTCGGTAACAATTCTCTATTTTATTCAGGAAAACTAATGAAATTTCTCACACTATTTCTGCAGTTTTCATGAGCAGAGCGCTGAGCACCTTTTCTTGCTACTCGAAAACATACCACCTACTGGCTTCAAAGGTTTTTAAAATATAACTGTTAGAGTATCACGAGTTCAGGCATGACTTAGAGTTCAGCGCAAGAAAAAAAGAAAATAAATGCTTAGATATAATATGAGCATATTGAATAATTCAAAATGTTTGTATCGCACTTAATCCATCAAAAATTGCTTGCCTCCAGCATCCTCTGGTACAGTTTTAAGAAGCTTACTCCTACACAGCTATTCAGGAAACTTCATTAAAAACCTTAACTTTATGTTAAGCTTACATTTGATTTGCAAGTATGAGAACTGCATGTTTGGCATGAAGGGATGGGAAGGAGAAGAATGTGTGCTGTAGCTACCTGCAAGTAGCCATGGCAGTCTTGTGGTTTAACAGTCAGGTTTTATGATACCTTCAGTGCCCTTTTGCCCTCAGCCATATGCAAGATACACACACTATGTGTAACAACCCTAATAAAGAAAATTCCTGCTTTATACTGCCCAACAAGTGGATGTTGTGAACGATAAAAAGAAAAGCTATTTTTCCAAACCCTTTTCAGTTTAGTACTTCTAGAAAATAGATTTCTTGGGTGATACAAATAGACCACTAGGGTGATACAATTCCTTCCTGCTCTTTAGTTAGCTTAATACTGTAAATAGTATTAGACACTTAACTTATATGATGTGTTTTGTTGTATGTGAAAGAATGTAGTAGCTGAAGAACTTTAATATTCTGATGGAAATGAATAACTTGACAGTTTAGCCCTTGAAGTCATTAAATGTAGGATTGTAGAACATCCTACATTTCATCTAAATTCAGATGTTTGGGTATATGTCTCATCTTTATGCGAAAATTGCATTCAAGAGCAACCTAGATGGGTTCTGTTCTGTAATTCTCAGGCTGGTGTGCAGCTAGTGTGATAGACTATCCCCTTTGCAGTATTCCTGTTGAAAAAATTGGTGATCTGAAGGGGGTGGGACTGAAGAATGATCTGCTAATCCAGCCCTTGAGAGCCAGCCACTGCTGAGATATTATTCTGAGTGTATATTTGTGTACTTATAAATATACCTTAACAAAGATAAAATGATGAACTGGAAAAGTATGTTTTGCAATATAAAAGTGTAGCAAAGCTTGAGCTTCTATCTTCCTCTAAATTAGGATTTTGTTTTTTTATGTTAGTTGACCATAATGGCTGTTAATGGTCTGTTGGTTTTTGTTCTATAATGTGGTTTTATTGCTTCAGTTAGTTAATTTTTTCTTTTCTTTTTAAACAGGATATTTCTGCTCAAGAAAGCAATATATTAGGGGCGTTCTGTGATATGAATGTAAGTTGTCCATTTTTAAATAGGTGCACATTTCCTAGAAACTTAAAATAGCCATGTTCGCTCCTCTGTATAGATTTGTGTTACACTAATGTAGCTTTTGAATTTCCTGTACATCTGAGTGGATCTAGTATCGATTGTTCAATTTCTTCTTTTTTTTTTTTTTTTTAAACTATTTCTAGGATGTAGAAGTACCATTGCACTTGCTTCGTTATGTTTGTCTGTTTTGTGGAAAAAATGGCCTTTCCCTCATGAAGGATTGTTTTGAATACGGAACTCCTGAGACACTGCCGTTTCTTATAGCACATGCATTTATCACGGTGGTATCTAATGTAAGTATTGTCTTTAAATTGTTTAACGTTAAATAAAAAAAGTAAAAGGACTGAAGTCTGGAAGAATTCTGTAGGAGCAGGGAGGGAGAAAAACACTAAGATTTTCCTTGTTAGGAATGTGAGGTTTGCTGTTCCACTGAGCATTTAATCATCCAAACCCTATACAACTCCTGTAAGCACATAAGTAATTTTATGAGTTTGTACCTAGATGTGAATATTGTAACAGCCCCAGAAAATACCTAAACTAATGTTGTCAGAGATCATTTCTGTCCCTGAAATTGTGTCATGGAAATGTTTTAAGCTTCTTTAGGCTACGGTAACTTTTTACCTATTTTCTATGAGGTACAAAGGAAAAGCGTATGGATTTCTTTTCTTCTCAGTTTCCTGTGATTTTATATCGTTATACACATTTGCAGCATAGATGTAACTTTTATTTTCACTTAGTTTTAGAATACACATCCTTCCTAATTTCTCCATTTAGAAATAATAGTGATTTTTGACTAGCAGAATTACAAGTTGATTTTAGTGGAGATTTGAAGATTGGTGATAGAAATATAAAGCAGTCTCTGAAGAAGGACATAGGAAGACTTAGTGTAATGTGAGAACGTGAAGTCGTGATCTGTCTTGTGGATGTTACGTACAGACAAAAAGGAAAACAATAGTTTGTTATGCCTTGTATGAAGGGAGTTTAACGTAATTTTGACATTGATTGCAATTTTAAATACTTAAAATCAGATTCTTCCACACATCTTCCCTCCTGCCTTCTAGTTGTTACTGACCAGCCAGAATGATGTTCTAAAGAAATACTGTAATATGTTTGCACAGAGGGAACCAGTGACTGAAATAAAGCTAGTGTAGGTGATCTGTATCACTCACTCCTGATCCTTTTAGTGTAATGGTTCTTAATTTGCAGGTCAGAGAACAAATGGGTAAGGCCGTGATATGCTCTGTTCTTGTAAGCTTGCACAGGAGGACTGCTGCAGGACCTCTGTGTGTTAAACTGTGGAGATATGGTCTCTTCTGGCAATCTGGTCTCTTTCTGTACAATCTGATAAGCTTTTAGGTGATAATCTGCGGAGTTCTTTATCTGTAGCTGTTGTCAGCGCAGTCTGCAGTTTTCATCAAACCATCTACTGAAAATGTACGGTCTTGTAGCTTATTGTGGTTTCGAAGTAAATTCTGGTCATGGAACCAAACGTTCTTGCATGTCTGATTTTTGGTTTATTTTTTGTGAGAATGGGCAGTTCAGAAACTGTTCTGAACAATGAGTGGCAGCTCCCTTTCAGCAGCGTTTTTTTCAACCCTCGTTCTGACTTCAAATCCTATTTCCTAGTTATCCCATACCAGTGCATGATTATAAACTGCATCTGCCCGTTACCTTTGTCCTTTTTTGAAGTCTTTCTTTTTCTCCACATAAATTGTTTATTTTCTTTATTCTTAGTGATGTGACCTAACCCAAAATACTTCTCAGCAAAGTTTCTCTTTTCAGATAATTATTTAGCAACTTTGCATTTATCTTTTGTTCCAATAGCTAATACATTTAGCTGTCTCTTGTAGCTATTTTAGATGAATGCTATGGTTAAACCTGCCAGATAAAATGAAATTCAGCCCAAATCATAACCAGTAGAAGTACTGTTTCTTCAACCTCTTCCAGCATTGTATCTTTTACCATTCAACTAGAATCTTTCTTTTGAACTCTGTCTGGCTTTGCTAGCAAATCTGTGTGAGTTAGAGGAAAGGTATTTTAGAAAAATTTTTATCTTTAGATTTTGTCTGTCAGTTCACTACAGAAAGTCTAAGAAAATGTTTTATGTGTAATGTGCTTTATTCATCCACTTCCCTCATTTTGGTGTCACTTAGTGGACTTGTCAGCAGTGCTTCTGACTTTCAAATGCAGTATTAGTTCTGAATGAGGCAGCTAATTTTTTTGACAAAATACATTTTACCTTGCTGATATTAAAAAAAAATAAATTCTCTACAGTAGTGCATAAGCTTCTAATTTTGATGTAATGCTTCTCTTTCCCTGTTTATTTTTATATAATCTCACTATATAATTCATATAACTTAGGTAAATATAAATAATTTAATAAATGTTTCTGATTGTCTGTGAAATGATATACCAAACTCCAATAAACCAAAAAGAAGTATTCACAATTTTTTGTGAACAAAATATTGGTGATCTCATTAAGAACTCTGCCAATTTGACTTGGGTTTATCCCAATGCATTTCAGTTTATGGGATTTATAGATAGTGTGAAATTTATGAATGACCCTGTCGATCATAGCTCTGTGAACAGCTCTGCAATGTCAACTGTTAACTGGTTCACAACATGTAAAGTCAGAACCATAGTGTATAGAAACTCTTAAATACATTTTCACAGTCTTACCAGCTCTTGAGAATGGCAGTTAAGTAGCCGTTATTGTAAAGACTCCTAGAAATACCCATGCTGGAATTTATTTTAATGTCTGGGAGATGGATGAGTTGTTTAGCTACTATCTCAAATGTTTCAAAAATACTTTCAGAAAGATTGTGGTGTGGACAAACCAATCAATTTCTCATGAAAAAGTTAGGCTTCATAGTAAGGTCCAGGAAGTAGAATAGGTGAAGTTGGAAATAGCAAATTGGTGTCAAAGAGATCGTTTGCTAACAACATTCAACTTCTAGTAGACAAGGCTGCATAGTGGTATGGAAAGCATTCGCTCTGTTTCTTCCATAAAAGCAGGCAAATATCTTATTAAGTGCGCTCTACAGGTGCATTTAAGAGAAGACCATTACCACAAATTAGTAAAGCCTGTGGGGAACTGAGCTGCTTGTTTGTGATTACTGGTGTTCCCTTCATATAGAGGACATGAAAATTATTGAAAAGGTATTTCCTTTAATTTTTTTATCCAGCAAATCTCATTTGAGTAAATGTCTTTGTCAGACCAGGTTATGTTTGTAATAATAAAGCCAGCAAATGTAATACAATGCAATTTACTTCACACAGGGAGTTGGCTAGTTGGCACTCTCGTTTTTTCTCCAGCCTACAGCTCTGCAAGATGCTTTCTTAGCAACCTGTATTGTGGTAGGATTGCCTATTCCTTCTTAGGTTATTTCTTTGCTATCTTTTTTAGTTAGATACTTGGTTCCTCCTTTCTTCCCATATTTCATCTTCCCTGGTATTTGCTCAGTTTAACTCCCTGATGTTGTGCTGGTCTCCTTAAAAAGCTAACAGATGCAGAGAAATCCATGACCTATAGTTTGTTCTGTGGAGAGTTGAAACCTCACTGAAAAAGCCTGCCATTACTTCATTCTATGTCATTTTAGTTTGGGGGGTGTCGTGGAGGAATAACTGCTTGCTCAGTGGACATGAATTAATTGAAATAATGCTGATGGTTTCCAAAATATTGGTTTAATTTTACTGTATGAAACTTCAAAACTTAAGTCAGAAGTAAAAACTGTTGAGAGATGCGCTGCCTTTTAGAAATGACTTATCTATGATAAAGAGCAAATAATGAAAAAACCAAAAACCTCTGAAGCTTGAGAGTAGAACAGATAGAGTAAATACTTTGTCTTAAAAAGCAGGTGGAAGCAAAAGAAAGTATGATGAAAGTTGTGGATTTTTACTGTAATTTTACATATTTTATTTTATATAATTTAATTTAAATAATACAGTATATTTATATTTGAATTCATGGTGAAAATTACATTTTCATTTATAACATTTGAAATTATCCATTAATTCAATTCTGAGCATGAAGGTTGCGTATAATTTCACCGATGAGTGAAATGGCTTTAGAAGTTTGACTTAATACAGAGTGAAATTTACTATGAACAATGAAAGCTATAAAAACATTTCCTACTTTTATTTCACAAAGGAATATATTTGCTTTTGTGTTTTATACTTGCATTTGAAAAAGAGCACATTGTTGTGTTAAAAATCAAATTGTGTAAATACAGTAGTATCTTTGTCATCCTTGCAATTCCTTGTCAAAATGTTATTTAATTCCTGTTTCTAGAACAAGCATCTTCTAGTTACACTTTCTATCTTTGGAATGATAGCATTTTTTTCTTCTTGAGACTGCCAGTAGGATCAGCGGCTTATTCCAAATGTGGTCTTTTTTGCAATGTGAAGGTTTGGCTGGTTTGTCTTGCAAAGTAGGTTAGTATTGTTGCTGTGTAGTGTTAGTTGCATTGTAAAAAGTAAGTCTGAAAAATTTTTTTTTCCAGAACTGATTCAAAATATATTTGGCTAATTCCAGAAATGTTTAAAATAAATATTGGTGATACAGTTTTACTACAGCCTAATATTTTTCTGTCCTGGCAAGGAGAATTCAGATTTTCTGCATACAGAATTTTCCAAAATCCTGGTGAGAATTTAGTCCTTAGCCAGAATTTATTGCATCAGTTGCAAAGACTAAACATTGTTTTAAGAACAGACATGGAGATGTAAATTGACATGACAGCTTTGAGTGACTGATGGTGCTAGCTATTCACAAGATTTGTGTGCGCACATGATTAAAATTATGGGAGTAGTAGTAACAGCTGCTGATGTTTCATCTGTGCTAGATCCCTTACCTGGCACGTAGTTGTCTTCCTGTAACAGGTTTAACAGGCTCAGCATTCCTTTTTGAAATGCAGATGGAACTTCTAACTTTGCCTGTGTAAGTAGTTTGGTCAGTCTTCTTTTCCTCACGATGGTGTTAAATAGCTGTTTCGGGGTTTTATTCTCTGCATACATTTTCTTCCTGCATACAGTTTTGCAAAGGTGGTAAAGGCAGAATGGTAAATATGGGAATGTAAATATAGTAGTATAAAAAAATGTGCCTCAACACTGGTTATAAAGCATAATTTTATTTTATAGGCTGTATAAGCCCTAAGAAGCAAAACATCAACCAAGACAAATAATTTTACTTGATTTAGGAGAGATTTGCAAGGAACAGAAAGAATGGAATCATTTGCTTGTAGACTTTAAAAGAAAAAGAAACTCCACAAGGCTGAGTAGCAGTTTTTTCTACTGAAGAAAATACAGAAATGAGACATCTGTTTTATACAAAGTTTATATTTTCCAATTGACTAGAAGAAAAGATGCAACTCCTGTCTATAAATCACAGAAATGTTCTTCAGATAACAGCTTTGAAAATTAGAAAAATTAAGAAGTTGAAAGAATTGAAGTTGAATGAAAAAACAACAAAGCCTTTTTTTAAAGTGGGGTTGCATGTGCAAATGTACCAGCAATATTTCATTTTTTACCATTCTCATTAAATGTCATTAATGAAATTTTTATCTATTTATGTTTTTGCATTATAGATCAGAATATGGCTACACATCCCTGCTGTCATGCAGCACATTATACCCTTTAGGACTTATGTTATCAGGTAAATTTTTAATTTAAGAATTTTTCTTGTCGGACTTTTTGACAGCACCTATTTATAATTTCAGCTGATACACTTCTAATTGTTCAAGTTGTTGCTATGACTGTATCATTTCAACAAGGAGAGTGAAGGTAATGTTTAGAGTTAGTTTGGGCAGCTCCTTACATCCATCTGATTTCAGTATCAATCAGATCAATCTTGTTAATAGCATTTTTAGTGTGACATCCAGCCCCATTCTGACATGTCGTCTCAGGTTCAATTGTAATACAGTTTCACTTACTGCAGTATCTTCATAAAACTTTACATAAAATTTGCAACAAGACAATGTAAGTAGAAGAGCAATATGTAGTCATTGAGATTTCATATATTGAGTTTCACTGAGTTTTAATACTGCTTCACATTTTGATGTTCTGTATTTCCAGCTGGCAGGAACTGAAGTGTGATCAAAAGTCTGCTTGCACTTTTATGTATCTAAATATATCCAGTCCCACAGATTTTTCTTTATATCAAACTGCCTATCATGAAAAACACTTTAAAATTAAAGTACTTATAAAGATATTTAAGTATACAAGCAATTTATTTTTATTGGCTTTCTCAGGACAGTAGGAAAAATCCATTGAGCTGCTGATGAGATTATCTTGTGTATGTGTATCTGCCTGGAGGTGGAGGGGTGTGGTCGCAATTAATTCTCCTTCCAGTGGCCCAACATTAAACTTTTCTGGTGCAGACAACTTAAGGTCACTGCTCTTGTGTGGGCCCACAGCTCCTCCAAGGCTCTGGATTTCCTATAACTGTAATATTAGGAATGTACTTATATTGATCATAGCTTACTTCCCTGATAGCAATAAATGTGCCTTTACAGATTATATTGTCTTAACTATACCAATATAATATGACACTCTTAACAAAAAATAATTACACTGTCAACAAGAAAGTGCACAGAACAATTAGGGTCAGAACTATGTTTCGTATTTTAAAATGTTCTGGTTTTAATTGTAAAGGATTTTGACTGTAAAAATTTAAGTACTGGCTTGGCTATTGATCTATTTTACTATAACATGGTCTCTACCAAAATGATATCAACAGAGAGCAGAGTATTCTGATCTTTTATTAAAACATACCACTCTTGAGTTACAGTCCAGCCATGTGCACTCCTTTAATGCTGATGTGTTATCTTTGAAATCTTATAAAGATAATTGTTAATCATGAAGCAGTCTTGAGTGTGCTCACCAGGCACATGGAGGACAATCAGGGGATCAGGCCCAGTCAGCATGGGTTCATGAAAGGCAGGTCTTGCCTAACCAACCTGATTTCCTTCTATGACCAGGTGACCCGCCTGGTAGATGAGGGAAAGGCTGTGGATGTTGTCTACCTGGACTTCAGCAAAGCCTTCGACACAGTCTCCCATAGCATTCTCCTGGAGAAGCTGGCAGTTCATGGCCTAGATGGATATACTCTTTGCTGGTTAAAAACTGGCTGGGTGGCCGAGCCCAGAGAGTCGTGGTGAATGGAGCTAAATCCAGTTGGCGGCCGGTCACAAGCGGTGTCCCCCAGGGCTCAGTTTTAGGGCCGGTCTTGTTTAATATCTTTATCAATGACCTGGATGAGGGGATTGAGTGTGCCCTCAGTAAATTTGCAGATGACACCAAACTGGGTGGTAGTATTGATCTGCTGGAGGGGAGGAGGGCTCTGCAGAGGGACCTGGACAGGCTGGATCGATGGGCCGAGGCCAATTGTATGAGGTTCAACAAGGCCAAGTGCCGGGTCCTGCACTTTGGTCACAACAACCCCATGCAGCGCTACAGGCTTGGCGAAGAGTGGCTGGAAAGCTGCCTGGTGGAAAAAGACCTGGGGGTACTGATTGACAGCTGGCTGAATATGAGCCAGCAGTGTGCCCAGGTGGCCAAGAAGGCCAATGGCATCCTGGCCTGTATCAGGAATAGTGTGACCAGCAGGAGTAGGGAAGTGATCGTGCCCCTGTACTCGGTGCTGGTGAGGCCGCACCTCGAATACTGTGTTCAGTTTTGGGCCCCTCACTACAAGAAAGATGTTGCATTGCTGGAACATGTCCAGAGGAGAGCAACCAAGCTGGTGAGGGGTCTGGAACAAAAGTCATACGAGGAGCGGCTGAGGGAACTGGGGTTGTTTAGTCTGGAGAAGAGGAGGCTGAGGGGAGACCTGATCGCCCTCTACAACTACCTGAAAGGAGGCTGTAGCGAGGTGGGGGTCGGCCTCTTCTCCCTGGTAACAGATGATAGGACGAGGGGGAATGGCTTGAAGCTGCGCCAGGGCAGGTTTAGGCTAGACATCAGGAAAAACTTCTTCTACCGAGAGGGTTGTCAGGCTCTGGAATGGGCTGCCCAGGGAGGTGGTAGAGTCCTCATCCCTGGAGGTATTTAAAAGAAGGTTAGATGAGGTGCTTAGGGACATGGTTTAGTGGTGGGATGGCAGTGCTAGGTTAACGGTTGGACTCGATGATCTTAAAGGTCTTTTCCAACCGAGGTGATTTTATGATTCTATGATTCTAAGGGCAGACAGAGGATCTTCAAGTTCTTGTCTCTGTACGTATTCCATTAATGGTTGGTTGTGTAGCTGGGAATTTGGTTTACAAGCCTTTACCTATCTTCTTGCAGTGTATGGAAATTAAATAGAGCATTGAAGGATCAACAATTATAGATAGGCTGATAAGAGGGAACTTGAGTGAAACAGAATAACACAGCCTGCAGTCTTTGCTGTTAATCCTCACTTGCTTGTCATCCTGTAATTCTTAAAGCATTTTCTATTTTATAGCTGTAGGTGTAATTAGGGTCACTGGAATGAATAGAAAACTTTTTTTTACCTGTGTTCTCCTCATCTCTTCCTCTTTACCCGTAGAATATTTGCATCTGATTTAAAATGTGATTTGTCAGCAGCTTCTTGGCATAAATAATGCCCTTGATATCTGTTCTTAGCATTTACAATACGTTCGTGGCAATTAGAACGGTAATATTGATACAGAGGCATCTATGGAAAACACTAGCAGTTTAGAGAAGGAAGGGGATGTTCTCCTAGTTTCTGTTTTTCACAACTGAATCCTGATGGGAGATCTGGGATTTCTCAACATTATGAAATCCCAAGCTTTGTGAAGATGCACTTATGGTGTGGGACATGAAGCTTGGAGGCCATATAACAAAAATAATCTCTAGTGCTATACCTTTATATGGGACAGAAGTTAACACAGATGCCTTCAGTAAAAGATGACTTCCTTAATGTATGCAGCTCACCCCATGTGGTTGTCAAGTTTACAGATCTTGTCTTAGCAGCTTGGGTCTCTAGGTCTCCATCTGCTTTTTATTTTAGTTTTAAAAAAAAAAAAGCGAAATAATCCTGGGCACAGCAGCACAGCACCTTTGAAACTAATCCTGCAATAGCTTCTGCTGCTATGCAAAGTAAGAAAGAGGGCTTGGAGAGGGCTTTAGTCTAGAATGAGCTCTTGGGGCTCTAACTGACTGTTAGTCCAAATTGCTGCTCATGTACATTCCTTGGAAGAACTGCATTTTGGAGTGCTGATCAGCATAAGCAGAAAGAGAGATCACCTGACTGGCATCTTAGCAGCATCTTTTATTAGATGAAGTTAACCTTTATGTTCCTGTTAAGCAGTTATTTCTACTAGGAATATATGAAATGAATGGAAAAGTGTGTATTTGTGTAGAGGAAACCACTGCTGGAGTTTGCAAAGATCGTGGACACAATCCAATCATTATTGCTGGTACCAAAAAGAGACTAATAAATGTTATTTTCTGCCTGGGGAACGGAGCACTAGCATTCATATCTTGCCTGTGAAGGGCCTATGTTTTTAAGCAGTTTAGGAAAAAAATAAAGGACATGAATTAAAAATTAGACCTTTCAATAAAGAAGCAAAATGGGTTTGACCTCTTTAGAAGGAGGCTTTTACTGATCCCAATACCTTAGAATTCTGCATTTCAAATTGCAAAATTCTCATGAAAAAAGAAGAGACTTGTTGACAGAGTCACTCAAGAAAATAAGTCATAGCTTATGCAATTATCAAGACAAGTTGTTGATGATGTCTCTTTATAAAAAACGTTGGTTCCAGCTGAATTCCACCTCATGGCCAGAGATGAGAAATGCTCTACATGGTTCCAGCTACTGAATGCCTCAAGAGAGCAGTAGCTATAAATAGTGGTGGTTTTGGAAAATGTTTTGTTTTTTTTTTTTTTTAGTGGCAATATTGTTGTTAAAGTGTATGGATAGTTTGTCCTTTAGAGAGGAAAAGAGTAGCAGTCCATTTTTAAAGTAAGAAAAATTAAGGAAAAGACCTAAAATTCTTCTTTCTTTGACATCACAGTTGGTATCACCTACTAAATGTTCCTCTGGTAAAATCTGAGACCTGTGTGTAGCATTAGCACTGGCCAATATCATACTTGGTTCTAACTCTTTCTCCTCCCCTCCCTTTTTCCTCCCTTCCTCTTCAAGATGAATCTTGAGAGATTTTTTTACGGAAGATTTGTGTCACTGCCCCAGTTAGGGAGAAACAGAACATTCTGTGCTCAAAGCACATTGATGGGAACTTTCAAGTGGCCGTTCCTCCTGTCTTAGCTGTGCAGTCTCGGCACAGGGCATAAGCATGGCACTGGTACATGCAGAGGAAGTAGAAGCTCCAAACAGAATTGTTGATCCATGATGCTTCCTGTGGAAGTGAGAGAGAATGCAGCTGAAAGAATTCAAATTACTCTTCTGCTTAAAAATATTTTTCTTAAGAATTTGGGTTTTGTGGGAGTGCCTGAGACCACTCCTTGCTACTAAATGTTATGAAAAACTCTAGTAATAAGCCCTGAAGTTTTCAATTGCAAAAAATATTTCCTTCAACAATCTGAAAAAAAAAATTATGCTCTAGGTATAAAGACTAGGCAAGTCAGGAGACAATAGCCAGGCACTTAAGTGGATTCTTCATATCAGTTTGGGGCACCGACTCATTCTGCTTGATATCCCTTTTGCAGCTGTGGTCCAAAGGAGTTATATTAAGGAAAAAAAGATTATTTCACAGCTGAGTAGCTGAAGTCCTGAAGCATAAGATGTGATTGTAAGCGTTACATTAACATGGAACTGCACGTTTAAAACTGAACTCTCTCTATCCCCAAATACAGCACATTTAAATAGTTTCAGTAGACTAAAACGGGGTTTTTAAAAATTTATGTATATGTGTTGCTTAAATGTAGATAATACATATTTACCGATTATTTTAAGTATGCCAGACTGGCAGGATAGGTCCTATATGTGTATAGACTATCCTTTACGTATATGTATAAAAAGAGGTATGTTTCTTTCCAAAAGTCTCATTTAGGCAAAAATGTTGGATTTACTAGATTACACAGATCCTGAAGTATCATTCATATATTCCTGTAAGACTTAATGCTCTTCAGACTCAAAAAGAGTTTAGGAATTAATAAAAAGTAATGGACAGAATGGAAGCTATTATTAAGCCATTCTATGAATCACTCATTTATATACTATATACAGTTCTGATCGTTCCATCTCACAGAGGTAATAACAGAACTACCTAGGGGACAGGAAAGGTGACGAAGAAGGTAGGAGATAAAAAATTATGTTGATAGGAGGAGAGACATAGTCTAGGATTTTTTTTGACAAGGAGATGGCTGTTACACGAGTGATATGAAGACAATAAATAGGGAATGATAATTCACAGTTTTTCAAAAGCAAGAAATGGAGAGCATTCAATACAGTTGTCAGGTTGCAGACTTAAAGAGAAATGAAAAGAGATTGTTTTTCATGTGAATGTAATTGTGAAACTAACTGGCATAGATTAATGAGAAAGCCAAAAGTATAAATAGAAAGAGATAAATGAACTCACAGTAGTAGATAGGTTCATCCTTTTTTTTTTTTTTTTTTTTTATATATGGATAAATCTTTCATCTGCTTTTAGAGTGGCTATTTTGGGGTGAATAGACCTTTTGTCTTGCTCCAGTATCACTGTTCTTATGTAAGGCAATGCAGCAAATTTACAATTAGTCAGTATAAGGAAAGATATGTGTTAATTGATAGTGCTAGCTAAAGATTTCTTTTTTGTTAATGTTCTACTTGTAAAAGCATTAAATGGAGCCAGTTTACAGATACAGATAAGTTTAGGCCACTCTATCTTTCCACAATAAAAATGAGGCTTGGCCTGCACTGCAAGTTTGTATAGTTTTACTCCTGCTAGTAAAGATATGATCATATTTGATTTATGATCAGTGGTAGTGCCAATAAATTTTCTAGTGTAGATGCGGTTTTACATGTAAAGACAAGTATGTGATCTTACATTTATACTGTGCCTGGTTAGAATAACCCAGTTGCATTAAAAAAACCTAGGATGAAGGTTAACAAATAAAAAGCGTTCTTTTCTCTGTAGGTTTCTTTAGGGCCTTGGCAAAACAGATTATACTGTTGAAGTACTTCTGTAGCTGTGAAAGTGCACCTACACAGTAGTTTCAGTTATTACAAAGTGGGATTTTTTTTAAAACACTGTCTCTTGATATTATAATACAGAAAACATGACACAAGTCTGATTCAGGCTTGGACTAAATACAGTAAACACACTGAAAGAACTTTAAAAATGTTGTTGTAGTATGAATTTTATGAATGAAAGTAGGTTTTTACTGATACTGTTGCATTAAAATAAAAAATGTTTTGTTGTGTAAACTAGATGAGTATAGTTGCTTCACCAAACTTTCTAGTGTGAGGAACATTTCAGGTGAAAGTCCTGTTACAGAAATCTAGTGAAGCCACAAAAGCACTCTTGTTTCTGTACATGTAGATGTGTCCATTTCTACCTCTCTGTTACATATAAGCACTCTTTGTCCTGTGGAGAATGAGAAAAATCATAGGATTTATTTTAAGATCTTTAGAAATCCTTCACAAAACAATCGAGTATGACTTGATGTGTGTTACGAAGTTTGAAAAGCTTTGGGAACCAGGGCTGATTATAGTTTGCATATGAAAATAGGGAGATAAATAATGGTCTAGGTTACTGATAGTCATACTGAGATTATTATGTTTTGTAACTTGGACCAATGCACTTTTTCAGCAGAGTGCAACTCCTCTCACCTGTCTGTAGGCTAAAGATAGGTCACTGGGTCTACTTTGCTGCTGAACATTTCCAAATGAGTATTACTTTCTGCTTGCTACTTTTCTTCTGTTTAGAAAACAGAGAACGGAAGCATTACATTCTTGCCATGATCTGATTTCCAGTGCTCCACATGAGAAGACAAATTTCTTAATTAATAACAGTGAAGGATCTTATTGCCTTGGCCCAGAATGGTCCTCCTTTTGTCCTGCCCTTACTTTCTGTGATTTCTCTCATAGATCTACAGTCTGTATGGTTATTTGCACTGAAGTCTCTTTTCTATGTTTGACAATGCTAAGTAGCATTTAAGTGTGTTTATTTTAAGGCCTCTGCAGAAGAGCTGTGTAAAAGGGCCTCAATCTAAATAAGAATCAGGCCCTGTATTTTTGCTGCTTTTTTTTTTTTTTTAAATTTACTGATGTTTATATGATGTAAATGGAAAGGAATGGTGCATAAATCTAGTTAAGTGTAGTTTAAGTTGTGTTTTTTAAAAGATTCATGCATCTATCTGGCCAGTCTCCAAGGATAGATCCAGGCTTAGGCTGTCAAACAAATGGATTTTTAACGCATTTCTGTGTAGTTAAATCTATTTTGGATGTATTTGAAACTTCAAAATGCTGAAGTACAGCACAAAAAATTAATTATGCCAACCTTGTATGTATGTACCTTTCACCATGCAATCTTTAACTGCTTCAAAATAAGCTCAGGAAAGCTTGTTTCAACATTTTTCTCTTATGCATTTAGTTTAGAAGAAATTTTCAACTGTGTCAGTGTTTTATATGTGAACCTTACAAGCATTTCAATATGGATTTTCTTGGTATATCTTGATCTTGTAGTTGCTTAGGTAAAAGTAAGGTTGCGCTAGCTTCCGTAAGTTTTTATAAATGATTCTTTCTTCTGCCTCCCATTTGCAGAGGATGTTATCTGTATTGTGACTCACAGTGCGTGATTAGATGACCCCTTATCTAAGATGTCTGCAGTAGGAGGAACTTAGCTATTTAAAATTCTTTAGCATTTTTGGTTTCTCTATAAGATTCCTAGGATTCTTGGTGATGCTTCTCATACTCCCTTAAAGATGATAATTACCGTCAATAGAAGAAACAACTTGGGCACGTGTTCCTGTACTAACCTGTTGCGAAAGCAGTACTGTGGCACAGAGAGTACTGATGTACAAGCAGAGATGGCATATGGTTATGGCAGAAAAAATGTGCATGTACTGCATTTACTCTAATTGTAACAGAACGTGATTGCACGATTAAAATTTTTTTCTGTTCTGTGTCTGAGGCCACAAACAGGGCTATATTCATCTTCAGCTGATTCTCACTGTCAGGGCATGCTGTTTGTGGTCCATTGACACTGTTTCCAGAAATTCGGTTTTAAAGTATATTAATACGTTGAGCGGATTGCGACAGTTCTGTTTTAAATAAAGTAAATAGACATGATGCAACTATCTGGAGAGGGCACTTTTTCCAGTGCTTCCAACCTGCATTTCGAAAGAATTCCATGGGTTTCCTGTTGTTTTGTGGAATGAAAGAAATCTTAAAATAAGAAATTTATTTACGTTTTAAAATATTCTGTATAATTCTGTTTTTCCTTTTTTTATTGTTGCCAACTTTTGATAGTGCTATTTTAAGGCTTAGTACTCTTACAGCTATTGGAAATACATATTTGCTATAATCAAGATGGTGTTCCAGGAATGTTCTACTTTGAATCATATCCTTTTTTTCTTCCATTTGTAATTTATTCTAGGTATTTATGTAAACTGTCAGACCAGGAGTTGCGACAGAGTGCAGCCCGGAACATGGCAGATTTAATGTGGAGCACAGTTAAAGAACCATTGGATACAGCCTTGTGTTTTGATAAAGAAAGTCTTGATCTTGCATTTAAATACTTTATGTCTCCAACTCTAACAATGAGATTGGCTGGGCTGAGTCAAATAACAGTAAGAACTTTTTAAAAATATAAATAATATTTAGAATAAATGTTTCTTTTTGTGTTTTATGAGTTATGGACTTGTTTGGGGGGCTTTTTCAATGTGTGAAACCAGCAGAATCCTCTTATATGTAGTCTGAGGAAATTATAGTAATGATTGTGAATATAGGGTTCACTGAGAGAGAAGTGCAAGTGATGGCTTTGTTCTGCAGCATATGGATCTGTAACACGTTCCCTGAACAATTTACCATGCTAAACAAAACTGTCTTATAACCATGTTTTGTGACAGCTATATTGAAACAAAGTCCCTTGACATGGCTATATTTGTGGTTTACAAAGGCTTTCAATCTGTTTTCATTTCTACCTTTACAGTGTCTTGACTCTACTGTAATTAGCTGCTTCTTTGTATTGTACGTACTTCTTTTTCCTGTTTGTTTAGTATATAGTCTGTTTCTCAAGAGAGCACATTTCTGCATTAATTAGCAGAAGATGGAACTGAAGACAAATATATATAGCATCAAATAGATTAAAACCAAAAAAGCCCCACCCTTCTCTTTCCCATGGAAATGCTCCGCATTGCACCAGTCAAGATATGTTGTGCATCTTTTGTCTGCCATTGCTTCCTACGTATGTGTTCTAGCCATAGAGACAGCTGTACAGGTGGTCGAAAGTGAACTTTTTTATTCATCTGAGCCTTTTCAGTTTTGTGTTTCTTCTGACAATCCTGTATTTAAGATTTATAGCTCATATTGTCATGTTTGCCTTAATGCACAAAATAGTGAGCAAGAACAAACTATACTAGAATAAATAAACATGTTCTCCTTAAGTTTTGTAGTACTTTCTGAACGGATTTGGCCTTCTCTGTTCTGATTACATAGCATCACTCAATGACTCTCTTCATCACTGGCTGTCAGTAAATACAAGTTCACTTAAATTGGATTTTGCTTCTCACTATATTTAAATATAGAAGGACTTAAATTCTTTTAATAAATGACAACTTAAAGTAACCTGTATTTCCAGTCAAATTATTGGTCATTTTTAACCAAAGTAAGTATTTAATTTACCTAGATATGTGACCCACTAAGTTAAAAAATAATAAAAAAAAAAGACTGTGAGCTACATTAATCAAATGTTGTTCTAAGGGTAACTGCATTAATTGGACTTGAATGCATTGTCCATTCAGTGTTGCATTTATATGAATGCAAACATGATGCAGTTCATCCAGTGGAGGTGCTAAAGCAAGATACAGAGGAAGTTAACTTTTGGAAGAAATAGTGACAGCACATATTCATTACTGTAAATACAATTTATATACATAAGTAATTTATGTGACTTTACATAAGTGCTACATATAATATACTCAGTGCCTGAATTCTAATCTTCTGTCATGATTAATTAGTGTAAAGTGAATGTTCAGGGTTCTTTTTTGTGTAATAAGAAAGCTTTAGAGAGCTGATAAAGTATTAGGTGAAAATATAGCATATATTTTTGTTTTGATTTTTCATCTCCATGTGCTTGATACAGTTACAGATACAGTATCTGGCAGATATGTTTTAAAATACGGCCATTAACTGGGCATAAAAGTAATTTCCTTTTTATATTTTAAACTCCGCACAGTTTTGGTAAATGTCATTTTCAGTATTGTTCATTTTAAAGTAAATTTTCAATGTTTGCATACTTCCAATTACATTAGATTTTTATTTCTTTAAGTGCTTTCCTTTGGTTTTGTACAGTTGTCCTTCTTCAACTACTAATGTATATCTTTTTGTGTATGCTTACCAAAAGAAAGTCTGAAAATAAGGATGCATCAGTTTGTTTATTTTTCAGACATGAAATTCATTCAAGGGAGTGTGAAATTGTGCAATTTTAAGTAGTTAAAACGTGTTCTGACCTGTTATGATTGACAAATATGACTGTAAAAATGACATGTCTTTTTAGACTAAAACAGGTTTTAGCTTGTAAAGAAAACCCAGAATATTGTTTGTTAATAAGTTATTGAGTCTTTTTAAAATATGAATGGTCTCTAAAACAGCTCTGGAACTCTGAGAATTCATTCTTCTTTCTCATTCAAAGCATAGGAAATTTTCTCTTTCATTCTCTTTTTAAAGATCTTATGAAAATATTTTTGGAAGAAGCATCTTTTCATTTTTCTTGTTTGACTTTTGAGTTTGAGAACCATTTTGGTTTATTTTGTTTTGTATGCCTGGCCTGGAACAATTTTAATTGCAAGGTCTGTGCAACTTTGAGTGTGAATTCTGAACCAAGATTTACAGAAATTTGTACTGCCCCTTCACTGAAGTTTTCTGTCCTCTTTGCAAAGATGTGTTTACAAAGATGTAATGGAGTTCAGCTTCGTTAGTATTTTCACACAACTTTCTCTATTACTGATGCACTTTCACAACTATTTTCTTGAAGTTTCTTTTTTCTGTTCATGTCTTTGATGGCTAGAATTTGACAAAGTAGTTTCATTGAAATGTTCTTCCCAACCAATGCAATTTCAGCTTCCTGTTTTGTATTCAAGACTTTAGAACTACCATACCTGCAACTGCAAAATGTTTTCCTTTCCTGGACTTTCATTTTCCAAAAGTTGAGCATTTAAGCCTTGAAACAATTCTTCATTTCATTTTGCAAATAGATGTGAAGATTAAAAGAAAACTTTTAGCAAAATTATGTGCAAAATATTTTGAAGTGTGAACTTTTCAATATATACTTTATTTTGAAGAAAAGTTTCTTCTGAAAATTCATACGGAAAGTTGACTCGGGTGCAGATTCTAATTTCAACTCACAAAATCAAGACTAAATTAGATTTGGTCAAATAATTTCTATGGCTTGCCTGATTGTTCCTTTTGCAAGATAAATGTACTTTTGCTCTCATCGTGGAGACAGAAATCTTTGACCAAAAATATCAGTGAATCTAAACAGATGAATGTCTTCTAACATAGAGGTGTTGATTTATGTCTGCCAAGAGATTATGTTTTTTTTCTGTCTGACAGCTAACATGACCAGTCCTAAAATTAAACCTTTCAAGTTTCATGGAACCTCTTGAATGCGTGCTGTATGGCATACAGGGATTATGTTTGCTTATCACCAAATATAGACTTAGGTCCCTTGAAGAGTAGCATATACATAATGTGTCGTATCATGTGACTAAAGTTCTTATTTACAAAACAAGGTTGAAGACAGACACATGAAAGTTAATTTTAGCAAAGTGGAAGCTTGAGTGGTTGCATATGAAGTTGGAAATAGCTACAGAAAAGAACAGCAAAATATAAACCAAGATATACCTTTGTTGTTACATTATTTCCCTTTGATTTCATTTCCCAGTCATCTGTTGAGGTAGTTCAGCTCCAAAATATCCTCTTTCTCTCCTGTTCCCTCACAAACAGGACTGTCTGTTTTTCTGTCCTTCCAGTTACAGATGGACTTAAGTATGTGAAAATGAATACTCATAACTGATCTGGCCATCCTTCCTTTTTAATTTTTTTCAACCCCTTTTTATTTTTTCTGTGCATTAGTGAAAATGGAAATGCAGCATTGTTAGGTTTTTCCTGAACAAATTCAGTGCAAAACTTGAACAGTGCGTATTTTTTATTCTTGTATTGGTTTCCTGTGTAGAAAGTTTAGTTACCTTTGATGTCTGGGTCTTGACAAAAGGTTAGCTAGGGAGATGCCTTTTTGTTCTCAGCTTTCTTTGCTGAAGACTTTATAGCTCTGTTGTACATCATAACTAACACATTTGTGTTACATTAATTGAGTGTCTAAGCCCAGGCCTCTTTAGTTTCTCACAGTGTTTCATGTATGGTAAAAAAAAGTAAAAGTATTTTATTCCCTCTGACATTTCATGGTAATGAAACATGAAGTGAAAAAAATGTTAGGAAGTGAGTGAGAATAAGGTGGTATAGCATAATCCCATGTGTACTTTGTATTGCGCTGTTGTGTCAGAATTCCAAGACTTCAGTTGAAATTGCTGGAATTTTCAAACAACTTTTACAGTATGAAAAAGAATACCTTTTGGCAGAATTCCTTTGGATAAAGATTTTATATGGGAGATTTGGATCAAATGTGACCATGGATTTGAAATTTATAATAGTAACAGTCCAATACTCTCACTCATTGATCCCTTTCAAAACATTTTCCGTGGGGGGGTAAGTTTTCAGAAAAGTCAGTGGACTTTCACTTCTTTATTTGACCCAATTCTAATTGGTCATAACAATTTCTTCATGAAGTTCTGTTCATGTGTTTTTCCACTCCTAAATAGGTTTCATTTGAAAGTATCTGTTAATAATTGTGTAATGAAGCCTCTCATGTCTCACTAGTTTTAGTGCATATTTTCAATTTTGTTTCTTCAAAAACATTTTTCCCATGAAAATTTCTGAGATTAGACACCAATGAATCTCTGTATAAAGGCTGCAGGAGATTAGCTGTCACCCAAATTGTAGAGCGTGTGTACCAGACTTGTTTCAAGAAAGAAAAGATTAAGTGTTTTGATGAAGTTATGGAACAAGTTTAATTTGAATGTCAAAAATTCACATTACCGCGTCTTTAATTTTTCTGAAAACAAGATGACAAGTTTTATTACATAATTTAAAATATTTTATAAAAGGTTATGTACATGCAAAGAATTGGATACAGAGCCATCTCTGGATCTGGAAAGCTGATGCTGAGGAAAACGATCGAAAAGAGATGTAAACCTTTAACACGCTTTGCTTTTCTCTAGGATGTCTTGAATTTATCTGTTCAGATAACTTTCAAACCTTCATTTTATACAAAAATACTTAATTTTCACTCTCCAATTTTGTAGACTTTCAACACTGATAATGTGACAAAAGAAATCTTTGCTGTGGTAATAAGCATTACAATAATGGGGAAACTCAAACATCAGTTTCCAGAGTATGTGTTTCATTTCTCATGAAAACCTCTGTGCAAAGTAAATGCTACACACCTTGTTGTGATTTCTGGAGCGGGTGGAGTTTTGTAACATCATTAATTGCCTTAGTGAAAGAAAGGTTGATTAAAAAAGAAAATCGATCCCTCTTGCCTACTAGAATGCCTGTTCAAATTTTTGTCAAAGTGATTTATTTAAAAACATTGGAAGTTCTAGAAAAATTTTTCACTAATACTGTTTTTAAATGTAAGAAAAATACCTCACAAAATATTTAGATAAAATTGTAATTTTTTTCTTCCTTTTTCTAACTATAGAACCAACTTCATACCTTCAATGATGTGTGTAATAATGAGTCATTAGTTTCAGACACAGAAACGTAAGTAGGAACATTATTATGAATACTTTAAGTGCATTATATGATTGCAGTTCTTCTGTATTGTTGTTATGGATTATGCACAGTGGGGAGTAGTGATAACCCAAGGCATTTATTACAAATATTCTAACCAAGGGTTTAATAAGTGGTTTTTAAATGGTAACTTTAAAAATATTTATAAATGTTTCTGGATTTTTTACTGTCTTAAAAGATAGAGTCAAGGTAACCTTTAGAAAAATACAGATACTGAAACAACAAATACCTGTAGGTGGGCCATTGTCTCCATTGTGACGTATAAATAAGAACCAACTAATTCATATGAAAGTAGTATTTTTGCCATCTACTCATTTCTCCTGGCTAGTTAACCAAGACTTGTCTTGCCATCACTGGCTCCCAGCCTTTTTGTTAGTTTTCCACTGAGTCCGTGAGGCTATGCTTTTAGAACTTTTCATTGTTTTTCTTCAAAGTCTTTTTATTTGTATAATTCAGGTGTGCTTAACAATTCTAAAGGGGACTCCTGTAAATCTTTGAGAAGATTCATGTGTGGCATTGTATTCCAGTGAGGAAATGTATTGATTTTTTTAATAACTCTAAACTTACTGTTAGAACTGTCTACGATTTAGACAAACGTATGTCTTTAGGTAGTTGAAATAACTGTTCTTTTTAAATAGTAGGCAAAGTATGTAAAATCTAGGATCTTACTTGTGATACACTCTTTATGTTTATCTTGGGGTGTGATACGCTCTTCACATTTATTTATCTTGGGGGTTGTATCTATGTGCGTATCTGTCTCACTACAGTCACGCACTCTCCACTGTCTTTTGCTCATTAATGAGAAGTCTGTTACAGCAGCACTTGGCTTGCTTTTTGTCTGGGTAGTTTTATTACAGACTATTTTATTTTAACACCTGCTTATTTAAATCTGGCAGCAGTCAAGACTGCAATACTGTAGATTTCACGTAAATAACAACTTGAGTATTTGAAGCGAAATTTATGGTAGTAGGTTGATATTTTAAAAATAAAAAATCAGAATCTAGGGCGGTTTTGCTTCCATAAAGATGGGAAAATTAGAATACAAAACAAATAACCACTTGTGATCAACTTTTTCTTGTCCTTTGTCACTAAATCAATAGGTGAACATGAATCCATGCTATCCATTTATTTCAAAGTAAATTTTGATACATAGTGTCGGAAAAAAGTAAAAGAATTCTTGTCAAGTATGACACAAATATCTGTGATCTGATGAAACCTAAATGTGTCGCTAAGCTCATGTACATTTCAAAAAATTTGTATTATTGCAATAAATGTAATCAAACATTTATTACTTAACATAATATATACTTATATATAAATTTTATTTATATATTTTGTGCCCTGGGAGCAGTGTTGGGTTTTTTCCAAAGCCTGTAGTTCTGTAGCAGTGGAAGTAAATACTACAAGAGCGTAACATGTTGAGTATGTGAGGTGGCTTGGTTGGCTGGAGTATTTTCAATATTGTACTGCCAGTTTATGGTGTGCTGTGACACTGTGACTGCCAAACCTCAATTTTATCTGTTTGTTCTTCCTTCCTTCCTTTATGTTGAAAATCTGAAACTTAGGTGTTTCTTGGTTAGTTTATCTTCTGAAACCCATTGAGAATGAAATAGTTTTTAACTAGTAGTAACTAATTAAGGAACATTATCAAGAAGTTATTCTGCCAGTTAAACCTAATGAAGAACTGTTTGATTTTCTGTGTCAAATGTAAAAAAGGAAAGTTATCGACAGGGGAAAAAGAGAAGGGTGCTTAAATTTCCCTGCAGAAGGGCAAATGTAATAAGCAAGAACATCGGAGTTATTTTAAAGCTGAAGGAAATTGTCAAATTCTCATTTGGGGTATTACTTCCTTGGCAAGGGCATCTGTAAACAGCCTGTCATTTGAAAGGAACGCGGCATGAACAGAAGACCTTCTTTTCCACTTCTGTAGTGTGCGATGCTTTTTTTTAATCTGAATTCCAGTCATTCTGGTGTTCTACCTGAAAAGTTGGGTACAAATCAGTATCAAGTATTGCTGTTCATCTTCAGATACCTTTTGAAATCACTGATTTCTTCCAGCCAAATAACTACACAAGGCTGCTGCAGAAGGATGGGGAAAATGTCTTGGTTCTACAGTTTGTTCAGTACAAAGCTTCCCTCTCACTAGAGGCTCTGTTCATGAGAAATTTTTGGATGAGAAAGCACTTACAGACTTGGCCGTGACTGAATGAGCAGCAAAAGGAAAGCTTTTCATTCCTATTTTCTTTTCTTAGTGGAGAAAGGAAGTCTAGATTTATTTTGTACCTTTGTAGCCTCTGCAGATTTATCAAAGGAAGATGTTTTGCATTATGTCTGGTCATCCCCGTTATGTGTTTTGACTTTTCCAGATGCGTTTGGAACTGTCAACCTTTGGGATTTCTCCTTCTCTATCTTGATAAGGTGGGTTTGCGGGAGGTATCTATTTTTTTTTTTTTTTTTTTAAAAAGAGCTGTCAGTTAGTCCTAGCTCTCCCCTTTTGTTTAGAAGTATGATCAGGATTTTTTTAGCACATATTTTGCAACAGTAGCTTCCCACCTTTATCTGCATGGTTGCAAATTTTTCCATGGTAGGACAAACTAAAGCATCTTCTGTCTAGGAAAACACTGGATTTCACAATTTGCACCTGAAAGCAGCAGAAAGCTAAGACAGAGAAATCTGTTTGCTAGCTGTAGGTATTTGTATGTCTTTTTAGATTTAGTTTACTTGACTGTCTTCTCTAGGGTTGAGGGTTTGTGGTGACTGAGTATGCGTATTGTTCAGATGTGTGCAATGTCTCAGTGACTCAACTTCATCATATTCTGCAGAGATACACTTTTAACTTAGCTATTCCTGGCTATAAGATAGAATCAAGTTTTTTTGCAATCTAAGGTACTGAAGAGTATGAAATCTGTTGAAGCTAAAAGTAACGAGACTGAACAGAAGAGTCTTCAAGTCTTTGAATAGTGATTCCTAAAACTATTTTGCTGATGTCAGTTAGTGAAAAATGATCATGCCTTTCAGGGAAGGAAAGAGGGGGTTTTTGTGCTGTTTGGACCACAAGAGGAAAAAATGGTGTTTTTTCCATAATGAGGACACTGTCAGCTTGTGGAAATAACGTGTAAAGAGGTATTTTGTTTTGCTCTTCACTTGGCAGGCAGCCAAGAATTTGAGTTTCAGGATTCAGGTTGATGCTGGGATGACTTCCCACCTCATTTAAAAACTTGATTGCCCTCACTTACAAAGCTTCCTAGAGAATAATTTCAGGTGTCCAAAATTCCTTTCACCTGTGAACAGAAAGATCTCTTCTCCTTTATTTTCCCTCTCTTTACTTATGTATTGAGATATTAAACTGCAATTTTTGTATTGCTTTTCACCCTCACCACTATTCTCTTAGCTCATGTTAACTCTTGCTTTCTCAATTTTTGTCTAAGCTCGTCAACTGAATTTGTGGCAGCATCATTTAAACGCCTCTTCCCCGCTCTCTATTCCACATTCCAGGGATCTTTTCAGATTTTCTCTGAAAAAAATAGTAGTAAAGTTTTTCACTCAGCTCACTAGTGTTTCTTTCTAGTGGCATACGCAATAGTTTGGTAAATATTCAAGATTATGTTAGAGTGGTGGTTTTGGAGCATCAACTAAGAAAATGTGTGCTTGTAAACAAAAACGTGTGCTTGAATGTGTGTTGGGAAGGTGCCTGCTAGATCCTCTTTGCATCTCTTAGCCTAAATAGTTGAGATCAGTGTTTCCCATCTGTTGTAGGTGCTATTTCGGTGTTTTTGTTAAAAAAATGTTAAGTCTTCATCCTTTGCAAGCTGCTTGTTACATTTCTAAATTTTTTCTTTTAAGGTTTTATGTTGTATTTTTCAGTGGTGTTGCTGACTTGCTGTTGTATTTCATCCAGTACTGAGCTGGTGTGGTTTTGTAGCTGTGTGGTGAATTGTGTTGGGAATTGACTGGTTGGATAAATAAGGTTTTCTTTGGGGGGGTTATTTTGCTGTGGGATTTGTTCCTGGATCTGGGTCATCATGTGGCTACTAAGTTGTGCATCACAGCCATAGATTAAAATGTTTCTAGGACTTTAACCCAGTCCTCTTAGAGAGGCATTCTTTGACCTACCAGGAAAATGCATAAACTGTAGTTTCCCTCCAGATAGTTTTATTGACAATAATGGACAGAATTCAAGCTCTAGTACTCGCCTTTCCTAAGTACAATTCACAAACATCAGGTTATATCAGAACCTGCATAGCTTTCACTCTTCCCCACAGTTTCATGGAATGCCTGAGGAAAGTAATGTCAATAGTACTTGGAATTTCATTTGTTGGAAGTAAAACAGTTACTTTTGACAGTCCTGAATTGTCAGTGGATTTGAAATAAAAGTCTAGGGAGAAATTGATTAAGTCTAGAGATCATATAGCCCAATATGCTGTATAGATGTTCAGTGTGAGAAAGATTTAGAGACAATTAAACTAGAGTAGCTGCTACCTTTTGCATTCTCTTCTCCTCCCCTCACCCAGAATACGTGCATATAGAGAGTATCAAGTGCTTTAAATGACTTTTCCTCTTGCTATCCCAATTACTAAATGCATGAAAAATAGCTAATACGTGCTATTACCAAGGTGAATGTTCTTACTACTAAGGTCTGTATGACTTAGATCTCTAATTTGTAAAAACGTTCTTTGTACTGCTACTTTTGTGTTAGAGGGAAAAGCACGTCTATGCTTTGACCATAATGCATGTTTTTCACTCTCACTGTTTCCTTCAGTATGAAAGAGGAAAATTTTTCTATAACCTTTTGAAGAACTTATTTTAAAAGAAAATTTAAGCATATTTTTACTGTAAATTGAGTTCTTGCTAAGTTGCCTGAATTGTGGTGATATTGTATGGTAATAGTCATATAATAGTTTTCAAATTGCTCTGTAAAAAAATAGTTTTGAATTATGAAAAATACAGACTATATGAAAGAAATTTTAACATAGGTAGAAATCAAAATGAAACTGCATTGAAAAATATTGAAAATTGTACTTTAAATCTTTTAATAAAAAAGTTATTCTAGGTTGTCCTACTTATTTGGGGCAACTCAGTGCATTTTTATGGACTTGAGTGTGTCTGAAATTTTTCAAGGCTTCTAGGCTTTTTAGCATTAATTATTAGACTAAAAATGGGATAAGTGACAATATGCAAACTTAAACCATAGGTTAATTTATCCATAGGCTGGCAGTTTATTTATATCAAGTTCTGGAATTGCTTGTGAGTGAAGATGTTCACTCTGTTTGAAAGTGAGGAAACTTATTAAGGAGCTGGGAAACCACCAGACAAAAAAAATCTTTCCCGAAATGGAAGCCTTCAGGAAATAAAGTCGGACATACTTCATTTACACTGAAATTAGCTTTCTTTGGTGAATCCTTGAATCAGCTGTCATAAATATATTTCATAGTATATCAGTGAACAAAATATTTAGTGCTGGTAATAGCTTTGTCATTTAAAAAGGCAGTATTTAGTGATTGGTGTACCCTCAGCAAAACTTTCTGGGAGGAACAAATCTCTCGAGGAAACACAAAGGCTGCATTCTGCCTTTCACAAGGATCCTCTTGCTTTTGGTCATCCTCAACAAATCCATATCAAATGAATGTTTACCTTCAGAAATCTGAGATGTCATTTTATCACAGTTGAGATCACCAGTAGATTAAAGAGTTTTTTTACTGCTGAGAAGACATCTATTAAAAAAAGGCATCCTTTCAAAAGAATAATCCATTATTTCTCAGAAGAAAAATGTGGCAGACTAGAGATTGAGCCACTCATTTAGTAAAATGTGAAGGAACTCCCTCTGTAAGAGAGTTTTTGTTCTTTGGAGTAGCTAAAATGCAACATATGACTCTGGATACAATGTCTAATGGCCATTGTGCTACTAGCAGAAGTACTCGATTTTAACATACTGAGTACATACTGAGCAGTATGTCCTTTCATATTAACTTCACCTAGTGAATCTAGCAGTGTTTATCTGGGATTCATTCTGAAAGCTACAGGTTTAAAAATTCAGATGCAAGAAGAAATTAAATGGTCCTGGAACAAAATTACCTCCATTGACTTAGAACTCCGGTGTTAAGGCTTTTGCCTCTTATGGAGGACCACATGCAATGATTTTTTTTCACATTTCATAACCAGAAAGGCATCCATTCAGGTCTCCTGCATCTAGTGGGTGTACGTTCACTCATGTGATCAGATCTGTCTACCTTTTATATGTGCAAAACGCAGACTATGAGGCTTTCTGCTTATATTTTGTCATGTAGCAGGAGCACTTCTGCCCACAGCAAGGGGAAGCAACGTGAAGCCATAAGAAGGAGCTGGCAGCAAATAGGCCATAAGTTCAAGGAACTTTTTTGCATGCTGTATTCAGGTTTCAGAGGATGGGTTGGGCACTTGTGGTTTAAGATGAACCTGTAATATCTCTGACAAAATCAAAAGTAACAGACCTATAGTCTCTTGAGCTATATGGGCAATGCCACTGTGGTCACTTGTGCTTGTCAGCATGGAGGCAGATGGATAAGAGCATTTTTTAGAGCCACGTGTGTTGCTAAAGGAGACTGGTAGCATATGTTCAAATGAATACTAAGTTCCTTTAGCTGTAAAATCTGAAAAATCACAGCTTGTGTGTGTAAAGGTCTTACTTCAGATTTTGTTAGACAGAATCCTGAAAGGGTCTGTAATGTGCATGCTCCAAAGCTTGGTTTGGGGTAGGCATCTTTGGGGTGCTGGGGCTGGTGGTTGGGTTTTGGTTTTGTTTTGAAATGAGGCTGTAGGAAGTTAAGTGGATTTTGATTTCATGGAACAGATCTGGCTTATCTTTTTCATCCCTCCTTGAGCAGACACCCCATCAAACTGACTTAACAGTATGAGAAATAATTTATTAATAAGCCATAAATTATACTGTTAGGAAATTGTACCTGGCAAGCTGGTTTTTACTTAAGTCTTAGGGGATGTTATCTTTTTTGAACTGTATAAGAATATTTGATTTGCCATGTCCTGGAATTAGAATAGGACAGTATAGGAATGGTGTGTGTTGAGTTACAGGAACTATGCTGAATTCATCCATAGGGATTAAGCAATTCAAAACAATTGAAGAACTGGCAACATGTCCTGGAAAAGTGAATCCTGTTTGGAAAACCTACAAAGGCAGTCTCTTTTTACCTAAAGAATCTTGTTTTCTTATTGCAGATGGTAAAGATTGGCAATCCTGGAATTTTAATAGTGACCATAAATGTGACACAGATAGTGGTAAAAATAATTCTTCCTGTAGTCCTCTAGGACACCCCCTCCCTCCCATCCTCTCCTCCTTGTGAAACAGAGCGCTTTTATTCCAGGGCCATTTAAACTACGGGCTGTGCTTTAAATACTGTGATATCCTTTAATTGCTTCTGGTGCCAAAATCTGGGTAAACAAACATTTGCTTGAAAGGAAGGAATAAAAAGGAGCTTATGCACTAGTTTCTAGACAGGGAGTCCTTTCTGGAAGTTCAACTTTTGTTTTAGAAAATTCAATTTCCTTGTACTGTTCTGTTTGAATGTTTGCTTATGGATTGGCAGTGGGTAAAGTTCCCTATTGTTGTGAGTGAGACAAAATGAGAAATTTCAAGTATCTGTATGCTACATGTGTGTGAGTATGACCAGGTAAAACATAGAACCTAAAAATATTTATGAGATTTTCTTTAAAAAAATAATTTCTATCACTCTCACATTTAGCTACATTTGTGAACTGAGTAGTTCTGGAATTTCATTATAAACTTGAGTTAAATAGTGATGTTTAGCAAAATCTTACCCATGAGGTCTTTGAAAGTGGTCTGCAGGTGGTCTTGTTGAGCTCTATTAACTGATAAAATTGGTAGAGTTGTTGGTTACATGTTTATTAATGATCCAGAGGGGTGAGTAGAAAATGTTGATATTTGGCATTAGTCTTCCAGTTAAAGAAGAAAAAAAGACTGAAATAATTTGCTTTTTACCTGAATGAATGAATGTGGAGTATGCTTCGTGTTCAAAAAAGTTTTCATATGCTTACTACCATTACAGATATTAATTTGAAAGACATGCTGTGCTAGGGAAGAGCACAGTGTGTATATTACAGGCAGATAATTTTACATATGTTTCCACTCTTTTTTCATCTCTTAGGTCAATTGCAAAAGAGCTTGCAGACTGGCTTATCAGCAACAATGTAGTTGAGCACATTTTTGGACCAAATTTACATATTGAGGTTTGTATAAAATTATTACTATTTTTAGTATAAACATGGAGGAGTAACTTCATGTTCTAGTAAATCTTTCCTCAATATGTTCTCACTTTGCAGATCATCAAACAGTGCCAAGTGATTCTGAATTTTCTTGCAGCTGAGGGGAGACTTAGTACTCAACATATAGACTGTATTTGGGCTGCAGCACAGGTATATATAAAATTTTTATAATTGCAAGAATGATTAAAAAAACCCCAGAAAATGGCGAGTTTATTTTATATTCGTAAAGTTGAGTTTTTTACTTTTTCTTGTCTATCTCTCTCAGTGCTTTGCTGACCAAAATTTTAAGTTGGGTAACTGCTGCAATTACTGTTCTTTCATTAGATGCAAGAATTCACCTAGGCTACTCTCAGACAAGAAAAAAAGAAGTTGTTTTATAGCAAAGGCATAGTGTTTTCACTAAGAATGGGGATGAGGACTGTAGGGCAGATGTATTTTTACAACTGTGCTAAATTGCCTTGCTGCTATGTATTGTGGCTTCCATTTCTGTTACTCCTGGTGGGAACAATCAGGTAAAAATCATGGCAGTGAAGTTTATAGCTGTGCTACAGTGCTGGTGTTAAAATCTATAGAAGGCACTGAGATTTTATTATTTGCTTGGTAAACCTGCAAACTCTGATAGGCTTTTTTCCTTCAGAAAGATATATTTGTTTGCTACTTTTAATGGATTGCTATGCTTTTTATTTCAGGTTGTGAAATTTTTATTTAGGGAATTTGAATACAGTAGTCATTTTGATTTCCTGTTGTGGAAACCGTTTTTCCATGGCTTCATTCTGCCTTTATTATTAAGAAAAACCAAAACAAACAAAAAACCACAGAAAAACCCCTCAAGGTTTCAGTCTTTTTTTTCTGAAAAATGAAGGTCAGACAAATAAAATAGATCTTTTTGAACAGGTATAGAGAACATACTTCTATGCAAGTGAGAATTTGAAGGTTTTTTTTTTAATGTGTTTAATATTTCTTGTTTCAATCAAATACCGTAGTATACATATTCTGACACCTCTGTAGTCCATTATTATAACGTGCAGCTGGTGTGTTAATAAAGGCTCATTATAACAGCATTCACTCTAATAGGCTCCAACCATTTTCTGTATCAGAGTAATTAATAATTACTTATTTTACTTACATTTTTAAAGCAATATTTTACCTTCCTTGATGTTTTCACAGATGCAGTAATTCACACTAATGTTAGATTTTTTCTAGCTTTTGTATATTTTAAGAACTTAATATAATTACCCAAATGTAATAATTCTTTTACAGTTCACATCTTCATTTTGACATACTGATATTTTCAAAATATATGAGATACCATAATTAAGTATGTCTTGATTGCTTCCTGTAAAAGGTTTAAATGTCTAATGTTTTTTAAAGGCTGGCACCTTTAGACTAAAAGAGTAGAAGGCCTTAAAGAATATATTTTCTGCTTTTTAAACTAAGTTTTTGACCAAAATTTATCTTCTTTGACTTGAAGCAGATATTTCAAGATGTTTAAATGTGTCCTTGTATGGAACCAACAATTTCATTTGGCTTTGAATCCTGTAAAAGATGGCCTGTACCCTGTGAACTGCTGACTCGGATATTTGATATGCCAGGAAGGCAAAATAAAATAAATAAAGAAGAAAAAAAAACCTTTTGAGGTGCATCTGTGGTATCCAGCACTAAGAATGTTTTTTCTAGAAGTTTCCTGTAACCATCATTTCATTTTTTTAATATCAACATCAACATTGCAAACATAATGAAACCCTTTGAGTGACTATGAAAAGCAGCATTTAACCCAAGAGGAAACATCTAGAAGCACTGTCATTTTAATGTGTAAACAGAGTAGTTAGCTAAACAGATTGTCATATTTTTTGACATCCATTACTGGAAAGACAAAAGAATTATAAATAATCCTCACACAGTTCACACAATCTGTTCTCTCAGTCTCATATTAGCCTGTGATGTCTTTATTTGTATTTACCACTGCTAATAAGGTAATCATTGCAAATATTATTTCCCTCAGGATTTAGCACATGCACTAATATTTTAGAAGTTATATTTAAGTTAAAATGCAAAGTAAACTTCAATTTTCACCAAATCTCCTAGAACTGGAACTAAGGAAAATATTGTTACACTTTATTTCACTAAACTTTGCATGCTTTTACAATATAAAAATTAAGTTTAGTCAAAGTTGCAAGTCTGATGTAGTTTGGAATTATTGGACAAATGCTTCCTGAGAATTTTGTTGTTTAATTGCTGCAATTTTTTCAATCTTTGATTTATTTTTTTTTTAAAGTTTATTTTGGTGTTCCTGTTGTCCTCTTTGTTTTTACTTTGTAGCTAAAGCATTGCAGTCGTTACATACACGATTTGTTTCCTTCTTTGATCAAAAACTTGGACCCTGTCCCACTTAGACACCTTCTTAACCTAGTCTCAACTCTTCATCCAAGTGCTCACACTGAACAGGTAAAGACAAGACAAAGAAATTATGTTAGTATATTAAACCAGCATTATGGCTTTGTCTTTTTAAAGGAATGCATGTAAAAGTAATACTCACTAACACATAAGAGAGGAAATTGTACGAGTAAAGTTGTCAAGTTTCTTCATGTAGGCCTCTTCTGGCCTTTGAATTAAAATCTTTTTCAGAGATTTTTGAAGACTGCATAGCCACTGATAGGAGATTTTAACTTTGTTTCTGAAGTTAAAAAGTGATTCACGCAATGTGCATTTGTTTATTTTGTGCATTTGTTTATTTTGATGAGTCTATTTTGGTGAACTATAGTATTGGCATATAGAAAAATTAACAGTGGATCTTTGCATACAAAACCTACTGCTTCTTAGTGGCACTGTTATCTGGTTTTGTTTATAGACCTTGTATTTGGCATCAATGCTTATAAAAGCACTGTGGAATAATGCACTAGCAGCTAAGGCTCAGCTGTCAAAACAAAGCTCTTTTGCCTCTTTACTGAGTACCAATCTGCCCATGGGAAATAAAAAAGGTATGTGGTTTTCCAATACATCTGGTAGTTAAATTGTTAATTTTCATAGTCTCCTTGTTAACTTTGGACAACAAGGAGGTATAAAACTTGAAGTATTTTTAAAAAGTGTCATGCTGGCATATTTTTCAAGCAGAAGTTGAGGATAAGGACGAGCATTAAAACTTTGTGAGTGCATTTGGAAAGCTTTCTATTTCAGATCAATTCTGTTTGTATAGCTAAAGTATTATGTTTTGGGGGAGTGGGGTGTTCTTGTTTGTTTTCAAATTCAGAGGATGGTCCATAACTCATCAGTTAACACTTCTTGTTCTGCTGAACATCTGTAACTTATATAGCTACATAAAATCTTCCAAAAGCTTACTAATTTTTACCTAGTTTTTGATACTACATGCTACTTCTGTTTAGTTTTGTTTTTTTCTTTTTTTCAACTTGACTGTGTATTTCCCCACAGTCATTACTAAAGGTGCTGCCAAGCCATTTTACTGTAGTTTCCCTTTCTTTTCTTACTGCTCATTTCTATGAATCATGGACAACTATATGCTGACAAAAAGATTTTTAGGCACTTATTTTTCCATCCTGTTTTTTTCCTTCAGAAGAAGAGGAGCTCAGAAGAGCAGCCCCTTCACCTTGTAAGTATAGTTTTAGAAGTACACCACAATTGGATATGTTTGATACTACAGTGTTTTTCTACAGCTATTGCATTTGAATAGAGGAAAAACTAGTAAAAGTTTGAAATTATGTTTTTATGAGAAGTCAAATGAAAATTATATTTTGTGTAGAATCTAGGAAATTCATATAGCTGTGCTATAGACTGGCAAGTAGAGACATCATAATACAAATCTTGTAGTAAAATGCTCAGTGTTCTAAAAAGTTCTAGTGTTAGGGTATGCAGGTTGTTTGAGTTATGTCCCTTGTTCAGCTGTTTGCAGGAAGAATGCTGTTGAGTTCAACATTTGAGACAGCTTTAGGTAATGCTGTCACCTTCCAATTAATATATATCACAAAGTAACTGGGAAATACGGTTTTAAACTAGGGTCACCAGCAGCAAGCCCTCAAAGTAGTGATAACAGTGACACCCATCAGAGTGGAGGCAGTGATATTGAAATGGAGGAACAGCTTATTAACAGAACAAAGCATGTACAGCAGCGACTTTCAGATACAGAGGTAAGTGTGTAAATCTTAGTCTGTAAATTCTGTTACCGAGTTGCCTATTATTAGCTATGGAAATTATTTTTTTCTGTAATTGTTTCAAAACCTGAACAGGTGTATAGCATGTGTGCTTACCTGCAGCAGGATAGTGGATAGCTAGAATCTTTACTTATATTCTGTGTGGTTTATGTAGAATATATTGTACTTTGCCTATGAACAGGTGCACTACAAAACAGCCACCTCCGTGCATTCAAATTGGATTTCAGCAAGATTAATCTCGTCGTAAGGGATTGCATGACATTGTTTATGTGTCACACTGTCATGCTGTGTATGCACAAAGCCTGCACATATACCCTGTTAGGAATGAGGTAATACAAAAATTAAATTATTAAATCTGAATCTTGCTCAGAGCGTTTTGTCATTGGCAACCAAATTGCGAAAGAATGCATGAAATCTTACCAATTTGACACATTTCCTCGTAAATAAAGAATGGTGTTTGAATGATGATGATGTTCACTATGTATTTTCAGTGGAGTTTTATTTTTCCACCAATCTTAAAAAAAAATATAATCATTTCAGGAATCCATGCAAGGAAGTTCTGATGAGACAGCCAACAGTGGTGAGGATGGCAGTAGCGGTCCTGGTAGTAGCAGTGGCCACAGTGATGGATCCAGTAATGAGGCCAACTCCAGTCACGCAAGCCAGTCTGCTGGAAGCCCCGGCAGCGAGGTGCAGTCTGAAGACATTGCAGATATTGAAGCTCTCAAAGAGGAGGAAGATGAAGAGGAAGAAGATAGGACTCATAATCCCCAGAAAAGCAGTAGGAGCACAGATCTACGAAGCAGGAAACTGGAATCACAAACAGGCATTTGTCTGGGAGATTCACAAGGGGCATCAGAGAGGAGTGGTGCAAATAATGGGGCAGGAAAGGACCATGTTTTTAACACTGACTCTGTGACACCGGTGGATAATCGAATTAGAATACTAGATGCTTGTTCTCATGCTGAGGATGCAGAGCATGATATGACAGGAGAAATGAGCACTGCTCACATTTCACAAGGGTCTCAAGATTCTTGTATAACTCACACAGGGGACTTCCTTGGGGAAACTATTGGAAATGAATTATTTAACTGTCGACAGTTCATTGGGCCACAGCATCACCACCACCACCACCACCACCACCACCATGACGGGTAGGTAGCTTGACATTTATTCTGATTCCTTCTATAACAGAAATAAAAGGGGTAGCAAAATACTCAGTTTGGGCAGAAATTTATATGGCCATTTTACTATTGTTCAGGATAATTTTATCTAACAGATGATAATTACTGCAGATAGTTACACAGTGCTCTGTTTTGTTAACATCTGAGTAAATTTTTTTGTAAAGTTTTTGTATTGAATAAATAAGACAACATTTAACAGTGTGTTAAAATTGTTTTGGAAAATGCTGTGTTTAGTTAACATTAAAGAAGTCCACACAATTATCAGGATAGTGAGACCTTCATTTTATCTGTAATCATTTCTCAAATTCACATGAAGGTCTGCTCTTCTCACAGATGATTCACCCTGACTTTAGCTTTAGGGAGATGTCTACTCCCTTGTAGTCTGCTATAAACAACTTTCTCTTTGATATTGTCCATTCTAATATTCTTCTTTTACAGGCACATAGTTGATGATATGCTAAGCGCAGATGATGTCAGTTGCAGTAGTTCCCAAGTCAGTGCAAAATCAGAGAAAAATATGGCTGATTTTGATGGGGAAGAGTCTGGTTGTGAAGAAGAGCTTGTACAGATTAATTCCCATGCTGAGCTAACATCTCACCTTCAGCAGCACCTTCCTAACCTTGCCTCTATCTATCATGAACATCTTAGTCAAGGTAAGAGTGATAAAAAGAAAACAGAAAAACATGGTACTTCTAACTTGGTTTTATATAATTTTGAATAAGTCTCAAATAGTTAAATAATCAAATTACTTTAACCATACATGTGTATTTGCCCAAAGAAACCACAGTGACTACTGAGATTTTAATGTTTCTCCAAGGGATTCATTTTTGTTTCACAGTAGATGTAGCTGTATTTACCTTTTAAAAATATTTTCCCCCCCCATTTCTACTGGAGCTTTTAATGCAAGTTAAAACAAATAAAGGCACTAAAAAGCCTAGCAAATATTTTTTCTAATCAGTTATTAAAGTAAAAAGAGAAAGGTAGTACTGAAATGCAAGGGTTTTTTTCTCTCTGAAACCTTATGCAATTTTTCTTCTGGTGGGTGGATCTTATTGTGACTCCATACATTTATCATCTTAAATGAATTAACCATAATGGGCTGCACAGAGGATAATTTTGGAAAAATGAGTTAAACTATAACTTGGTATCTTAGGGAGCTTGCCTTAAAGGGCATTTTATGTTATTTCATCTTACACTGCCAAATATTCTAGTTTACTTCAGGGTGCAATTTAAGATGCTACTAAAAGACTTCTCAAGAATTATATCATCGTTCCATATGCTATTGTGGTAGCTTTATTTTCTGTTTTATCCTCCTTGTAAATATAATAGAGGGTATGGTTAGTGAAGATTTGACATTTTTCTTCACTGGCCTGGCAGAACCAAATTTGCTATCTTCCAGCAGAAAGTAAAACCAGTACTATTTATACCTTTTCCTGAAACACAGTTGAGTAAGAAGTCTCTTTTTTTTCTTTAGGCTTAAGAATTTCTTGTTATCTGGAACTGAATTATAATTTCAGCTTGACATTGAAAATTCGGAAGGATTTTTTTTTTCTACACTCAAAACTACTAAAACTTTGTAGTTAAAACATGCTGTAAATCAGCATATTTTTTCAATATTTTCCATAGATATTATACATCTTACTGAAGATCCAAATTATTGTTTGAGCATGAGGCCTTCAGTGCAGATTATTTTTGACACCCCTAGTTTTGCACGTGCAAATAATTACAGTGTTCTGCACGCAATCTAAATTTTCTACTTGACTTTGCTGTTACATGAAAATAGTATCAAATAGTAGATAAATGAATGGTGCCAGCTGTGGCCACACAGAAGGAGAAAAATGTCTATCAGTATTTATGAAAACATGATGAGTTTCTAAAATCATGTACTTAGATACTCTATCGCATATAAAAAAAATGGTGTTTGTTTTTCCTGTTTTTTAGTTAGATATAGGAGATCATGCAGTATGAGGAGATTTTATTGAAATGTGCTTCTTTCTTGCTTTCCAGCCGTGGTAGTTATAAAGATACCTCCCTTCGGACCACAGCATTACAGAAAGACTACTTTAATTACACTGTGAATTAAATCTAATTAAATTAAACAGCAATTGCACCTGCATCTGCAGTTCTTAAGTACTGTTTTTATTGCACCTTGCCATTAGCCAAAACTAATGTAAATATTGGCTTAACTGTCCCGTTGACTTCTTGTATAGTCATAATGTTTTGTCTTCTTTTAAGAACCCATATGTGGAAAAAGGCTGCAATTACAATGTTGTTGCATGCACTTTAGAATAGCCAAGTTTACAAATAAAGCATGTTGTTGTTCATGCACTTAGGGAATAATGTTCAGATTAGATAGTTTCTTCTATTTATTCAATAACGGTCTTTATATTTTGTTCAGGACCAGCAGTTCATAAACATCAATATAATAGTAATGCGGTGACGGACATTAATTTGGATAATGTTTGTAAGAAAGGAAATACCCTTTTGTGGGATCTGGTCCAGGATGAAGATGCAGTAAGTTGAATACCAGAAAATAATATTTTTTAAAATAAAATAAATATATACTATTCAGTGACCTTTCTTTCTACTTGCTGTAGATTCATCTCTCTGAAGGGTTAATAAATGAAGCAGAGAAGCTGCTCTGTTCTTTAGTGTGCTGGTTCACTGACAGACAGATTCGAATGAGATTTATTGAAGGCTGCTTAGAAAATTTAGCAAACAACAGGTAACTTAAGTCATAAATTATCTGTTTTTACATTTATCTGTTTTTGCAACGTACAGGAAATCCAAGTTGACTCTAACAGCTATTTAACTTTACAGGAAGACAAGTTAAACCAGAGAAAAGCAAAAGTATAAAAATAGTTTTCAAGCTGTTATGGATGTTATCTGTTGTTCCATTTTTCTATCCTAGTAGTGTCCTGAATTTCTCATCGTGTTGCATTTGTCTGTTCTCCCTCTGCCAGAGGTTACTGCTTTCCTACCAGTTGGTAAAATCGGGTCCACATCTTAGCCAGTTAAGTGCAAGGTCAAGTGCCTTAGCATGAGCATTTTGAATTGAGTATTTAGATTTTACATGTAAGTGGCTGAGGAACAGACAAGTTCTTTTCCAGCAAGTCTATTCTGGGGTTTAATTTGGTGAAGAAGCAGCTGGAGGTAGAAGTAATACCTTGACCTCAGATAACTTGTTTTAATACCAGCCAAAGCTGTATGATTGTACAGTTGGAAGACTGGCAAAAGTGGAATTTATTGTGTTGATACAATTGATCAACTGCTGGGCATCACCTGCAGTGTTACATTGTGTTACTTTTTTACTAAGAACTGTGTTTGTGAGATGAGTTACAAATATACTGAGATACTAATTAATAAAAGAAATGTGAAGATACTTATCACTGATATGAAAGCTCTGTTACATGCAATTTATGCACTTCTTGAGTTTTCTTACATAATCATCATACAATATATACCTACTTGTGTCTATAATGAGTTTGAGGCAGATTTATTGCTATTATGTCATCTGTTTGTAGAAAAACGGTATTCCTTTTGTTGAAATGTCAAAAGATAAGTATTATAAAACTCAAAATTCAGAATTTCTCTTCTGAAAAAGAATGAATTTTTAATAAGAAAAAATGTATCCTGTTTTATTTTTATACTTGTCCAACAGCTGTGTGTCCAAGGTATTACATGTAAAGAATTTGAAGTATATGTAGTTCAGATTCAGAAAACTAATTGGCTGACATGATGGTAAACTTCACATGGATGTTTCCAGTGCTTTCAGTTAGCCTGTTTGCTCACTGAACCCAAGCTTCTCAAAGTAGTTTTAAAATGGACTGGTTTAATTTTGTAACAATCATATATTGTTGACATTTCTCCCTTTCTCCTTTAGATCAGTAGTTGTTTCACTTCGTCTTCTTCCAAAGCTGTTTGGTACGTTTCAACAATTTGGGAGCAGTTATGATACACATTGGATAACAATGTAAGTAGCCCCCTGTCCCCAACAGACCAAACCAATAGAAGTGATGACCTTTAGGGGACTGCTGCAAGGCTTGCTTCTTTGGTGCAGTCCAAATTAAAAGTGACCTAAGGTTATCATCTGTCTGTTATCTGGCCTACTTGCATGAGCTTGTCTCATCACTCAGGCCTAGATTTTTTCATAATACCACGCTACTGTCGTAACTGGGGTGAAGACTAATTCTTGTTTATTTTTTTAATTTCCACCCTTTAAATACCAAAGGACTTGCAGACAGTACTAGACATCCAGTAATAGTGCATTGTAAAAGGTTGTAATAACTTGATGCTGTGTCATTCTGTTCTGTTTGTATATCAAATGCTTCTCGGTAATAAAAGACCTGGTTTATAAGAAAACCTTTATAAAGCAAAGATATATCGTATAGAATTCCATGCTAGAACAAACTATGTAGCTATCTGGTCTAACTATAGAGAACAGACTACCGGAACTTCTGGGAAAGATTACAGTGATTATCAGCAATTTTTCTTGTCCTTTTTGACATGACGCTTAAATATATGCCCAGTTCTGAGTTTTGGCTTAGACTTTTTCTGAATTAGGGCCTTTAGAAACAGTTTTCATGGTCTCAAAAGGGAGGGTTCTCTGCCAGTCCTATGTCTGAAAATAACGACGATGAAAAGAAGAGAGTACTGTGCTGTAAAATACTCCTGAATTCGTGGTAGATGGAAAATGGAATGTTTACTTTGGTTTTATGTGTATGCAATTTTCCTGTACTAGCTTTCTCATTTCTGTAGCTTTTCTGATTTTTTTAAGCAAACTGTAATATTGTTTGCCCTTTAAATTGACACAGGTGGGCAGAAAAGGAACTTAATATGATGAAACTTTTCTTTGATAATTTGGTACACTACATTCAGGCAGTCAGGGAAGGACGACACAAACATGCATTGTAAGTACACAGCTAACTGATATTTTATGTTTCTAAACGTTTCTTTTCTGCTTTTCTTCTGGTGCTTCTGATGTGTTCTTACAAGAAAATACTTTCTGTAGGGATATGGCATACTTAGGGAGACAAAGGTCTGTAAAAATAATAACATTTTAAATAGCTTCCTTTTCCTTAAAAAAACAACACAACAACTCTGTTGTCATTTTTGTTAGATGTTATTGAATATTTGTTTACAAATAAAGCACGAAGATTTTATATATTCCAATCAAAGTTACTCCATATCAGTTTCAGTTTTAAAATATGTTATCAACAACCTTTGCAGTAGCTTTTTTCTGTTTAACACATTCACCTGCACTTTTCCAATCTGTGTGATTAAAATTAGGTGTATATACACAAGTGATACAATTTCTAGCTTCCCGATCCCAGAGGAATAGACTATTTATGTTTTGACAGATGTCAAAGTCAGTATGTGAATACGGGAATCCACAATTGAGAAATGCTGCTATTTATGGGTCAGATTTTTACTTCATCATACCCCTTTATATTGACCATTGCTCTAGTGAGAAATTACTTCAAAAGCTGTTTGAAAATGGGATGCATTGCTTTAAATTCAGGCAAACCGATACATTGTTCTGCTCCTTTGACAATTAAGCTTCTACCTTATAAACAGAAATAAAATTAGTAATACAAGTTATGAAAATATTTTTATACAGAATGTGTATCAGCTGGGATCAGGAAATTCAGAGTGGAAATATCAACATTTAACAAATTAGGGGAAAAATTAAGGTCAGATCCTGCAAGGTGCTAATGACAAAATGATGCACTTGAATTGGACTGTACGCAAAAAAACCCCACCCTCCCCCCTCCCCCCAAAAAAAAGAATTTTAGAAAGAAATGTAGAAGAAAAAATTATTTATGCTTTTCATACAGGCATGTGTATGAGTGGGGAAAAAAGTTACAACTGTACGGGGTTTGGCTGGGACAGAGTTAAATTTTTCCATAGTAGCTTGTGTGGGGCTATGTTTTGGACTTTGGATATTTGGATAATAAACAATTAAGCAGACTTCTGTTTTTATACAAATTTAAATTTTAGATACAGCCACAGTGCAGAAGTTCAGGTTCGTCTTCAATTCCTGACATGTGTGTTTTCAACTCTAGGATCACCAGATCATTTCAGTAAGTATTTGAGGTTACCTTATCAGAGAAGCACCTCATAGTAAGGCTCACATAGTTCTTAAGAATTAATGTTACCTTAAATAAATACAATATTTTAAACAGATACAATTTTAAATAATCTCTGATACTGTTTCAAAAGAAGGCTTTTGACAAAAGCACAGAACCACCATTGGAGTTTAGATTCTATTGCACTTCTGTGAAAACAAATTTTTATGTCCTCTGTGCTTCAGTTTTTCATAATATTAGGATTGTAGTAATTACTGAAATGAAGATAGTATATTCTCTGTTTGTGAGTTTTGGTTCATGTCCATAATGTTCCTGGAGATCTTTTACCAGAGTGAACTGTAAGTAAGTTGTGATACCAAACAAGAATAATTCTTTATATTTTAATACTGTCAGAAATTGGTTTTACACTCCCTGTAGGGTCTTTTGCAAAAGTGGTATTCTGTATGATAGTTGATCTGTACAGATGTTGAAATCTTTTCACTCTAAAAGGTTAAAAATAGAAATCTTTTGATGTGGCTGATGGAATTAGAAATAGAACATAATTTTCTGTGGTTTTGGTAACACTTGGTGTCTTTCCTTTCCATAAATTGTTTTGGCCACTCTCTTCTTAAACCCTTATAAACTAATAGCCGTCAGCGTTGTCTCAGCATCAGCTCTGTACAGACTTTCAGCTGATTGTATGTTGAGAACATTTATTAAAATGACTGAAGGGAGGAGTCATTTGGGTAGTTTCATTATAGACAAAGTTGGCATACAATGCATGGCTTGTCCCTCTGGTCATTAGAGTACACGAAGGAATGAGAATATCTGTAGCCAAGACAAAAAAATCCCCTTGTAATACCGTATTTGCTATTGTTGATACAATAGCCACAATTATTTTTAAAGCGATTTGTTCAGATCACAAATGTTTATATGCCAACTAGGAAAATAAACCTACAGTTTTCTTGAAAGGAATAACAATGAAATAGTTACACAGATACTATTTTCAGCCACAGTCTCAATACCTGGTCAAAGCTGGACTGTAGGTTGTGCCCAGTAATTATTTCTGAACTGAGAAACAACCTGCTGTTTGGTATGAGACCTCAGGTAAGCCCATGCTACTCATTGGTTTAGTAACAACTGACAACAGCACTAACAACCAAAAACTGTAGCTGATTGCCAGCTCTAAAAGGCAAAGAGTGTGTGATTCCTAACTGGTAGGTGGTGCATTTTTTCTTTTATTCTTTCCAAAAACTTCCTGTCCTGACAAAAACTATTCTGATTTTTCTGTATGTATTCTCAGGTTTTGTAGAATATCAGTATATATTTGATGTTATAAAGGAGTGGTTAAAAATACTTCCCTAATTTTAGGGTTGAGTTTAGAACAAGTGGACATACTGTGGCACTGCTTAGTAGAAGATTCTGAATGTTACGATGATGCACTACACTGGTTTTTAAATCAAGTACGAAGTAAAGATCAGCATGCTATGGGTATGGAGACTTACAAGCATCTTTTTTTGGAAAAGGTATGTAGAAAGTTAACTGCAACCTTATTAATTCTAATAAAAGTGTTTCTTTTTCCTGTCAGCACTATTTAACGTATTTAAAATTGTTTCTGTGAAAAATATGTCTTCGGTAGTCTGGGAGGGCTCCAGTGGTCATGCAGTGATTTTTCTCCACTTGGAGGGAAGAGGGGAATGGATTGGTGTGAATCCTTTTCACACTAGTATTCACTTGAGTGTTTCTTTGCAAACGGGCTGTGTCTTGTATCTGAAGCTCTGTAGCACTTCATTTCAATCTGCAAAAAACACCACTGAAAACTATACTTTCCTTTATGATATATAGCTACCTGACTGAAAAAATGGCTTTTCTTCTTTTTGGGAGGAGCATATAAATCTCATCAATACATCCACTGAAAACGTGAACATAACAGTAGTAGAGCTTTTTGCAAGGGGTCCTATTCATTTTGACAGATGACACTACCAAATGGATAGATTGTGTAGTAATTGACATACTCTAGTTCTTTTTCAAGGTTGTACAGTTTCTGTCTAGTTTTGTAAGCATATGAGTTTTTTGAACAGACATGTCATGTATGCCAACAAATTGTCCTGCAGTTGAGAAGTAAAGCAGCTAATGTCACAAGAATAATTTTTTTACATCTGCACTGTTACAGTCCAAATCAGCGGTAGAGAAGTTTGATTAAGCCAATTATGGTTTGTATTGTATATAAAATTCAGAGTGTGTGATATTTTGCAAGAACAGATTTTAATTTATCTACTATATTTGAATATGATTGGTAGTAACAATTACATTTTTCTGTGCTAATTAAATAAATACCCTGTAATTGCTATCCGTTCCATCGCTGAATTTTTTTTCCATACTAAAGTGCATTCATTTTTATGTAGATGCCACAACTAAAACCTGAAACTATTAGCATGACTGGCCTAAACCTCTTCCAGCATTTGTGTAATTTGGCTCGATTGGCTACTAGTGCATATGATGGTGGCTCAAACTCAGAGGTAAGCCTAGATTCTGTGCTCGTGTTTTCTTCTTTCTTGAGGGAAGGGGAAAGTTAAATTACTTACCTGCAGTGGCATATCTCTTGAGAACTTACTGGCTCAAATATTGTTTAATGGTTTGAGGTAATAATGTCACAGCCTGTAGTGGTGGGGTCTGTACAGATTTCCACTTTGACAAGAGCCCTGGAAGCTCAGGACTCAAAAGTTCCAAATGTGGGACTGCGAAATGGAAATAAAAGATACATAAATAAATAAATAAACCCCTTGACCTTCCCTCATGACTTTGAGCATGTGCGGCTTTTGTCTCTAGAGGTAGAGATAGGAAACCACAGAGAAAGTGATACCTGTTGCTTGCATCTTTGTGCAGTTTTATCATATTGTTAGCATAACTGAACTATATTCACCATTGTGTTTGAAGAATGGGTTTGTAACATTTACTTTCATAAATAAGAAGATTCAGATGACATTCTATTAGGCGTATTTAATTCTGACTAGAAATCTGTTGTAAAATGTGTCTCAGTTTACGTATGATGTGCTTTAGAAGTTTTTCTTCTGTAGTTTTTTATACAGAGAAACTGTCTTAGAAATAAAATTATATATAGAATATTTTTCTGTGAATTGATTTGAGGTAATTTTTTATTCAATTTCTATTCTTGCAACGAATACCAATAATAGTGGTGGTTTTAAGGCTTCATTTAAAAGTACTCCTTTTTGTCAAAAATGAAAATTCAGCCTCTTAAATTTTAACCAGTTCCCCTCATGCTTCAAAGAGGTATGAAAGTATTTCTGTGAAAGTTAGGATTTGGTAGTAATTGATGTGTGCAGTGATGAGAGCCTGAGTAGAGCAAGAATGGAGATATTTTTAGTATTTGCACCAAGAGGCAAACAAAACATCTCGGGTCAGAAAAGCATCACTCCCAGTAAAATAATGAGGCAATGTTTTGTTTCTGTGTTTGTTTTCCTTTTGGCAAACCAGTTGTGTGGCATGGACCAATTCTGGGGTATTGCTTTAAGAGCACAGTCTGGTGATGTCAGTCGAGCAGCTATCCAGTATATCAACTCCTATTATATCAATGGTATGAATTTTGATTTTTGTTTCTCGTTTAAAATGTTTTAAAGAATATCTAGCATTATCCTCTTTATTCTTAGTATAAAAGTGCATAGTCCCAAAGTTGTGTGTATATAATTTACTTTAATTGATATTACAGGTAAAACTGGTCTGGAAAAAGAACAGGAATTTATTAGCAAGTGTATGGAGAGTCTGATGATAGCTTCTAGTAACCTTGAGCAAGACTCTCATTCAAGTCTGACCATTATTGAAAGAGGACTTCTAATGCTGAAGACACACCTGGAGGCTTTTAGGAGAAGGTAAATAGCTCCACTGATATATTTGGAGGCAGAATTTATGTACATTCCTCTTATCATAAATGGGTTATGAGTCATTATTAATTTAAGTATTGGCTTCTTTTTTTTTCTTTGTGTAAATTAAGGACAGTAGTGGATAATTTTGAAAGGTAATATATAAGGTTTAAATAGTTACAAGATTTGGCCCTCGTCCTTGTATATGGATGTGGTTCATGTTTCCCCATCCCTCACCAAAGAAACTTTTTCAAAGTTACTTTATTTTTATTTGAAAAATAGTGGAAATACCAATAATTTCCTCTTATTTTGAAAAAACAGTGAATAAAGGTGCAAGTTTTGTCTTTCCTGTCATTGTTTATCAAATGTTTGTGTTAAATAGGTTTTGACAAAAATACTTTTTCAATGTTTTTACCTGTTTCTTAAGGTTTGCATATCATCTGAGACAGTGGCAGATTGAAGGCACTGGTATCAGCAGTCACTTGAAAGCCCTGAGTGACAAACAGTCACTACCGCTAAGAATTGTATGTCAGCCAGCTGGGCTACCTGACAAGGTAGTTAAAAGCCCTTTTACAAATACCTCCTACATTGTTAAATTTGCATAAGTCCACTGTGCGCTTTAAAAAATAAAATATGTGTTTTATTTCAGATGACTATAGAAATGTATCCTAGTGATCAGGTGGCTGATCTACGGGCAGAAGTCACCCATTGGTATGAAAATTTGCAGAAAGAGCAGATAAATCAACAAGCACAGCTTCAGGAGTTTGGCCAAAGCAGCCGCAAAGGGGATTTCCCTGGTAAGCTATAGTACTCATACCTGTATTTTTTGCCTTTACAGGGGTTTGACCATTTAGAGCTTAGAAGATTATGGTCTTTTCCTTTCCCAGATACCCTAAATTAGCAAGTGTTATGATTTATTTTCTTCTAGCTGTAGTTAAGGTTATTATTACCCTCACTTTTCATTAATAACGTTGTTTCTTAAGTGCCACCCTTAATTTGAAATAGCAAAGAAAATGTAGATCTGCCAGAGGTCCTTAGATCTTGCCAAGCTTCCAGTCCCAATAGATTTTCCCTCACATTGTTTTTCTTCTCCTTATTCTATGTTTCATGAAATTTATACATTTCTGGCTCTGCCATTGATTCAGAATTTGAAGTCATAATTCAGATTCATAATTTATACCCTACATATATGTATTCCAGTCAGGTGTAAGATTTTCGTTACTCCCGCAACTGCTTTTTAATTTATGATCATCCTGTAGCAAAAATGATCATTCATCCTCTTTTGATACTTTTAATTTGGAATGTCCCCTTGCTTCTGAGATGGTCGTTGCTTGCCTACAGTGTGATGAATATGCATCCTGTTCTTCCCTTTCTTTATGTGTTTTTGAGCAAATGAAAATTTCAGCTTTATCTTTTAGGAGGAGGACATTTTCTAAATCCTACTGATGGTATTATAGCATTCCTATGGGTTATTGCTGTTCAAAATGTTGCTCTTTTCTGAATTATCTTCTCCTCAATGTTTTCTTTTTTCTTTCTTTCTCGTTATAAGCAAGAGTTAGCATGTAATGCATATTATCTGAAGAAATTCTGCCCATGAACACCTTTTTCCAACACCACTGCCCATTAGTATCTGTGTAAACATGAATCTGACTTGCTTTTCATAGTTTCACAACTTTTAAAAAAAATGTTTCGATATGACACGCTGTCAGTAAACCAGACTGAATTTTAGACATCCTAATTATCTTCTTTGCAAAACCCTTTTCCAGCCACTTGTCAGAAGCTGGTTTAGTGAAGAAATTATCTTATTTTCCACCAAGTAAGCCACGTAGCAGAAATTTTTATTTTTGTTTTAGCTGGGATTTTAGAAACACATGATTCAGAAGATTCAGAATTGCAGTTCAGTCATGTTACATATGTACCATGTCTTCTGTTTTGTAGAATGCCTCTGCTGTTATCCATAATTTTGTGCACTTTCTGTGGATATTGGTTTATTTTTTGTGTTTGTTGCACTAGTTATTAACATACCGTAAGTATGAGAAACTGGAGAACCATAAAATTTGTATCTGTCAATTCATAAACCCAGTGTCCTTCACTAGGTTTAAAACCTGTATTAATACCTCTAAGTGCTCAGTCTTGTAATTGATATCTGTGTTGGCTGATAGATGCATAAAATCCCATAAGAGGCAAAATCTCTTACTAACCAAATTCCTGAATAAGTGTTTCTGGATTGTTCTGTGCTTGCCACTGTGTGCTTGGAATAGTATAGTCACATGCTTTTTACTTTTCAACTGCTAATTTTGAGAAGATAGGACTGAAACTGAGACTTGTGGTTAAAACCCGTAGTTTTACTCATCCATACCCTATTTTGGGGTCTGTTTTGTATAGATTAGAAAAAAGAAAGGGCTTTCCAATAACATTTTGTTCATCACAAAGATCTCTGTGAATTATGGTTCAGTGTATTGACCTCTTACACTTAAAAGCTTGGGTCATTATGCAGGAGATATATTGTAAGGTACATAGTGCACACTTCTGTCCCAGTGATCTTTTACTGTGTCCATTTTAATATACCTGCAACAGTTAATCTACAACAAAACCCACTTCCTGGTTAGGAACCTGAAATGGTAATTATTTCATCAATTTAGGTAGAAATCTGAGCAGTTTATCAAATCCCAGTAAAAATTAAAGGCTCATGATGTCAGAGTACCAGTTTTTCTCTTTCCTTTTCCTTATAGAGCTAAATCTTGTTGTTCTTAATTGGGTTTTAGTTGTTTTCTCAGGTGGGATTTCAAGTTCTTGAAATAGATAGATGACACAGAATATTTGTATCAACTTTTGGCTCTTGGAATTCTAGACTTGCACTTTTTTTACTTTATTTTTTTCATCTGTTATTAACTGACTGGCACTTTCACAATGTTGGCCTCCTTTAGCACTCCTGTTCGCCTGCCTTTTCACCACTCTGTTGGCCATTTCATTTCCAGCATCTTTGCACAAATTGTTACTTTGATTTTCCTGCTCTTGGGATGCATGAACAAATAGTGTGTCTGAAGTGATAGCAGTCACACCTAGTGCTTCTTGTCTTAAAAGGAAATTTAGTTTGAGAAGATGAAGACACTGAAAATTAATGTTGAACTGATTGTCACAGAAGTGAGGTAACTATTAATGTGGAAAGTGAAGCTGTAGGTTCTGAGATGGGCTGAAAGAACCTTAAAGCATTTATTAGTTACAGGTACATTTCTGAAGGTTTTGCCATCATGCTTCTGTCAGGGGAATATCCAAGAATGCCCACTAACCAAAACTTTGGGAATGTATCTGTAAGTAGTAGATGCATTTGCATTTATTAAATGTTCCTTTTAACCCTCTGTCACTACAATAAACTTTTTTTTTTTCCCCAGACATTTACCACATAATTCTTAAGAGGTCCTAGTATCTATTGTAACATCTCTTGCTTATTGAGATCTATATTGCTCAGAGAAATCTGAGATTGTATTTGCTTCTCACTCAGGTTGGTTGTTGTAGTCTTTCTTCTGAAATCTGTTACTAGTTTGCTGAAGTGTAAAGGATGGTAGATTTCTGTATTATTTTTGTGGATGATGTGTTTGCCTGCCTTTATCTGTTTGAAATTACAGTTCCTGACTGCATTGATAAGTTTCAAAGCAGACAGCTGAGGAGGATGGGAACAGTGGTGTTGATATGTGACTCCACATAAAAACTTCATGGTTTTATTGTTAACTGATAGATGTCTTTGGAGGGATGCTGTCTATCCAGTTTTTCCTAAGAACATCCCAGAAATTTGGTTTGGGCAGGATTTGAGGGTCATATGTATTTGCCTGATACCTCCATTTACCTGGCAGTCCCATCAAAATTACCATTTGTACTTCTCACTGGATTGCTCTAGTTTGGAAACGTCAGCACTTGAGTGTGTCTCTCAGCTGGTTTGGGGAAGCATCATCTGGATTTATTGTGTGCATACATCAGCGGAGGCTGTGTGGCTGCAGACTGCAGGTGATGGGCTTTCAGTAATTACCAGAAGCAGCAGACTGACTGCACGTGCTCTACACCATGCATGTCTTTATGGCGGTGAAAGAATGAAGTTGAGGTTTGCTGCACATACATACATAAGCTTTTTTTTGTTTTATGCCTTTTGAATATTATGTTCCTATAGGCAAGTAATACACTGTTTTGAAGCATTTTCAGGTTACAGAACAGAGTACTTCCTAAGATTTCTGTAAGAGGTTCAAAAGAATTGAAGAAGCTTCATTGAAATCCCGGTGTTGAAGTATAGTGGCAGTGTAAGGCTGCTCTTCGCTGGTGTGGAGGACCAAGGCCTAATGTTGGAGAAAGCATAAGAACAGTGGCTGAAAAGCACAGCAAATTTCAATCCATGACAAATACCTTTGTGCACTGAAATTGGTGGTTAGAACTGTATGAGTGCTCTGAGGTATAAAGTCATTGTGTATTGTGATTCTTGGTTGTCTGCGCCAAATGAAATTAAATTCTTAATCTTTTAAATGGTCAGATTTCTTGTTCAGTGTTGAGAATTCTTTGAAGGGTGATCTCAGTTTTTCCTTCCTGATGCATGTGACATCATCAGTTTCAGCTGACATTTAAATAAGATTAATCCTTGCTGCTTTGCCTTTGCTGACTTTATCACAGGTGTGTGATACAAAGAGATGTTGATGATCACAATCATTTTCCTCTGGCATAGCATCATTTACTACAGAATATGGAACATGTGTTCTGTATTGTGAACAATTTCCACTACAAGATTGGGTGAACTGTTATTGAAAATGTTATTTCTGAATACATGCAAGTAAATTTAGTTTAATGTAATAAACAGTTTTCATAAGGAAATGGCATTAAAGTTTTGCCTCATTTCAATTGCTACTGAAGGGTGTACTATTAAAAATAAGTCTTATATCAATAAGATAAGTGACTTACTGATCTTGGTGTCTGCAGGGTTGTTTGTCTCACATATTCTCAATCCTCTCTTTGACTGTGCAGGTTCTTTTTTTCCCCCTTCTTAAATACATTATTACAGAGGCACTGCCACCATCGCTGATGGGCTCAGCCTTGGCCAGCGGCGGGTCTGTCTTGGAGCTGGCTGGCATTGGCTTTATCGGACACAGGGAAAGCTGCTGGCAGCTTCTCACAGAAGCCACCCCTGTAGCGCCCCCGCTACCAAAACCTTGCCGTGCAAACCCAATGCACTGTGATTCCAGACATTTACTGAAATATATTTTTATCCTAGGTGGCCTCATGGGACCTGTGAGAATGATTTCATCTGGGCATGAACTGACAACCGATTATGATGAAAAAACACTTCATGAGTTGGGTTTTAAGGATATGCAGGTATTACCAGCATATAGATAGCAGTCACTGTGAAAAAGATTGGTTGATACATTGCTTTTGTCTTGTGCAGCAGTGGTGGTGGCAGGTATACTTTTCTTTGGGAGCATCCTACGGTTTTCTGAAACCAGTTGTTTCATGCTATCCAATATGTGCCTCCTGTAAGCTCAAACTAATACTGTCGGTCCTTGTTGCGGTCAGTCTTTAAAATTATTAATTATCGTAAAAGCCTAATTCTAGTTATGTCAGCAAATGTGAAAACTCAAGGAATAAAAGTAAGATTTCAGGGTTTTTCATTCATCAAAGAAAACAAGGAACCAGTGAAAACAGAATCAAATATCAACATTTTGTCTGAATTGTTGCACACATACAAATTCCATTGTGGCGGTGACTAGCACTCTCACAGGTTAAATCTGAAGCATTTTTTTAATGCTTATCTGTAATTTTTTAATCTCAATTCAGAGTTCCTGTTAGAGTAGTCTACCCATAAGTTTGCTGAAGTCAACAGTATGGAAAAGCCTGATTTGATTTGTATAAGTTTGAATGACAACATGACTGTTTTAGGGAGGTGGGACTGTAACAAAACTTACCAGCAGATCATCACATAGGTATTTTCTATCTAAAGGAAAACTAAACTTACACTTTACACCTTCAGGGATCTGCTAACATCCTTTTAGAAAGATTATTACTGGCTTTTATGCTTATGTGTGCTGTTGCAGGCTGTTAGCAATAGTAGTACTTAGTCTATTTTGACTCTGGAGGTTCCAAATCTGATGACCTCTTGGACTACATCTTCGATTGTTCATTAGTTGGTTTTGCTAAATGAATTGGGTTAATTCAAAAGAAAAACCAGGTTTTAAAATATTTTTTTCTTATTAACTTAGATCATTTTACAGTATTGAACTATGGCACAAACAGATGAATTCCTAACATTTGCAGAGCTTGGAGGAGCAGTAGCATTCTGTTTGAAAGGCTGGGCATGATCAGTATATGATGATAACTGCTCAGCAGGAACAGTTCATCTGAGAATGCCTTTCCCCAACATGGTTATGCCAGTATAACAAACGTCTGCTTTTCCAAACACACTGCTATTTGTGTTGCTACGCCCTCACTAGCGTAATTCTGGTCCTTTGAGCCAATCTAATTTTTTTCTCTGGATTAGTTTTTGTGCCATTTCATTAATGTACTCAGAAGACAGATCAGTACTAGAGTCTCCCCAGCCTGAATGGCAAAATAAGGGATGAGGGACAAGGAAACAAAACCGTCTGCTGTAACAACAGCCAGCAGTGTATGCATCTACACCACGAGTGCCCTGAGTGAAGGCAAAACCAAGCTTTAATTATAGCAGTTGCTCAAAATGCTGCTCAGTAAAGATTTGACAATAAAGATATTGATGTATGTTTAAGTTCTTAATTCTGATCCTGTTGAAAACATTCCACGGTTTTAGCATATCAAGTTTTAAAACTGCCTCTCTTCTTCCTTGTTTCTCTCTTTTTTTCTAGATGGTGTTTGTATCCCTGGGTGCACCAAGGAGAGAACGTAAAGGTGAAGGTGTTCAGCTTCCAGCATCCTGCCTACCTCCTCCTCAGAAGGACAACATTCCAATGCTTTTACTCCTGCAAGAACCTCATCTTACCACCCTTTTTGATTTGTTAGAGATGCTCGCCTCTTTTAAGCCTCCTTCTGGAGAAGTGGCTATGGAAGATAGTGAGGTAATTTAGAGTAATTTTATTAGAATAATTACATTTAAGTCTTACTTAATTGGATTTATTTTTGCTATCTAGCCTACTTGTTGTGTACTCTATCCAATTGCTAGATATGTTTATTGTCTGTATTTCTTGTTAAATCATTACCGTGATTTTTTTTATTTTCTTAACAATCGTTCTGATATATTTTAAATGTTCTAAATATTGTAGAAGCTGTAAAAAAGTAATTTTTAAGAAATAATATTGATTATTTAAATAATGTCATTAATAATGGAAAATGGCTTCAATAAAGGTTAGTAAAGGTTTTATTGCAAAAACTTGAATTGTATGTCTTATGCCATCGTTAGCTTGTGGGAAATCAAATAATGACTAGTACATTCAAATCAGTAGTTTATTTTTATTTACACGCAAATATTTCAAGATATGTGATACTCTGTAAAGATAATGGAACTTAGTTTCTTTCAAGTTCACTGAGACTTCAACTATCATGTTCTATTTATGGATTTACATTAGATAGGAAACAGGTTTTTAATTAAGAATAAATACATTTTTGGACTTTGAAATATTAGCAAGGTTATTTTCGCAAAGAAGTTCACAATAAGAATGGTTGTTCTATGCTTTGTCAGAGTGCAAGATGTGAAGAACTCCATCTCCATGCAGAAAACTTATCCAGACGTGTCTGGGAATTGTTAATGCTTCTGCCAACGTGCCCGAATATGTTGCAGGCATTCCAGAATATTTCAGATGAGCAGGTAAACAAAGAATGCTTTTTTCACATGGGTTTTTTTACTTTATTGACTGAATTTTTATTAGCTGAATTTTCCCCAAATTAGGAATGTTAAATACTAAGTATGTTAAGTATGCTGAGACACAGGTAAACCTAATGAACAAACCTAATAATTCTTATGAAATGAAACTAGAGAGATGTCAGTTCGCAAAGTTTGGTTTTATGATTTCTTAAAAAAAAATAATAAATGAATAGTTAACACTAATTGTTGCAGACTTTTGGTTTGAATGGAAACAGCAGTTTCTTAATCCACATCCTTCCTTTAACATGATAACTGTTGTGTGATACTAATCTTTTCGGTACTCCCTTCTACATATTTCAAAATATGGGTACTTACCTAGTTGGTATTTTGCCCTATAGATGAAAATTTTGCCTCTTTTAAAGTTGTTGAATTTAACAGTGTTGAGATATTACGGTTCTTTATGGACACATGAATCAAAATTTTGGTGGAAGTTATAATTTAGAGTATACCATTTGGCTTCCTCTACTTTACAAATTTGTGTATGTTAGTTTATAATAACGTTGGAGGTTTACTCTAATTTCATTGCTGAACTCCCATTATTCAAATTGTTAATTTCTCTGTAGAAATATGCTTGAAATTGTCTAATTTCAAGTAATAGATGAAATTAAAAACCAAATAATTTGTCCATGTCACTTTAAAAATCCTCTCCTTGCATTTTTTAGATAGATCAGCATTGCATATAATTGTGTTAATTGTTTTCTGTCTTTTTTATCTTTTAAGGGTAATGATGGCTTTAGCTGGAAGGATCTTCTGCGAATAAAAAGTGCCCATAAACTTTTGTACGCCCTGGAAATTATTGAAGCTTTGGGAAAGCCCAACAGGAGAATAAGACGTGAATCTACGGTAATAAAAGTTACTTGCACAGAATATATGTTTTTTCTCTCTGAATCAAACTATATATTGACAAGTTATTTTAAAATACTTAAATTTTTAAACTGTTTTTACAATGACTTGTTCTTGTTTATCTTTAGGGAAGTTATAGCGATCTTTACCCAGACTCAGATGATTCAAGTGAAGATCAAATAGAAAATAGTAAAAACACATGGAGCTGCAAGGTTTGACTTTCCTAGAGTATTTTGTGATACCTAATACAGTTTTTAAAAAAACATATAAAACGAAAACCCATTTAAAACATTATCTATCTTAGAGTTTTTGATCTCAACTTTAGCTACAACATTTTAAATTTTTTTTTGTGTTATTAGGCCTGTAGATTTGTCAGTTGTGTACAACCTTTTATTTTGTTTTTCATGAAATATCCAGCTGAATAGTTTATCAGGATTTTTTTATTTATTTATAAAGCTTAGATTGGTATCTAACTGAATTTGGTGATATGCCTGTATTTGCTTTTTCTCACATTGGTTCCATGATATACTTACAGTTTGTTGCTGCTGGAGGGCTCCAACAGTTACTAGAAATTTTCAATTCTGGAATCTTAGAGCCTAAAGAACAGGAATCATGGACTGTGGTAGGTGTTTATTCACCCTTTTTTCTCCAGAATAACATAGCTGTCATTTGTGACCTATGACTTTGTGACCTTCAGCCTTTGTTATAGTTACTTTTCTGTAGTAAGTGAAATAAATTAATTCTATAATTGAAACTGCCAGAGTCTATACAATAGCATCTTTTTCTTGAATATTTTATATTCCTGGAAGAATTTATTTTCTTAAAAAAAAAAATCATCCGTCTGCTTTTTTATATTTTAAAACCACCCTTTGTATTTTCTATGCATTTTGATTTAATTTTTTTGTCCAGTCTTAAAAAAACTGGTTTGTAGAATGTAAAATTGTAGATCACGGGAACATCTTAGAGAAAAAAAACAATCTGGGTTCCATCCTTAGGAATGATTGCAACTGCATTGATAGTACTATTGCATATCAAACTTTTTTTAAAGAACTCACAATTCGTCAAACAGGAGGGGGTGCTTTATTTTAGCCTTTTTTCTGCTTGTTTTAGAGAAAGATGATATTTGGAAACTTTTATTATAGTCTGTTTTAAAACCAGTAATCTGTTAATTATCCTCCCCTCTGAAGAGGCTGAGAAATACCATTTACCCTTGTTGGCATTGAGACAAAAGTGGTAGCATTGTGGCTATGGTGTTAATAAAGACATTTTTCAGTAATGAACATTATTATTAGTCGTTCTTATAGACTGTCTTTTTTCATCATTATTCTATTATTAGTTTCAGCTAAATTCACATCATAATGAAAACTTTTTAATTAGAGTTAATTTTTTTTAATACTTTATTCTCTATGGCATTTGATTAAAAAAAGTATCCCAAGTTCTGGGTCATATGTACATAAAAAGAAGTAAATGAACATGTATGTATAAAACTTATGACAGTTACTGAAATGTTAAAAAGAAGGCAGGAACACTTTTTAGTAATAAAAGTTTGATAGTTTTTTTACTGATTTTGATGTATTTGTTCTAAAGCTATTTCAGTATTAGAGACAAGTTGTCCTCTCTATTCAGTATATAAATAAAAGCTCGTACAATTCCTTTATTGTTCTTTCCAGAAACTATGCACAACACTCTGAAAATAGCAACAGATTCTGCAACTAAGTGCCATAGTACAGAGTCTTGACTTATGCATATATAGGTGCTACATAGCAGACCAACTTCATGTGTTGCTGTGACATTGTGCTCTAGTTTTAATTTTACTCGCAAAATGCACCTTCTTGCTGGTGGAGCTGAGCAGTTGCTATGTTTGACTATAGCGACACAGCTGAGAGCCATGAAAATTGATCTCAAGACTTAATAAATGGATCAGTGGTTTTCATCTAATGAGATGTTACAATACAAAATGGTATTTTTAAACTAGTATGTATTGTCTCTGCATGACTGCATATATTCAACTTGAAAGCACTTCTGTGTACCATGCTTTATACCCTGTGCTGTAGTTGAATACAGTGCAAGAAAGGTTCTTAACTGCTGTGCTTAACTCCTATACTATTTCCTGTGTGTTATTTCATGCCTTGATTTTTAGAATGTCTTGAATGCACCTGTTAATAGGACTAGATCATGAAAATGTTTTAATTACAAGCAGTAACTTTTTAACACCCTTCCTCTTTAGTGTCTCTTCCGGTGAGGTTTTGCCAGTTAGCTCTAGCTGTTTATCCTTTATACCTTACTTAAGCTTTTCATTTCAAATTCCGTAGTAAGCATAGGATTATTTGTAAAATAAATCCCTGAAGAATAAAATTTCATTTTCTTCCTATTCACAGTGGCAGCTAGACTGTCTTGCTTGCTTGCTGAAGCTGATATGCCAGTTTGCAGTTGATCCTTCAGATCTAGATTTAGCTTACCATGATGTCTTTGCCTGGTCTGGTGTAGCGGAGAGTCACAGAAAAAGAACATGGCCAGGCAAATCAAGGAAGACTGCAAGTGACCATGTGAAGGGCCTTCATATACCTCGTTTAACAGAGGTAAGAAATAAGCAGTGTGTCCGTTTTGTAAACTTAATGACTCCTTTGTTGTGTGAAGCCTTTATTTTGGTAATAAAATAATGCAGCAGAAAAGTTACTAATATTAATCTATATCCTACATGTTATTCTCCTCTAAAAAGTATTTTAATTGCTTTAAACCTGGCAGTTTTAAAAGCTGCAACCAAAAGGCTTTTTGGTGATTTGTGAGCATGTGAATTGGGAATTCAGAATTCCAGTGCTTTATCCCTAAGATTTTGTTTTCTAAATTAGCTGCTCCCTTTTTTTATGGTAATCTGTTACATGGACTGTCCCTGTCCTCACTAAATCCATTTTAGATTCCTTTAGTAAACACTAAAATAACTTCATCTACTAAGGATATCTGTGTGAGTATATGGTAAACTTAGCTAAGCCTGTAAACCTTCTTACCAGATTCCTGCATGCTAATTTCCTAATGTAGACCGAGCAAATGTAGTATTTTCACATCAGAGATACTGTAAATCGATTGCTCTTGGGCACAGGACCGCTGTGATTGCTAGAAAGTGTATATCCGAACTGTGAGCTGGAGCCAAACTTCCCATTTGTCATTGTTACACATGCAAAGACCGTAACTGTTCTATAAGTGTTCAGTATTTTTGACAAAATAGATCCCTGAATTGCCAAAGCTACTGTGATACAGGGAAATTATCAAATGTGTTAAATTTTTCAACATCGGCTGTGTGTAAATGCTGCTACCAGTTTCTATAACTGGCTTTAAATTTTTAATTGTCATAGATGAATATTTTTGAGTGCAGCAGTGGATTTGCTATCTAAATATTTTAAAATACTTTCTTCAGACTTTGATTTGAAAATTCTGTGTAGCCTGTCAGAGGTTCTCTAAAGATGAACAATTTAAGTGAATGTATAGTCAATAAAAGGCGTTGATCAGAGATGAGGGTAATTTACATATCCAACTTCATCCTTGACCCTGTCTCCTCAAACCTAAGATTTTTTAAAAGGAAGTGAGTAACCTATGCTTTTAAAAAAATACTGTGTTTTTACTAAAAGGATTGAGTAAATGGTTGACTTTTCTATTCAGTTAAATTGCCTTTCTTAGAGAAACAGAATGAAATTTTAGCTTCTAGACCTACTCAATGAAACACAGGACTTTAGATCTGCTTTAATAAAAAACAATATAAGTTTAAACTACGGAGATGCTATGATTTGTCTCTTGCTCTTCCTCCCTCTGCACAGGTGGGTTTGTTTTAGATTCACACAGTGTGTATAATTTAAAAACAGATCAAAAAGCTTGTTGTTAACTGTTTTTTTTTTCTTTTGACTTCAATTTTTAAAGGTGTTTCTTGTACTTGTCCAGGGAACCAGTTTGATTCAGCGACTTATGTCAGTTGCTTATACATATGACAACTTGGCACCTAGGTACAATATCTTTTTATTTTTGTAATAAAGCTAATCAAGTGTGCACATTTTTATCTCTGCTTTAAATCAAGTAAATAGTTCTTTCAGTTGTAGTTCCCCCATTAACACCCATATCAGAAATTTAAGTCTGTAGGCATTAGTCTTGCTTTTCTTAGTCACCTCTTCTGTTAGTTATCTCCTACCCTTATAGAAGGGGTGAGAGCAAGGAGAGTGGTGAGAACACTCAATGGTCAGGGTATAAGACATGGAGCAACAAAACATATATGGTATGCTCTCATAAATTCTCATGCCGAAACTTTTTGTTTGTTCTGTCTGTAGCAATTGGCATTCTTAATTTCAAGGCAGTGTAAAGGAGAAATTAAAATAAATTAACTTTTAAGCTGCTTAGTCATCTGCTGGTTTTGACTTATTTTTCCCATCCTAATAACATTAGCTTGTTACTGCTGAAATTACCCTTATTGTTTTAGTGAGTGTGCATGTACTGAAGGCAAAATTTTATCTTCAGAAATGGGCTATTAGAGATTTTTGTCTTTTTTGTCTTTTGTCCTGAGAAAAGCAATTTTGTGTAAGACTGCATGGTGAGAGAGTCGGACTGATGGTGGGGAGGTCAGGTTTTTTTAAAAGGTTGTTAAGGACATTCAGAGTGTTTCCAGTCAAGTCTGCAAGCGTGCCTAACTTTAACCTCTAGTTGAGTTGCAGGAATCATTTTAAATATATACAGTATGTATCTTGTTTCATAACCTTTTATTGCCATTTATAAAAATGTAAATAAATAAATGCAAACATTTAAAATTTGTCTGAAGTTTGCAAATGTTTGTTCAAAGTGTGATTCTCTGAAGAATGCTAGCTTTCTTCTGTATGGGTCAGTTCTTAGTTCTGTTTTACATCTTTTCTTTTTTTTGACTAACATAAAGGGGTTGTGGGTATTTTTCCTTGACTTTTTTATCTTGTCAGTAAAGTTTTAAGGGGGTGACTTGAATATTTTCATAGTTTTATTATTGTTGCTAATTTTGAATGCTGCAAGAAATGAATCCTTTTAAGATTAACATTTTAGTTTTCTTAGTGGGTACTTAAGTGTAACTGTGTTGTTACTTGTGTGTGCTTTTATTTCTAAGTGATAATCTGTTATGTTCTGTGATAAAGTTCAAATGGCTTTATCTTTTTCCTGTCCAGGGTGTTGAAAGCTCAGGCTGATCACAGATCCAGACATGAAGGTTAGTGCTGCAAAATAGCTATACGTTATGAGCTAATAGTAATGAAAACATACTGAAGATAATAAATTACGTGTTTGTTTTATTCCAACATTACAATGCTATAAAATTGTGTTCCTTGGTGGTGAAGGGCTGTTATAATCCGGGTGGGAATACATAGCGAGGCTTTCCTTCTCTGGAAATTGTTTTATATGAATTGAAATTTTGTACTTCATCTCCAGAAGAGCTGGTTTTGGTAGGAAAACCAGCTGTGTTCTTATCTTCCAAAGAGCAGCGTGTATAACGCCATAATAGTCACCAATATTCACCTTTTATTCTGGTTTACAGAAATCTTTGTGGGCCCAGAGTTCCTTGGAGCTCCCCTATCATCTATCCCTCTTGTGGAGTTTTCTTACAAAAGGTCTAAATGACCTCTGTCAGATTAAGCCTGTATCAAAATAATTGTCAAAAGTACAGCATAAATATAGATATGTCCTCCTAGGCTTATACGTTGCCTTCAGGTTTTCCACTTTGTTCTCCTGTGTGGATGTTAATGTCTATGAACTCAATTTCTCAGTAAATGCTGTGTATCACGTACTGAAGTCTTATTTCTAGCTGTTACGAAGAAAGGAACAGATATACTAGTTAGTCCAGGGAAATGTTGTATGTGCTAGAACTATGCAACTCTTCATCCTAAAGAGCCTCTTCTGTTAGTTACACCGTGATTTACTCTTACCTTATTGCCTTTCAGTCACTCATTATTCAATGTGGCTCTTGGTGAGTTGGGCTCACTGCTGTTCCTTGGTAAAATCCAGTCTGGCGGACAGCGATCATTTGCAAGACTGGCTAAAGAAACTTACCCTTCTTATTCCAGAGGTAGGTTAAGGGAGAAGTTAGTGCATTACTAATTAGTGCGTAATAGGGAACAAGAGTAACTTTCATTTCAAGCTTCCATTAAATTCAAAACGTGTTGTTTCCTGCTAAAAGAAGGCAGGATCTGACTGAGTTACTTGTGATCCCATTTAAGAAAGAATTATTTGTAGTTAAAATACCATGTAAGATGGCACATTTGTGATTGATTGCAAAACAGTTTATAAGTTTTTGTCTTTGTTCTTGGCTTCTGTTTGAAGGGAATTTTTGCATTGTAATTTGTTGAAATTTCTGGGTGATGCCCTCTAATGTGATTAAATATACTTCACGCATTATATTATTTTTTCAGCTATACTTTTGGTCACAAAATGAGGTGAATGAGAGTTGACATAAAAATGTTCATCATTACTGAATCTTTGCTTAGCTTTAAGTAATTTTTTCTGATGTAAGAAAAACATGAAAATTGCATAAAGATATACATATTAGAAAATTTTTGTATTTACTAGTGATTGCTTAAAGGTGCAATAAGGACATGATGTGATAGTTGTTATCTCTTGCTTTATTACTCAACTACAGAAAAAGCTTACATCCTGACTCCATTTAAAAACCCTGGGGAAAAAAAGGGTGCAAACTTCCAAAGCTGGATTAGATATAGTCTGTAGATACCTTTCTTAAGAATAAAAGAAAGAAGAACATAAGTCTTCTACTGAAATTAAACAATTTAACCATATAGTTAGGAATGAGTAAAATGTAGGTTCCAGCATCACGTAACCTCCCTAATTTGCCCAGATGTGATATTTTCTGTTTTAGTAACTGACTGTAATCTCTACTGTAGAAAATATGTAACTCAAGACAGGGGACACAGACAAATCAGCTTTTTTATTACAACAGTATCTTTTGCATTTTTCTATAAGTAATTTAAATGTATGTTATTTGTAATCTGTTTTTTTAGAAAGATAACTTGATAGGTATTATGAGGAGCTTAATAACGTATATACAAAAGAAAAGTCAACAAAATAAAAAAATCTTCTAAATAATGTGTGTAATCGTTTAATTCTTTTATATTTCATAAAGACTGCCGTTCGCCATGAGTCTTGCAATGGTTTATACAAGTTATCTCTCTCTGGTCTGGATGGGGGAGATTCAATTAATCGATCCTTTCTGCTACTAGCTGCGTCAACATTATTAAAATTTCTCCCTGATGCTCAAGCTCTGAAACCAATCCGGGTAAGAATTTCAGAAATTACAAGACTTTATCAAAGATCTACTTAAGCTTACTTTTATTAATATAAAAAGAAAAAAAATGATAACACATGTAATCATTATGTCTGACATAGTGTTTCTGGTAAACTCAGATATTGAGACTTTTGGTTTAGATGTTTCCAGAAACTTCACAAAAGTAGTTAAAGCTGTGACACTACAGTAATTTAGAGCTTGTCTGTGCTTGGAGAATTGAGAATAGCATTTAGAAAGTGCTCTTGTCCTGAAATTTTAGTGTCCGTGTGACATGCTGTTGGGGAATAACAGGTGTGTTTTCAATATATGCCTTGATTTCCCTTTTAAATGTAGGTAAGTCTGTACATAAATCAGTACTTTGTTTTATGTGTACATAGGTACCCTCAGCTGTTGTGGCTGAATGTTGTTGTTCCCCAGTCAATTGCTGCTGTTTTTCTGTTTGGAGTATTACTGTCCTCATGGCTCTACCAAAGAGAAGAGATTCTGTGGATGCTGTCAAAGCTACTTCAGGAGTTCTCAATGTTAATATATTCAGGTTAAGAGAGATGGTTTGAAATAACCTGGATGATTTTGCCTAAATTCAGTTAGGAATTGTAGACCTAGCAATGTGTATCAGGGGAGGCTGTGCTGACTTCAGGTGGTGTAGCTAGATCTGAAGGAGAGAACTTGTATGGCAGGGCAGCGTGAACCTGGATTTTGGGTCTGTCAGGCAGTTATTATTGTGACCCTGTGTAGCATTTGATTTCAGGTGAGAGTGGTTCATGTAGTTTGAGTCTGCTTCGAGTTTAAGCTCCATTGATACGTAAAAAAAGATAAAAACAATCTACATGAAGATTTTGCATTATTTGAATCATTTTCAGATGAGTTTAAAATTAGAGTTGTACTAACTAATGTTGAATCCAGCCAAAGTTTCTCATGTTTTGTCTGGTCTAATACTGCAAATTTTTGCAATTTGCAGTGGGTAGGATGGAGTCAATACTATTCTAATTTTTTTTAAGGGTCTGTCAGATCATCCTGACAATCTTTCAAGAAAATTAATAAATACTGCAGAAGAAAAACAGATCACACGCTGTTACCATTGTAAAAAGCATTGGGTTTGTACTTGGATTATCTTAAATAGGGGCTTGAAGAAAGTAATATTCTTGTAATAGTTGCTGTGTTTACTACATTTTTTTAATGCGCAGTTATCGTGTCTGATGTACTTTAGAATAAAAGCGATTTCTTTTCACAGATAGAGGATTATGAAGAAGAAACAGTGCTGCGACCAGGTTGTAAGGAGTATTTTTGGCTGCTGTGCAAACTGATTGATAACATACATGTCAAAGATGCAAGTCAGGTAGGTTTTGCTTTGCATTCATATGAATGTTTGCTTTTTTTAAATTTGGGTAGTCAGACCACTTTTACTTCAGTATGAGACATTTTTACTGAAGATAATGTGAACAACTCTTGGATCTTACCTGTCTCCCAGTTTTCCCTACTCTCTGATGTGTATTTAGTAGCTCTTGGCCAAAGGAAGATTCAGATACTGAACCTGTAGAGTCAAGGAAGAGGAGTGGGTATAATATACAAAGAGGGTGAACTTAGGTGAAGGTAACAGGCATTGGGAATACTGTAATTATCTGAGAGATTCACTGTCGGTAATTTCAATGCTCTCTAAAGAGGAGGTAATCAAGTATTTGACTGAACCTGAAGGGGGAAGAAAAATCAGTTAATAGCTGTTTAACACAGGTTAGAAAACTTACAACTTTTGAAGCATCTGTAAAGGATTGAAGTTACCTTTTGGGCAAACTCTGCAACTGCTTGTGCTGGCTGGTAGCCCTACATAAATCTCTCTAGTTCATTCTCAGTGTTCTGGCAGCAGTGTGAGAAGGAAAGGAAGATAAAGCCTTAGTCCTGGTTCCAGACTGGACAAGAATTCCAGAATGGAAAAGTCTTATCCTCTCCTGACTCTAGATGGTCCCAGTAGAGGCAAAAATTTTGCTCCCCCCGGCCGCCTTCTTCCACTCAGTTTCTTTCCATTTCTGCTTTATTAAGTGAATCTCTGAGCTAGGCTATAGTTCTGCCTACTTCTTCTGCATGTCACTCAAGCGAGAAGTGCTAATGGGACTTTTCAACCTTCTGATGGCAAACTGTGTTCTTGTGAGAAATAATAAAACAGTTCTCTTTAAAATAGCACTAGTCCATTTTTGTTGGTATGTTAGAGAGAGTATATTTGTGCAATCTGGAATTGAAAGAATAAATGTTACTTCATTTGAACGGTTCAGCATTGATTTTAAAAAACAGTTTCATCGCTTCTATAAAAATGTATTAAAATATTGTTGCAAGCATGTTTGAAAGATGGGGTTTAAATGGTCCCTGTTTTTCTGTGTACAATAACAAAATTTCATCCAAAGGCATAACCATAGTTTCAGACTAAGCTTACAAGTTGTAATTCATGAAGTACGTAATTATTCTATTTGTATTCCTTTTTCTTTATTTTTAATCAGACGACACTGCTTGATTTAGATGCACTAGCAAGACATCTTGCTGACTGCATTCGGAGGTAAGGTTTGCTAACAGTAATTTCACTTGTAGGTTGCGTTACATTTATTATTTGGGGGAGAGAGTTTTAACATTTCTCTTGTATATGTGTGTATATATAGCAGAGAAATCCTTGACCATCAAGATGGTAATATAGAAGATGATGGACTTACAGGACTACTTCGTCTTGCAACAAGTGTTATTAAGCACAAACCACCCTTTAAATTTTCTCGCGAAGGCCAGGTAAGAAAAGGACACTGAAGACCGCAAATAGATCAAAATAGTGTTTTCTCTTGTTACTGTACTGTCTTCATTTCACCTTTTTTCCACCATTCCAATTGCAGCGTTCAATACATGAGAGTATATCATATTTCTAGCCTTAGGGTGATGGATAAAAACACACGTATCATTCCTTTATTAACAAGTAGCACATACAGTCCTTTCCCTTTCTAACTGTATTTAATTTCAGGACAGAGTTCCTACATCCTGGAAATTTTGTTTTCATTTATTATTGTTAAATGTTTTTATTATTGATCAGCATTAACTGGTTTAAGTCATTAGCAACACCTGCTTTTTGACCATATCCTGGGACAGTTGTGATGTGAAAGTAGCTTTTAAGCCCTACATCTACACAACGGCAGACACCTATTACAAGGATGTTACATTCCACCTGTGCATGTAAGATAGAAGAGTGGCTAGGCAGGGGAAGTTGCTAAAAAAATGTCTGCTTTGTGTTTCAGGGCCACATTGTCTAAAAAAAAAAAATAAAAAATTGTGGTATAAGAGCTGGTGTAAAAGCTGACTTAAACTGATGTTTTCACCTGGTGTAAAAGCCGATTTAAACTGATCTTTTTTTTCTGTAGACTGTACTGAGCATATGATTGAATGTTTAGTGAGGTTTCACTAGGAAAATAGTCCCCTGTATCCAATTATGTTGTATCTATCCTGTCTGTTTACTCTGTCTGTTACCATAAAATGGCCCTGAAGGTAATTTTACTGTCAAAAAGCTTTAATGGTGTCCACATTGTGCACTACAACATAAAGTTACATTGCTGACAGCATTTTAAAAGACTACTACTATGTATTCTCCTGGAATAAGTGTATTTTAAGTATGGAGAGCTTCCAGATTAAATTAGAGCAAGATTCTGATTCACAGAGTGCAGTGTGGAGAATGACGTAGAAATTAAAATAGAAGAGGTATGCGAAGATCAGATTTATGTAGCTTGGATATGTGAAAAGTATAAGAAGAAAACAAAAGGGAAGTTTAAGTAGAGAGGAATGATACTATACAGAATGCTAAAGTACATTGCACGTACGTAGTATATCGCAGGGAGGACAGAAATTTGGTTTGAAAAATGGATGAATGTGAACAGAGCAGTATCCACAACAAACTTCTCAGAAAGAATTTGGCTTTGCTGAGCGACTTAGTACATTTTCTGAGACTAAGTCATGATCTAGTATTAATTTTTGTAATTCTGTGTACAAGAACATTTATTAGTTGCACATTATAAAGTGCATTAGTGAAGAGTTTTGTATTGTGTTCAATGTAATAGAACAGGATTGTGAAACCACATGCTCCCCTCTGAGCAAAGGCTGGTGAAAAAATTATCCAGGAAAATACACTGGCAAATACTGCAGATAGTTTAGACTTGCCCAGAGGATTCTGGTGCTCTGTTGTGCCTTTTCTTCCCTACAGATTTCTTCTCTTACTAAGTAAACAAAAGTATTGTTTGGCAAATATTGTTAAACTTAAAAGGTCACATTTGTGACAAGAATGGATACTTGATTTACCTTCTTTGATGTCTTTTATAGATAATCACTGCCTACCTTACTCTACACTAAGTGGACAAAAATGCATTTTTAATGTATACTGGCTAGCACATCTTCACTAGAAAGGTGTATCTTAAGGCCACTTTGATGGTAAAGAGATATATTTTTAACAAGATTGGGGCTTTGCATTTAGCCTCCAAGGAAAATCATCTATAGTATTGTCTTCCCTGTTCCAACATGTCAGAATTCAATCAGCACAAATACAAGATTGGGAATGTTAATCAGAAAAAGATAGATCCAGATCTCTGAAGTTACTGCTTTTCTAGTCTGGGACACCTTAAGGTGGCTGGTGTGTTAAAACACCTGTTTGAAAAAGGCTGCAGCTGAAAGCACAGTTTAAAGCTCTGCTTAGTAGATGCAGCTGGTCTCTTGATGAACTGTAATTTCTACACCTGACACTTATGGTTAAGAATGAAAAGGAATCGGACTGCTCCCCACAAGCACTCCTGATACAGACTAACTGCCAAGAAACCAGGTCTGCATTTATTTTTAATTTTCTTTCTCCAAAGTATGGAGAAATCTGGAAGAACTTTAACATTACTGGCCAGAAGACCTCTCCATATTATTCAGCTATAAACATAAGTCCCTGGTTATAAGATTTTGTCTTAAGACTATAGGAATTTCCCTGCACACTGGAGCAGGGCTTTTTATGGTGATTTTGCTGTGTAATCTGCAGAAAGCCATTTTAAAAATTATTTAGAATTTAGTTAGATTTTACAGCAGAGCCTGCCTTTTAATGTTAAAAGGCTTCTTAACTGAGTATACCTGAATGGGGAAACTCAGGAAGAACCTCTTTTTAATTAGTGTAGAAATTGTAAAATGAAGTTTAATAGCTGGATTGGTAGCCTGTGCTCTACAAATGGGGGAAGAATTCCGTCTGTAAAAAAAAAATGCAAGAAAATATCTTTGAGGAAAAAAAGCAGTCAAAAATCTGCAGAGGTAGAGGACTTATTGTCTGATTATGTAGACAACTAAAATGATACACTACTAATATGATTTAATGATTAAATACAGTTAAGATTGCAGACATTTTACAGAGGCAGCGAAGCGTAGGTTATGGACCACGTCATGAGCCCCAGACATAAAGTATGCATGTGAATTGCTGGTTGTTTAAGGAAATTTGTTGAAAAGCTGCTTTATAAATTCTGCTCAATTTCTTCTTTCATGGTCTTTCATGATACCACTTAAATGACTAATTCGTAATGTTCATTTCATAGCTGAAAGGTGGAGGAAAGTCATTTCACCATTCTGCACTTCTTTGAAGGTCATGTAGTTGTGGAAGAGTATGACCACCTGTTCTTACAGACTTACACAGATCTTAATTTTTTTTGTTGTTATCCTTTTAATATTTGACTTTTGGTTTAATTTTATTGAATTAAATTGGCTGCATAGAAAGAAGGTACTGAAGTTTAGACACATTAATCTCATTTTTTTTACTGTATTGACCTGGGATGGTATAAATAACTGTGTGTAATATGTGTTTACCATCTAAAGGCAACCTGACTTGGTACAGTTGTGCTTTGTGCCTTTTATTGTTCAGTTACTATTCCAAACATGAAAAGAATACAAAAATACACTTACAGTACATGTGGTATATAATTTAATGTGTTTTTAAAGATTAGTTAGTGATTCATAAAACTCAAATGAGTAGAGTGATAAGGTTATGTGCTGTCTTTCACTAGCAGAAACTAGTTTTAAAGTTAGTAAAAATACATGTGTGTGGTTTGTCAAATTAAATTATCAATCATGAATCAGGCATAATTTGTCATTCTTTTTCAGTGGACATGTTTCTCTTTAGGCTGTAATATGCACATAAAGTGCACTTTATGTAGCATAAAGTTGTTGAAATTCGTAATTCAGAACCTGTATACAAGTCAAAAAGTTCTGTAAATGATAAGAGGCCTAGAAAGTCTATAGAAGTTTCTAGAAGATTGTTAATACATGTCTGTTGTCTTTTAAGAATGTGTTCGAACTGCTAAATGTGCTGATTGAACTGTTTTACAGGAGTTTCTGAGAGACATCTTCAATCTTCTGTTCTTGTTGCCAAGTTTGAAAGACAGACAACAGCCAAAATGCAAATCACATTCTTCAAGGGCTGCTGCTTATGACTTATTGGTAGAAATGGTAAAGGGGTCCGTGGAAAACTACAGGCTGCTCCACAACTGGGTTATGGCACAACATATGCAGTGTAAGAACCTTTATTTCATAGATAGCTTTTGAGTATTTGTTGGAAAACTAGTCCATTCACATTTTTTGTTGATTTTAATTTTATTTTGTATTTCTGGATTTATAAAGTTCCATAAAGAGAGTAGAATCATAGAATGTTTTGGGTTGGAAGGGACCCCTAGAGGCCATCTAGTCCAACCCCCCTGCAGTGAGCAGGGACACCACTAACTAGATCAGGTTGCTCAGAGCCCCATCCAACCTGGCCTTGAATGTTTCCAGGGATGGGGCCTCCACTACCTCTCTGGGCAACCTGTTCCAGTGTTTCACCACCCTCGTTGTAAAGAATTTCTTCCTTATATCTAGTCTACACCTACCCTGTTTTAGTTTAAAACCATTACCCCTTGTCCTGTCACAGCTGGCCCTACTAAAAAGATTTTCCCCATCTTTCCTATAGGCCCCCTTTAGGTACTGAAAGGAGTGTACTTGTAATATGGACTGCCATTCTACAGACATTGTGTTTAGGGTGGGGATGGCTAGCCGCTATTGCAAACAGTACTGCAGTCATGGAGTTTCCATTTGCTCCTGAAATACATCAGAAGCGTCTGCATTTAATGACTTTCTAAAAACAACAATCTGTTACAAATGCATAGGTAAAAACAGGGAAATGCAAATGCAATGCAGAGTGTTGTTAGAATTCGACCGAATAGTCCCACTTACCAAAAGTAGTAATGAAGTAAGACGTTGTTGCCACTAACACTGCTCTTAAAATTCCACTTTGTAGCAGTGGAGCTGCTTATCCACTGTCATTTACCATAGTGTCACAGAGCAGATGTAGGCAACCGAGGTGATTCTATGATTCTATGATCTTTTGCTCACCTAGCAACTGAGTGGATTTAATCCCATGTATAATGTTCAGATCATCTGTTCTTAAATACAGATTATTTAAAGTATATCGTCCTATTAAATGACACCGACACATAGATAACATTGTAAAAGTTGATCTCACATGTTTCATTGGCTTGTGCTGTATTTTAATTTCTGTTTTCCCTTTCTAACTTGAAGAAACATTATATGTTTATGCATAAACCAAAGTATATGAACCCCACTGAGGTACTGCAGATGTATCAGCTATTGACAGCGCTGTCATGTTTTCAAAGTCTCTAAATACCTTTGTAGTTGACTTGTAGCCAGATGTCTGCATATAGTATTAATACAATTTTGTCATGCCTCTTGGCTTTCATGCTTCCTGTGTTTTGGAAACTCGATTCCTATGTATAATATGTAAATTACCAAAATTTGAAGGTAGTTAATATTTTATCTTTGATTTGCAAGTTCTCATTATGCATTTTTAGCTTGATAGATTTCCTTTCACGTGCCAAGTTTAAAAATTCCTGTAACCTGAAGATCTGTACTTTATTATAATCTATGGAATTGAGTTAGTGCCTTACAATTCGGGAAGTAAAAGAGAAATCTGATCATAGTAATGTTTTGTGTTCTGTACTCCTATGCCTGGGCCCTTCTGAAAAGCCTCCGAAGTCTCCTATGTTCAGGGAAAATCCTATGAAGAATATGTTTTATGGAAATACCGTGTATTTCTGTTTGCTGTGAGTACATCTGCTGCTGCTGAGGTTGTCTGTATCTCTCCAGGTGCAATCATTCATTTCGTACAGTTAGTATTTCTCTTACTTCAAATCCCAGTAATTCCTAGGGGCTGAAGTTTTCCGTCACACTTACCACAGTTGTTACTTTCTTCCAAATACTCTTCTCTAGGTTCTTTGCTCCTTCCTGACTTCTCCAGAGCCATTTGATCTGTGCTCCTGCTCCAATATTCAGTGCATCACAGTTTCACAAATGTTAATTTTTTTAGAACTGTCTCTTTCTGGTGTGCAACTGACGCAGGACTTCTGATACCTCATTTGTTTAAAGCCTTGTTTAGTCCATTGATGTGATCCAAAGATTCTTAAAACTGGATTTTTCCACTTTTCTTATCTTTGTAATCTTATTACTCTTTAAAATTCTTAGTCGTAGGCCTGTCTCTCCATTCTTCTTAGGAGAAGCGTTAAGGAACATATTATAAATTTCCATCCTGCCTTTGGTTTTAACATTTTAATTTTGTGGTTCACTGGAGAAATGTTCAATCCTGCCGCTTGTACAGTTGTTGTCCTCTAGTCTCACCAATTGCTGTCTCTGCTATTCCACCATTTTTTCTCACACTCCTAACTGATTGAAGCCAGGTGCTCTCAAGAGGTGGCTTTAATTTAATGCAGCAAAATAAAGTAAAATTTTCAAAAAGAAAACATCTTATTAAAGGATATCTAGTATATTTTCCTTGGGACAAAAAAAAAAACTGATGTAGGGTTCTCATTAAAAATGATGTCACTAAGACTCTATTCTGGCAGTCATATTAAAAGGTGTAACTGTATACTGTTCTTCAGACTTAGACTAGTATGAATAATGTAAAGTAGTTGTAGTAAAGTTTTAACTGCAGCAGCATTTTTCTTTAGTTTCCACTAATGTAGCTCCCTTCATTGGTAGATGGAAGAAGAGAATGACTTGTGTGCTTTTTTCTACTCACAGATACAGTGTTTTAACTGAAGACATAGGGATGCCTTCATGCCTTTTCAGCAAGTGATACTGTAGGAAATGAACTGCTAAGTAGCTGATTTCAGCTGACTTTTCTCCTCACTTTCCTCAACAAGGAGGGCTAACAATTAATGCAGACTGATCTTACTGAAGAGGGGATTTAGATATGCTCTGTTGTTAATAAATTTTCTTCCAGTGTTTTGCCTTCTTTAAAGACCAAGACTAATAAAAACATTCAGTTCAAAGGAGGAAAACAAGGCCAGCTGCTTTGCTTTCAAGGAAGTTTAAGATAGTGTCTAATGTTATGTTTGGAGCAGAAGCATGATCAGAAGGTGGAATATAGAGAAATGCATGGTCATTTGAAGAGGAAGAAATTAAGTTTTATTTTTCTTAAAATAGAATGTGAATTGCAAGTTTGGTTACAAGTTTCCCTAGCTCTTCCTGAGAAAAGGCTAATTTCTGTAATGACGTTGAAGAATAAAGAATATAGATGTAAATGAGGCTCAAATTCACCTTTCTAATTAAGACCTATATGGAAGAAGGAAAGCTTTTGTTATGAAAATGAAGACAGTAGCTTAAAAATCCCTGGGGTGGAGAAAACAGGATCTTCCTGAGAAATTCCTTGTCAAATTTCTGAAAGCCTTTGTCAAATTGAAGTAGAAGGAAGATACTCCCAACTGTTCTCATGAAGTACAAAGAAGTCATCAGCTTTCTTTGCAATTACAACTTGATGAGCTATAAGGAGAGTGATAGATGCTGAGTTCTTACATCAGAAAGGGTGAATTAAGATGTTGCAATTTAAGGGTTTCACTTAAGTGAGGGAATTCTGTGTTCTTCTGCCATGCTAATTACTTTCTTTAGGAGGTTAAATGTGGAGGAGAGCTTTGTTTCAACTGGCCGATCAGCCCAATGTAACCAGGTAACTTGAGGTCACACTACTGAGATTTGATGAAATGAGAGAATTAAAACTCTTTCCTTCCCTACTTGAAGCTGCAGGGCTAATAGTTGTTTTGATGCTAATGCCAAAATGAAGATTACAACAATTATTTGTTGTGCGAGAGAACATCTTGTGGGTCTGGTCTCTGAAGATTTAAGGATCTGTTCAGAGGATACCAAATAGTTTCCTGAATTTATAGCTGGTAGTATGAATTGAGAAGAATCCTTAATGGGCCTCTTAATATTTGACAAAATCATTAGGATTTAAAATTTAAATCTTGAAGCCATGTAGCTTTTGTGGATTGTAAAATAAATCCATACAACTTTTTTGCTTTTTTTCTGTGTATCTGAGCATATAGTTCAATAGAGGTGCTGAATTATTTGTAGGACACTATCTTTTTGGAGAGTGATGTCCTTGGGGATGAATAGCAAAGCTAGATGCACTGCAAGCTTTGTGTCAAACTTCTTGCATGCCAAGGAAGATAGGCTGCAGTGAATTTCTTTGGACACTGGATTGGTTCCTCTGTAATTTAGCGCTTGTGTCATCTAGTTGCCTGTGCAGCTCAAATGATTAATTACCCATTCCATTCTCCTGTGTGGGATGCAAGAATGAGAAGCCTGTCAGTGTCTAGAAGCAGTACTAATCACTTACAAATGGTTTGTCTAGTCTGGTTACTATCTTCTTGACTGGCAGATGAGAACTTTCCCATTCTTCCGATTTCTTGGCAGCCATATCAGAACAAGGCTTATTAAGAAGAGTCTGTCAGACTTACCTAGCTTGTCTAGTGCCATACCGTGTAAGAAATAGATTGCTACATCTGGTATGAAATATAGAGGAATAGAAAACTTACAGGAAAAGAAAATGTCTTTTCAATCTGATTCTCTAGGCAATTCACTTCTTGTTTACCCCCATTTTTCTTTTAGATTGCAGATTCCTTTGGTACACACAGCTTTGAAGTGCAATAAAAACCATTCTTTCTCTTCCTATAAAACCCGTTGCTGAGTTTTTTCAAGCTTGTGCATAGCCAAGCACTTTATTTCACTGCACTTTTGTGTTTTATTTCTGATAAGCATCTATCCGTCTTTTGCACTGGTCAAAAAGATCTTTTGCTAGCCTGGCATCCATTATAGTAGATGTCATTCTGAATCCAACTTTTCTTCTGAAAAGAAAGGTCCCACTTCATGTGTGGTTATCTCTGATACCAAAATCTGTGGGTTTTTATGTGAAGGGAAGACTCGCCAACTTGAGTCTCTGGGTGCACAGACTGCGTTGCTTTCTTTCAGTGTGATGTAGGGGTGCATGGGAGTGGGTAGTAGAAATGATGAGTAATTTTTGTGCTGGGGGAGTGACTGGTGTACATTTGGGAGCCTGTAAGTGTTGTATGTTAGCAGTTAGAAGTATGTTCTCAGTGGTTTAGGCAGTTGCAAGTGTTGTGAGAGCGCTGTGGTTGGCTTGTATTTTTAAAAAACCTTTTTTATGTATAAAAAAATGCATAGCAGCCAATGTTTAGAATTTATGGATGCTCAATGATGAAAACGTGGTTTTATTAAACTTCACTTTAAACTTAGAGGCTGGAAGACCCTTACTACATGTAATACTACCACTAGAACAATTGTAAGAGATGATACTTGCTGTGAATAATGCTTTGGAGAGCACATCAAATCATTTGCAGCCCAGAGCAGTGTGGTGTCTAGAAAGGCTCGCTGCTGTACCATGATTTTCCTGATGTACCTACAGTGCATTTGTCTTAAAGAGCAGGCACAGTCTGGCTCATGTCTGTAAATGTAGAATGTGTAAACAGGATGTGTTTTATTAATGTAAGTGTAAAGATTTTAATTGTATTTATGTCTTATTAAATTGTACTTTGAATTCATTTTTTCTGCATGTGTGATTCATATTTTTCCAGCTTCCCATGCACCTTACAAGTGGGATTATTGGCCGCACGATGATGTTCGTGCTGAATGTAGATTTGTGGGTTTAACTAATCTTGGAGCAACGTGCTACTTGGCATCCACTATTCAGCAACTGTACATGATACCAGAGGCCAGACAAGCAATCTTCACTGCAAAGGTATGCTTTGGGTTTTTCCGTTCCTTGTGTAGATTTTTGTAGAAGTTTAAAATTAGGATCAGTGCAAATGCTGATAAAGTATAGACTTACTTTTAGGACTTATGATAAAGAATATTTCTTCGTGGCTTGACTTTGCTTTTTGTTCAGTTGTATCCTTTTGCTGATGTCTAAAGTGAAGAGATTATTTTAGTTTAATGTATTTGTAACATAGTAGGTTCTTAAGGTGGCATTGTAATAAAACATGTTCTCAATGTCATACTTGTGTTGCTATCAACTAGATTTATTCAAGTTCAGTTTTAAGTGAATTGTCTGTTGTTTCTTAACTCCTAATTTGTCATTTTGTTAGAATAAATGTCATTCTTCTTGAATGATTTTTAAAGCATGTATCTTATGCTACCAGAAGTACAGCAAGTCCTGTAAATTACACATTGGTTAACTTCCAGAAATACAATATTAGAAATTCTAGCTGCTTATTGAAAAGGAGAAAGTTTTTTTTTGATCCCTGACATCAACAGGGCATATATAATGTGTGAAACACCCTAATTGGCAGTAACCTCATCATTTTTTGTTATCATTAAGTTATTGGCAGTTGTCACTTGAACTTCATCTAGAATTAGCTAGCCATTTATAAATAAAAATAAAAAATAATATAAAAGAGGGAAGCTGCTGGTCTGCACATGAAATGTATTATATAGAGGGTTGATCAGAACTCCTACAACATCAATGAATTGAAAAAAATTGCTCCAACATTACTAAATTTTTTTACAATAACTTCCCAGAAGCTCCTAGCTGCAGTAAATTTTTAGAAAATAGTTATTTTTTGACTTAGGTTTACTGTTGACATGCCAAAAAATGAGTAGGTAGTGCTTTATATATTAGTGTAAAATAGTGTACTGTGTGTTCTTGTACACAATCATTTTTTCTTAATTGTCCATAATAAAGCAGTTGGGTTTTTATTTAAAAAGATGATTGTTCCATCTTTTTGAGGACTGTTTTTGGAAAGGTATAAGCAAAAAGATAAAGTCTTCTTTTATGAATTTCTTTTAGTATTCAGAAGATATGAAACACAAGACCACTCTACTAGAACTCCAGAAAATGTTTACATACTTAATGGTAGGTGAAGAGGATATTTTAGAAAGCATCCTATTTTCCTAAAAAAAAAGAACAAGAAAAGTGTAGTTACCATTCTATATGTACAGTCTTGGCAGCTTAAGTCCATTGTGCCTAAGTTTTGTAAATTAGTGTCTTAACTGAAATAGTTTTTACCCATTTTAGAGCTGTTGTTCAGCAAATCACTTAAGCAAACATTGGCATAACGGTTTTTATGAAGAAGCAGTGTAAATCCGAACCTAAGGTAGGGTTTAATATTGGGCACCAACTATGATGAGCAAGCATCAGCTCTGAAACATTAGTGATTGTCTACTGTGTTCTTAAAATATGTTTGTGAAGTGGATAGATGAGAATGTCAGGCTCAGGTGCCACAGTCGGAGAGTCCTTCATTTATTTAGGCATTTTACCCCCAGCACAATTAATGTCAGGTGAACACAGGATGTTTATGATAGCTATGGGACTTAAGTTATGAGTGAGTTACAAGTAGGAAAATCAAGTCTGTTTTTTAGTTACAGTCATGGTGTAGCTGGGTGTCAGGGCTGTGCACTGTATGGACATCCTGTGCGCCTACATTGCTAAATCTCTGAGTGGTCCAGGAGCTCCCTGGCCAGGCATCTCCTTGGATGCGATAATGGAGTGGCTTGAGACAATGGACCAATTTGAAACTGGGTAATTGACTGTACCTTCCCAATGAAGTATTTGACTGACTGTTACAGGAGCCCTCCAGGTAGGCATTTGGGACAGTTCTACTATTGCCTCTGCTGTGTCTCATCTAATTTCCAGATTGCCTTTTGTAAATGGTCAACAGAAACTGTTCCTGCAGACATGACCGCATAGGACAATCTTTTGTATGGATTTAAGATATTTAAAAGATACTTTGTACATAGTTAAGTTGAATCAATAGTAGTGAATTACATGGATGCTGGGGAGGTCACATAGGACTGTTACCAGCTGGATTATAAGAAATTAGCAAAATGGTGATTTGAGAAGTCTCTCCAGGTCTAACTGAAGACACCACTGCAAAGACCCTAAGCACAGACTTCCATCACCACCAAACACCGACTGGCTGTCCCGTTAGCATGTTTTGATTCCGTATGTGAGCACCATGCCAAGATCCCAACAAATTATTTTTTCGTTTTAACAGACACTCTGCCCTGTGTGTGTGTGTCTGTCCAACACCATTGTCAATCATATTGTTTCACATGGACCTTGATGTAGAGGGTTCTGAGCTTGATTCTTCATTTAATAATGAAACAATTTGTTTGCCCCAGTTTCCCTGGTGATAAAACAAAATATATTATTTTTGTTCATTGCATTTTCCTTGCTCCAATTTTTTAAAAGCTAATCTGTTGAAATAAAGCATTAAAAAGCTTTTGAAATTCCAGAACCAAACAAAATTGAGGCAGTTCACAGGTGTTCACTGTTAAAATAGTAGAACGTTCCTGAAATAATGAGAAAAGAAAACTGAGGAGAGCTTGAGTGTTTTTGTTCTTGGCACTGGCTTTTGTGAAAGAAATTCCTAACTGCTTTGAAGACAAATAGAGGAAAGGAATTTAGGCATGTAGTGCCTGGCATGAATCATACGAAAAAATAAATGTAGTTATTTACATAAGCATAAAATAATATAAAATCATATGAAGATTTACCACTATTAGAATCTTGAAGAAAGACTTTATTCCAAAGAAGGTAATGTTTACAGGAAGCACTGGCTTGCCACACATCCTTAAAAAAAAATAGCATGTATATCATTGTTTACAAGAACAAAGTTCCTTCTGCTGTAAATAAGTTCTGCATTTCCAGTGTGCAAGGCAGTGGAATGGGGAATGTATTTAAAAATTGCTTTTACTGAAATTCTTTTCCTGACTAACGAACTAGATAATAGCTTTATACCATAGAGAAGTCTGAATGAGAATTAAGTACTTGTCAAGATTTAAGCCAGTAATGTCCCAAAATAAATAAGTACAGGCTGATGTTCCTCATATTTTATTTTGTATCTGAACAGATATGCAGAAACTGGATGTGTCACATCTTCAGCCAAGTTCTTTAACGATCCATTTTATTAAGTGTTTATTAAATATTATTCATAAATATTAATAATATTTTGTTAAGGAATATCATAACAATGATATCCAGTTAAAAACTGCTTTACATTTCATCAGAAGCATTTAAGCACTTATACAACTTTATTGGCTAATAGGCATATGGAGATACAGTATGTAAAAGCATGTCCTTTTCTAAACAGACATTTGTATATGTATATTCTGTGTATCTGCGTAACTTAAAAATATAAGGATTTGTGCTGATTTGTTTTGCTTAATCTTTTTACCTAAAGGAAAGTGAATGTAAGGCATACAATCCAAGACCTTTCTGTAAAACCTATACCATGGATAAGCAGCCACTGAACACTGGAGAGCAGAAAGATATGACTGAATTCTTCACCGACCTAATAACAAAAATAGAAGAAATGTCTCCAGAACTGGTGAGTGATTAAAAGGAAGCAAAAGGGAGTTGGAAAACTTATGGATTTGCCCAAATTTCCTTGACAGAATTTATTCATTCATTCACAGAAAAACACAGTGAAAAGTTTGTTTGGAGGTGTTATCACAAACAATGTTGTTTCTTTGGTAAGTATTCTTTCCCTATCCTTATATTTTCAAGATTTTTTTTAACTTCTCAAAACAGGTACTTCATCGCTTTTCTCTTTCTTTGCTGTGATTTAGGACTGTGAGCATGTAAGTCAGACTGCTGAAGAGTTCTATACAGTAAGGTGCCAGGTGGCAGATATGAAGAATATTTATGTAAGTAATGCCAGGCTGAGCTGCGTACTATAGATCACAATTATAAATGGGTACAGTCAAGTTTAAGAGACTGCACCCTATGGTGTTGAATATATTGATGCTTTCTGTAGCTGTACTCTAGTTTTGGTGTGTTTCTCAGTTGATATTACTAGGTAATTTGGTTGAATTGTTTTATCTTTTCAATGCAACATGCTATCAGCTGGTGCCATTTGGAATTGACTCAAGACTCTGTTATATACTCCATAATTGCTCCCTTCTGTGTTTTAAAAATGCTGTGGCAATGTTTTGTATGAGTGAATTGTAAGTGTCAGAAGCTTTTATATATACATGTACTATTGCTTATCAAGATAATTTAAAACTTACACCAAAATAATTCTAGGTTTTCAAGTTTTTTAAACGACTATTAATCCCCACACTTGGAATTTGAATTTAAGGCACTTGAATTCTTTGGGACAACTTGGAATATTGAGTGCCATTTTTCTGAATTGGTTCCTTAATTTTGTGCCTGGCTTAGGAACTGGTTTTCGAGTCAAACTCTTCTCTTAGTTCAGGTGCACGCTCTTATTGCAAACTTTTTGATGCCTTTGATCATCTTTCATAACTTATGGGAATGTTAATTAAGCTTACTGCAAGACTGAAAGAGAGGGATTTGTAAAGCAGGCCATGTAAGCACAAGATACAAATGTCTAAGAAACGTAAGCTCCTCCTTTTTTTGTTTATTACATGTAGGAATCTCTTGATGAAGTAACTATTAAAGATACCTTGGAAGGTGACAACATGTATACATGTTCTCATTGTGGGAAGAAAGTGCGAGCTGAAAAAAGGTATGATTAAGAAGAAACAAACATTCCGAATGTTTCTTTTTAGTAAATTACTGAAATTAGTATTGGAATAAGAGCAATCTTTTGGATGAAACAGGACTGTGTTATCATTCAGTTTGCTACTGTGTGGGCCTCTGAGGATGTGGCACCTGTAGAAATGATCTAGAAATCTAGAAACTAAGAAATCAGATTTCCAAAACAAAGGATACAAAGTGTCTTAGGAAAAGATCACCTAGACAGTTTGTGATTTTTTTTTTAATGTAAATAAAAAGAAATTTGTAGAAATTAGTACCTTTTGAAATACGTTTCTTCTCCTGCTTTTAAAAGATGAAATGCTTCCAGAGGTTGTTTAGTACTTGTGTTACTTGTTATGCAGGATAATTGCTTAACCCCAAATTTCTTAATTAAAATTGGTAGTTTTAAAAATGTTTCCATATTTTAAAAAGTCTGCTAATAAAGAGAAAGCTAAATACATTTTATGTTGCAACTAACAAATTTCTTTTCTAGAGATGAGAAAACTCACAGTTGTTCTTGTGGCTGTTAAAATGACATGGGTGGAAGAGTAACCTACTTCAAAAACATTATTGTGAAGTTTATGAGATTTTATACAAGATATGTTCTGCATTGAAACTTGTCAGTTGCAAGACAGTAACTCCATCTAATGAGGCAATTTGCATTATATCATTTTAGAAAACTGTCATTCAAGCCACATTAGTAAATTTGATGTTTCTTTCAAGGCACGATGATAGGCCTAAATAGAATTGTTCAACAGGCTAAATTTGACCTTTCTGCTGCCAGTTAGGCTGCCCTGCTCTAGGGCATTATGGTAGCTGAATTTTATCTTTATGTGACTTAGCAACAGAGTTTCAATTTTATATTTGAAACAAATGTGTTGGAAATCTTTGTGAAAATACAATTTAACCCACTAAGCTTTCATATATCATGATTATTTTTAATCCTTCAGGGCATGTTTTAAGAAACTACCTCGTATCTTAAGCTTCAATACAATGAGATATACATTTAATATGGTAACCATGATGAAGGAGAAAGTCAATACGCATTTTTCATTCCCTTTACGTTTGGATATGACACCTTACACTGAAGATTTCCTCATGGGAAAAAATGACAGAAAAGAAGGTATGCCTTATAAAGTGAATTCAACAGGCTTTGTCTCTCATTTGCGCACTGTTTTCTGTATACATAACATATGCAAACAGTGACTTTCTTTTTGGAATATAAAATCAAACATAAGTTTTAATCAACCTATAGTCCCCAAGTCACATATTTTATGTTTGTTACTGGCCTGTTTTGATTTTGCAGGGTAATGCTTGAACTTCAGCAAATGGCTGGCTAACTGCAATCAAAAATAAGATGTGCTAACTTGGAGTAACTTAGTAGTTAGTCCCGATCTCTTCAGTAGTGATGCTTTGCAAAAAAAGCTGTCATTGTTTCACAAGCGTTGGGATCTATGCTGCTTGTTCTGGGTATGGAGTTTCTGGCTGTCATCATTGTGAGAAAAGAAAAAAATTAAGTGAGCTAGAGGAAATGTGTGATATTAAGTTAGGTTTGGAAATAGTTTAAATATTAAAGAATATGATCTGATAGGTGTAACGGTTCATACAGGAACAGCAGATGGTGGACATTACTACAGTTTTATCAGAGATATAGTCAATCCCCATGCTTACAAAAACAACAAATGGTGAGTTAAGCAAAACAAAATTTTATAATTCTGTATGTTTAAGTAGCTAAAACTTGTTGACTTTGTCAGATAAGTTCTATAGGAGATATGTGCTGTAGGGTCCCCTCAAAAGCCCAAAATGTTGGATAGGTGTAAGTAGATTAATTTATTAGCATACAAGTTCATTTGTCAAGGCTGTAATGGTTATGGAGTGCCTTGGACGCAGGGGCAGCGGGAGAATGCCATGCTAGTCTCACAGCCACTGCTTGTTTCTTGACATGAATATCAATGACTTATCTCTACAAATGAACAGTAAGAAGTTGGTGTTTCCTTAAAACCTTTCCTTTATGATTGTGAAATTCAGTCCTTTTCATTTTGTCGTTGTATCCAGTGTGGCAGAAATGGTGTTACAATACCTAGGTTATCTAAATCTGTTCTTACTGTGCTTTTTATATATGGAATTGGTTTCAAATTTCATTTTTTTAGTTTATCTAGCTGGTGATCTTTTCTTACTGGCCAGCTCGTCCTAGATGCAATTTACAGTGATATACTGGAATATTTGATAGCATTTATTTTTCTGTCCCTTCTTTTCGAAGATTAAAAAAAGAGATATGATCTTCTTAGACATAAGTGATAGAAAGATGAATAAATGCAATGTAGTATTTTCTTTTTAAAATAATATTTTTATTTTTTTTTACCTATGACATTCCACGTCTAATTTGGGAACTGCATGCATTGGACATATCATGGTTGTGAAGGGGAAGAAAAAGTTAGAGGAGGTAGCCTGGGAAATGGATGAAGACGTGGGCATGGAGATAAAGGAGGGTCTTGTTAGGTGACATAAGAAAGCAGGGAACACTCTCTCCTAGTAATTTCTGGATGTCGTATCTCAGATTCTCGGCTGAGGCCATGGAATAGGAGACAATATTTCCTCTATTACTGTTAGCTAGAATAGCTTGCTGGAGCATTTTTGAAACAGCTCCAACCGGAGGCCCAATCACTGTTCCAGCAGGAATCCATAACTGTACCACTTTTCGCTGTACCCTTCCAGTTTGAGTTCTATTATGTGGAATCGTTCTCCTTTTTTAAATTTTTATTTCCATTTCACTTAAATTGAAAAGGAAAAGGAAAATCTTGGCTGCAGTAAACCCCTATCTGTACCAGAGTTAGGCTGGAAAGATGGGGAAAGTAATGTCTCTCTTGATGAAAAGAAAAACCAAGGAGTGTTGAAACGCTGCCGCCTTATTGAAAGGAAGTCACTTTTGGGATCAGTCTTTAGTTTGCTGTGATTCAAACAAGGTATTAGAAATTAATAGGAATACTTAAATCTGCAGAATCATTTTAAGTGCTCGTTATGCTTTATTTGCCCTTAGGGACAAAGAGCAGTTGTTTCAAAAGCTTGCTGTTTTACAGGTATCTTTTCAACGATGCTGAAGTAAAACCGTTTGATTCTGCCCAGCTTGCTTCAGAATGTTTTGGTGGAGAAATGACTGTAAGTTATGGCTTTGATTTTTGTCATGTTCAACCATTACAGTATCTGTTCTGAAGATTTTCATGAAGGATTCCATAGCGTTCACCTTTGGTCTGCCATCTGTCATGAATGTATATGAAACAGTTAGAAGTGTTAGCTGGGTTTTATTAAACTTTTGACATCTTTGTTGTGGAGGTGATAATTTATCTTACCTTCATGTAGATAGCTGTTCCACCATTGATCTTTTCATAGGGTCTCCCCCTCCTTTGGGGCATGAAAGACTCAGCAGATCGAATGCTTCCAAGCTGGTGATGCAAGCTCTCTAGTTTTTCTAGGCTTTCCATAGAATAGGAGTTAAGCCAATAAAGGAGAAGGGTCTTAATTTCTCCTGTACCAACTATCAGATTATTTAATTTTTAAATACGAATCCAGATATTTTTATGCAGGTTAAAAGACAGGTGTCAGGTATAGCCTAGGTATTACTAATGAATCAAAAAGTTAGTGAAGTCTCTCTCCAGAGAAGAGGCATTTCTTCACTATATCTGCTTTTTATCATCATATTATCTATTTACTTATAAAAAAGTGAGTATGCAACTGATTTAGGAATCCTTTGCTAGGATGGCTTTGTTGCACAGACTGTTGACTGAGGGAATAATTAATTCAAGCTTATGCCTCTTGTGGAAAAACAGGACTTTTTGATCTTTGTCTATGCCTTGTGTCAGTAATTTACAGATTCTGGTCTGTGAACCTCTTCACGGTCAGATCCTTTTTCACTGGTGACAGAACTGAAGTAAAAACCTGTCAGATCTGTGTACAGCTATACTGTTGTTCAGCAGGAAAGTCTGAGCTCTGATATTAGTGAGGGATATTCAAACTAATGGATCTACAGGCTTAAATAGTTTTGCTTGTTCCTTTTATTGTTAAGAAGATAAAAGTTTCTTAAGTTGATGTTTGTTTGCTTTCAGTAGTGCAAGGTTTTTAATACAGTACACAGCTTTGTCTTTTCGGTCAGCCTGCTGCCCTTTGACATCAGCCTGAATATTTTTACAGAGTATCAATACAAATAACTGTTGTATGACACTCAACTGGTCTCAGGTTGTGCTTGAATAAAGATAAAGAGAATATGGAGAAATGAAACAAAATATTATTTTGTTTGGCAAATGGATAAAATACCTTAGGGTACATAAAAGGAAGAGGTGCCAATGAGAGATGGATGAGACAGGAAATTGCATGAGATATAGGTCACAGTATTGCATAGCAACTTTGAAAAATCAGAGCAGGCTACTGTAGAAGAAAAGATAAAGAAGACTACTTTCAGCAAGAAATAAATTGTCAGCAGCCTCTCTGCAAATGTCGTGAAATACTTTGCTTGCACGTTTATCTCAAACTGTCAATAGCCAGGCTGTTATAAAAGCATGTAATTAACAGTTTTACTTTCTTCTTGACAGACAAAAACTTACGATTCTGTTACTGATAAATTTATGGACTTCTCCTTTGAAAAGGTATTTCTCTTCCAAACACTTGTTATATGATTATATTTCTACTTTCATGATTTATCTCTCAAAGCAAAAATTATACAGATTTCTTTTTCTTAAAGACGCACAGTGCTTACATGCTGTTTTATAAACGGATGGAACCAGAGGAGGAAAATGGCAAAGACTACAAATTTGATGTTTCATCAGAATTGCTGGAGGTACAAGTTGATTTGTTTTAACACCAATTTTAAAATACTATAGGAAATCCTAAACAAATGGGGAATTGGAATAAATATGGGAAAACAAATAAAATTTAAATCAATAAAATGACAATCCTTTCATTTAGCTGTCTTCCTTAGCAGAATGTTGTTTGATAGGAAGGAAATGAGAAGATTTCCACTGTATGTAAATTTTAGATGTTTTCTAATTCTGTCCTGTATTTTTTAATTTGGATATCTGAATCATTCTGCTTCATATTTGTAAAAAATGGTAGAAGAGCAACGTTTGTTTGGTGTTTGTGAGTGCTTATCAACATTTGCAATATTACAGGAAATATTCTCATTAAGCACCATTTTTTGCATCCTTCAGTTCCTCAGCAACTTACTGCTCTGAGAGTGGACAGAATAAGAGAATAGTTCCAGCTGTTTGCTTGCACTTTTGCTAGTGGGTTGTGAAATTCTAAGGGAAAGCAATATAAGATCAGGACTATTTGTGCTTATCATGGGGAGCATCAGTCAGAAAAGGATCACTTCCTCCCCATAGTCACAGAGTAGCCCAGGTGTTGGTAAAAGGTGTAGGGGAAATAAAACCTACTAAGAGCTGCATCTCCCTGTGCTCCTCAGTGCTAAGGGCTGCTCTTCGGATACCTGGCTATTTACATAAAGATACTATTTAAGCCATGTATGGTCTGAGGAATTGGAAAAGGCAGTGCACACGAGCAGAGTATTTCACTAAGGATCTCACTGTGCTGGATATATGCCAAATATGGGATTTGTAAGACATTCTTCTCCCTTTTTATATCACCTGAAAAGCCAGTTGCCCTGCTCCCTCTAGCCAGCAGTATTACTTTATCATCTCTCACATCTTAGGTTCTTAACTTAAAAAGACTGCATCCCTAGCCAGCAAATCGGATTGTGCTTTTTATCCTTCTCAGTCTTAAAAATAATCATAGACTTTATCAGAGTTAAACTTTTAAACTATTTTTATGTGAAAAAAGCTACAGACAGATTTGGTCCAAAACATCATTTTGGAGAGAGGAACCAGGGAACCTGGCATGAAATCCTTTTCTGGCTAATGATGGAGAGTCAAATCTTACTCTTGAAGACTTTATCAAAAGTTCACAGGGCTCCTTAGGTTTTGGGTGAGAACTTCAACCTTTTGACATACCTGGCTAGGCTCCTGAAAAGTCTAACTGATCTCAGTGCAACTGTGTGTTTAGAGAGGGATTTTTGTGGTTTTACGTTATTACACTATCGCAGACATCAAAATATGGTCTTAAACTGTGGTTCTTTTTTAACATGTTGGACCAGTTCTCAAAATTTCAGCCTAAAAAATGTGAGTAATCAAGTTATAAAAATGAGGTCACAGAAAGAGAAGGTTGAGCTCTGTTCTGCAGTCATATGGCAGGCAAAACTAATATTCACTATAGTATGAATAAAACAGCTTCAAGCCAATCCTTTAAAATAAAATATTTTGAGAAATAATTTTTCATAAGAAAACTGTTTTCTTAGCCATGGCAAGCATTTAAATATTCTTAAAATCTTGCTTATGTAGTGAAATAAACTGCTTTCTTGTATCTGATGTTAGCATTTTTTCTTCAGTGGATATGGCATGATAACATGCAGTTCCTTCAAGACAAGAACATTTTTGAACATACATATTTTGGGTAAGTTTTTCTTTAAAAAATGTAATATTAATGCTTCTTTTCTTCTTTCAGACTTTCATTATTTATTTTAATTAACAAATAAAATTACTGACTCTAGGTTTATGTGGCAGTTGTGCAGTAGCATCCCAAGCACGCTACCAGATCCAAAAGCGGTTTCCCTGATGACAGCAAAGGTAAGTACTTCCAAAGTATATCATCCTCATTTTAAATTTTACTTTGTTTACATTTTAATTCTGGCATTCTATAATTAATGGTGCAATATTTTTTTTTTCCAGTTAAGCACTTCCTTTGTACTAGAGACATTTATTCATTCAAAGGAAAAGGTATTCTACTTACTTGTAAATTCTCATTAAGTAGCTGCATGAATATAGTGAAAAGTTTGTGCTTTTTCATTTTAAAAGTGTAATTTTGAGATGTAATAAGTACCATAGATGATACAAAGGTAATGTTTAAAGAGTCATTTAACACATTTATAGTAAACACTACACAATGGAAAAAATGTGGGTTCTGGTTTTAGCTTACTTTGCCTCAGCAAAGCATCAGGAACAACAGATCTTGCGTTCTTTTAATTTGAGAATTCCTGGATGGTTCTGGTTGTAACAAGCACTTGTTAAGTCTGATGTAGAGGGGATTATTTACCATTGAGCAATGGTTGTGCTCATGAATTGTGAAGTTATAAATACTAGCATGAACAAGAAAGTTCTGTCTGAGACATCTTTACTCTCAGCCAAATTTTACTTCTCTCTCATCTGTGGTGGCATAATTCTACTAGTTCTAGATTGTCTGGGATTAGTAGGAATATGTAATAATGTCTAATTGGACAATTAGTCCACATGTGTAGGTACTACTTGCATAGTTTCAACGCGTGTACTGTTATTTTTGTGTAGGTGCAACATATTACTAGTTCCTAAAGCATTTAGTGTTTGTAACTATATTCTTAAGGCTTAGTGCTTTAACTGACCATCTAGAAATATTTAAAGATTAAGTTGCAATTTATTATTTTAAGTTATATTTTTGTCTGTATTTCTTTTTACAGCCTACAATGCTTCAGTGGATTGAACTGTTAACAAAACAGTTTAATAACAGTCAGGCAGCTTGTGAAGTAAGTGACTTAGGAACTCAGCAAAGTACAAACCAACTTTCTATATATTGTTTAACTTTCCTGGAGGTTCGTATCCCTGGAATATTTTGGACTATGAACTACTGTATTTGGCATATTTGTGCACTATGAGATGAAATTCATCCTGTCTGAATACTGCAGATTCTGGGGAATTACTTGACTTTTATTTTCAGAAGCCTGTGGTGAGACCACAGGCCAAAGTCATTTTGTCACTAGAACAGAAGACACACAGTGTCACAACCTCTTTATTTGATTATTACATACGGACTTGTGTAATTAAGAGGTTTTTAAATGAAATCACACAAGAGAAATGGAAAGACAGACTAATGTTGAAGGACTAGAATGGCAGGAACTAGAGTTGAATCCAAGGGAAGAGGGCAGTGAGGTAAAAGGCTGTGGTGCAATGAAAAGACTTAGAGAGGGAGTAAGAACAGCTAATGTCAGACTTAGCTGAGACCAAATTCATGTAGTACCTTGCTTGTGAAGCTGAGGATCTTTTACCCAATGTGTAGAAAGATTGAGAACTCCTAGAAGGAGGAGGGAAAAAATGGAGGAATGTTTTTTATATAAGATTTTTCAGGATGCTGTCTGTAAGGGAATCTGGGACAAAGCAGAAAGAGGGACTGAGAAACCATAGACAAAAAATTCACTGTGTTGTTGGTGAAAGCAATTTTGAGGTACTGAAGGAAAGTTTGTGATAGATTTTCTGTGATAGTTTGAATGTACAGGGACCCCAATACATACTGTATCCTGCATTAGACCTTATTCAATACAAATTAATTAAATTTGTTTTTCTTTTATAAATTGATTCTAGGTTGTTAAATTGTTATGTAACATTCAGTATTTGGGTGCTAGAGTTTTGTTAGGGTGGTGTAGTCCTAAGATACTTAAAATGAGTGAAGACATTTAATATTGTAAAAAAATACTTTGGTACAATTAAAAAGAACAACTTGGATTCTTTAATTTAAACTGTCTTTTCCTTCTGAATAAAACAAAATTCATGGAGTCAGAATACTCAGCTGTATTATTTGCTGAATTCTTCTTGTTATTTTTATACATTTTCTGTCTCCGGAGGTAGAAAGGCTTTTCCACATGTTAAAATGCAAAAGGGATCTAATTCAGGAACTACGTTCTTGTTTAAACCTATCCCTATTCTACAAGATTATTCAGCTTAAGCTTCATTGTAAGCATCGATTTTTTTTTTTTTTTTTTTTATTCTGTTGACATAACTTTTCAGCATAACTGTGTCCTTCCCGATAATTAAATAATGGCATGCAGAACACAGGGATAAGAAGATACTGGATATAAATTTATATTGATATTCACTGCTATTGATCTTTATTCCTTTCTTCTCACGTACAGAAGACGTTTAGATTTCCCTTGGATTAATGCTTGCTTATTCCTTAATAATAGTAACATCAGTTTCTCTTCAGACTTTAATATCATGCAAAAAGAAGATTGGACTAGAACGAGTTTGGAACAAAACTAACAAAGTATGTATCTTCTGCAGTGGTTTTTGGATCGTATGGCTGATGATGATTGGTGGCCAATGCAGATTCTAATAAAGTGTCCCAATCAGATTGTGAGACAGGTAAGAAAAAACGTGTTCCTTTTTAAGTCAAGTGACTACTTGACACATGAATAAAAATGGACAATTACTGTGACACATACAATGATTCTGAAAGTTTTTATCACTACATGTAATTATCTTATTCTTTTCCATTCTTGCACATGATTTAGAGAAAATATTTGGCCACAGGAGCATTGTTGTTGTTTGAAACAAAATATTACTGTAGTGCCGTGGTTGTACAGTTAGGATCACGTTAGATCTCACAAGAGATACAAATTAAGGTTTCTACAACACCCACATTATCTCTACAGATTTGAACACTGAAATGAAAAATGTTTTTCTTCTGAATTGGTTCAACAATAATGCATCAAGACACATGTTCAGAAAACAAAAATTACTGTATTATATACATTCAGTACCCCCAACGGAAAGCTTCGCTTCTAAACTTCTGCATTTGGGTTTTGTAGATACATTTAATTTTATAACATTATGCCACAACATTCTGTTAATACACTTTTCTGGAAATGTTTAAAATTGAAAAAAACCCTACATTAGTAGCATTTGGATGTTCACAGATATGAATAATGTTAATAGTTTCACTTAGAATTATACTTTCTTTGCAAGTCATTTAGGTTAAAACTTCAGCACTTACTTTGTCTCACCTGAACCCTTCAATTGGTTTAACTTTTTTGATTATTAAAGTAATATTTCCATACAGAACCATACATAGTTTCTGTATGCAACCCATTATTAGAGGAATATATTCATGGGAGAACTCTGTGCAAGATCTTAGGCAAAGCTCTAATCCTTGATGAATGTTTAATAAATTAAAAATTACTGGAAGGAATTTCCTTAAAATTTTCAAATAAATTCTTATAGCCAGAGGCAAAATGAAAAAAATCTTGCCAAAAATATCTAGCGCTTCAGAAAAGATAGAAGAAAAAATAATGTTTATGAGCAGCAGTCTTAGGTCACGTTCCAGTTGTATACAGTGCACCAATATTAAAAACTGGTTTTAGTGTTTCTCCATCAGATCTGTTTATAAAAAACAGGTTTGACTATTCTGGTAAAATACGAAGTGTCGTTACACTAATAAATGAAACGTGGGTGTCTCAATCTCTGCTTTAACTTTGAATCACGTAGAGCTGGAAGTGATTTCTTTGCTTAGAAAATATGTACTGACATATATGTAAAAGAATGAACATGTGGAGTTCATTTACTTATGTATTTGCAGATGTTCCAGCGGTTGTGTATTCATGTGATACAGAGACTGAGGCCAGTGCATGCACATCTTTATCTCCAGCCAGGAATGGAAGACTGGTAAAATAATACCACCTGAAAACTTCTGTTTATTGCATGTGTTACAGCAACTGCTTTTGTTTAATTAATTATTCAAAATGGTCTTGTAAACCTAAAGTAGTACTGGTTTAATTGGTTTTTATTATTCTACCCAAAATACTTAAAATACTACTGTGGTTGGAAAAGCCAGTGTCTAAAGATACATTGTTTGAAACATTTGTTCCCTTAGACGGGGTTTTCCTTATGGTCTTTCTTTTCACTGCCAGTAATACACTGCAAGTGTAAATCTCTCTGCTTATACACGAGAAGCTGGTTGTAAATTGGATCCAGTGGCATATAGGTGCAAATTTTAATTTGTGCATCCGGTAAAAGAGGTTGGAGATGAGAGTCCAGTCCTGTGTCATACAGCTAAATCACCTTTTTTGTCAAAAAGTAGAAAAACCCCTATGGGATTCTGTTTTGTTCTGCTAATTATCAAGAAAACTGTCACTTTGTCTCCAGTTATGAAAGATTTGTTCTTTTTGATACATAACAAGGAGAAGAGGGTGGTGTTTTTTCTCTCATCTCTTGGGTTAAGCTTGTGATCCTGATAATAACTTTTTTCCAGAGCAAAAGTGGCAGTGTGTGTAATAACTGTACTGCCATAACACAGTTCAGGACCTGAAGATAGAGTTTTCATGGCAAAAAAAAGATTTTCATTTTCTCTGGGAGCCTTATTTAAATGACTTCGTCACTTGTTTTGTTCAATGATAAGATCCAACTTTAGGCAGATGAATAAGGTTGATAGTGCATGTTTTCTGTCTTGTCAGGATCCTGTATGTGTGTTTAGGAGACTGCCTTTCCTTAGCTCCACAGTATAGTGAGCTGTAACAGCATTCTTTCTTGAAACTCAGGAAATTTGATATGCAAATCAAGATGATGATTTTAAGTAGGAGATCCCCTAATACTGTTTTTCTAAGAATTCTCTTCCTGACTAAAATTTTGATTTGGGATATTTTTATTAACCTTGAGTAAATATCTAAATGGGATATTGAAAAACCTTTGAAATATCTAAATGGGATATTGTTTTCAGTTCGGATGACATGGATGGTCCTGTGGAAGACATCGGCAGTCGCTCTTGCGTAACACGCTTTGTGAAGACGCTCTTGTCAATTATGGAGCATGGTGTTAAGCCTCACAGTAAACATCTCACGGAATACTTTGCCTTTCTTTACGAATTTGCCAAAATGGGAGAAGAGGAAGTAAGTATAGTCTTGTGGTTTTGGGAATCAGGTATGTATATGCATGTACGTATCTTCAAGTAATTCAATATCTACTCATTTCAGAGCCAGTTCTTGCTCTCACTGCAAGCCATATCTACAATGGTCCATTTCTACATGGGAACTAAAGGACCTGAAAATGTAAGTTTGAGTATCTTGTATAACGAGAACGAGTCTTCCATGTTTTATATATGTGATAATTAGTGCTGGTTTCTCTTGAACCATCTTTCAGCTGTTAAATTAAAATCGCTTCACTCATACAATTTTTTGGCAGTGTTTAAGTGAATATAGTATTTTAAAAAGATACTGTAAACTGGAGTTTCCTATTTAGTAGAGAAATAGATACTAAGTAGAAGCAATTAAAGTTGCCCTCATCATGCTATTAATGGTAACAGTTGATTGCTTACTCCTATTGTACAACTTAAGCTTTTACATTTTCTTGCTCTTTTTATTAAATAGACCACCACATCAGGCTATGTAGAGACTTCAACCAACCTAGCTTTTGCATTTGTAAATACAGTTTAGCTTATGCAAAATTAATGCTTCAACGTGAAAATCAAGTGGTTGGATATTTACCTGGTTTGATACATGCAAGTTTATTAAGTTGTTGTGAATAAAAGAGAGGACAGAAAATATGCAAAACCGTGTACAGGCTCTTTGCAATTAAGGCTCAAAACGTCCACATCCAAGTTATCTTTCTTTCCCCTCCCCCCCCGCTCTCAGCCACAGGTTGAAGTACTTTCTGAGGAAGAAGGAGAGGAAGAGGAGGAAGAGGAAGATATACTTTCTTTAGCAGAAGAAAAATACAGGCCTGCTGCACTTGAAAAGATGATTGCCCTGATTGCTCTTCTAGTTGAACAGTCTCGCTCAGAAAGGCAAGAGCTTCTGAAAAACCGAAGTAAATTCTAATCTAAGCTAGTTCAGAAAGGAAGTAGAGGTTCTGTGGGTTTGAGCTTTTTTTTGTGGGCTTTTTTAACAGCATAAATGAGCTTCTGTATATGGGCCCATTATACTTTTAACCATTTAAAAGTCTAAGTACAAAATATTATTTTTTTCAGTTTTATGTCAATACCTTTTTTTCTCTTGTATATTGTGATACTGAAGAATATAAACTAACACTCAGTCCTGTATTTCTCCTTAACCTTACTTCATGATCTCTGAAGTAAAATGATAGTCTTTTTGTGTTTTAGGCATTTGACTTTGTCACAAAACGACATGGCAGCATTAACAGGAGGAAAGGTAATAAATATGACTGTATAAGCCTCAAAAAATACACATATGTATGTGTACATATGTAATTGTAGACAGTGTACTAATATCTTATTATTTGTCGCAGGGTTTTCCTTTTTTGTTTCAACATATCCGTGATGGTATCAACATCAGGCAAACTTGCAATCTCATTTTCAGTTTGTGCCGGTACAATAATCGACTCGCAGAACATGTAAGTGTCAGAAACCATAGCTATTTGTTGAAAATCTTTTCTAAAAAGTGTAATGGGGTGATTTTTATTATTTTAACTGAATAAGCACAAGTCTAAGTGAGTTTTGTTTGTTTTGTTTTTAAGATTGTGTCCATGCTTTTCACATCTATAGCAAAGTTGACTCCTGAGGTATGTAAACATACTACCTGTATATTAAATAATTTGTATTAATATTTTTCTGTTTTAAATTACTTAAATAATCTTTTGTTAATTAAAAATCTTGCATGGAAGATGACCCATGTAAGTTTTTGTGACATTAAATGAAACCTAACTGCACTGTATATTAAGTTTTCTAAAGCAGAAATCTGGTATGCAGTTTAAGATGAAAGTTTTATTCAAAGTCAAATAACATACTACTTAGATTCTCCACCTCTACGAATTTTAAAAAAAAATTGGTAACAATAAAACGTGTACGCTAGAATAAGTGCAGATATGTAATTACCCTCTGGTGTTCAAGTTTTGGGGCACTATTTTGCAGTTCTGTGCATGCAAACACATTTCTCAGTCAGAATAAATTCCTGCCTTGGTAATAACAAAAATGCTGAGAGTTCCACATGGATTCCACATGAAAAATATATACAGAGTGGAGAAGTGTATGCTCACACAAGGACATTTGTGTATACTGCTGTCAGAAAAGAAAAAATAAGCAGGAAAAATTGAGGGCATCTCTGGCAGAGGAGGCATGATCATGGTTGGAAAAGCAGCACGTACTAAATCATTCTCATGACAGCTTTGCTTTGTGTGATAGAATGGGCACTATCAGATGACAGTCTACTTCCCTCCTGTCATGCTAACATTTGCTACGTTTCTATGCTTTTTTTGCTTTGCACATATACACGTGCACCAGAGAGATTTTTGGTGAGGTGCAAAATATATCATAATAGTAGTAACCACTTGAAGCATTGTTAAAAGCTGGGTGAGTCTTAGCAAATTTAAAAAAACCCACCAAACAAAAATCCATATTAAAACTAACACGTTAGAGTAGAAATGGTGGTTTCAGAGGAAAACAGTATGCCAGTAATAACCAGCATAAACCCTCTAAATGCAATGCCTCTGGATAAACTTTTCAAGACATGTTACGTGTTATGTAAATACATAAAAATAATCGCTTCTCTGAGATAGTGCAAACTTCTCTATATGTAAAACAGGATAAATTGGTGTACAGCTGTACAGCTTGATGGTTTCCCCCCCCCTTTGTTCAGAATAATGTCTGACACAGACAGTGTGTGCTGTTATTTCCTTGTAACTATAGACTTCTACTAGACTGATCCTATCTAGCATGATCATGTTGCCTTGCACTGGCTATAAAAAGTGTATATGTATAAAAAGCTGTGTATATATATATGTGGATTATTTACAGATTAAATAATAAGGGATTAAAAGGAATATAAATGTTCATGTCAGAAGCTTGTAGAAATAGATTTTTATGCAAATGTTTAGTTTTTTTTTTAATGTCTCTAAAAAAGTTAGTGGATGAAATTAAATAGATCAAAATGGCTATTTTTATTTTTATGCATTACAGGCAGCCAATCCTTTTTTCAAATTGCTGACCATGCTAATGGAATTTGCTGGTGGACCTCCAGGAATGCCACCCTTTGCTTCTTACATTCTTCAGAGGATATGGGAGGTACAACATGTAAAAGAAAACAGAAGCTAAACTGTCTTTCTCTTGTTCATTCTTCTATGCCGATGAAAGGGGTTTATATTTAATCGCATCCGTGCTGCATCAGTTCATGATTTTTTCTTGAATGACCATTTCTCTTCCCAATAAACAGCAACAGCTAATAGACATTTAAAAGTTCTGCTCTGATTTCTAGCATTACTTTAACAGCATTCTGGTTAACTGGTATTTCAGTTAAACTTTAAATTTTAGTTTAATGACAAATTAATTTATTCATAATAAGGGTCTAGAATGCTGCTTCTAGGCAAATTCCAGTTATTTCTCCCAGTTACCCTTTTGCAAGGACTATAACATGCTTCAAGGCCCATCGTTTGTTAGTCCATTATGTACTAGTTCTTTGAATACTTGTTTGACCTTTTTTTGTTCTCTGTAAAATGCTCATAATCATTTTTAACCCATAAAATAGTGCTAAATTGAATCTAGTAGATAATTGCTGTGGTGCAGGATGATTCTTGCTTGCGTTTCTAAAGCGCGAAAGAGACTTTTTAACCACCTTGGCACAGGGCTGAGTTCCTCGATCTGAGCAATAGATTAGGAATTAAAGCTTTCACTTCAACTAACTGCTCTTTGGGTTACCAGTATAACTTACTGGCTTTATGACTAAGACTGCTGAAGACAAGCCATTGAATGTCCGTTCTCTTATACTCTTTCAAAAGTGGGGCTGGGGTTTGTAAAAGATGACTACTGTGCAGAATTGAGACCTCTGGTAAAACACAAACCTGTCTTACCCACCGAAGCACTGTGGGATAGAACATAGATTGCTGTTCAAATGTATTTTACTCCTGGTTAGGAGCAGTTATAGGATAGGAACAACTAGGCAATCCGAGAAGGCATGTACCAAGTGTTTGTTAGGTGTCTGATCTGAATATGAATTAGCTGTTACTGCTGTACCTCAGGTAAAGAGAGCTCAACATCGGATCTCAAGGTCAAATATTACATCTAGACAAGGAAACCTTTCCAAGAGAGTTTTTGATAATATACAAGTTGAGGCATGAAGTACATGTGGTTCATGCTTCAGTCAGTAGCCACAAAGTTTATGTCTGTAATTTGTTAAGCAATCCTATTTTTTATTTCCCTCCCTGTTGTCAGTACACAAACTGAACCTACAGAGGAAGCAAGCTGATGACAGGTTTCTGTTGGAAAGCCAAGCTTTTAGCAGTAGAAGTCATCGGTTTGGTCTCTGGTGTTGCCAGCATTGTTATCCTTACCTTGTTGACACAGGTCTAGGGATATAACTTGTGTAGGCAGGGATGAAAGGCCCAGTGGTTAATGCAGAGACAGACACTTTTAGGGTGTAGAACCTACTTTTGCAGCCACTGCAGTTTCTAGAAGTCATTAAAAAGTCATTGAGCGATGAAGATGAAGACAGTGAGCAATGATAGTCTCTTTCTTGGAGATACCCTCCAGCTATTACAAAGGAAACTTGACAGATCAATTTGTCATTTCTAAAAAAAGGGATGAGATTGTTCTTAATGTGTTTATTTTTAAATGGAGATTAAAATTTTATAAGCAGAGTTTTGGTCATGTCAGCTGCTCATGTTCTTTTGAACGTAAGCTAGCAAACAGGATTAGAGTAGTTGGAAACAGCTTCAGCAGTTGAAATTGCATATTCATAAAAAACATAACAGTTACCCTCAGCATGAAGCTATATGAACATACTTGCATACCACTGATGTTCTTTTGGTATAACTTGTGTAAAAGTACAGATTCACAGTTAAGGTTCTGTGTTAGCTATTTAAAATAAAAAGATTTGTTTACAAAGACAAGATTGTTCAGTTTCCTGAGTCCTCAGCATTTAAACTCCTACGTATCTCAAATTATGCAGAAAGGATACGTAGAGTAACTTCCTGGGCTTAGATTGAACTTTCAAGGTCTCTGAACAAGATTCAGAAGGACAAACCAGTGAAATTTTAATAAGGGGTTTCTTTGTCTGCCAGAGCACCTCAGTCTTGTAGGTGCTTTGATAGCCCTATGTGATTTTGAAAAAATATTTTGGAAGTCTTAATAGTTATTTTTAGATTGGTTTTTTTTGTTAATACAATCAGTACATAGTATCAAGGTTAATGTGTTCTTTTTTGATTCCCTGCCTCCCCCCCCCCCCCCCCCCTCTTCTTTCAGGTCATTGAATACAACCCATCTCAGTGCCTGGATTGGCTGGCTGTGCAAACACCTCGAAACAAACTAGCTCACAGCTGGGTGCTGCAAAATATGGAAAATTGGGTTGAACGTTTTCTTCTGGCACACAACTACCCTAGAGTGAGAACTTGTAAGTTAATTTCAATTGAAGAAAATTATACTTCTGTTGTAGCAAGTTACTATGCACGTGGTATTCCTGTCACAAACAAAATCCATGCTTTTGTACTTGCCTTTTCTTCCTTTTCCAATTGTTTTAAGATTGCTGTATTTTAAAATATCAACACAACAGTGGTGCCTCATTGAGACATGCTAACTGGTTTTGATGAAAACCGTGCCTTGACTTTGTAACTTGAATGATACATTAGTAGGTTCCTTTATCTTATGTGGTTAACTACAAGATCCAGGAAAACTCAAAAGTAGAAAAGGAAATAATCCAAGAGGTTTTCCGTATAGTTTCTGTCATGTAGTTGCACTGTGGGTAGGAGTAGTACGCGTTCTTTTTTCACCCGTCAGAGAGTAATCTTTAGTTGACTCCTTTGAACTCGTGGATCAAGGAGAAGCAGCCTGTGCTTCTCTCCAGCTCCAGGGTGTCCTGGCTCTCTAGTTTGTGCTGCCAGGAATGGCACTACCAGGCTATTGCCAAGATCATGCTTTCAGCCTTCCCTGTGTCTAAATATTTATGTAAAGGAGATTCCACAGTAACAGGCCATGCTGAACTTCAGTACATTTTCTGTGGTTGTGGGAGTTGTGGAAACTGGAGGTACAGCTTTGCAACAGGCTCCAGTTGTAAAAATCTTTAAAGAGGTAATGATGTCATGATCAAGCAGTACGCAGTGTAGTCATAGAAAACATCTGGGTTTGTATTTCTGTAATGGGATGCATTGTGTTACAACAGTTACAATCAAGCAGCAGACAGGAATATAGGGTGAAGAGGCCTGAAAGCAAATCTCAGCACCACTTTTAACATGCTGGTCTTATCCACCCTGATTTTTTTTTCATCTCCAGTGTGAATATAGTAATACCATATTCTGTGAAATGCTTTGAAATCTGTAAATAGAAGTCGCAACGTAATTTCACTTCTGATTAAATGACTGTTAAGTATGTGTCATTTTTCAAAGGTGTAACAGATCTGTTTTTATTTGAAGCCGCAGCCTATCTCTTGGTGTCGCTTATTCCAAGCAATTCCTTCCGTCAGATGTTCCGATCCACTCGCTCTTTGCACATCCCTACACGCGATCTGCCTCTCAGCCCAGATACTACAGTTGTTCTTCATCAAGTCTACAACGTGCTTCTTGGCCTTCTTTCAAGAGCTAAGCTGTATGTTGATGCTGCTGTTCATGGCACTACAAAACTTGTGCCCTACTTCAGTTTCATGACGTACTGTTTGATCTCAAAAACTGAGAAACTCATGTTTTCTACTTACTTCATGGACTTATGGAACCTTTTCCAGCCTAAACTTTCTGAGCCGGCTATAGCCACCAACCACAACAAACAGGCTTTGCTGTCTTTTTGGTATAATGTGTGTGTCGACTGTCCGGAGAACGTACGCCTTATTGTACAGAACCCCGTGGTGACAAAGAACATTGCCTTCAATTACATCCTCGCGGACCATGATGATCAGGACGTGGTGCTCTTTAACCGCGGGATGCTGCCTGCCTACTATGGCATCCTGCGCCTCTGCTGTGAGCAGTCCCCAGCGTTCACGAGGCAGTTGGCTTCTCACCAGAATATCCAGTGGGCCTTTAAGAATCTCACGCCACATGCCAGTCAGTACCCAGGAGTAAGTATACTGATACCAAAAAATACCATTTCGTTGTTAGCATTTCCTCTCTTACTGAATGTCCCTTCTAATGAACAAGACGAAAAGACTTTCTTCAAGTATCCAGTGGTGAAAGTATTATATTTTGATTTCCTGATAGAAGTAATTAATAATGTGGTTAGATCCAATTACTGTATTTTGGGGTGGGATTGTTTTGGTATTTTGGATTTTCTTCCTTGCTGTGTAGTGCTTGGAGAGCAGCTGCTTTATTCTGGAAGCAGACACTGGTGTTTCCACTGTTCTTCACTATTCTGTTCGCCAGCCTAGTCATAAGAAGCAGGGGATAACCTTTAACAGCAGTCTCGGGAAAGCGGGTTGCGTTCTAACACACTAAGTTGGAGGATTCCCAGTGAGTTTCTTCTTTGCTTTCAGTTTCTGGAGTAGGGCCAAGATTTAGCCTGTTGCACTCAAATAGAGGATGGGCTGGTGTTCACCTTGGGAACACTTCTGCACCTTTTGCAATACATTGGTACACTGGGAGGGTTGCACTGTCTCTACAACATTATGACACTGGCATTAGAGAGTAGATATTAGTTAAAATAGTCCGTGTGTAAAAAAACAGGCTTACAAAGTTTTTAAGAGGCAAAAGATGCATTTTTGAATGACTACTCGGTGAATATTGCTTTGGGGTCCTTTATAGGTGTACGAGGACAGATTTTCTTTACGATGTAGAGGAGGAGGAGGATGCGCATGCATGGAATCTTCTATGTTGAAATTCTGTCTAGTTGAGGTCATAGAGAAACTTTATACTCTGGCAGTCCTGGGAGTAGTCCTGCTGCTTTCCTTGTTTGCATCTCCCCTCGGGAGTCTCAGTTTGTCTTGCTAGGAACTTCAGTTACTCCGCTGTGTTTAGTGTTTGCCATGCATATGGGACTGTAGCAAGTTTTAGCACAAGCAGCCTTCTGAGTCCTGTTACTTAGAATATAACTATTAACATTAGAGAATGCACATACCTGTGCTGCAGTGGATGGCCCTGCAAGTCAGGATGTTTTGTCATGTGGATCAGGATTTCCACATTCTCTTCTTTCTCCCTCTCTCTCTCTCTCTCTGTAGTAATGTGCTGTGCTGTTAGGAGACATCAAAACACCCATTTGAGGTTCATAAGGCTTATCTCAAATATCCAGGTCCTAACCTGTGCAGTAAATAGTACAGGCTAAAAGCAAACTGCATTGAAGATGGATAAGAAATAGCTGCAACTTCGCTGTCAATTTTAGTTTTTGAGAACTGCTCAGTATTAATTATTTAAGGTTAAAATGTTGTCCACTGATTTTTATAACGTTGTTATGATGCTTACAACTGTATTCCCATCTAAATTTGCTTACGCCTACTTGTTCTGTATATTATTTAGTAGAAGTAATACAGGATAAGTAATACCGATAAGATGTAAACCATAACAGACTGAGAGAGATTCCTCTAACCTAATATTTTTGTGTGTTTTAGGCAGTAGAAGAGCTGTTTAACCTCATGCAACTGTTTGTAGCTCAGAGACCAGACATGAGAGAGGAGGAGATAGAAGATATAAAGCAATTTAAGAAAACAACCATAAGCTGTTACCTGCGCTGCTTGGACGGACGGTCTTGCTGGACTACTTTAATAAGGTACGTTAGTAGTGAAGTTGTAGGGTAATAATCTAATCCTGTTTGAGTAAGAACTATATTTTGCCAAATGTCAAGTACAATAAAAATTAGTGTGGTTATTTTGACATTCTTTTTGAAAAAGTTTTGAGGATACTTTTATTCAGAAGTAAGCAAGCAGAAAGCTACAATTATAGCTTTTGTTCCCTTCAAAATCCATTGTTTGTGAATGTAATTTATTTTTGAATGTTTCATCTTCTAAAAATTCAGAAAGCAGGAAAATATTTTACAATAAACAGGTGTAAACCAAGATGGATGTTTTCAGGGTTCAAAAAGAAACACCATGACAAAAATGAATTAGTAGAGCCCTTTAAAAAACCCTAAAACCCAATCAATCAATGTTCTAATTCAGCATTTAAGCTGAAATTCCATTCTCTGCCTAGCATGATAAGTCTCGATTGGCAAAGCAGTAATTTCAGCTGCTATTTGCTGACATTTGTTATTCTCGAGCAGAGATGTTTTTTAGAAATATTGCCTGTGGGACAGAGTTTTATTGTATCGTATCTTCAAACAGTTTTCCATTTCTAGTGTATCTCAGTAGTACATCTGAAACTGGTGCTTGGGAATTTTCAGTATGACTATGAATCGCCTGGGCGTGTAGGTCAGGGATTGGGGTTTTCAGTGCAGATGTTGCTGCCCTGACAGGCTCTGGTGAAAAGGGCAAGTGGCCTGTGTTACCTGAAGGGATTGCGTGCAGTCCTCTGTCACAGAGCACGAGCCAATTTTTCCCAAACGCTCTGGAAGAATTGTTGAGGGGAACCATTCATTAGCATAATCCTTTATTTTCTCTTCTTTTGTAAGCATAAAATCTTCTGATAGAAATGTTTTTATACATTTAGAAGTCCAAACGTATACTTAACTTACATTCTTTTCCTCAGTTTTTAGCATTTTTGCAAACATTGTTTGGGAAATACTTCTGTAAAGGTTGTTTATAAATTACACTTTAAATAACATAAAGTTCACATAAAGGGAGTTGGCATCGGAAGCGTTATTAAATGAGAAAGTGGGGGGAAAACGAAGAGAATAATGATGTTCTTTTGGGGTTTCTTTGTTCTTCTGTGATTATTTTCGAAATTACAGCACATGCATAACAGTTTTAAGCATTTCTATGAATTATGAAAAGACGATGTGTATTTTTCAGTGTTCTCAATGTTTGGATTTTTTTCCTAGTGCCTTCAGAATATTATTAGAATCTGATGAAGACAGACTTCTTGTTGTGTTTAATAGAGGATTGATTCTGATGACTGAGGTAAATGCTTTGTTATTTAATTTCTTATCAAGTCGTCATTTCCTTCCTGACAATGTGTTTGCTTTAAATTGTTTTAAGATGATATCATTTAAAATAAAGTTAAAAAATATGTTGATTAAGCACTGGCATACGTGTAAAACCTTAAAATCTTAAGGATTGTAGGAAGGACAAAAAAATATTTACCAGACATTTTGCACAATGAAAAACTGATGTAGGAGGTTACGTGAGTAAATTTGAGGTGATACACATCTTAATAGAGGGTAAAGGTACCAGGTTGGTTGATTACAGTGATGTGGTAGGGTAACTATAAAAGTATGTAGCTTAAAAAGGAAAGATGAGTAAGAAATAAAAGCACTGGTGACGTGTCATACATCAAGGATAAATACACTTGCTCTGAGGTTCATAATGGAGCATAAGTTGGGTCTACTGAAAAAGTTGCAACTAGCAAGACACATCGTGAGTAGTAAGAAGTCAGTCCTGGCTTTTATCATCTAGATACTTCCCCTGTTGTCTTTAATAAGATTTCTTTAGTAGTAAAAAGATCAGAAAAATGTTTGCCTGGTTCTGAGACAGAGGGTAAGCCACCACCAGATTATGTTGAGAGGAGTGAGTTTATACTCTTTTGGTGTCAGTCTCTGTTACAGATCAGCTGTGAGCACAGTCACACAATTAGTACTAGTTAAGAAGTGTTAAGGCAATAGGTTAAAATACAGAAACAAAGGATACTCAGATGCAATTGTGATTAGTATTTCTGAACACTTCTTGAGGCACTTCCAAGGCAATTTGCCTTGGCAATTCTTTCCTACCCATTGTGCTTTTGTTTCCAAGAAGACCCTTCTCAGTGGTGCCCAGCAACAGGACAAGGGGCAATGGGCACAAACTGAAACATAAGAGGTTGCAGTTGAATATGCAGACGAACTTCTTTACTTTGAGGGTGACAGAGCACTGGAACAGGCTGCCCAGGGGGGTTGTGGAGGCTCCTTCTCTGGAGATACTCAAAACCCACCTGGATGATATCCTGTGCAACCTGTTCTAGGTGAACCTGCTCTGGCAAGATGGTTGCACTAGATGATCTCCTGAGGTCCCTTCCAACCCTTGCCATTCTGTGATTCCGTGAAGGAGCAGTCTAAGAACACATAAACTAGATTCCTTTCCGATGAAACTAAACCTAACAGTGCATTTCTGGAGTGCATATAGCATATTGCAGTTGTAAATGGATATTTGGTCCACGAGACCAGACCAGAGTTAGTTCAAAATAGAGAGAAAAAAAAAAGAATAAATAACGCAGCCCTGAAGTGGGTACAGTTTGGATGTTGCAACCCTGCCCACCAACAGTTTCACTCTACAGATCCACTCGTACTGTCCTGCAGTAATGTAGGAAAAGCCTAAAAGGTGTTGGTGAAAAAGCTCTGAACTGTTAGCGCTACATTTTTAAGATGAGTGAGATATCAGAAGACTGGAAAAGAGCGCATACAGCATTTATCTTTTTGGGTTTTTTTATTTTCTTTTTTTTTTTTCTTTTGTCCTCCTTAAGATTGGTGTAGGATCTTGGATTCTATTCAACACTTCCATTATTGAGTTGATGGACAAGAACACGTGTTTATTAAATAGGCTGGCAATGCAAATGGGGAAGGGCGCTAAGTCCTTTTGAGAACAAGAATCAAAATCAAGATTAGATGTGTTGGAGAAGGTGTAAAAATAAGATGCAGTTCATTCTTGGCATATGTGGAATGGTGTATTCAGGGAGGGGACAATAAACTGGTAAAAATCCGTGGTGCAAGACAAGTGGGTAGGAGGTAGTTGTAGCTGCGCAGTAAATGGGATAGTGGAATAGGTTGCTTCAGAAGGTGTCAGCCAGCACAGCTGGCAGTCAGCAGGAGGACGCTGAGCAAACATCTGTCAAGGATATAAGGATATTTAGTCTCCTTTAAGGCATGTGGATGGACTAGGTGATGCCTTGAGGTTGATTCCAACCCCATTTTTATATGGTTTATATAAAAAAATCTTCTTTTTTATGTCATTAATTTGTATTTTCTGGGACAAAATGTGATAGGAAAAGCTGACATTACAAAATCAGTTAGAAAAATAAAAATTAAGATACTGCGGTTTGTTTGAAAACTGAGTTTTCATGAGCTTGTTATAAATGTAAGCCTTTTGATTAACTATAGTTAGCTAGCTTACGTTCAGTAAACGTGGGCTAAAAAGTTAGGAACTGATCTGTAGCTTTATTCATATACAAAACTCGTAAGTAGACTGAAACACATACATCCATATGTATAAAAAGAACTTGTTAACAGCTCTAGTTAACCCTGATCCATACTAACAATGGATAACTAAGCTTATAAAGAATGTGTGATACAAGATGCAATTTATCCTATGCAAAACATTGCTAGAAATTAGGTAAAACTAATGTTCAGTTTTGAGCCGAGTTGCTTTTCAGCTTGAGATTACCAAGCCTTGTATTTTCACTTGTTCACTGAAGTGGTGAAAAATATTGCGTCAAGGAGTTGTCACATCCAGAAAAGTTTTCCACCTAGCAGGGTTGGCCATGTGTCATTTATTGTCACTGTAATATAAAAATGGCCTATCAAGATTTTGCTTTATAGGGAGTGAGATTAATGTTACTTTATCTTCAAAATATCCCAGCAGATCAAATATCTGTTCTCACATCTTGTGCTAGAATTTTTGCAGTTCAGAAATGAGTTGCTTTTCCCTCCTGATATTTCTATAAATCACTGATGCCTCCAAGGTATTTTAGTTCTAAAAGGAGAAGTAATTAATCCGATGTACAGTCATATAGCATACGGCCTTAAGCGGCACTTTGAAAAATGACTAGCTTCTATATTAATTGTACAGTTTTTCCCCAAATTCACATACCCAAGTCTGTCTTCTTGCATCACTAATATCACTTTGTATGTTGGCACTGCAAGACCAGGATTACAGATATATAAAAATACTGCATCTCAAATTACGCTTTGTTTATTGGATTTTAGATAAATATTCTGTGTGAGAACTTTGTAATTACATTGAGCCACTAATAGAAAGCATTTACCTTGAAAGCAAATTAAGGCTGGTTTTAAATGTCCCTCTCCTATAAGCTGTGTTGATGTGCCCACAAAAATGCTCATTTCCTGAGTAGAGATGGGTGGTAGCTACTTACAGAGGGGTTCTTGTTACAAGAAATTTTACAAATTCAATTTCCCTCTGGCATGCACATGAGAGAAATTTAATATGACTCCAGGGTTTGGGTTAGGCGACGGGAACACAGATCGGCCTTTTGGCCAATGGCGCTTCACTTTAGGCCCCCCTACAAGACTCTTGTTGCTCACTGTTAGCAGACCTAGGTGTCCAGGGCAACAGTTACTTCAGGTTGTTACAGCAGATACCTGGTTGCTCATTCTCATTTGTTTGTGCTCTTTCCTTCTCTCTTTCTGTTCCTTCTCCCTCCACCCCTTTCTTTTCTTTTTTTTAAAAAAAAACTTTTATTAAATATACTAATTTTCTTTACAATTTATTCTCTTTTTAAATGTTGTTGCCTTTGAGTAATTCTGCAATGACGTCTAACACAGTGTATTTTGAGACACCTTGTTTGAGCAGAAAATACGTGTAGAAAGCCGTACCTGTAGGATAGAAATGATAACAAGTGCGTTAATTTGGCAACATAAAGCTTTGGTTTTTTTTTCCCTCCAGTCCTTTAATACGTTGCACATGATGTACCACGAGGCCACAGCTTGCCACGTGACTGGAGACCTGGTAGAACTTCTGTCTATTTTCCTTTCAGTTCTTAAGTCAACGCGTCCGTATCTGCAAAGAAAAGGTTTGGTTATAACTCTCAAAGGATTATGCTTGTTGTCCGTTAATTAATTTTCATGATCCAAACCCATGCTTATTATCTGATACGAGTACTAATAGTTACTAAATTGTTACTTATTATTTATTGACACAATATGAAATCAGATTAAGTAAATTTAATAGCAGTAGATCAGTGAAATTTAACAGATTTCTGGATTGATTAAAATAATGCAAGAGGAAAAAGATTTTTCAGCAGTAGAATTCTATGCTTTATTTAATGAGCTTTTGAGAAATTAACGATGGGTTTTGCATTTGCAGATGTGAAGCAAGCTCTCATTCAGTGGCAGGAGCGAATTGAATTTGCCCATAAGCTCTTAACTCTGCTCAATTCCTATAGTCCTCCAGAACTCAGAAATGCTTGTATTGGTAAGTCGTAACTGCACAGCTGCTGTTGGGAAGGTCCTGTTCTACGCAGTTACCTGCTCTGAAATGTAAATTCCACTTTTGCAAGTGCAGATGTTTACTAGATACTCAGTAGATTGGGATTGTTTATATTGCTGTTGTCAATACATCAATCTTTCCCTTGTTCCTATTACAAGTAATTCTGTTTTCATCAGGTTAAAATTAATATTCCTACCTCCCCAGGCATGCAGACTGTCTGCATAAAAAGTTGGCCTTCGTTTTGAGAGACCAATTTGCTACCTGATAAGCGGTCTAACTAAGGAATTACCTCCTGAATTCGGGTGTCAGCGAGTTTAGAATCAAAGCCCAAATCTTACATTAAAGTTCAAATATTAACTAAGGCTCCATCCTTAGAAGGATGCAAGGTGACCAAGCTAGTCTGAATGACAGCTTTTAGTGTTTGTTTTTATGATCCATTACTGGAAGGTATGATGATAAAGGTTAAAAACCTCATAGAATTGAAGGGATTTGCTTTTTAAAATTGTAGGCATAGGCATTACATGTAAGAGTCTCTTGCATTAGAAGACCTATTTCCAAAAGTTTCTCTAGTTTAGGTTTTTTTAATATTATTTAATGGGTGTAATCTGCATTTTTATGCATGCTGTTAAAGGCCTAAACCGGTGTCCAAATTACCTTTTTTTGTGTGATTTGTGTGCATTTTCCCCTTATTTTGAGTGCCTTTCTCATTGTCTTCCTGACTGCTGCTGGCTGACATTTTCCAGGCATCAAACCTGATATGTTTAAGAAGAAGGAAAGAGGGTAATTTTATTGAGCTTCTACTTTCTGCAAGCTGGTGGTTGATCTACCACTGAGCAGGTTTTCTCCCAGTGGCAGAGGTGAAGGGAATCTGGACTGATTGAGGGGCATTCACTTTACATTCACAGTAGAGCCTACCTCCACGGTGTGCACTAAGTGCCGCAAAAGTGGTACGAAAGAGGGTTTGAAAATGCATGAGCCTGAAGTTAAACTGTTTGCTGTTAAGAAATAACAATATGTAATAGCAAAACCAACTTTTTGTTTGTAGATGTCCTCAAGGAGCTTGTACTTTTAAGTCCTCATGATTTCCTACATACTCTGGTTCCATTTCTACAGCACAATCATTGTACATACCACCACAGTAATATCCCAAGTAGGTATTTCAGTGATTGTATTTTGAAGTTATCTTACGCTATTATTACTCTTATCGTGTTCCTTGCTGATGTCATATATTGACCTTTTTAATATATCCCTATTTTATCTGAACTTGTACTACAGTGTCTCTTGGACCTTATTTTCCATGTCGTGAAAATTTGAAATTAATAGGGGGAAAAAGCAATATTCGTCCTCCACGCCCTGAACTTAATATGTGCCTCTTGCCTACAATGGTGGAAGCCAGCAAGGTATGTACGTGGGTGGTCTTAAAGTAGCTGTTTCTCTGTTGTTTTCCCTTTGTATAAAAGTACGGCAAGAATCCAGTAGCGTAACGCATCTATGTTTTCTTTGTAAACAAAGCATAATTCTTCTTCCAGATGTGTTGTCCTCATATACTCCATTCTAGATGTGCACTCCAGAAGCACCATTTCCCTGCCCTTGGTGACACACAGCTTCATGTTCCAGGCATGATAAGAGGTTGAACCTTGTATTCAGAAAAAAACCCATAGCACACGTTTTGATAATCTCCCAATCCGTTTGTGGCATTTATCAAGAAAGTTCAAGGGCTGCCCAGGGATTGTCCAGAGGGGTTTCACAGTACGTTAAGGTTTATTACCTGACAGCTCAGGAGATCCTCCAGGTTTTGTTAGAGTCCATTCTGCCGGGGCTGAGGCGTAATCTCCTATCCCCTTGGGTAAACTACCAGTACTTGAAATACCATGTAGGGCTTTAAGTCTTTTACTTCCCATTTTTGCCTCCTGTGGGCTTCCTGATGGGATGCCAGCTCCAGTGGGGCTTCTTGGTAGTCGCTTGCCACGTCCCGTTATTCCAGTTGCAGCAATGGTGGGATTCAGCTCACGTAACTTTGCCTATCTAAAAGGTCAGCATCTGGCTCTTTCCACAGTTAATGGCGATAAGTAGCGACCCTCCTTCCTGTCCCAGGCGCCCGAGTCTGGATGGACAGGGCGACTCTTCCTGCAGGGGAGCCTGTCTCTCTCTCCGCAGACTGCAGGGAATATGGAAAGGAGTAGATTTTAGATAGCTAAAGTCGGGTAAGGTGAATCCCACCCTGAAAGGAATATGTATGGACAATCATTTGAAGAAGTAGAACTGGTTACTTGCTGTACGGTAACTGTGGTTCTTCAAGATGCTTTGTCCACACAGATTCTGTGGTCCTCCTCCTGTGCTAACTCCGAGTCCTGTCATAGGGGATTCTTATCGGTGAAGGAATTGAGTGGTGGTTGAAGCCGCCATACCCCTTATGCCCTCAGGTACAGTGGTCGCAAGGACACACTGGGTGCAGGCACAGCCCCAGTGGACACTGCTATTCAGAAAGAATCCAATCTCCTGCACATGGGGCCTATGTGCACGTAGATGGGAATCTGTGTGGGCAACACATTTCGAAGAAGCACGGTTACTGTAGGGTAAGTAACCCTTCTTTTTTAAAGCTTTCAAAATGATGCTTTGTATCTTTGCGCACCATCACATTTACCGTGGAACCAAAGCTTGTGAAAAAATGTCTAGAGCCAGGAATCACCTGCAGTGGTTTTTTCTGTCGTGTGTCCAGAGGTAATGGATGGGACGCTAAATAACATAAATAGTTGAACTTAAAAAGCCATCGTATTGTACGACACTGTATTTTACACTTTATAAAGAATTCATATACATTAGGAACCAGAATATTTTTAAACCAGATCCACAATTACATTACCCTGTGGCTTTGCATCCTTATTTTTCATTAATTCGTTCTGTATAAGGTTGCATTTGTTTGCTTGAATTTTTGAGATTTCTGTTTGGCTATCTGGCCTACAGAAGCTGATGCCATTTTAAGCGCATGCATCCAAAATATATTAAAATATTGGCACACAAAACCCTTGGCGTGTATTTATCGTTTGGTTTGAGACATTCCTGAAAACACTGCTTTGCAAGCTTGTGAAGCTCAGTCTTGAAAAAAATTCTGACTTCTGCAGAGAGTAACTGCCAAACCACCGTTTAAAAAGCAGTAGTGCACGTATATTGAGGTGTCTCTCTATGATTTAGGATTACTGCATTCTTTCCTTGTCACCTTCAAGACGTGGGATTCGCACAGCTTTGCATCTTCGCAGTCTGTTGCTTCAGAGTCCTACAATAAAAGTTTTTACTTTTGGTGGGGGAATCGGATCTGCAGTGGCAATCCCCGGCGTTGTGCTTGCTGAGGGCTCGGTGAGGGGAGGCAGCTGGCCGGGGTTAGACCTGGAAATCCCCATCGTGTTATCCCGCAGCATCTGATTAAACCCGTTAGGGCAAGTAGTGCTGTAACATTAAGCTAGACGGTTAGGAAATCTGGTTGCTGTCCAGTTGCTTATGTAGTTTAAATGAAGCTCTCTTAAATCTTCAGGGCAAAGATGATGTTTACGATCGTATGCTGCTAGACTACTTCTTTTCTTATCATCAGTTCATCCATCTGCTATGTCGAGTTGCAATCAACTGTGAAAAGTTTACTGAAACTTTAGTTAAAATGAGTAAGTATGAAGGTCGAACAGCCCAAGGATTTCTTTTTTTCTGTGATAACTGAGAGTGCTTCTCCATTAAGTTTTATAGTCACAATTTTTAAGAAAAAGCAGAGCTTGTGAAACTTGGTGCATTAATCATTCCAGACATTATTTTTATCCACAAAACCACATGATGCATATAATGTAGTGCAACCTTGCCTACATGACTGTCACACTTCGGGCCTGTCCAGGAAGGACCTGAGACAACTGGTGAGAGTTCAGCCTCCCTGCACGTTTAGAGTTAAATACGGGACTCGCTGAAGCTAATTTTTTTTCCCGTTTGGCAGTTTAAATGGCTTTGGATCAGATTCTGAATCCTCTGCCGATGGCATGAATTGGCAATCTGCCCCCAAACATAACCATTCAGTCACCTAGTTTGTACCCGATGCTTGTTTCGGCTCTGCCAGTAGACAACTGCCAGTATTTGGGTTTCTTGCCAACAGTTACTACACAGACACGCAGACTGGGAGCTGTCTTGCTTCAGTTGTCTAAAAATTAAGACATCTTAGCCAGATTTTCCTCTGCAGTCAGCAGAGAGATGTAGATTCCTCCCAAGAGAAATTGGTCTTCAGATTCTCAAATCTCTTAAGCAGAATGAACCACCTTCTGAAAATACCCACTTGTTCTCTTGTTCTCTCTGCCTGTAGACTCCACTATGATTAAATACCACTTCCAGAGAAATACAACTATACCAAATTGATCTTGTCCAAAGAGCGATGATAGCAGAATGTTCTTTTGACCCCCTGAATCACCCACTTGCTCGTCGTTTGTCACGCTTTTCTGATTGTAACTCTAGCGTTACTAATATTTACTATAGGTTGTGTTTATAAAGCGCACTGGGACTGCGTATGATTTGCTATTGTTCGGTATCCCTGACCTCTTCCGTGGTCTGGGTAACAACAGTGCTTGGGTTAATAATGAAGATTATCCTTTAAAAATGATATGCTGGTTTTAAAAAAAAGAGTTAAATCTTTAAGTGCTGTTGCTGACCAGTTGAAAACGTAAGAGAGGAATAAAATAACCTGGTGACAAACCTGGTCCTAAAGCCAGCTCTTTAGGGTTTTTTTACGTTTCACAGAAATACCAGTGTTTATTAAATGCAGTGTAAAACCTTCGCAGACGATAGGTCGTTCTGATTATAAAAAATGCTTAGAATGTGGTCTTACAAGATGATACAGCACCTCGGTGTTACTTTTTTTATCAGGAAGCAAGGATTTCCCAACAAAACTCAGTCAGTAACTTATTTCCTGTGACATTTCAGGTGTCCTAGTTGCATATGAAGGTTTGCCGCTTCATCTTGCGCTATTCCCCAAACTTTGGACTGAGCTTTGTCAAACTCAGGTAAGAGCCAATGAGTTTGAGAACTAACGGAATGAAAATGAAGGCAAAATACAACAAATGTGAATGTGAAACCTGATAAATCAAGTATAAAAATTCTGGCAAATTGTATTTGCTCCCACTATACTCCAGGTCTGGCAAAATCTTATGCAGCAACTTCACACAGCCTGCAGTGGTGGCAGGATGGCAGCCTGTGTGGCGCACAAAAACTGCTTCATCCTCCTTTGGTGAATTTCCAGCTTTTTACGTAGCGTAAACGCTGGTATGATGAAATAAAAACTGGGGATCCCTAAGCTGGGGTATCATCGTGTGCCCACTGCAGGGAGGGGCCTCTGCAGGGGGAGCCCATAGTTGTCTCGCGTATGAGACGCTGGCCCTTCAGGTACACGCTGATGCTGACAAACCGGTGTTCCCGGGGAATAAGCCTCATAAAAGAAAAATGTGAAATAATAATTGATGATAACTAATTTGTACAGTTTACTGATACCTGATAGACCTGAAGTATTTGTATCAGTAAGATTGGTCCTGTATGAATGAAGAACATCAGGGGGCCTGGTTGGATGTGTCCAGCCAAGCCAAGGGTTGGCAGAGAGCACTACCGCAGCGCTGTACTTCCAGCACCGACTCGGCAGTGTTCTCTCTCTCTCTCCTCACCAGTCTGCAATGTCAAAGAACTGCGTAAAGCTCCTCTGCGAAGATCCAGTTTTTGCAGAATACATAAAATGCATTCTGATGGATGAAAGGACCTTTCTCAACAACAACGTTGTATACACCTTTCTGACCCATTTTCTTCTAAAGGTACGTGGTCTTTCAGTGGTAATTTCTATTTCAAGAAATGCAGTCGTGTGCTATTTCAGTTTGGGATGCTGTTCTCACAGTTCCCTTTTTCTGTGTGTTTTGTTTTTTTTTTTTAAAAAAAAATCATTCTTTTCACAGGTCCAAGGGCAGGTGTTTTCTGAAGCAAACTGTGCCAACTTAATCAATACTCTAATTACGAATCTAATAAATCAGTATCAAAACCTAGAATCTGACTTCAGCAACCAGAGAGTTGAAATTTCCAAAGCAAGCTCTACTTTAAACGGGGTGAGTCTTTCCTAAGCCACTCAAATAGTGGCATCGTTTAGGAGGCAGCTTATTTTCCATGGAAACTCTTCAGTGCCAGGTTCCAGGTCCTAATCAAAGCGGTGGGCATTGTTGCTCTACTTGCTAGGCTGGGCTGCTGGCTCAGAGCAGGGGAGGGCACCTTAACTGGCTGGTGGGAGATGTTAACCCCCGCCAACAAGACAGCCGTGAATTTATGCAGCAGCCATCTGAGCAGCCTGGAACTCTCCATTCCATCGGGCGTGCTCAGCCTACGTTCCTGGGTTTCCCAAGCTGACGGTGGGGACCGTGACACCGGGATGGAGGGCAGCTCATTGTGGAGAACGAGTCACACAAAGTGCAGTGGAGTTAATTTAGAAATGTTCTAACCTGGCAAAAGATTTCATCCTACAGCGAGCAGGACGGTCCTGTCACCCACTCAGGACAGACCAGCCTATTAGTAGGGAGTGGGAAAGTTCAGTAGTGTAAGTATATTTAGAATTTCATCTCTTGGACACACAGAACAGGTTGAAGCCTCTGCTTGTTGCACAGGTATCTGTCCGTAGGGTTCATCAACTGAGGCTGTGGAAGAAGGCTGGTTAAGTTTGTTTGCTTCTGGTTTTTTTAGGACCTCCGAGCACTTGCCTTGCTGCTTTCAGTGCACACTCCCAAACAGCTCAATTCAGCCCTGATCCCAACGCTACAAGAGCTTTTAAACAAATGTAGAGCTTGTCAACAACAGAGGAACTCACTACAAGAGCAAGAAGCCAAAGAAAGAAAAACTAAAGGTTTGCCTTATCTTAAAAGTGTCACTCTAACAATTGTGAGGTTTTACAACCTTCACGTAACGCCTTGTTTCCTTGCCGCTGAAGGTGGGCCATTTCTTGGCTCCGATCCCCAACACTGCAGAAATAGTATTTTATTATGGAGTGAAAATTCTAGGCAATTACAGGCGTCCTCTGTAAGGAAATAAGTATTTATTGAAGTACAGTGCTTAACGGGGAAAAGGGTGAAAATGGGAAAGGCAAGGCCTGTTGCTTGGACGTGTGGCATGAAAACAACGCGTTTTCCCCAAGCCAGTTTTCCTCTTTCTTGCAGACGATGAAGGAGCTACTCCTGTAAAGAGAAGGCGGGTCAGCAGCGATGAGGAGCACACTGTAGATAGCTGTATCAGCGATACAAAAACTGAACCCCGGGAGGCGCTGACCCCGACAAGCACTTCAGATAACGAGACGCGGGACTCTTCAATCATTGATCCGGGCACTGAGCAAGACCCTCCTTCCCCCGAGAACAGTTCTGTCAAGGAGTACAGAATGGAAGTTCCCTCTTCGTTTTCAGAAGACATAATGTTAGCGACGACGCGGTCACAGCACACAGAAGAGCAGTCAGGGAACGGTAAATTTGAAGAATGCAAAGAATTTAAAGACCTGCAGACTTCCAAGGATTCCATTGGAGCCGAGGAGGACTCGGAGTTTCCTTCCACATCAATTTCAGCAGTTTTGTCTGACCTCGCAGATTTGAGGAGCTGCGATGGTCAAGCCTTACCATCCCAGGACCCTGAATCTAGTTTATCAATCAGTTGTGGCCATTCCAGAGGACTTTTTAGTCACATGCAGCAGCATGACATTTTAGACATCCTGTGTAGGACCATTGAGTCGACGATTCACGTGGTCACAAGGATATCTGGAAAAGGAAACCAAGCTGCTTCTTGACATTAGATGGAGCATGTCTGCTTTTAAGTCTTTTTTTTTTTTTTTTTTTTTTCCCCTCCCCCTTCCCCTGAAAATGCTGTTTGTATAAGTTTTGCTTATTTCTGTTTTGTGCTTCAGTTTGTCCAGTGCTCTCTGCTTGAATGGCAAGATAGATTTATACGCTTCATTCTTGGTCAGGCAGAACTCCAGATATTTTTTTTTTTTATTTTATTTTATTTTTTTGCCTCTACCGTACACTTTCTTAAAGGGCAATCAGATAATGGGTATGTTTTATGTAATTAAGAGTTCACTGTAGTGGCTTTCATTTAATATGGCTGTCTGGGAGAACAGGGCCTCCTTGCCCTGTTACGATGTAATTTAAACTTATGGCATTTTTACTGTGTATAATATGGTGTCCTCTGTGCCAGTTTTGTACCTTATAATAGAGGCAGATTGCCTCAGATCGCTGTGGTTCTTATTATCAAAATTAAGTTTACTTGTATACTAAACAACCACAAGAAATTTGATTCTGTAAAGAATCCTCTTTAGCTGTGGCCTGGCAGTATATATATGGTGCTTTATTTAACAGAATACCTGTGGAGGAAATAAAGCACACTTGATGTAAAATTAATTGTTTTATTTTTATTGACATGATCAATTGCTATTCTGTGCACTTCATTAAACTGATTGTGATGACTTTTCATTTGTTTATAATATGTTGCTTCAGTCTTTGGATTTTGCATCAAAGGCAACTCCAAAACCAAAACGGCTGCAGAGAGGAATGATGATCAAATGTATGTAATGGATGTGAACGCTGGTCCTTTTCTGGTTGACTTTGCACATTCAGTCAGGCAGTGAGAGGGGTTGGCGGTTGGTTACCGTTTTCCCCACTACACGAGATGATGAAGTGGCGTCAGAAGCCGGCGGAACTTTCCATTTCCCTCACTTTAACCTGTGTTAAGTCGCCTGTGCCTCCTGCACCATCTGCAGACCTGCTGCTGCCTTCCCTCCACCCCTGCTGCCCCCGGGCCTGCTCCCTCTGGCCACACTCGGCAACTCCTCTGCCCCCCGAAATGCTGGAATGACTTTATCACCTTTCCCTGTCGCATTTCCTCCTGTTATTTCCGAGCAATATCCATTTCCTATGTGAGCTTTTGGACTGTCAATGATAATGGTTTTAATATCTGATTAAACTCCATTTTCAGCTTCATTTTCCAGTTGCTTAGCTCATTTGTTTTTCTCTTGTCTCCATAATGCATATTTCTTGGTCTTTTTTCTTCCAAATTTCCTTCATTCTGTCTACCATTGAATGTAGTTTGGCATCATTCGCTTCTCCCCGATTCTATTACGTGAGGCTTTGGTGACTCCTCTTATTCTCTTTGAATCTACTCTCATTTTTTTTTAACCTTCTGTAACTAATCATTTGTCTTTAGACTTTATATTCCCCTTTATTAGCACTTTTCTATTCCTGCATTTGATGCTGGTAAGTGCGTAAGTTGGTCTCATTATTAATCAGACACAAAGTAATTACATTTTTACTCTCCTCAGCAATAACTGTATTACCCTTTGTGATCAACTTCTCCATAGACTGGAATTTCAGAGAAGTCATCAACAGCTTCTACTCAAAACATCTACGTAACGAGAATCGGAATTCATCCACCAGCTCTTCTAGCAAGCTACCAACAGTGGGGTTAAGGTGTCTTCAGGAAGACACTTGGCTATCGACCTAAAAATCTGCAAGGGATGAAGAAGCCATTACAACCCTTCGGTGAGTCATCTCAATTAATTCTTCTTATAAAAACGTGCATCTGATTTTTGCTAGGTTGACTGACTTCACCTTTCAGCTACTGCACTTTGTTGGCTTTAGCTTCTCGTACAGGATGAGATCACACCTTAATTCTGTTACTGAAGAGGGGGATTCTGTCTCTTGTGATGTTTTTTTCTCATTATTTCACAGCCCCTTTTTGAGGTGTATACTAAGTAGAAACTGTTCAACAGCGATTTTGTAAGCAATACACCTGCCTTCCCAGGTGAATGTCAGCCCTTCTGTGTTCAGCTGCTCACTGGCCCTTGATGTTATTTTTAGGCTGTTTTCCCCTCCAGACCCATGTGTGTCATTTGCAAATGCTGTTTGTGGTAGTTCTGTGGTTTATTGTCAGGTCCGTTCTCCCAAATACACAGCTGGCTGGTTTGAGTCCCTCTAGAAGTCCATTTATTTGGCAGCCAGTTCCCCTGAACCATTTCCCCTTATGTTTCAGTGATGTGTCAGGGTTCGTTGGCTCTCCAAGCAAAGTACCTTTATGTAGTAAGACACGCGTCATACATACAAGCTACGTCAGGCCAGCAGTTCCCCTTGCAGCCTCTTTGAAAAGTTAGATGGGATTTGACAAGCTATTAAAAACCACATTGATTAGCTTTAATTAAAGGGTGCTTCTAAAGTGACTGAATTTAATACTAGCTTTTCTATTACTATGCTCGCAAGTTGTGTCAAGGGCACCAGAAGTATCATTATTCTTACGGCTCTACCCTTCCCTTCCACTTTCCCCCTTCCGTTGAGTACTCCTGCAATTTTTACTGGGATTTTTTTTCCCCCTTACTCAGTTTTTTAAGCAAAAGCAAGCAGTACCTGCACGTGCTTGCCTCCTATATCCATGTTTGGACCTGTTTCTTTTGCCTTCCTCTGTGTCACTCATTTCACAGGTTCTGGAAGTCATGATTTCTTCCATGGTATTCCCCTTCCTTTGCTTCAAAGCCGTTTTCTAGTTTGTGTTTCTTTGCCTTCAAGAATGCTTTTTTAAACACCTGTCTTTGAAAACCCCATCTTTAACTGGCTTCCTCAGTCTCTTAAAGCTGCCGGCTCTCTTCCGTGGCTCAGCCCGCCTCCCTTCAAAATTAAGCTTTTAAATAAAACATTTTCTCCTTCCACTATGCATAATAGTGCCCAACAGCCACCTCCTGGACTCAACCTGTTAGGGCCATCCTCTCTACTGGTTTTTGGCTATAGTCTTATGAATCCTGTCTTTTCCCTTTTGGCTTTCTGAGAGACCAGGTTGTTACCTGACTGCATCATGAAAGCGCTACGTCACACACAAACTACCTTTTCCTGTTTCTGCTTTGTCTCTGCTTTCGTACGGCTCATACTCCCTGGAATGCCTTCTTTGCTCATTAGTCTCCTTAGAACACATGAATTCCAGTACATTTGAGCGTACGTCCCACCACCTCTCTACGTCTGTCTCCGCTCCTGCTGTTTTCTCTATTCTGTTGGGGAAAAATTAGGATAGGGAACTCTTTACAGAAAGCAAACTACATTTATGATATTATCACTTCGTTACATATGGTACTGTATGATTTATGTATGATACTCTATCATTATCATCATACCGTTACTAAATGACATGAACTCCTAACTCTGCTCCGGACAACAAATAGTTTAACATTCCTGGGATTTATTAAGCTCTTGGAGGGTCTGTGAGGAATATGAGAAATTTTAGCACTCAAGAATAAATTGGTTTGCTTCTCCAAGCTGACGACTGTCCCCTTTATGCTATGGCAGGCTGACAGTGCTAGGAACTCTCCTGCAGGCTACCTGCTACAGGTAAAGCAGACTTTCTCTGATTTTTATTTTTTTTTTTTTTTTCCCCTCAATTCCAAAATAACCACGTGCAAAAATTGAACTTTCAGGTTGGCAATGCAGTGCTAATGTCAGCTAGGTGCCAGCACAGGGAGTGAAGATGGGAAGAGTGCAGGAGTGCTGGTGAAGCAAAAAGAAACACGTCCTTTTGTTGACTGCAAGGGCAGTCAGCCAGGGGCTGGCCTACAAGCAGGGTGAAAAGGTAGGTACTTCATGTTTTCACTGTGGAAAGCTGGTATGTCTCATCAGACTCACAGAGGGAACAAGCAGCACACTGAAGACGACCCGTGTCACCTTCGGTTCACTGGGCTGGCTGGGGCTGTTCCTCCTCACAGTCTTGGACTGTCCAGCAGCTGCTGTGGAGTTTTGGGGAGGTTTTGGCTGTCCCACACCTGGAAGCGAGTGGTACAATGCTGGAAACACAAGTGAGTCACTTCCTTTTTTTTAACACTGATGACTGGCAGTTGGTCCAGTTGGTTACTCCTGCTAGTGGAGGGAGACGAGAGAATTCAGACTAGCGAAACACAGAGGTAGCGGGCACTCGTGACCCTAAGATGGAAGGGGGTTCAGGCGGGGGCAGGTGAGGCGTACGTCCCAGAGGGGCACTAGGGCTGTAGGGTATGCTCTCTGAAGAAACTTGTGACCAGATGTAACAGCCCCCTCTCACACGCTAAATGGCACAAAACCTCTTGGATTATCTACACACAAAACTGCTTAGCCTGATCTTGGTGTTAAACAAGATCTTCTATTTGATTTAAAGGCTGCCCCTTCATCCTTGAGTATTTGTCCAAAAAAGGTAACTGAATTTTGAACATTCAGAAAGATGCTGAAACCTTTCTCAAGGGGCTGTTCTCCACCCTCTAGCTGGACACCCTACACACCAGCAGTGCCACACTTGGTAATCAGTCCGTACGGCTGTCCTGTGACTGTGAGGTGTTCATTCTTGTTACTACAGCAAACCTCACCTAAGTGCAAAGGGGTAACTGTCTGCCAACTTTGCAGGGAGAACCTCGCCTGTAGAAAAGAGCAGCATGTCTTTGTCTTCTGCGTGATATAAGTTAATGTGTGGTAAGGTTGCCATATGTTGGTGTCCTGTAAAAGTAAAATATATAGGATTTACCTTCCATACAAATTCATTTAGTTTGGTAGCACCAGTTAATAGAGAAAATAAACTGCATGTAGAATCACGTATTTTATTGAGCCAACCATGTTTCCAAAGGCAGCTTGCCCTTTTTTAGTCAATTTGTTTCAAATTGCATACTTAATACACTTTTTATAAAGCATTTGAGAATTAAATTGTCCTTGCTAACCTCAGTGTGGTTTAATAAACAAACAACTCTTTTCTTCAATATCCCAGCTGCTCTCCTGTCAAATTTCCCTAACAAACAGTTGCTTGTGTTAATCTGAGCTACAGAATTGCAGAGGGCCATAAATGATTGAACTGGAGGTTTCCAGAATTGCAAAAGGAAAGTGTTCTTACTGTTTGTTGCTTCCAAAATAAATTCCACAGAGAGGTCAAGCAAGGGAGTCCAGTGCATGCACACATAAAAGTGGTAACCGTCCTACCAACCCCAATTACCTCACATTGTTAATTATCTTTCCCCAAAACTGTCCACAGAGTCAGAAGCAAATGCAGTCTGCACTTAAAGCGATCTTAAGGAGTATTTAAGGAGGTTGTAAACTATATCCCCCCCATTTCTTGACAGATGTGACGTAGTGGCAGTTTCATAATCCCCGTCTGTTCCACTCCGGTGGGCACCCCAGCTCCTAGAGGGATTTCATTTTGCCACTCAATAACACTGAACATTAAGGAACTGCAAACGCTTCCTCTTGGTGCGCGTAGCTTACCCACCTACGATGGCAGCTGAATCATAATGACTCTGAAGTTGCAGGCAAGCAGAACAGAGCTCAGTTCCCCAAGTTACGCTGTTTATATACAGTCGGACTTACTTGCCACCCCATTCACTAAAAATCCATAAATAATGCTTAAATTATATACAGTATTGTAGAGGTGGGTCTTTATTCTTCCCACAAATAAATTACTTTTTTTAAAAAAAAACCCAAATGTTAACCAAGTATAAAAAGTAATGCCCTAACAAAACTGGAGTTCTGTTATCATTCCATGTTGTTGTGGGACTGCTGCAGTAAAAGATGGATTTCTTCAAAATACTGCTGCTTCCAGCAGTGTCTTGTACTGTCTTCGTTAGAGACTGGAACTCCTTTGCACTCTAACTGCAGTTCTGTCTGAGCAGCCATATCCTTGAAATTCAAGGCCACCGTTGCGTAATGTTCTGAAGACAGAAAATACAACATTTCAATACAGTGTTTTGAAAGGATTACAGTTGTTGTTGCTAATTTCAGATCTGCTTTTGCCTGTGTCTGAGCGAAGCCTGTTTTCACAGATGACAACTGCTCCGGACATCAGGCTGTTCTCCAAAGAACGCGGACTAAGCGAGCTTCCAGTGAGTAGGGCTGTCACGCGCCACGTTTGTCCCGCCGCCCTGAGAAGCGTAGCCTCCGTCAGGGGCCCTCCAAAAGACTCACCATCCGGCCAGTTTCTACACCTCCACTTCAGGACAATTCTTTGGCTCGGGACCTGTACGAAGATAAGAGGGTTCCCCCCGTTAGCATTTGCGCCAAGTCACATTATGACTACTCGGCGCTAATTCTCCCCTGAAAAATAGAGCAGCACGTTATCCTATGTAACAGTACACACATGCATGTAAACAATACAAAGATTGGGGTTTGTTGGGGTTTGTTTTTTGGTTTTTTTTTTAATAAACTGTTTTCATCAAGCTCTCTGCTTGCCATGTTCCTATATTTCGTTTCCTCTGTGGAAAAAGGTCAGGCTGATTAGCTACTTTTAAAAAAGTTTGTCCAATTGTTGGTGATACTTACTGCCCATCAGCTGGATGGACACTGAGCTACCAAGTCTAAGCTTAGCAACTGTGAGAACAATTTTTCAGAGCTTTCAAAAATGGGAGCTGAGCTCTAATTATCAATTTCTTCCCCTTCTATTTGAAAAAGCATGCAGCTGGGCAGAGCGTAACACTTGCCCAGAATAGACAAGAGAGTGTTGCTCTGGTTACACAAACAAGCACTAGGGACGTGGGAGCTACACCTTAATCCTGCTTTCTCACTGCTCCTAGGAAAAAAGGATGGTGCTGAGAGTTCTCTCCCCCAGCGCAGGTTGGTGGGTGCAGTCAGTGCCTGCTCTTTTGATAGGGAAGAAAAATGACAAAACATAACAGCAATTCTTTGGCTTTGTAGTAGAGGAACTGAGTATGCATTAGAGAAGCTGAAATGTCAGGAACTTTTGCTACTTTTTAGCTCAGCGAAGCAGCTGACCCCGCCACCGCCCATTTTTGAAGTGCAAAGTAGGAGCTTTTTACCAGTTCTGCGTATTCACCGCTGACACGCCCATCAAACATCTGAAGCTTGCCTCCTCTCTCAGCTTCAATCACAGCAGGACATTTAGAAAACTTCTGCACCAACTAGAAAAGAAAGCATACAGCATGAGTCAGCGAAATACAAACCTGCACTGATAGATAATGTGCCATATATGGGACAGGGGAGGGCTGCTGAAGAAACGAGCTGGAAGAAGCTAATTAAACTGTAAAATTAAACTGTAAAATACACATAAGGGGCTTTAAGCACTTTCATTTTATGCAGCACTCCACTGACACAGCACATACCTACACACAGCCACGCCTGGCTGAAGCGGGATTTGGAAATGAGGGAGAAACAGCAGCAGCTCTGGAGGGTGCGAAAGAACGGCCGAGAGCCATTATTGCTGCCCAGGGTACTGCTAGGATGCCAATTTAAAGTCTCTGGTATCAGCACAGGCTCTTTTGAAGGACCCAAAATTAATAATGTTATATTTCATACCCTATAAGCAATGGTATCATCACACCCAACCATTCAGCTAACTAGGCTGTGGGTAACAAGCGAGCACGTCAGGCCCTGAACAACAAGCACACACACAAAAGCTACGCGCTTTCTGACTAGCAAAGGAGAGCATGATTGAGCTGCGTACAAACTACATAAAGATGCAACGTCACATTCTTCAGTTGGCTTTTCTTCTTATTAAGGTAACAACTGGCCAAAAAAAAAAAGTCTAAGCCACCCTAATAAGCTCTCATTAAAAAGGTGGTAAAAGTGGCACGAGCTCACTGCCACCTTCTAGTGCTTTCAGCTACCTTGCCTTTGCCCTGCAGTAGCAGACCACACTGACACACTGCCTCGGCTGCTGTCCCCTCCCTTGCATTTTCACCCCTGAAATTCCTCAGTGGCTTAAAAGGTGGAGCTGTTCAGCAAAACTCGAAGAGCAAACGCTGACAATCAGAATTACAGCTACTCAGTTATGAGAACAGGGTAGCTCATGAAGCCTTCAGTTTCTGGATGGTTACATCTCACCATTTAACGTATGTAAGGAATGTTATCTGCACTGTCAATGATGTGACATGTTTATTACTACACACTTCTTACTCAGATATAACAGCCTCTGCATTGAGTTATGTTGTCTACTGAAAGTATCACTTACCTCCTTAGTTGTGAAGACACTATAAAGTTCGTCCGCTGGAGAGTTGAATATTTCTCTCATAAGTATCTTCACGGTTGGAATTTTTACACCAACTATATCCAAAGACTGTGGTGAAACAGAATCCTGTAAAGCGAACAATATTCACGTGAATGATTGCAAGATCGAACGCTTGAAAGGTCTGGAATGGCAGGACTATTGTTACCTGTGCATTCTTAAACATACTGTGCTGTGAACATACATTAATTATCCAATCTACAGCAGTGAGAAGGCAGCTCCACCCCAAGGGCTTTTGCTTTCGCAGGTAACCACAGGAATATGCAACTGTTAGCATAGCAAAATCTATAGGGACCACATTTATGGTAACATTACATACATACATACAATGCTTAAAGCTGACATACTTGCACAGTGTTCCCAGTTAGTTTTCGCTCAGCAGCCAGCTCCTGACCAGCAGCAGCTTTTGTTGGCAGAATCATTCCCAAGGTAAACTCTGTAATAAAGAAAAGCACTCTTCAGTATGAAATCAAGCTGTACAACCATCTCCCAAGAATTTCTGAGCAGCACAGCAGAGAAATTACAAGCCAAGGGCACAGCGTGGCTTTGCTAGTCAACCAGTCAGCCCGCAGGTCTTGAAGTCATCTCTGAGGTCAGGATGTCTAACACATACAGCCTGGGTTGCTACAGAAACTTCTGGACACTGCCATGTTTGACAGCAACAAATATTTGGACTGGTAGGACTAACTTAGTTCATCTCAGCCAGTGACAATTAAACCAAAACCAAACAACAAGCCCAAGGATTTGTCAATATATTGCCAATCTCTGCGAGAAAGACAATTGCATAAGAGCACACCTAACATACTGGTTTAGCTTACCTGTTTTAAGTGCTTTCAGGTAATCTCTCAGGGCCTCCCTGACTTTTGTGGTTCCTTCAGTTCTCATGAGGTCCTTCAGAACATCGCCTTCCCCTTTCTTTTTGCTAACATTTATCTAGAAACAGAAAAATGACAAGACCTAAGAGGCAGCTAAATACGAGCCTTTTGGGTTCTGGCAACAAAGGAAAGTATTCAGGCTTTGTTTACTATATTCAGAGGACAGCTGTGATTTCAAGTTCATTATCTTCTCAGTTTATCCCACCTTTGCTAAAAATAAGTCCTCTTGGGTTTTGACTTAAATGAAATGGTAGTATCTCATCTCCACAGTAGCTTAGCCAAGTTTAGCAAGTATAAACAGAGTTGCCTACGACACAGCAGAGCTTGAGGAATCTGTGGAAGCCACAGCAGCAACTGCTACACAACCAACAAGGAGATTCCTTAAGTTCTTAGGTTTGGGGGGAGTTGCTGGGTTTTTTTTAAGACTACAACAAGCAGAGTTTTTCTCAAATCTGTAGTTAGTCTATCATCACAAACAATAATTAGCAAAGAAAACTGTGCACATTCCTAGTAGCTAAGTTTGAGAACAGAGATAAATCATTATTCCAAGTAAAAAATGAAAACATGAAATAAACTATCCAAGTGTAATTATCCCACTTAATCACGGAATAAATCAAAATATGATGCCTATATTTTGATAATTGCTTTATTTAAGAATTCTGAACCTATATAGCCATACCAGTATTTCACACCTACCTCTGTATCATCTACCTCATTTTCTTCTGACAGGTTAGGAATTTCAACAGATCCCTTATGTTTCTCACCAGACTCTTTCACTGTACCTGTATTAACATAATGAATTCTTAAATGCATTATTAAAAACTATTTCCCCCATAGCAAGAGTTTCATCTTGGAAATTAGTTGTACAAAAGCGTTACTTGAAGCAAATTGCCTAGAATCTAATTTAAAGGAACTAAGTAGCAACCAAAAGTCTCAGACACGTCACAGTACTTTCAGAGTGAACTATTCCCAGAACTGCCTCTTCCTGTGTAGGTGCACAAAGACATGTACGTGCCTGAGCACAGTCCTGCCGCTGCGCCCGCCTTTAACTGCCAGCTGTCCTAATGCCCCCCCCCCCCCCCCCGCCTACAGCAACTTAGGTCTGCCCTAAAAGGGGGCAGGGGTGAGAAATAACCTCCTCTTCCCCTCAATTCATCTGCCCTGTATTTAACAGCTCCCCAGAACGCTAGCTATTCCTTCCTGAGTATCTGAAAAGCTCCCAGCGCACAGGCATGTCACCATAAAACATATGTATGTATAATGGACAGGTATACAACTGAAATTTTTTAAAAGTACAAAACTTTGCTTGCAAATTTTTTAGAACAATTGTTCTTACTCTTAGTAGCTTTACCACGAACTGCCAGTAATCACTGTACATGTCAGAAGGCCTTTGCAAGAACAGAAATTACGCTCCCTTTCTGCATCTTTCTGGGTGAAGGCCCGCCATCACTCACCTACGCAGCTCTATGAATATGTTCTGGGATGTGAACCCTGGACCGTACTTCTTTACCTCACAGTCCTTACTGTAAAAAGATTGAATTTAAGGTCTGATGCCTTTCTTAATTTCCAGTGAAGACTCTTCCCCCTAGCCTTGCAAAAGCGTTGTTATTTAAATTTATTCACTTGTTAGATCATGTTAACATCTCTTTAGCAAGCAATAGCAGAAACATGCAGTTCTGCCCCAAAGCCAGCTATCTTCATACCGATGTATCAGCTCAGTTGTCAAAGCATACGCAACGCAGCAACAGGCTTTATCCGTCTATAAGCAAAACTCTAAAATATAAACAACCCAGCGTTAATCATGACTGCAGAAGGGGAATTATCATGAAGGTACACACAATATTTCTTTGGAGTCTCTCACCTTCAAAGGAGCTAGCTGGATCCAGCTATGACTTAACATCACTCTCATTTTTAATTACTACCCTGAAACAACCACCATGCTGTAGAGGGGCCCTATGCACAGATACAATCTGATGTGCTACTGGTCAAGATTGCAGTGAAGTACACAAACACACACACTGATGTTTCTTAGCAAGAAGAGGAGCAAATGATTAATAACACGAAGTGCAGTACGGTGCAAGGAGCCCTGACTAGTCAGGAGCTGAGTCAATGAAGCGTGGCTCAAGATGCGAAGTCTGTTAGCCCAGAAGTAGACGATGGCCTCCACACAGCAACAAGGCTAAAAACCTCTAGAAAACCTCTCCTGGGCTTCTCAAGGTCTCCCAGGAGAACTTGTTCACTCCAGCACAAAGCCATGTGAACTAGTTAATTATACCACTAGAACACTTCTGGGCCCAACACAAAGCGTGTGCAGCCATCTCAATTTTCTCTTCACTGCTTTCTTCCAGCTCCAGGATTAGCACAGGCAAAACCACATAACAGTCTTTGCAGAGAGTAAAGCAAGTCTTATTCTGAGCTACTCTCCCCAGAAAGAAAGTGCAAGCATGCAGGAGGAAGTTTTTAGGAGCAAACCACAAACCTGACTTTGATCCATTCGGCTAACTTTATTTTCACAACTCTTAAAATAAAGATTGCCAAATAACACAGGCTGGAACAACAAATTTAAATTCATAAAACCAGTAAATGGGCTTTTTTTTTCCCCTCCCCTTCATTAAATTGCTTATCCAAGGGATTAAATGCAGATGGTATCTGCGCTGGACAGCAAGTCCAACCAGTTAGGAAACAGAACTGGCTGTTGAACACTGCACAGGCAGAACGTTGGCACAACTTTGCATTTTTAATATCACTGTAATATAAGCAAAACTATTACCTTTTTATCAAACAAACAATCAAATTATTTGTTTGAATCCTAGGGGACACCAATAACAGACCTGAGAATAAACCATTTTTTGTTTCATGGTTGAGATACCGAAGTTTTAAAATAAGATACATATTTTCATAAAGCTTCCATCATAAGGTAGAATAATCCATTAAAATCCTCATTACATCCTCAAACAAATGAAAGGGAGAACAGCCATTTTGCTCAATTTTAGTGCCATTGGGTACCCTTCGTTCCTCACTTCCTTGTTGCTCTGTAATCTAAATTGCTAAGGGCAATGTTTTTCCAACATTGGACTTTCCAAACCAGCTGCACGTTTTAGGATTTACATCATCTTATCCTTATGTATCCACATTTTAATCATAGCCCAAGCTCCTAGTTATCCCAGACGACTTGTAGAAGGAACTAATTACAGCAATTAGTGTTTTTAGCAATTCAGTCTGAATTCTAATTTCTAATTCAGGGCTCTAAGAAAACACCCAACATGATGGCTATCAAATTAAAAAAAAAAAAAAATTATCAGCCCCTGCTCTTTTAGAATTTCACTGCGTAGTAGCAAACACCTTTAAAACTAGGCTCGCAGAGACATTATCCACTCAGTGCCACACTCACCTGAGCAAAGCACCTATCGCATATTAGAGTTGTCTGTAGTTAAACACTGAAAAGGATAAAGACCTAGCAGAGGAAAGAGGATTTAGAAAGAATTCATACAGAAATACAAACAAAATACTGCCTCTGCCTACTTCTAAGCTTTATACACTGAAATAAACAAAAAACCCAACACAAACTATCCAGTGTTTAAAACCCAGGTGATTTTATTAGCTTATCTGAAAGACCCAAAACAACAAAAAGCTCATTACAATTATTTAAACTGTACTGATATAAACTGCACGACAGTACGTTTGCTTTTCTCTGTTAACATTTAGATCACAATTATAATTATGTTATTAGTTTGTAACACATTTGTGCCATTTAAAACATAGTTAACTGTCAATGCAAACAAAAATAAGTAACAGTACTTAAGTCCCCTGTTATTGTGGGAGCAGACCTCCATTCCAGATCTGTTCAAATACAAGCACTCATCTCAGCATTGCAGTAAACGTCTAAGTCCCCATCAGCCAAACCAGGACAAACGCGGTCACGAAGAACTGCATGGGACAGGGCACCATGAAAAGGAGAAGTGCAGAATGCAGCCAGCCCGCTGGAGCAGCCAGCGGCATTACCCGAGACACTGATCCAGCAGCTACAGTCCTGTTCTGGGCCACAGGAGTGAAGAGGGAAAAATGAAGTATGGCCGTCGGTATTCCCACCTCCTATAGTAACAACTAAGGCCCGGGAAGTAAGTACAGTATTTTGGGGAGGAACAGCTTGTCATTTGGCATTACGATACCCATGTACAACTGCCCACGCAGGCGCTTTTTACCAGCTCTTCCTGCTTCTTACTCTAATGCAAGAGATGGTCCATAATTTGCCATCAAGTTTCACGCATCGAATAAATGGAAACAATTCCTTGATGTTAACCTTGAGGTTACCTTACCAAAAGATACGGCATCAGGTGGGTCTGCAAATAAAGAGCTGCCATGGGACAAGCACAGCGGAGGATGAACCTCCTGGAGTTGGGGCTGCGAGCGGATGCAGCACAACAAAAACGCATGGAGACAGGCCCCGTTATCCCAAATAATCCAGAATTATTTCTAGTTCCCTCATTCCCACTAAACCGGTTTTTTCCTCGTGTGATTCATTACCCTCAATGTAAACGACACTATTTTTTGGAAACACCTGCACTTTTACATTTTGTCATTTCTACTTCCTGCTATCAATGTGCATTAAGCACACAGCTGTAATTTGCACACACTAGGAAACTAAACCAGTTCAAGCACACTTGCAAGCAGTACGCATCTCACCACAATCCAAGTATTTACTTCTTGCAAAGCAAAATGGAGTAATACTGTGCTGATAAGCTGTGAAAACAATGCGAAGAAATGTGTGCGGTACAAAAAAATCGCGTGAAGCGGGGGAAAAAGACAAGCTGAGGTCTCGAGATTATTTAAAAATTAGTATTTATTACAGCTCAGGCCCGCGTGTCCCCTGCACTCTCCCTACAATTTTGTTTCACTAAAATACTCCCGTTTTTCCAGCCCAAACGAGAGCTTACTTTCCGAAGCGATCACACCTGATCCCACAGCGCAAACTAGCAGAGCCAGCCGCGCAAAGACCACGATGAACTCGCAGGCAACCCCCCCCTCAGTGCGCATCCTCCCCTGAAAGCTGGGGCCGCGGCTGGAAGGCGGCTGCCGGGCCCCCAGCGGGAAAAACTAAGCGAGCCCCGAGGGAGCCTCTCCCTCGCGGGCTGGGTGCCTCCCGGCCGCCAGCGGGGGCCTGAACCGGAGGAACGGCCGCTGGCCCCCTGACAAACGCCTCCGAGGAGCACCTCCGGCGGGTGCCCTCCTCCCTCCCCCCGCGCCCCGTACCTTTCCAGCTGAGGCGCAGGTTCCACTCGTAGAAGAAGATGAGCTTCCCCTTGCGGCTGTTGCAGGACGCTTCGCCTTCCACCTGCTTCAGGTCGCTGATCTCGCAGCGCCCGGCCTCGCCCTCCACCACCAGCCCCACCAGCACCTCCTTCGCCCTCCGGTGGCCCCCCCCCGGGGGGGCCCCCCCCCCCCCCCCCCCCCGGCGGGCGCGCCTTCCCCTCCCGCCGCCTCAGGGAGCCCCAACGGCCGCGCCGCGCGCCGCCCCTCACCAGTGCCAGTTGTTGACGTTGGTGGCGTCCGCGCGCTCCTCCACGATCCAGCGCGGGTCCCCCTGCCCCCACTTGGCCATGGCGCTGCCCCCGGCCCCGCCGCCGCCGCGCCCGCCCGGCCAGAAGGTGCCAGAAACTTCCCCTCCTCCCCCGCGCCGCCCCTCGCTCCCCGCCGGAGGATGGAGGAGGAGGAGGAGGAAGGCGAGGCCCCACCGCCCTTCCTCCCCGCACCCTCCGCCGGGAGGGAGGAGGCAGCCGCCGGCCGCGCCCCTGGAGGCGGCAGCTCCCCCCCCCCCAGCCCCTCTCACGAGTTGCGGGCTTCTCCGCCGGCGGCAAGCGGCTCCTGCGGGGCTGGAAGCGGCTGCCGGGGGCGCGGGGCTGCCCGCGGGGGGCCGGCCGGCTGCGTCCCGGCGGGAGGAGAGGCACCACGTCACCGGGACAACGGCAGCCGCGCCATTTCAAAAAACCAACCGCGACGGCGAATTGCGTGCAGAAGAACAGAAAAGGCGATGTCCTGGCCGTACTTCATCTCACATCGCGACATATTTAATCTCAAATAACGACAAGGCAACACAGTTGGAACCGGGTTTATTGTCTTGCCATTCATTTGACACACGCCGTAAGGAATTAAACATGCTGTAAGGCAGCACTGCGGCCAGGGAAGCGACCTTCCGTGACAGCCATCCTGCAAGCCCTTCTGGCCTATTGCTTTTGATTTTTCCTTGTCCGTCTCTTACAGCACAAACAACAGGAGTAGCAGGAATTAAACTCTGGATAGCGTTCCCATATTCTTATTGCTCATTTAATTCTGTACCGTTCCAATGAGTGTCGTGGATTTCCTAGAAGTTTTCTTCATCAAGCATTCTTATAGATGAAAAAATACATTGTGAGTGTCAGGCTCGTCGTCGTCAGGCTCGTCGTCGTCAGGCTCATCATCTTCAAGCTCATCTTCAGGCTCTGCATCCAAAATAATTGCCACTTCTGAAAATTTTACTCCTTTCAGTTCTTTTCCAGGGGCAGGCATTACAGGATCAGGTGTTGAGGAAAAAGCTGACTCTTGATTTCCATCTGTCAGAAAGCAATCCTGCAAGAAGATGTAATGCAGATGAGGCAGAAAGATACAAATGGTAGAGTGGGGGCAAATTCTAAGCAGTAGAAGTCATGTAACTTTTATACATATATATATATATATATATTCTGTCTCTGAAGCTTGCAAATAAAGCATTGGGTTTAAGGCTGGAAGTTTTGGGAGCAGCATGTGAGAACCCTTTACTGTACACATTCTGTAAAAGATGGAAGAGAGTCATCATTTCTGGGTCACAGAGGACGACGACTCCTAAGCAGGGACAAACAGCCCCTCCCCAAACATTTTTTATTACTTCACATAAGATCGATTTTGGTTTGGGTGTTTGCGGGTTTTTTTTAGTTCATCACAGGTTTACTTTTTTTGATAATTCTTCAGTTATTTGACAAATAACAAAATATCTTTCACCACATTCTTTGCAATTGCAAAGCTAATTACCTGCTTTGTTGCAAATTCTGCAGCGGGCTGGGCATCTACATTTCTAGGTTCGGCAGCTTTTTCAGGTGCTACGTTTTCCTCATGGTCACTGTTGCAATCTAACAGTAGTGTCTCGAGGTAATTGTATTTTTCATTGGCCTGAATTAAGTCTTTGTCAGCACCACCTCCTTTGGTGCCTTCCATGTTGCTAAATGCTATTATTTCAGTTTTCCTGAAAGAGAGTTAAGAGAATTAATGACACCTTGAGCTTGCAAATAGTTAAGTGACAAAAATCTTAGCGTCTCTCACACTGAGAGCAGCATGTATGCTGATCTCAAAATTACTGGGATTTTACCCAGCTTCTTGTATCCTGAAGGGTGGTTTTTTTTTCTGCATAAGGCTTAACAATTTGCTAAAGAGCAAGTAGGAATTTGCCCTTGTAATTTTTCATACAGGATTAAAAGGCATTAGCTTCCTTCAAGTGTAGGGTTTTTAACTTACAGTTATAAGGGTTCTAAAAAATCAACCCATCTGCTAGGGAAAGATACAAGGCAAATCCCATGTTACCAGAATAAACTAGTACCCCATCTTTTGATACACTGGTTTTTATAATTTTGTGGTATCAGCGTTCTACTTACACGTTATTCAGGTGCTCCAGCTTCTCTAAGCTTCTCAGACTTCCATTTTCGACAGTTACACACGGATTATCAACACCCTCTATAATTTCAGCTTGCTTCTTAACCAAATAGTGTTCCTCATACTTTCTGAAAATGATGAATACATTAAAATAAAATTATTAATTCTTCTGAAAGATTGGCTTTACCGTTGTTTTAAAAACAGAACATGAAATATTTGTGTCAGAAGTTTAATACACGACATTTATTTTCAGTATTATTCTGGGAATTAGTTTGGAGTATTTCCTATTTTTCTGTGCAATTGTTAGATTATGTATTACCCCTGGAAACAGGGTAAATACCCACTGCCCTCTTGGATATGTATTTGTTTTCCTCAGCTATATATGGCCCTGCTGCCACTGAAGTTGGCAGCAAAACGTCCCTCGATTTCAGCATTCATGGGGTTAGAGGAGACTTATGTGGGTGTATTACAGACACTTGTGCCCCGCTTCAAAGCTAAAATTTCTGCGATCCACATTTCTCTGCTTTTAAAAGTACTTGTTTCTGCTCTTGCTGCGTCACAAACACAAGAAGAAACCAACCATCAGTTCCGTGCACTGTCTCTAGCGTCTGCAGTACAACGCCAGGCATTTTGATTTATAGCAACTCTTAGGCAATACTCCACGCAAATATCAGTAATTTATCAGGTAAGTATTTTTCAAGTTGACATTTAAAGTAAACTTATTAGTTGTAAGTCTAAATTACATAGTTAAAGTAAAACTATTTGTACCTTTTCCTTATTATAGTGAAAAGCACATATACCAGGCAGGCTATGAGGGTGCAGGCTAGCAGAACACTGAGCACGATCGTTGCAATGAGTTCCGGAGTTGCTGAGTCTGCAGGAGCCTCTTCTATGGCAGCAGTAACAGACATTGAAAATACTTTCGCCAGTTCCATCTCAATGTTACTCTTCTGCTCCCTAAGTTTTCTGAAGATAGAAGAGTAAAATGCTGATGATTCATCAGACCTTTGTTTTGGCTTGAAGAATAGTGAAGAAAACAACAGAATACCACTCCCTGCTCCACCAAGACCTTTTCTGAAGATTCAGGCATGTCACATCTTTCATTCAGGAAAAAACTCTTGTTTTCTAGCCACCAGCCCCGCTGCTTATGAACTAAAATGCTACAAAGTTCAGAAAATTGAACTTGAGAGGTCAGTATCATCTAAATCCACATCAAGGTGGCCGCATACAGCCTTAAGGATACCGATAGCCCTTTCCTCAGAGAAAAAAAATCCATGGAGACTGCTCCCTGTGACCACCAACTCCATTACTAATATCCACCACAAACAATTACTAGTTTAAGAGAGGTGTCGAGTCTTGAAATCGTGCATTTAAATAGCAGCTGCCCTTCATTGAATGTTTATAAGAATATGCCTTCATACCACTGTCATGTTATGAAATAAATGTAAAATGCACCTAAAATGTAAGTTTTTAATCAACATTCTGCGATTCTGAAGTCGACATCTATTTTAATGATACTATTTCTCCTTCAGTTTTCTTTAAAACTGACCTTTAAATATATTTTGCACACTTCAACAGACTTACTCATGTTTTTAACACTGAAAATTACCTTTCAATAGGTAATGAGAGCTCTCTGAATTCTAAAAATTCCATTTAAGCCTTGAGATAAGCCTCAGATAAACTGTTATTTGATCTAAACCCATCCAGTCCAAGACATTAATCATTTTAAGGGAAACAAAACCTAGCTGCATAGCTCTGACACCCAGAAGACAGGCCGTGCCATACAGACCTTTTTACATCTTCTGCAGATACCTCCTGGTCTGCCACATCGAAAGCAATAATTTTTACATAGGTTACATCAGTGCTGCTTCTTGCTTTTCTTTCAAACTCATTGGAATAGACACCAATGATGTATACATTCCATGCAAGTTCATTTTCCAGGACCCTGCCGTAAGGTGAAGAAAAGGTTTTAAATGAACTGGGCAATGACAAATTCTTTTACTCTGGAGATTAAATGATAGAAAAGTAGCATTTAATACACTTTGCAGATATTTAGTATTTTAATCTAAGCATGTAACAATGCAGGATTATCATCAGCAAAGGAATTAAGCTATTTGCCCAATATAGTTGAGTGATCGAGTAGCAGAGGAAAAATAAAAAAATCCAGTCCTTGTCTCTGACCAGCAAGCAAAGATACTTTTCATTAGCAGATGCTACATAACTTTTGTACATAGCTTGAAAATTCTTAGATAGGTGCTGTTAGCATAACTGAACAGTTTATTAGAGAAAGGAGGGGTTAACAAACACTTATACCTAGATTTCATAACCAATATTGCATAGTATATCATATATTTAGTCATGATTTTCAAACCAGCATATGGCTCATTTCACGCTTAACGTAATTTTTTATAAATACAGGCAGCAATACCTATAGAATATTATAAACAGCAAAGGTGTGTGTGTGGGGGGGGAAATTTAGTCTCATAATCCTCATTATTTTCTCCTCCTTTTTCACTGAGATTTCCACACTGGATCAGACTATGGGCCAGTTAATCCATCATTCCGGTAGCAGTCAGGACCAGCTGCTTCACAGAAAGTGGCAGAGCAGCTCTAGGGTTTCCATTTAATTTTTACCCACAAGAAACTGGTGCCAACGTCACAAACTCATTTTTCCATCCTTCAGAGTGATTTCCCCTCAAAAGCTCAGGACTCAATATTTCCAATGTAAATAAATGTTTATGTATAATCAAACAAAAAAATCTTCTGTCTTCATTAACATGCCAAAAAGGCCAAAACATGTTTTGAACTGTAGTGGGGCCATCCACACATTGCTAGCGAATCCCCTAGCACCTCCTCAAGAAGCTCTGCTGCTGTGCTACGAGGGGGGGGTTTCTTTTGCAGCGAAGGTGGGTTTGGTTTGTGGCTTCTATCCTGTCTGTCTCCACGTTTGTATCTTGAGCTGACCATCCATGAAAAACTTTATCCTAGGCTGTTAAAAAATCACAGAAACATTGAGGTGGGAAGAGACCTCTCCAAATCGTCTAGTCAAATGACCTCTTTGACATTTGTCAGCTCAGGCCAAAGCCTCACCAGGCAAAAACTGGTGGATTCCTGTGAATTCCTTCAAATTACTCTGAACTATATCATGTTCAAGGCCTATCTTTTCACAGGCACTGGCTGTATCACTTCCCCTGTAGGCTGTCAGACCCCTGTCTCAAAGGGGCTCTAAATTTGTCATTAGAGTATCAGCATAAGCCTCACAGTTTCAAAAATACCTTTTTACTTCAGCAATGTTTCTTTCAACAACATTGATCTTCTGATTAAGTACCACCACCACAATGTTGTTACTGGAACTGGAATTGATGGTTACCTAATAAATAAATAAATTCCATGTGAGTTTTTTTCTAAAGTATTTGTACCTCTTGTAGATAGACTTTCAGAAGAAAAACCACAAACCCCAAAACCTCTGATATAAAATAATTGTCCTCTAAAAGTCAGGCTTCATGCCAACATATCTTTATGTGTCAACAGAAATGACAACTTCATAATTCCGGCCTGAAAGTATGTAGTAAATCCTGGTGTATTTCACAGTCTCACTGTGTGGTATTAGGCAATTTTTTTGTCATTACCAAACCTTGCCCTTCTTGTATACAGAGTTTTGACATGGAAGCAAATCACGAGTATAAAGAGCAATCTTCCTTACATTGACTGTTGTCTGGGCTGTGAGTCTTCTTGTGCCATGGTCTGCGGCTTGGACTTCCAGATAAAATGTTCCAGCCTTTCCTGCTACAGAGACAGCAAAAATCTGCCCTGTATTTTCATCGATGTCAAATTCGTTTGTTTGATTATTCACTAAGCTGTACAGCAGAAGTCCGTTGTTGCCTGAATCTGGATCTGTGGCCTGGGTTTAAAAAAGGTGATTTGTGAAACTCAGCTTGTAGCTTTTGGACTACAGATTGCTCTTCAACTATAAAACTCCGCAGTTTCTGTTTGTAAGACTGGAGTATTCTAGGATAGTGCTGTCATATTTTCCTCTTTGCATTAAACAAAGTGGGGCGCAAACTACCAGAATCAGACCAAGGGTATGAAAGGGGAAATGCATTTACCATAAAGTCTGGAGGATGCCACAGCTGCAAGCATAAAAGGAGAAGGCTAGAACCTAAGGATAACACCAGGCTTAGAAAAAGATGAGAACTGCTCCGTTTTCCCATCTGGGTCTGACAGATGACAAAGCAGTTAACGGTGCCAAAGAGAGAACGGTAATCTGTCCAGTATGTAATCCATAACAACAGCCTGAGTCAGAACAGAGCATATAGCTCTCCTGACAGACCCAGTGGTAGGACAGGTATGAACCAGTTCCCAAAACACCCCATCCTTCACCAGCATTATGGCAAAGTGGGATGATGGGCAGAATCTGTCTCAAGCTTTCAAGAGCAGATTTAACAGCTCCTTTAACCCAGTTTAACTGTGGAATAAATCAAAATCTTTCAAAATATTTCTGTCCTCATGAAGAGCACAGAAAGATACTCTACCTGAACTGTAATAACTGGGTACTTGTACGGCACAGAGTTCGGTATCCGAGCAGAGTAGGCATTATTCAAAAATGCTGGCTCTTCATTTACATCCTGCACTGAGATTGTCAGCATTGCCACGTTTTGAGCAAACACACCTATTAAACAAACACAAGTTAACTGCAACAAAAAACATCAGCAAAGCACAACTTTCAAAGACCAGGTCAGGCTGGGGCTTTGCAGCAGTATCTCTGCTGCATGCGAGGAAGGGGGAGAAGAAGGGGGGGATGTGCCAGCAGGAAATTCATCCCACCCCTCCTGGGGCTTCAGCGAGAGCAGGCAGTTCAAGGCAAAAGGTGACAGTGCTGCTCCTCTGTCAGCCCTCTCCAGCTGTGCTGTACCAGGCAAGGGACCCGCTGGCTCCCTCCAGCGCCTGCTGAGGAGCCCAACGCTCAGCTACTCTATTCTTTCCCAAGACCACGGCAGGGCACCGTGATGGTTTGCACCCTTGGAGGAAGGCTGCTGCTTTTCTTTGCACAACCTTGACCTTCAGCTTTTCATCTTTCACAGCAGACTTTTCAGTTACAGAGCATCACGATTCCTGTACTGGGTTGCAAATACAGAAGACGTGTTCATTGCCCCTGATGTAAGTTGGAATGTCCTTCCAATCAAAAAGTTACCTGAACGCTGGACTTCTGTGGCAGATGAGCGATTTTCATGTGCTTCAATTAAAATCACATACTGAGCAACTTCCTCATAGTTCAAATTAATTGCTGTTCTCAGCTGACCACTTTTCGGATCCAATCTAAAATGACCTGAAAGGAAAACCACGCACCTTCGTTGTTATAGCTACCTTTTCACTTGTATCCCTCCTACCTCTTGTGTCTTAGCTGCTCTTAGGATGTTTCCATGGGCCCTCTGCTCTTAAGAATGTGAAATGCAACACCTACCACTGGCTCAGCAGCAAAAGCATCACTGCTGGGGTCCTGTCCCAGACCAAACAGGCCTTAAACATGTAAAGGAGCAACATACTTGGAAAACAGGATTGCAACCTCTTTCTTCACCAATTTCCAACTTTTCTATCCGTTCCTAATTATTTCCTTTTTTCTGTGTGCAAATGGAACCACAGCTGCAAAAGCTGAAGGAGGCCAGATGCCCTAACATAGGCGCAAGTGCAAGGAAATGATAGACTAAAAGTGATGGGCAGGGAGGAAGCTGCTTGCTAACAAACTTCTATTTTGGCTCCAGGAATCCATTTTTTGACTACAGGAACCCATTTTCTGACAAGTTACCACCACCTGTTTAGCCAAAGAAGATCAACACAGTCCATGCTGAAGAGCTCTGAAAGAAATTCTTTGTGTACTTTCATTTTTTAAAAAAAGACACAAGCTTTAATCCTTACTCTCCATCTCCTCATTTACATACAGCCACATCTGCCACACAAAAGACAGGTTGTTCTGTTATCTTAGCTAGTTTAAGTCATATGGGAAATAGTACTCACCTTTTTCATTGCCAGATACAACTGTGTAATCAATTTGTTTTCCTAAAGTTTCAACCACAGCAAAAGCGTAAACTAAATAATCCACTCCCGTGTTTTCCAAAATGGAAATGCTAATATAGAAAATAAATGATAAATCATAATGTTGAATTTCCCAGCAGTTGTTGTCCTGGCAGGCTTTGAAATTTAACTCTTTTAGAGCGAGTTCTCTGTGGAAAATCCTGCACCCTCCCTTCTAGCTGTTTGCTAGAGCTGACTGACAATCAGAGTGCAGTGCAAGCCCTACTTTTCTAGCCAGACATTTGGTTAACCTTGAGTAAAGGCTAAGGAAGAATGCTTTGCTAGTGTGCGAGAGGAAAGGGACAAAGAGTCTGGCTTATACAAGCTGCACGATAAAGAAATAAAAGGCGATGCCTTGCATCATGTTCACAGAAACACAGGCATAGCAGAATTTCCTGGATGTTTTGTTTAAAAAACCCACAAAACTGACGTCCTTCCTTCTGCATGGAAGAATATGAAACTTAGCTTCAACTTTCAACTTTACTATGTTTTCCACTAGTTGGAGAATATGTACCAATCATATAACTTAATATGAAAGCCTCACCTGATTTCACTCTTGTTAAACCGTGGGACAAATGGACGGTTGTCAAACACATGAAGAGTAATCATAGCAGTGTCATTTAAAGATGGAAAGCCTTTGTCCTTAGCCATCACTGTTAAACGGACCTCTCCAGATTGAGACAGGTTTCCAGTTGTAATTATTTTCCCCTTGTTCATATCTTCTATCAGGAAGAATGGGCTGAAGTTTTGATCCGGGAGGATGTAGTACTCAATAAGGCCATTTTGCTCCTGCCACGAAAGGAACACAACTTCACGTAACTATTGCTTGCAGGACCACCTGTTTCAATGCCCCAAGTCCCATAGTACAGACTCATTGGAATCTCAGTATTTCCATGCTTAAATTGACAGAATGCCAGAGGCGTTTTAAATAACTAGAGAATCATGCTCAGAGCTACTTTGTGCTTAAGCTCCAATACAAAAGCAGCAGCAGGGGAAAGAACCAATAGCAAGAGCTACACACTCCCCCTCCTCTCCCCCCAAATTAATTTTGATGTTCCAAGATCCAAAAAAAAATTCCCATAGCAATACTCAAGAAAACTACATGCACGGGGAGCACCTTTTGAAGGGTAGGATAAACACTGAAACAAGAGATTTGACAATGTCTAAATATCTCCGGTGAATTTATTTAGAGAACGAAAACTTGAGGTTAGCGATGGTAAGGATGGGTCCTGATAAAAGCATGAAGCAAAAGAAAATTCACAAGCAGTTGGCCAATTATACAGCAAAAATGTGAAAAAGGGTATCTAATGAAAATAAATTAAGGGCATGTGTAGAGGGGGACAGACAGAGTAGTGAGAGTGAGTCATCTAAAGGTACGATGTCATCACGAATAAGCCAAAGTCCCTTGGATCCTTTTCACACCCTGAGGAGAAGCACAGCCTCCCCACCGTGATGAGGGCACGCCCTGTTCCTGCCTGCCACAGGAAAGTTGGACACGTTTTACTCTATGAACATCACCTCGCTGTCCTGAGACAAGCTGTTTTGACAGACCCTTAGGGTTTGCTCTATGGCATTTTGCTCTGTATTTCTGAAAAGCATTGTATCCTGTTCTTCCGTGGCTCTGTGGTAGCAGGATCAAACCCTACCATGAACATCTGTTGTCACTAAGTAATCTGTGGATTTATAATTATTTCAGGAACAGGGAGGAACAGGACAAAGTCTAATAATTTCAGTGCTGGACTCTGCCCCAGAATCCTGAAAGGGTGGCACAGGGAGAATGAGTGCCCCTCTGCATGGCAGAGGACCAGTCATGTTATCTGAAGTTTCACTAGGGTCTCAATGCAGATCACAGAGTCTGGCAACTTTCATAAGCAATTTCACTTTTTATATAAAATAATTGAAAAGGACGATAAAAAAAGGGGGCCATTAGAGTATTTACAGCAATATACCACAGCTGCAGCTATTTTAACCAAAATTACGCGTGAAGAAATAGGAAGGCACCTGCTACACCTATTCTGTTGTCACTTCTAGATGTGTCATCTTTTAAATGATATAATTAGTGGTGATGTTGTCATGGTGATCTGGTTGACTACTGGATATCTCTGCCAGTGCTTGGATACTACACTTGATGGGTGCAGTACAGGTATATCAAACAAAATTACTTTAAAAAATGGGGACAGAGAGAATTTAGCTGGGGTACCACGCTTCAGAGGCATCTGGTAAGCAGACATTTCCACGTTCAAGCCAGCAATATGATGTTTGGCTTTTACAGATTCTTCTACTTCAGAAGATCAAATAACTTCACAGACACTAAATTGCTTCAGTCCTTGTTTGTATACTTCTGAAAGGCAGGTATAATCCCATGTAATAAGGGGAAAAAATTAAGGCAAATATAGCTGAAGAAGCATGCTCAAAGAGAGAGAGAACATCAGTGTCAAAGCAGAAACATCAAAAATCCTAATTTCCAATTCCCAATGCTGTTAGTCAATCAGAATTCACTTTCTGCTACATTTGGTATTTCATGCCTAGAGAACGAAGAAAAATATATTTGGGCTGCAGCTTAAAGCAGTGTCAAAATCAAACAGGAGTAGTTACCTGATCTTTGTCAGTAGCGCTCACAGTTATGACATGAGCACCTACAGGATTAATCATGTTTATAGAAGCGGAATAGGAATTCTGACCAAATACTGGAGCATTATCATTCACATCAATCACTAGAACAGTGACATGAGCAGTTGCCTAGAAAACAAAATGGGGTTTATGCATTTTAGAATATTTAGAATGTCTTATTTAGCAATTTTTTTTGTTATTTGCATATGCAACACAGTATAAATGAGACTTTTGAAAATGCTGTAGTAAAATAATTGTGTTAGGTTTAACTTTGTCAACTCAACATCAGAGATCACTACAGGATTTTAACATGAGAGGGGCAGGAACTCAATGTTGCAGTAGGATTCTACTTCTTGAAATGTATCTGAACGATTAAGACCAGGATGTATTTAGGAGTCCAACATGTTGCTGCTAGATGCAGTTAATGGAACCACACATGCCCAAGTTCTGTTAAATAAGTGTGTAGTACATTTTCAAATAAAAGAAATACTGCAGAACTAGAACAATTTGCTGGAAATAACTTTTTCTCCCATGAAAAATTATCACGGCACTTACAGTACTAACAGCAGCAGGCAAGAATTCCAGTTCCCCAGCAGAGGTTAGTCTGCAAACAATTCAGGGTCAAATTCTACCATGCATGATTATGAAGTATTTCAACTAATTATGTAGTATAATACTACTCAGCATGGACAAAGGTCGCAAAAGTCTGACCCTAGACATGATTAGGTGACTAATTTATTCCGCACAATAAACATCTTTGATAGATCTCCCTCCTGCTACTCCAAAATCCTCTCTGAATAGAAGAGTGACTGTTCATTACAGTAACGGTCTCTTACCTGATGGAAAGGGGCAGATTTATTGTTGACTGCATTCACTGTAAGGCTGTAATTACTCATGGTTTCATAGTCTGGAGAGTTCTTTATCTTAATGTTGCCATGTATTTCATCTATTTCAAATATATTTCCTCCACCACCTGAGAAACGTTTATAGAAGCACTATCAATTAATACATCTTAGAAGCACATAATTAACTACACATTTAAATGATCTGTTTACTTGTGTCTTGAGCTCATTAAAACAATTTTTTAAATATCATATAGATAATGTAGAAGGAAAACAGAAAATATTTTGAGTGGATGAGCATTTGAAATGTGAGCCAACAGAATGGGTTGACGAGTTTTGCAGATACATCTGTCACACTCAGAAAGTAATAGTGTTTGAGGCACGCAAATGATGACGGCAGCACATTGGAGTTCTGGGGTGAATCTCTGGAAGTAAGTTCCCCCAAGCCTGTGCAACTCTTAGAGGGGATAAGAGGTGTTCCCAGGCACTTTGACAGTCTTCTGACCTTCTGTATGTTCAGTCTCATGTTTGCTGGTGGCAACAGTCGTGAAGCACTGTAACAAGTCAGCGCTCCTGCCAAGACCTCTAAGAGGAGATGTCAGTGGATTTATTCCGTCTCTAATGAAGGTGGACTGAGTGGCACACAGGTCTAAAGAGAAATCTGTTTGACTGCCAAAAGGCCTGGCAGTGACTTTTACTGGCCACCCTTATTCAAAGCCACCTCAAAGTTTATATGCATATTGGAAATAAAAGACTCTAAAATCATATAAGCTGTATACACATTGCTCTTGATGGTCCATACAACAAAAACAACTATTTCAACTCCTGCAGGCTGTGGTTCAGAAGGGTCTCAATCTCCATCTCTGTCAGATTAAAGGGCAGTGGCAGAAGGCACACTCTTCCCAACTGTGATGCCATCAGCTACCACAGTTAAATGTGGTAGGAGGCACGAATCAGAGCTCTCAGTCACTGCAGTTGACAAGCTGGCACATTAATGTAAAAGGAAATTGAAGGCACTTTATATTAATAGCCTGGGCAGAGATCTGAGGTAGCAGAGTAGGTGACCTGATGCCTGTTGCGGCATTTCCGCTGCAGAGGTAAAGGTGTCCAGCACAAGGGTAAAAACGACAGCTCTCCAGCAGCCCTCATCAGTGAATCAGGTCCCTGACACACTTGTGATACCATTTACATCTGCTCCTAGCAGCTGTGAAACGCTCACAGTCCAGAGGGTGAGGCAAGGCTTAATTTAGCATCATTTAATACCTGGCACAGGCACAATGGTTTCTACAAGGCAGGGATGAATTCAGCCCTAGACCATTAGTCCTCATTCAAGAAACCTATGGGCACTTTTTTCATCAAAATTACTCCCGCTAATTGCAGCTATGGCAGTCAAGTAGCTAAAGATTTTTTTTTTTTAAAGCTGTTTTTTAACAGAACTAAGAGTCTCGCGAAAAGCACAACACACTACTTCCTGCAAAAGAAGTTCCTAGCCAATCAGTTTGAAAGCTATATGAGCATAGATTAGTAAAATACCAAACCAGGTAAAAGTGAACCTTCCTGGTTTATGTGGAAAGGGGTTAGGAGATAGCACACATAATGCTATTTATGTTTGGAACAGTAGAGATGACAAAGTGACAGTTGTTCCAGTGCAGGGAGAGAATTCCTTGTTACCTGTAAGGCTATATAGAACAAAGGCATTGTCTCCTGTGTCTCTGTCCGTTGCTGTGATTTTTCCAACTATTAATCCCACAGGCATGTTTTCATTTACACTGAATACATTCACTGGATCAAAGACAGGTGGCCAGTCGTTAACATCAACAATCTTTATGACAACTGTGCAGTAACCTCTTTTTTTCTCAGGGATTCCATCATCTTCAGCATATATCACAACCTTTAAGTTGCACAATTATTGATAATGAGAAGTCATATAAATAGGTACTTGCGTAAGGATCAAAAAAATCGTGTGAATTTTAAACTTTGGAGTATTCTTAGAAATGTAAATTCAAATTCTGAGTTCACCTTAAAATTATTATTGAAACATAAGGACTATTTTGTCAATAAAAAAATCTTTCTGTATAGAACCAACAAATTCACTAATATTTTTGCTTGAAGCAAAATAAGTTCATAAAAAATATCCAGCAGTGGCAGAAACAATAAAGATTAACAGAGAATTGTGTCTGCGAAATGTCAGTCCAGTACAGATGCAAGCAAACAGACAACACTGAATACATGAGCTGTCATTTTGAAGTTAGTTTTTCATGTGCTGATGTGTTTGAGAGTTTTTAGGGCAGGTGAACAATGAGTTTTGCCTGAATTTCATTATAATCTAAAGGCAGTGTCTTGCTTTAATAATGCATCGCATCTTGACATGCTCATATTCTAAAACAATGCATAAAATGTTCAAGTAATATCAAGCTAAACAAAAAGTGTGACCTGTTATCCAAGGGAAAGATAAAGAGTTCTGGATAACGAAAAGACTTAAGAATATAAAGCAAACCTGATACTCTGTAGGTTCGTCTTCATAATCAAAGGGGGCAGTGGAATAAAGAATTCCAGTTGCTTCATCTATCCTGAATTTTAGTCTGTCTCCATTGAGAATGCCGTATGTCAAGAAAGCATTTCTACCTGTATCACTATCCTGAGCTTTCAGCTGGACGATCTGAGTAGCAGGTAAATTCTGTGGATGAAGAACAGATTGAGGGACCTTGGTTAGCTGGAATTTCTTGAATTATGTGAAAGGAGGAAAGTAATAGATACCACATATGTTTACCATAGTATACATATTTTAAAATCAAAGTATACAATTTGTTCAGCACAGTAAGATAATATCTTGTTTTCTCTAATTTACAGAAAAGAACTATTTCCCCCCATGTCTCTACCTACAGCAGCAATCTTCAGGAAGAAAAATCACCACAATTTCAAACAGGCCGAATGTTAACCTCAAGCAACTGACTTGCTGTTGAGGAATTATTGATGTTTAATAGCCTCTACTCCTATGAAACTCAATGGATGTTCTCAACTTCAAAATTATGTTTCTTTCTGAACACTATTTGGCTAATAATTACTCTTTTCAAAAAAAAAATAATCTATGTCTTCCTTTTAAAAAAATGTTATTTGCATTAAAATTGACAGTAAATATCAGTGTTTCACTTGCACGGCCATTTGAGACCTGATCTAAAGTTATTTGTTCCAATTCCTACTGTTTAAATCTTTCACAAGGAAATCAATTTTTAAGGTTGGGAAATGTGATTCTAACTCCTCTCCATTAAACTGACTGGGAACATTAAAAATAGGTATGATAATTAAACCTATATTTAGCTCCATGTTAGAAATGGACTAGATTGGAAATCAGTTGTCAGTATGAATCAGCTGGCAATCTCAAAGGCAAGGTACATGCTATATAAAATATAAACACAATCAATGTGCTTCTTTTTAAACACGTAGCTAGCAGATTAAAGCGTGAAACTTGTTGTTTGAAAATTGAAGAGTGAAATGTTAAGCTAGATGCTTTTGCATAATTAAATGCTGTGGCTTCTTTTGCAGGCTATCATAACATAACAGCCACAGACTAAAACCTGGCCTGTTAGTGTCAGGAAGAATCACAACAGATAATACATGTGCAAGAGGAGAAATGTTTCTTAATCAGACACTTCTGCCTGCTACTTCTCTGTATGAAGTTCCATTACAAAAAGCTGAAAGAGTCTATAAGGTGCCCAGCACATCCACTAGATTGTGAATGCACATGAATATTCTCTGTGTCCAAATATGCAAGATGGAGTGACTGTTTTTCCTTTGTGGAGTCCCTTATTAGTAAAAGATTCACTTTTCCTTCAATATGTCCACATTTCTAAACCATTCTCTATATGTATTGGGATTTTCAGCTTGAAATAAACCTTAAAACATCATATGGCAGAACAGAATGGTTAAGCCTGTCCAGTTCTAAGATGTTTACTCGGATACTCACCAAAAGATTTTTTTATTATTATTCTGAGGGTTTATTTTTGTGATTCATTTTGGATGACATTTTCTTACCTCTTCCAATCTTTTTTCTAGTAGAGAAGATGGGAAAACCGGAGGGAAATCATTTTCATCGATAACATCCGCAATCACAGAAACTTTATTAAATATGTGAGGATTAGAGGAATCTGTTGCTTGTACGTTGAAAGTGACTGGAAAATCTTCCAGTTTCAAATTCTTTCTTGTTCTTACAATACCAGTGGATGAATTGATAATGAAATACCCTGTTTAAGAAAAAACAGAAATTATTCTGTTTATGATTTTATTACTTAAATCTGAAGATATGAACCCCTCAATCCAAACTATAAATTATGTATATGAATATCATGTGTTACAGTATTCTTCAAAGAACAAAATAGAAATTCAACATGGATTTACAAGAATATCAGATGTATCCAGGGCTGTAATTAACAAAACCAAATAATTCAGGAGGTCAGACGGGAACCAAAGGGGAGTAGCTCACCCCACCGGTCTCCAGTCTGAAGGTCTTCACCTTCCTCTGAAAGAGTAAGAAATTATTTGTCCCCGTTTCAGTCAGAAGTGATTTTATTTCCTATGAAGTCCTATTCTTACTGAAGATGAGGAATTCTTCAAATAAATTGCAGGAGACCACAACTTTATACAAAACATTTTACAGAAAAATACCATAAAGTGGCTATGTTTGATGATACGATAAAATCAGCTCTATGTTTAGTAAAAAAAGACACATGACAAAGGACTGATCCAGTAGATCCCATGTAAGCTTACTCTACACATCCAAGTTTGTTAAGAAAATGTTGCTGAGTTAGTTTTTCTACCAGCAGTCTTCATGCTGAATTAGGTATTCTTTCCCCAGTTGCTGTAACTTTATGCCTGATCAGGTACCACCTGATCTTCCTGTAGCAGACATAAAAAAACAGGCAGCTGGTGCAGCCAGCTCTGTATCACGTGGCTCTAGCTAATCTGACAGAAATTCAATCATGTGCCCACACCTGGTCCATATCAAATGTGTACATCTGGTTGATATATTTCCAGTATTATAGGCTGTAGAACTCAGATAAAAGAAAAAGGAGAGAAAGAAGAAACAATCCGAGAGCTAAGCACTCTGCAGCACTCGTTGTTTAACACACCCTCTTCCTTCTTATTTCACATAAAGAGCTTACCCTTTTCATCTCCAGATACAATACTGTATATCACAGGGACTTCATACAACACACTGATCTGTACAACAAATGTATCAGGCAGCGCTTTCTCACTCAGAGGGGCAGGCTGATAGACTGCTTCAGAGAACACTGGGAATGAAATGTTGGTGGGAGCTATTGCTATTGACACCTGCAGAGAAAAGGAGATGACTACAGGTGTTATGGTTGCAGGTTTAGCAGACTTTCTTATTCAGGTATGCAACAGCAGCAGAAGTCCAGAACTTTGTCAGTAAGAAAAGCCTCTGATTGCTGCACGCCAAGTTTGACATATTAGTGCCTTGAAGGCAGCAAAGGTTAATGAAAAATGCCAGCAAATTCATCAATTTAGGTTCACCTGTATGCTTTTCTAAATATAGAGAAGGATTCCAGTTCATCACATACAGGACACTTCCAATGACTTGTCTAGCTAAACAGCTCTCAGAGAGGTACTGACCTGTATTTGCAACAAATTCTTCCACTGGAGAAAGTATGACCAGAGCAGGAGCTTGTAAGTACAGTATTTTAAAACTATTACAACTGATTTAATATATGAAATGGTGACAAGTGGTAAATAAATAATGCCTCCTGCTTTACAAAAACAAAGATAATTTATTTCTAGATGATGCCAGACAGCTGCTGTCCAGAGCTCTGAAGAATGATGGTGCATAAGTCTACATTTTAAGGTTCTGTTGAATATAATTTTCTACATGTCTTTATCCATATACATTTCTAGTCCTTTTTTGAATTCTGCTAAGCTGTGATATTTAGTGGTGAAAGATCACCAGACAGCTATAAGCGCTGTGTAAGAAAATACGTGTTTTATCACATTAACATTTCTCACTCTTCAGTTTAGATTTTTTTTTTCCTTGTATTATAGGAAAATAAATAGGGACACCTTATGTGCTGTCTCCTGATTATTCTATCACATAATTCTATTACATCCCCTCTGACTGTCCCACTCTTTGACGTTGCACAGAAGTCTCTACTCCTCTAATCTTCCTCCCTCACAGTCTAGAGCTTCTGTCTGTCTTTTCTGAAATGGAGTGATCAAAACAATGCCGGGTTTTTGTGTCAGCAGTTGCTGCAGCAGCATAACTTCGTAACTGTTACCATCTTGTATCCTGTTCCTGAAACAGAAGTGGGACTCTGATATTCCGATTCCTGTTTTCCGTAGGTTTGCCTAGCTAAAACATATTTCCTGGTGTAGATACACTCAGTTTAGAATAAACAATGTGGGGAATTAACTGTGCAAGTAAGGAAGGTAAGATAAGGTACCTAAGGTAAAAAAAGCAAGTATGTTAAGGTAAAAATTTTAGTACCTTTACAGAAGTTGAAAGAGGCGGCAGACCCAAATCTGTAGCAGTGACCATCAAGGAGTAATACAGGGGAACAGTCTGTTTGGATAAGTCTCTTGTTAACATGAGTTCTCCTGTGGTACTGGAAAGACTAAAGAGGCCCTCTGAGTTTCCACCTGGAGAGACAAACACAATCATTGGAGATATTCAACGGAGCCAGCAAAGACAAGCAACTAAATTGTATGCCCAGGATTTAAGAGACACAGGTTGAAATCCTCATCTGTATATGTGATTTGGAGCAATACTCCTGGCCTCTCTCGATTCTGCATCTGCATCTCAGAACATTTGGGCTGGAAGGGCCCTTGTGGGGCCACTAGTCCAAGCTCTTGGCTCAAAGCAGGGTCATGAATTAATTCAGAGAAGGTTGCTCAAGGCTTTGATCTGACATGTGCTGAAAACCTCCAAGGACAGCCTCTCTGGCCAGCCTGTTCCAGTACTTAGTTATCCTCACAGAGGACTTTTTCCCCCCTCATATCCAGTCAGAATTTCAATTTATGACCATACTTCTGTCATGCAGCTTAGTTTAGCAGTATGCAGGTACCTCAGTAATAAACACCTATAAGATTTTTTTTCTAACATACCTGAAATATTGTAGAAAATGCCTTCATCATAAGCCTTGCTTTCATCTCTTGCATTGATATCTACTACCAGTGTGCCAGCTGTAGAGTTGTCTAGAAGGATACGGTAATATGAGGGCTGGTCAAATATGGGTCTTTCTTCATTAACATCTTCCACGGTAACTAAGAAAAGAAGGTACATGTCTGAGTGTAAACATGAGTTTCACCTAAATGGTCACAAGCTATTTCTTCAGCTAATATAAACCAGCTCAGCTCCTCTGAATTGAGTTGGAGCTCTTTCAATTTAAACCAGATGGCAACCTTGTTTTCTGTACTTCAAAATGCTTGCTTTTGTGGATTAAATTATTTACTGCTCAAGCAATAGTTCCCCACAAGGGATGCAGTTCCAGCTAGCATGCTGTCACTACTATCTGTCATGAATTATATCATCTTACTGCTTCATTGGGCTCCCTGCTGTGTCCATGTTCATCTGGTATCTCTAGTCTTTGGCTTACATTGCAGCCAAAGACAGGATTGCTTAGTTTTATATCTGCAAATGACCTAGCACAATAGGGTTATAGAATCATAGAATAGAATCACTTTGGTTGGAAAAGACCTTTAAGATCATCGAGTCCAACCTTTAACCTAACACTGCCATCCCACCACTAAACCATGTCCCTAAGCACCTCATCTAACCTTCTTTTAAATACCTCCAGGGATGAGGACTCCACCACCTCCCTGGGCAGCCCATTCCAGAGCCTGACAACCCTCTCGGTAGAAGAAGTTTTTCCTAATGTCTAGCCTAAACCTGCCCTGGCGCAGCTTCAAGCCATTTCCCCTCGTCCTATCATCTGTTACCAGGGACAAGAGGCTGACCCCCACCTCACTACAGCCTCCTTTCAGGTAGTTGTAGAGGGCGATCAGGTCTCCCCTCAGCCTCCTCTTCTCCAGACTAAACAACCCCAGTTCCCTCAGCCGCTCCTCGTATGACTTGTGTTCCAGACCCCTCACCAGCTTGGTTGCTCTCCTCTGGACATGTTCCAGCAATGCAACATCTTTCTTGTAGTGAGGGGCCCAAAACTGAACACAGTATTCAAGGTGCGGCCTCACCAGCACCGAGTACAGGGGCACGATCACTTCCCTACTCCTGCTGGTCACACTATTCCTGATACAGGCCAGGATGCCATTGGCCTTCTTGGCCACCTGGGCACACTGCTGGCTCATATTCAGCCAGCTGTCAAACCCAGGTCTTTTTCTGCTGGGCAGCTTTCCAGTCACTCTTCCCCAAGCCTGTAGCACTGCATGGGGTTGTTGTGACCAAAGTGCAGGACCCGGCACTTGGCCTTATTAAAACTCATACAGTTGGCCTCGGCCCATTGATCCAGCCTGTCCAGGTCTCTCTGCAGAGCCCTCCTCCCCTTGAGGAGATCAACACTACCACCCAGTTTGGTGTCATCTGCAAATTTACTGAGGGCACACTCAATCCCCTCATCCAGGTCATTGATAAAGATATGAAACAAGACCGGCCCTAGAACTGAGCCCTGGGGGACACCACTTGTGACCGGCCGCCAACTGGATTTAGCTCCATTCACCACGACTCTCTGGGCTCAGCCATCCAACCAGTTTTTAACCCAGCGAAGAGTATATCCATCTAGGCCATGAACTGCCAGCTTCTCCAGGAGAATGCTATGGGAGACTGTGTCGAAGGCTTTGCTAAAGTCCAGGTATACAACATCCACAGTCAGCGGAAGCTGGCCATACAGTAACATAAATATCACAGAACAAGAAGTAATAAATAAACCAATACTTCCAGTCATACTGATCAAAAATAGGGCTGGCCAAAAACTAGGATATCAACTTCACACAAATCTTTCATGTTGTGTTGGGGAAAAAAGAGACACTTTTTTTTTTTTTAAATTAAAAAACAACAGCAATCAAGTACTGCTATTTTAACAACACTAAAAATCATTGTCAACATTTTTTTTACCACCTTAGAAGCAGGCTTTTCTGTAAACAAGCAGAAAAAGAACTGAATTATGTCTTTAGAAACCTTTTCAATCAAAATGTCAATAGGTACTCAGAAAATGCCATAGAAAAATTTGTGAATACATTGAAGTAAGTCATGTCAGTTTGCGTGAAAAATCTTCATTTTTGACAAGCCAAACAGTTTTTGAGAAAAATTTCATCTGGCTATAGGGAGAAGGTCACATCATCATTTCTGATAATTTACTTTAGCAGATTGTAGGCTATCTTTATGCCTCGTAATTACACATGCTGAAATATTCCCCAAGAGAAATGAAGGTAAATTTTCTGTGGTAAACTGGAGCTACCTGTAATGTTTGCTGTGTCCTGGGCATATGGCTCTCCAGGATTGAAAGCTTTCAGAATAAATGTATACTTGGAACAACTTTCATAGTCCAGAGGTTGAAGAGTTGTAATATTTCCAGAAAGTTCTCCAACATGAAATGAAGAAGTGTCTCCAATTATGGTGTAATGAATAACAGCATTGTACCCTATATCTTCATCTGTGGCTGCTGCACTCAAAATCTAAATGAGAGAAAAAACAAAAACAAAACAACCAAACCCACCAGGTTTAGTGCAGAATAAAGAGAGTGATGTTTAAATATATACTGTTTACTGACTAAATTACTCATATGGCCATTAATTGCATTGCTAGAATACTGATGCAGCATAGAGCAGGGCTGGTACCAGATGTTACATATTCATAGGTGGTAACTCTTCCCTTCATTCCTGTAAACCATTAGTCCACATCTGCCTTGCAGATGTGGAGCCAGAAACAGATACACTGGGAGAAGACAGAAAACCTTAAGAACAGGGGGATGCTGGATATATGCGCAACACCTACAGCCTCTTTAAAACATGCTGCCCATAGGTCCTGTGAAAACTAGATCCATGCAGTGTGGCGTCATTGCTGGGGACAGGAGGGAAAGGGAGAGCAGCACAAAGGGAGCTTTAGGAAGAGTCAGTGGGACAGGCACTCCACTGTCATATAAAACAAAAATGCTCTGTGATTTTACAGGCTCCACAAAGTAAAAAGAGTATGTTCACCAATGCACAGCCATCGTAGATTACTACCACTTCCAAGTTTAGAGAAAGAAAGCAATTACAGAACAGCCTTTTTATTCTCAATGCCACGTACCACATGTGGAGGCTCATTCTCTTTTACAGTCACGGAGTATGATTTCTGGGGGAACACTGGTGGGTTGTCATTCACGTCTTCTACAGTGATGCTTAGAACTAAGCTTGCAGATTGCAATGGTTTGCCAGAATCAGTGGCCTGTGAAGAAACAACTTGTCATTAAAGGCAGCACTACATGGATACAAACTTATTTTACCAGTTCAATTTTGTTCCAAATACTGTGAAACTTTGTCTCAGAAGAATTTCTGCTGGACCAGTTATCACTCAATGACATTGCTCTAGCCCCATGCTTGATTAGGTGTTGCATGTCTTCCTGCAGCTGGTATCCTCACCATATCACATGCTCTGCCTCATGTCATGAACAATTCATTAAAAGCTCAAGCCTGGATCCAGATCAAACATGTCATGTGATCAGATGTGGCGCTAATCAACATAAAACCATGGTATACAGATGCATATCTGTGATGTGGAATTTAAATGAACAAGGAAATCCCTTACATTTTGAGGGTTTAAAGTGTCTACAAAGCAAGCTGTGAAGAGTAGCTAAGTATGTGGCAGTCACAGGCAGTTTTACATTGCACAAACACCTGCCATAGAAAAATTCTAATCGATAGGGACGTATATACAATTATCAACTAGTCTTAAAAAGCATCCACTTTTATTATTTCTAAAATTTTCAGAAGATACTGTTCAATTTTTAGTATGTGTCCTTGCTGTCCTGAATACGTTCCACAAGTTCCTTGGCCTGTTAAATTATTTTCTAGCAGTAAAGGTCTCCTCAAAATATATTTGTACATGATGACCAGTGCTGGAACACTTTGTATGCACAATAATTTAGCTGATTAATATCAGTAAAAATCAATGAAATCAGCTAGAATAAACAGATACCCGCATGAACGGTGGATGAAACTTTATGCTTTCACTTTTTTTTTTTTAACCTGGAAATCTGTATTTCAGCTATTTTAAACAGGTCTAAGTACATATCTTTTGAAAAATAAAAAAAAAAAAAAGGGAAAGGGACAAATAATATGGATTGAAAAAGCAGTAAAAGCAATACAGCAGTATGGCAGCTGCATGGTCCTAAATGGACTCAGGAATGCTTTGCAGATTTCACAGTAAGCTATCATATGACTATGACCTTTAAGATCTAATGTTCACAAGTCATGTACTCACGAATACCAATTTACACAGCAGAAAACAAAGCTCTGGATGCAAAACATAACCAACAGTCGAAACTCATGAATGAATTTTAATGGAATTCACAAAGATTGAGTGTTTTTCTTGTGACAATTTGGTATTTTCTTTTTTATGTTGAGAATTTTGTGAACTTGCATCATATTTGTCAACTTACTATTATTTTCAATTTGTAACTGTCCATCATCTCTCTGTCTAAGGATTTTTTTGTCATCAGTTTGCCAGTAGAACTGTTAATATGGAACATCCCAGCAAAATCGTCTTGCAGAGAGTAGCTTATAAGTGCATTAACTCCTATATCCAGATCAGTAGCAGAAAATACGCCCAAGTCTAGACTAGTTGCATTCTCAGGAGCTGATAGTTTAGTTTGAATCAATGTTGAGAAAACTGGAGCGTTGTCATTGATGTCATTTACGCTTACAGTTACCTGTATTTAAAAAAAAAAAAAAAAAAGTGGTGGTAGGGGAAAGACACACATTTGAGCTGTAGAAACAGTATGCAAAGGAGAATTTTGATTCATCTTAATCTATGGAAGCCTATAGAAGAAAAAAACCAAACACCCCAACACAAAAACCAAAGGGATACATAATTTCAGCATTTTCACAACTTCAGCATCTCAGCATTTTTATTTTTTTTTTATTCTCAACTGTTACAAGCGAGATAACGTATAACTGGAAGAGACAAACAGGATTAATAATCTGGGGGTTTTGGCTCACTTCATGCATTTGACAGAACTATGCACAGAATGAGTTTCAGTGTTAATCAGTTTCTCTGGTTATGGGTTGTTCACAGAGGAACTCTCAGGAAGTGATGCAATTTGTGAAGTTGACAATACTTCAAGATGGCAGTATCTCCTTGGGAAAAAAAAGGACATTAACTGAAAGGCTCTCAAAATCCTCATACTTGCATAACAGATGACACTTATCTGGATATTGCTTTGTTTTTTTAATATATTTTGAAAAATATTTTATATTCCTTTTAAAAAAGTATTTTAAAATGTGTTATACTGTACCAAAGCAACAGCTGTATTGGGTGGCACCACAGAATCAACAGCTTCTACAATGATGCTGTATAGGTCGTTTTCTTCTCGGTCTAGCCTGGCAAGAGCCACGATGTCTCCTTGGTCACTAACAGAGAACTTGTTGCTATGAGATTTCAGGGAGTATGCTACTTGTATGGCTACGCTTCCAGTCAGAGCCTTCACAGAGCCAACAGCAGTCCCAGCTGGTTCATCTTCTTGAATGCTGAACTCATAGCTGGAGCTATCGAAAGTCAGTCCAAAGCTAACATCATTTACCAGCAAGTAGAGAGTAACAGAGGCTAATAAGAGAAAAAAAAATTAAGAGTGAAATTGCTGCTAAAATAACCATGATCTGTGCTCTGTTTCCCTAAATTCTGAGGAACGAATAGAAAATGACAGAAACCAGCATGCAGGAAAGAGGAATGAGAAGAAAATAAATAAAATCAATAGCAATAAGGATTACTATGTAACACATAAAACACAATGCCTTTTAATACTTAACTAATGTTCCAGAATAACCCCACTTCACTGATCACAGCAGCGTTGCTTCAATATGAAAAGAGGGCAAGGATCACCAATTTGAAGTTAATGGGATATGCAGGTGTTTTCCGCTCCTTAAAAATCTTAGGCTGAACTGCTTTGTACCAAAAGAGGAGGGATATACATAAAACCATATGAGTGCAAATTCTGTTGTGGCCACTCGTCCTATTTTAAGAAAATCAGTTGTTTCTCCTGTTCATGATAAATCAAAGCTAACCCCTAAAAATACGTTAAGAAGTTACAGAAAATACCATGTGACTGAATATTCTTTCAAAGAGCAGTAACTTGTTGGAGAGTTATTTGTCAGTTTCTAATTTGTTTAAATGTTTCTAATTCTAAGAAAATAAAGGAAAACTGAAAGAGAAACACACATTATCAATATTATTTTAATACATCTTTCTAGAGTGGCTAATACTGTGAAGTCCTGGGGTTTGTACCATAAGCACCACTGCAAGAACTACAAAATTGTATTTCTAACCAGAATTATTAACCCAAGCTTTCTCTTAATATGATCATCTAGGAGGAAAACAAAGTGTAAAAAGCAAATATTCATCATTGCTGAAATGTGACATGAATTTTAGCCCTAATTCATTTTGACTTGACAGCGATGGGATTAATTACAAATGTCAATGTTTGCAAAGGTTACATTATGGGGGGTGGGGGACAAAATTTACCATCTGATGTAAGCTGAGGAACTCCATGATCAGCAGCAATAACTATCAGTGTAACAACTGTGTCAGCTGTGATATGGTCCAAGTTACTGCTGAGGGTGATTTCTCCAGTGTGGTTATTTATATGGAAATCATCAGAATGGTTCATGAGCCTGTATTAAAGAGAAATCAGTATAACATTCATATTAATGACATTGGAAGTACCATCTACTTACTGTTATTTCTGTAACAAGCACTCAACAGACAGTATTTGCCTGCTTATAAAGAATGGCTAAGCAACAGGTTTTAATTGCTGTGTCATTAGCCTAAATATATATTGGCCTTTTTATTTCCAAGTATGTTTTCCATCATGAAAAAAGACAGCATTCATGCCTTCAGTTCCCATTATATCCCAAACCTTTGATCTTCCCACAAATATAAGGCAGATACTGCACACTCAGCTGCATATTCAGCAATATAAGAAGTGCAGGTGACATTTATTTGAAGCCTGCAGACCTGCTAATTCCTAGTGTTCTGCAAACTCTCAGAGATAACCAGATTGCTCACGCAAAAAACTAATGTGTTTAAGGTACAATGCCATCTCATGGTTAAAAATATTCTCTTTTAAGACACTAGTTTTAAACACCCACAGTTTACAGTCTCATTCGTCTGTGCTTCTCAATCTATACTTTTCATGTCAAGGTATCCTGGTATTTTCCAAATAATTTCCTGGCTCATCCAAAAATCTTTCTTGATTAATTTTTTTATGCATAGTGCATTAGGAAAGTCAGTATTTCTTGATCTCCTCCTCCCAGTAAAGAGAAGATGTGTGAAAAGACATTCTTGGAGATTCATTTACTTCCTACTCAAACTCCAACATATTATACTAAATTTTAGAAATTCAAACAAATCTTGGCTTTTGGTTCTTGTTGCTAAGTTTATCGTTTGATTGTATTCTCCTTCTAATAGTGTAATCATGATTTGATAAGGTCTAAAACACAGAGTAATGACTATCTTTTTCCCTAAGTTTAAAAATCATTATTGATTGTAGCACTTGTAAAATATCTGTGAACAGCTCTTACCTTCTCATGACCAATAATAATACTTTGTGAGAAACAAAAATACCCTTCTGTTTCTTAAACAAAAAATACTTACTAAGCTCACAGAAATTTACCTGTATGAAATGACAGAATTGTCACCAACATCAAGGTCAGTAGCAGACACAGATAGTAGAGACTGTCCTTCTTTTGCTGTTGCTACACGTACGCTGGCTGAGTATTGTGCTTTTGTAAACCGAGGAGGGTTATCATTCACATCTAACACTTGAATGCTGACATACGTGAAATTCTGATGTGTGACAGGAAAAAAACATGATTCAGAAAATGCACAGACACTTAAATTTATGAATAAAAGGAAGCTTCAAATAAAGAATAACACGTTCCTCTCTATTACCTGCCTTTGAGGTACTCCATTATCAGATGCCACCAACAGCAGCTCATACTTCTCTTTAGTTTCTCGGTCTACATAGCCATTAACCAAAATGGTCCCATCCTAGAGAAGGTAAAACAGTTCACACGTGGATCATTTTGATACCTCTTGTACACTGTGTTGTCAAAAGAGATGAGGGATTGAAATCCTCTGTTCTCCTTTGGACAAATACAGTTCAGACTCCAAGCAACGTCCAGTACATCTTAATTTCCAGACATTGACATATATTTCAAACTACAGAGCACATGCTAGTTTTAGTTTCATGTGTCCTAGAATGGTTACTGCCTACTCTTTTTACCTGATGTATTTTACTATGTCAAGTAACTTAATGAAAAGCAGTATCTAAATATTATTTTTAGCAAATCCAAACCCTTACCTGTTGAATGCTATACGGATTATCCCCATCCTCAGCTGATAAGTAATAAGTAATTTGTGCGTTCTCTCCCTCATCCAAATCAGTAGCAGTCACATGTCCAACTTTAGCAGGAGCACCCAACATGTAATCTGCTTCCGGAATCGTAAAACTGTATGGCTGCATCTGAAACTCGGGGTTATGATCATTGACATCCAGCACAGTGATGTGGAACAAGGCACTTGAATTAAGCCCATTTGTTTCAGCATCAACTGCCCATACCTGCCAAAGAAAGAAAAAAAAAATGGAATTTTAATTGACTGTATTGCCATTTTAACCATCTGATGAAGATACAAAAAAAAGGGTTTGAGGGAATGAGGTAGAAATAAGCCAAAGCTGCAGAGTCTGTCCCTAAATTTACTTGTAAAGTGAATCCAGATGTAGTCTCCCTGTCCAGTTCTGTGTTGTTCCTTAATGAAAGTATTCCGGGGATATCCACAGTAAACAAAGTACTGTTATGAATGAAGTGTCCCTGAGAAAAGCCAGCCTAAAGAGAAAACACAGTTCATTTCAGATTAAAATGATGAATATTTAAGTTAAAAAAATAATCTTATTAATATTAATACCTGACATTTCTATAGGATTTCTAATTACAGAAGTACAAGTGCTTTGCAAGGTTTAACAGCCTTCTCCGATAAAGCCAGTAAACTATTTTGTACAAGGTCTTAATTTCCTTGGTTAAGGAAGTTTTATTGCTGGCTCTGTAGAAAGCAAGGTGGAGTTTTTGTCACCCAAAATGTAGTCTTTGCCAACCATTTCAGAAATCTCCCTTTGCCCATCTACTACTGTGCTTTTTTGCAGATTAATAGGGAAAACCATGTCATTTTGATTTCTCAGGATGAGATTAATTTGGTACTTACCTCGTCCTTGTCAGTAACACTGAATGTGTAGATAGGGCTACCCTTTTGTTGGTTTTCAAACACAAATATATCATAAACTGCCTGATTAAATTCTGGTGGGTTATCGTTGACATCTAGTACGTGCACAACAACAAGCGTTTTAGCGCTGAGACTTGGCTGCCCTCCATCTGATGCCTCCACTTCTACTTCAAATTGCTTTACGGTTTCATAATCCAGCTGCTGGCTCAGGCTGAGCTGGCCTGTGGTCAAATTGATAAGAAACATGGGCGAGGAGGTTGGAGGTTGCTGGCTAACAATTCTGTACTTCACGACAGCATTGGCCCCCGCATCCAAATCAGTAGCAGCTACTGTCAGCAGTGACATTCCAAGCACTTCGTCTTCAGGTACACTCACTTCGTATCTACTTGATGAGAAGATTGGAGAGTTGTCATTCTCATCGCCAATGATGACTGTCAAATTAAGAGCTGTAGACAGCATGGGTTGGCCTTGGTCACTGGCAATCACTGTTAAGTTATAGAAGCCTTGTGTTTCTCTGTCCAATACCTTTTCCAGCAAAATGAATCCTGAAGTGTCAATATCCATTTTTCCTTCTCCACCTTTCAGAGTATAAACCACTAACCCATTAAAGCCCTCATCCATATCTGTAGCCGACACACTGGTAATACTAGCTCCAGCTGGCATGTTCTCCAGAATGGTAACGGTAGTGCTGGTTATATCAAACACAGGACTGTTATCATTGATATCTGTAACTTTGATAAACACTGCAGCATAGTCAGTAGCATTTCCATCTGACAAGGAAATATTTAGTATATAGTTATTCTGGGATTCATAGTCCAGTTTGGTTTTTGTTGAGATGATTCCATTGGCATCAATGTCAAATATAGCAGATTCCGTCAGTACTTGAAACGTAACCGGTACATGGGGATTTAAAGACTCATACTCCACCTGTGTAAGATAAAGCATATTATCTGTAAGTGAATTCAAACCAATAAACCAGTATCTAAAAAAGAATAACGGTTTTAACTATATCTGAACTTATTTTACCAATCATTACCCATTCATTAAAAAGAGGAAGAATCAAGCCACAATATACACAAAAATACAGCTAGAGAGGACTGCCTTTTATTGGAACACCACAATACAGAAATGTGACTACATATAATACATAATAAAAATAACAGACTGCATATTAACCTTTGGCTCTGCCTTTCTTTGTACAAAAAAGTGAAAAAATAATTAACTCAGGAAGTAAAAAAAATTAACACATGCAAGCGCATTATCTTCTCACTGCTTTGGTATCAGACCTCCCATCTGTCTTCAGAACTGCATCTAATAAGGTGCTATCACAGTGCATTCTGGTGGCTTGTTTGTGCACTTCTTGATCAAAATGAGGAGCAGGTTCTAGAGCTTTCTTTGAAAACATATTTATGACAGGTCACTGACGGGAAGTCTCCATTTCCTAGATGTATCACGTCACAGGGTTTTTAATTTATCATCACCAAATGAGTGAATATTGCCTATCCTAGCCTTTGGGCCTCTATAGGCTTTGGAGAACGTCCAAAGTGGACACAGGGCTAAACATGAAGGTTTACTTTCCCAAGCACATCTGGGGTTTACTTTGTTTGAGGTTTTTGGTTTAGGTTTTTTTTGTTGTTGTTTAGGGTTTTTTTAGTTCTTGTTTGGCTTTTTAATGTTAAAAGGTGGCAGATGCCATTTAAAGATTTGCAATGGAAGGAATAGGCTTCACGGGTGATAGGCTTCATCTGAGAGATGTGATCAGTATGTAATGTATGTGAAGCTTGATAGGCAGAAAGAAAACACAACATCTAATTACCCATATCTCAGGGGTTTATAGACATAGATTACATATATTACAGGATTTTTTTATGGCTGTCATGTCATATATAAGCGATAGAATAAAGTTGTTCTTACTCTTGCTACTTCAACAGGACTGACTAGCTCTTCTTCCACAGACACATTATATGTCTTCTGAATAAACTGTGGTCTAGAATCTCCAACTGCAGAGATTTGTACTGGCACTGATGAACTTCTTGGAATCATCCCACCTGCAAGCAAAAGAAAACAACCTCACTGCAGATGCACAAAATACCTTCTTAAAAAAAGCTACCAATTTTTCACTGGTACCAATTTTTTTTTTAAATCCTTACTGCTATTATTATGGTACTACTGGGAGGCCCTAGCCAAGATCAGAGTTTCACAAATTGGGTATTACACTCACAATATATGATCCTGAACACATACAACAATACACAGACAAAGGATGGACTGATGAATCTCTTTTGTAACCGCATTCTCCTTTCTCCCCAGTATCCATTTTATCCACAGGGCCACAAATTTGAAGACACAGAGCTCATATTGACCAAATCAGGAGGCTGAAAACCACTTTGCATGCTCATGCTACCTGGAGTGGAATACCATTCCTAGGTTACACTTATCTCTGTCCTTATTCACATGACGAATGTTTGCAGAGTTCTCTGTTGTTATTCTTTGAAAACAAAGAAACCCTCAATAAATATGGCTAAGGAAATTATGTTTGTGCTGGTCATCCTAAAAATGGCTTTGGCATCTCCATTTTAGTTTTTCAATAGCCCCATGGATGTGCAAAGAAAGACCAAGTTACTCATCACATTTTACTTTCATTTTACTCCCTGCTGCCTGATGACTGAATTATAAATTCCTAGCTTGTGCCTGAATCTCTGTATTCTATGCTGTGCAACACCAGTCAATAACTAAGTTAAAAGGAAGGTGTGAGATGTATGCTATTTTGCACATTCTTCCCACAGCCATAAAAACCCCTTAGATTTGATATAACAGCATCAGCAGAGATGCAGCAATTACTTTGGATTAATAAAACACTTTCTTCTTATCTTCAACTAGCAAGAGCAGATAAAAATATACAGTATTTTTAAAATAAAGTCTGGGAACCTATTTTGACAGCATTCCTTCAAGCAAAAAACAAAACAAAACCAAAACTCATCACTGGGAATAGCTGTGTTGACCTGTACTAAAATCTTGTCTTACCATCAACAGCTGTTATCATCAAGACAAAGTTCTTAAGCTGGTTGAGTCTTAATGGGATTACTGTTCTTAAACTGATTTGTCCTGTGGATGCATCCAATTCAAAGTATCCATCTTCATTGCCATCAGCTAAGATAAATCTTATCTCTCCATTTATACCATCATCCGGATCATCAGCAGCAACCTGGCGAAAAAAAAAAAATTTTACTCTAGTTTCTTGTGCTGTTCTTAAGTAACACAGAATTGATTATTCTTGTGTAGTTTTCGGAGAAAATCATTGTTGTAGCAGATAATTAGGAAGTAGTTGTGGGGGTTTTTCCTCTCATTTATGGCAAATAATAAGTCTGGATAATTTTATATATATAAAAATCTGCTAAATATAGCCACAGTAAAATTCGGTTATACCTGTAACTGACTGACCGTCTACTTCCTATATGATTCCTGGGTTAAACCACAGTAAGAATGTTTGCTCTTTGATGCACACACAATATTATTCCAGCAGCAAGAGTAAAATCCTGCCCCTGTGGAACTCATATGAACGACACCAAGTTTGGATCTCAAAAAGCTTGTTTCATAGTAATTCCAAAGTCACTGGAGGTAGATTGTTCAAGAGATTATTACATCAGGAGCCCTCAAAGCAGTACACCCAGGTATGAGTTTTGATAGTGACTCCCTATATATCTCAGCTCCTGAAGCAATTTTTATCTTGGTTTTCCGTTTTATTTGGTTAACTGGTTTACACTCTCTTACAAAAAGTATATTGTATCTAAAAACTATCAGCATTCAGCAGCCTTTCAAAAATTTTTACAATTATTTAAATTTCTGGACTCTAACAACATTCAGTTTTCATTAAACACCTTACAACAACTAAATCCAAGAATCTTAATTTTTGTCTTATGTTTGTGGAATTCAGGATGGTACACAGCATCTAAGATCAGGAACAAAAATCCTTTATCATTTGTTCCCTGACCTGGGATACAATTAGAGCATCCAAGACACTGATTATGGAATATCAACAGGTGTAAGCTTTTAAATGAAAGGTGGATTGTTTCTGAACTCAGAGTTCAGAAAAGATCCCGTATTCAATAGGACCACTACACAAGTTCAAGCAAGGACTCCTGCGTATATTCAACTCATTAAAATGTCATTTTTAATTAATACTATCAGTACCTGAAGAATGGACATTCCTGCAGTCATGTTGATGAAAATATCTTGTTTATATGGCGTGCCTCTAAAGGTTGGGCTGTTGTCATTTTCATCTAGCAACAATATGTTGATTGTAGAGTGTACCTCATCGTAAGGTGACAAATGATCTCTAGCAGTGACCTTTAAAAATGATGCAGTAAAATGATTGCTTTGTTCAAATGCATGTTCTATAAGTAGTAAAAAGGATGAGCAACAATTACAAGCTGAGTAAATTGCGTCACTAGTGGTATTTCCCTCCAGGTAGTCTAGATTTGAGTCTTCAAAGAAGCTGCTGATCTGTATCAGAGTCAGCTTCATGCCAGGACAGCTCAGATATCAACCTGTTTGCCTTGGGTTGCTTTGGAAAGGAGTAGGCTTATTTTTAATACCTGTAGGTGAATAGATGGTATTCTCTCCCTATCCAACAGCGTGGAGTTCCTCACAGTTAGGATCCCAGCTTGACTTAGCTGGAAGGGACTGTCAGCTGGAGTGAGAGTGAATGTTCCCTGGAAGCCTCCCTGCAGACAGTAATGATATTTTTATTAAATCAATGATCACTGAGCCACGTCCCTTACGATGTTTTCTTATTATTTTCCAGGTGAAGAGCATTTAATTTTCTGGTTTAATTGAGGTTATGGTTCAAAAAAACATGGAAGAAATATATCATGCAGTCTGAGGGCGACCTGCAGCTTTGTGTCCATTTTGCACTTCTGCACTTTCATATTTGGGACCTTACGCAAAGCGGAGGAGTTTCAGAGACAGCCAAAATTTATTCTTTGCCTGCAGTACTCTACCCCTTAAAGAAGTGAAATTAAGTTTGTTTTGCTTAAGCATATTTAGGTAGTCAGAAAAAAAATAAATCTGTAGCACTATTTGCTATACCTGTATAACACAAATGCATTTTATATTATATTTCAGCAGTGCAGTATTTGTAGCAACCAAACGACATTTTCATTTTACCTCATCTTTGTCAATAGCTGTTACTTGAAGAACTTCCATCCCATTTGGGAAATTTTCTACAATTGAGACATTGTAACTTGATTGTGAGAATACCGGACAATTGTCATTCACATCTTCAATAGTAACCAGCACTACTGCATCAGCTGTTTTGAAAATATTGTCTTGCTGAGTTGCCTAGAAAATAGAGTTTATAGCTGTAAATTCCATACCCCGATAACAATGAGCCATTCCAACTTAACACAAGGACATGACATGACAACATATATTCAATGTATGAAGTTTTCCTTTATTTAGTGTTTTAAATGGCAGGATGGAGCCTTGATACCAACTGTCCTTTAACATTACTATGAGAAATACTATGAACAGCAACATGGATTCACGTATTATTTTATGAAATTGAGACTCAGTATTAACGCACTGAACTCTAAAACAATCACTACCTGAATGCCCACAACAAGAGACGGACATTCTTCTCTGTCAACTGCAGTCATTACTTCCAACACTCCGGTGTCTGCGTTGATTGAAAAGGCGTTGCTATAGGACGGAGGGTTCACTGAAAAACAACAAATGGCAATGGGTTAACAAGAATAAACCAGAACATTAAGTCTGATCTGTCCTTTTTATGACTGTTATCTTCTCAGCCATAGCAAATATGAACAGCCATTTCAGATAAAAGGCTTTTTTTCAAACACTCTGTCCTTGGAACAATTCTTAGGAAATTCACTCACACTTCAAGGGTCTCAAATTAAGCATCTCATGAGCTTTTAGCAATTCTGTCAGGGGAATTCATCTCTCTAGATGGTCCTGAATGGAAATCCTTTGATCAAATGGAAGCCTCTAAATTGACTTACACTTTGAATCAGGAATTTTTATTTGAAAGGAGATTAAGGACATCTAAACATTTTAAAAATAGTTGGACCTTGCTATAATGACTGAAATTAAGTCGATTCAGCTTGCAGAGCAGCACTGTAGTGAAGATGTAAGCCATTAAGACATCTGACTGTACCTCACACTTCCTTATCATTCTCTTCAGTAATACAGACATCTTAAATTACTGTGTGAATGCCTAGAAGAAAATAAAGGCTCTTACCTAGTTTGATGCTGTAGACCACTTTTTCATTTATACCTGTGTCTCCGTCTTTAGCCAATATCTCCTCTGGGAGAATAGCCAGAGGACCTAACTAGAAAAACATATATTAACGTGATTAACTTGAAAAAAATACACATAAACCTAAAACTGTTCATTAAGTCAGTCACAATTTTGATTAAAGAAACAAGAAACCACGTATTTAATCACTAGGATCCAGAAAAAATTCTCTTTGCCATGCATACGTGCTTTACAGAGGAAAATTATGACCAAAATACTTGATGGATACACTGTGTTTGAGAAACACCAGACTATGAAGCAGTAGTCGCTGATAGAATTTATGTTAAGAACATTGAGCATTTGAGTTCCATTCCTCTCCTGGAAAACAATATGCAAGTCTACACTGCAGCCCTAATAAAAACAGTAATTTTTTTAAAAGACAAAAACATTTTAAAAGATCTAAGATTACTCCTTTCAGACAATTTAAAGATGAACTTCTAAAAAAAGGGGCACCAAAGGTATAACACCAAAAGCATATGTGGCTTAAGATATGTTAACATGAAGGTAATGATAAAGAAAGAGGGACAATAACGAAGATAATTAACTATTTAAATTCTAGGGCGATTACTCTGGTAATTCTATACTGTAATTATGGGGTTTTTTTGGTCAATTCATACAGAAGCCAGAGTTAAACAAATACATTCCACCCAGAAATTTCCACCCTATATAGAAAAAAAAAGATATTACAGTGCAATATTAACCACAGTTTGCTGTTCAGATTCTTATTTTCCTTACCTGATTGTAATGAAGTATGAATTAATTATGTTATTTGAAACTGAAATCTGACAGCTAACTCCAGGACTGATGGGCAGTCAACTACCCTTCCAAGTTTACAGTAAAAGCCGTGTTACAACACCCGTTTAGTTCTTTTTTCTTTTCTTTTTTTTACCCTCCAAGCACAAAAGAATCTGTTTCTGTAGCAAAAAGTTTTACACTTCATAGAAAAAGCGGCCTGTTTACCTGGTACATGAAAGTCTACAGTTGATAATCTTAACAATTCACCTGTTAGCACAAAACGAAGCAGCCCTCCCATCTTAAGCAGCTCAGTGATGAAGAAACCTTGAAAGAAAAGCACTATGGACAGGAATAACCTATGTACATTTGCAGCATTCAGTGAAAAGCTTTTACCTCCTTTTCACTGATTTTTCCATTGTACACCGATTGACTGAAATAGGGGTTCAATGTATCGTAATCTTGTACATTAATTACTAACGATGCAGTATCACTGTTGTCTCCAAATTTTTCCTGCATCCCAAGAGAAGGAAGAAAATAAGAAACATTGTAATGAAAGAGCCATTTCTTAGTGGAAAATACAGTAGAATATTACTATATGTGCTTTGTAGTGTATAAGCATTTTTTTAACCTGAGAACTCTCACCCTGTCAGATTTTTCCATTTCTAGAAAACCAGTTCTAGGAATAATACTAACAAAAGGTAATTGTTCTTAGTTATTAATTTTATATCAGGCAGGCGTTACACAGTAGCACATAGAACATAGTAACAGTACATTTGCTGCAGCTGTACTATTTGCTAGATACCACAATAAAATGTAGCAAAATTTACTTCTGTTTACTCCTAAAAGGAATTGAAGGTAAATATATATTCAAAATCTCAGAAAAGACTAACAAAAAGACTGCAGGTGGTAAGATGCAGCAAAAATAGGACAGATCCACCCAAATGAATAGGTGAATATATGTTAGAATAGCAGAGAATAATTAAGTACAATACACATACTTAAAGAAATACACACAGAAAGAAACTTGGGCTAATTGAGGGGAGACTTAAACAATGGTTCAAATATTAAGAATGTGCTACTTCATCTGCAGTGTAAGCCAAGATGCAGACACAACTTTTGGCTTGGGAACTCCCTAACTTCTAAATTTGTAGAAACTGGAATGTTATAACAAAGGAAATATCATTGCAGAACTATTGTGGTTTTCATTCTTCTTTTAATTTATATCATACCTTTGCTTGGACTGTTAAATTGAAAACTTTGATCTTGTTGTAATCCAATGTTTTGTTCACCATGATGTTTCCATTTCCTTCTTTTATGGAAAAGTAATCGGAGTGTGGACCCTATTAAATGAATAAATCACGTTGTTTTACATGATTAACAATGAAATACATTTTCTTTCCTCTTACCACTTTTATTATTGGACTATTCTTCATAAAGGACCAGGAATCTCTCAAATAGCACCACTGGAAAGGAAAATGCTGATCCTCTTCAACACATTCTATTGCCTCTCCCATCAGTGCCATTAGACTTTCTATCTGATTTATCTCAGCCTACAGTCACTAACTAAAGCAGATCAGATGAATGGCATCAGCTTCCCTTCACCAGCTATAAAAGGAGCAGACACAGCAAGCTCAGATGTGAAGATCTCCACTACAGATATCTAAAGTTAGTGGAAACAATCTTCCTTCAGGTGGCTTACATAGACGTCTCCACAGGACTGGAGATCAACAGCAAATCAAATACGAACTTTAAAAAGAGGGGAAACTGCTTCACTCCTGCTTTTTAAAAGGACCACAGAGTTCCTTAGCTGTAGCTGAAGAGTGCCACAAAACATTTCACAAATGTTAAGAAACTTGATTCAGGGCTTACTGCATGCTAGGCTGATCCTGTGGTTTAAGTTTGAATTTTAAATGGTCTTTCTGATGCTAGCAGTTTGCAGATTTGTAACAGTAACTGCACAGTGCAAGATAACACTCAGATCAGGTCCCAGGCTGTATTTTGTATGAAATGTAGAGTGGTGTTCACAGTCTCTGACAAACAAAGGGCACTCACCCAAAGACTGTAAGTAATGAGGCTCAAGAAAGGTGAAAAATCTTTATCCACAGCTTCCACTTTTATAACTGTGAAATTTATTGGAGACACCTGGAGGAAATAAAGATCATCAGTCAGAAGCCCCTTTTGGTATCCCTCCTAACTTCCATCAGGAAAGCTATGCCACCTCCCTAGCATATGCAAATTATTTCCAATTTCCATTTTAGGTTGGAGAGCTGAACGTTTCTTCCTCACCCCATGCCTCCAGCTGTACACGTAGCCCAGCCATTTCCACACCCATGCAAAGGTGTAGAAAAGTTCCCCATGTGACTGTGGTCGCATTAGAACCTCATATGTTTTGGCCCCAGAAACTAATTTTAAAATATCACAAGAAAAAATAATAACATTTGCCATAACCCACCTCTGATACTGAAGCACTATAGTGAGTTTCTAGAAAGCGTGGAGAATTGTCGTTTACGTCTTCTAAGGCTAAGTCCCGTACATTCTCTATCTCATTAGTCTTCATAATGGAAGCAAAAGACATGTTAGAAATGACAGCAGTGAGCTAGCAGCACAATGCTAACATTTAATTTCATCATATAAAATGAGAGAGACACACCACCTTCAGTTCTAAAAACTGTAATGAGAGAGTTAGACTACCATTTCTAATAATGGAGTAGAAAGATTTTGAGAATATTTTAAAAATAACTTTTAAAAATTTACCTTAGATTTTCTGTGAACAAACCCACTCTTTCCAATTGGCATATTTAAACAAATACGTCTATCATCTTCAACAAGGTGCTCTTAACCCCCTGCATCATATCTTTAAATGAAATAGTATTTCAGAAAATAATAATTCCCATTAAACTTAGAAAAAAAAATGCAGTTGATAAAACATGCCTTTTACTTACCATTCCATTCCTTTGGCAAACAACAGCATAAAAGAGATGGTCACTCTAAAAATTACCAAACAAGCAAATAAATAATATTATCTATGAACTCCTAATACGATTGTCAAAGAATTCTTGCATCAAAATTCTACAAAACAATTTCTGGTACTTGAATCCTCACATGTGCCACGCTGAGTTGACAGTGAATTGTTCATCTGATTCAGTTACGGGAGCATATTTCAGACATTTTTGTAATTTCAATGCGTTGTATTGATTATAATGTATAGAAAAATCATTACAGATTATTAATTGTGAAGTTTATTTGGCTGTCATTCATCTACTGCTGGTGTCTACCCGCTCCGATCCCACCATCTATGTACCTGACTGGTCTCCCTGATAGAAAATTGACAGAAAATGGCAGAATATGTGTAAGAAGCATAAAAAGTGTTTTAAGCCATTTGGAAAATATCCAAGTAAGAAATGCAAATATAAAAGTTGTAAATACATTTTCATCAATTAGAAGTCTTGATTCTAACAGTGGTTTTTAAAATACGTATGGTTCAATTCTGTCAAGTATAGTGCTACACTGAAATGGTACTTGTATAAAAAATAGCCTCCACTTACTCTGTAGAACTACATACACTGTTTTCACATTTGGAGGCAACTTCATCCAGGAAAAACATTGATATGTAGGTAGTCCTACAGAGCAAAAACGGTCTAGGAGGAAGGGCCTGTCCTTTTGTGCATCAACCAACAGAGGCCAATGGATCTATTAATGGGCAAAGTGAAGCACTTATGTAAATATTCATACAATTAAGGATCGCCTGCTACCAAATTATATCTGATCAATCTCACTTTGGTGAAATAATTCATGTTACTGAGAGAGGAGTTTTAAGAAAAGTGACACCTATCATAACTGCGTATTTACAACTTTCATTACAAGTGACAATACATGATGAGGAAAAGAACCTGTCTGACTGTCAGATCCCAGATAAGTTGACGGTTATTGGAAACTGAAGACATTTAACAGATATTACTGAGAGGCAGATACTGAAGTCTATGCTGCTCTTTCTGATGAGTCACTTTTTTGGAATACCAACCTGTTTTGTGAGGGAACGAACAATTAAAAATCATGACATAGTGCTACTTTTGTTCACCTGTCTATAAAACCTTTATAACTAGTTTTTACATGAAGTGAAAAGAATACCTCAATTATGTCAACATCCAGTGGCTTGAGAGTCCTCACTGTTGCATTATTAGATCCAGGATTATATACGAGCTCCACATATGGTAGGTGTTCGGGGAACAGATATTCTTTTAATTTCAAATTCACATTGGGTGGGATATTTATAATCCATTCTATATCACCTGTAAGAGAAAGCATAATAAACTAGATTGCTTTATGGAAAAGAAATCCATAGGTTCATGTCACATGTATTGACAACTAGATTAATGGTTACCTTTTGGTTACATTTTATATTATTTTGGCATTTTGAGCTAACAGTGAGCTCTGTTAAGGTCCCCTTAAGTACCATGCCCAAGTGTATTGATATGTTTTTAAAACTACATAAACCTGCTTTTTCCAACATATTCACGCTCTGTAGAAATATGTCCAGAATTAAAAAGATTGGCACAATTTACACCTAAATTACCACCATTTTCTGGAAATAGATTTATGCTGAAAAACTTTTTTCACATTTAGTGTGAAAATGTAAGTCTAATCAAAGCCAGGGAATGTAACGAAAATCAGCTGGTTTTGGGCTGTGTGGGAAGAGATTCAGTATTTTCCAAACACAAGGGAATTTCATATCTCTTAGTTGAATCTATCAAGCAGGCGGAATCTGGTGTGAATCTAGATTCAGGCTTCCAGTTGTTTAAATTTTGATTTTGGCACAGAACGGTAAGCATTTTGCCCCTCCTTTAATCTGTTCCTATATATACAGACACTGAAACACAAAGCAATGCAACCTTTGAATCAATTTGAACGTGATTTTCTACAACCATGCATTTAGGAACTATTGTCTTGAACATATTTAAACTTGTTATTTGTAATTATCATGATTCATATTAGACTAACTGTCATTTCAGTAGTGAGTGTATTACTTTCTTGGTTAAACACCAAATCTGTGTTTGAAAGCGTGTTTGAAAGGTATCCTTTTAAACCATCCAGTGTGGTACTATTGGCAATTTTATTAAACAGATTAAAGTTACCTTACTCATATTATCAAGATATTTGTGTTTATGAAATAACACCTGTAAGATAACACTTATCTTCTCATATCTTATAAAATAACATTTTCTCATACATTGTCTGGATTGCAAACCCTTAATCACCTCTCCACTTCAAAATCTTTCCTGGACATCCCAAATATTTTCCATGATCTATCAGAAAACTTGCTAGCTGTGTTTCTTTCTTACTCCATTGGTTTTGTACTCCGTCATTACTAATTTAGGCCAGTAAACCCTTCCTGTAACATCTCTAATCACAACATGCAGACTCATTCTTGGTCTTTGTCTCTAAGGGCCTAAAGGAAGGCAACCTTGTCTTCTTCCAACAGCAGGGAGTGTCCGGAATGCTGACAGCTACCAGCCCAAAGATACTATAATTGCGTGTAAGGAGAAAGTCCAGTCAGATGGCACAGTAAACACAGAACAACTGGGCTGTGTTCCAGGGGCACCACACTATTCAGCGTGCAGTGTTGAAACTGCTAGAAGAAAACTTTCTAGGAAAACAAAATCTATCTTTGCCTGCTGATATACTGCCTGATCCTCCACACGAAGTTGGACATACTCAGACAAGAAATATCAAGCAGCTGCCTCGGAAATAGGATTCTGTCCAGCAGAGAAAGCCTGACAAAAGGAAGCGCTTGGAAAAATCGAAGCTGGTTGTCTCTCTTGCAGATACTGTAATACTGTAATGTCCCTCATTACAGATATGTCAGCAGCTATACTCGTACATATGACGCACACAAAGGGCCAGACTTTGCGCTAGTTGCTTAAAAATTAAATGAAGGGGAATCAGAGTGAAAGGTGATTCTTTTCCTTTCTATCTCCATGCAAGAGTCAGACACAGCAGCTACGCCCTTACAGCTTTTAAAGAAATGCTTCAACAGCAGCTAGAAAAAAAACACTGCTTTGTATCATACATGTTTTCTGTATCTTGCTGAAGGCCAGAAGCAATGAAGATTGCCTGTGGACAGTCAGCATGGGCTTAGCGCATGCTTCCATGAGATACTAAGGGTTACGATATATCCTGAAGGGAATGTTTTGGCCATAACCTAATGCCTTGCCTTGTGCCTGTATATCTGTTAGGCAAGTCAAATCCTGACTGCGGGGCTGCCCCAACAGACAGCGTAGTCACAGACAACAGCCCTACCCTTTATCTAACAACAGTAACCTCTCTGGTTAGTGGTGGGAGGAGAGGAGGATGGAGTTATCTTCTGTACTGTGCTTGCAATGTGAACACCAAGAAAAAAAAAAAAAAGAAAAAAGAAAAGAAAAGAAAAAAAAAAGAGTAGTCTACTCCTCTTCCGCACTGTGCTCTCTTGTGGTCACTGTACTTCCCTCAGTGTGGGATTTTGTCTCCAAGGCACAGTCCCACTTTGCCAGCTAGGCAATGTTAACCCTGTCAGGTTGCACAAATTCAATAATCATCAGAATAATACAGAGTGCGCTACACTAACAAAGAAAACGAGAATAGAAAATGCAAATACATTGAGTGGCCAGCATTGATCTTGTAATTCCCTGTACTGCAAACCTGCTTGTTCCTCTGCTCCCCATCTGCTCTCCCTACTGCCGCAACAAAACAAAAAATGGGCTTTCAGAGAGGCTCCAGTCTGAAGCAGAGCCGAGTTCTGGTGGCAGTGGTTCCTTCTGATGTAGGAGGGAAGGAAGAGATCAGCTCTTGTGGGCAGACTGGACAAGGTGAACTGTAAACATCAATTTTTCTGTACTTGTTTCCTTTCCCTTTGCCTGCTATGTATATTCAGACAGCAAGGTCCTTGGATCAGGGAATTTTGGGGTTATATTTATTTATTCTACTAAATAGTACACCAGGTAGGCAGCTGCTGTATCCAGCCATGAAGACTATTATAATCAATTAATAATACAGATTCATTATAAAATACACCGACTATGTGAAGCGTTAAAGTACTATGCGTGTTAGGGAGCAAACCAGACAATTCTAGGGTAGAATCATGATTTTACCTGCATAGTCATCCAAAAAGCCTGACAGCGCGAGTGGGCTGGGTGTTGCGTCACAATTTATATGTGTGGTTTCTAAAAAGAAAAAGGAAAAGTCACGTACAAACAAAACAGAGGGACTGTTTCCAGAAATAGTACAAGGTAAAAAAAAACTTATACTATAGAAAACCAGATGCACACGCTAGCTCACATTAAGCTGAAACACATTTATCATGGTGGCACCTTGACATAATTTTCAGGGTTTAAAACAATACAACATTACACAGAGTAGGTAAAGGTTGGTGTCTAAGACCCAGTCAATCCTTGCCCCCCAAAATTCTACAATGGAGTTTACAACTTTATAAGCAAGGATGTGAAAATGTGTAGCTACAGAATTGTCCTTCCTTTGTACCCTGACCAGACTGAAACTTGGGCTTTACCGTGCAACAGTAACAAATTACTGTTTGTTAATTTCCTGCTGAAACATTTGTGGAAATCGTAACCAAAACTACTTTTGTACCCTGGCCTTGTGAATGTTTTCTATTCCCAGGAAAACTGTAAATACAAAGCAATTCACCACTGAAATGTGGGCAAGAATCCAAGAGCTTAGGGTAAAGGCACACAGACAGATTTACCTGAAATTTATTCTCCTTATACTTTTATAGAAGTTTTTACTTTTGAAGTATACTTCTTTCCTACGAAGTGGGTTTGATGAGTGATTTATCATACCTCAGTGAGCCCTCTCTACATTTTCTCTGTGTGATAAAAAGTGACAGACTTTTTTTTTCTAGAGCTGCAAACTCTACACACAGAAATCCACCAGATTTTTTCTCTTTCCCTGTCCAGAATTCCTCAGCAAAGGTGCCATACTGCAATCCATGCTCTTATGGATACCTGTGCAACTTTTGTGGTCTTCTGTGGGTTTGCACCAATGCTAAGGGTCTCCCCACTCTTCTCTTTGCCATCCTTACCATATATTCAAAGTGATATTTGGTAAAAGAAGTAGTAGGCTATTCCCAAAGAAAAAATTTCCCTCAGCCATTCATAGTGATCCTCTGGAGCTATCAAAAACAAAGGGAAGACACTTGAGCATTTCCACTGTTCTGAAGATTCTCTAGGAAGGCTGAAGGACCAAGATTATATTAAGACCTCAATTTTAGGCATGCAGACACTCTTTCTACTCCCAGGTTCAGCTAATGAATGGCAGCGTTTCCACTTTCTGGAAGCCCTCTCCTTAAAACACTGAAAAGAACTTTTAATGTAGTCCTTACCACTACAAGGAATACCAGGTGTAAAAAAGGTAACTACTTCAATCTAATTTAGCAGAATAACAGCAGCAAGGTATTCAGCTGACCCCAACTTCAAAACTATACATCCTCAGACTCAGCTTCAGCCTAGGAATTTTATTTAATGCCTGCTGCAGATATAAAATAACCAACCCACCTGAAGTTCAAAGAGAACTTATAAAGACCCACTGTACAAACAAGAGCAGTTGTTTTCAACTTTTGATCACTGAGCCCCTGAAAGTCCACATACCACTTCCAAGGGCACCAAAAAGATTGCTTGTTTAGATGTTGTTGTTTTATCAGTCACCAGATCAAAGTGATTTAAGCTTCTAGAATTGTGATTTATAGAAATTAAATAAATTTAATTTTGTTCAATCTCAACAGAAGCAGGAACAGACTCACAAGCATTTATAAAAATAACACTACTTACTTTGTGCATCGAGACAGATGAACGTAACCCAACTGATTAAAGCAAAAACCAGAGATCTAGAAAGCGCCATGAGCGCTGCGAAAAAATATCCTACTGAAGACAAACACAGGTGGCTGTTCCTCATATACAATATCTGTAGAAAATCATTCTATTTGCCATAAGTTAGTTATCTTGAAAAACGCTTCAGTGAACACAAGGCAAAAGACTGCAATAAGCCTTTGAGAGCAATCCACGAACTATATAACATGCTTATTTTCAGCTTCTGAGATCAAAGTCCCTTTGGGGCAATAAAAATAAACCAACAAGGAAATATAATTTTATGTGTTACAGCACAAGTAACAAAGTCTATTTTTATTTTAACATTCAACATAGAGATGAGAATAAATAAATCAGCAAGATGTCCTAGCCAATAGGAAAGAAACCTACGTATTCCCTGGGAAAGAAAACTAAATGGAGTGTCAAAAGGCAAAGGGCATGATCTCATAACTCTGTTCCACAAGGAATAAGCACAGAATTCCTGTTGTGAAAACAGTAGTTACTCTCTGATGCGATGCAAGCAGACACCTCTGAAGCATGCCTAGTATTGTACAGATAGTATACATTGAAAATAGGTTTAGCAGGCAGTTAAAACATTTTACTTTGATGAAGTTTCCTGCAAAAAGAAAAAAAAAAAAAAAAGACACTAACAGCTTGCAGAGAACTTTAGACTACAAATGATACAGCTAATCAGCAGTTTGTTTCAATCATATGGAGGTTAAAATACCTTTAATTCAAAAGAGCAACTGATTACGCAGTAAGAAAACCACTGCCAGACCGAGGTCTTTTCACATTTGTGCTAGCATGTTTTGTCACCGTGGATACTAAAGTAATTACTATAGTTTGAATGAAAACACAAAACATAATAAAATTGCATATAATAACTAAAAATTAAAATTATCATTGTGCTTTCCTAGCCATAAATAATTGAAATGGAAACGTGGGAGCAATTCAAGCAGAAGCAATTAAAAAAATATTAAAACAGGTTCAGTCCTGGTTACCATCTCTTCTGAGCAAAGGCCACATCCAGACATGATTATGTATTCAATAGCACTATTACTAGAGCCAATCTCAGGCGGTTATTTTTTCTTCCCCTGGCTGATTGTTCCCTGTGTCCATGCCGGCCAGGCCTTAGCAAGGTTATGTGGCAAAATACAGAAAACAGATCTGTGCACAAAGTACCTCCTGGGAAGAAGGAAAAGGAAGAGAAAAGTTTTCTGATCTTGTTCACTGAGCGGCATCGCATACCTTTGTGCTATCGTAGCCAGGCCAGAGGTTACATAAGCTGGTATTTGTACCAAAAAGTTCTTCTAGCAATCAATCCTCTTGACCACTGGAAATATTTATGTGCTGGAATCTTAATCCACTAACGAAGATCTACTTTTGGATATTCCAAATCCCAGTGACCTCTGTTAGCAAGAGGCATCCCAGAGAGCTGGAAGCTCAGTGATAAGAAGTGGTGTGAGACCTTAGAGGATAAAACTCCAGAAAGATTTCCCTCATTATCTACAAGGAAACAGCCTAGAAGCTGAAGGAGGAGCACACATTTGGTTTTGCACTGGATTTATAAGTTAAAGGTCACCTACAGGCAGACATAGAATGAAAACTGCTGCTCAGATGCAGCACAAGGCTGCTATCCACTCTTTATAAGCTGCAACAGCTGTTTAGCTGGGTGGTTCTTAGTCCAAGGCTGCCATGCAGGATTCTTCCTCCCTGCTCAGTTGTTGTTCTCAGGGATCTGCACTCCAAGCCCAGACAAAGATGACCCATCATGTCCACCTATGTCCTATAATGGAATTAGGCCCAGAACAGAGTTCATATCAGGTTCATTTGTTTTCTATGCTTAGCACACAGGAAAAGAGGAGAACGGAGACATGCATTTAAGGTGAGATGATTTGTATCACTCTAGAACTATAGAACAGGCATGAATACAACCCAGCAAGGGTGGGGTGGTGGAAACAGTAATGTTTTCAGCTGACACTGAACACCATTAACCAGAATGTATCAGCCCAGCATCCAGCTTGTCACAGAGGACAGCACTGCTTGCTGAGCATGCAGGGCACAACAATGGGAAACAGCAGGACACACACTTCTACACCAGACTGACAAGCAACGGGCATCTACTAAGGGCTGTGTGGGAGGGCATGGTCCTCCCCAAACTGAGGATGCTGCCCCAAATTTCAACAGCAGCAGCATCTATCAAATTAGTATCCAAAGCCCTTGTGATTCCCAGAGTAGAGGAGCTCATGCAGTCCTGTGCAACTCTGTGTCAGCTGCTGTAGCCTTCAGACTGGCTGGTTCCATCAACCTCCACCACCATGACACTTGAAGATAGGAGGAGACAGTAACCTCAGGGACACAGCCAGTCTGTGCAGTCACCTCGGGTACAGCCTGGAAAAGCCTTTGGCTGGTTTTATTTATAGATACAGCCAAGAGGGGATTCAACTGTAAAACTATTCCTGCAGTAAGATAAATTTAACTTGAGCGCAGCCTTCTTTACTTCTTAATTATTAGAAAATAAACTCAGAACACAGTGGTACAGTTCATACAGATTAGATTTCACCAAGAACAGCTGCAGGAGTAACATCTTCAGTATTTGTCTATGTATGCTGCTCTCTTAGACATAAATAACTACTTAAGGTTTTACGTTCCTAGAGTGGAGATGGAGGTGCCTAAATGGCAGCAGGGACCTTCACATAATGGCTCAAGCAAGCATCTGATGCACCAGGGCAGTTTCCCAATACAATACAGTATGTCCGTACACTCAACAAGAACAGGAAACAAAGTTTTTATACAAATCTATTCCCTTCTGGCAAAGAGAAGCATCCTCTCAGTCACATCAAATATGCCCATGCTCTTCATAGGTCTGTGTTTACAGACTGGGGCAACCGTACGTGCACATTTCTCCCAACACATCATCCTTTTCTCTTGGAGCCATGACTGTGGCTGAATTTAAAATTCTGGCCCTTTCTCCACGATTTCTAGACATCAAGCAAACAGGCACAGCCCCACAGTGCAGCAACTTCGTTTCAACACACATGTGACAGCAGGATGTACACTGTAGTCTTCCCAGCATACCAACTGCACATATACAGGACATCCATATAGTGATTTCTAGAAACAGAATTGTGGAAACTAACCCTATTCATAGATTTAACAGACTGTTTAAATGGTATGATCAGCACTGTGGCAGTGGAAGGCAAAGTTAAACATGTTTTTAACATAGCTTAGTCTGATATTTTGCATACTTGGGTCACTTGTAGGGCAGCTCACTCATGAAATTTTAATCCAGCTTCTAAACTCAATGCAGATAAAAATTCTTTTAAGTTCTCGTAGAGTTGGAGTATCTCCGCATTCAACTATATCTTGTTCTTGACAGATAAAAAGCCTGTACCGCGATGCTGTAATTTAACCACAAATACACATTTGTGATTGACACCATCAAATATTTATGCACTTACTTAGTTCTTTTAAGTACCTATTAAAAACTCACACACTTCTTAAATCAATAACATTTATTTCCATTAAACCAAGACATATTTTCAAAATTAATACAAGATAAAAATTCAAGGTGGTTGGCAAGGGGAAAAAAGACAGACTGCATATCATGTTTGTTATTTTTATATGCTCAAAAATATTTTTGAATAAAACAATACTGGCACGTAGAACTGGCACTTTCCCACAGAACAAAACCAGCGGAATGTTCCCTTCTCTTCTAGTCAGTATTTCTATGAAAACTAAACACATACATGCAGCCTGCTTTCATAGCAAAGTTTACCATGGGAATTTGGAACAATCCTCTATCAGAAGTCATAAAACTGTAGCAGAACACTTATTCTACTGCATTTTCATACCTGGTGGATTTTATAATACTTCCTCTTTCAACAAACAACGATCAGTCTTCCAATATTTACTCTAAGTGCTTAAAACTGCATTACTATTTGCAAATGGGCCTGAGGCATAATAAAGCCTTATTTGATAGAGATTAAAGCACTCCTGCAAATGTACCACTCCTGCCCAAAATCAAAGCCATTGAAATCCACAGTTTTGCCCGTTGGTTTCATTGGGCTCCAAATTTGCTATAACACTGGACAAAACACACAATAAACAACATTCATTTTTAATTGTTTTAGTAAAAATCTTCCACCTTGAAAGCAGTATTTTCAAGTATTGCTATCCTAGTTTTCCAATGCCTATTGGAAATCCTCAAGAAACAAGACAAACAAAAAAAGCCCAAATGGAGAGAAGAGTGCATTTAAACAATAATCTCCCTCTCCTTATCCCACCCCCACCCTCCCCACCCAGGACTTAATTCCAAACTCACAATTTATTGTACAGCCATGGCCTGGAATAAGCTTTCCCTGAGCGCTCTTTCTACCTGTTTCAAAAAGTCAGAATGTGTTTACTTGAATTCAGCCATTATTATTGCCATTATTGCCATTTTCTTTGCTAATATGTGACATATTTTCTAGGCAAGTTATCTCATTTTGGTAGCCCTGGATTTTACATGTAGACAAACTTGTATTCTATTGCTCCAAATACAGAACTTCAAAGTGCATCTGACTTCTAAACAGTATTATTCAGGCAGGTTTCAGAAAGTAACTAGACCCAAGAGATCTACATGCACAAATCTTCCTCATGATTCATCTCCGTTCAAGGATGCAGCATTAATAGCATATCTGCTCGGAAATTTAGTGGCTTAGCATCATTAAGAGATAGAACTGCCTTGCATCCTAGGGTCTGGATATTAGAAGGGAACAAAACACAGCATTGTGCAAGAGGAGACAGATACGTAATGGGAATGAGTATTAATTTCACATACAAGTAAAGCAAGCATTTCACGTGCAAGATGCAATACTGCATCATCATGGCATTTACATCATCTTTGGAGGTCTAGTCTCTACCTGCTACCCACCTTCACATGAATGGGAGTTGCATGATATACAGAAGGAAGCCTCAGAACTGCATTACAATTTTGCTTAAACTAGTCTAAGTCACAGGTATTGTCACAGACTTTAAATGCAAATCCCCAGAGGACTGACCTAAAATGTACCATCAAATACTGCACAATATAAATACTCTAGGCAAGTTGTGTTAATGCTGCTGACTGTACTCAGAATTCAGTAGTCTTGCTTTTCCCTTTTCAGTATTTCTAGCATACTACAAGGCATATTTGTCTTCCCCCATAAATAAAGTTAGTCCAATAATTTAACTTTGTAGATTTATAAAATATTTTCTATGCAACTTAACACAATAGCCTAAAAAAAGCAATTAAATTTAAAGTTAAGAAAGAGTATATTTACAATTAAAATAAGTACAGACCTTATTGAATTTGCATTCATTTATCGCACAAAATAATTCACAAGGCTTAAAGTAATAAATAAGTCACTGGAAAGCTTTCAGAGATGTGCGTTCTCTGTCTGTCAGAGTGCAGTACAGTTTCAGGAAGCAGTAATGTATTCTGGCTAAAAGTTTTTCAGGAGTCCTTATGTTGGACGGCCTTGACCAAAACGGGATTTTGACCTGGATTAAGAACACATAAGAAACATATGTACGTTATTACTGCTAGAATTTTAAATTATTGTCCACCCAGCTCTCTAGTACAGCATTTGTTTGAAATTACTTTCATGTTCAAGTGTCTTCTGGGGTGGGGGTGGGGGCATCTCACTCAAAATCTATTATTGAGAAAGTTGTGTTTCTGCCAGGATACCTGGACCCACAAATTACATATTCATACAAAGGTACACAGCTGAAAGAAGTGCGATGTCAAATGTCTTCTTTTGAAATCAGTAATTCACAGAAAGTCACATGCATTTTTTTTTTTTTGGACAGAAGTAAGACCTGTGAGAAATTCCTCTGACAACATATTTGAAGCTTCCAGCCCATCCCTTAAAGATTTGTCAAGAACTCCACTATAAGCTTCAGCTCAAGAGGCTCACCTGCTGGCCAGATTATGACCAGTTCTATGCTCCACAACTGTGCATGCTGCGCCAGCTTCTCAGTTCATTCCCATCTTACCCATTTAAGGTGAAGATGACCAATATGCAATAACATAGGCTTTTGGTGTGGGGGGTTTTTTGGTTTTGTTTTTGGAAGGAGGCCAAAGAATAGGCTAAGGAATCTTGGATAACACTTTTCCAGTTATCCATAATTTTACAAAAAATTATATTGGAGCAGCAGTCAACCTTTCAGCATAGAAGCTATAAAGCAGTTGTTCCAGCATGGGTACAAGAGTTTCATAGTCTCATTCTCTTAGGTCCAGTTTAATTTGACAAAGGAAGCTTTCACATCATAACCTGCTGGAAGGGATGCTGATCCAAAAGCAGCATATGAAACAAGGTATGTTTTTCATTAAACAACACCCACCCAAAATCCACGTTCTGCTTTTTGCTTTTGTTTTAAAATCTTACCTGGCATTCTTCTCAGCATTGTTTTGTCGTGCGCTGACCTGCGCTGAGGCCTTTATCTGAGCTTCAAGTCTAGAATAAATGCCTCCTGCATACTGGAATCCAGAAAAAAAAAAAAAATCATGCTTTGACACTATTGCAATTTAATGTGACTTTTCATAAAAATACTAATATTCAGCAGAACCTATCGCATACTTTGTTTCATTATCACAACCCAGTAATGAAACCTTTTAAACTCATCCTGTTTTTCTTGCCCAGTTTTTAAAGACAGTGAACTTCAAATATTATTTAGAACTATTTTCCACAAAAAATCATGCTTGGAACAAAATAAAGATTGATAAAATTCAGTTCTTTAGCTTCAGTATTGAATAGATGGTATTTTCATTTGTGTTACGTATTTTTGTTACCAAGGCTCACTTCAATTCTGTAAACACTACGTTGAGACAGGACAAATCTTACTTCTTTGCTGTCTTTTGACTTGACTCGATCAAGATCTCCCAGTCTCATTTTTATTAAGTGCCCGGTAATCTCAGACATTCTTCTCTGGTCTGTCAGAAATAAGAAAAAATACTTAGAGCAGATGTTTTCCTTGCTACTGAATACAAAGAAAGAAGAACTAGACGCACACTTTAGTGATATTCTATTCATAAAATTAGCTTTCTTTTCAGCTCTTATAAAAATCTCAAACAACCAAGATCCTAGATCCCAATGCATAATGTAGCTTCAGCAATGTTCTTGGCAGGTATCGCAATCAGCCTGAGGCAATACACTGAGATCAAAATCTATGGGAAGGGTTTTGAGGCAGAGCTTTTCAAAACGGCAAAAAGGCACAAGAATTTCAAGAGAGGACAAAAGGTGGAGCAAACGAATATAATTCTGAGTAGTTTTAGTCAGAAAGACTGGGAAAGTGATAGAAGTGAATGTTTATCTCTTTTTATCTGCACAGACAATAAATAACACAGGGATGCAGGAAAAATTATTTGCACACTTAGATAGTAATCAGATGACACACCTATAATCTCTGCAGGTTATGTGCTGACATTCCAAATAAAGAACATAAACCACACTAACATACACTTATAATGCATGTTTTCTTTTTCTCCTGCAAACTTTGAATGCCATTCCAATATTTTTCAAGACAGTAGGCCCGATGCTGCCCATTTATTTTTCAACCTGCGTGCAAGATTACAATGTATAGTTTTATAGGGTGGATTTTCTTTTCATTTTCCTACCACAAACATTTTTTGTCTCGTGGAATAGATAAGGTTAGGAGTAGATTGGCATTTATTAGCCAAGTAACATTTTCAGAAGGAGTTCCTAGATGTATGAATATTTTTGTACAGTTTGGAAGAGTCTGAGATTGCTGTGTGGTTTGGATACAGCTGATTACTAATGATTAGCATAGTTGAAATCTGTTCTCTTCCAAATGAGGAGCCACTATACAAAAAAACCCACCAAACCAAAACAAACCACAAAAAACCCATTGCTATATCTGAGATTGAATTCAACCTAGGTTTCCAAGTAGCTATATTTAAGGAAATTAGCCATTTCTTATATGAAAGAAAAATTTTCTTTGCATAATATTAACTTTATGAAAGCTAAACTCATGCAAGAACGGACCATCTTCTCTTTGAGCATCTTGGTTGAATCTTAGTGACCTGGAGGCATCCCATTTGTTCTGCTGCATACTCACACTGGTTAGAAAAGAAAGATGTACACAATGTTACCAGTAACAGTTTACAAAAAGGGATATACTACAATATGTTCTCAAAGGCTTTGAAAATTACTTACATAAATGGAGATGCATCTCGGGAACTTGACTATCAAAGAAAGAAAACTACATTAAGTATGTTTTAAGATCAAGACCAAAACTTAAGAGAATTCCACATTATTCAACCCAACCAGAGAGGCTTCGCAGCTCTGATTTTACCTTGTCGGATGGCTTCTCCTTTTTCTGAACACTAGGTGAAGAAACCACTTTCTTTGGGTGCTTGTAGGATTTCTTTAATCTCTCCTTTCTCCCTGCTAATTAAAGAAGTATCTACTAATACCAACACAGATATTTGGAATTTCTACACAGCTACAAAAGAATTTTTTCCCTTTATTCCTTCACAAGCAGAGTAAATGAACAGGCTATTTATTTTCCCTTTGTTAGTGTTGAAGGCGTGCTAATACACACAGATAACTGAAACACTTTTCTATTACACACACACAGGAACTCAAGTACATTAAAATGCAGAGTGGTTGCATGCAACTGCACAAGTTTTCTGTTGTAAAACTAAAAGCAAGTGCACGTACAAGCTACATATTTGACCATGTTAATTCAACCAACGAGCTCTGAGCAATATCAGACCAAACAATTTTAAAGTTAAACTACAAACACTTTCATTCAATTCCTCTTTTAAAATGTACTGGTGAACTCCAATCCCTTTGAGTCAAGACAAAAAAAAGCCAAAGAACTGCCTCTGTTCAAATGGTTCATTAGTAGGGTGGAAAGGAGAAGCTGCTTTTTGGCTTTGCATGTTCCTAAACCCATTATCATATTAAAAAAAAACCCCAACAAAACAAGAAAAAGAACAAAAATCCTTTTGGATCATACAGAGTTTATTTTGTATGCAGACACAATTCTATCCATGTTCACTAGTTGTTTCCCTGTGTAACCAGAAAAATATTCTGCAAATATACAGTCATGTAGCTACTACCTTTTCTTCCAATGTTTATCTACAAGAAACTTCATAAAATATTTTAATAGTCTTTCCTGCAAAATACAGCCTTGATCAACTTTGAGGACATTTCAGACATGAATAGTTGTTTGCCAGTGATTTTTGATGGCATCAAGCAGGGTAATTTGTATGTAACCACAGAAAAACTAGAGATAAAATTCAGGTAACATTATTTCTTATTTTAAAAATTCCTAATGTTTAAAATTTGCTTACAGAAGAATTCTGCTGCCTTGAATCCCTATCTTTAAATTCCAGGGAGGATGACTTGTTGTACCTGGTTTCCTGCAAACTTCTTCTTCATCCCCCACTTCATCCTCAGTGACCTCTGAGCCAGTGGTATACTCCTCTTCTTCAGATAACAATGACTGCTGTTTCTAATCAAGAGGAGGAGAGTGCCACAGATTGTAAGTGAGGCTTAATTCCTATGAAAAGATACATTAAATCCATCCTGAAGGAGCTGTCTTCAAATCTAGCTCCGTATCTTAGTGATGTAACCATGTGCGCAGCTAGGTCTAAGAACATGATTCTCAAATGTTGAGAAAAAAATTTCAAATCTTTCCTTAGAATGTTTTGGTAAGAATTTTTATTTATGTTTCTTCCAAGTGTTCAAACATTGTAAGAGGTTGCCCAAAGAAGCCGAAGAATCTCCATCTTCAGAGATTTGACTGGATATGACCCTGAGCAAAGTGTTATAGCTTTAAAGTTGAATCTAACTTTAAGTTGGCCCTCCTTTGAGAGTGGGAGGAAATATATAAGATGACCACCAGAGATCCCTTCCAGCATATATCACTGTATTCAGTGTTCAGTATCCCATGCATTGCCAGCTATATTATTTTACTAATTAGTAAATTATTTATGTTATGGTAGCAAATATCTGAGCTAGCCACATAATGATAGAATACAGGAATCTACAAGTTTACTTACCATTCTATTGAGGCTTGCTGCATCTTGCAAACTGCCTGAAATTGCTGAGATACTCACTAATTAAATACCACAAAGCATGCATATTGCAGTGCACTACAAATATACATAGATTCAGTACACCAGGGCTAACTGCATTAATAATTTCTTGCAAGTTGGTCTGGAATACCTGGTTGGGGTTTTTTGGTGAACTCGCCCTAATACCTACTTTTTTCCCCCCCCTCTTCTCTCTCCTATACATCATAAACCACTGGCTCCAATATTGCAATAGGTGGGGTCACAGTGAATAGCTCCTAACCGACCAGCACAGGGTAATGAAAATGTAAAGGAATGTGACATTTACATTGTCTGAATATACACATCTATCTTTTGAAGAAAGTGTTAACGAGTGCCTAGTAATCCATGAGAAATGGTGAAGCCCAAAATTAACTGCAAGTTCAAAACACTTGCAACAGGAACAGTCTTACTATAGCACACTAGGAACATCAGACTCCAACATAAATCATGAAGAATGACAGAAATAAATTACTGCTCTCTAGCATTTACATTTAAAAAAAATAAAAATAAAAAAATCACGTGACATCCTATGCTGCTGGAAGAACGACTCCGCACCCTCTGCATTTGACTAGGTCCTCAACCCTGATAAAAGCTTTTGGCAATGAAGCAGCAGCATAAAGAAGACAGGAAGCATCTCAGACAAGCCATCCAAGAGACAGACACTCAAGAACTCTGATTTTGATGATATACATTTCTGTCAGCCTAATGAACTATTAAGAACCAATGTGTGCATTGCTGGTCTATTGTTTTTGTCATTTAGAAAAACATTTAAAAGGAATACTTCATACTTTCTTGTAAAAAGCATTGCTATACTGCAACCACCAAATTAAAGCAGAAGTAAAAATGTATTTTCCTCCAAATTAGAAAATAAGACAAAAAGCTAGATATCCACCAGTGCAGAAGAGCAAATATTTAGAATTATGAACAAAATATTTTACTAACCAGCTGTAAAGTCCAGTTCTTCAGAGAAAGAAACTGTAGTCACAAAAAGAGAAAGGCATATATGTTAAAGAACTAGTAATAAAAAGCAAAAAAAAAAAAGCAAGTGGAATTCTAAAAATAGGATTGGTATGTTACAGTACAACAATCTACACTGTTAACTCCTAGAAGGCCTGCTCTCATCTTTAACTAGAAATTTTGGTGGAATGACTAAGGTGTGCAAACAGGCTGTGAACTCCCAATCAATTAAATGCAGTGAATTCATAATAATGTTTTAATTTGACTAACCTTAGAGCTACAAATATTTACAGCTGATTTTAATCGAAAAAGCAGTCCAGGATAGAGGGGGCAGTTATGTACCAGATTGTTACAGAGTTTAAATGTAATAGCCTCCCGCATTTGTTGCGGGAATGCTTCTGACACACTGAAATTCTCACAGAATCAGCAGCACCATGCTACCATCAGGATCACTGAGTTATCAGAAATTCCACAATGGGTGCAGAACTTCAAAAACTTATCTTTGCATGAAAGCTCTCTTTAAACCAGAGGTAGTATTATAAACAGTCTCCTTCAACTTGGCTTCGAAAAGTATCTCTGTTCATCTGACATACACATAGTAACATACACACATCTTAGTTTGGGAAAGCAAAATCTTCCACATCAGGGAGAGGAACAAAAAAAAAAAAAGCCCCAAAAAATCAACCAAACCCCCCCCCCCCAAACCCAAACCCATCACAACCCAAGTTACTGTTCTTCATTTGTAAAAAGTCACGTGGACATACCCAGATACATCAGCAGACAAAACAAAGGCAGCAATTATTTAAATGTTTGCCACATGATGTATCATTGGTTTAAGAATGGGGTCGAAAGCATAGACATACAGGGAATTGCCTCTGATATACAGAAACATTTCTGGCAGATATGGTAAAAGTTTTGCCTTTTCACCAACCAGATTTTGTACCTGCACTAGCCTATGCTATCCTGCAATGCTCAGCAGTGCACTTATTCCTCCAGCAACATACGGGTTTTGTTTTTATTAAAAGTTGTCTAATGAATTCTTTGAAGTACCCTTGTAAGAATCTTCATTATCAGAAAGAAGGGGGAGAGAAACATTAGTAGTCACTCACAGCATTGATTTCTCCAGTTTTGGGACCCCACGGCGTATTTGGTTCTACAAGCACATCACATTCAATGCCTTTTTCATCACAGAGCCCAATACCAGAATCACTTAAAAAGAAAGATGTGAAAAAGAAAAAAAATTCTATTTCATATTTCATCAGCCTCTCTTTACTCATCCTGTACACCAAGAGAAGACAGACCTCCAACTTAGCCACATAGTATTTTGATAACAATACATTAAAACATAAAGATAGGAGTGAATGCTTATGGGGGTTGAATGACTAAATGTCTGCTTGAAACATAAAAAGTACTTGTTCTTCTCTTCGCAATTTCCATCTAAACAATAAAAAGAGTTATGTTTAAAAAGGCCTATGTCACCCATTTTAAAATGGGAGAGAAACCAAACGTAACGTGGTAAGTGTTGAAGGCTAATACAATGTTCTTACCTATTCTCATCCTTAGTGAAAGGAACAACAATAACATCCCTATGACGGAGCAGATCATTCAGTATTTTAGTAGCCTGAGATGGCAAGGCATCCCCATCTTCATTTCCTGAAGGTAAATCAACCATGTGATCTCTCACTTTGCAGCCCTGCAATACATATACACACGAGATCAAATGCTTGAGTTGATGGGAAGAACTGATTTTGGTAAATACAATAACAAAAGTTCAACTTTTAAACTTCCGTGTCCCAAGGTCCTAGCCTGCCTTAGGACACTGTAACAATTTACAATCCTTATATTGGAAAAGATCTATTTTCATAACACACTGTCACCCCATCACCACACATTAAGCTCTTTTAAAACTGAGCTAGTATTGAAATACCTTTGGGAGGGTCGTAGGATCAAATCGAAGTACTTTTTGGTTACAACAGGGATATATTCCTGCCCCAGTTGAGCCCAGAGCACTTGCTACACCTGGATAAAGAACTGGCTGCGAATGGTATTGGCAATGGGAGAATTCAGTACACAGGAAAGACTACATTAGAATAAAAAGAGAGATGAGAGATAAGATTAGCCATGGACATCAACATTTTGCACTATAAAGAACATATACCAAGCTTTATTGCCATATATTTTCCAAACTACTTCAATCCCTGCCTCACCCCCCAAAAGTCACCCACAACAAGCCACCTACAGACAAACAAGTGAAAATATACTAACTTGGTTACATCTTGAGCAGGGCAACCAATTGACTGTCCCCCAAAGACGCCAATAAACATCCCGCCAAGATTTCAATTCCTCATGAAGGCCAATTAAGTACTCGTGGACTTCCCAGGTTTTGTCTCTGAAAAAGCAAAAGGCCAGGTTGCATAGAGTCAGAACTCTATTTAGATCCTGCCACCAGAAAGGCAAGGCAGAGAAGGAGCAGAACAACACACATTCCACTGGTGAAAAGCCTACAGAAGAGTTTAGAACAGGAAGGATAAAATGTGGGAGAATCACTATTAAATTCAGACCACGACAGGAGAGCCTATATTCTTTCACAACATCCTAAACTTACTAATAACAAAGAATTACAGCTTGATTCATCTCAAGCTCCATATACTGCAAATTTATAAGCTAAGACAAGTATTGAGTCTTTTAGAGATCAGGAGAACCATAAAACAGAAGAAAAACCAATACACAGACTAGAAGAAATTGAAATATGCACATACAAACAAGTTCAGTCATATTGCAGTTTTCTGTCTTTGAAGTAATATGTTGCACAACAGAAGTGAAATACCACCATTCTATTTTATTTATTTTAAAAACCAACATAATATGTTTCTATGTATCTGCAATGCAACAGCAATTACTCAGTTAAGAACTGCAGTTTGAAAGTATAAGACCATGTCTTTTTGATGAATCGGAGACTTGTCGTCTTAAAAATACAGCCTTCGCTTTTTCCCAGTAATAAAACCACACACGCCTCTTCAGAATTCAAAAGAGAATACACAACCTGCACTGGTGCACATTATCTTCAGAAAGAATTTTTTCTCACAATTTTAAGACCTGACCCGAATCGTTTGTTATTCTATATACGTCTAATCCAGACTAAGCAACCAGTACTTCCAACAGGAAGTTCATTCTAGGCCCCACTAGAGGACCAATAAATATAAACCTATTTTTAAGTCATTAAAGACAGGCTTGTATTAGCTCATAAGCCTGAATTCATTAGTGGCCAGCATCACTTTGCCTAAGGAATAGTAAGTGGATTCTGCGGAGAAAAGCGGTCACAAGTACCACAAGGCAAATAATTAGAACCTAAATAATCCTCTGAGTAACTCTAAAGCCCTGCACATTTATATCCTAAGAATTGCATAGCAGCTACATACAGTCAGCTTAAGTGAAATAATACAATTAATGAATTTTACGTGGCTAATCACCAATGAACCTAATAGGTCAGGACATGGTTGCAATATTCAGTTCTATTTAGACTGTTAGGCAGAACTTAATCCACACCTTGGAATTACTAGTAGGAGGTAACACTAAATACGTGTTACCTTGGGAGCTGACACTGAACTGTGTTTTGGTTGTTCTGAACAAAATACTGGTGAGAAAGGCCTCCTGCTAATAATTTCCCACCACCTTCCTTAAAGGGGGCATGTGGGGAGGGAGGGAACTGCAGATGATCACGCACTGATCTCCATTAAGAGGGGAATCCAGCTATTCACAAACATGGATCAAACAGACATAATTGAATTAAACATTTGTGCCAAATGAATGAGGCATACTTACAGACCAGGTCCTGGAACCTCCTCTGACAAGTACTTTAGAACAGAAAAACAACTGGCAAAGTTTATTTATAGTAGTCTTCAAGCAGGCAGAGTATTTGATTTGACAGTATAAAGTCAGCCTTGAAAATACTCTTCAGCATTTCTTTGCCAGCAGAGGTGGATCTATCATTCGGTAACAAACCTTGTAGAAATGCAGCCTTTAATTTAATTTGTCATCAACGACACGTATCTTAAAACACTTTCAGGAAAAAGTTAGCTGAGCATTTTCTATTTAAGGCAGTACCCCTCCCAGTAATCATTGCTGTAGCTTTTCCATTTCTATTCAGCAGCAGTACTGCTAAATGAATTTCAGAAGTAAAACATCATAATCACCCTTTTTTTTGTAGTTATAGGAAGTTGAGATGTTTTGTAGTGCTCTTCGTATACCTATGACTTAATTTTTTAATGTATCTGATAATTCTTAAACATGTAGTATTTTTTAAAATGACCCCAAATCATATAGTTGAAGAAATATTTTTAATATTTATATATTCACTACCTTATATGAACATAGACAATATTCCCATGTTGATCTATGTTGATTTTTCCTGGTACACAAGGAATTCTTCTTTCAGTTTCTTTAGTTAGCATCTTTTTACATAAACAACACCTACATTAAAAAAAGAAGAAAAAGAAAGTACTGGAGTAAGAGCAGGACTTCAAAACATGGGGACTTGTCCTTCCAGCTGAAGTAATAATAAAAAAAGACCATACCTGTATAATGTCGCTGCATTTCCTCGAGAATCTGGATTTAGGCACTCTGGATCAAACAGCCTCTCAATCTTCTTGCAGAAAAGTTTACTATTAATGACACCAACACAGCTTGCTTACCCATTAGAAAAAATTGAAAACTGTTTCATCTGTAGTGAGACTAACATTCTGATGATATGCAAATCCACCGTATTTCTTTCAGAATCTAGCTTTTAATGTGATTTTCCTTTAAACTGATCTGTTTGGGTAACTGGTTCCTGACCTGGTCATCTCTTTTTTTTTTTGCACAGATGTGAGGAAAGAGATCCCTTAATTTTTTCCCCCTCTGTTACTTTCTTTGTTTGCCAATGTAAACTGCCAGCTTCTACCTTGACTAAAAGTCCTTTTATTAATGAATACTCCTGTGAAATTACACTCAACTTTAATTCTAAAAGTTATCATGTCTTCATCCCTTTCTTACTTTCACCTTGCTTGTCTGTCAGCCTGCCATCTAATAATTGGTCCTTATCTTGATACTGACTAATCTGGAGTCCTTATGTATGAAATAGTATTCCATCACAACTATTCAGCCTTCCAGCCATCCTAAATTCTATGTCCAAGCATCAGAGTTCACAGGATGCTGAAGCCAAACCATTCTCTTATGAATTAGGAGCATGCCATCACATAAAAGGTTCCTTACCCTAATCCTAGCTCCCATGTGAGAATTCATGAATAAATTGTCCATATCACACCCCTAGAGTGGCCTTTACTTTCACTCGTTTCCTATAAAAAGCTCTTTTCTTTTGCTCATAATTTTAATATAAAATCCTGAAGTCACTTCATGATATTCTGTTAAAGATACATTATATGAGAAAATAAATTGTGTATATATATCACTTCAAACCTCACAGTGCTTTAGCTGTTCTGAAAAATAATCCAAAAGCCCGACAGCACTTCAGTAGCGTACTACAGGGCAAAAAGTTACCTCTTAAATTTGTCCCTTTTGTCCTTCAACTCTTCCACTTCATTGTGTGTGAAGAGATCAGCAATGTGCGTGACAAGATTAGCATTGATACAATTCATGTTACATGGTGTGGCCACAATAGCATTCATATTTTTGTGACAATACTGGATGCATTCTTCTACCTAGGAAAACCAGAAACATTAAAAGTAAAGTTAAGGAATTCTAGACAAAGTTGTCTCAAAAGATGTATGAATTGCTTCAAGATTTTTATTTTTTAAAGTGTGGTTTTCTGAAAAACAATTTCAGTTTAACTTAAAAATACAAAACAAGTCTCAGATTTGTCTAAAGGAGACTCTGAATTAACATGAGACTGAGTAGTTTGTGTTCTCCTCCAAAAGGTTTCTACAGATCAGAAAACAGCACCGCAAATGTTTCATCTTCAACAAGTGGCACCTTCCAATTGCTTGTAAAACCAGAACCCCAGTACACATTATACGTAGTATTGCCTGGATCTCAACTTAATCAGCTATGCTTACTGTGTATCTAATTGTGCACACTCCAATGACAGAACTTTTGACAAACATTTTAACAAACAAGTCAGTAGATATTATACAGAGCTGGAGAACCAGATCCTAAACTGCAGAAGTGTAATTTGTGTAAAAAGGATATAAACCAAAGGTATTAATTGATCTAATTAATCTTTTTTGATAAAAGCTATCAGAAATCAGATACTGATGTTACTCTAGATCAGTCATCAGAAGGCAAATCCAAGATCCCACTGTCACATTTAGAAATAACTTACTCTAAGTTTTCTTGCATTGAGATTCTGCAAACATTAGATTACTGCATTGAATAAGAAAGGTGGTAAAATTTCAAAGTGTTCTCATGTATCATTTCTTTATGTATCAGCCAAAGCAAAACAGAAGTTAGACACTGTTAAACACCTGGTAATTAACTATGCCCTTATAGCAGAGAATCTTTCTTTCTTAATACTTACTAATGAATCCATCTTCAAAAACTCAGAAGAAATAAGAATTGATATAACATTTGATGGTTCTAAAAGGCAACAAAAAAAAAGTAGGTATTTACATTAATTCTTTTGAGAATTCTGTTTCACATCCCTCCCTCTACATATTTAGTATGTGTTTTAAGTATTATTTTACCAATCAACCCATCATTCCATCTTCCAATATGTAGAGCATTTTCCATTTCAAGAAACAAAGTTTTGGTTTATCATTTAGGTGGCCAGAGTACAACTATAACAAACTGGAATTTATAAAAACTGGAAAACGTGGCTTCATAGGGATACAATGACCAAGCACTTACACAACAAGATTAACTTCCATCTGTAGGCACCACACCCAGCTGAGATTTTGCTTAACGTAACCTTTGCATTGCAAGTTATAACTCTATTTTCTTGGTTTGTTTATATTTTTTAAAAAATGGTAGCAAAGGTTCATAAAAAGATTAAAAACTTGCCTCAAATTCATAAAGGCAAAAGTTTTTCTACTATTATATCAGATTGCATTGAAATTTTAGAAAATATTGCAATTGTACCAGTGGGGAGCAGAGAGGAAACAAAACAAAACCCAACAATCATCAGTATCTTAAAACTACCACTCTGTTCTTGTTCAGAAGAGGTCTGAAGAATCTTAACAAAAAACACCAGATCCCAAAATATATGAGACCTTTTTCACTGCTTCAACTATCAGGTTATTTCCTCAAAACTCTCAGTGTTGACAAATCAGAGACATCTGTTACAATGACCAGAAGATCTCTGCCACAACACTTTTCTAACAAACAACAAGTTCAGTGCAACGGTCAGAAACAAAGAGACTGGGGCTGAACTGTATAAAAACATCAATCTTCCATTAGTACAGAACATAATTAACCTGCAACAAATGATCTACATGCTTTCTTTTACCTAAAGCGGGCATTTCATTAGCTTCAGAATCTTTAGTGTTCCTTTTAACATATCTTATCAACCAGTCAAAGATGTGAACGTCACAGTGCACTGAAATGTCCACCTCTTCCCAGCGCTGGGCATCCACCGACAGATATTCAGCAAAGTATTTCATTTCTGAAACCAAAAGGTCTCGAGGACAAACAAAGTCTTCTTTGAGGTTTTTAGCTTCATCGCACACATGGATCACCATATTTGGCCTCAAAAAGAAAACAAGCCACAAACCAAATCAGGACCGTAAGCCAATTAGAACACCGACACCCATCAACAAAGATCTCCTCTCCAAATCTGGACCACATATTGCAACACTGTTGTCACTAACAGTTTTTTATTAACAGAAGGAAAACAATAGTTTGTATTAATAGTTAATAATTGCAATTTAATAGAAACTATTGTCAGATAGCATTGTCAACACAAATGCATATCCTCTGACACATGAACAGCGCGATTCAGTGGTTAAGGGACTGAAAAAAGAAAACTTCTAGCTCCAGTCCCCAGTTTTGTCTCCGGTTCTTTACGGAATCCTACCTGAAGTACATAAGGAACTTATTTGTTCTCCCTTTTTTACTTTCTTGAAAAAATAGGCAGATATATATGCCTAACTTACCGAGGCACCAATGACAATAGGAGCATACAGTAGTTATTTCCACCTGTGAAGACTAGAACTGTCTTATTGTATATAAAACCCAACTATTTCTTAAGAAAAGGTCAAATTCAGTAAATTCTGTCTCTACAGAAAGATCATTGCCCTTAGGCTGCAAACACACACATTACTCTATGTATACTTGCATAGTATGGAAAACAATGATGTGCATGGCTATTTAAAGTTGTAGTAAAATTTTCATTTGAATTTTTCATTTATGGCTTTCTTTTCCTTCTTTTACATAGGACAAATCTATGCTCACAGAACATACTTTTTAATTAAAATGTTATTGAGCATCAATCTTGTTTCATTCCTTTTTAAAATTAGGTTATGTTTCCCATTCTCGCCACAGCAGTGATCAACCACTCAGAGGAAAACTACGGACAGATTCATAAATAAGCTGTCCCTATTACACATAAGAAATTCTCAAACCAATTCCTAGTATTCCTGTAGCAATGTAAGGTTTCAAAATTTCTTACAGCATTTATTAGGATGTTCCCAGTCGTTTCCTTTGTGGTAGTAGAAAAGCACGAGCAATTTAAACATCTTTCTGTTGGTTCTATAATCCCCTAGATAACAAACATACAAAGATCTTCTTACCCCTGGCTTTCGTCAGTGCTTTCTCCACCTTTATGCACAGGACCTTTCTCAGATTCCAAAGAACAATTCCTTGTGGAGGTTGTGCTGGGCCTTCCTTAAATGTAAGGAAAAAAGGCTGTATTAGAATGAAAATGCCTGACCTTTTGCTCCTCAGCATCTCGGAAACGCGACTGAAGTACAGCTGTCACGGTGGAGCAACATTACACAACTAGCAACAAATCTGCGCTGCCATAAGGGCTACTAAGTAATCCAAATTCCTGCTCTGAATGCCATGCACTGGAAACTCAGATCAGTAGCATTGCTGGGTTGTCCAGGCACTTGGCCACACACCCAGATTGGTCCTGCCTCAATATAAAGCAGTAATATTCACACAGAGTCTTCAACATTTCCTTTTGGGAACTCAATCCACTCCTTTAGCTCTCCCTGCTTTGTGGGATGTGGGTCTTAAGAGTCACCACATCAAAGCTTCTGTTTTCAGGAAGCTTCGCTGCCAGGATGTAACAACTTGAGACTAAAACCACTTCTCATCCATAACACGTTAGCTTTGGAAATCAGTTGCTTCCAAACAGAAGCCCAGAAGTCTCTTAAGATGTTTTTGCCAGGTTTCTCAAACACATGGCTTAAAGCAGCAGATTATACAAAAATGCTCAAAGAAAGCAGACCATCAAATTCATCTAGTCCTACAACTACATCATGTAGCTTATTCCAGGAATAAAGGGCAGTATGCTTTAGCAAGTGCACTACAAGCGGTGGAACCTGGACACAAACCCTAGTGAAGTCCAGGAGGTCTAGTTGCCAAATCCAGCGAGTTCTGGCTCAAGGGTTAAGACAACCCCAGCATTCACATACTGACCAACATTTCCAACTGCAATGAATGGATCGCTGCAATCTGAAACTTTAATAACCTTGTTTCTAAGTCAGAAAGATCATTAACCTTCTTAAATAATGGGAGGGCACATGCCTGTCTTGCATTGATGAAAACCCGTGATTTTTCATTACTCCCTACACTCAGATTTCTAGGAAAAAGAGTTCTAGAAGCATCTTCTCCCTCTTGTGTAATGTAAGAGGCTGTACACTTGTGAAGATGACTGAGGGAAGTGGGGTTGTTTAACCTGGAGAAGAGGAGGCTGAGGGGAGACCTTATTGCCCTCTACAACTGCCTCCAAGGAGGTAGCCAAGTGGGTCTTTTCTCCCAAGTAACCAGCAATAGGACAAGAGGAAACAGCCTCAATTTGCGCCGGGGAAGGTTTAGAGTGGGTATTAGGAAAAATTTCTTCACTGACAGGGTTATCAGGCACTGGAACAGGCTGCCTAGGGAAGTGGTTGAGTCCCCATCCCTGGAGGTATTTAAAAGATGGGCAGACGAGGTGCTTAGGGACACAGTTTAGTAGTAGACAGGTACGGTTGGACTCGATGATCTTAAAGGTCTTCTCCAACCTACACAATTCCATGATTCTATGACCTCTTCATCTTACGGCTAAATAACTATAGCAGACTGACACAAAAGATGACCTGGAAGCTCTATACAGTTCAGAACACAGCAGTTATGCCCTTCAGGAAAGCAAAGTTATCCCACCAGAGGCAGAAGAAACAAAACTTTCTCCAAAGACACAGCCCAGGGCCTTGTACAGTTAAGCCTTAGTAAGGCCATATAGAGGGAACACACTTAATAAAAGGGGACGATTTACTGGGCAGACCCCAGTAAAACTTTGGAAGGGGCTGGGTCAGACACAGCCTTCAGGGCAGCCATTCCACTGCAGGCAGGTGACCCAAGCTAGCATTAAAATGGCCACAGTGGGAGTCCTAGATTTGGAATGGAAGGTAAGGCAAGTATTTTAAAGGAAGGGCCTGTGGAAAAAAATTACATCAAAGAGTTCTGTCTGCAAATACTAAGAAGTTGATTTTGAACAGTGAAGTTATTTATTAAAGAAAAGGAAATAATGCTGACAAGAATACGCAACACAGACAAATTAACGGGGATTTCTGAACTTCACCATACCTTTCTTCCTATTTTTTTTTTATTCTCTCCAAAGCTTGTAGATTGTTTGACTTCTGAAAGTTAGTAACAAATACTTTGGGTAAAAGGCTATGCTACATGCTTGTTTACTGCCATAACATGCATTCAGAGGGACTTAGCAGCAGTTTGCCTTATAATAAGCAAATCATAAATGAGCTTTTGTAACTCAGCCAAAACCAGAATCCAGCTCAAAATAAATTTGGTCCGATTGCTTTTTCTTGCTGTTACTGATGTCTACAAACAAATCCAAACAGGCCCCAAATTCTTGATCCTAACAATAAGCAGATGTGAATAAATCCTCTAGGAAGTAAACAAAAACATTTACAAATAGGCTTTTCTCCAATCCCCAATTCTGAAATATACAGGTACCTCACAAATATTAAGCAGGTGAGTTCACTTCAAGCCTGTGAGAAAAAGATTAATTATCCTAATTTCATATCAACAAATTACACATAACCAGGGAAAATTATTTATCCAAAGTCACAAAGAAAACAGAAAAATCTCAGGCCAGGATCTTGTAGCAGGAAATGTTAAGTATTAATGCAGTTAAGTACCCTATTACATGTATTACATTGTTAAAAAGAAAACATGCACTAATTGTCTAAGGAGTTCTGTAAGCAGAGCTAGCTTGTTAACTGTCTACTGGGAAGGTACTAATCTTATAAGCAGCCACCTGTGGGTGCAAGAAGCATTTATTCCACATCATGCATGTAACGAGCATATAATTGAAGCTGATTGGAAGCATTTTCAGTCTAGAAACTCCATATACAGTTTTCAAATATCATCTTTTGATTAGAGTTATTAAAAATATTTTATTCTTTCTCCAGCAAAGGTCAAACAGCTGGTTTTCCTCAAAGACTACAGTGACCAGAAAGCTGCAGCACTGTGAAGGACATCATAACAGAAAACATTTTGTTTAAACACTTCACTGTTGTCTTAATTTTTAACACAGAAATTGTTTACTCATTACTGAAGCAAATTTCTCATGCAACACTTTTACCAGGTCCTACAAGGTGCTGAAAACATCTCAGTCTACAACAAAAACCCGAGAATAACTATCACACAGATAAGTATTTCTCCTGTAAGAAGTTGTAATTAAGGAGATGTTAAAAATATTTAATTGTGCTGTGATTGGAATACAACTATTAGGACCGGTCCTCTTCTGCCAAACTACTACTGGGACACATAATTGATTAAGACACATTTTATGTCATTGCAAGACTGTCTTGCATCTAAAAGTAGCTACTATCCTATGTAGCCATCTTGCCACCAAGCAGCATGGCAAACACGGGGCTTTTTGCTGGGAGAGAAGGGTCTGACCTCAAGGGATCACCTCCTCAGCTTTCTGCAGTTTTTCTACACAAAACTTTCTAGTTATTTTAATAACACAGCTTAACGTGATTGCAAGTGGCTGGACGTTTAGCAGTACAACATGAGGGATACAAAGCAGGAGTTTAATTCTTCTCCCCACCAAAAATCCTTATCAGAGGAATTAGCCTAAGGATTTATGCCTTTTCGAAGGACAAGCTAGTAAAAATACCTAAACAAAGATCGATTCTTAATCTAAACTGTTAAGTCACTGAAAGTGACTTAACATATGCATTATATTTATACTTAACTTTCTTTTTCAAAGACAAACAAGTTCTACTCCTGGGTGGACTTACCACTCAGGACAGAAAAGCATGCACACACTGATTATAATCAAAGCCAATATATTTCAGAATGACTAAAAACATACCAGTTATAGTAATGGAATCCTGCCCAATAGCAGGCTCCTGAAACTCAGTCTGTGGATCAAGCAAGGAGGATTTGATGTATGTAGCTAAAGTTTCCACAGGACTCCCACCAGCGGCCATCAGGGGATTATACTGGTTGTCAACAGGTGAACTTCCACTGCTTTTTAGTTCATCAAACCTTTTTGCACACTGTCACAAGATTAAATGATAGGACAATGAAGCAGTAGTTTGCAGTACATTTTTAATAACTATAATTTGAGACTGATACTGTATTTCATGATAGCTTTTGGATGTGAACAGTTACTGATATTAAACTTCTAATGCTTCCTATTTACTTAGTGGTATCAAGAAAGTACATAAGTTTACTGTAAAGTAGTAACACACACAATAATTAAACACTAACAGAAAGAGAAAAAAAATAAGATGGAAACTGTTTCAACCTTTATTTCCTTAAACTCTGTGATTTTAAGCCTGAACTTCAAAAGGAAAGTTACAGGGAGAGTTTAAATTCACTTTCTGTAACTAGTTCTTTTACCATAAACACTGTCAAATATTATTAAAAGTAGCTAAAGTAATCAGTTCGTAATAATTATTTTTACTTTATGACTTCCATTCTGATTTGGACAAAAGGGACTGGTGATTTCCAATGCAGTTCTCTTAACTTTCCATTCTGTGTTTTGATGAACTTTGTACATTTTATAATGAACAATTTTGAGCTTTTTCCATTTTGTGAATTTGTACTGATACAATGACAACTACAGGTTTGGTGCAGCAGAATCCTACACACAGCTAGTTTACACATACAAGTAAATCTACTTAATTCTACAGGTGATCCTCCTGTGACACAGCTCATCAGGCTCCATTCAAGCAGCTGTTTTTATTTGTTTTGGATTGAGCCAACTCACACTGCCGCATGCCACCTGCTCCTTTGGGAGAGGTGCACACAGTGACATCCTTTTGATATTAATGTAGTGTTTTAAATTTATAAGGATGCCAGTCTACTCTATACAACAGATACATAAAAGCACAAACATACATTTACTTAATTGCCTTGAACAGGGACTGCACATATTTGAGAAACTTTGTTCTTTTAAAACAGAGTAACCAGACATGTACTAATCAATCATATTCTCTTAATTAATATGAGGCAAGAGCTCACTGATACTTTTATAATTATTTTATTTAACATGCACAGTCCTGTCTGCAAATTGAAAGGTAAACAGTAGAGACCTCCCCCCCAAGCGCTTTGCCAAGCACTTGAAAGGCAGTAACATTCCACAGAAGCCTCTACTCCCAATCATTCACTTCTATGTTCAAAATACAAAGTTACAGTGATGCCCAATAGCAATGCTATAAATGTGAGCCGACACATTTGATTAAGTTTGCAAGAAAATAAAGACAGCTGGCTTGGGTTTTTCTCCAGCTTTGCTGAATCACAAGGGCAAAAGACATTTTCCTCTTTTAGCTTACTTCCCTCTCACAACCAAAAATTTCAAAATTATTATTTAAAAAAAAAGCAAGCATTTCACCAGGAAGTTCAGCAATCCAGAAAGATTAAGTATCCGGCAGTACTAGGTTCTTCCAAACCTATTCCAACCAAAGAGAAAGAAAAATCCCCATCTTGTAGGGCCGAGCAAGAGGCAACCACACTCTTAGCTACCTAACGGAGATCTGTAACTCTTACTTCCTCAGAATTGTAATGACAAGCATAGGAAGTTATCAGGTTTGCTAGTAGGTATACTACAATCTACATGAGATTAGTAGGTAGTGCCATCTCCTCCACGAAAATTTTAGCTATGTAATTTGAAATATGTTAGCACAACTACTTTGTTTTATTCCACTTCTTAATTTTTACTTTCCACTAATTTTTGTTGTTATTCTCTATCAGTTCTAATGAAATAAAACACAGAATGTATTTCCTAATTTTGATGTTCAGGTTTTGTAGAAACAAACAATCTACTGCTCATTTAACATTTTTGATTCTTTAGGTATAAATTACTTCAGGAAAAAAAAAAATCCTTTACCTTGAATTCCCCTCCCTCCCCCAAAGATGTTTTCTTCTTCATAAAGCACTGCTTAAAGTATATGAATTCTTTTATTAGTAAATTCACCTCTTTGGATGTATATCCTGGAACTAGCCTTGCCACACTGTCCCAGTTGATAGGCTGAGGAACACCGATTAGGGAACACAGGATCATATCCAAAACCATTTGATTGTTGTCATATGGGAAGTTATTGTTTTCTGAAAATCCACGACTCATTTTTGGCTACTTAAGCCTAGAAAAGAAAATGTTATTAGCAAGTCTCACTGCACCATTTGCTAAAGCTTCATCTACATTAACTGCAGCACTCCGTAAGTTACTATCGAAAATGTTTACCACACCATTACAGTCAAGTACTAAATGTTTTATTTGACAAAATTTATGTATTCATATCTGCATCCTCAAAACCCCGGGGGGAGAAGCAGACGTGCAAAACACACCAAAACCAATTCAACAGCAGCAGGCACTATCTACTACTCCTTTGAGCTATCTGATTCCAGGAGGGATTCATACTGCTGATCCCTCCAATAGCAAACAAAAGCCTCCCACCATCTCAGAATAAACAGCCTAAGCAACAGAGGGACATTTTAATTTAAATTTACTTACATTTGAATACGCTTGTTTGTTCCCCCAGACTTTCTACTGCTCAACATCAGTCTCCTCTTGCTCTACCTATTTGTTTTGCACACCTGACTTCCATTATATAGGAGCCAACCCAGAGCACCCAGCTAAGGGCCGTCAATAATACTTGGAGCCAAGAAGCAGGACACCTGGATATCCTTCAGCTCTCATCCTGGAGACCTGACTTTTGAGTTGTCCTAAGGCACTCATAATTCCTGATTAGCTGAGATTATCAGGGCCAAGAAACCTTGTTCCTTCAGCTTCAAGTTGAACACCAGAACAAAGCATACAAGGACAGCAGTGAACATTTTTTAAAAAAAGCATCTCCTCTAATTGGGAAAAAAGTGTTACATTTAGGGGTTGGGGTTTTTTGTTTTTGTTTTTTTCTTTTTCCACATGAATTTTACATACAGCACCAGGGAACACAGCAAAAATTCAAAGTACTGTTTTAGCATATGCTGGGAGAAAACTGCAGGCATTAATCAGGACTTTCATATTAGACTAACGCACAGCCAAAGAGCTTAGTAAGGAGTCATATTTGGAAAGCACTTGGATGTTTTCCAAAGTACCTTAAACAGATCATGTAAGTAACAGAACTTAAAAGTCACATACATAATTTTGACATATAAAGCAAGGATTATAGAGAATTTCAGAGACAATACACTTAGATGGTAGCAGATTTAGCTGATCACTTGTTATGAGAAGTAACCTACATGTAGATGTTTCTTTTGCATCACCCTCTTTCTAAAAGAAAAGATGTAAAATACACAAAACAGCACTGATTTTGTTTCTGATTCTAGAAGCTACTCCAGCACTTTTTTGTTTTGTTGGTAGAAACAGAAATCACAATAGCAGATAACCGTAAGCTTTCATCCTCTCAAAAGAGCAGATGAATGAAGCAGTCAGAAAGAAAAAACACCCAGAACCCTTCAAGATAATTCTTATGTTTCATATATTCATGAAATTTAAAAAAAAAAAAAAGCCACAAACACAGATCAAAGTTTGATAGAAAGTTGTACCATTTTAGCAATTTTATGTACAAGAAATCTATTGCCAAGCATGCCAAAGAGCCAGTTTTAAAGGACAAAGGTCCTTCACAGACCATACAAGCCCAAACTTTCCAACAAAGATAGATGCCACTATGAGGTAAAGGTAGATCAGTCCCTGCAGTCACTGAGTCCTTAGCCCTCATCCTGATAGTCCTATCAAGTGGTGTCACTGTGGTAATTCTATGGTGGAGACTTTTCACTGTCAGCGCACAGACAGATGTCAGTATCAATTATATTTAAGCCACTGAGTCTCTATCATATACGCTGTTATGAAAAGAAAGAACCAGACAAAACCAGGTCAGCACCAGTGGCAAATTTAAGTGGTTATAAAATATGAAGCTGACTTCTTGTGCTACCTTGTGCCCACGCAGCAGCTGGTTTAAAAATATGTCTGAATGAGATAAGTAAATGCTGGAGTCTTAGAATCCTCTGGTCATGAGCCATAAAATAGGCTTAATGAAAGTAAAATTACTAGCAATGTCAATATTGCATAAATCCCCATTTTAAGGACTTGTTCTGTGATATGATTATACTGGGTAATCAAATAAATAAATAAATAAAAGCACTTACTTTGCAACAGTTAAAGTCTATAATTTAAAGGAAAAAAATTCTGAGTACTTTGCTGGTAACAAGTTTGCACACACATCAGAGCTGTGAACCATGAAGCAACCCAACCATGAAGGGATGACAGGTACTCTAAAATGCAATGACACGTTCAGAGAGGATAAAGGCTTTGTCTCTCAAATATTTTTTTATTTGCTTATTCGGTACAATAAAATACAGTTTTATATGTGCTTATCACTGCAAAAATAAATGAAGGGGCATACTTAATTACAAGCATACAGAAGTCTTTTTATTTCTATTCTGGAAAGAACACAGGACTCCTCTTTGTGGCTTTATACAGGATATTTAAGGTTGGCCTTTTTGTCTTTTAGGAAATTCTGACAGAAGTAAAGACACACGCAAGATTCTGCCTCATGCAAGAATGGTGTACCCCATAAGAAGAGCAACATAAAGCCTGTAATAAATCATATTGTTACGAGAGACACGGTAACTTCTGCAGATTCCCTCCAGTTTGTTACTGCAAGTAAAGCTTGACTTAACCCTTTCGTCAACTATGGAAATTGCAGGAAAAAAGTTTCAGAACTGTTTAATTCTGACTCATTTGATATGCACAACATAGAAAGATACGTGGCAACAGGAATTTTTATTAATACTTAGAATTCTGAATTAAGTGGTGCAAAAGATTCCCCACACTTGAATATTTCATAAAACTGACATGATTTAAACAAAGAGTTAATTCATTATGCAGAAAGTTGGTTTAAATTACGGTAATGCACCGCCTCATTTAAGACTAATTTTTTTTTATTTATTTAAAGCAAAGAATCAATCTAAAAATGAGGAACTACTGTCCTCTTGCACGTACATAACCTGCAGGAAGTTGAAGATGGTGGGATGGGGATGAGGTTTCATGCAGAACACTTGAATGCCACAAAGTGATGGTGCAGAATGAGGGGAGAGGGGGAATATCAGCAACTTTGATTGTAGTTTGCCCACATACTAGTCAAAATAAAAATTAAAGTAAGGTATCCAAATAAAATAATAAAAAATAAGAAAAAAACAAACCAGCTGATCCCAGTTTTGCGGGCAAAATCCTACAAGTGCAACCAGCCTCCTCATGAAATACCGCCCTAGTGGGACCCGCCCTCACAGCGGGGACCGCCGCCAGCCACCTCAGTCCTCCCCAATGGCGGAGCCCCCCGCGGCTGTCGGGCACCCCTCCCCGGTCAGAGGCGCGGAGGGGCCGCAGAAGGGCAGGGAAAGCTCTCCCGGGGTTACCTGGTGGGCTCCCAGGCGAGGGGCAAAGCGGCGGGACGGGACGGGCGACGGCTCCTCCTCGAGGCGCAACGGCCGCCTTGGGCAGGCAGCGGGACGGCGGCACCGCTCTCTGAGGAGACGAGTGCCGCGCCGGGCGCCTGGCGGAGCGGAGCCGGCGGCGCGGAGCCCAGGCGCAGCCCGGCCCCACCCTCCCGCGGAGGGGGAGCGCAGGGGCGGGGAGCGCCCGAAGGGGGCGGCAGCCGCCAATCGGCGCCGGGCGGGCTATGAGACCCCGCCCCCTCCCGCCGGGGACGACCAATAGGATGGCCGGGAAGGGGGTGGGGCGGGAACGCGGCCGCGCGGGCAGTGTGGGAGCCCCGGCGCGCGCCGCGGTGCGGCGGCGGCCCCGCCTTGTCGCGTGCAGCGGCGGCGGCCCCCCCCCGCACCGCCCTCGGCGGGGAGGCGGGGCCGGCCCTCCCCGCCCCGCGTGACGTAGCCCCCCTCCGCATCGTCACGAACCAGGGACGCAGCGCGGCCGCCGCCCGCGCGTTGGCCACGGCTGATCGAGGCTTGGGGTGGGGGCGCGTCCAGTCACACGCGTGACGTCACGCCTCGCGCTCAAGACAACACATAGTGTCACGCCAACCTCTCCCTAGCTCAGTGCGACGTCACATCGACCCTTCCCCTCTGCTGCCTGCCCACCCATCCAGCGCCGCTCAGGCTTTTGAGCTGTACCCCAGCATTCCACGGCAATAACGCTGATGCCATTTTTCCAGTAAAACCGCAGAATTACGATCCCACGTGCAAAAACGGTTACGTGAAGGAAAAACCGGGGCAGTCCTGACACCTGAAGTTCTCATCACCTGCCAAAATAATGCATCAGAGATAAGACTCAGTCTCAGGAAAACAAGCTCAGCAAATTAATTAAGCAAGAATTGGTGCTAAAACAGTCTGGTAAAGACTGCATTGTACCCACGAAAAGATGCTGACGAAAGATAAGGAGCCTTAAGTTAGGTTCTTCCCAGGTTTTCAGCCAATCTAAATATTTGATACATTTGTAACTATAAAAGCCGTAACAGAACACTTAGAGCTAATTCCACAGAACAGCCCAACCACAGGCAGCCATTCAAGGGTCCCCGCAAACCAAAGTAATTCTGCAAACAGAGGGTCCCAATCCTGCTGTTTCATCCGCTGTTACTTCGTTTCCTACTGCGGGTCTGCTACCCCATCAGATCTTCCCAAACATTTTACAATTACTTCCCTCGGGAAGCCATCCGTGCCTGCTAAGGATGAGCCCAGATTCCCTTTTCCTGCATGCAACATACACTAATCCTCCCCCACCCCACTGTATCATGCTGTGTCACTTCTGTTCCTCCTTGCTATTTTGGCAGGAATCACTCCAATAATCACGGCTATGCAGATATTAACCATTTTCTTCCAAAAAACCACAAAAAACCAAACCCCACCCCTAAACCCTGCAGTAATACAATGAGAACACAGAATACAAAAAAGCACAGAAAAGTTCAGAAAAAGGTATCGCACCAATCTAGAAATGTATAAGAAGTTTGCATTCTTTAAACAGTATGAAAACTTCCTTCAGGTTTCAGTTGAAGTACGAAACACTCCTGATCTCATCCTGCCCCACAGCAATCTGCAGAATAAGCTAATGCTGCAATAGTGCTACATTATTATGACATTAAGTTATTACAGTATGAATGCAAGCTTGATGGTATGTCAGAGAACTGACAACACAGTTTTTGAATTAACCTCTGCTGTTAGGCATGCTGTTCAGTCCCTCCCTTTTCATTTTTTTAATAAGAAAAAAATACCAGTATCAGTATTTGAGGAAAAAGAAAAAAAAAAATCAGTATCTCCAATTTTACTCATAATCTAGAGACTATGCTTGTTCAGTTACCAATAATTCAAAGGCAGTGGAACTAGCTTTTTGCATATAAAGCATTTTCATTTCTATAAACTAAAAGCTGGAAAGATACCCTTTGACAACATAAATAATCCATGTCGTTTGCTCGAGTCTCGATGGTTTTGTGACTACTGTGAAATTTAGGGAACTTTAGTATCTCAAAGTAGCATTAAAAGCTGTAGGTAAGAGATCCAGGGGTGCATCTCATTGACATCATGCCTATGTTACTAGTTAAACCGGTTACACGAGCACATTTGTTTTAAGGACAGATTACCTGCCTGCTTAAAGGCTGGGTTCGGTATGCCCACAGAACCCAGGGGGCAGATTGATCATCCCAAACCTGCTTCAAATCAGTCTCCAGAAGAACCAGTCCCAGGACACAAGGGTGGAAAACAAAAAAAAAAACCCAAACACAAAAAACAACAACAAAAAAAAAAGAAGTGTATTTACTACCTGTGGACACACACAATTACTACCTGTCATTACAGGCCAAGAACATTGGCCGAACCCAACACATGGCCACACTTGCACGGATACAAAAAACTGGAAGGAGCTGCTAAAAACCATATGCTTTCCTGTTATGTATGTTTTGTAAAATAAGTACAGTTTTGCTACTGTTGCGGACAAGAGTGTTTCTACAATGGCTATAGCACATCAAGAAAATCACTGTGTTAGCTCCCGAGTTTGTACCTCTTCTGCAAAATTTTCACCACGAACAGATCAGATTTATAAGAAACTGTGTTTTCTTTGTATTTACCTCACTAGCCAATTCACCAAGATCGCCAAATAAATCAAAACAATCTCACTAGCTCAGATGCAGTCTATTTCCACAGAAGGAGTTTTTTTGAACCTGTGTGAAAGAAGTGGACAATTTTATTAAGTTCTACCAGACAAAGAGAGTATTTTAAATTTATTATTCAGAAACCTGAACAAGGCTTTGTGTGCATGTTCATGTACTGCTAGCACCCAGAAGACCAGTCAAAACTGGCATCTGTCATTAGTTCAGATAGGATTCAAGCATAAAATGGTTGGTATACTAAACAGTATCAACAAGATTAAAGAAAGATTAAACTTAAGCCTTAGATAAACAGATGTCATAGGCCTCTTACGGACTTCTAGGTCTGCTGCAGGCATAGACGTAGTTTCAAAGAATAACATAAAGGTAATTTACTACACAGTTCTTAAGAGTCAATTGCCTAATGCATAAGTTTAGCAATATTTCAACAGCATCTCTTTTCTGATTGCTTTTACGTACTCCTGCTGCAGCCACACCTGCTCCTTTTAGTCTTCTCACCTTTCTAAAGTTGTGCAAGTCTTGAGCAGCCTGTCAACCAGCCTCCCTTTTTCAATCAGTGTTCACTTAGATGTTTTTTCTGCAGCCTGACATGTGGGCAGAAACATAGACAATGAAATTATAGGACTCACGATTTTTCCTCCCTTTTAATGTCAAAATTAAAAAAAAATCTTAAAGCACAGTATATATTTTACTTCAATGAATTTTAATACCCTTCTGCAATCAGTACAATTAATTGTGAGTTAAATAACTTTGTTTCCTCAGAGCCTTCTTTTCCCATTAAAGTAATCACAAGATTGAAAGGATCAAAATTCTAGTCAAGTTTTAGCAGATACAGTTATGACAGCGATTGGTAGACTAAGTCAAACTACTATAAAGACACTCAGTTATTAATAACCTATCTTCCTACTAAAAGAATTGTTTTCAAAATAGCATGACCTGAAAATGAAATTAAAACTCCTCTTTCTAAAAATTACTAAGATTCAAAGATTCCAACAAACATCACGGTACTGTCTTCCCAACTTGTTCTGAACAGGAAAACAGAAGTCTACTTGAATGGATACTCTACAAAAAGTTTGGGGTTTATTTATTCATTTATTTAAAAGACCCTTCCTGTGACTGAAATCTTTCACTGACACAAGAGAGGCTGACAGTCCATGTGAGTCCAAATCTCAGAACAGTATATTAATTCCCTCCATGAATACACACTGTAAACACAACTGTGCACTTGCTACCTCCCCCCCTTTTTTCTTCTATATATTTTATATTTCAGGATTGTTTGCTATTTTTGTTTCAACAACAGATTTTATTTCCAAATATAGATAATTTTCTTCAATGCCCTGGTACACAGGGAAATGTCGCAGGAACATCTTCTGTTTTAAACCTAGCAAGCCTAGTTTCAAGTTTCTCATTTGCCCTTTAACTACTCTTTGCTTCTCCTCTGCACTTGAAGATCTAACAATCTAGTAAAAACGATTCTTTGCAACATCTCCCAGTACCTGAGCACAACTACTTAAATTCTTGCTTAATTACCAATAACAGGCATTCAGAGATTACTTTAAAATCCAAGGTTCCAGCATAATACCTGTCTTTTCAGCCACTCTACCTCAATAAAACTGTGCTCACTTCAATTTTGCTTGTCAGAGTTTTGTTGTGGTGAACAGAATTCTAAGAACTCAAGGCCAGCAAATGCAATTGAAGTATAAATACCGAAAGCTTTGCTAACACATAATGGGTGTTGAAGATCTCTGTAGAAACAGTCAAACTGAAACTACTGGATCAATTAAGCAAAGGCACGTGCCCCGTTTTTACTAATACTTCTGAGCACCTTTAAAAAAAAAAGCTATTTTAATGATTAAGACAAGCTTTAGTTATTTTATCCATTGCTCTCACCTTCAGAAGCTCAACATGTTATACCTATAGACTACAAGGAAAAAAGTTTGAATTATCTTTGCTTCATTAAAAAGACCCCAAAATTGTATTTCAATACAGAATTCTCAAACGCTAAATACTTTGAACAGTCTTAATGTTTTTATGGCTTTCGCTAAACCAGAGCCCTCAAATTTTATGGGCAGATGTAAAATTTACCACCTGAGAGGTAGCACAAAGAACTAACTCCAAGACCTTAGCTAACTGGAAAAATTAATGAAGAAACTTTATTTTTTCTTTGCCACTTGAATCACATTAAACTTTCCCCAACCCAATGCTTTCCTACTGCACTAAAAGGCAGGATAGATATTTTGACATTCATATTAGACCAATAAAGAACAGAAATAAGTTGAGATGCAGTTCGTGGTTGATAGGCTACAACACAAAATGGCGAAGAGTGATGCAAAGTTAGTTTATCGCAGAAAGGAATAACAGTAAGTGCGCTGGAAAGCGCCTGACTGCAGGATACCCTTTATTCTAACACACTTTTAATAAACAAAAGAGAACGGTTAGAACTACTGCTGAGGCCTTACTGCTCTTCCTTTGTAAACTCCCCCCTTTCTCACAAGTCCCTTTTTTTTTTTTTTTTTTTAATGACAGAAGCTCTACGTAGAACTTCTAACGATTCAATTGTGTCACCTAAACCTCTGGCAATGCTCCCTCCTTTCAGGGGGAAGAATGTACTATTACTATGTTACGGACCTCAGCATCCAGTTTCAGAGGACATCTTACAGAAATCTATCCTCCCTTCGCACATCTATTGAAGAGGCCTCTTGTCAAGCCAACATTCCACTGAAGACTGGATGTTAGTCTCCAGATTTCACCAACAGTTTGCCTCCTTAACAAGAATCGGCCGGCAGTGCCTATTTTTTGTTGTTGTTTGCCTTGTTATAAACACCTGAATTCTCCTTGTCTCAAGATCTTTGAGTTGCTGCCAGGTGGTTGGGTAGAATCAGTAATGTACAGCCTTAGGCGAGTCAAAAATAAATACTAAAAATTTGAGCAATCATTTCTCCATCCCTTCACTAGTCAGTAGCAGCAATAACTGGTACAGACCCATCAGTGTTCCACTACGATACTGATTTTCAACGAACCTTAGGTTTTATCAATAAAGCACAGTTCAGTTGCTTTGTTGATCAAAGTGCATTAGAGTTCCTGTTTCTCTCCACCAACCACAGTGGAGTCAGATGCAACAGGAACTTTATTACTTCCAGCAAAAACAGAATCAAAAGCAGCTTCCTGCTCCTCTAGAGTCACAGCAGCAGTGGATCCTCTAGCAGATGTGCTGGGAAAGGCCGGCCGTTGCTCTGTAATCCTTTCCAGGTCCACTGTTTTCCTACCTCTTCTTTTGCCCAGGATTTTGATGTAATTAGCTGGCACAAGTCCTGTTGTTTGGCCATCATAACTAGCCAAAAGCCAACCACGGATCTTGGGTTGTTGTTCTGAAGAAGAAAATGCAAATGCATTAGGTTACGAAACAATTCAAGTTATATTGCAGTTAAGGCACAAGTACACCAGAAGGTAGGTGGCACAACAGCTCATCATGCAGAGAAAATAACTCTGTGATAAAAGGCAAACACAAATTACTTGGCAAGAGAAATTACTAGGATCTGTGCTGGTGAGGTGAGCTGAAAAGTACTGTGAAGTGCAAGTTGTTTTGAAATCAATGACACCACCACACTGCAAGTGCCCAGGGATCTTCAAGGTGTGAGGAAAAGGTAACCACAAAGCACTCCCTGAGTAAGTTTAGACTGTTGTATCTTAGGGAAATTGAACAAAACTACTCAGTAAATTTTATTACAATGCAAATAATAACTTATAGAAAAAAAAAATCAGTGTGGATGAAGAATTCGGTCAAATAAGGTTTTTTCTTTGTTTTCATTTTCAGACGCTAACAATATGACTTACTTCACACGTGATTAGAAAATAAACACAAAATTAGAAATTTACCTTTGGGTGCTAATCTTAGCATGTCACCAGCACGGAAAGAAATTTCTTCTTCTGAGAGGGCACTGAAATCATATTCTGCTCTTCCAACTACATGATCATCTTCTCCACTTGCCCAGTTACTAGATACTGTTTCCAAAAAGAAATTAAAAGTTTATCTGCTTTGAATTATAAAGTTTGGTGGGCTTTTTTAAAGGAAAACGAAGAAAACACCTTAACTTCCTAGCTAAAACTTTCCCAATAGAGAGCTTACAGAAGTAACAAACAAAGCACGATCTGTTGAGTAAATCCAACCAGTACTCTTCCCTCCACCCCAGTCTGTCACATCTAATAGAACGGAAACAGAAATAGAAGTGAAACACGATTCCGGAATCACACAAAGCTTACCATGAAACGTCACCCTAACCCAACAACAGGCTGTTACTTGTATCACATGCCTAAAATTCAGTATTATACCCCAGTATCTATTAACTCCTATTACCACAGTATAAGATTAATCACTATACACGTGATAACAAAAGGAACAATATATGCTGCACTTCTCTCATGCTGCAGATCATCTTTACCTGTTTCTTCATCACTGTATGTAGAAAGCAGTTTCCAGATCAGATAGGGACCTCCCATTATAACAGCAAAGAACAAGAAAATGGGCCAGGATTTTGCAGAGTTAGCCGCTTTGTCTTCAAGGCCAACGCGAGCTACTGTCCCCTCGCTTTCAGCCCACAAATCCTCATTCTCACAGCTCTTCCGCAGACCTAGTAACCGTTGTAGACGTTGGTAGAGATATCTTATAGTTCTCACTAAGGCAAAAGCTGAAAACACCTTTGTGAAGTGTACTTTGAGGCGGGAGAAGTGATTGGCTACATCCAACACAGCTCTGAAACTGTTGTACACAGCTGAAAAGGTAGCATCCATCATCATGCTGACTGAGGCAAACGCATGCACGATACTTTCAATGGACTGAAATGCACCTCTGCTGCTCTCTTCAGCCTGCTGAACAAACCTGCTGGGAGGAATATCATCTGTACGAAAGCGGTTATAACCCAAACCACCATATCCATAACTGTAAGGACTATAGCTTCCATAAAAAGAGGTTCCATGTGAACCATAGCCTGGAGAAAAAGAACTACTATATGCTGGCCTGAAAGCGCTCAGGCTGCTGCTTCCCGTTTGCTGTGATGGTCGTGGCAAAATAGGTGGAGGTATTCGTGCAACCGTGGGTTGTCCAGGCCTGGTCAGCAGATTGTCACCCAAGTCGGCAGACCTAAACAAATTCAGACAAGAAAGATCAATACTCAAAGTAAATTTATATTTTCATTTCTTTGGAGCTCTCGGTTAACTGTAGAAATACAACAATGCATTTCAGTAGTGCTAGGATAGGGAACCTGGTAGACAAATGCTCACTGTGTTGCACAATGTTCGTGGGAAGTAAAAATTCTAGTCAGGAAATACAGGTCTTTTGGGGGAAAAAACCCCATAATGAGATATTCTATGTAAATGTGGAACCGCAGCATATCTGACACGTACACATGGAAAAACTTTCTGTCTGTTTATTGTGTTGACCAAGAAAGCATGAAATGCTACATCTTGATCCATCAAATCTGATGCTGTAACACCTAGGTCATTTTTCTCCACACAAAAGCCACTCGCGCACTACCAAGAATATTTATGAACTTTGCAGTCTGGAAGCTTTATTTGCAATACTTGTTCTCACCCCTTCTATACAATGAGCCAATGATACAGCAGGAAGTTTGAGAGCTCCTTTGAATCCACACTTTGAGTAGAGGGTGGTGTGAGAATCCAAGTAATTACACAACAACATATTCAAGGGCTTTGGGTCCCCGAATTTCCCCCTCTACCCAAACTATCTAATTACCTTTATGTAGCATGTCAAGGTATTGAATCTATTACTGTTAACTGTTGGCAGAAAGAGGTATTATGAACCTATTACTTGTTTGTAATTTAGTAAAATTTATTCCTTTGTATGCCCATAAGTTTAAGTCATTTTACCTATGCCCTTCCTAATAAGACTCTACAAGTACTAGACTGGGATTTGAATTCCTTCAAGCAGCTGTCCAACATTTGCTGTTTCATTAAAAAGTTAATCACACATCATCATCCTAAAAGTCAAATATTTTGGCCATTTCCCATGTTTAATGCCTCATCCCATGACTTCCCACTTCTGTAGTCCATTAAATTCACAGAAAAAAAACGAACCGACAAAACAGAAGAAAAGCCAAGTTTGAATTGCTACAGAGCTGCTTCTTTCTGCACTGCTATCAATGGGAAGCGTGCTTGCTATACTGTTTCTGTATCGGGTAGGGAACAACTTCCTCTCAGCAAAACTTACAGGTTTCCAAAGCAAACAATAATATTTATATCTTATATAAAAGCTAACACTGCTTGTTTTTTCCATCATAGACTTTAACTCTCTTAGCATTTAAAAACAGAAGCAAAAATACATTATCACAGAAAACAGAGGTACTGTAACTTATCAGGTCACGCTACAGCCCCCTCCCCAACAGTCAACTTAGGACTCACTTTAAAGCTGCTTGAATCAATTTGCAATGATCTAGATAAGCCCACCAAGAAAGATTAACATGAAATTTCTTGCTCAGGAAGCTCCAGCTGGCAGTGAAAGCTGAAAAGTTTCTCTTCAGTGTTAAGTCTTGAGCTAACCTTTTGCCCAGTTCCAGCTCTCTCTAATTGTAATCGCTAGCACCAAGTGAAAAACAAGATCGATCTTCAGCCACCGAGCTTTCCTTCATTTCTGATAAAAAGGAAGGATTTTACACTTTCTGCACAACATCCTTCCACGTGAGCAGGTTGGATTTTCTGGAAAAACTCGAGATTCCCAAGTGAACACGTCAGCGATGGACACACACATCCATCTTTTCCAGTTCCTGGGGACACCACCACGCTGCTTCTCCATTCCTACAGCGGCACGAACGCTTACACAGCTACAAAATCCCCAGGAAGGGACACCCGCACTTTGCCCGCTCGTGGCAACCCGTACGGCTCTACCTTCACATTAAACACGCAGCTTCCTACAGACACGAGTAGGGTTTGAGACCTTTCAGGGGCCTCTCGCTCCCCCTCCCCACGGAGAAGGGGAATCCGCCGGAGACCCCTCCCCACCCGGCACACAACCCCTCAACAAAGCAGGGCAAACGGCCCCAAAGCACCCCAGCTGGTAACCCACCCCTCGGGGCCACCCAAACCGACAAAACCCCTCGAGCTCTGCCCAGCCACCAGCTCGCAGGGGCGCTGCCCGGCTGGGCCCGGTCTTGGAGCTCGCCTCAGGGGAGCAGGCCAAGGCGGGAGGCCCGGGGCGAGGCGGGGGGGAGGAAGCCGCAGGCGCCCTGAGGGGACGAACTGGCAGGGAAGACGCGGGAGCCGGCGCACGCACTCACTGGAAGGCCGGCGCCACCGTGCCCGCCAGCCGCCGGTTCTCCCAGGGCTTGGGAGGTGGCGGCTGCGACGCCATCTCCGCCTCGCTGCGGGCCCCGCTCTGCCTCCGGCCCGGCCCGCCGCGCTCCGCCGCCCGCCCACCAGCAGACGCGACGCGAGAGCGCCGAGCTATTCACCAGCCGGCGTTCGAACACGGCTTCCCGCCGCGCCGGGCCCATCGATGCGCTCTGCCTTTCCGCTGCGCAAGCCTGTGCCGGCTCCGCTGGCCGCCCGGGAAAGGGGGCAAGGCCCCGCGTGGAGTGAGGGGCGCTGGGAGGTGATCGCTTCTCCCGGGGGAGCGGGGCGGGGCGGAGCGGAGCGGAGCGCGGCGGGTGGGGGGCGGCGGCAGTGGCAGCGGCAGCGGCAGCGGCAGTGGCAGTGGCAGTGGCAGTGGCGGCCCCCCGAAGCCCATCGGCGGCGCCTCCGGCCTCCTGGGGCAGCGGGCGTCCCCGCGGCGGGGGGCCGGGGGGGGCTCCCTCCCCTCCCCGGAGCTGAGGTGTCGGGGCCGGGAGCGGGGGTGCCGAGCTGCTTTCCCCTGGCGCGGCTGGGTCGGTCAGGGCTGGCATTGCGATCGCGTCCCGCCTGTCGTGGCGGGGGCGGCGGTGCGGCAGGGGCTTGGCCCTTCAGCCGTCGTGGGCAGGGCGTTACGGCCCGGTCGTCGGCGGGGGAAGCGGCCCAGTGGAGACCGGTGCCTGCGTTAAACCCGCCCGTGGAAGTGGAAGGTTTCTAAGGAGCTTCTCGGTGGTTTTGGTTTTGTTTTTCTTAAAACCCTTGGCTCAGACGATGGGAGCGTGAAACATCATTGTGGCACTAAGTCTCATGAAGCTGAATCGAGCTAGCAGTTACCTAAAAGTATGTTTTTTTCTCATTTTAAAAGCCGGTTTGAAGTTTTCCAGCTAGTCCTTGGTTTCTACAGTTTACCATAAAGAATCCAAATCCAGGAGAAACTAAATTAATTGAATTAAGAACTTTTCCCCTGCTGTGAAAGTTTTCCATGGCTAAGATATTTCTGTGCAAGGTACTCCTGACTAGGATAGGACATTAGAGGTGTAACGGACTGTGGTTGAGGTGGAGAACACCAATATATCCTCTCTCTACACCTCTACAATATAACAAACAGGGGAATATCAAATGTTGCATAGTGGAGCTAAGCCCAAAAGAAAATCAGGTGGTTCATCTGTCAGTAGGTATTATGGAATTCCATGTGGAATTCCTTCCCAAAGGATGTAGAGGCAAAAGAATTTCAAAGAGACACCAGAGAAGGACTGGAGGAAAGATCTGTTAAAGTTTGCCAACAGGCAAACCACACTAGGTCAAATGAATCCCCCAAACCAAAAATAACTGGAAGCAGAGAGCACTTGGCAGAGGTGGATGCCCTGCACACATATTTTCCTGTGGCATCTGTTTATCCCCGCTTTGGGTGACGGTAGACTAATTGTTCTGAACAACTGCGGTGATTATTGTGTGCCTCCTAAACTTTCCTAGATATCCAGTAAGGGTGAGCACCTTACTGGGAATCTCTCTTTTTCCATATTTTTCAAAAAATGCAGGAACTTAAGTTTGCTGAGAGTTCTATCCCTTTATTAAATTTAGGCCAAATAAATTAGTCTGCTCTAAAGTTCTGGGCAGAGAGACTGACAGAAAACCAAATTTGCCATAATCTTTTAGGAAAGCATTATAAGATCTCTCACAAAAATGGTGGTCCTATATTTGAGATAGGAAGTAAGAAATCTCAAAAAAAATGAAGGTGCTAACGGGTAGGAAAGACTTCTTTTGCCTTTAGGGCTTCGTATGACAAAAGGGGATGACATCTGTTTTTTGGTTGTTTGGGGTTTTTTTCTTCCTGTGACTTTAACAGAATGATTCTTTAGTTACTAAGATTTTAGAAAGAATTTCCATTTTACATTTGGCTTAGTATGTTTTAGCTCCACCTGTCTTCTCTGTTCAGTGAAGAGTAACACTTCATGTAATGCACTTTATCAAAGATAAAACTCTGGGCAAAAGCTCAACATGCCTTTGTCAGAACTCTTCAGATTTTTCTAGGAAGCACAAAAGCTTTTTCCCAAGTCAGCAGTCTTTTTGGGTTGGTCTTCCAATTCTCTTGTCCCTTTGATTTAAGACAAACATCCTGAACTTTCTCTAGAGGACAAAAAAAAGAAGTCCAGTGATTTTAAATATGGTGCAGTTGAGTGAGTTCTTTTACTGCTGAATTGCTGAATTGTGTTTATTCTAAGATTTTTTTTCTTTTCTTTTTTTAATTTTAGAATTACCCAGGATGTCTTCACTAACAGAAAAGGACAGACCAATTGTTCAGCTGTTACTGAGCACTGGCACTTGCCCACGATGTATTTTGAGGTTCTGCTGCGTGGGATCACAGACACTTTATAGACGTCCGTACAAGGTTCGTTCTTTGTATTCCTAATTAGCATGTGTGAGTGTATGAATACAGTGTTCCTTGCCCTACCTTGGAGGAGAAGGTGGTTGTATTCTAGGGCTCTTTGCCTGAGAGGAAAACGCTTTGCAGAATGAGTAGTGAAAAATGACTGCTGCTACACTGTGCAATTTTGAGAAATTACAAGAATCATAGAATATAACACTTGTTGTGGGTTAAATGTTAAGTTTGACTGTGAAAGCTGCTATGTAATCCGTGAAAACACCAGAAAACAGGGCATGTTAGCTTCTGCACAGCATGGCGCTATGCCTTTTGAAGCAGAGCAGCTATGACTGTTCCCTCTGCTCTTTTTCCTTTAATGTAACAAGTAATAAAGGGGCTGTGGGCAACTGATGCAGAGGATGAACCATCTATGCTTCAAACTTTTTTGCCTCATAGTTCCTCTTCTTTCAGTAGAATTGGTAGGGGAATGTAACTGAAGAATTGCAGAGCACAGGTTAAGGATAAATCTTCCTTTTTCAATCAGTCAAACACGGTATTATTCAGCATCCTTTTTAGCTGACCTTAGTGCTAAAATGCAGTGTTCTTCAAATTTTTCCTAGCTGTGCAGAATCATTCTTGCCTTTGCTCTTGTATTGATGCTCCTCAACTTGGTTTGGGCTATTTGCTCCTTCTCCATACTGGTTCCTTGAGACCTCTCTCACTGTGTAAGCCAAATAAACATCTCCGTTTACCTGGTCTAATCCCTTGTCTTTATGCTTGCATCTTTTGGTTTTTATCTTTTTCCCCTTTTCCTTTTCTATCAATCATTTGAGAAGTATTCATTCTGTATGCCATTTTTTATCCTTTTGCATTTCTACCTAATTTTCCTCTGAGTTGCAACAACACAGTAACTGCTGTCTTTGTTACTGAAGACCTTTTAATAAATCTTTCTTTGTGAACGATATCTTGCCTCTCTCTCTCACCCTTCCTAAAATTCAGAGACATGCAGGTAATTCTTCTCTCTCCTTGCCAGCACATCTTTTAGTTTTTCTAGGCTTCTCTCTTTATATGAAGTTCTTCCTCTATGTATTTTATTTCACCCTCACCTGTATCTGCTCTCATTTTCTGCTCATACTATACTAGCCATCTCTCTTCCTAATGAAGCTGGAGGAATTAAATTCTAACATAATCTAAATGACAAAAAGGCAATAAACATCTGTTTTCATTGAATAGCGATGAGGCCAAAGATAAATGCATTTCTGCAAGTCAGCTCTGTCAAATGTTTTCACTCTTCTTGGATGATAAGTCTGTTTAGCAAAATTCAATTTCTCTGGATAACATTTTGAGAGAAATACAGCTTGGAGGTTTTTAATTGTGTAGATGTCTTTTGTTATAAAGTCCAAGTTATAATGTCCAAGTTATTAGTTACATACACTAAGACCAAACTGGAATGGTTAGTACTGCCTTTTAGAATTGTGTTTGTAAGTGCTTTTTACACCATTGGAAAAAAGGGATAAAGCCAACAGTATGATTCCTCTGTTTGTGCTAGGATTTGATGAAGGATTTAAAAGAATTTCTGAAAAATAATCAAGAAAAAGAAGATGCGGTTTGTTTTGACGTAGTTGATCCACCTTGTAAGAGAATCAGACTTGAACACACAGAAGAAGGGTCTGATGATCTGAACCACAATGGAGCGCTCCAGCAGATTCCTCCACTTAACAATGAAAATACTGCAATGGAGAACTCAGCTGTAAAGGTTTGCAATGTGTGTTTGGGAATTCTTCAGGAGTTCTGCGAGGTTGACTTTGTTAAAAAGGTAAATAACCAGTTCTTAATCTTTATGTGTACTTTTATGGGAGCTCGTGTATGTTGGGGCCTACAGTATAGAGCTGGTGATTAAAAACACGATGCAGTTAAACAATTGAAAGATAGTGGAAAACGAACTGAAACATTCACCTGTTTTGGCTATTTGAAATGCAGATGGCGCCATTCCACTACATACCGCTCACTGACAGCGTTGCGTACCTCCTGTGCAGCTGGGAAATGAAATTTGTCGGTGTGACTGTATTTTACCCAGGCCTTGTCATAATGTAACTTTTTAACAAAAATAGCAGCGCAGGTGCAATGGAATGACTGCTAGGAGTGCATTTTCCTAAGCAAAGGACTAAGTGGTTACATGAATTTAGGAGATAACCTGGGGTTCAGCTGCTTCGATTACAAGGAAAACCTCACTGTAAATGGTGACCTCTCTTCACTTTTTTTATGTGAAGGGAAAATGAGGAGGCATCAACTGCTGTGCTCTTAACTACATGTTCCTAATATAGCACGCGTCTGTCTTTACAATGTGCTACTATTTAGAAAGCCACAAAGGAAGATGGTGATGCAACAGATTGTAGATAACGGAGAAAATATGAGTTAGGAGAGAATATGGGCAAACATCATCTCTGAGCAATAAAATTGCTTATGTGACAAACCAAAATATCAGCGAGAAAAATCACACGTGCCTTTAAGATGTTTGACAGAATTTTAATAGAAAAGAATTTGGTTTCATAGCATGAATATATCTAAAAATTAGACTAACCAGAAACCACAGTATATAGTTTCTGTTCTTGCAGTGCATTATGTTTCTTTTTTGTTTCCATTGGCAGAGTATATATATTTTTACAGAATTCACTTCTAAGGCTTGTGTCAGAGTTATTCTCTTGAATAGCAACGGAAAATCTGACAGCCTTTGTTAAGGCACCACAAAACCTGATTATTTTATAAGGAAATATCCTTATCTGAGATGTTGATTTCACCTTGAACGTTCACTAAAATCACTGACATTTTGGACTTCTCCATGTGTGTTTAAGCTTGCTTCCAGTAGCGATACCCAGCCAGCAGCTCTCACTAGTCTACTTTAAAATGTTTGATGTGGGTTTGGGTTCTTACTTTATTTCCAGTGACAAAGATGATTTTTTACAACAAAGAGTGATTATGAATTAATACTGTGGATGCCTGTTTGTTTTCATTTTATCCGAGGATCTTAAACATTTTTATTGTCACAGAATTGTCTCTCTGACATAAAGAAAGGCATTCCAAGTCACCTCTTCTAGCCTTTGGTCACTATGGTGTAATTCATTGCACTAAGATTTCGGTATATAGTTGGTCTTAGCCCTAAAAATTTAGTTGTTTCATAGCAATATGGATACAATTTGTTAGTAACTTTTTTTTTTTAACAGAACAAAAAAGCTTATGTTTCAATAAGTTGTTAGGGATTACTCTGGTTTGTATGTTTGGCATCTATCTGGATCCATTAACATGGATTTACAGTGATTACCCTAGAATAAAGAACATCCTAAAAGATTATCAACTCAGTTCCATTGCTGTGGTTTAATATTAAAATCCTTCTCTTACAGGTGTGCCAAAAGGTTAATTCCACTGACTACCAGTTCACTAGTTTTGTATTTTCTGTGTCACTTCCCCCACAGCTGTCTGTTAGGGAGGTAAGTGTTTGAAGGTATTTCTTCATAACTTAAAAGCATATTAAAGAAAGTAACTGTGGAATGTACAAGCTGGAGGTGGTTTCATTTTTAATTGTTATTGTTTAAAAAAAACCAAAACCACATGCTAGAAGTGAAGTCTGCTCTCCCCTTCCTTGTTGGTGAGTATTATTTTAATTAACAAAATGTCTGAGTCACTTCAGTTTTCAGTTAGCCCAGGAGTTACTTTACAGCTGAAAACCTAAAAGGAATTTCTTTAAACCCTTGGTGTATTGTTCCCTTTGGTGCGGATGCCAGCTCTGCTTTGTGGATCTTCTCGGAGAAGGAACTGCACAGCTGGTGCCTTTCCTGAAATAAATGATAATTGGTAGTGCAGAATACAAATGAAGGAATTTGGAGATGAATTCTTTAACTGTTCAGCGTTTTAAATGATGTGAAAACACACATTTTAATAGTCACCTGTCCTGGGCATTGTTGAAAGTCTAGATTTGTAAAACCAGTTTCTAGCAGTTGTAAAATTACTGATTTTCCTGGCAATTTTAATCAAACTTAAATTGTTTACATTTCAGTAATTTAATTACAGAAGATAATGATAACATGGAGGGGTGTATAACCATGGTAATTTATTTTTTTTTAATTGAGGGAGAATGCTAAGCATAGTATAGCTTGACCAATAAAATGCTGGTTTTTGCTTAGTTGTGAGATGTTTTATGATGTTCCCCTGCTTTCTGATAAAAAATGTTGCAAAAATACTGTTCTAAAGGGCAACATGTAAATCTTTACAATAGATGCCTGCTGTGGTAGTATGTAGTAGAAGCTTTAGTGAACATGGCAGAAAGAAGTGTAGGTCTTCTTGGATTTATATATAAACCTGTGGTGAGGTCTGTTCTTATCCCACATAGCATGATTGTTAAATAATCTACACTTTTAGTGTTGATTTGTACTGTTAGTTCTGGCATCTCGGGCTAATGCCAGTGTAATAGCTGCATTGTGTTAACATGTATATATTCTAAGTCTTCTTGAACATAAGATTCTCTACTTCCCATCTGAAATTAAGTGTTGTTGGTGTGTTCGCTTCAGCTGTCACTGTGTCTGGTAAAATAATCCCAGAACAAATTGCTTTGTGCTTTCTGAATGGATAAACTCTCCTGACTCCCATTTGATTTTTATGGTCATCCAAAAAATTAGATATGTTAACAAAAACCACTTTCAGGCTAGATGAGTATATGGATGCATGCGTGTGTGCCCGTGATGCCCCGTGAAACTCCAAATATATGTCAAACTTACTCCAACTTTATACCCGGTGTAAGATTAGGTGTTTAAAAAAAGAGGAGCCTTATTATTTTTAGATCTTTTCCATTTCTAGTCTACCTTTGTTAGCCATTTCTGAGACTTCCCTTACTCTCTTCATTATAGCCTTAATGAGCAAAACCAAAGCGGTGCACAGAATCTTTTGGCTAGAGTCCCAACTGCAACTCCTGTGTTGTCAAGTTCTTAATACATTTCCGTGATGCATCTTTGGCTTGACAGCTATAGTTTATCTAGCTTAAAAATAACTAGGTTTTTGGGCATAGCTATATAACAATGGAGGTGAGGAAAGAAAAAATTGATGTTACTGTTCTTCCTCACCCTCCTTGTGGGTCTTTGCCAGAATGCCTCGGTAGAGGGTGTTATTGCATTGCAGTTCTAGCTCAGTGATGTTCTCACATTAATCTGAACAAGCAGAGCAAGTGTTTCTGTCTGCTTTGGACGCAGCCTTGGCTGTAAATGGAAGCAAAAAATAATAGTTTGCTTCAGGGAGTTCCTCTTTCCAATTGAAATATTGATGATGCACTGAGACTGCGTGGACTGGGAAAACTGACTTGGCGAATGCAGTTGGTAGAAACCCAGATTTATTACTTTATAGTAACTTTGTCTTCTAAGTGCAATAAATTATTCGTTTGATAAGAGGGATGAGATGTAATTTTTAACCTGTCCATCTGCTTCATTCAGAGTATTTTGTCCTTCTATTCAAGCAAACAAACACTACTACAGTGCTTGGTACAATCAAGGGAATAAAGTTGTTGCATGGGTCCAGAAATGAATAGGTGGAGTGAGATGGGTGAGTAGGAAGCTCCCAAACCAGATCTGTTCTCTTTGGAAATAGTTTTGGTTTATCTGGGAGCAGGTCTGCATTAGGAAGTTTCTGCTGGCCCTTTTATTCCAGTCTTGCCAAATGCTAAACCAGATGTTTGTGTAGCTGTGCTTTAACTGAAGGGCTGAATATGGGCGATGGTGGAGAAAGAAGCTCTTTAAAATCATGGGGGTTTATTTACCACCTATCCGTTCATCACTTCAGAAAATAATTGGTAAAATAGTTCCTGTTTTACAGTTACAGAAAAGCAGCAAGTAATATAATATGTCAGAATATCTCAAATATCTCAAAATGCTCTGTGTTGAAAAGAGGTCTTTTGTTAAATGCTGCTTTTAATTCTTTGAACTGCACTTAACAAGAACATATGTAATTTTATCATAAAAGGACACCCCAAAGACAGCTTCCCTCCCGTTGACCTTTTGTATGACACACAGGTTTTCTCTGACTTCTTTTCAACAAAAAATTAGAAACTGCCTTTTAATATTACCTTCAACTAATTTAATTATGACAGTTGTCATCCTGCCAAGTCTAAAATGTACGATAGGAGCTGAAGAAGAGTGGCACATAAAATTTACATTTGCATAGTATTTGTACCAGTAATGCAAAGAAGCTATCACCTCTTTCCACAAGTAGGATATTTGATTAAAATAAATCATAAATACAGGAGTCCCAAGTTTGTGTCAGACAACTATATTAGAATATGAAGTGAGTCATGCCCTTCAAAAGGGTGACTGTTAGCTATGTCTGTAGTCTCAGTTGTAATCCATCATCCTGGTACTTGCTACAAGGACATTGATGCAAATAGCATCTGTAGTCATTACTCCCTGTAGGACTGCGTATACCTCTCGTGGAATTCCCCATCTCAAAGCTCTTTTCTAATACAGTGAAAAAAATGCTGTGGCTGGGATTGCACATGGTATTTCAACTGTTGCCACTGTGATCCCTCAGATAGCATCAGAATAATATCCTGCAGCTTGTAATCAATATAGTGCCTGAGCTAGTGTATTTGAGAAATATATTTGCTGTTAAGCATTGCCCTGCAGGCTTGAGTTCTGTAATGAGCATTTTTCATTTTCAAACCACTTCACAAACATAAAGTAATTATGAAGTAGAGGGATCTGATCCCCTGCTTCACATACAGCGGGGAGAAGTTTGGCTGGCTTGGTGGTTGAATGTGATTTGGAATTTGGGATCTTTTGGTTTCTGTGCTCACAGTACCCTAATCTATTGTTTCCTCTTAATTGAAGGGGAAAAGTATGTCTTTAATTCTCTTTCGATTTTGAAGTCAAGAGAGAGGAGATGAAATTTGACCTGTGGTCTCATTTTAGCATAGCTACTTACATGCAGAAGTTTTCTCTATTTTGTAACTATACTCATGTAAAACAGGGGAAAGGAGTGAGATGAGCCACCCGACTGAGTACCAAACCTACATGTGCTTTAAATCAAGACATATGAGATTTTTTTTAAATTGGCATTTCTCAAACGCAGATTTCTAGACCTGGTTCTGTGGTTGTCATATTCTCTAGTTCAGAATTATGTTCAAGGAATTTCAATTGGAAACTATTTTTATTTATTATTTTATCTGGATTATTATGCAAACAAGATTTTTTTTGTTTTGTGAAGCAGTCTTACTCATACTGTCTACATATGCAGGGTAATGAATCACAGTGAATTTGAGTAAACAGTATTCCACCAATAACAACTATATTTATTTTGTTCAGTAGTGTGCTGTTTTGTGTATCATGTATCTAACAAAGTTTGTGTTCTCTCTCCGCCATCCCTCTTTCTCCTTAATATTTCTAGCACTGGTTTTAGGATTCCCTCATTCTTTAGATGTACCAAAGGAAGGATAATAGACATTTTCTTGATTGAGTTCCTCTATCAGCGTGTAAAAGAGATCTGTGATGTGGTTACTTCTGATATCAATGAAAAGATGATGTGATCCTGGCTCTGCTCCTTTAAGTTTGATACATGTTTTCAAACCTTTTCATTAGCATTATTTCCTTGACAATAGACATCTCAACAGGGTTTGGGGGGAGGTCATTCTCAAAGCCAGGGAAGGGATTTAAAATTCTGAAGAACTTAAATCAGTGATTTTCACGGCTTTTGAAATACCAGCTCTTTTGGGCATGTGTATATATGATTGTATGACAAGTGTATGGACTCACCTTTCTCTGACACTGTATTAGTAGTATGCAGTCCACAGATTAAAAACTACTTATTTTGATTTTTTTCACTGTAGCTGTTTCAAGCCAAATGACTTGGGTTTTGGAATTCATCTTCAGTGAGGATGGTGAGACTAGGTGTCCAGACTGTGTATTGACAATACAGGTTCTATTACTTCAGTGGCATCCTGCCAGTCTTAACATATTGTGGTGGTGTTGTTAGTGGAGGAAGAACTGAGAATGTTACTGTTGTTGTTGCTTCATTGTAGGAAGTTTTGGGGGGAGGTTTTTTCCTGCTAATTGCTTTTGCACAGATAGGCATTCTGTTGAAATGGAAACATTGTACGGGTCTTTGGAATACTTGTGTCCAACATAATTTTTTTCCCACTTAATTAAAAAACTTATCGAAAGGCCATTTGAGGTCAAAGTTAAAATTCTGGTTAACTGTAATGCACTTCAATTTAGTAAGGTATGTTTTCATGTTGCAGAGAATGGCAGTCACTCTTGGTCCACGAAGAGGCAAAATTTAAAGCCTAAAGTGCTGAACAATTACTATGCTGAAGTAAAAGATCATTTTGTAGAATCAATATGTCAGTACAAAGAGAAGTGAGTGAGACTGCAAAGAGGTGCACCTCTAAAATGTTTGGCTCCCCAGAGCAGAGTTTGGGAAACATGCTTTTGGCATAAACAGTGTTGTTTGGAAGTCTTCAATTTCTTGATCATTTTTAGTTTTGTTCAGATCTGTTAGTGTCGCACTGATTCGATGGCTGTTGCTCCTTTGTGCTTACTTCTGTATTTTTCTATTGTGCGTTCATACCAATGGTAATTTTAATTCTGCTTTTGACTTTGTTACAACCATTGTTAATTCTTATACTGCTGAGTTCTGTTTGTTGGCTGGGACACCTAAGGGATGATTTCACAATCTTCTTTTCTGGGTGGTGGTGTATCTAAGGGGCCTGCTACATTATGTTTCTTTACATATATAGGCTGCAAGAGGAGAAGAATAGAGTTTGAGGAGGTATTTACAATGCGTGAATTGAGGACAATTAACCATTAGAACAGGTTGTCCAGAAAGGTGGTGCATTCTCCATTACTGGACGTTTTCAAGAACTTATTGGACAGAGCCCTGAGCAACCTTGTCTGATTTCATAGCTGATCCTGCTATAAGCACAAGGTTGGATAGCGACCTTCCAAGGTCCCTGAATTATCCTATGGTCACATAAGTAAAACACATATTACTTCTTGGAACCTCCACTCAAGGAAGTGTATCAGGAGCTGCAGAAGGTGGTATTAACAGAGAATCTGCACAAAGCAACAGAGGGGCAATTGGGAAATGAAAAGGGAGAATTCAAGGTTGAATCTGCCCATGATTCTCAGATCACATCTTCCAGCCATCCCTACGTATGCTGTGTGATAAATAATTGTTAGTGAACTTGAGCATTTGTACTAAAAGCTTCCTCTGATTTCTAGAATTATTCCTTCTGTTCCTCAGCTTTCTAATATTCAGCGTATGTTTCCTAAACTAAGTGATATGCTTTAAATAAGGAAGCAATCCTCAGGGAAAGGGCTTGTGATTACTGTAAGACCAAGTATGTCTTTTATTTCATGTTTTTTTTATAAAATCTGCTATCATATGCCATCCATTTAGACACTGTTTTTTCTTTCATTTCTCTTTATGGTAGATAACTGCTAGTTGTATTTGACTTAGGCTGTCAGAGTCTTTTCCTAGTTACAGTGTTAACAGCAAGTTTCAAAGTGCATTTAATGCAGCCGGATCTTTTTTTTTTAAATCCAGATAGGATTTCAGGTGAATTGCAAAGTGATGTCTTACAAAGAAAAACAGACACCAATTGTATCTTTCCACTTCTAAAGCAAAAGCTCAATTAAAATCCTAGTATTTCCTTTTTGTTCTGAGTTTGTAAAACTTTTTTCCTTCTGCTAACAGTCTCTCAAATTGTTGGGAGTTTTGAGCCTTAATTTCACTTGCAATTTTTTTTTTTTTCCTTTCTTCTTCCTGGGCATGGCTGGTGACCTATAGTGTGCTGCTTGGCTGCTGGTAAAACAGGAAATGGGGTGAGTAATTTCTTTTGGCAACCTTCATACCACTTCTCTTAGAGCATTCTCCAGATTTAGAGAAAGGAGAGATACTCTTACTATAATTTTTTTCCAGCATAGTAGAAATGAGAAACCACTTAATGCAGTGGACCTGCTGAGACATGTATGTTAAGAGAAAATTTTAACCAAGCAATTAATGCTATATTTTCGAGGTTGAGACAGTTGCTTTCATACAAAGGTACTTCTGATAACAGTTGTGGAATATGTAGACTCACTTCCTATGTCCTTGGCCAAGATGTTAACTTACTTTGTACCTTCAAAACTAATAATGAGGAAATTCATAATTTGGATGTGCTGTCATTTTATTTGTGTTTTTTTAATTATTTTTTATTGTCCACAGCTTTTGCTGTATGTCTGACAAGAACTCCTTTATATAGACACCATTTGCCTATATAAATGTTGAGCAGGCAAGAAGTTGATTTTATAGTCTTATTATGTTAATGTTGTCCAGTTTACTTGATGCTTACAAAGGATAGGATGGCAGCTGTTTTGTGGTTTTGTTTGGGTTTTTTACCTGCTTTGACCTTAATTGGTCTTTCCTATCTCTTTTGCCTCATAGCGTGATCATAGCTAGAATGTGGCTTTTCAATTTGGAGTGCAGACTGTCTGTCCAACTGTACAGTTTTGAGTTAGCTTAATGGTCCCAAGAGGTGCCACGATGCCATCTGTGAGCCAGAACCTTGTATATGGAAGACATAATGAAATATAGACCTCTTCAGGTTTAGCTTACATGAATAGTGACTGAACATTGTTGGTCAGATAATGGTGAAAAGTCAGTAGTGTAGCAAGAAAGATATTAGTGCAGTGGGTGCAAGTTAGTTTTTGACTTTGCATACCTCAGCATTTTGAAATCAACTTAAATGCTTGATTCTTTGTCTGCTCCAGGACACTTCCATTCCTGGCCAAATGAGAAGGTATTAGAGCCGTTTTGAATGGATAAATTGTCTTTGTGGGCAAGAGGGAAGAAATCCACTTGTCTCAAAGTTAGTTGAGGATACTGAAGTCGTCCTTGGTGGAAGCCATCTTGGCTGCAAGTACCATTTTAAGATATTCGTAGAAAGCTAGACTAAAAGGTGATGAATCACTTCCTACTTTGAGACTGATTTAAAAGCAATTGTTTCATTAAATTGCTTGAGAGAGGATGAGACCCTGTAGGGCAACTATTGCCCACACAGCCTACCATTGGTGCCATTTATATAGAAGGACACGTGCTTTGCACTTTAAGTTCCTAAGGAAGTGGTTTGAAATCATATGCTGGCATCCTTACGGGCATCTGCTCCTTTTCATTGCTCTCTCCATAGGAGATGAGGCCTGGTCTTGTACCTACAGAGGTAGTTGAGCCTGTCCTAGCATGGTCAACTGAGGTTGTCATCTGGGCTTTTCCTGTTAGGAATTTGTGCCCAGTGGAGTTCATGCCCTCCTTTAATGAAGGACTAGATGGCCCTTTTTACAATAAAAATAAGTCTAACGATTTATTTTATTTAAAAAAAAAAAACAAAGTATTTTTGTGCATATCTCTTTCTCAGATCCTCTCTAGGTAGGCTCTGGAAAGACTTTTGCAACTTTTGATCTACTGTGAAGCTATAGCATGAGTTTCCTCAGTGCATGTTCTTTTACACAGAAAAAAAAGAATCTATTTTTAAATATTGGTGAAAAAAACCACTGGCAAAAACAAACAGGGCAAAACAAGATATTTAGTCTGGAAGCTGGAGAGGGGGCTCCCTAGAAAGCACAGGTGCTGTCCTGCAGGATCCAGATACTCAGTTTATTTAAGCTGAACTAGAAGTTGATTTACTGTCAGAAGGATCTTGCCTCCATCTGCATGTACTTTCTTTCTTTCTTGTGTTAATATAAGTGCTTATGTGACCACCCACAGAGCTGATCATCTCACTCATCTGGCTGAAAAACAAAGCTTTTTTTGGTGGATTGGGGTTTACTTTACATGGGATCAATGGACTGGTATTACTTACTATGCTGTGTAGTGTCAGCATGCAAGTGCTGGCAGGAATGCATGGCCAGAGGCAGGGTGGAGGCAGCATAGTCCTGAGCTGGCTTGAACTGACTGTAGCTCAAGTAGCCACACCTTTAGCTGCTCCCTGCCAACCTCTTAGGTGTTTATTGGGTAGCATCTTACTTGAAATCCTGGTCTGGCCTTAATTTTTCCTCAACGCTTTGTACAAAGATTCAGTGCCATTATAGGTGGTCTTGGAACAGCCTTTCATTCTTTCATGCCATAGTCTGTATGCTTACTACTTTTGTCCTTTTTTATTTGTGCATTGCTTGTTTACCTGGGACTAGTTACTTAAGTTTGTCTCGAAATACTGTATGTCATGTATCTATCCCTGACAGACTATTGCACAAGTTATTATTTCTTTGTGTGTGATTCAGAAAACTGGACCTTTCCTTGGCAAAGGATGACATTGTTCAGCTGAAGGAAGCTTATAAGTGGATTATTCATCCCCAGTTGTCAGAAGAGTTGGGTGTTCCTGCTGATGGAAAGGTGTTGTATAAATCTGTTTTTTTTTTTTCTTTTTTTCATATGCGTGTGTGTGTGTGTATATATTTATATACATATATATGGGGGGGAAATAAAAATATGTACTTTTTTCCCCTCATTAACAGATAAACAAGTTGGACTGTTCTTATATTCATTGTAGGGGGAAGTTCTTTTAACAAGAGATCTCCAAGTCTCAATACTGAGGCGTCCAATCTTCATTTTTGTACACATAGATCATTGCATCTTCTGAAACCATCATAGTCTTTTGCTAGATCTCTTGCTCTTGGGCTGCCATCCTCCTTTTATCAATGAGACTTTTTTCAGTTTTCTCATTTTCCGGGGTCTGTTTTTTCCAGAGGCTCAGGAATGCTCACACATTCCTTCTTTGTTCTGTTACTGCCAACACTGTTACTGCTCTTTGAGATAAATTGTTCAGGTTGTTAGCATGTTCAATTCTATGGGTAAAATGTATTTCTGAAACATACAAAAAGAGGAAAAACTGGTCCTTGTTCACTTTAATGAATGCTAGAGATGGGCATGTTGGAACCTGCAATACCTGTAAGTAGGCAATAGAAATGTTTTTTCAAACCCTGTTTTCAACTTTCAGATTCTGACCAACATTCTTAAAATGTTTCTGAAATGGATAGACTGAACATGACATTCAGATGTTGCCAGACAAATTCAGTAACACGATCATCTTGAATGTAAAATTTCTGCAAACATAGCTAAAATTCCTGCTGAGGACAAAGCAGTCTGCAGTTTTTACTTGTCATAAGCCATAGGACTGACCGCAGGACTAGACTCACTTAGTCTGTATGTTGGTTTATCAGCTTCCATAATAATTACAGATTGTCTTTTCCCAGGGGTGCTAATTGAAAATGTCCCTTTTATTTTAATGAAGAAAGAAATGCTCTATTACCCTGAAGATGATCCAAAAAGAAACAGACTTCTTACATACCAAGTTAGCAAAAGCTCTACAACACTTAGGCATGGAGCCACTCCAGACACCACTGTACTGTAAAAGTTACTTGTCTAGTGCTCTTTATCTACAAGGCACTTGAATATTAGCCAATCTTTTCGATAGCCCTCTTGAGGTATTCTGGTATCTGAATAACAGAAGTAATGAGTGTTGTTTGCCCAAGGCCAAAGAGGGAATTGGGGGTAGAATTGAGATTACACTAGAGTTTCTGGTCTAGCTGTCAATCCACTAGGACATGTTGCCTTTCTTTGCCCCAAGGCCATCCAGTCATTGCAAACGAAGTCCCTGACAAAATTTTACAGTGGTGACTACTACAGGGTTTTTATCTTTATTCCATGCTATGCACCACTCTCCCAGATGGTTTGTGAAGTTTAGTGACCGTAATAGGCTTTGAGCATACACTATCTGACTCAGTTCCCCCAGTGCAAAATGGGGCGGTATCTGTGATGCTTAGGTCACTCATGTTTTTGAAGTGCTCTCAGATCATCTTTGGTTACTTCAGAAATGCAAATGCTATTATGGCACATGTTTTAATGTCTTTAGAAGATTTGTATAATAAATGGGTTACTTTCTCTTTTGTCTACCTCTTTCCTGTTTTCCTAATATCACAATAAGGATGCTTGAGAATATCGTCCCTGTTTGTTTAACAAAGTATTACCTTCCTTTTTTCTTTTTTCTTTTTTTTTTTTAATTTAGAGTTTGTTTGAAGTTAGCGTGGTCTTTGCTCACCCAGAAACAGAGGAGGAGTGCCATTTCCTGTAAGTTTTTATATAAATAACAGAAGATCTTTATCTAAATATTGTGCAACATTGTTGGTTTGGATTTGCTACAGATGAGAATATGCAGTGTTTATAAACTAGAATGGGGACTGCATCTGAACTTCCTCATGTTCAGACAGAGTTTCAGAGTTGAAGTTGTGCCCTCCATGTTTGGTTAATTCTGTGCTTTAAAGCCAATGAACAAAATCATCCTGAATTTTGATTTGAACCGGAAGGAGAACATTCATCTAAGTTGTTCAGTTTCAGCCCTTTTCAAAGTCATTGCCCTCTTCAATATGGCCATAACATTTTAAAAAATAAATTCAAGTCGCGTAGTTGCAGGTGGGGGAATCTTTTGAGGTCATGCCTATGTTCTCCTGCTCTTATAGGAGACATGGATGGGAGGGAAGGCTTGGAAGTGAGTTAATCCAATTTAGCTGGTCGATTAAAACAAACAGAAGTTCTCTGGCTACTACACATAGCTTTTGGCCTGGCCCAGTAGAGCATCTGCTATACACAAAGAAGCAAAATATTTCTGTGAATTTAGCTACCATTTAATATGATTTCTCAAAATCTGGCAGTAGTATATTCTGGATAATTAGGTTCACTCTTCCTGTTTGCTGATGCTTCCTGGAAAACTTAAGTTTCACTCAGTTTCATCACTTGCACTCCTACTGCAAGTTAAATCTTAGCATAGAAAGAGGGTCAGCATAGAATTTCTGACTTCCCTGTTGCATAGTGACTTCATCTCTTGAGACTAGAGATTTCCTTTGCAGCCTTCGTATATATTTCCCTGATTTTACCCCTTCTGGCAATTTGTGGTGTTTGTTTGAATGCCCACTCAGACACCTTCTTGGTTTTCAACAACTTTCATCTTGGGGTGGGAGGTGAGGGAATGCATGCTTGGTGACAGACTGTGTATTAGGAAGAATTGATTACCAGTATTTGCTGAACATCTTTCCTTTCCAGCTTCTTCAATTCTAAGCCAAAGGGGGAGAAAGTAGTAGGGCCAAACTACAATTCTAAATAATGTTACCTGCAATCCCGTAAAAAATCCCATAAAAAGTTTCTGGATCCTGCACCCTTTTGTTCTTATTTATTTAATTTTACTCAATCACTTCATGTTTTCTGTAGTGCTCTTCCGTCCTCTGAAACCTCTCAGCTCTTATTTTCAGCTCATCCTTCCATTGTTTTTGTGGCATTTTGAAAATACTGATGTCGAGCATGTTATGGTGCCAATGTTAACACTCCAAGCAAATAGTTGTAGAAGTGAAAGCTGTAAAGAAGTTCCATTCCATATTCCAACTTAGTCAGGTTTATTCCATGTGACCTGACAATATCAGTTTATTTACTTTCTCTTTGTAGCATGCTTAAACAGCAATTAAGGTTTTAGACTTTTTTCTGAAGTAACAGCGTATTACCTAATTTAATTAGCCGTTTCTCAGGCGTCAAGGCATTCTGCGTATGTGAATGGCTGGTTCTGGGCATATTCTGAGGCAATGGTTTGATTTCAATGTAAATATGGTAAATTTGGCATTTGTCACAGCTTTAGTAATGACAGTCATTTTTTTTTGGAAGCAAGGTAGGACCTGGAGAAGTCCTCCAGGCGTGGAGGTATGCTTTTGGGTGGGATTTCCAAGTATGGCATCTGCAATTTCTCATCTCTCAAGCTGTTCTTACACAGTTATGTGTAGGTGGGTGTGCTAAAATGACCTTTGGTTTGACACGGAAGATTGAATTGGCTCTTGTTACTTTATATTTGTTGATTTATGTTTAAACATAAGGTGATATGTAAATTCTGGAAGAGCAAATTTGTGATGCTTTGTGTCACAAACTGGCCAGAAAAGTTGCTTGTGTAGAAACAGCAAGAGGTCAGACCTGCTTCCTTATAGTCTAAAATAGTTATAGAGGCATTGAAAAGAAACGATAAATACTGTTGTAGGCTAGAAATCATCTCTAACTGCATACATAGAAATCCACTAATGGGAACAGCAACTTCCTCTACAGTACTCAGAAAAAGTGTTTCACTGACTTGGCTTTCACTTTCGTGAAACAACCAAGAGTTTCCTTTTGAAGACGCAAAGCACAAATGGTATCGAACACCTGGGGTTACTTTTTCTGTAGTAAATTGAATTTTCCTATCCAGAAGCAGCAATCTGAATCTCTAGTTTGCAGTGTGCATTGTCTAAGAACAGCAAGGATAGTTTTCAACATGTCAGCAGATCTTGCACAGAACTTAAAACATTAATCATTACTATGATCAATTTAGTACTATAATTAACTATTTATTGAGAAGGATTGGAAAAGACTGAAAGCTAAACTACTTACGTGTTTTTCCGTCCCATCTCAAAGCTGAGAAACATTAGTGTTGGTCAGAGCAAAAGACGCTTGCACAGCCCATTCCATGATTTCTCCCTAGATCAAGCAACGTACACCTTCCGCTGTTTGTGCTTTAGGATGAGGTTAATTTTAAAATCTGCTCTGTGCTAAGCTGTGGAAGTGAGATACTGGACATATTGGTACAAAGACCATGTACATGCTATGCTTACAAGTCTGTCTGTCTGTTTATTTCTTTTTCTGTAAGAGAGGCAGCTAATTTTCATTTCTGTATTTAGAGCCACAGCCTGTCCAGACTGTTTCAAACCAGCGAAGAACAAACAGGTAGGATCTCATCATTGTTGTATTTCTTTTCCGACATTCGGATTTTCACAACAGTAGCTACAATGAAGAATTTGTCTGAGTATTCAGTCAGTGTTTAATGTCTGGTTTTCCTTCATCAGAAATCTCTCCAGTTTTCAGCTGTCTGAAAAGAAAGTTGTCTCCTTTATTCAGTTAACATTTCTCTGCTTAGGAAGACTAAGCGCTTGGTGCTTTTCTTTAGGTCGTTCATTTTCCAGACTGTCTAAAGACCATAATTTTAGGAATGTTCTCTGTAAATACCTCCCTTAAGATCTAGGAATTTGATTGCCACGCATTACAAGTAGCATAAAAGATGATCCTCAAGCTCTCTGTGGGTGAAACAGTTCAGCTAAATCACATTGTGAAGATGAGAGTCCTCAGCCAAAAGAGAACTGCAGTTTTCATGTCCTCTGATCTGAAGGAAAGACACAATACTGCATGCAGGATGGTTTTATCCCGTCTACCTTTGGTGGGGGGGAAGGAAAGAAAAGGGACCTTGCCACTTGTTGCAGGCACTGAGCACACACACCATCATTGACAGAAAAGGGGACATGTAAGAATAAAAAAAACAGTTGGAGAGAAACTGGTATAAGTAGGACAGTGGATGTGATCAGAAGGCGAATAAGTAACTTCTATCAGAAGCCTATGCAAGGCCTTTTATTCTTTCTGCTGAAGAGTCTACTGACGTTTGGCTGAGGCAGTCTGACCCAGGAATTCTGCCTACTCTACTCCACCTGATCAATAATTGCAAGTCTTTTTTTAGAAGGATTGTATTGTTATAACTCACTGCTTGCTGCACTGCATTCCTTTAAAAGGGGGGAAATCCCCCATAAGGAGTTAAAACAGCAGGGCCTGGCTGTTAAAACCACACAGGCAACAAGATGTAGGGGAATCTAAAGGAAAAAATACCGACTCTGAAGAGCCATCAGAAGTTCATCCTTACAAAGAAGCTGTGCTTGAAGCTAGCTTCAAGGGCTGTGTTAATCAGAGAAGTGTTATAAAAACTGGGTTCTGAGTGAAAATTTCTGTCTCATCTGCTGTATATACTTATTTAAACCTGCTGCTGGTTTAAGGGTTTTCCAGCTCATCTGTTCTGTGAGGAAGGGAAGTGCTATTATCTCTGGTTTATGCTTAGAAAGAGAAAGAGCACCTTTCCTGAAGGCATCCAAGAACTGTGTTAGAGAAAATTGTTCCAAACTGTGACCCAGTATTTTTCACTGTTTTTTCCAAATCCCCAATCCAGTTTGCAAAAAAGACATAATTAAATTGGAAATTCAGCAGATGGCCACCAGGACAGTCAAGGGGTTGGAGCACATGCCCTAGGAGGAGAGGCTGAGGACCCTGGCCATGTTCAGCTTGGAGAAGAGAACTCTTTGTGGAGGACCCAACTGAATCTCCCCCTAGTACCGACAGAGAGTTTCTGAGAACAGGGAGCCAGGCTGCTCATCACAGTGCAAGGGTGAGAGACAGTGGACATAAGTTGAAATGAGAGGTTCAGTATAGATATAAGAAAAAACTTCTTACCTTGAGGACAGTCGGACAGAGGAGGAGGCTATGCAAAGAGGGTATGCAGGCTCCATCCTTGGAGGGTTTCAAGACCTGACTGGATAAAATCCTTGGCAATATGGTTTGATCTCATAGCTGATCATGCTTTGATTAGGACATTCATTTAGAGACCTTCTACTGTCCTCAGCCTTCCTAAAGTAGGATTCTACCGCACCTGTTACAGCACTTGTTTCTCCTGTTCTGGGAACCTAAATTTTGTGTTTTCTGCCTTAGCCTCACTTGATGTATCAACAGCAGCACCTGGCTATGCATAGAGGATGGTGGTCATTGCTCCTGCCACTATTGTACTATTATTACTACTTTTACTATCAGTTCACCCTTGTGAATTGATGCAGCTCGGGAGACTGAAGTTGCTTGCCTTCCACGGTTTGGGAACTGCCAAGCCCTACCATTCAGAGCCTTCTGAGTACGAACGAACTTTTGAACTTTATAGCCAGATATTTACACAACGGTATTCTTTTCAGAAGAACTAGCTGCCTACTGTCACTGAGATAAAAACTGGGGCTTAGATATACTTAACTCTTGAAAATGGCGAAGCTGGGTTAGGTTTCTGTTAATGGATTTAGGACGCTGGTTTTAATCCATTTTGCAAATTTGGACCTGAGCTCCCAAGTACTACTTTTTTTGTTCTTGCTTTTTGAGATCATTTGCATCATATACAAATACCATCTGAAATAAGATAGTTTCCAAAGATATGCTTAGCATTTCTTTCAGCTAACCAAAGGGCAGACTTAGCAGTTGAATACTCTAAGGAGCTGGAGTGGGTTTATTTGGAAGTGTGACGGTAACTTTAGACCTGCTGAAAGTCAGTGGCATTTGTTATTTTTTTTCTATGTAAAAACAGAGTGAGGAAACGTATACTACTGTTTATGTGTCTCTTCTAGAAAGAAAGGGGCAAATCTTAGTTCTACAACCAAATAACTGTTATGTTCCAATCTGTCGGCTGTATTAATTGCACTGCTTTCATGTTGTGAGTTAAGTTACTTGAATAGATTTTGGCAAAACTACCTGTTGCTATTTGCCGTATTAAAATAAGGGTTAAGATCACAGTGAGTTCTTGCTGATTTAGCGTTGCTTTTGGGTGTAAGAAAACACAAAACACAAGTGAAAAATCTATATTGTGAGAAGTGTATATGGTGTATATGCTTTAGGGTTTTTTTCCTTCCTTAGGCATATCCTTTCTTAGCTTCTCTTAGTTCTTGACTCATTTTTGTATTTCACTGTGCAGTCTGTTTTCACTAGAATGGCAGTTATAAAAGCTCTAGAGAAGATAAAAGAAGAGGATTTTCTCAAGTAAGTATATACTGAAACCAGTTCTTAGTATTGTGCTTTTGTATAGAATTAGGATGGAGAGGAAAATATTAGGTGGGTAAGTGGTAGTTGTTTAAATTCTGCTAGTGTACGGGTTAAAATGTGCTGCGTTTTCTAATCTTCTGGTAAGAAAATGTCATTCTAGATCTTTTATTTAAGGAATAATCTTAAAATGCTTGAATTAAGCCCCAGAGGATGGAAAACTGGACATGACACAAATCACGGTCTTTTTCCCATTAGTACAAGTGCTTCATTGTTTGATTATCTCAGGAGCTGCACAGAGAAGAAATTGCAGGTCAGACCGCTGCAGTTCTGCTCTGTGCTTTCAGCAGTACGTCGCTGCAGGTCTCTGGGCTGGCATGGGATTTAGAACAGTTAGAAGTGAAAAGGGTTTGTTACAGTATTGCCAATCATTTACATTCAAAAATACTTATGTACATCTCTAAAACCACAGAAGAGATTTAGAAATCACGGAACATCCATCCTTCTGTATTTTGAACCTTAGAGTTTGTAAGGCAAACTTCTCTTTACAAGAAAGACTTTTTCCCATATTTCCAAAATGTTAGGAGTTGAGTTGTAAGAAAACACCAAGTGCTGTAATATGGTAAAAATTACAAGCAGTTGGAAGACATCAATAGACCCTTCCTCTGTAGTTCACTGTGTTTAATTGCACTGAGTCTTCACAGCTCTTTTCTTTGATTCCCAGCAAAGATTTAGCAACAGATCCTGAAGATAGTTTTCACGCATATTTAGTTCCGTTATTGCTATAGCTATAGTATTGTACATCTTATTAGCACACTTTGGAGTGTTACACGTTGATAATGTTTGATAACAGATGGACAAAGTATTTGCAATGCGGTGGTGTTGATTTGCTTAATGCTTACCCACATCTTGGTGTTCCAGCTTTTAATGTGAATACTGAGTTTATACTGTGGCTGTGTTTTGTGTAACTGAAGTTGTCCTCTTTCATGCCGTTATTGCTATGGTGATGCTCCACAATACTCTGGTATTTCTATAATTTTTAATCTTTTTTTATACAGGCATTTTCCATGTCCCCCAAGCTCACCAAAGAATCTCTGTGTTGCTCTGGAAATTCAGTGCAATAATGGTGCAGTTTTTGTGGCTGGTAAAGTGATCCATTTATTTGCTGCTGTGTTGTCTTAAATATGACTTTATAATATTGCCACGAGACCCAGAAGATTCTTGCTATTTGTTAATTCCTGTAATTAAGGAGCAAAGAAACAAATCTAGCTCTATCTAAGAGTGGGCTTTGTTTGAAAGGGGAAGAAATTATACTTTCCTTTGCTGAAGACAGGATTTTGTCAAAAGTTAGACATTACAGATCAACATGCTAAAATCAAAACTATTTGCCTGCTCTTACCTTGTGAATTTAAACTTGGAGACTGTGTGGTGGAATATGGTTGAAGAGGAGTGGGAGCTGCAGGCAGCTGTGTTGGGGCCAAGGCCGGGTTCCCATGTTAGGAGCTGGAGGAGGGGAGCATGTCACTTCTGCGGCTCCCAGTGTGCACACACCTCCCTTCTGGATATTCGAGGGACATTTGGGAAGATCCTGCTTCTCCTTGCCATTGTTTTGCTTTGAGAGATGGAACTGAGTTCTCTCTTGTAGAGACAACGCAGGAAGATGTGAAGATTAGAACAACTTTCTTTGTGCCCCTGCTCATTCAGGCGGCTTATCCAGAAGCATTTTATGAAGTGAAGAATTTTGCCCTGTTGTCTAAGCTTGCTCTCTCCTTTGGAAAACCGTTATCCCTGTAAATCCTGCAGCTGTAATATGTCCCCTCATAATAAGCACATGGTTTGGGAAAGACACTTCTACACTAAATAAGCTCCCAGCAGTACTGTTCACTTGCTTGGATTTTGATTTGGATTCAGAGGTTTTCACCATCTGGATTTATCTGCATATTATTCCTTCCAAAACCTTCAGTCTTAATGGGATTAATAAAGGTTAAATTTGAGAAAGCTTTGCTCTTTCTAGTTCCCTCCTCTGAACCAAGAGATAGCATCTGAAATAATTGGGTGAGACAGGTAATGCAACAACACTGAGTTGAGATGATTCAACTTTTCTATCACCTGCCTGCAAGAGTATCTACTCTTCCCCTAATCCCGTGTATAAACAATCCCTTATTGAAATATATGCAAACAGATTATTTTTTAAAGTCCCACAATTTTAATCCAACATACTGTGTTTAAAAAGGATGGTACAAATCCCGACTGAAGGAAAATGCAAAATGAAAAGAAAAAATGCAAAAGTGAATGTTCTCATGGCAGGCTAGTTGGTGGTCTATACATACCTGTTTCTTATTTTTAATTACTGATTAGGCAGATGTACTTTTTCATTAAGCCAAGCTATCCAGTGTCTTTTAGCCTTTTCTGAACACACAGTTTTATTTTAAGTTGCTTTGTTGGATGGTTTTATGGCAATTCATCTGTATGGAGAAAGAGGGTTAGCTTTCTGCATGTGATTTAATACTGGTTTTGCAATTCATAGTTTATAGCTTGTTCCAAACAAACCCCAGAAAACCCAGGCAGGATGTTGTCTTTAATTTTTGAATAATTAAATCCAGAATAGAAGAATTTATTGAGAACAGTGCAGTTATTTTGTTATTACAGCAGTTTAAATGAGATGGGATCTTGATTTGTAAGCACGGTTTCAGAGTTGGTATTGCCCTCTTGACCTGATCTTTGGCGTTCACTGAACACTTCCCCCCAACTTTTTTTTTAAGGTTCAGGGGGGAAGCTGTCAAACTGAGAAACACCTTCTGTTTTTTTTAACCCACTCTTGTTCAGATCAAAAGCTAAAATCATTAGAATGGGGAGCTGAGAGACAAAAAAGATATCATTTTCCTTTTTCCATTTTGTGGAAAGAGAATTTAGCAGTGTGAAGCTGACTTCTGATTGATTAGTCATCGTACTTTCATTATTTGCCCCAGTGAAACAGTATTAGTCAGTCTCCCCATTTGTTTGTGTGGGTTTTTCTGCAGATCAAAATGCAAGAAGGAAACATTGTTAGAAATAGGAAAATATGATACTGAAAAACCAATAAAATGGAGATGACAGAGGCACAGTACAATATGCATAGCAACTTTGAACTCCTTTTTTATTTTCTCAGTGCAAGGTTTCAGATTGAAACTTGTTTGTGCAGGGGGGTTACTCATTGTTCTTTATGAATGAGTTCCTTGTTTTGTGCATATTTTCACTTCTTATAAAACCTGTCAGTAAGAAAGCTCATCTTGGTCATTCGTGTCAGACTTGTTCTTTGTTTATAGCAATCATGTCACAGGAGACGGCATCCTAGTGTGACATAACACGAGACTATGACTGGAATCAGTCAGAGGATGGCAATCTCTTTACATGGCAACTTTTCAAGGTTCTTGAAATTTGTGCTAGTTTATTATTGAGACATTTTGCTCACATGGCTTTCCTTGTAATGAGCCAAAGTATTTTAGTTTGGGTTTATTTTGTTAAACGTCCAGACAATGGCAGAACTTGGATTGAAACCTGAATTACTTGACACAGGGGGACGTGGAAACTTCTTCACTTGGGACATAGATACCTTGGTGGACAGGCATATGTATAACACTAGTTTGGTATATGGGAGGCTGGTTAAAGACCATGATCTGATTAAAAATAAATACTATTTTTCATTCAGAATTAAGTTGACTCAGACTAGGCACTTGAACCTCTGGGTTTTCATTCCCAGTTGTGTCAGGCTATATACAGTTTTGTTTCTGTGGTTATACCTGAAGGTATGACTGCAGCAACTGGCTCTCCAAGTCTACCTTTAAGCTGGCCATCTCAGATACTGAAACTCTCATAGGTGCAGCAACGTGCATTTCATCCTGTTGCTGTAATGCTCTTGCCATAAAACAAGTTTAAGCCCATAAATTTATTTTCATGTGGCTCCAATGAAAGTTAAATGTGTTGTGCTGTGCAATACTGGAGCTTTTGTCCATTGCTATATAATGATGACAGGTAACATAGCTGTTTTTTACAGGAAGATACAACAAATATTCAAGGAATTTACCTCAGACTCCCTGGATTATTGATGGGGAGCGAAAGCTGGAATCTTCAGTGGAAGAATTGATTTCAGAGCATCTAATTGCAGAATTCAAAGCAGATAGTAAGTATCTAGGCGATCTTTTACCATACATATTTTTCATCATTACTGGAATATTTTTTCTTAGTGGCTACTAATGTAATACAAGAGTGTAATGAAAAAAAAGTTTCTTTATCCCTCTCTTATCCTTCCAAGTTCAAGCTTGTAAACTTTTCTTAGCTATGATCTGTAAGTGATGACTGCTTTGTTTTATGCAGTGCCTTTGTTTTTCTAAAATATCTCCTCAGTTGATCTGATGATGCAAATATTATGGTTTTATGCGGTAGTATTTTTGCCTACCTATACTTCCTAACTGTTGGTAATTCATAAAATTACTTTGTAACAAGAAGGTTTTTTCCATCAGTGTTCCATAATATCTGCCTAGCCTTTGACCCCTTCATGTTTTTTACCTTGATTAATTTATTTCCTTCAGTGCCTAGAGTTCCACAAGCTAAATGCTTATCCAGGGGTTATCCAGATGAAATGATTGCTGCCCATCTTTTGTCATCTACTAGATGTGGTATTAGAGACATAGAAGCCCCAAGCAAAAATCACATTAAATATTTGTTTGGAAAAAACAGCTACTTGCCCCTCCTCTTCTCCCTCCTTTCAGTGGATACTTTAGTCTGAACACTGGGAAGATCCTCAAACCATGTCTTTAAGCCAGGTACTATGTAACACCTAGCTTGCAGAATTACCATAGGTGACTACCAGAAGCGCATGTGCAGTAATGTTGAGAAGAGATATAAACTAATAGAAAGACCATTGCCAGTAGGTCAGGGGAGGTGATCCTTCCCCTTTACTCAGCACTGGGGAGACGTGTCTGGACTACTGGGTCCAGTTCTGGGCTCCCCAGTACAAAACGGATGTGGACATGCCAGAATGAGTCCAGCAAAGGGCTGTGAAGACAGTTAAGGGTCTGAGGTGTTCCCATCTAAGAAAATTTTGATGTTATGACCAAAATACACCTTTATGACCATGGAAGATGATTATGTTAGTTGCTGTAATATGGCCAGAGAAATGAGAGATAATAAAAACTGAGGAAATTTTTATGTGATCTGTATGTTCTCTATAGAGGAAAAAATTTTGAAACCATCAGTGTTTCAGAGACACTTAGGAATAGAGCTGCAAAGTTACCTCTAGTGCAGGGTTTGGTCCCCCATTTCTCCTTCAGGCAAAGCTTAAAGGTGGAAGGGGTATGATGAAGGAAACTAAATACCCAACAGTACATTTTCGTAGCTTGAAAGATGAAAAAAACAAATACACAGAGGTTACTTTTCAGTTTGGACTTGAATTTTCTTCCTCTTTTGTCCAGGTGTGTGTGACTAGCAGAAATTTCTCTGAATTCTTCGGAAACCATTGCATATATTTAGGATAAAAAGTTGTGTTTGGGAGGAAGACAGCTCAGTTTGATTTTATTCGTAGACTTGAATTAGCTAGGTAAGAAATTAACAGAATTAGTAAGTGGACTTCCTTTTGGACGGTACTGTTGTTTTTCAGATATTTTCAGGCCAAGGAACTAGGAGTGCTCTTCAAGAAATTTGTGAACCTGATGCAATGAACAATAACTACCCCAGATTTTTTCTAATACAGTGCAGGCTTCATTTAACAAAGAAAGCTCCTCAAAGTATACTTGCAAATAAGTTTAGAAAGAAAATATTTCACTTTTTTAAAAAGCTGTAGAGGGTATTACAAATGTAAAATAAAATCTCATGTCCCTTGTTCAAATCTGTTACAGGCTTTAATTTTTCTTCCTCTGGAAGAGAAGATGTGGATGTAAGAACACTAGGCAATGGTAAGGCTTGGAACATCCCTTGTGAAACACAGAAACAAACAAAATGGTTAACCAAAGCTACCCTAGTAGATATTGCTGAATGCTAAGTGCAGAAGTATACGATTATGCATGCTTTGAAATTTTATTTCAGAAACATTTTAGTGATATTTATGTATTTATTCCCAAAGACCGAACAGTTTCTTAAAGCCAACTGCGAGAGGAGCCCTTTTTCAGTGTCCTTGGCTGCACAGATGCATGGAAACGCATAGCTTGTTAGGAGTATTTAATTTTATTGACTTCCTATTTTTAAGCCATTTATGTCAGACTGATTCCTATCTTTTTTTCTGTTGGGTCCTTTTACTTTGCCCACTTCCCACACCGGGGAGTGGGAAAGCCTTATTTTCTTTTTGAACTTGTGTGCTTTCTAAAGGTCAGTTGCTTTCCAATATGCTGAAACTACTATAGCCAAAGGAGGAGGGGAAAGAAAAGGTAAAAATTAACAATGATGTGTTCCAGTTGCTGTCTGATTTGTAGTGTAGTTCTTGGCACTGCTTATACTGGGGATCATCCCTGGCCCTGAGCACGGAAAGCGCAGCTATTGCAACAGATGTTTAGCTGAGGGAGCGGGATTTAACATCATCTTGCACCTGGGCATTGCTGTAGGTGACAGAAAATAAGCTAATTAACTTTTTTTCTTATTTTATTTTTTAATTAGCACAGACTTGTACAAGATGTCTTCTGGGAAGTTGTAATTTGCACTTATTGCTGATACTGGGGTTTAGTAGCCAAAAAAAGTCCCTTGTTTCTTTCCTTCCATCTGATGCCGCATCCCTAAACCCGCAAGTCCTACCCCTGTTTGCATAATAGCAGACAATCTTCACACCTTCCAACCTTGCTGCATAAATTCAAATGTTAATTTAGAACAACATGTTTTTATGTTTTATGACTGTGCGTGTTGCCAGGAAGGCCCTTTGCAATTGAGCTTGTGAATCCTCGTAGAATACATTTTACTGCTGAGGAAATGAAGGGACTTCAGCAGGTAAATCATTTGCACCTTATGGAACTCATAAAGCATGTGTTTCTTCCCTAACTGAACAGTTTTGCTAACTGATTCTTTTTTAAATATCACAGACAATTAATAAGTCTTCAGACAAAATACAGGTTCGAGATTTACAGCTTGTCACCAGGTCAGTATTTATCATCACTGGCAAGGGATTTGGAAGTGATGCTTTGGGAGTTTTGTGAACATTCTTGCTCACAGCATTATATGATTATGCTTATATTATGTGAGTAATTAATTTCTTTTGTTTAGAGAGGCAATTGGTCGTATGAAGGAAGGTGAAGAGGAAAAGACAAAGACCTATAGTGCCTTAATATGGACAGACAAAGCGATACAGGAAGAAGATATTGCATTTCTAGATGATATCAAGGTATCTGTAGCTCTTTTTGCTAATTTATATAGTACCTGTCCTGGTGTTTAGGGGAGAGTTTATATACGTGCACCTACGGACATCTCTCTGTGTCTGTCTTTGGTGTTTTTTCTCATCAGTATTTCTCTCACTACAGGGGCTTTCATACCTCCCTCCCCTTTCTCATCCTTCCTTCACCATTGTCATGCTAGCAATATTGCTGGCTGGCCATTAGCCCAGACAACAAATTACTGTATAATGTCGACCTTCCAGTAGACTAAATAATAAAAAGTAGTGAATGGGAGAGGAGGAAATCTGGCACCTGCACTCCTTTCTTTACCTTTGATAGTGTTTTGTGTAAGTGAAAGGACTGGAGAAGGTCTTTTGTTCTGCAGGCTCTAAAGCCGTTCTTCCACAGCTGCAGCAATTAGGAGTTTGAAACGTCTATGGAAAATAATGCAAGGAGGCCTTACAAACTGCCCAATGTAACCAGCACGCTGTGTTAACGAGAACTTTCTCCAGATGTTGGTCAGAGAGATACTGCTGATGGAGAAGTGTGTTCAGTTTTTGTTGCATTGCACCATTTCCTATGGGTCCTACGAAATCATTCTCAAAGCGAGGGCTTGAGCCATTACAGTTCAGGGAGACAACTGTTGTGAAGCTTTTTTTTTAGCATGCCCACTCACTTCCTGAAAAGTTGTCTTTCAAACTGCTGTGTCTCATTTGGGAAAGGGGGTGGGGAATTAACTTTTTAAAAGACTGTTATGAGATCTAATCTCATTTCGGGTTTTGGTTTTTTTTTTTCACTTTTATTTCTAGGGGGTTGGCTGTAGTTTAGACAAAGCATTTTGTGGGTGGGATGTTTCTTTTTTTTTTTTTTTCTGATTGCCCTGAGGCTCTCAGTGAGCTTCTAAATCCTGGAGTCATTCCAGCAAAGGACTATGGAGATTTCAAGGTTATTCCTCTGTATTTGTGATTCCATTAGTTTGTGTTCATATGAGGCCTTCTCGTTTAGCCTTTGAGATGGCTGTCCTTTTTTCCTTTGATAAGCATGGAAAAAATTAGTCTTGCCTCAAGAAGATTACTCAACTACCATAATACAATATAAAAAAGATGTGATTGGTTAAAAATACATATGACTCTTACAATCTGTACAGTATGTTGCAGATTTCCTTCCTCGTTTATTTTGTTACCTCTTGTAACAGGAATTAAAACTTGACCAGAAGACACCTCTCCGGGTTCTTCACAGAAGGCCTCTAGCTGTAAGATGTCGGATCATTCACACCATGAAAGCCGAGTACATAGACGAGCATCATTTTCGCCTGCATCTGAAGACTCAAGCAGGAACGTATCCTTAGATGCCCTTACACAACGCATTTACAAAACAGCTTGCTGATTAGAGTACTTTGGGTAATGGGAAGTTTCCTGCTTTTATCACTGCGGTGTTTCTAAATCCTTGCTCTTCAGCAGTCATACGTTGCTGCATAATGTTTGCTTTTATGTCAGAATTTCACATTCGGGCTTTCATTCAAAAATGCTACCCGTGTGTGTATTTTTGTGATGACCGCTCTGATAGTTTTAAAGTATGTGATAGCTATAAGAATGTGCTGGTTAAAGATACACTTAAGCTTTTTCTAATTTAACTGAAAACTTTTCTCCTTAGAAAAAATAAGCTTTTCCGCAATACTTAACGCACTGCAATGCATACTGTAGATTGCTGCTGCTTACAAGTTAACATTCTTGTTATAAAGACGCTGCTCGCTTTGGAATAAAACAGAAAATACAGGTTGATAGTGCAGGTTTTGGCATTACAGTCAGAAGCCAAGAATTAGGATGTCTTTTAAAGATGGATATGGGCTTAACAGGATGTTCACTGCAAATCGGCTTAGGAGGAGAAAAAGACACTATTTTTGCTTTGAGTGTTTTTCACCATAGTCTTTTTTTTTTTTTCTTTTTCTTTTTCCCCCCCCCCCCACTCCCTCTTTTGATTTCTTTGCGGTAAAATGCACCTTTCCTTAGCCAGTATTTCTAGCTACATTAAAGAATTTGTGCATGGAGACTTTGGAAGAACAAAGCCCAACATTGGCTCCCTTCTGAACAGAACCGCCGACATTCTGGAGTTGGATGTAGAAGTAAGTCGTTTGCTCTTTGTCTTTCCTGGAAATTAGGCTTCCTCTGCTGAATTCGTGTCCGGGAGGGATGGAAGGGACATATGGTGAATTGATGATGCTTCTTATTAGCACCCACTGCAGCAGAGCTTAGCGATGTTACGTGTACCACGTCATTTCTTCTCAAAATGGGGTCGGCTGAAAAATAGAGATTTGACTTCCTCTTTCAGTGCTGGTTCAAACACAGCAAGAAATAGTATCTGTTCACTTGCTGGAGTCAGTTGGAAAAAAAAATTTGTTTTGGTTAAAAGAATGTATATAGAGATATGGATTTAATATTTAACTTAGTGGTTTGGCAAGGTTTATTTAAAACTTGGGGTTTCATTTCAAGTAGCCAGCGATCAGCACACTTGTTCCCATGTATTTCTGGAAAACTGCCCATGCGTTATGTCGGGCAGGACAGACTTGTAGTTTTTTGCGTATCTTTTGTAGGATAATACAGAAGAAGAGCTTGCAAAGGGCACTTGAGTTACCTCTGAAAACAGGAACACCTGACTTGGGGCTTGGGCTGATAAGCATTGTTCTCATACGGATAGGTGTCACTATAGTTACTGGACATAACTGTGAAAGATGTCTAGGGACTTGAAAATAATTAGTCATCTTGCTAATAATGGATTTGAGCTCAGCCTAAGAGCCTAATCCTTTGATGAAGTTGTAGATTAGGCAAGGAATAGGTATGATTAATGTCGGCAGTCTTGAAGCCAAGGCATTTAACGTGCTGTGTGGCAATCCCCGTGCTGCGATTGCAAATGGTGATATCTATGGTAATGTAGGGTGTTGTGCTTTTGAAAGAGGGTGAGCAACAAGTTAATGCCCAAAGGGTACTGGAGATGCGGCCTCTGGGAGGCTAGGGAAGAAAGACATAATCCAAGTTGTAGTAATTACGACATTTGTTTCTAATAAAGTATCAGGTATGCTTTGTCCCTTTTGACTGACAGTCAGGATGACTGTTAATGCTGTTGCCTAGATAATTACTGCGCAGAATGCTTGACAGCTTATTCTTCCAGTCTAGTTTTCCTTGCTCAGGAGGCAGATTTGGGGACAGGTGATGGTTTTCTACTCGAGTCTTGCCTCTACTGCCCCATTCCTGAATACTTCTGTGGCATCAATCAACAGGTTGGTTGTCTTCACATCATACCGGCCCATCTGCAGGATGGGCAGAAGATGGGAGGTGGCTCATGTTTTTATTTAACAGTTCTGGACACTCCATAAAGGCAGCCCAACATCACATGATGCTGGGAAGGAAGGGTACAAGGAGTTGTGATTTTGCTTTATGAAGAAAGCCCAGCTCCCAGAGAGCTCTCGCTGTGGAGCCACTAGAATGAGGTGGCTGTTTCATGCCACTAGCTCCTGCTCGTCTTGTCCCGTATCTCTTGGTTTAGTGTCCTTTATTTACTGTTTTTTCCACTATTACCCTATGGCTGACAAGTATGGAGTTCTGATAGCAAGTCTCTTTCTTTACATGCATAAAGAAAAGGCAAAATCAGCAGACTTGGTATTTTTTTTTCCTTCCTCCCTGCTCTTCCAGTCTGTTGACATTGACTGGCCTCCAACCCTGGATAATTAACTTTTCAAGTCGGGACGAGGAAGAAGCAGCAACTCTGTCAGCAGCTGGTTACCAAACACCGTGCAGTATCACAGCCTGGTTGCAAACTATTTCTGATGAACATTTGGATCATGTTGATCTGCCAAAGGATACTGGTACTTTGAATCAACTTTAAACACTCTGAACAGGTAGTGTTCGTTCAATCTCTGGCCTTATTTTAATTTCTTCTGTGCATAAAAAGATTTTGGTAAGGTAGTGTATTGATAATAGTCTTTTTAAGAAACAATTAAGACAAAGATAAATGGTGTAACATGTGCAAACAGCGTACTGAGAAAATATGTCAAATATGCTTTTTGTAGTTCAAAATGTTTTCATTAAAAATAACCCTCCCTCAAGCCAGATTTTTTTTAAACTCCTTTTATATTGGATGCTGCAGCTTTTCTTCTCTGGATGAAGGTAGCACGGAGTTACCTGAAACCCAGTCCTAACTTTTTCTGAGCACTGTTCATGCAGGAATATTCCCCAAAAGCAAGGGAGACTCTGAAAGCAGTATGATAGTGCCTGGAATGAGGCTGCACTCTGCTCTCTGCTGCCTGCCTTTTGGTCAGCATCAGTTTTAGAGATGGGCAAATTTGTCTCCCAAAGTGCTTTTCAAAGGGAAAAACAGTTTTCAGAGGAAAACTTTGCACTTAAACCCAAGTTCTTCTTATTTAAAAACAGCAGCGATACTTCCTAGAAACAACAGTTGAGGTACTCAAGGTCTCAACAGCTCTGGCAGGGTAAGTCCTCTTCAGGCATAGGATTTCCCCAGTTGAGTCACCATGTATAAAAAGATTGGGAACTCCTGGCAGTGGGGCACATAGGAAATTAAAGAAAAAAAAAAAAAAAAAAGGAATACCAAGAACCCCAAAGTACAGGCAAATAGAAGACGTGCTGAAGAGTGTTGGTATTGAGAGAACAAGTCAGAGATAAAAAGCTTTGGTTTGTAGTATGGTACATGGTTTTTTTTTGTTTTTTTTTTTAGTATCCAACCTTGAATGGATGCCTGGAATAGGGAAAGCGAGGGTTTTTTTTTTTTTATTTTAAATGGTCCACGCAAAGTAGGGGCTGGATTGCAGGATTATTTTTATGTTTATTAGCTAGGTCCCACCACCTACATCTTTAGGAAAAACTACTTTTATGCCTGTACCATTTTAATCCATGAGGAAGATGCTTCTGCTTACCTGAAGTACCGAAGAAAGTTATCAACAAGAAATTAAGGTTTGGAACTTAAGGGCTCTTATTAATTAACATTTCAGAAAAGGGTAATATTTCCCAAGACAAACTACTGTTTGGGGACAGGGAGGACTACTGAGATGTCTTGCCTTCAATTCAGTGGTGCCAGCACCTCGTAACATAACAGCTGCACAAGAACTTTAGCTGAAGGCTCAAAAAGGCTTTAATAAACACATTTTCCAGGAGACCCAAAGAATTGATATTGAAAAATTAGTCTAAATATTATACTCTCTGCCTGTGATGGGCTGTTAAAACTTGTCTCTCATCATTTGATATCCTAGTCCACTGTAATGTCAGTAGGGCAGTAGTTCAGAAACTCCTGTTTTTTCTAACACAAAAATAATAGGAGCATGATTCAGACAGCAATATTTGTTTTTAAGCTTAAAGCTGTTATGAGCAACAGATTCCAGGAGTAGTTGTCTCAGATAATAATCTGTACCCAGAAAGGAAGTGTTATGAATGATGGAAAACTTAAGAAACTGAATTCAGAAAACAAACAAAAAGAGAATTTCAGTCTTGTATCTATGCAATTTCTTGAAACTCAAAGCGAGCTCAAATATGATCTATAAATTCCATAAACTACAGGGGAAAAATTAAAAAAAAAAAATATGTAAACAAGACTGCACTGTGGCCACAAGAGCCGTGAGCTATTCTGGGAGGGGGAACAGTGCTAACAAGGCAGAAGCATAAAGGGCTCCTTGCTCCTGTCAGAGCGCAAGGACACTTGAGGTGCTCCTGGCCGCAGCTCTTTCTGCAACAAGGTGACAGCGGAGGTGATGTTACGAATCAAAGTGCAGCTCAACAAGGCTGAAAAGATTACACTAAATGTGCCAGGTCTAATCTCTTCTCCATGCACTGTAGAGAGGTCCACTAAAAATTCCCAAATTGCTTATTTTTATGATAAATGTAAAGCATCCAAATGAGGGGGCAGGAAAAAAAAAGTGCTTATGGTACAAATCTCTCTACAGCTCTTTGGATAGCTCTTGTTCAGGGATCATGTGAAAAATAGGAAAATGAGAGCTGTAATCTGGGTTTTTTTAAACTTTGTTTAAAGTCTGCAGTTTCTAATACAAAGTAAACACTTTGAACTAGCCTGACTTGTAATGAATATTGCAGCAATAATACTAAGGTTGTACCTCGGCCTTCATCTTCCTTTTAAAAATACGTACTTGTGACTATTCAAACAGGATGTTTTGTGAACGTAAGATTTAATCTTGTTCATGAAGCATGTGTGAGAGAGGTAGAGATTTTCTAGCACATTATGTGAGAAATACTAGGAAAAAAATGAGGTCCAGTGTTGCTTAGCACCACCCTCCTTTGCACTGGAAGGACTCCAAGCCCTTGTATTTCCCCAGACAACTGGCTGCATACAACGCCCCCTCCCCGTTTTTATTTGGCATCAGCTCAGCGGGAGCAAGCTGCAGCAGTAAGCGCAACTCTAGCTGAGTATCAAAGCATCTGCCCTCCAGTCCTCCAACTAAAAAGTCAATTGCTGTGCCACAAAAAAAAAGTTGCCGAGTGCAGATGACCCCTCGTGTTCAGGTCATGTGGTGGCCAGCAGTAACCGTGAGCAGAATATCCTCTGAAAAGCCCCAGGATAAGCAACCCAGAACCTACCTTCTCCCATTTCTCTGGCCTTCCCGTGGCAAGGACTCTGAGAAGGCTGCAGAAGCCAAGTACTTAGTATAACCAGGGTTTTTTTTAATTACCAAACCAACTCATTTACAAAGGAAAACAGAACTTTGAAAATATTTAATTATACACTAAAACCAAGTTGTACTATGAAGAGCCTTCTATTGAGTAAAATGTTTACATTTCAATACTTAAAATTGAGAACTTCAAAAAAAAAAAAAAGAACTGAATAAACAACACATTTCAAGCTTTCTTTGTCTCTCTTTGGTCTTTCCATTATTTAAGACTGCAGAGGATCTATGCTGAAGTGAGGAAAAACTGCTTTAAAAATGTGGAGAGTTTTGCACCTGCAGTTGGGGGAAGCAGTTTTCCAAACCTCATATATCCCACACATCAGCTAAGGCGGGTATTGTGTTAAACGCATGTAACAGTGTAATGCATTACAGCAGCAGCACCTTCTTGCTTCCAATGCAAGGAACGGCTGCAGTTAAGGAGTCGTTGCTTGCCTATAAACCACAGAGGGGTTTTTTGGAGTTCCTTTCTGCCTGGCATACAACTCTCTTTCTTGAGTCGCTTTTCTGATTTGGGGTTGTGTTTTTTGGTTTTTATATTATCAGAGCGTGCTTTTTTTAATGGCTTCTTTCCATGGTGCAGTTTTAAGTTGCCAAACAGTATCAAGTAAGATTCTTAAACCTTATCTGCCATACAAAACAGCCATATAACTTAAGAATTACTCATCTATTTCCTGCTGTATTGCTTCTTAAAAAATAGTATAGTAGTAATAATAATAAAATAGCAAAGCCCTATAATGCAGAGTGTCTTACCTAGCTAGTTCCACCCATGCGAGTTGTCACTGAACATCTCGCAACTCGGGCTAAGAATGAAGTCTGGGAAGGAAGCGGAAGGGAGGGCGTTCTGGTTTCTGATACAGAGCAGAGAGGAGTGTTTTTAGTTAGTACTGACTGAAATGGCCTTAAGTCATTAATAGAGTGCGTCTAGATGACTAAGCCTGCCTCCAGCTTTGCCCCAAAGCATTTTTTGGGAGGGGGTGGTGGGGAGGCAGGATCTGAGCGCCACCTTTTAAGCAGTCACTTGCATAGCAGGAAACTGCTGGGATACCTGAGAACAGGGAGATGCTTCGGGTCAATGTATATCTGCAGCTCGAAACAACATAGACATCACAGCTACACCCACACACACGCGCACATACACACACAAAACACTTCTGGAGAAATAAGAGCGAGCTCCATTCCTAAAGAAACAGGGCTATGGCTTTTAAAAGAGTGCACTTTGGATGAAGTGCAGCAAAGTCCTTAGGTATAGTTCGTGCTTTTGTGCAGTGAGTCATTTACAATAGAGCTGGACTACTTAAAAAAACTCAAACCTTCCGGTCTTTTAAAATATATCTAACAATGACATAGTCATTAAAAAAATTTTAGAGTAAATTTGCCTTCGAAGCAAATGGAGTGTGGTGAAAAACGTGAAAAATCAATGCATGGTCTTGTTTTAGGAGAAGAATATTTTATATGAAACCTAAACCTTTCAAGTAAGTGAGGTCAAACTTTAACGTTGTTAGTGAGTCTGAACTGGAGTGCCCACGTGCAGGTTTGTTTGGGTTTTTTTCCACTAACTTCTGTCCTATCAAAATTTACATTTAATTTCCATAGCAAAAATGGTTATTTTTCAAACATTTTTAACACTGTGAAGTCTGTGAAATTTTAACCCTTCTGAAGATGCCAGCTTTTACAGTCCCCAAAGGTAAGGAAGATTTAAGTGTTAACAGTTGCCTTTTCCAACAGCGTAAAAATATGCGTACAAGGTACTTTGAAGGTACAGAATCCCAAACCCTACTCCCACCTCTCCTTTACGGGCACCAGTCTTTGGGCTGTTAATGTATAACCTGAAGTTATATCGTGAAACTTGCATAGTAACATTCTGAAAGAGAAAGCAGGGACTCCAGAAGGGCAAGTTACTCCTCTTCATCCAGCCAGCCAGCTGAAAAGCTCTACGTACCCGCATCCAGCCCGACGCTGCTGGCTCAATGGTTATAGCTTTGTAATATACTATCAAATTGGAAAGACTGATAGAGATCATCGGTGTGGACACCATCGGTGTCATAGTACTGGTTATCTGCAATGCTATTCTGATTGTTTGGGATGGGGTTGGTGGGTAGTCTTGATTCACTTAAACTTTCTCGGTCTAGAAAACCAAAAACTGCTGGATTGGCAAAGCTAGACTGGGAATTAAAAGGCGTGCTGCCCGGGGCTGCTACCGACGGGCAAGCTGGAGGCACCTGATGGAGCTGCTGCCTGTGATTGGTAGCATTTAACACCGGATTATACTTTTTGAAATTTATACTAGTGCAGTTCATGTCATCCGTCTCCATGTTGACGATGCCAGCTGCGGAGGTGCTGGCGGGAGCTTGGTGCGTGATGCTGTTACTAGAAACACTCTGCATGTCTACAGTCGGCCCCGCTGCTGCACCCATCCCGTTCGTGCTGCCAAAATTCTGGTAGAAGCCCGAATCCTTCTCATCAGGCCAGTTCAGAGGGGTGTCGTGGAACGATGAGAGCGCGCTGCTGCCCGGAGCAGCAGTCTGCGGCACGTCTGCCACAAAGCTGTTCTGGGGGTGCGCGTTGAGCAGGCTGCCGGCTGACGAGGGGGTGCTGTACAGCTGCCAGCATGAGGAAAGGGGGTCTTGCTTCCCCGGCCCCACCTGTGCGGGCTGATGGGGAAGCTGGTTGCAGACAGTGTAGTTCTGACTAGTGTTGGCTAGGGCTCCTAGCCCCGGCATCATCAGCGTGGATGGAAACACATTTGGTTCTGTGAAAAAGGAAAGACGTGACTGCGTTTTAATGCCATTTTTTATCTTGTAGAATCAATCATAGAATCCCAGGTTGGAAGGGACCTCAAAGATCATCTGGTCCAACCTTTCTAGGTAAGAGCCCAGTCTAGACAAGACAGCCCAGCACCCTGTCCAGCTGAGGCTTAAAAGCATCCATTGTGCTGGAGTCAACCACTTCCCTGGGGAGATTATTCCAGTGGTTGACTGTTCTCATTATTTATTTATTTAAAATTACAAATGGTAAAAAGCAAAGCAAAACCGGTGCTCACTAATTAAGATGACATGTGCCTTCGCACTTGTGTACTTGCTTAGCCACTCTCCAGGGTGGCCCCCAGATTTCTGGACAGCAGCGAGGCACCTATCCACCTCGCCCCTCTACGGCAAACACTGAAGGTGACAGCTACACTGAAGTAAAGACCTGATGGTTTTAGTTTGTACAGGCAAAAGTACTGCTGTCTTACAGGAAGAAACCCTCAAGAGATTTAGAATTTCAGGCAAAGAGGAGGGAAGGCCAGGAACTGAGTGTGCATTTGAAAGGCAGAGTGTCTGAACACAGAGAAGATCGGTCGTTACGGAAATTAAGGCTGAGCGCTAGCAACGCTTCAAGATGGAGAAGGTGTAGCTCTCTCCTGCGCAAAGGGGAAGTCGCAGGATGGCTGAGGCTTTGAGAAGAAGCTGGAGGAGGAAGAGGAGGAGGGAAAGTAAGAGGCGGCTACTACTGCTGCCTTGGGAACTCCGGTGCTCCCCTGAAACACGCCCTTCCCCACAGCAATCAGGCACCGTTTGTTTCAAACCACTGTTGGATTGGGAGGCGCGTGCCAAAACCCACCTTTCTTAATTGGCTTCCCTTCAGGAAAGGTGACAGTGGGGAACGGAGCTGCTTTGGGCCTCTCTGTCGCGTTTGATCCTGCAATGGGAGAACCCGTGAGTCTACGCTGAACATTTGCTTTTACAGAAAATAACTCCATCTAAATGCAAGTTCACTCAAACAAGAAAAAGACAAATATTTTCCTTACCACAGTCCTGTATGAGCTTTTGCCAAGCCAATGTTGATCTCTGCCTTTTTGCTTTGTTGCCATATGGATCTACAGAGAAAGGAGGAGAGAGAAAAAGCGGGTAAGTTTCTCTTCGATACAAGTAGTAAAGGAACTTTCTAAAATTTATACTAGTGGCCCCTGATTGTAGTAAAATAGATTTAAAGAAAAATATTTCAGGCGTGACTAACCAAGACAATGTTATTAACAGTGATTCTTGACACTTAATTGAAAGAGGGAGCCAACGGACGCTTGTTACTTTTAAAATCCAAACCTCTACTTTTGTAGAAGTAGCATCGTAGATTTTTTTACTCATTAAGCTACTGTTTATTATCAACACGAGTTCTGCAGCGAGAATGGCTTTTCTGAAACTCAACTAATTGGAACCATACCCTTTTCATCTGGTAGGTATCTGAAATCCATAGGTTCGCTGACTTCCTGGTCTGAAGGTCTTCGCAGCTGCATCTTCACCGTGACGGGCTCGGTGATGTCTTTGAGAAACGGTGGCGTTCTAAACACGATTGCAACTTGACGGTGAACGTCTGCTTGTGAGAAGGAACCTTTGGCCTCCCAGTTGTCCAAGACAAATCTGACTTCGATATCATCTAGTCCATTAGAAACAGAAGATGCTTGTTACGCTGCAAACGGAGAGCTCGCAGCAGAAAAAAAGGGGGAAGGGGAAGAAAGGAGTCTGACTCAGAAGACTTCAAAGGCACTGAGTGTCTTTCAGAGGTGCGGAGAGCCCTTGAATCTGAAAGCTATTCTACCCAGCTGTAAAACCAGACCACTTACATGGGAGTGTGGCAAAGGGCTTGGGTTCCCCAGCTAGGAAGCAGAAGCGTCAGCCGTTTGGAACAAAGGCGCAGGGGAAAGAAAAACCTCATCAGGATTACCTTTTTGAACTTTGTCACACAGTAGAAATATTTCGTCTCCTCCTTTTACGCTTCCGCAGTTCTTGTTCACGCGACAAATTCTTAATTCTGCTGTGTTGGGAGCTCCTGGAAACAAATGGGCACATTTTGATGATAAAAGAATTACTGCAACTTTGTCACTGTTGAAGATGAGGTGCTGGGAGCTAAGGCAGGTGAAGGGAAGGCAAGAACTGTAGGAGTGTGACACATCCTGAAATCCACACTAAACAAGTTGCTCCGTAGGGGAAATTTAGAAGCAGGGCTCGATGTTCCATGATCCCACAGCTCTCAGCTGCCCGTCTCCATGCACAAGACACCAGCGTGGCTGTGCCACTTACCCCCCAGCTGTTCTAGAGTAGTCTCAAAATACTTCCCCAAATGACGTTACTGCGCTGGGCACTGCTGCCCTTCAAGCTGTAGAATTCAAAGCAGCTCTCTGAGGGACTCATTACCTGTTACAGTCATCTTTCTCTGGAAAAAGCTGGGCCAGCAAGTCAAGAAAATTCCCCTTTCTGAGCATCAGACGTGCTTGGCAATCAAACCTCTCCTCTGTTACCCTCTCTAGGTGTTTGAGAACAGGTCTGGGAGTCCTAACTTTCACGCCTTTACTCAGGGTAGCAGTTTTCACCCCCAAAATGCTCAAAATTCAACTCCAAGCTATGGCTGTACATCGACAGCACTTGTGACAGTCGTGCCCGGAGAGCTGCCTTGTGCACAAGCACTGGTAGCATTGCATGTCACGATAAGTTCACCACTGCCCAAGCTGCATCCAAACAACCTGATGGCTACGAGGGAATCGTGGGGGACAGAGACAAGCCCTGCCTGACAGTGCCTGTCCCCATTCGGTAGCAGCAGCTTTCCTGCAAGGTGAAGAGGGACAGGAGACTACTGCAAGAAAGAACAGCCCCCTTGGAGCTTTGTGGACTACATTACCATCTCTTTAAAAGGGCACTAATGTCACAAAATAGTGATTCAGAAGGAACAAAGAGCATACAAACAAAAAAAGAGCCAGACTGGAAGAACTCCCTCTAGAATTTCAAGTTCACCCACTGTGCCTCTGTGCTGTGTGGATACTTGTAAGTACCTGAGCACATGCCAATTTTAAGACCCTGTCTTCATTTAGCATACGGAGCAGCTGATACTCATTTTTCTGCTACTGTCCGTGACCACGCTCATAGTTTACTGCACCCTCTTCCACCCTTCCAATCCCAACAACAAAACTACACTGTGCCACGATGCTCTCTCATCTTCTTACGTCAAGATATCAACTCCAAATGTATTTAAAACGCCTGGGAGGATCTGGCTGGTGCCGCTTGGCGACCCAGAAACCGATCCTCCTACCAACACCGTGACATGAGGTTCCACCACCCTGGGCTCCCTGCTCCAGGCACAGAGATGAAATACAAACCCAAAGCTCAATGTGTCACCCTCAATTAAAAAAAAAAAAAAAAAAAAAAAAAAAAAATCAAATCGACTTTAGACTCTCAGTTTGAGTCAATTCCCGCCCAATCTTTCACCATACCACACAGGTACGCTGTCGCACAACACAGACTCCGCTTAAAACAGAGCTCCTGGTAACCTCCGGCCAGACCCCAATTACGTAGTTACTATCTGCAGCTATCGCTATCATTAGGAGCAGTGGGTGCCACAGCCTCATTTACTACATGACACATGCGGCTTCATTTGCTGAATGAATCAGAAACTCTGAAGGGAGGGGAAACAAAACAAACCCAGAAACAGCGCAGGGTCATATGATTGACAGTGTCATTGTGTGATTTTCACGGGAAGGGTAAATTAAGAGTTGCAAGAAACCTAATTTTACCTTTGTTTCACTTCTGTACGCTCAAATGGTACTCGGTGTCCTTTCAGCAGGCTTTTGGGAAGGTCTCCTAGGCTGCAGTTCGCCGGTTTTGTCTTTTTATTATTTTAAGGGGAGTTTAGAAGGGAGGATAAAGGAAAGAAACACGAATGCCACTCTGCTGTCAGCCCCGGTGCCGGGCAGGAACACTGAGCTTGGCAGCAGCCTCAGAGGGAGACTGTCTCCATGGCCTTTGTACTGCCATGCTGCTGCCCACCTCTCTTCCCCCCTGCATGTCCTCACCTTGCCTCCTGCCCAATTCCCCTTCCTCGCTCCCCAAAAGCGCACCCCTGGTCACAAATCCCTAGGAAAACATGCTTCTCGCCAAAAATCACGTCACTTTCAGCAAAGGCAGAACACCACATTCTCCCTGACCTCCTTTCTCAGAAACCATAAGCGGCTTTAGCCGACTCTTCCCAAGAGCCTTCTGTGTGGTCAGATACGCAACTTGGGAAATTTCTGTTCAAACCCAGTTAATGTTCTAGGCAGGTGAAAACAGAAGCTGCCTGTAATACCGACTCTTACACACTTGCAGTCTCTGCTAACGCCACCGCCTCTGTATTATGCTCAAATTATTCTTATGTGTCTCCACTACCCAAAGCAGGTGGAGACTATGAAGTATTAGTAAGTGAAAAAAAAAACATTAGATTTAAAATGTGCAAGCTAATTTTCAAAAAAAGCTCCGAGTACCTTTTTGCTCCTGATCTGGACAGATCCACGACGGCTTGAAATCCAACAACCTAGGACTTCCAAGCCTGCTGTGCCATACAATTTTACCTGAAGTTATAACCTGACCTCACCCAGTCCTGTATGAGAGAGCAGGTTTAAGAAGGCTAACGTTTCAAAAAGAAATTCAGATCTGAAACTGCTATTCCAGACAAGAGCAGCATAATTCTTACAATTTGTGGCTGCACTGTTTTATTTACACCGCTGCTATGTTACATGGAGGATTTTAGATACCTATAGTGTATCAGAAGCTGCCCACATACACCCACACTCAAAAACCAAGCTTCCCCCACCACACGGCTATCTGTCATTTCAGGAGCTTAGCAAAGACTGACGTCAATCAACGCAGACGAGTAATCATGATTTGGCACATTTCTAAATGGCATCTGAGACAGAGCTGCAAATCTCGTACATCAATTTTATCTCAGCCCTAATTGCTTTACTGCAACAAAGGTTCTCAATAACACAATACGCACAGCTCTAACTTCTAGGTAATTCCAGAAGAGACTCTAAAAATACCAAAACCACCCGAGTTCATATTCAACATTTTCAGAATGGTTATGCCCAACACAATCAACACAATCCTAACATCCACTTTACAAAACGCAGACCTCATTTTATTCAGTAGTTTCTGCTAAAGTAACGGCCTTAACTATTTAGCATGGAAATACTTTCACTGCAGAAATAAAAAACACTGCCAAAAAGTTTCCAATTATTAAAAGCTCTTCTTCTCTCCAGGAGAGAAGTCCGGTGCACACTGAAGGCTAAAATCCTTGGCTGCAGTGACCTGCTGAGGTCCAGCTTGGTGGAATGTGGGCAACAGTGCCAAGAAGGGGAGTTTCACTCTGAGCATTCCCAGAACATGGTCAAACATTTCCCCATTACCTACCTACATGCTGAAACCAGCAACTGACCAGGATACAAAAGGGCTACATAAAAGCGTTAAGACTGTTTCCCACTGGGACAAATCTCTCTCTCGAGTCCTGTTCCAGAGCCCTCACAAGGAAAAGGCACAACATGGGCACAAACAGGCTTTACAGGTCATCCTTAGAAAACAGATCCGTCTTACGGCAGCCATCCATCTCGCCACTATTTTAATCACTTGGCACATCAGGAGCGGGCCATCGTCGCTGTGATATGTGAACAAAAAGCACCTGGGCACGAGTCCGTGGATGCGACAGAAAATTCTTACGCTCATCGGCCAACACTTCACCTTGGGATCATCTTTTGAGTATAGGCTCCCTGACTTGCCAGGGGTTAGACATGCATCTAGCAGTCGCAAGCCACAGAAGCAACCCAGAAGACTGGCACAGACCTCAGAAACCAGGCCTGGCATTTTTTATCCCAAGCAAAAGAGAAAAACAAAAGAAAAAAAAGAGAAAAAAAAACCACCCACGTTGGAATGAGTTGGTACTTACTGTTGTCATAGATAGGGTTGGAAATCAAAGGAGGAAGAGCTATCGTGTAGTTGCCATGTTCGTCGGGGAGGAAAGCTTGGAAGCAGAGGCGGACGACATTGAGATCGTACTCGTCAATGTTGTGCAGCTGTTCTTCAGGCACTGAACAGCAGAAAGGAAGACAAGACTGAGGATTAGTCATCAAAACCAGCAGTAATTCTTTAACAAATTGGGGATGAATCTCCACCAGTAGAAGAGATGGTGTTGCCAAGGCAGATGAAACACGCCCGCAGTCCCTGCTAGCTTTACAGGGGCTGCACGAACGCATGCCTCATCCACAATAAATGACACAGAAGCCTTCAACGCTTTCCCTTCATCAAACAAGGCTAAACTGTCCTAGTTCTCCAGCTGTTTCTTGTGTCTGGTTTCCTCACCTTGCCTTCCAGACCAGTTTCATCTATCTATAGTTTAAAAGCCATTCCCTGGACATGTTTCCCTCTCTCGTTTGCGCATGACAGAATTTACAAAACGAATGCCGCTGCCTAAGAGAAATCTTTCAATACAAGTAAGTCCTAGGACGTAGCCAAAGATTTTCAGCGACACCGAGAGACTTCTGCTGTACGGTATCATTTTCTTCTAGAAACTGAGAAGGAAAAATGATCAGAAGGCGTTTTTGGGGGCAAGAATAAAGCTGAAACAAGGCAAACCATCTCCCCCCTCCCATCAACATCTGTGTCACATCAGTACCTTTGAGAATGGCGATTAGCTGTGTCATTACGATGTAATTCCCTAATAAAAGAAGCAAACCTTTGCTGGAAAGGATCTGTTTCCTTACCTGTTCCTCCCAGTGTAAAACACAGTAACGCGTAACCCAAGCTCAGCATTTCAGTTTTGTTCACTTTGACTTATTTTAATTTCAAGACGCAGGACCTGGGATATCATCACTTAACATTTCACGTACCCCTAGCTTAATGGGCGATTCTGGGAGAACCAGCCCTCTCTGGATTCGATCCTTTCCTTTAAGGTCTGACATTAACTATTACGCTGACATTCAGTGCTAGCAAGATGAGAACCTGATTTCATTTAATTTAAGTAGAAGTACTGATCATTAAAACCATTTAAAGCTGTGCTCTCCTCCCAAATCGCAAAAAGCAGCGGTTCAGCACGGATACTCCTCGCAGTTACCTACAGCGAACATGTGCCAAGTCAACAGATCACCACCCCTCAGGTTCACTCCTTCCCCTGCCCTTTCAAAGGCCTCTTGCAAGAATAAAAGATCAAACGTGCCTGCGATAAGAAGTCTGGGGATCGCACTGTACTGATTAGATTGCAATGCTCTGACCTTTAACATTTATCACTGGGTTGGTCTCCACCCTGCCGTGAGTGGGATTCCACAGTGCCCACTTGAATGATTTCTTCCTTTCACCTTTTGATAGTGTGAAATAACAAGCACGCTGAGCTCAGAATACTTTCCACTGGCATTTTTAGTCTTTCTTGTGCTCTGAATAGCTCGGTTTCTCCTGGTCTCTACTGCAAAAAGAAATCAAATCACCTTTCCCTTTTTACAAGTCCAGGATCTGCAACATTTTGAGACAAATACATCAGTGAGTACAAAACTGGAGCGGCAACTACATACGTAAGTGCCCAGGGGAGTTCTGCCAGCGCGCACTTTGCTTGTTGGTGGCTGACTGTATTACCTAGTACGCAGAGCGAAGTTTTATAATTTAAGGTACTTCACTGGCTGACCTCCTAACTTAATAAAATAGGGCCTTCAGAAAACAGGTTTGGAATGTGCAGCTCTTCAGCCTAACTCAGCTTTGGCAGACTCCACAGCCCAACTGAAACAGCCTGACTTAGAGAATAAAAAAAAGTCCCTTGCAGAAGGGAGAAGCAGCAGAGCAACACTACCTTGCTCCCAGCAGCTCAGGTGATTCTAACCCACGCTCCAACACCACGCCTTCGCTCCCAAGGACACTCCAGCATCAAGGCTTACGTTCACATGTTGTATTGGCCATGGGTGATCACGTGGATCCGGCCAGAGAGCCCAGGGGGTAGTCACATTTCAAACCTCTTAAAGTCAGCTCGCTGCAGGTAGAAGCCAAGCACAAAATCTGGATCTGGCTTTTGATTCCGAATGAAAAGTGAGGGCTTTGCGGTTGTGCAACCAGGCCCCCCTCTCACAGGTTAAAGCAGCACCAGTCCCATGCCGCGTTTTCCACAGGCACAGCAGCCGCCTCCTCAGAAACAAATAATAGCAGACTTAAAAGCTTAAGAGAACTCTGTAAATGCCGAAAGACAGTAGATATGGAGAAAATTAACCATGCTAGTGTCTGAATTGCATAATTTCCTATACTACAAACTTTCGCAAATTCCCAATAAACCTGTTTAGCCACCTGATATAGGGAAAGTGTGGTCTGCCAATAACTGCAAGAAACAGAACTGCTGTATACAGCCCGTTGTATTACGGCAAAAAACACTGCTCCTCATTTGCACATTCTTATAAACGATCTAATACAATTAAAACAAAAAATCTGTAGTTTGAAAGAGGAAGTGCTCAGTCAAGACTGATTCCTCTTGGGTTATTTTTAGCCAGATGAGAAGAACATAGAAGAGCAAAAAAGGAGAACAAGACAGCTGCAACTCCATCTTGTGATGACATGCTTAAAAAAATAAGAGAGAGGCTAGATTCCAACTTTGTATAAAGAAGTGCACAGCTTTCATCAGTTTCAAAACATATTTCATTCCCACCTAAAAGACAATGATCCAAACAAAATAAGATGTTGTTATTTTTAATGAACATCTAATTCTGCTCCCTCTGAAGTCAATTTGAGAGTAGCCACTAACTGGAGCGGATGCTGGCTTACAGTTTAAGAATATTAAAAACAAACAAAACCAAGGCAGACAAACACACTGACTAATGCCTGGGGTATGGCCATATGGAGGATGGTCGTGTCATTCGGTATTATTTCACTAACTTCTCTACAGGAGGACAACAGACAGGGTTAAACCTGACAAACCTGAAGTTATTAAAGTTAAGAAATGCTGTGAAAAACTCTGGGAACAGAAAGGAGTGGAGAAGAGGACCAGCCACTCCATCAACCCGGGCAAGCTCCACACAAGCAGCTCTACTGACACCAGTGACATTACACACATGAAGTAAAAAAAAAGTCGCATGGTGCAGTGGTGTCGGGAACAGACACGGTAAAAAAGGCTCAAACACGACAACATGAATAAAAGGAAGAAGGACTCTGGTTTTGGCAAGAGCTCAGCTTCCTCTTCTGACTGCTGCTCGCTGTGTGGTACCACACCTCACCATCTTCACATGAGTCCAGCCAAAAGAGCTGGAATCCAATCAACAATCTAGGTATGTTCCTGGGATGGCCCAATCCAATTAAAAATAAAAAAAATAGCCTTAACCTGGCAGAAATGCATTTTCCATAGTTATCTATGCAAGCAGGAGTATATGAAGGAATGTCTCTAAGTACAGCTCTTTTACAAAAGAAAGGAGAGCTTTCACAAGCAACGCTTAGCAACTTAAACACATAGAAATGACAGAAATATTTAAAAATAATTAAAATTCCAAGTAATTAATGGGACAAGCTGCCAAAAAAAGAAATATAAATCCATAAAAACATCACCAGCACAAGGGAAAAAGAAAACCCCACTCACCAAGATTCTGGTAATAGGATTTTTAAAAACAGTATGTAGAGTTACAATCACACCTGGGGAGCGCTAGCTGCTCAGTCTGAAAGGGGCTAAAATAAACAGTAAATCCTTTCTGTATAAATCTGTTTACAACTCTTCTGAAAGAAATGCCGATTTTCCCCAACTTAAAAAAATAATTCACTTTGAAATAATTCTCTAATCCATTATCCACTACCATGGGAAGAGACTTGATATAGTCCTGGTGTGGGCACAAAACCACGCCAACGCAAGCTAAACCGTGAACTCCTTCCAACCCGAGCTAGCTAATCCGAGCAGCTCACGCGACATGGGCAACCGGTTTGAGTTGTCCCCCTCTCGGAGATTTGTCACCGAAATCCAGAGATGCCCCACTGGGCTTCTACTGAAGGAGAGAACTTCTTGGATTTTCTTCTGTAACGCAAAAATCAGAGACTTTCTGGGTCCAACCCACCAGCGTGCAATTCCAAGTTTGGGCACAAAATTAAAGATGCCGGTAAGACCAGGCCTCCTGTTTGTTCCAGTTTATTAATTTCAAATGGTTTTTTACTATTTTAACAGTCCTCAGCATCCAGAAAGGCTAATAAAATACCATTTCTCTGATGAAATTACGGGGGGATTAAGGGCTCTGATGTTTACTCATAAAGTGATGCTACAAGGAAAGTGAAAGTTTATTCTGAACACTGAAGAGAAATGATGAAGTGTTTGGGTTTTTTGACTGATATCATAATACCTGATTAAATAGCAGATTCCTCACACACAGCCCTCCACCCAACTTCTAGACTAATGATGTCAGAAACTTCTGGAGTGGGTGGAGTTGGAGGTACTTTAGCATCTAAACTTAACCTGCATGGAAACTTCCAGGGCAAATGATGTGGTGTGACACATTCAGAGAGGGCTACACCAAGAATACCAGTTTGCCCTGCAAACGGACATCTTGTGACCCTCCCTTCTCGACAAGGGGCTGTGGGGGCACGCAAGCCACACGCTCGAGCTCAAACAAAGCGAAATGACCTCCCACAAACAAACACACTTCACCCAAGGAGAGCGCTTGGGAACACACATCATTAATAATCACGATGAGCTGTATTCTGCCTTTTCTCTTACGCAGATGATGGTTTTCAATTTAGGGATATGCTGGGAGCTCGGTTTCATTTTGGTGATGACACAGAGGTGGTTTGCCTCAAGTGTTTTGCTCCTGGGGCACAAAGATACCCCCCTTAGCCCTGGTACCAACTGATCAGTTTAACCCAGCCAGAGGTTTTGCTGTAAAAAGCGGGCTCTGCCCAAACTTCCATTGCCAGCACGGCTCTTAGGCCAGAACTAGATCTCACGTGGTGAATCATATCAAGGAACCAGTTGGGCTCAGAACTAACTTGCCAGAAGAAAAGAGGAAAAGGCTTGTTTTCAGTCAGTCGGTTCCCACGACCGCTAGCCATGCCGCAAGGGAAACGGTGGAAGCAGATGGAGGCAGCGAAAGGAAGGACTGCCTCTTCCAGTGCCGGGGCCGATTCATGCCACGTTCAACCAGTCGGGGAAATCGGGTGTGAGTCACAGGTCCCTCTTGGTGCCTGGGAGGTACATTTCAGGTTTGATTTACTCCCCCCCAGCCTACGTCCGTGCTGCAGCCATGGCTGTGACCGTCCCTCACGCAGCTATATGGCAGCCAGCCTCAGAAAGCGGCTGGTAATGCAGCACACGCTACATTGCCCAAGTATTTGACTGGTGCCTCCCGTAGCTGAACTCTATGTAGCTAAAAATGATCTCCCCAGCTAAGTTCGATGCTGTGCTCGCTGTTTGTAAGTGAACTCCAACCATACCAGTACAAAGAAAAGAGCAGATGTCCTGCGGTGCTATTTGTTCCTTGCTGTCAAAAACAGAATATTGTGCTCTCTTTGTACCTGGGGTTCAGCAACTGGACACACAGTACTGCATGACGGGCCAGGCTGTTCGTTACACCTCCAGAGGCCTAATACCATCTACTAGCGCTTGCTGAGAGGTAGAAGCTGGGAGCAAGGGGAGGGAAGGACCGTGGCAGCACTGCGTTTCTTCTCCCGATACGCCCGTGCCTGGTTTATACCTCTGTGATCCACGAAGAGGTTAAGTTTCAATCAGTTCTGCAGGAAAAAGAAACCTCTGCGCCTACCTATAAACAGAACGTGCATCAGCAACACTCAATCATTTTAAAAAGGCAAAAACTCAGGGGTGTAATTGCACATTAGTGCAAATGACCATCAAATTGAGATGCTAACCTATAGTCAGTAAACGCCCAAACTACCGCAGTCATATTTCCCCATTTTACAGAAGAAAGAAGCGCAGGGAAGGTGAATGGCCTGGCCTGATACAAAAGCCAAGGGATGAACTGGGAATATAAATTAAAACTTTCAAAACTCAGGCCTTGCTTTGTCTAGACAACGTTTCTCTCAATCTGGGTTCTTTTCCTGGTTTAAGTTCAATACGAAAAAGGTAAAATTGGAACAGATTTAAGCAAGTATATCCATCAGCCTCTGTACGTTTCTAACCCGTTTTTTAGGAGTTTCTGTTTATAGCACACAAAAAAAAAGTCAGCATTTCTTGTATCTCTGCTTGGTAATTTTCATTTTTAAACAATTTGAGAAGTGTCTGTCCTTTAGGTTAACACAAAAATTTCAGTGTAAACAGCAAGAAGCATTTGCATGAGGAACGAAAGAACAAAGGGCTTTCCAGAGGTAAATGCTAAAGTCACGTTAGGATCAGGACACTTAGCTCTCCTCAAGTAGATTTGCTCCGTGCCTCTTAAACAGCTGGCAACTCTCACTTGACCAAGACTTTCAGCTTGAGAATTGAGTCGGGGCAGGGGTTATGCGTTTTGTTTCAATTTAAGGACAGAAGTTTCGTTTCTTTTAACATCCGAGGCATTCGTTAGGGACGACACTTTCAAACTATCCGCAGCTCCTGAATTCTTGCTAAGAGTCTTCTTTCGGTTCATAATATTTTGCTTATTTGCTCACCCGTGGCACGATATGCCCCCCCCGCCCTAAAGCAGGCGCTCCCCTGCAGCAAGTGGGCTGGAGCGGGGGGCATCCTGGCCAATGCGGCTGATGTGGGCGAGCGGCGTCACAGGAGATTGGGGCGGGGGGGTGTCTTTACGAACGCAGCCGCCGTCAAGGGAAGCTGCGGAGAGGGTGACTGCGCGCGTGGGCAGGAAGCGAGTGTGACTGGTGTGGGGACGAGCCCGGGCGCCGCGCGGAGGCGTGCAGGGGGTGTCGTGGAGACTGTGACGAGCGCGAAGCCAACGCGGGGTCAGCTGCTCGCGGGCGGAAAGGGGAAACGGCAAAGGAAAGACTGCGGAGGCAAACAGAGCTCAATTAGTTGTGGGGTACAGGGGAGAGCCTAAAAATTAATTAAATGCCTATTAGCAAGAGCAATTACAAAGAGGAACCCTAAGCTCCGGGGAAAGCCTATGTATGCCCTCTTAATCAATAGCCTGAAATTTGGCAATTCTCTGGCTTTCTTGCTGTAAGACAAGTCTAGCGATTTCATGCTGTCCTCCATTTGGCTGCAAAAAGGTTAGTCCTCTGCAATACTTTGCCAAGTACAATTTCCCCCTAAATTTAAAGAATGCACGTAGGGCTTTTCCTCATTGATAATTAACTTGAGCTGTTACTAACTCAATTGTTGTCTCTATGACAAGGCACACCCACCCACAAAAGCTCTTCACTCAAGACTGGCTCTTCTTTTAATTTGAGTTGGCCATACATCAGACAGTACACGGGAACACAAGGATATGGCACAACTCGACAGCTACCAAAAGAAAACAAACACCCTAGAAAGCAGACATGGACCAGCTCCACTGGAGGAGTAACTCTGCTCCTGCGATGCTGTCCCATTTGTATCATCATCACATTAAGGAGTCCTAGTTACACATTAGGCTGCCACTGGGCACCATTTCCCTGGCGTGCTCAGGAATAAGAGACGAAAAGAGATTTCTGGAATTGTTTAGCTTATTAAAGGACAAAAATCTATAGGATGTACCTTGTGAACACAGCAGGTCACGAACGCATCCAGAGACGGTGTGGGAACAGCAACTCTCACAAACCAGGCTAACGCAAGAGGAGCAACCCAAGTGCAAGTCACCCGAGTTGCCTCCTAGTGAACACACACAATTTGCACGGCCTGTGCTGAACTTAACAAGGGATAAACACTGCCAGTTATTACTAGGGAATGCATAGTGAAGCAGCCTTACGGGTACACTTGCAGAGTGACTCGGATGCAGGCAGCTCCAGCTAGGCACGCGGCATGATCTGCAAACACTGACTTCTAATTGTCCGGGAGTTCAGAGGTAGACATCAGTTGCTTCAGCAGTATAGGCAAGAGTGCTGGAGAAAATGATCTTAAAACCCATACATCTTAACCAAGCAGCTTCCCACTGTTGCTGATTACGACCCTTATTCAGTCTGCACCCATACCGCATGCTGGAAGGCGTGGAGGAGTGATGACACCACAGGAAAATTTGTGTCAGGGCTCACTCTCCCTTTGCCATCCCAGTTGTCTATGGCACCTGGGCTTCCCTGGAAGATGACAGCCCCTTTACACAAGGAAGTTTGGAACACAGCTTTGTGGACCCACGCCTTGCTATTACTTCATCCCTTACTGACAAGGCAAGTCATACAGGCTGACAGGCTGGCGGTGTTCTGCATCTGTTAATAGGGTCCATACTGAACCTCTGCCCCGAAAGGAGACTCAGGACAGGGACTGCTTGACTGTTCCAGAAGAAGGTAGGAAAGAAAAAGAAAAAACAACCAACACACAACCACCCTGAAGGCTCATTTTCAGCCCAATGAAGATGATGTCGTACACGAAATGAGTTACACTAACTTGCACCCTGCTTAGAGGATGCACCTAACTCTGAAACACCTCTAAACAGAAAAGTCAGATGCCTTTCTGAAGGCGCAAAAATAAAGCACAATGCAGGATGGATACAATACAGCCTGTGAAATCTCGGAGAATGTAAAGATACTCTTCTGACCTTAAAAAGCAAACTAAATCCATACATAAAACCTTCAGTCTTATCAAGCAGTAAACATTACGGTGACCGCTGCTAGCGAAACCCTGTTTTGATCAACTAAGTACACATATAAAAATATTTCTGTCACTAATCCGGTTTTATTAGAGCTTGGTCCTCTGCCTTTCTGGGCTCTACTTAGCGTGGGACTGCCCTGGAATGGCTGGAGGCCATTCTCAAGCGGCTCTGCTTTGTGCTGACACGTTAACAAGTGCCGAAAGGCAATTACGCAGGCTGGGGATTGCCAGCGGCCCCTTCTCGGCACAGCCCTGGCGAAGAGCAGGGTGCTGCCCTGTGTGTCACCCAAGCAAGGCTCTCCTCTGCTGCTAGACTGGTGGAAAGTAGCCCAGGATCTGCCCTGATGCTACCAAGCGCAACACGCTGGAATCGCCCAAAAACAAATAGCGAATTTGGAGTGACGTGCCAAGCGCTGTAAAAATCTACTGCCAAAGGATTTTAGTTAAACATGTCTTCACTGTTAACACTTGGCAGCGATAGAACAGAGCTAACTACGTGGTTGGTGAAGTTTCTTTGGTGAAGTACACGTACAGAAAGGGATTTTATCATGTTCTTTTGCTGCGTGACATCAAGAGAAAATGTCAACTCTTTTTTTAATTATGGAGTAAAAGAAAGACAAGAGGGCTGAAGAGTTCCCCCTTTTGTTTGAAATCAGGGTAGAGCTGGCTGAGTCAAGGTGACATAATTAAAACACTTAAATTGTTTAAATTGTGCTGATGGACTAGAATAATGCAAAAACAGATGCTATTGTGTACATACATTATTAGAGCCAGGGTAATTGTTTAGATGGGCCATTAAGACCATCAGCCTGACTCCAAATAGCTGTTCTGAAAATTAAGAAAGTGATCTGAAACATTTCTCATTCTGTAGTAAGTTCAACATGCTTCTTTTTGTCCCAGTTCAGGACAAAAGCAAAGTATGTGCTTTGAAGCCAGCCAGAAATCCAGCTCTCAACTCTCCGATAAGGGTCTTACCTGAATTTAGCAAGACTTCTGTGGGTATTAAAAAATAAAAACAGTATTTGAAAAATCTCCGAGCTCTTGCCACACTTAAGCAAATACATAACTGCATTCACAATAATGCTTAGCTGATAGTTCAAGGGGTTTTACGGTTTTCATCTAATTCCCCCCAGTTGTGCCTGCACACTGAAAAGTGTTGGTCCTGCTCCAGTTGGCCCTACAATTTGCTGCGTGTTCCCCACTCCCTCTGCGCATCGAACTTTGCAATTATGTGGCTGTGAGATGAATTGGTTTAGCAAGTTGATCTGAGGGAAAATAGCTTTTTTTTTTTTTTTTGCAAGTTGGTTTTCCACTGGAGCAACTTGCCAAGTCTGTTCACCGCATGAGCCTCGCAGCCTCTGTATCTGGTGTGAGGAAAGTGGTAGGAGTGTGTGACTAGGGATGGAGGGAAGAGTAGGATGACTCTTTTTGAAAGCAGCCCACAGATCAGCTGTCATATAAAACTACAACCCGTGGGTAGGCCCGTACAGGTGTGGCTCTGTAGCAGCACAACTTGCTTCAGATTCGACTGGGGCCAACACTGCTGTGGCCTTTCTGAGTGCTGGTACCTGCTCCCAGGCTGTAAAACCAAGCAAGGGGCAGCTTCAAGGAGTCTGTCAAGTCACAAACACCAGTGTCACAAGGAGAGAAGAGATGGGACAGTGGCAAGCTAGGTTTAGATCGGTTTAAGTTGTTGCAGAGTTACTCTAACTCAGTCTTTTGTTCTCATAGCTGCCAAAACTGGGGAATCTCATTCCTGAGATAATCATAGACGTTTCCAGGGAAGGTCACCGCTGCTATCCCATCGCTTCTGTCCAAGCAGCAACTCACACTGCTGCTGGGGTTAAAAAAAAAAAAACAGAGGGGGGGGGCCCACTATCCAAATAGTATATATATCACTATCCAAATAGATTCATCATGTGATGACAGCGAGGAAAAACTAGGAGGGGCACAGAAGGCAAAGAGTGTTTCTCAAAAAAAAAAAAAAAAAAAAAGATATTTTTGGGGAAAAAAAAGCTCAACCATAAAAGCAAAGGCAGGACAAAAAAAACAACCCTGGCACCCTGCAAAGTGAACCAGCTAAGTTCTACTCACCATTGAAAGGGTTAATCTTCTTCAAGATTCGTGAAGAAATCGATTCCTTCAGGTCTTTCTTCTTCACACACTGAATGCCCAAATTCTGAAAACTGAAGCACATGTGGCAGGATTTCAGCAACTAATAAAATCTTCAGCATAGAGTAGTACAGAAATTTAGTACAGAAATTATTTGATGTTGACTCGTGTGATAACATACAGTGTAAGAAATGAAAAAATAAAAGCTTATTTTGAGAAGGATGTAAAAGATCTGAGAATCAGGGGTGCAGTTTTTTTTCTAAAGTAAGAGCAGAAACAGAAGTGAAAAATACCAAAATAGAATTCCAAATAATTGATATTCTTTATTAATAAAATATATTCCTATATTAAAAATATTTACACTGCAGTAAACCTACGGTGATTAAGTTAAATACTCAATTTCAGGTAATTTAAAGTGATAATTATTTTTGTTATCAATAAACCTGCTGATTTCATTAGCTGAGGATTTGCCCTCCTGCTTTTATCAGGGAATGTAAATTTCAAAAACTATTTTACAGGGGTTGTTTTTTTTTTTTGAAACAAGTCAAAGCAGGTTTTTAAATCTCATGTAGTTATGGAAAAGTTCTGAAGAGCTGCAGCTCTTCCTTATTTGCATAAGAGTGCAGGTCACCCCGATGCAGGAGGTGGGGGGAGTCCCAGGCAAGCTGACTCCTTCCCACATGGAAAAACCATGACATCATCAAAGCTGAGTGGATGTAAAGCAGGAAGTAAAAAAAAAAAAAAAATCCGTGTTTCGTGGTGATACAATAAGCTCAGAAGATAGGTCATGCCAGCAGGCATCTTTCTCCAGAAGTACCAGCCATTTCCCTGCCTTTGAAACCCCACAAAAGCTCTGTGCTTTAGCTATGCCTAAAAACACACCTTAACGCACCTAAACATACTCCTCCTTCCCCAAGAATCATCCTACATTTCCCTGCTCTGAACAAGACTATCCCAGCATGATGTTTAGTTTCCTTCAACTCCCTTGCCTGCGCCCGATGCGCCCTGTTCAGAGGTTCCCAAATCCTGCGCAATCAGGCCCCACTTCCAGAACATGCATGCATTCAGAGGAATGCATAAGCTGCCTTTTGAACCTGAACTTCCTTATCCGTGAAAAAATAAAATGCAGTAGCATCTCGCAATTCACTAAAGCACTTTGGCTTCATGTTGTGGCTACTGACATTCAAAGAGCTGTACCTTGATAAGCAATCCTATTTCAATCTTCTCTTGTAGGTAGTACTTTTTTTTTTTAGGGCTTGATCACAGCACTTGTTACTTTTTTCCCCCCCTCAAATACCCACTGTATTCCACAGATTCAGTCTGAAGCACACTTCAAAGTCTATGAACAGGCCCAGTTCTGTATTATATCCCCAAATTTCCATCTGGCAGTCCCAGGTTCTCCAGCCATCCGCTGTAAATTACAGACACCAAGCAAGTGCCTAAGCAGAACCGGCCTCGAACAAACGCTCTACCCAGCTATGCAAAGACCAACAGCCACCACTCCGCACCTTTCAACCATTGTGAACAAAGCCTCTCATGGAGAGAAACCAGGATTTTAAGTGCCCCGTAATTCTCAGATTATCAACATTTTCTTAAACAGGGGCTGTCACGGTGAAAGTGGCTATTTAACTATCGCTAGCAGAGGGCCAGATCAGGAGAAAACGTCGAGAACCTCAGCAAGGCTGCGGGGTTTCACATCAACGCTAGCTGACAGGAAGCAAGCAAGGTAACGAGAAGAGAGAGAGAGAAGTAGAAAGAGGAAAAAAAAAAAAAGAAAAACATTTAAAAAACCCAATGATATCATCCACAAAGAGAGCAAACTAGGAAGTAAGAATCTGAGTATACAGGCAGTCACACAAGCTCCAACATTCACACTTTTTTTGCCTTGACGTTTTGGGCAGGGAGGGCTCTGATTAAGCTTAGGCAGCAGCACAAAGATCACGATACCACAGGCAGAACAAACCACTTTGTTAAACCGGAACTACATGGGGAACTTTAAACAAGCAGAAAGCAGAGTAATTACTCAGACCAGCCCAAAATCTGGGACTTATAATTACAGTTCTGAAAAAAAAAAAAAAAAAAAACAACCAAAAAACAACCAAACCAAAAATTGGATTTTTGCTGTGTTTGGGGTGCTCAGTAAGAGTAAACAGCCAGAACCACTACCAAGAGAGGACATCTCCTGCTCACCAGTATTGTTAAGAGGCTTTTCTCCAACATGGACTCAAAAAGAATGTGAAGACTGAGTCACCAGCCACAAAAAGGAAAATGACTTTAAACATCCTGATCCAATTATGGATCATACTGTTCTTTCATCTTACAGCAACCAATGATTTGTTAAAAAAAAAAAAATGAGTGTACCGATGCTGGAAACATTTCAAAGAGAATGTTTCTAGCCTCCTCCCATCAGGATCGCCGATGTCAAGCTCAATTGAGGCTTACAGTTTCACATTATCAGTAAAGTGAAAGTAGCCCACTTAATATTTTGTGAGAAACTGAGAGGCTTATAACCTAACGATATTGAGAAGAATTGATGGATATAGCAAGCAATCACAAGTGCCTCAAGTGAAACTGAGACACAGCATTATGGCCAAGAACAGGGTTTGATGCACACATATAATGGGAGACGAAACCAAAATTTGCAAATAAATTTTTGCAGAGCATCCAATGCTTTTTGGCGTGACATCCTATAATGGCCTCTCTACAGTGTGCTTACACACTTAACCCTGTGCAACAAAATGCCAAGAGGTAAAACAACCACTGGTGTCTTCCTGCACCTGGTGAACGTAACACATAACCAGAAAAGGCATTAAGCAACTGGGATTTTTGCTTTGGATCAGAAGGCGCAGAGCTGAGAGCAGGAAATAGGATGGGCTAGAACAGCAGGTATCCTTTGACCTTGGGTGAAGAAGCCTTGTTTGAGAAGACCACAGAGAAGCAGGTAAAGGGATGGTCAGAGGAAGGTGCAAGGTCCCTTAACAGTTTGAGGTTATTTGCAACTGTCCTTTAGACAAAGCAAAGGGGAACAGTATTTGCAGGGAAGCCAATGAGGATGAGGTTACCAAAATCAAGGTGGAAGGTAAGTGCCTTGAAGGGACAGCCCTACCTTTCTAGAGAGGTATGACAGTGGGGGAAAAATTATAGGAATTACATTTACTAATCCTTTTCTATCATTTGCCAGTTAGGACAGCATTGTGAACAGAGCTAAAACCAATAAACTAATAAAATCTGTAACAGCGAAAGACAGTAGAGTCAACGTGCTATGTGCCACCCGAATATACACTGCAGCACATTCCCCATCACTTGAGCCTGGGCTGCATGTTGAGGAAGCATCTCCAGTATTATGACTGTATTTCACCATCAGGCAATCATCATCTTCAAACAGACTGTCTCCAGTTCTCTCCTTTAATAGTGTTCTACTGACTAAACCCACATAAATATGGAGTAATTTCACTAGCATCAACAGAATCACATCAGCCTGAGAGCAGTGTGTAAGAGCTACTTATATGCTGAAATATTTACCTTATTTTCTTCCCAGCTCAGTTATGTTTATCCCAAAGCAATAGCCTACTTCCAAATTTACGACATCGCAAACTGTGAACCACAAACAGCTTGTCAATTCTAAATTCCCCTCTCTGGCAATAATCACTTGACATTTGTTGCAGTTTACTTTGCTTTTACTTTATTACATAAGACTTGGTAAACTTACAGGAAATGCCATCAAATACAAATTGTATTTTAGATATTCCTAACATCCCTCTGAATAGCACAGAGAAACACGTCTCATACAAAGCCTGAATATTCCTCACTGCATCCACAAGTGGATCCTTCCCTGGCATGCTTGCTCTACAGAGCTGGTCCTGAGCAGAATCCATGTTTTTACTCAAAAAAACAAGCCCCAACCCAAGCAAACAGCAGCAACAGTGACAGCTACTAACACGTTTCTAGATGTGTCACAACCACTATCTTCCAAATGAGATGATCCTCAGCCAGTACAAACTTTCTCCACCAGTTTCCAGACAGTCCAAATATAGTTCCCATGGAAGATGAACTTCCCTAATCACCGTGAAGTACTAACTCTAATGTTGCTGTTACCCATTCTATTACTCATCATTTTCACATGTAGGAGAGAGTCATGCTCAAGAGTAAGAAGCGTTACTGAACAAAACTAAAAAAAAGCAAAAAAGCAGGGGAAAGAAAAAGGAGACAGACATCGGGAGAGTGAACAAAGGAAAGAAAAGAGCGATAGGAAGAGAACAGGACCAGAGAAGAGTGTGTGAAATACTGAAAAAAGAAGGAAATACTTCAAAGAGAAGTTGCCCTCTCTCCGAAATGGATTAGTAACCTTCAGCAAAGCCAGCATACTAATTGCTCTTTTAATCACTAGTCAAGACTTTTAAAACATAAGATTAGCAAATCACTTGCATAATTAATCGAACTCCCAAGCAACACCATTACTCACGACAGGACTCGCCGTTCTGGCCCAAACTCTGCTTCGTAGTAGCCATCTCTGCAGTCTTTTCCAACCAGATCATGAGGGTGTGGTTTGTAGGGTTCGTTCTTCGTTACCAATGTAGTTCTTATTTTGACTTTCCCAAAATAGTTCAGAATCTACAGAAAGTGTGAGATATTTTCTAGTTTTTAAGGTATCAGGGCTAGTAAAGTCCCCACATGTAACAGAAAGTACATTTTATCTTAAAATACTCTATGGAAGAAACACCACAGCTAAGAAAATGGCATTATTGCTTCATAAAAGCTAGGACCATTCACAAGTTTTGTTCATTCCATTTTTCAGTTCTGTTCATTTTACACTAAAAACACAAGTGTTTGGTAAAATATTTGAAAAGTGAATTTTTTTTCCAGAAGTATACCTCATCTATTTCAGAAAGTAAACCAACACACTTCACCTGCTACTTTTGCCAAAGCAGCTGGTTATTTGTAACCATAAAATTTTGCTGGCACCAGTATTTGAAATTCAACCCATTCAGTTCTCTTAAACTACCCTTTCTTTTTTTTTATTTCCTTTTTGAGGCTGGAGATCTATCGCTTCACCATCTTAGCAGGGCTCTTTATATGAGTTGAACTCATTCCTGTGTGAAAGGCCAGAGGTCACGCAGAAGCTTAGACCTAAGAGTAGAACAGCTTGTAATGCTGTGTATTTCATTATCATATCTAGCCTTACAATGAAAGACACAAAATGCTACGTAGGTGACCACATGCAAATGCTTACTGAGGGACAGGTCTAGCTCCAAAGATCTTAGGGAAAAAAATCCTAAGGCCTCAGGGATAAGGACATTGCCTGTGTATGGAACACTAAATAGTTGAAGAGGATCTTAACAGATACATCATGACATAATCCCCTACAAAGTCTTTTTTTTTTTTTTTTTAATTCTCTGTCAAATACTCAATCTTATATTCAAGAAGGCGGGCACTGACTTCTCAAGCTCCTACTAGAGCCTTCACAGCAGTGATAAGCCTAATTCAACACATGTTTCTCAGATGCATAGAAGTCTTCCCTCATGCTCACAGCTACCAGTGAAGTCACCAAGGGTTGTGTGGGTGAGTGTAAAAAAAAAAAAAAAAAAAAAAAAAAGAAAAAAGAATAGAAAAACAGTTTGGCCTAAATTGTTTGAAGCATAACAACTTGAAAGCAAATACAGGACTTGCTCAGGCACACATTTGTGCAGAGGCGAGCTCTCCTCCTCCACTTCCCCTGCCCTATAACTAACTGTTCCTCTCCTCCTTCAGCCCTTTCTTTCCTCCTCCAAGACTCCGAGGATCCATCACATATCCTTTTCAGCTGATGCCTCAAACCTTTGACTTGACCTATGCTCTTCTAGCTTCCCTCATCTGTCAGCTTCTTCAGTCTCCGGTGTGGCTCCTTTCTTGGCCTTCACACAAGCCACCGTTACTTTTTACCCCTGAAATAAAACTTCCACCACTCCTTCAGGTTCTTCAACTATTACATCATTTCTCCCTCATTTCGCACCCAGTCCCTTGAACTCGAAGCCTGATCTAGCCACTTTTGATTCTCCAGTTCCTCCTTGATGTTCTTCATCTCAACCGCATCACGAAATTTAATCTCTTCCTGGCCTCTCTGTTCTCATCCTCATTGATGTTTCCACCTCTAGAGGGGACTCCCCTAGCAGCTAATCAGCACTAAAGCCTCCTACGGGCTTCAGGGAGGCAGGAATTCACCTAGAAATCACCTGCTATCGGTAACAATCAGCTCTGTCATCAACAGTCACCTTTAAAAAAGAACAAACTATGCCAGTATTGACATGGTCACCTACCATGCCCCATCTTCCCTTTGGGTTCTGGCTGACCTTCATGTGAGGCACAGTCTGGGCTAAGAGGAATCAAGGGCTTACGCTGCCTGTTCAACTCATGCCCTGACACAGCCTCAGGCTGAGAGTCTGAAAGTATTCACTCTTGCCAGCAGCCTCCGTAGTTCCTTGTTCAATTGGCAGAGTGCTGAAAAAAAAAAAAGGATTCTGGCAAGACCTCCATTTCCTGCATTCCTTAACCAAATCTAGCACTGCGATGATAGTCAAGGGGGGGACCTTCTTGTTTGCTTCTTCCCTTAGTAATTCTGGCCTCAGGGCTAGACCAGCTTCCACAGTTGCTTTATGTAGTAGAGGCTCACTCTGGTGCTCAACACAACTGCCAGTATTATCTTTCTCAAACACTCCATCTTCTTAAAAAACTTTTATGCCTCAGCCTAAAACATCTCATATTTTTCAGAGTTCATGTCCTCTGTATCTATTCTGTTTCTGCTGTGCTTCCAGAGACTCTATCTTTGGCTCCACTTTTTTTTTTTTTTTTTAAACACTTATACACACAGATACACAACTTCTGTTCCTGAGCACTGTAACTTACTTCAGTATAGCAAGTACTCGTAACTTCCCATTTATATTTGAGCTTTCTCTTCTAATCTCATCTCTGAAAGATTTTCTCCCAATTGAAAGAGATCAACGAAACACTAGCAACTTAAACTTCAAACAGGAGACCAGAAATTCTTCTCCCTTACCCTACCTGTCCAGGGTCTCTGACACATTCCTTTGTCCACATATGAAAGCTAGCGCCGAAGTGCTTCCACTCCACCTCTACCTTTTGTATCTTTGTCCCTGCTTTGATCATAGCTACTCTGATCATAGGGCTACTCTGAATCCCTTCGTTCTGGATTTCCCAACCTATCCATAACGCAACCGCCCAAATCGTCTTCATTGCAGGTGCTCTGACCACATAATTCCTCTTTCTCAGCTCGTTTTTAAATTCTGTATCCCCTTCTGACTTCACATATTTCATGGTAGTTTCTTTTGCAGAGTCTGATCACCGAATCACTGGCTGCAAGTCACTTTCTTACTTTGCTCACTGGTACAAAGTGCCTTCTTTCATGTTGTGCCCAGCAGCTTTTCAAAGCCTTTTCAAATTTTGTATGCAAACTCCTTCAAAGCTTTCCCAAAATTCATACTGCAGTCCAAATAGTAAAAACAAACCCATAACTAAGAAACCAGCATAAACGTGCATACAAAAAAGCCAATAATGAATGATTCCCAGACAACGAGTAACTTCACTGAATTCCCTACCAGCACTTTGTTAACTACCTCTACACCTTCTCCTCCTCTTGTAAATTTGAAACAAAATCTTTAATAACTAGGAGCAAAGAGCTCTTTTTCTGCTTTGTTGCAACTACATTTGCATGCCAAGGAAAGAATAACAGAGTATTGAAAAGCATTTTATGTACTGCACCAAGTCCAACGCACAGCTACAGCACAATGGTAATGCAGGCAATGGTAATTCATGGATAAAAGCAGTATTTACCTGTATGGAAGGGAAGGTCTTATTGTTTTCTGTACTGTGTTCTCCTGGAATGCTGCCCGCTGATCTTCCCTCACATTTGTATCTGAAACGCATGCCCCTTTGCCTGGGTTGTTCAAACATTTCAATGTAGGCCTCAGAGCCACCTTAAAACCAAAATATTTTCAGTGTTAGTACACAGCTAGAGCTTAACGAGCAGCAGAAGATGTAAGAATTTGAAAGCCCAGACTCTGTCATTGATATTACCATCTTTCCACTTGGTCTACCTTCTCAGACAATCTACTCTTCTTTTTATATATGTACACATGTTGAAGGCGGGGGGTGAGGGGAGCGAACAGATTTTAAACGAACCCTCAGGTATCAATGCCATCTACATAATTAGCAAAGGATGCCCTCCCCTCCATCTCGCCTCCAACTTAGCTTCTTTTAGCTATTAGAGAGTGTATGCCTGATGAAAGAGGATTTTATACAGCAGAAAAATTATTATTTTGTGGGAATGCTTGATATTTTTAATATTGTCCTCTCAAAGTACAGGTACTGTCAGTCCTATGTTCTCTTAAATGTCCTCTGAAAGTGAATATGTTTCCTCAGAATGGATTTAGTTCCTATTATAGTGAAGCAGAAACTATACAAATTAGGCAAAAACCACCTTACTGGGTTGAGTAACATCACTGTGGGCTCAGAAAATACCTGATCACTGGTATCGAATTCTACGTCTTCAGCTGCCCACCTCCCACAGGGCCAGCTCCTAGTTGCAGTATCGCCCCAGACAACGAAACCTCAGTAAAAGCTGTCAGGCTGTTGTCAAAAAGAGGTTTTTGGGAAACACGAACAATAGGCAAGAGTAAGAGACAGCAGAACTCTTAACGGGGGGGGTTAGAAAGACATTAACTTAGCAAGAGTGTAAGTGCTTTTCAAGAGATGTTTTATTGCCAGACAGTAACAAGCTATTTAATATATCTTAGTGAGAACATCAAACAGGGTAGTCAATCAAACAGTGACAACAGTGGGATGGCATGTGAAAAACAAATAACAGAGGGTAAGTAAATATTGTAGAAGTTGAATCATCATGGTGCTGCATGATGAGAAGAACATAGCTTATGGAAACGTCTACTGAGCTCTCTGTCATCTTCATGTAATAGCATCCTACTCAAGCAAGGTTGAGCATCACAAACAAACAAGACAAGCAACATCCTGTGGCACAGCACTGAAAAAAGCGCTTGGACTTCAACATAATAAGCAAAATAGTTATTAAATATATTGAAAGTGCTAAAAGGGTAAAAGATCCCCTACTTCCTTTTGCCCAAGGTCTATACAGCCTAAGGCCCATAGCCTAGTATTAGGTTTGGCAAAGAGGTGGATTCCAATCTTAACTCCATAATCAAAGCTTCTCTTTTTTTGTCACGCCTACAATGATTTAGACATACCTGCCAACACAAAGCTCAAACTTTATGCCTGGGATTTGTTGATTGTAAAACATTTCCAGTGCTCCAGCGGTTCATACTCAAAACTAGGAAAAATATTATAAACTAAAAGATAAAGTAATTAAGAGCAGCGGAGAAGGGATGCAAAGATCTACATCTCCGAGACGTCAACTTGGTCTTACCTAAATGCACATTTCAACCGTAACACACCTACAGACAACCGTGGAATGGCAGTGTGGGAAAGCAGCTCTGATGCTGGAATTGTCTTCCACGACACGTGCCTTTTCAGATCTCGAATGCCTTTTAAAAAGGCACAACGCGTTTCAACTCCAGGCTGCATCTGGTACCAAACACTTGAGAATTACGGTTTAGGACTCTCTATATTCCTTTTTAATGATTTATCAAAATGCAATACCTAAACCAATCACCTCCCATCAAGCATATTTTAAAAGATTTTCTGAAAATAGACCGTGAGCTGTCACGTTAAATACACACTAGCCAGTACTCTAGGTCCAGTTACTTACAGGGATGGTCTCCTTTCCAGATCCTTCCCAGATTTTATCTAATCCTCCTTTAGACAAGCCTTGCGTATTTTCCCTGTCTAGAAAATAAGCAGGTCCAGGAAAGGGTGGGGCGACAAGCACTGATAACAAAAAAGCCTAGAAATAATGTAAAGCTGGTTTCAAAGAGACAGCAGAAGTCTGAGTGTCTCACAAAACCAAGCCCGCACACCAACGTATGGCTACTTAACTTTCACACTTCAATTTACTTACACTATTGTATTTATCAGCACAGTCCAGTGGACCGGATGACAGAGGACTTCTGCCAGCAGCAAGGAGCGACTGCTGCATATCAGTCAGCCTCTCATTTGAGGAAAGAATCTCACCTTTCCCTTCCTACGTAAAGCAGTATGCCACAAATACAGGCACGTACCCATATACTAAATTAAAAATCTATTTTAGAAGTTGTAATGACAAAATTGCAGCAAAGTGCCTACTAATCATCTTACTTGCGAGGTGCACGTGCTTACATTGCTGCTAACCAGACGCACAGTACACCCACGGACACTACGTATTTGTCAAAACCAGCTTGAGCCTTGCTATTCGAAACTACCACAGAACACAATCACTTCAAGCCTTTAACTCTCTCTGCTTTAACCAATAATCTCCCTTCACGCTCTATTAATACTTGCTTAAGAGGACTTTTTTCTCACCTATTAAGAGCGCTTTATTTTAAAACTCCAGGCTCAGTGATCTTTACGGGGCTGCGGTCGAAACAAATGTCATTGAAGGCGAACCCACTGCTTAACAGCAGGTGCGTTTGCGGGAAAGTAAAGCTCAATGACATGGTAGCCTCCAGAGATTAAACGTTAAATTTCATTTTATCTGGGCGCTCTCTCACTCTATTTAAGAATCGCATTATCATCTCCACCGTGTCATCGTGTCTCGTGTAGAGAGGAAACACATAAAAGCATCTGTGTGAACTAAAGGTATTATCAGCGCTCTGCAGCAAAGCAGAGGTCTGTTTGGTGTTCCCTATTTCTGTAAATCAGCAATGGGCTTGTGAAGCGGCATGGCTTAACTGTTTCACGGTCTGCCCTCACGCGCAGAGGTCTGAGAGCTCCCACATAGTTGCTAAAGACCTGTCCTCTCCGGGTCCTGCTTGTCAAACAAGTACGAGCTATGTCGAAAAACAAACTCTCTTCCACTGATGCTGGAAGAGACGTGCACGGCTACTCCTGTTACTCACCTGCCCACAGCTACGTGGAAAAGCATTAGAAATAGGAGAAAAGCAAAAACCTAGCTAACCCTTCATTCAAGTGCTTAGGAGTTTAATTTCCATTTGTAATTAATTATAATTGCCTATACGCACGCTAGCAATACAGATGTTATGCTACGTATTACAACCTGCCTCTCGCTCGATTTTTTTGTAAAAGTGTTTATTCCCCCTGTGCCCCGAGAGTACTACACTAAATAACTTGAAAGAGAATACAGGACATCAAGCGTCCCAATCACACACGCAAGGAAAACAAGTAAAAACAGCAACAGGTCCAAGAGCTCAGCCAGCTCATATTCCTTCAAGAACTGAAGGTTGGTTTATTCTAAACTGTTTTGAGCAATACAAAAAAGGAACAAAAGGACAACCCCGAAAACTCAAAACAACACCTCAGGCCTCTCCACAATAAGAAACCTGGGCCAGTTTAAAGTTTAACAGGGAGGAAGTGTGGCAACAATGGTGGAAGATTTGTTACAGCACACACTAGCTCAATCCAAAATAACCAAAAGCGTAAATGTGTTTTTCTTTTAGAAAGCAGCTGTCTACCTAGGACTCCATAAACCGTCCAGAGTCTAACAGAGAGAGAAAACTGTTCACGAACTTCCTCTTTACTATCATGTTACATTACAGAACAGCAACCAAAAGAAAAAAAAACAAAAAAAACCAAAAAAAAACCAACCACGATGACAAAAGCTAGCAAGTACCAGGAAGTTCTGAACTCCCCCTACTGAAAAATTCCTTATCAGGTTCCTAATTACACTGAAAACATATTAATATGTGAAGAAAAAAAAAGCGCTATCTCCTGCCGCTCTAAAAATACAACGCAATGTTTAAAAGGTGCCTCCGTACAAATCCAGTTGTTTTCTCTCTCTCTGTTGATAGTCAGTGCACCTATGTATTTAGCAGGAACTAAAGTTTATATTTCAGTAAGGGGCAACAGAACACACCCACCCACCCCTCAGTTTTGAGGCTGGAAAGCATCTTTCCCTAGAAATGCTATTCTAATTAACGCTGCCAAGTCTTACATTTGGGTTTGTTGGGGTGGGGTTTTTTTTTGGAACCCTAAGACAGATTCCAGGGAAACGCCTTCTGAAAGGATGACAAATTCAGTCAGAAGAAACTTAATCGTGCTTTTCGTTGTAATTACTCAGTGGACGATCCCTGGTCTACGTTACTTCGCGTTTATGCCACCTCTGCCTCTCCCGGGCGAGCTCCTCGGCCACCAGGACCCTGCTGAGCACCGGAGCCCCTGGCCCCCTGACATCTCTAGCCCCGACACGAGACCCACGCGCTTGCTTAACACCAAAAGTTCTTGAACGACGCGACTTTAAGCCTCAAGAACATCCATCCCGAAGCGCAACGGCCTCGTACGGCCTCGCCACAGCCCAGCCGAACGACCCCGCGCTGGTTCTTCGTCAACATTTTTCCCGCGAGCCTGCTTTTAACGCGCGCGGCCGGGCGGGGATTTAATATCTAAAAGCAGATGCTGGGATGCCGGGGCCGGAGCACCGCCGCCCTCTCTGGCAGGGGTTACTCACCCACCCCGGGCCTCAGGCAGCAGGCGGGAGAGGGGAAGCAGCACACACACAGACGCACACACGGTCCCAAAAACGAGAACGAGCCGACACCTCGCGTTTCCCCCCATTCCGCAGCGGTTTAACGGACGCCGAGAGCGAGTCCGGCAGGCAGGGCGGCGGGGGCTCGGCTCTCCGCCGATGCCGCTGCCCGCCAGCGCCCGCCACCGCCCCCCCCCCGCGGGGCTCCCCGCCCGGGCCCCGCACACCTCGAACGGACGGACCGACCGACGAAGGACTGCCAGGCAGGAACGGCCGGGCCCGACTCCTCCCGCCCCGGCTGCCTGCGCCGCCGCGCCCCGCGCCGCCCTTTTCAGGGGGAATTCCCGGCGGGCGGGCGGACGTGCGCGCGCGGCGGCACCGCCCCCCGCCCCGGCCGCCGCTCCCGCCCCCGCCCCGCCCGGAGGCCTAAATCCGCCCCCCCCCGGGCAGGGCGGCGGAGGGAGGGTACCGTGCCCCGGCGGGGAAAGCCACCCCATCCACCCCATCCCCGGGGGGAGGGGGCTCAGCCGCCGGCCCCCCCACCCCTCTTCTGCTTCGGGGTAGCCCGGCGCGAAGAAAAAAAGTTAAATCCCATTTACGTGCCTTCTCCGCACGCTTCTAGCGGCGCCTAGCAGCCCCCTGCCTGGGCAGCACCCCTCCATCGCTCCAGCACCCCGCTTCCCCGCTCCGGGTCCTGCTTGTCAAACAAGTACGAGCTATGTCGAAAAACAAACTCTCTTCCACTGATGCTGGAAGAGACGTGCACGGCTACTCCTGTTACTCACCTGCCCACAGCTACGTGGAAAAGCATTAGAAATAGGAGAAAAGCAAAAACCTAGCTAACCCTTCATTCAAGTGCTTAGGAGTTTAATTTCCATTTGTAATTAATTATAATTGCCTATACGCACGCTAGCAATGCAGATGTTATGTTACGTATTACAACCTGCCTCTCGCTCGATTTTTTTGTAAAAGTGTTTATTCCCCCTGTGCCCCGAGAGTACTACACTAAATAACTTGAAAGAGAATACAGGACATCAAGCGTCCCAATCACACACGCAAGGAAAACAAGTAAAAACAGCAACAGGTCCAAGAGCTCAGCCAGCTCATATTCCTTCAAGAACTGAAGGTTGGTTTATTCTAAACTGTTTTGAGCAATACAAAAAAGGAACAAAAGGACAACCCCGAAAATTCAAAACAACACTGAGAAGCCTGAGCCAGTTTAAAGTTTAACAGGGAAGAAAACATGGCACGCTGCCATCCAGCAGAGCAACAACAGGAGCCAGGGTACCTGCGTTTTGCCTTGTAAGACCAAGCTCTCCCCTTATCAAGGTTTTTCCCAGCTGCAGGAGGCCTGCAATAACAGAAAACTCTGCCAACTGGTAGCATAGCAAAGGAATCTGCAACAAGCTGATTAAAAAACAAAGATTAACTTAAAATCTACCTAACATCCAGGGCATCACTCGATCCAAATGGGAAATACATCTCAGAGCTTGGCCCGAGGTCATGGGAAGGAGATAAAGACTTGGGGCACAGTCCCCCAGGCCCAAATTTGGATCAGGTTGGAGGGGTCAGTAGGAAACGAGCATATCTAGGGGGTTTAAAAACACCTGTAAAAAGGAGAAGGGAAAGGAACACCAAGCCCACACCTAGGGGTGATACCAGGCTGCATTTCAGTAGCAACAAGATTTAATTTTTTGTTCTTAAATCTTTACTGTGGGAATGCAATACACTGTCATATGTGAAAATGCCATTAAATGAATTAGTATTCTTGAAAAGGAAACTTAAACTAACAAGAAAAGCCTCACAGAGCACTCAAAGCAAGGTACATAACTGGTAGGTTTTGTTTTTTTTTTTTTTTTTTTTTACTTTTCTTTTTCTCACTGTCCTTTTTTAAAGTAAAGGTTTCTGGGCTGTAAAGAAACGAACTCCAGCAGAAAATATAATCTGCAAACCCATACAGTAACCCAGGTAGGTAAGCTGAAGAGACTGCCCGATGTTTGTTATTCTTCATGCTCTGTACCCCCTCTCAACAAGACTTTTCTTTATAACTTCAATTTTTCCTATAAATGGAAGTTATCTTTCTCCATCCCACAAGCAAAGCTTTCCTTATTTAAGATTCACAGTTTGTTGTACAGTAGGATTGTTACACTCCTATCAAATATATAACTGAAGTCAGAGTCAAAGAATCTGAGGATAATGAAAATGCCTGTGACACTAGCTCCAGAAGATTAAAGGGAAGAACAGCTACATGATTATATTTAGATATGCTGAAATAATTGTACGGCTATGGGATAGTGTCTTGCCAGAAGGATATGCTTTTCTCATTTTGTTTCCCACAAAAAAAACCCAAAACAAAACCAAGAAAGGTACAAACCAGCAGTGCCCTAGAACTATGCAAAATTAGGACTAGATCTTCATGTCTGGGGGGGGATTTCTTGGATTCCCTATGATTGCTGGTATAAAATAAAGCAGGAAAGAAGTTCTAATATTCTAAACCCAACTTAGACATTACCATACATGCACACACAACCCCAAAGACCTCACAACATGACATTCTTCAGGGTGGTAGCTGGGCACTGAGGTGAAGGCAGGTGCTTTTGCATTTTCAGTGATGGGATTAGAAGACACCAGCACAGTGGGGACATTAACACAGAGGGTGCTCAGAGCTCAGCATCTCGCCACTTGTGCCACTCTGTGGTAAAAGAGGCATCGAGGCAGCAAAGAAGAAAACACGCAACCCAAATTTCTCTCTGCTCAGCGTCTGCATCCAAAGACATTTGGGTCATGAACATTAAATATTAGAAGCTTGGTTGTTTTTTTTTAAATTGATCACCTGGTTATGGCACAAGTTTTGGACATTCTTCATTCATAAGATTTAACAGCAGGAGAAATGCTGCCAATTTGAGGGCATATGCATCCCTGCAGGACACAGGAGTGATCTGGACAGGATTATAAAAATATGAAATTATTCTAGCTGAAGCTGGAAAAGCCCTGGGAGGTTATTACCCAGGAGCTGGCATATAGATGTAAGTTTGGATGTAAAGCAAGTGTAAGTAATAGGCGTATGGAGTGACGAAACACTTTTCCTTTCTTATCTTCAGGCCGGTTTGCAAAATCTCGGGGAGTAAACTGTGGCCTTTCAGGAAGAATGAATTTAGGTGCTTCCCTAGATACAGTTTATATCCTTGGTTCTCACCTACTTCTCTAGCCCATGACACTACTGAAGAGACACAGACCAAGGCATCTGGGAAGCACTGTGGCTCAAAACAGAAGTGTCTACTCATTTCTTCAGAAGGAAAGTGTTATTGTAAGGTATAAGGTCTAAACCGATGTGAAATTAAGGGTGATAATCGAAGCAATACAAATACCATGTTATGACTCAAACATCAATAAACATTCCCTATTTTCCCCCAGCTCTTCTGAACTCTTAGGGCTTGCAGGAACAGGCTACTCAAAAATAATCCTTAAGACTGCATGTTAGAAATGGAGGCAGTATCTCACATCCACACCACCATCTACAGTACAAGCTGCTTCTTGGTATTATTTTTGAGAAAAAGATGAGTGGGTTGCACTTCTTGGAGCATCCCAAAAACTTTAACTCTATCCCTACCCCTTCCCTAAAACGAAAACAACCTATAATAAACTTAGAGGAAAACTAACCGTATGAAGTGTTTCACTGTATAAGATGTATACGCTCCCATCATCTGAATACACAGAGACTAGATCTGGCTCAGGAGGTCCTTGAACAAAGTTCTTGGAGGAAGGACAGTGTGAGTGGAGACATTTTCTTGATGCTTTTTTCTCTCTCCAACAGTAACCATAAGCTGATGCCCAGGGAAGAGCTGCAATAGTGGGCCAAAATCATCTTTTGCTCTAAGCCCAGCATGGCTGTTTCACACCTAGAAGAAAATTCCACAGAAACTGGGAAACCTTCCCAACTAAAAGGCAAAACCCTAAACAAATTAAAGAGGCCTTACTCAACATCATGCGAGCAGATAGATAGACCCCTCTATTCCTCTGACTACCCCCTTGGATGCAATTTTGTTCTGCCATGATCTGAATCTACAGCACAGGGATTATCCCACAAGAGTGATGTGAACTAGAGAATTGCAGTGTAGTACTGGTAATTACAGAAACCTGGTTAGCAACTGACACACAGAGCATGTCATAACTTTGGGGATATGCAGGCCTTTGCAAAAAGCAGGACGGAATTCCCCTCCTGTAGCATTGCATAACAAAAGCCAGGTGCATCACTTATTTTTGTCAGCTGACTTTGGCTATAGCCAGAGGCAAGACACCAAAATTGTTAAGACCAGTTTGATCCAGCGCTTTGCTTCCTGTCTTCCAGTTAAAGCCAGTGGTTTAAGAGCCCATTTTTCTCCACTTACCAAGTCCAAAGACAAGTCCTCCCTCCTCCTTTTCACCAGCTGCTGCACTAGCACAGTTAACACCTAGGTTGCTATTAAGGAATTAAGCTTCCTGCTCCAGCAGAGAACATCTTGGCAAGCAAGATGAGAAAATGGTAGAATGGGGAGAAAAAACCCCCACCACCACCACCACAACTTCCTACAGCAAATGATTGAGTGTTTGACACTATATTTGCCAAGCCTAGGACGATGGCTCTTCAGTGGTGCTTAGCACAGGCATTGCCCAATAAAGCCTGCTAAAGCCTGCTGTGATACAACAGCAGCATAGGCAAACTGTTAAGCCTTTATTTCCTGTTCCCAGCTATCTGACTTAGATCAAAGATAGGCCGCTTGTCACCAGCCTGATTAAGCAGCCAAGCAGGCATTAAGGTACTTTTAGAATATGGCTCTACTATGGTAGATCATACTAGGAATAAAGATGATAATAAAATCATTCACTTCTCTCCTTATGGAATAAAGCCCTGTTTTCTTGTCCACTCTATCTCAAGCCTCACACGTTCCCCAATTAGTAATTTCCAATCCTCTATGCCTTAAGAAACCTTTTGTTGTTTAAAGGATGTTTAATTTCAAAGGCCTCTCATTTAAACATTGTCAGGTCTTTTGATGGTTAAAGCTTCTGTGGTTATGGATCCTGAGGAAGGTTCTAATGCAGAAGTCGTTCCAAGAAAAGTCACGGCTTCCAGATTAATGATAAATTCAAAGGTTGTTCAAGCCATTCTGCTGGAAGCATTCCTGCATCGCGCTTTTGAGTCTGTTTGACATCGAACAATGCTGCTGTGCTTCCTCTCAAAACAGGGTGGAGAGAAAGAAAATGCTAATAGAGAAAGGTTGGTCTTGTGGATAATGCACAAGATTCAGGAGACTGGAATTTGGCTCTTGGCAAGTCAGCCTTTCTACTCTTAGGCAAGCTGGTTTAGTTCTCTGTGCCTCAATTTCCCCACCAGAAAGCAGAGCAGATACTTCCTTGCTCCCACACTTCACTCGTGATGCAACTCCTTCAGGGGATGAGCCGCTCGTTACATAAGTGCCGAGCACAGGAAAGAGTTTCATGAACATTTTAGACAGTGGTGGTGTCAGAAAAAGGCAGCCCCCCCTCTTTCTCTTCTTACCTCCAGGCAACTCACTCACATGCATTCCTATGCTGTTGCAAGTGCTCCTTCAGCAGAATGGGAGCTTGCTTAAAAGTAACCTGGGGGAAACAAAAAATGGTGTTCTGCTGGTTCAGTTTTTACTGAGCCAGTTCCATGTGCAATCACAGAAACAACTGTGCCAGCAGCAAGGACTGTGGTGGCACCAAGGCCAGAACAACTTTCTGGAAGTTAGATTTGGGCAGAGGTACCTGCTTTCTGACAGAGCACAAGTTTCATGAAACTGTATTTTTAGCTTGAGAAATTGATAAGGCTCTCTGAAATTTCTACTTCACAATTTTTCCTTCCCAGGGTTAGTTTTCAGAGCAGAAGCTCTCAGGCACCTTCACCCCCAGCCCTCTGAAGTGTTTCCTATTCCTTTCTCCTCATCCCAGTGCTATGAACTCATACCACCACTTGGGAGTTGCTGCATTATTTTAACAAAGAAAAAGCCTTTCACATTTGTTGGCAGGCAAAGAAAAAAATGTGGAGGAGTTTTTTTTTTTTTCAACTGTGCTACACAAAAGCCTCCTACTACAGCAAAGCTGATCTGGTGACCTCTGAAATGGACAAACTGCAAACTTCTTCCTTATAGAATCATAGAATCATTTAGGTTGGAAAAGACCTTTAAGATCATCAAGTCCAACCATTAAATCGTTAGGCTACAATCAATGTTCACCTGATGCAGTAGTGCTGTAGCAAGAGGACTTCGGAGAGACATGAGCTCAGGCTGAGCATAAGGAGCTAAATCAGCAGAATATAACTTTTGTCTGCCCAGAATGATTTTTCAAATAAATTAGCTCTCCAAGCCAGATTGCTATTGCTGGTAGAAAAGGAAGCAATAGAATTGCTCTAGCTACAGCCAAAAAAAAAAATAGGGAGGCAGAAGGATGGGAAACATCCCTTTAACAACAGCAAGCTATTAGAGTACCTTAATTGTAACATGAAAACTACACACTGAAAAAAATAGGTAACATATGCTCATATTAATTCTCCTGCTCCCCAAAACCCCAGCCAGCCATTACACACTGGATCCACCAACAGAGGATAACAATCGCTCATCCAGGTTTTTATTACAAGACTTCCTTTTTCCTTCAGGGCTTGCAAGGAGTTTAGGTTACTTAACATCACCTTGAGCTTCAAGAGTCTCAGAAAACCCTATCTGTAGATAATAGAGAGATAAAAAGGCACATTGTGTCAGTACAGCCCCACCAGATGTATCTCCTTTGAATTTGAAGTCTTGCATCTTATTTTTAAATCTCTAGCCCAATGAATGACTCATGTAGTTCTGACTTGTACAGTTATTAAAGGATTACACCCAGGAATGACAAGCTGACACCACTCTTAAGGCTGAAGATGAGCACATAACACCTTCTGGAACCACTTAATGCATGAAGTGCTCCTACATATGCAAAGCATACAGTTTGTAAACTGGCCAGCTACTCATCTTATCTGGACCTGCATTAGCTCTTTTTACGAATTGCCTGGGGCTGTGTGTCAGTGCCACTGCGCCATGCAAAGTCTTACATCAATAGTTTCAAGTAAGCCACAATCAACACTGCTGCTTCATCCCATTGGAACAGTTGGTCTCCGCAGTGTCTGTTTGGACTTTGCGTGTGCATGTAATCTAGTTTGCTAGTATGCTGCAACAAAATATTTTTGATTTACTAAAAAGGCCAACATTCTAGTAATTATTAGTCTGAGCTTTCTTAATTACAAGGTTGAAACCCCTTGCTTCCTCACACAGAACAGTGATGGGCTTCGCTATTGCACAGTCTTGTTTATTTGGCAGTCGCTGCACGACTTAGCAATTTTGCTTTTAGGCCATGTGGGGAAAGTTCAATATCCTTTTTGTAATCAATGTAGTGGTTAACCTATCACATAACAATACATTTGATAAATATTCATTCATCTGCACAGTGATTCCACTTATGAACCTTAATACTGCTGAAAATAGACAAAATCCAAGCAACATCCTTCAGGTTTTCAGTCTGAAATCTTGTGCCTTAAGTATAATAAGTGTGTAATCTACCACAAGACTCAACATTTTCAGATGCCTGGAAAAAGTACTTTCCTCTATGTGAGTAAAGAAAACACATATCAATCTTCTGACTCCTATTTTTGATTAAAAGGAACAATAAGCAAGGAAAAATAATTCTGCAAGACATCTGTTGCACAATAAACATACAGAGAGAGAAAGGAACCGAAAGGATTCTTTGCCCTGTGCAGCAGAAGAAACAGATCTAGACCCATAGCCCATTGAATGGAAACAACACAGACGTGAAGAGAGAATTGCCACCACAAGCTGCTTCTGGCAAGTAAATGCAGGAACTAGAAGAAGGAAAAGGCCTAGCCCAAGAAAGAAATGAGTCAGTGGCAAGAAGAATTAGAACAAGGCCTAGAGAAGGCTAGAAGGGCAATGTCAGATATCTAAGTTGAATATTAAAAAAAAGGTAACTGCAAATTGGAAAGGTTCCTCAACATGCAAATGTACAAAAGAAGAATTATATGTAGTGAAGCGACCGATGTTGTAGCTCCACTTCTGATTAGTCTCCATGGAGACTCTGGGGTGCAAGCCAAGTCAGTGGTGCTGATAACAAACCAGTTGAATTGAATCTTTCACAAAGACTGAGACAGGTAACTGCTACCTAAATTTTCCATTGCTTTAGCCTCAGCGATTAAGAGAAAAACATTACAGGCTCCAATATCAAAAAAAGTAGGAACGAAGAGCAGGGGGGGATTTGGAATAAAGTGCCCAATTACTGTTCTACCAGCCTTGCTCCTGGCTGTTGCCACAGCTTGTCCTTTAAAGGCCTTGGTGCCACTCCTCCAGCGATCATGAGTAATACAGTTGGGTTTGCGGTATCTTGATAAAATGCCCCCTCGTGGGCACCACTACAATGATTTCCTGAAAGGGCATGCAAACTACTGCCTTCCCAGTAAACCTCATTACATCTCCTTGTCATACTTGCGTGTGGTTTCACGCTTCTTCCAGCACAAGAGGGTAAGCGTCTTCGTGCATAAAGTAGAGAGCTTTAGTCTCTGTGGTATCTTGAGCTCTCATCTCCAAAAGAAGGAGCCAAAGATAGCTGACTCTGCCTTTTCCAGGAGTTTCCATTAAAAGGAAACCTGCATAAGCAATGATCTGCATAACAGAAAATAAACTGAGACCAAAGTTCCCATTTTCTGTGAAACTACATAATAATTTGTTTTTAAAAGAAAATCAGGCAAAAAAGCCAAATCTATAGGTCTAAAGTTTGTTACTTTTTAAAAACTAACACAGCTACTTCAGTTTGTTATTACCACCTTCTTTTACCCCATAAAAGCAAAAATCAATGAGTAAACCCATTCAGATTAAATAAGACCTAAAAGCTTGAGACTAGAGACTCATGGTTCAATGACTGAGCTACCAAATCTGTTCCCAATAGCATGGGTGCTGCATATTCCAGTAAGAAGTGAATTCTGTGGGAGGAAGGTCTTGCTGCAAGAAAAGCTTTAATTCCATCTGTCTTTACAGATAGCAAGCAGCTTGCTGGCAGATGCTGTCTTCTAAATTGCTGGTGCTACCCTGGTTCACCATCTTCACCTGTTCTCTTACTCTGTTTTTAGACTGCTAGGGCTTTGGGGAATTTTGGGGGGGATTTATCATCCTGCTTCCACAGCACAACAGGGTGGTCTAGGACTATAGCTCCTTGGCTGCATGGCAACCCCATGGTCAATCTAACCTCTTACATGTTTAGGCAACTACATGTGATACTGTCTACGTATTGTTACACAGTGTCTCTACTTCACAAGTATATATGGTGTTTACTTTGTCATACTTGGCAATCAGCTCTGCAGGTCAGGAACTACTCTCCTGTTTCAGAGTGATTTGATTTAGTAGTACACTGATTTCTTTTGGGGGTTATGCTACTGCTACTATTTCTCCAACAGCTCTCAGGGTACAAAAAGCCCATTAAGAAGTAAACCTGAAATATTACAGTGTTTTGTCAAAAATCCATGTTCTTTTAGTGGCTCGATTTTTTTTTAAAACTAGATTTTATATTCCTTCTACATATCTTAGTTATACATGGTATCGTTTCTGCTTCCTGGATATGCATCTTTAAGCTTCAGTGTCAACATACATATTGGTACAGCTATGCAATTATAGCACTTTTGCTTCTGCAAATATTCCCATGACCTACATCACAAAAAAAACCTCTGCGGCAGGTGACCCAGTTACTACAGACTTGGTCAGTTCAGGACTTCACACTTGCAATGCAGTTAAAACCTTATTTGCAAAACAGCGCTGCTGTAAGTGGTTAAGTGGAAACCATGTGACCTGACATTTTTAATAGTCATAGACAGAACTTTTCATTTACATAGCCTAGACTAACATATACATCTGTTCTGATGCCAGAGGACACCAGAAATGTAGGAAGCAAAAAAATGCCGCTTGGATAATTTACTCAGACAATTACCGTCTCATCATTACTATCCCTGCTTGTAAGAATGTTTACTAGTGCCCCTAGAAGAAGAATGGAAAAATAAAATTAAACATATAGCTGAATGGAACCACAGAATAAATTATCTTTAGCATAGCAATTACAGTTTCTCCCAGACTATATGCATTATGAACAACTTATATTTGTGTGGTCAACAACCCTGCCTCAAAAACATCCCTGTAATTAATTTGACATAACAAAAACCAGGGCTAAATAAATGTGATGTTATTTTTGCTTCCTTTAACAGAGTGTTTGGCTCCTTAGCTATATACAGTTGGTTCACCGCAACTGATGAAGCAGAAGTCTCCAGCCAGGAAAGTACAACTCAAGTGTACCAGGGATGAAGGTGGTGGCGAGAACCTCCTAAAGTGATAAAAAGCAAACTGATTATGGTTTATGAAAACAATAAACAGCAAAGTAGCTACTGCTGAACAGACTAAAGCAGGGTGTTTTTCCCCTCCCCTTAATAGCCACCATAGCCACTTTATTCTCTAGCAATCACATCCAGTTCTTTCCATTGCAATATCCTCCCCTTCATAAGCCTCCAACCCACAATTCTTTTGACTTTTGCAAAAGATCCTGGCTGCCTTCCAAACCAGAGCTTTCTAATGCACTGTGCACAGCAGTGCTTTATGAACAGAAGCTTGGTATCTTCATCAATTCCTGTTCTGGCTCAGTAAGATGGAGGGAAGCCAGAATTATCGATGGTTCCCTTTACAAGGGTGTCTCCATCTTTGCTCATAAATCAAGCAGCAGAGACTGATCAACAGCTTTTTTTTTTTCAGGAAATCTAGGAAGATTCACACTCTTAAAGCTGGAGAGAAGGGGTATGTCAACTTCCCTCAACTGAGTGTTTCTTCCACCTTTATTTGAGGGGCTTTAAGCAACTCACTAAGCAACAGGACATTCTTCGGCCCTGGAGGCACGCTCATTGTCCTTGTCCACTGCACTGAACAAGCTTTGATTACAGCAATAAGTTTATTAAATTCAGGGCCATGCAATTATGCATTCATAGCAATACAGCACAGTTGAGAGTCAAGAACCCAATCACGCACCTCTCTTACAGGCAAAACTTCCACTTGGGTTGACTGGAATTTTGTCTGAGTGATAAAAATACACAGCCCTGCAAACATAACATTCATTTAAGTATTGTAAGGGAGATGGCTACCAGCAACTTGCTGTAAATGCTATCATTCATTCAGAAAGATGTAATGATATACCAGTTCGCGTACGTAACATTCATAATTCAACCTACTCGACTCAGCAGCTACAACTCTTTCCTAAATAAAAGCATTTGGCTCCTACTGAACCTAACAGTAATTTTTAACATCAAATCTAAAACAGGATAACTTCAGGCCTAAAATGCGTGATAACAAAACAAGACTGATAATCATGGCTAGGAGTTAGAGGGAAATCCATGGCAACACCGAGGTCCTATGCTGCTCATTCCTGCAGTATTTAACGTGCATCTTCGGGATCTGTATTCCACCAAGCAACAGAGCCTCTCCAATTCATGCAGTTCAATGTTATTTTGTGATACCTGAGGCCTCTGCGGCTTTAACACAGGACCTTAAACATGGAACCTCCTACGCTGAAATGGTATCACGGGACATCCAATTTTTCATGACAGCTGACATGATACCTCTGCAAAGATTTACTCAATCACTTAAGAGCTACACTCATCTTTCACATCAAAACTCTGCATAGATGCTGCAGCAACTGTTCAGTGGCAGAAAAAGGCATCTCTAGCAGAGTATCTAATCAAGAATCTCAATGAAGACTATGTAAAAAGCCACCTACAGTTTGGACAGTTAGAACTCTATGCCTTTTTCCTTTTTAAAATTTTTGAAAGCACATACACTTAGCATCAATTCATTTCCTGTAGCAACAAGTAGCAACTCCTTAGAAAACACACCACTTTTTTTTTCCACAATTCTACTATCAGGAATGACTGGGAGTCCCCCTTACACCTCACCCACCCCCACAATGGTAAAATACAAGAACTCACCCATCGGCACTTAGTAAGGTGTTAACTTGGATCTGACAGTCCTGTGGTACTGCATGTTGTGCTAAAATTCTTAGCGAGACTTTTTTTTGTGGAGAACCAAAAACAAGCAAGAAACAAGTCTGATTATTTTTTCTTAATTCTTAAGAAGGTAATCAAGGTCTGAAAGGAAAAGTTGTTTAATTTGCAAGCTTATAAAAAAGCAGTAAGCAGGAATAGCAGACTATCACACGTGTAGTGGCTTAAAAATCAGTAATGGGTTTCAGTTATACTATCTAGAGGTAATTACAACAGTCCTTAGCTGGCTGCAGTAACTACTACATGCTGGGAATCCCCATTGCAAGCATGGACAACATGACTCTAAAGAAAGAGGGTCAAACACCACAATCTACAAATTCAGGGAATTTGGCTTCAGTTTCTGGTATTGCCACAAAATTTCTGTCTTAACCCTTTGTAAATCGTTAATTCCTCATCTGTTAAAGCAGAGATTTTAAAAAACATCTTAGAAATGTTATGAAGAATTAAGTGTTAAAAAATAATTTGATGTGATGTCAGGGAAAGCCTTGGGAAAAAAGTACTCAGTAGTACCCAAACTTAATACAAATACGAAAGTTTTGGCGGGCACCCTGGTTCATCCTCTGCCCAATTATTTTTATTTCAGATAAGAAGTCATCTCAAACAGTGCTGTTAGTGGCATCCATTACTTAACAGATACAAGATCATCCCATTTCTCAACAAAAGCCCTCCTTCAGTAGTTGGAAAACAAAACAATCTAAGCAAAAGGAACAGCATCCAGGAGGAGACCCAAGTTCACATACAAGCAGGAGCTGATGAAATAACAGTGTCTCACTTAGGACTCACTAAAGAACCTGTGGTTAGTTTCTATACTGAAGCCTTAAACTTTTCTAAGTATCTGCTTTGCTTTTATTTGACGTTTTTAGAGCTTCACCCAAGGCCAAACAGAAGTGCAGCAGGGTTTCCCCATTGACATCACAGCCACTGAAATCAGGGATGACCTTTAAGGCTGAACACACACAAAATTTGAGTCTGAGCATATGAACCTCTATTTGAGCTCCATAGTTGGGCTTTTGGCAAATCCATCTCAGCTTACTCGTTACTGAAAGGTAAACTGAAAACAACTTGAAGCAAGCACAGTCTGGAGAAAAATCGAGATATTACCCTTACTGAGTTTCCCCCACTTGAAGTCACAACATCTAAGAAGGGGAGAGAAAATTAACACCCTGTTGATTACTTATTTCTGTAGGAAGAATATAATTTAGCAAACAGATTTATAATTCTACCGGCATGCACCAAATATTTGCCCTGAATTACAGAAAAGTAAACATCTCTCTACTTACGCAACTTACCATTTGGTGTAACCCAGTGATTTATTTAGCGGCTGAGGAGGGGAACAGAAACAGGGGTTTCCCTTGCCTTCTCATTGCTAGTACTTAGCTGCTTGCAACACAGCCATTTTCCTCAAAATTTTTGTCCCATTTGATTTTCTTAACTCAATTACTGCAAATAATCATTGTACAGAAATACCATATCCATGATCTTCCTATTGTTTGGGATTTGACAGGTTGGATTTTTTTTTTTGTAAATGCATTGAACAAAACTACACTGGGCTGCTTTACAGACTCTGCCAGCAGCTCTTATCCTACAGAGCAGAAGAGGTACAGTATTGGCAAAGACCTGTAAAAACACCTGTAAAATAAGGGGGGAAAATTAGTATGTGCTATATTATCTAGAGAAAACCAGAAGTGAACGTAACGACCAGCTCTAAGCCTTGCAAGAAATACTTAAAGATTTCTTCTTTCATTTATACAATTTAGAAGCAGGACCAGCTTCCAGTTTCCCGACAGTCTAACGCCTACCTATTTGTGAGAGCAGAAAATGTACAATTTAAAATAGCTATTACTTCTTCAGCTTAGTTATTAGAAGTCTCTGTTGGACTGCTCACAATGACTGGTTTACACCCTTCTGCTCAAGTAGCAGAAAAGGCTGTACATCATAAAATGTAAATTCGGTATCAATCAAATGAGAGGAAAAAGCCAATAAAAAAATTGCAACATACATAGTTAAGCAGTGCAGAAGGCATACAGCCAAGCACTTATACATCAAGTGATTCACAAACTCTCAGCTTTTCTTCCTTGTGTACATGCACTCAGGTATAGTGTGTATGATAACTTTCTGTTCTTGCCCAGTGACCACACAGGAAGAAGAACAGAATTAAAACTGCAGGGACAAAAATTCTAGCATTTTCTAGCTTCAGTCAATTCTGTAAGCAAGTAGGTACTGTGTTTTGTTGTTGTCATATTACCATCAACGCACTTTGTTGGTTACAGCTAGTCAACACTTCCTATTTTAAGGCCACATTTTCAGTTACTCCAAGTTCGCCAAAAACTTTTCTTTGGAGTATGATTACATATACTGCACCCCCAGCTGATTTTTAGGAAAAACAGAACTAAAATGACTCAGTCATTTCTAAGAATGATCATGGGGAACATGCTGCTTTAATTATATTCAAAGAGTTCTAAAAACTTTGATTAAGAAACTCTTCACTTCTTCACATTTCAGAAACAGAGACATGAAATTTAGTACAGGCTATGCTGTGTCACTACTGGACTTTTTGCTCTCCCTTTAAAAACACACACACATAACTGGGCATGCATTGAACCTTTGAAAAGGCTGAACTTACACATGCTTGCCAGGCTTGCTTAGTAGCCCAAATTTTCAGCTTTCTCTCCATTGCATGTACTGCAGTGAGCTGGATGGTCCCCGCAGTAGGCAGCTGATGGCCAGGCTGCTGCACACTAAAACTGAAACAGGCTAGGTTATTTCTCTCGTTTCGGGACTCCTGGGATTTTTCACTCCCTTGAGCACCGTATAAAGTACCACCCAGTTCAAACTCAGAAGAAATAAAGATGGATTTGGGTGAGAAAGGAAGATGCGAGTTATTAGAGGGAAAGGAAGACTTGCAAGAGTCTGAGATCAGATGAAATGAAGGGAGATGAAGTGTAAATAAGAAACAGGGCTGGGTGAGGAGATGAGGATGATTCAGACAGGGTCTTCCCAGCAAAGAGGAACTGCCCAAGGATGAGCAGTCCCAGTCTGATTTTCTTGATTTCTATCAATTTCTTGAAGGTCAGACAGCTGAGAGTTCAACAGGCCTTCTAGAACAAGAGAAAAATCACCCCCAGGGCTACTGTTTTGCTAAGATTGCCCCAGAAAAATACACAAGGTCCAGCAGCCTGGAGCCCTGAGGCCTCAGGCCACACTCTGAACTTGGCACCCCAGGGGCAAATAACAGATGAAGAAACCTCAGCCATGGGGAAGGGGAGTCCATGCCAACCAGCGTGCTAGGAGGCAGCTTGAGAGCCCACCACTCCCTTCCTTCCCAGAGCCGGGCTGGAAAACACACCCCTGTACTCTGCTTAATCCAGCAGGAACTGGGGAAAGGCAAAGCACCAGAGCTGGCCAGGAAGTGGGGGGGCTACGTCCAGTCCCCCTGACCCTTCCAGGCTTGTGTCAAGGGGCAGCAGGCGCAGGGCTGCTGCGGTGTTTCCCAGCCACCCGCCCTCAGAGCGGTACAGTCACATGCCAGCACCGTCACAGCACACGCAGCTGGCGGCCCCCATCCCGCCCCCGCCGTGGGCCTTACAGCAGGAAACCCGCCCCAGCGTGGGAAGCCGGGGCCACAGATCCCCTTTGCCCTGCCGGCTCTCCCCGCTAGGGAAAGGGCGTGCAACCCCCACAGCTGCTCTGCAGTGGGCAGATGGAGGGACAGGGCTGCAGCCGTGGCAGGGGAAGACGCACATATTCACAGGAGCAGGTCACCGCTCAGGCCAAGGCATCCCCTACAGCCACTCAACCTCCTCCGGGGACGGGGCACTGAGTGCTTCCAGCCCAGGGTGGTTATTAGCCCCTCGGCTGCATACAGACACCTAGCACCCTGCAACCACAGCTTTTCACTTACTGGAATAACACATAGGTAATTAACAAAAATACAGCTAGGAGTTTTCACTTGTCTTTTTAGGCTAAACAGCTTATGTCACCAAGTATTACATAAAGGCAGTATTAATAAAGTCCCCTCCTTCCCGAAGTCAAGATTAACAATTTCAAGATTTTTTTTCCCCTCCCCCCTTTGCTTTTTACTCATTAAGGCAAGAAGCAAGTATACTATTACTTTCTCTCTTATTTTCTACAGGGACATCCATTGCAGCAGCAGAAGTATAAGTGACTTCACATTAACTGTTTCTTTGCTTATACCCAAGAAGTAAAACCACAGGAGATGTCAATTCCTGCAATGGAATTTCTTGCTCAAAGTTACTAACCACACACCATTTTGATACAGAGCTGCTCCTCTTTAAGGAGATTGATCATGCATCCCTCATCCCTTCCATCTAGACCCCCAAGCCACGCATACAGCAACCAGCTAAGAAAGCAGATAGAAAACAGCGAAGTTTGCAGGAAACCTGATATCAGAGAGCCTCCCTCCCTGATTCTTTATGCATAAGTAACTGTCCTTTCAATCACTTTAACAGAGGTCTTACTCCATAAACAAAGGAAAACATTTAAGTTGACGTGTTACAGTTTGAACTTTATTTAAAACAGCTGAAATCTAATCTGCATAGTCCTGGGGCAGTATTGAACTTCTGCAACATCCAGGGAAACTCCAGAACAGTGATGTCACTCTGCACTGGGCCAAGCGTTGAATCAGGTTATATTAAGATAAAATGTGTAATCTCACCTATGTGGATCAAGTCCGAGAAACTAGAAACCTAAATTCTTCCTAAACAATCTTCTTAAAACCCTAAGAGTGAGAGGGGAAAAAAAGACAAAGTAAGAGCAATTAGAAGATAACTGCAAAGCAAGAGTAAAAAAAAAAATCTGTGTAAAGGCATATACTTTGATATCCATTAGCTAGGTTAGTTTAAGACTAGTTCCATAAATGCATGTGCTGATATAGAGATTAAGGGCAAAACAGCCCTTAATCTTTGAATGCTCAAGTGGAAAATTTGTTTAAAAGCATGGTAATATTACAGGGTTGTAGACTATCACAAAGCACTTTTCATATTTGCTGTGCTGTTTATCTTATCACCTACTTCAGCTTTAATTCCTTCAAATTCATGATGGACTTCTATTTACACAGGTACTGAAGTTGTATACATACTGTAATTAGTACACAGACTTGACAATATTTAAATACCATGGTTTTAACACAGATCACATAACTGAGGTAACCATTTTCTAAACTCAAGGTGTGGTTCTGCTAAAAGCCACTTCAGAAACATGGGATTCTGTTTTTAAATTTTTAACCTGTGACTAAACCCAAGTCTCTCAGTCTAAGTTTTGGGGTTTTTGAAGGGGAGAGAGAAGAATAAGACCTCTCAAACCCACTAAGGCAAGTTTTCTGAGAGATAAATTGTACTTGAAGCAAGCTGGAAACCAGAAATAAGGAAAAAAACTAAGTATATTGTGATATATACTGTCATGCTTTCTCCACAAGTCTGGAATACTAGCAGTAATGGGAATGCTAGAGAACAGAGACCTTACAAGATATATGCCTCCTCTTATTCCTTTACAGTCCCTTGGTCTTGTCACTAGGGTTTTAGGTGCATGCTTAAGATGATCAGAGCTCAGATTTGCTGTTTAAGCCAAGCAACGCATTTTCAAAGAATTCTGGGGTATCTGTTGTCCACATAGCAAACTGGGACTTCAGCTGTCAACACAGTTTGCAAACTGCACTATTCAGGGGGCATAAATTCAAAGCCTGGAAATACTAGAAGCAGGAAAGCAGTGTTTATAGTCTCCTCAAATTTACTCTGGCATGACATTATTGCTTTGTAGAACATTTTTATGGCACCACCCTCCCACCTTACATTTGGTTTAGTAGTGGGGGTTTTTTAAGCAGATCCCACATACATTAAAAAAGAGACTGAAGATTTTCATTTTCTCTTTGGAAGATAATATTTTACAGCTCATACAAAAATACTCTGGAAAAAACATACAACTTCATTTACAAAAACACCAAATTATAAAGTAATAACAATAGAGAGATAGCATAACATTTGTTTCATATGATCAGAATTTGTCCCCAGCCCTCAAAAACCCCTAATGCACTTAACTGGGTAAGTAGTGTTAGCAGTTTACAGAACTGGAATTAAGACTGCCACAAGTTTTCATGTAACCATTTAGAACAGCTTTCAGGGTTTATCTGAAATTACTTTCTGCATGCCAGTTGCTTTCTAGACTGCAGCTTGCAGGTGGGTAGTAGTGCCACAACAGCCTCAGCTGTTGAAATGTTTAAGTACATCTTCAGCTGTGTGTTCAGAGTTTAGCTTTGCCATCCAGTGACAACAAAAAACCCCCCTCAAGTCTCATGCTGGGGTAGTCTTAAGACAAAAAAATCAGGTAACGTGGCATGGGACATGTCTATTATCTCCATATCTTGGTAACATCCTCTGCTGCATTTTCTTCAATATTTAAATTATTTATGTGCCTCCATAGGAGGCAATACTTGTGTAGTGCATGGCTGTGCTAGACAGTGGAAAGCTACTAGCTGAGGAAGCTGAGCACCATTGTGATAGATGCACAGAAGTGTATGTGCCACACGGAAAAATAATTTAAGAACAATGTATATACACGAACTAGGAAAGCACAAATCAATACAAGCACGTTCATACACACTTGAAACCAGAATGTGGTTGCAGTGACTTAGTTAACCCTGTTTACATACATTCTGAATCCAAGTCACAGTACAGGTTTTCTGTACCTTATTTCAAAAGCTGTTTCAGCTAGTGACAGTTAAGACTTTTTAAAAAAAGACTAATAAGGATAACTGTTATAAGAATATGCAAAGAGCAGTTCAAAAGGAAGCAAGCATCTAACAATATATAAAATAAGACCATGATTTTAACTGGCCAATTGCAGTATGGCAACAATAACCTTTCATACTTTGTTAGCAGCTACAATACACATTGATAATACGGACCACTAAACAAGTGATTGTCATCTTTACCTGAAGAGATACTGGTTACCCATTAAGGGTAAGTTTGATGGATCTTTTAATAATACGAATACTATTTGTTGGAACAGGAGATGAAGAATCTGGTAGTTCTTTACTGGAAAGCCTCTACAGCACACAAAAAGATGCGATGGGGAAAAAAGTTAGTTTTAAATTAATTCATTCAGAAGTAGCAGCAGAGAAACCCTTTCCTAGCTGAATATAACATTCTTTATGTACCAAAACTAAATATTTACAAGGAAGGATTTTTTTCACCACACTGCTTGCTTAGTTACTACCAGTTTACAGAGGAAGAGCATTTTCCCCTCTGCACACTTCTTTCCTGGCATCAATTGAAATAATTATATTCCTGAGGGGGGGATTAAGTCGCTAGAGTAAGCTACCATTCTTCTCAGATCCATAGATCAGGAAAACTGTCTCTACTGTCCAGATCACTTCCTATCTTATAACCCTCAATTTCACAACATTTTACATGACAAGACTTAAAGCCACTTACAGACTTCAAAACTTCCAAGTCTTGTCTCAGAAATCAGTATACAAGTATTTAAGACTATAAGAGCTCAGATCACCTTATGGAAGATCTGGAGTACAGATCTTTTTGCTTAAGAAAAAAGCAAATCAGGAAACGAACTGTGTCAGTGTTTTGAGTGCATGGGAACATGGTTGTTCAAGTTCAGTGACTTGGAAACTTTGGCTTTACTTTTGTGAGTAAACCTGGAAGGTCATTGTTCAACTATTTAATTTGGTGAAAGCATGACAGGCAAAAGCTTACCAACTACTTAGAATCACCAAGTTTACAGGGATTAATAGTAGTAAGACTTTGTACATAAAATAAAAATTCTAGTTTTGCTTTACCTACGAACACAAAGGCACAGTAAACAATACCTGTGATCTTGACTTGTTAATAACTGGAATCAGCATGGATTTTCCTCCAAGGACACCCTAAAATAGCCAGAAGGGATTTGTTAGGCAGTGTTGTCAAATTTACAACTTGAGAGACAGGCAAGGTCCGGCAGCTAGGATACTTAAAAGGTAAATACATACAAATGCACTGACAACTGCCACTTTTTAAAGCCCTATAAGCACACATACAGCATTTCAGGTATTTCAACCTCTACTCTACCAACAAGACCAGATCTTGATTTGAGGGTGTGCCCTCAAGACTTTTAGTGTAGATTGCTACTGAAGCATATAGAGCTCTTAATCCTCCCTTTGAGAGGCCAAATGCTTTAGTCCTTATAGTAGTTTTCAGTTGCATCAGTGAATCAACTGGTTTAAAAAACATAAAATTTGATTCCAAGCATGGCAAGCAGCTAGATACTACCAAATCATCTAGTAGTAACATTTAAAAGATAGGTCATACAGGTGTAATATTTGGGAAATGAAGACTGAAATAATTTAAACTAAAAAGCATATTTTTGTTTACATCAGTAAACATGTAGAGTATTTACGTGAGGTAGTCTAAGCATTAGAACGGTCCACTCAGCTTTTCAGCTAATCCACTGTGTAAAAAACACTTCAAAATTACATTTTCTGTAGATCTCCTGACATCTTCCGGATTGCCACAGTCTTTGAATGCTGAATCCTGGCTGGTTAACTAGAAGAACAGAATACACAGACTCAAAATAATTGCTATACCTTCATATTTGGGTACAGCTTCTAGCCAACACGCTATAAAAACATTTAGACAAGATTACCATTACCACACAGGAATCTCAAGTCTCTCAAAAAGTCTTACTACCCAAACCTTGAACTCTACTTGAAATATTCAATACTAGGTAACAGCACTGCCAGTTGATTCTCTACAAGTGCCAAAACTGAGGGTTTTTTCCTAGTTGTTCTGTTCTTTGCCTCTGCCTCAAATCAGAGGTCAAGCCACAAGAACAGCTATTTAAGGAGATTTATGTATAGCCATAAAACAAATCAAGCGTTTAAAGCTTCCACAAAGCCAAGATTTAACAAGCAACTCCACACTCATTTCAGCAGCGGACAACATATTGAGTAGGCTGCCGATTTCTAAAGCAGCAAAACTATCAGCAGGCATTCAAAAATCATCTGCCAGAACAAAATTAGCTCATGCTTTTACATTTGTAAGATTCATATCCTCTTCACTTTGAGATAGTTTTTTTTCTGAATTGTTTTAAGAACTGCTTACAAATGAGCTAGTTCATTCAGCAATTGGTCAGTGCAGTAATATATAAGTACAGTAATATTTAGAGACCCTACCACCAGATCAGAAACAGTCACTAGTGCCAGAAAAAGTTGGAAAAAGTTTCATAGCTATACATGATATTCAAGACAACTTCTCATATCTACAGCCTAGTAAGACTATCATTATGCTTAAGTTTCATTTCCTGAATCCGTTGGGGATGTATATATGCATTTTTTCTCAGTTATTTCATTCATTATACATCAGTAATTAAAACTACTTCAAACCCTCCCTGGCCTAGCCCCCCTTCCTTACCTTTTCTCCATCTATTGCTTTTTTGGGACATTCTTCTGATGTAGGTGAATGAGGTCCTTTAGAGTTTGGTGAATAAGGTCGTTTAGGTGCAGCATTCTTAGGATCTGTAATTTGAGTCGCACTTAAATCATGCTGTCCTTGGATAAAATGTGCTCTGAGTTGAGAAATTGTGTTATGTCTGGGAATGGTACAACCAACTGGAGGTCCCGATGTTCTTATTGCAGCTGTAGCCTCCATTTCTGCAGGAGACACTGAGCTTTTAGTGTTCAGCCATGGAATGAAAAGACTGCATTCCACCCACTACTTTAATACATACTTGAGTCAATAACAGGAATGGAGAGTCCCTTAGACACTGACGGCACGGCTACATGAGGCATCTTCTCTCTATTGTTAGCACCATTAGATCTCCGATATACAGCATTTCTGTAAGAGTCAGACACTAGAGTTAAAAAAATGCTAGTTTGTAAAATACTATACATTTCATTTCCTGAAAGTTTACGCAAGACAAACGTCTACCTTTTAGCTCATTGTCACAGCTCTACTAAACAACATAAGCTCACAGGCAATCTAGCACAAGATCTTCATTTGGCTGAACTTCAGACCACAAATTTAAACTTAAAGCATTTTCTTTACCAAGTCTCTATGTACTGGTACTGTTTTCCAGCTTAGAATATCCAGCACTCTATGCTGCTTTTAATGAATGTATCTGCTCTACCCATACGCGCACCCAGGTTTTTTTTGCATGCTACTCCTACAGTACCAAATGGTCTGAACACAGCAGGCATTACACACTTGGTAGTATTGGGCTATTCCAGATTACATATTTCTCCTGTGCTGAAGTAGATTATGGACAAGCAGACTTCCCAGGAAGTGACAGACACTTTTACTGCCAGAGTTCTCATACCGCTCTACTAAGCCAGCAGCAGCTCTAGTGTTTCTGTGATCAAGAACAGCATTTCATTAGAACTTAATACTGCTTGGCAACCACCACACTTCTAATAAGAAAGAACAGTTACCCTCACATAAAATACTCCTGCTTTGAGTTACACACTAACCTAAGTATATTTATATTCAAAACCAAATATTTTCACTGGTATCAAGTTCTTCTTCATTCCTATGTGTTCATGTATATTAAGTTAATTTTTTTAAGAATTTCTTTAGCCTGTCTCTCCCCACGTGCCCAAAGGAGAAGCCAGCTTTGTTCCTGAAGCCATTAGAGCCCTCCACATGCTTCTGATCCAGAGATTCAAACAAGAAATCTTAGACCTCATTCACATTGTAAGTAATTTAAAAGCAGTTCTAAGGTTATTGGGCTAACCTTTCTATCTCCGCTGTAGAGGTGTCCAATTTAGATATCTTGTTTAACGAAGAGGAATAATACTGTGTTCTCAACTCCATGTCTCTGGAACTGTCCAAACAGCTTCCATCTGAAGAAGTCCTTTTGCACTGAAGCCCACTAGCATTTTGACTAACATCTGGCATGCTTTGCTGAAACAACAGTTAAAAAAATAATTAAGCCTTCAAGTAATTACTAAAACAAAAAAATACTGCCAGAAGAGCCAAATTTTTATTATACCTTCTTTTTTTTCTGTAAGGTTTCTGGAGGCAAAAAATAGTGGAGATGCTTTCTCTTCACATGAGCTGCCTCAATCTTCATACCTTCCTTTAGCATATTGAGGTTGTTAGCCTGCCTGTAAACTAACATGAAATTTAGTGTTGTAGCTTAGTGGGGATCTTTGCATTAGGTATTTGTCAATTACATATGGTTTCTTTAGAAACAGCAAGCCTTTAAGTCTGTCTAGCCCAAACAAAGAGCAAGAAGTTTCCATCCTAAATGATCATGAAATGCTACCCAAGCACTCCACAGATAGTCTCGAGAAGATGAAGGTGACCCAAGATGCCCATTTCACATCCAGTAGAGGCCAAATACATGACAGCTAGTTAAGTTCAAATATGCATTTATGTGCTCAGTTACAGCTGCAGTTTGCTAATAATGCAACCCACATCCGAGCTGATTTTGACCTGAAGGAGATAATACTCCTTAATCATTAGTTTTCTGGTTGGGAATAGATCTAGAGGACTTTCTGAAACAATCCAATTGGGCACAGCTCATGAGAGACCAGACATCTTACTCAAGATTCATACGAATTTTTTATTTGATATTTACAGTACTGACTGGGGTTCTCTCATAACAGTTCTGTAACATCATATAAATTCTCAGTAGTTCAGTTGTTAAAGTTCTATCTGTCCAAGAAAGCGAGACTGGATTTTAGGGACATCTACTTAGCAAATCACTACAATTTAAACAGGTTTTTCTTAACTGCCTCAAACCCATTTAAATAATCTTATCTAACAGGCCTGTCATGAACATAACTGGGCAGTCAGCTTACTAACATGCGGAGTAGGAACCAAAGTAAGGAGACACAATAAAAAGGCTTAATTCTTTCTACAGGAGACCTAGAAGTGAAATAAGAGCCCAAATATGAACATTCACACCAGTACAAACAGTTGCTTCAAAGTAAATTCCATAATGTTTTTATGTCAAAGTGAGGTAAAGTTCATCTGACAAAAGCCTTCCAAGGAGTGAGCCTTATATTCTTGAGCCCGTTAACTTGAAGTTAATCTTTGCCCTCTAAAAATATTCTCTCGAAGTCAAGGCACACGATAAAAGCTTTCTTGCACATAACTACTAGTCACTCCCACATTTGCCAAAGGACTTCACACCTCAACAAATACATTTTCTGTTCAATATCTCTGGATTCAAACCCTGTATTTGAAACATACTATAGGCTATGCTTCACTAAACGAAGAGCACACAGCTATACTAATAAAGTATGCGCATAGAAATAAAGAATTTAACATCTGTTCTACCCTATTAGCAGTACCTAAACCTTGTTGACATTATTTAGATTTGCCACAACACTGAAACACTGTGCCACTGGATGTAATGTACAAGACAAGCATCAGTACAGATAACAGTGCAAGTCTGAGGAAGTCACCCCACCAGGTCTGAAACTCAGTTTTGATGCGTTTTGTCTGTGCTTCTTTCATATCCCAAAGCATAAGCTAATAAGGTCAAGTTTTACTTCATTTATTAGTCTTGTCCAAGCAAGACAACACACAGCTCACACTGCTACTACAGATAAACTCTTCATCAGTGCAAACAAACATTTAAAGGAGTTCAATGTTTCAAACTTTGTCCAAACACACTTGCCACTTCAGAAGAGTAACCTGATTTCCTTAGTTCTTCGTTATGATAGCTAGGCATGAGCCTGACAACACACGTGCACTTCTGAAAGGCACAAGAGCATTCAGCTTGGGAAGAAGTAAACAGATTATGGAAGAGACCTATAATTTCAAACAACTCCTCACTCCAAACCCCCTTTATTCTAGCGTCATCTAACAACACTTGCAATATTACTTTATTTCTACATCTATTGAAAGTAATAACGGGAGACGAGCATGAAGGTTTATATACACAACTGCATGTAATAACCATGTGACAACTTGCTGACTTTCAAAGTTCTGGGATCATATCGTACACAAACTTATTTTTGAAAAAACTGTCAGGCAGCATTAACAATTTATTTTAGAGCCTGATACAGTTAATTCCCACTTTCAGAATTCAACAACCGCCAACTGTTTTTGACAAGCGTAGCTACACCCAGAAAATGGACAAGTCCTGGCTTCACATCTGACTGCCCATGAAATGCAATTCCTTTGTGAGTGTGTTTACCATGATCTGCAGAGCTGTTATTTCACATATGGTATATGGTGTATGACTGTAGTACACACTTTTGTTTCAAGATGGACGTACTTTGCCGAAGTGTTAAAATAGTATGTTTTTAAAGCTGGTCTTCTATATGTTGCTCTCTATAGAAATATCTAATACTAATACCAGGAAGCAAGCACAATTCACTTTATGAAGCAACTTCCACTAAAATAAAAATATGAAACCATACAAGGCTAGAGCACAATATAGCCTTACCTGTATCTGTGAATGACTGTATAACATGGGTTAAATCAATGTTAACACTTTCTGCGTTTTCCACTTTCCTAAATACGATTCCAAGAAACCACATTGATACATATCCACTCCTAAAAAAACAGATTCACAAATCTATCATTTATGCACAGTTACTGGGATGCTAGTATCTACTCTCAAGGAGGGATTAAGTAAAACAGTTTAGTTGTACATAGCAATTAAAGATTAGAGTCAGCTCGTACTTAAGTTCTCAGAGCACTTCCCTCTGAAGTTCTCCCTTCTTTAAAAAAGATCTTAAATGCTCAGAACCTTGCCTGTCAGGGTTCATACCTACAAAATGGGAGGTACATAACTGAACATCTCTCACAGATGAGCTGAGGTGAAATAATATAAACAAGTTATAATACATTACCAAAGTGTAGTTCAGAAAAATAATAAAACTCACTGTTTACAGAGTTCTTGGTTGCCAGGGAAAGACTGTGGCTTTACATGTGCAATAGTTATAAATTCATTCCTCTCCAAGCTTCCAACCAGCACGCGAATTTTAGATTCAACAAGGCCAATCCTAATAAGAGTGAGAGATATACTCATTTTTAACTGCATCCAGCAACAAGTAGTTATATGCCTTTTTATAACACGATGCTAATAAAATAATGCTAATTAATCAAGAACTAGAGAGTTTTATTCAACTGAGCAAATACTAGACTTCTGTTATATACACTGTAGTTTGACATGTTTCCAGTGACATTTGAGCTTTAAAGTTTCTAAAGACAGAAGTAAAAAAGTTTAATTGTAGCCTTTTAACAGTTCAGATAGAACACTTCATTGAAAACCAGAAGCAGAACCCAGCACCTCTTGGCTGCATTTTGAAGTGCAGCACAACTCCTTTTTGCCCCCAAGATCAAGGAGAAAAGCAGTTTAGAAAAGCTTCAAGCACAACTGTTCAATTACACCTAAGTAAAAATGTACTACTTCTTGCAGACTGATCAGTGAAAAAAGTTTACCTTCTTCTAGCCAAATTGAAAAATATAGTTCCTCTAACAAACAAATGATCTAATCAACACTGTCTCATGAGAAACTTACCCAATAAATGAATCATGATCACAAAGGCTTTTCATTTAAATGAAGTATATGGCATTCTACCCTTTTACCTAAAGCACAACTACCTTTGAAACCAGTCAGAAATCTGTGCTTTCCTCAAGTATCTTATGTTGATGAAGAACAGAGATGTGCTATCTATTCCCAAATCCATTCAAGAGCTTGTGAACTAAACTTGTTCTTATAGCAGACAAACTGAAGCAAGTTTATCATCTGCTTTTTAGTTTTCCTAGATGCAAAACTAAGCCCCATTTGCCTCCATTTCTGACACCGCAAAACCATCAGCTTTTACCGGAGCCAGAACCTTCTTCATCTTTATTGTGAGATGCAATAAGCTTTGTTCACTTAAAAACATTTCACATTAAAAATTGTTTGGTTCTAAGCCCTCTGCCCATCACTCCTTGTTGTATACATAACTGTGACTGATCTCAAGCTGCAGCTGATACAGTTTTTACATTAACATATTGGAAAGTTCAGGTAAAAGGTATTATCTGCTAGAGCTATTTTTAAACATTAAGCTGTCTTTTAGAGATAGCACAAGAATTAAGTTATTTGCCTTAAAGCACAAGCCACATTTTGAAGTATAACCAAGGTGCTCTCAAAACAGGGGTCTATTACACAGAACTATTTTGCTTGCCTACTTGAGCAAAGCAGGCAAAATACTCATTTCTTAACAAACATTACCACTGCAAATTTAAGAACACCACACACATTACAGTACCTTAATTCTTCATCATTTCCCCTTATTTTAAGATGCACAGTTAGTCAGCATGTTCACATAGTTTAAACAAGTTATCGTTGGCATCTCTCCCTTGAGACAGTGACAAATATCACGTAATAAGCAGTCATTTCCTCTAACTACAACTGCGGTGGTTCTCACATTAAGTTTCACAAAGTAGATCAGCACTCCTGAACAACACTCTACCTTTCTACCACGAAGCATGAAGTGATCATTTCCAGCACTAAACATAAGATGTCAGAGCCCACTACTAGATTAAAAACTTAGTAAATACAATTTATCAGCATTCAGGTGCTCTGCATAGTGCATCAGGTTTCACCTAGATTAAACAGCCTTGTTTTACTTCACCAGAGAAAAGTAGGCTCTGGAATAGGCTGACTGCACACAATGCTAGGTTGCTGTGGTTATGCAATCTAGTCCTAAATTAAATATTACATCCAGTAAAAAAGTTACAAAACCAAGCCTTCTAAGGCTTTAGAACAGTGGGCTTCAAAGTGGTGGTGCGGTGTGTACCCCAGGGGGTGCACAAGACAATCCATTGGGTAACAGGAAAATATTAGAACTTCAGTAACATGCACGTAACTCATAAACAAGCAGATACACATTCTGCAAGTACACATTCAAAAGGGTTTTCTTGCTGATAGGAGTATATGATCAAAAGTTTGGAGACCACTGCTCTATAAGTCAGTAAAAGATTAGTTCTCCAGTGCCCATTACACATTTGATGACGTCAAGTAACCCCCATTTGCTTCAGTCTGTGCAACAAGGAACATCTTCCTAACTGAAGTAGGATTAGGCAAGCAGTCTCCTTAGACTCCTCGCATCTGCTTCTCCTGATGACAGAGCATCTGACCTTGAGGCACACTAACCCTCTTTGTTCCTTCTCATCATGACTCCAATCTTTAGGTTAACTTCTTAAACAGCAAGATTTATGTTAACTTCACAAGAAAGCTTTTCATTTTGCTCATGAACTGTCTATTTGGTACTGTATTCCATGCCTAGTTGTACAGTTTATTTTTGTTAACTACCTTAACAAATGAAGTATTGAAGTGCAACACTGAATTGAGCTTCAATCATGTATTGAACCCACATTTAAAGCAAGACTTACCACTCTAAGTGATGCTCTTCACTGGAGGCACTAGCAGTCAGCACAATATAATGTCTAGAAGAAAAGGAAAATTAATATACTAGCTCAGGACTTTATACTCACTCGAGTGAAAACAGAACTGCCTTAAACACACAGAATATGACTTCCACACAAGACAGATTAGATCCTGTATTCAACACAGTATTAACTGAAGAAAAACTGGTTACATCCTTTAGAACTACATTCTGCTATATTCTCATAGTTCATTTTTTCCTAATAAAACAGTGTCAGTGGTATAACACTTGCAGTTTCTCTATCTTCCTTTACCAAAAATTCATGACACTACCTCCAGTTTCTGAAAAAACAAACATTAACACCATCTTCTATTTAGACTGCAAGTTCAAACTCGCTATGCTAACCAGTAAGTAAATAATTTCAAGTTCAGATTTCATACATACTTGTACTTCTGAAAGAAGTTCAGTGGTTCAAAGAGCTTTGACCAGTCTGATTTTCCTTGGAGAATCTCATTTGTAACTGCAAGACCTACAATTAAGGTTTGAAAACCTTGTTACCGTTTTGTTTAAGACTAGCAGAGCATAATGTAAACTTTACAAGGTAAAGGTTTTGAACAGAAATTGTTAAGGGAATTCCTGCTTTTTGATCTGTCACAATGAGGGTCCACTACAACAGTTCATTGTAAAACTGGTCCCTTATTGCCTGCAACAGGCATACTTCCCAGAGATCTATTCTATCTAAAAGAGCAGAACACCTCGTGGAATACAACCAATTCAGTAATGTGGTTTCATATGGCAAAGAAAATGTACTTTTTAATCAGTTAATAAGCATGGAAAGAACTTTACCGTGTTTGAATTCCTCTACCATTACTGCTCGTGTTGACGCAGATACATTGTATGTAGAGTTCTGTTGTGGATAGGCTGGGGTGATGATAGGCATTACATGATATCGGTCTGATGGGTTCACCTATGATGTTAAAACAATTTTGCTTAGCATCAGGTCAGGTTAGAATAAAGTTGAAAGGTTTCCGAATTAAATTTCTACATACCCTAGGGTCCCACACTGGTAAATTGAGATTGCTCTCTTCAGGTTGTTTCAGCAATACAGGATTTGGCCATTCCCTACATAAGAAAAGCCAGTAACTAACTGTCCATTTAAAACTCTGCCATGTATTCAGGGTAGGATTGAATCTTGTCGATGTAAATCTTTATATAAAGAACTACCTCTAGAAGTGTTACAGCTTTATGCAAAATGAAATAAACAATAGCTCTTACCATTTCGAAAAAACCAAGAAGAACTTGTTAACAAGAGTAGAAGCCAAAGCATTTGGATAAAGTTGACATGTCCTTGCTACTAGCATTGCCCAGGAAACCCCACCAAGAAATCCCAGCATGTTGGAGTAAATGCCGCGCCCTAGAATGGAGAAATCATAGTTAGCCTGTTGACTTCCAATATCCAAGTACATTCCTTCAAATTTACAGCACCAAGTTCACAATCTATAGAATACTTAGTACACTTCAGCCTCAAAGTCAGTTATCTTTGCAGTGCAATGAGGCCAAAATTGTTGGTCCTTATAGTGATGAGAAAAAGAATCATTACCACACCACTTCCCCAAGGGCTGCTACTCTGAAATTTGCCTATACTGCTACAGCTACTGCTTCACTGCAACTTCCCTTAAGAAAAAAGTTCTGCCATTCTTCTACCACTTGCTTTAGCCACAGATGCAAGTGGTATTTTCTTATGCATCAAGCTTTTCTACTTTACTTGGCATTTTTATCATTTGTGGTAGGTTCCTGATAAGCAATGCAGCAGCACCTTGTCTTGTAGGCGCTCCCCTCTCCTCCCCACTCTACCCCCATTAAAAACCACACAGAATCCGCCACATGGACAGACCCTGTATCTAAACTAAAACCAGTTTTTAGTTTAAAAGCTATCATTTAAACAGATATTCAAAGCTGAAGTATTTCTAATGGTCTTATTTTTTTTCTAGCATGAGGTGCCTCTGAAAAGTTTAAAGATCATGAACAATCACATTACTCACGTTTTGCCCACAGTTTAATCGCACGGAGAGTGAGCCGGAAGTTCTCTTTATTTGGCACTAGATGCAGTATTTCATCAGTAACTCTGCAGCCTGTAAAAAAGTACAGAGGTTCCTAAGTAATAGGTACAAGCCAGCTTTATGCAATACTGGATCAATAGTTACAGTTTAACATTCAAGTCTATGAAAACAAGTTTTGATTACTTGCTTTGGGTTACCTTAAAAATTATAAATTGCGTATAACATTCAGTATCACAAGTAACTGGTGCCCTCAACAGCTTTTTTTATAGTTTGGACTACAGCCAACAATTTTTAACAAGGCCTTTCTACAGGATTCTGAAAGCTAGGTTTCTTTCAACAGCCAGGAACAATTAAACCAGTGTTAAACAGTGAGCAAGTTAGGCTTCAGGTATTTTAAATATCTTTGGGTTTGGTTTTTTTTTTTCCTCCGAACTACAACATTCTTCTCTATCAAGTGCTCTACCTATTCATCTGAAGCAGTTTCTGTCAGCAAGCTGGAACAATGCACACACCCTGATCAAAGAAATGTGAAATACAGGTCTATCTAAACACACAGCTCCTTGAAACATCTAAATTTAAGCCCACTTACCACCTCCTTCAGATCTCAAGTATACAGGAGATCAGTTTCTGCATCTTGTACAGAAATTTCAGTTGTTAAATGTGCATTCTATACCGATTTCAGTAATGCTTTCTTTTTAAAGATGTGTAAATAGGCTTACCGTTTAAGCTCCGTATACATCTTATATCCAGGCTTCTCAGGCGTGAGTCATCTCCAAGATCAAGATTATCAGAAACTGTTTGCATAGACAGTCTTGCAAACACAAGATCAATCTTAGAGGAAAAAAGTGCCAACCTTGAGTTAGAATGTCACACTGTTTGCAAGCAGTACACTAGTGGGGGACAGTTAGCCAAGTCTAAAGAGTGGTTAATGTTTATATTTAGAATTCTGTATTATAGGAGATGTACCTACAGCCATACATAAGATATCTTATTTGCCAGAAAATTCAAGAAAATTACTAGAGTTCCATATTTTATTTATAAACCCCTCATTGCATCCCTCCTTTCTTTTTAAGCTAGGAAAAGGAAGGGGTTTTTTTAAGTTGAAGAGATACTCTAAACTTAGAATTTCCATTAAAAGGGAACTTAAAATTAATCATAGAATTAAGACCCAAGTGCAATCACCTCAACTATACTTCAACAAAGGAGAGAACATTTTCTTTATAGAGTAAACCCTTTTGATCCTGAAGTATCTAGTTTTTAGTACAGTCTGAGGCAAGAAAATTATTCTGTGAATGTCTGTACCAGCTAAAGGCCACAAAAAGGTCACTGAATAAATGTCTTCACAATAGTGATAGTAACTTGCTCAGGTACTACAGCATGAAGGTCTTTATTCACTGTATAAGACTTATTCAAGATACAAGGATTTGTGCAGCTGACAAACCTAGGCAGGGGTCAAGTGAGTACTTTTACTTCTAATTTTCCAGATTGTCTCATAACCACTTCATTTCTGATTTGCAACAAAACAGTCTGCTCACGTGATTCATATAGTGCACTACACTATATGCAGCCCTTTGTAAAAAGTTAGCGTGTCAGAGCTAAGCAGAGTTAATAAGAACACTGCCTCTACTCCCCCTCTGCTCAACCCTTATGAGATAAATGCTATTCAAGTAGGCTACCCTGGCAGGTTCAGAAAAAGATGGCCCTAATGCTTGCCTAAGGGCTTATTTTCCTATAAGCTCCCATTCTACTGCAAAGTCTTATCCTAGGATAGGTTGTGGTCAGGCTGTTCAATCATACTTTCCTAAATAAACTTTAAGACACCAATAACTTTCCAAAATAGCACAGTCAGAGGTCCCTGAAAAAGATATCCTATTCCAAAGCAAGAAAATAATTTACTCACTTAAAGAAAAAAATGGAAATGCTTACCTCAATGCCATCAAACTCAAACTTGACAACTGGTACATAGGCATCTTCAACTGCCTGGAAAGGAAATAACTGCATAAGAAAACATCTTTTGCTACTTTAACATTTTTCCCCAAGATATGAGACAATACAGAATTTACACTGCTAAACTACTCAGTATAAAGACTGAGTTGCTTCTAAACCAAAAGAATTGTTAATAAACTGAAAGTAGCATAGCACTAATAAGGTACCAGTACTAGCTTTAAAAAGTTATTTAGCGTAGAGATTCAGAGGCTGATCACGTATTGCTATGAACAAACAGTGCACCATGAGCCATCAGTATCAGTGGTAGTGAGGAAGGAAATGAAGATATTTCTGTAGCTAGCTTACTACTGGTGAACATCCAGAGAAATTGAAAAAATTCTGTCCACATTTGACAGTGCTCACCAGACTCCTGTATTTTTATTTTCTACTGTGCCTGAGATGCTATCAGCCACTTTACAGGACAGTTTTCAATTTTGTAAACCACTTGTTAGAATTGTGCTGCAGCCCACTGTGAGTGTTTTCAGGTGAGAGTCATCTAAATGAAGGCTCATTAGCTATGCATATGAAGTCTTTCAAACTGTCTGCACAAGAAAGACTAGGCTACAAGATACACTTCTCAGTTCAGTTTTACACGCAAGGTACACAACATACACACCTGAGGGTGATTTTACAAAGCAGTTTTATATGTTCACAACTTTCCATAAAGCTGACAGCATGCATCCCTTCTGCAAAGTCTCAGGCTGAGCAGCCAGAGAGCAACATGACCAGAGAAGAATGAACTAGAGGTCCTCAGGTACACCCAGAGGAACTCCATGGCAAAGGTACAGACAGAAGCCTTTCCACATCATATTCAACTTCCTTAGTTTTCAGGCTGCCCCTTATGCTTCCTGCATGCAACTACCTTATTACCAAGCCCCTTAATACAGCTAAGATTAAAGCAAGGGTCCTAGGGACAACCTTGCTTTTTGATACAGCTGACTCATTCCCAAACCATGGGTAGGGGAGAAGAGTACCACAAAGAGTCTTATGTGATTTACAGTCACTGGGGAAAGACACCAAAAGCTTGACTTCAACATTTTCATGCTGCCTAAAAAAAATTGTTTCTGAGCAACTTCTAAAATACTATTTTAAGACATTCTCTACCAATACAAGTCTTTAATACAAATATTCTTATTGTAGAAGTTGCACAATCAAGAAGAGAGCTTACTTACTCTTAGATTTTTTATTTCCTCCTGATGTTTTAGTTTTTCAAAGAATGACTGAAAAAAATCCGATCTTTCCACATGTCTAGGAGCAACACAAACAGCATCTATGTCAGCACCTACAAAGAGATTCCATTTCTTCTGTTATTGTTGGAAGTCACTTTCAAACATTAGACCTATGACCAGACAATGGAAGTCCTACCTTTAGTGTGTACTCCAAGCCTGTAAGAACCAAATGTAAATATTTTGCCACCAACATTTGCTACTACTGAAGGGGGAAGATTCTGTGGGTAGAAGAGAAAGAGTTTACTTTAGAATACAAGATACACATTGACCTATGGTGCAAGTTTAACTCACATACAAGTTATTTGGAAAGACTACAACAACCTCCGTAAACAACGTCTCCTTACTCTTGTACTGAGTTGTTAGTCTTAATAGACTGATACTGTTTTTTCTGAAGTGAGTGCTTACAATTAAAAAAAAAAGATGAGTAATGTAGCAGTCCTTTCATTAATTTACACAAATTAAGACCTATTATTAGTCTTCCCTCCAGCAGACTGCACATAAATTAATGCAATCTAAGAATTATATAAAAGGCAAGTCTAGTGTAGTAAGTTCAAACTAGATCGAGTGCTGTAGGCTGTTTGGGGCAAGATGACTGCCCATTTGCCACCTATCTCACTCCACAATATGTTGTTTCAGCTTTGTTAATTGCTACAAGTCAACTGATAGAGCCACTTCACAAATTTATACAGTGCCTCAAAGATTTCAAGAGCTTGATCTGAAGTATCTTTTATACCTCATTTTGATGGCAGTTACTACAGCTCTATTCAATACTTAAGGAGAAAGTTAAAAGGTGAACTTTAGCATAAATCCTAGTAGTATGGTCTTTAAAAGAAATAAAAAGGCTTCAGATGTTTTGATAAGAACATATTAAAAAGTCCTTACCTTGCTCTCACCAAGTTCTGAAATCCATTCTTTGACCAAGTTGTTCAGTTTACCAAGAACAACACGCCTGTAAAGAAAACTCATGTTAAATTTGCCCTAAAAACCACAAGGGATTAATGAATTTTACAGTCGTCTTATACCTGTGATTCAGTTCTTCCTCATCTTCAAATACCCCAAATGGCTTCATTGCTTCAATTAGCTTCTGAGTTTGAATGCAATCTATATCCTTAGGAGGAGCCAAGCTAATTGGCAAGGTAATTCCATAGTGCCTTTGAGGCTGGTTCGGCAGCCTAGAAGTACTGTGGGAAAAAGTAAAATACTGAAGACTTCACAAAAGCAAAAAAAAACTTTCAAAGGAAAACACCTTTCAGCTCACAGATTTTCAAATCAACTTCTGCTCTTTTACCCAGTATTAACATAAATGAGAAAAAAAATCCCACTTATGATTTTTAGATAACTTGACCTGACTTAAGAGGTCACAACTACTTTTTTAAAAACAACATCTGTGGATACAAGAAAAGATTCAAGTTGCTACAATCTTAATACAACTTATTTGCAGTGCTCTAAACAGTTAGAACTGATCACCAGGAAGTAAAAAAAGTTTGAAATCCACTAAGGATGACACTACATGCAGAGGAAGTTTTGGACACATTTCAGTTTTGATTTAAGGATATTCCCATCAGATTCCTGCTAACATTAAACAAGACAATTTAACACTGGCTTCTTTTAGTTCAATGTATTTGCTGTGCTTCTACTGATTCTGGAAGGGCATTATACTTGACTGCAGAGGAAAGACCTAACAGTCTGCTAAACAGAGTTGATGCAGTAAATTCAGTATTATCTTGGTTTTGTTTATGGAAAAATATGAATGAAAACATCAAGCAATCTGCAGCCAATGTTGCTAGGAGAGCTTCGTGCTCTTAACACAGCATTCAGTTTTTATAGTTCAGAGGCTTAGCTGTACATACACACCTGTTTTATCTAAATCCAAGAGACATACATCAGCATTTAAAGCAGCACAGGATAAGCTCTGTAGAGGATGTTCAAATCTGGCTTAGCTAGCTCACTGCCCAGTTAGGCTGAGCAGGACACCAGGCACCTGGGTTTGGAGGCCCAGGTTACTGCCCCAGGAACTCCAATTACAGCAAGGCATAATTTTCACCTCCAACCCTCCGCTTGCCCTGTGTTTAGATTTGTTTGCCATCAGAAGCAGCACAGGACTGATATGGCAGGACAACATTAAAGGCAGCATTAGCATTTATTTCTTTTTACACCATAGAACCCTTGATTTAGAAGGGGAAAAAAAAGGAGGAAAAAACCCTACTTTGCATTACCAGCTGAAACGAGGAGAGAGAAAGGAGTGGGACAGGAGGCAAGATCTGTACTTAATGGATCAAAGATCTCTACAGAAACACTAGTAGCAAAAGGGGGAGACACATTAAAAGGTCCATACAACTCATTGTGCTTGTCAAGAGTCCACATCCAGACCCCAAGGCTAAAGGGATTAATTATGCCATTATTCAAACTGGATAATTTTCTACTTCACATATGGAGAACTTCAAATATTAGCTGGGTTAGTCAAAAGATCCATGTAACTACTGAAGGTATCTGACCCATTTCGGCTAGAACATGATTAGGAAATGCTCAAAGGACAGCTTCAACACTTGATTTAAAAGATGACAGCTTATTACAGCTCCTTATTTCTAATTATTGCCTTTACTCTACCATTGAAAGACTGATTTCTCTCTCAGAGTAGCTTTAGCCAACTACAGATATAGCTTTTAATCATCTAGTGGGTTTTTTCCCCATCTTCTCTATAAGCTTATTTTTCCTGCTTTCTTCTATATGTGTTCCAAAAAGGTGGGGGGATATTAGGACCATAGTCCTATCAACTAGTCTCCCCAGTCAGAAGAATGGCTGTTTACTTACAAGTTTAACTAGGCCTTAACCTCATTTGCCTAGCCTCATTTACAGGCATTGTCAACTTCCACTTCACAAGTAAAAATATTCATAATTAATATTTTCCTTCTTATTTTCATAACAAATACAGAAGGAAAGCCCATGTTTAATTGCTGTGCATTTCATCTAAATTAAAACACCTACAGCAGCAACTTCCTGTATGTTTTAGGAGTTACTTGCATTGTACAACTTGCACTTCAGAAAGTCTGCATGAAACAAGAATGGGGTTTAGACTTTGCTGGCATTCGAGATCTTTGCAGTGAACAGAAGACCACTATCTGCCTCCCATTGCCTCATTCTTCTTACAGAGACTGTAATTAGACTGACATAAAGGGCAAGAGCATTAGGTATATTGGATATTATTCATATCAAATTCTTTTAGTCCATAGTAGATATTTGTCAGTTACTTGCATGTATTACTGAAAGTTTGATTTCACAACTTAAAAGTTGAAGAAAATGGCACTCAAAGTTTTCTTGAAAGAGTGATTTATGCCCAATAGAATTTGTTTCCTTTTTGGAATTAAAAAAAATTTTTTAAAAAAATTTTACTTTTCTCTCTCTCAAGTGTACCAGACTGCCAGCCATATACAAAAAAGGTATCTTAGGATATAAAGTAGCATACATGGCATACTACCTATTCATCCCTCAGCCTCACATTTAAATGAGAAGTCTGCTGCAGGTTAATATTTTGCCACAGTTTGTCCACCACAGTGAACAACTCCAACATACTTCTGCTAGATCCTGATTTTATACAACAAGTTAAATTTATTTGTTCCAGGTTTTGTCACTTATTTATAGCTTTCCAAGGCTGCAAGCCGTTTCTCCTACATAGTCTGAGAGATGACAGATGAATTTACACTGACAGCTCAGGGAGTTGCCTTTGGCCATCGGTGCGGCACGTGAAGGTTCACTGCAAGTGCATTTCTCTGACTCATGAGAAAAACGGGAATCTATCACTCCAGCCTCACCGCTTGGGAGGGGGAATGACTGGAAAGCAGCTCCCAAACCACCAAAATTGGCGGCACAAAACAAAAAGCCAACCAGAAAAATCCCCAACCCCATGACCTTGAGCAACGTGGCACCAGCTACACCTTCCATTCCTATGGCACAAGCTGACACCAAAACCAGCCTGCAGACATCTGCTAGCAAGTTAAAGCACCTTGTCCTTGACGCCGACATGGGGCAAAAGCCGCTTTTTCCTCCACCTTTTGAGCCGGACTTTGAGCCGCACCGGTAGCCTAAGGCCGGCGCAGCCAGTCGAGCCGTTACCAGGTTACGGCGACAACACAATGCTGGGGGCGGGGCACAGCGAACGCCGCGCAGAACCACACCGAAACCGGCGGCTCCGCCACCGGGGCCAACCCCCCCGGAGCCTTTAACCCGCGCCCGCAGGCGGAAAAGGTTTATTATTTGCTTTAAAGACGAGTTTTTCCTGAAGGGAGGCAGGGTCCACACACGCCCCCTCCCGCCAATCGCGAGCCCCCCGGGGCCCACAGCCTCCCGCCCTGCCGGGCCCCTGAAGGAGCTGCGGCGGGAAAGGCCCCTCAGAGAAGGGAGAGGCGAGGGAAGGAGGGGGCCGGGGCCAGGGCCGCCGCCTCACCCGCACGTCTCCTTCATGGCACACGCAGCCCGGCGCACACCGCACTGCCCGACCCGCGAGCTGCCGCCTAACGGCTCGCGCCCCTTCTACCCGGCGCGCCGCCACCGCCTCCTTCCCGACGGCCACCGCGGCGCTCGGCCAATGGGGCGGGGAAGCGCAATCGGGGGGTGGGGCTTAGCGGGGAGGCCACGCCCCCACCGGCCCGGCCCCCCCGTCGCCCCCTGGCGGCTGTTGGCGGCGCGCGGCTAGGGCGGCCCCCCCCGCCCCTCTCCTCACGGCGCCCGACGGGCCCGCGGCCGCCTGACAGGCGGGGGACACGGTCACGAACCGGGCTGAGAGGCGCCCGCGGCGGGGCGGATACTCCCTCCCCGTGGGCGGCGGGGAGGGACTCCCCGGCGGGGGGGGGGGGGGGGGGTGGCCGGCTGCGGGGGGGGGGGGGGGGCGGGGCGGGGGGAACCTCCCTGAGGAGGGGGGGGGCAGGCCGCCTCCCGCGGCCGGCCGGGGCAGGCGGGGGAGAGGCGTTGTCTTACCTTCAGGACGCGGCGAAGATGCGCCTCGACGTTTCTGCCAACCGCCGCTCACGCTTGGAAGCGGAGGGAAACTCCTCGTCCGGCCGCCGCCCCGCCGGCACCTTCGCGCGGGGGGGGGGGGGGGGGCCGAGCTGCCCGCGGGGCGGGCCCCAGCGGTGGGTGGGCCGGCGGACTCCGTGACAGGTGGCCCCACCAGCACGCCGTTCCCTCCTAAAGCCCAGGGAGACTGCCATGGACGTGCCACCTTTCTGAGCCTCCCTTTCAGAGAGAGAAGCGATAAAAAGCCAGAAATCACTAGCCCTGTATTCATCTATTCTCATCCTGTTAAGTGTTGAAGAGCAAGCTCAGCGACAGCAGATACTTCTGAGTGCTCACCGAAACTTACTGCCATATATCATTTTGGGCCAACACAGTCCGTTACGTTGCCTGTTGCAAGCTGGGTATTACTAAAGCACCCCGAGAATATTTCTCCTGCACTGTGGCATTTACGTGGCAATCCCCTGCTCACACTCGAGCCTGTGAAAAGTTAAAAGCAATGCCATCATGTTTTTGTGAAGTTGAATAAATCCTGGGAAAAAAGTTTTGCTTCCCAACTGCCTTGATGTCTTGCCGTATCAGAGGCTTTCTGTGAGATTTCTGTACTTTTCTGGGTTGTCTGTAGTGCCTTTGTTGAAGTAAAATACATTTTATCTTGCAAAATACTTTGAAGAAACACAAACTTAACTTTTGTCTTGAAGTCAACAAACTAACAAAATAAATGTTTGGTGTTCAGACACAGGTCCTTTTAGCAGGATAGTCTCACCTACCCTTCTCAAGTAACTTCATGCTATGGAGAGTTAAAAATTGCTAACATTTCAAAGTCCTTGAAAATCAGGTGCTTCTGTGACAAGTTGCAAGGGCAAAGCCAAAAACAAAAAAAAAAAAAAGAGTTTTCAAGCAAATTTCTTGCGGGTTTTTTATACTTCTAGCATACCCTTTTCATTCTCAGACATTTATCATGCTTTTCTTTAACATTTTATGATCCTCACAACACTACTCTGGTCCTAGAATCAGGGAAACTATTGCTTGTATACTGCCTCCTGTTCTTTTCTCTCACTTTGCTACCATTTCTTTTGGGTGAGGAAAACACCTGCCTTTGTTTTTTCCAAGTTTAGATGGCTGATTAGTCACTGTTCCTTTTACCTGTTTCTGTTGCGTGCTTTATTATCGCAAGGGTAGCTGCATTTGCCTACAGATGTAAGTGGTGGAAGGTTGTTAATGGAGAGGTGATACCTTTCTCTAAATCACCTGCAGCACTTAGGAAAAAATTAACAGGTCTTCAAGCACACAGGTTTTTCCTTAGGTGGAATTCTAAATGTTAAATGCAAATGGAGACTAATCAAGCTTAACTTGATTGCTTCAATCCCGTAAACTATTAAAGGGGAAAGGCAGCAGGTGCCTGAGAAACAAAGGGCATTAACAGATGGGTGAAGCGAGGGGGTCTGCCTGTAAGTTCTTATAGTGGCTAGAGCCCAAATAAAGAAATAATTTGCTTTTTACAGAAAAGGGGTAGTTACGAAGTGCTATGAGAGCAATAGCATTTCTGTTATTTTCCTTGACTTTATGAATTCTCCTTCTCAGTATTGTCTGTTGAAGATACCTGAGAGCCTTCTTTGAAGGACAGAACTGAGGAGACTGATGAGGTTGGCTATTCTGCGAGTATGGTTTTTTTCATAGAAAACAAGGTTCTCTTGTTGCTTGTTCAGCTATTTGTGTAAAATTCTTTCTTATATGTGACTGTTGTATTCTATCTAATTACACAATATTGCATATAGTAGTGGCTAGAATGTGTGGAATCTGGGGAGAGTTTGTTTGAAGGTAATGCTTTCCTCTACTGTGTGTATTACAATAATTTGAAAATGCTTTTGTGTAGTGCCTGGGTTATAGAAATGTCTGACAGCCAATTATGTATTGTTAGTTGAGGCTCTCTTTTTCTGGTGTGTGTGTGTGTTATCCAGATAGCATACTGAAAAAGTGTAATCTATTTTCTTAGAGTGATATAGGGTGGAGAGGGTTGTTTTGGGTTTGTTTGTTTCAACTTCTAAATTGCTGGTATGTTCTAAAAGAGTAGGTGTTCTCTGTGGTGTGAGGTGGCATTTGAATATTTTTTGTCTGTTAAAGGGTATTACTGTTTTCATAGAGATGTGCTTTATACATATAAATATATAGGCTATGTGTTTTCATATGTTATAGTGTGTATATATTATATTTTAATGTTATCTATAAAGTTAATGGTAGCATGATGTGTTTTAGAAACCACTTGTGGGAGACCATGTGTTTGATAGACTTCTAAAATTCAACAATTAAAATGTTTATTCCTGGCTAGAAGAAGCTGTCTGTGTACTTGCTATGGATTTGGCTGCTGTTGTTTCCTACCTATTTTCTATTCCAGTATATTTGGTTGCTGCCCCTGTATTCCACAGAGATATTTGCTTGTAAATGCCTGTCCCTTCTCAGTAGAAGGTGGCAACCTTGTCCTTTTTCCCGTGACAAATCATTCTTGTCTTGGGCTAACTGGCTTTTTGCTTAGTGCACAATTTCTATAAGCTGTTTAAGCTACTATTTTTAAATTAAGTCTTTGCTGTGTTAATTTTTGGCTAAGTCAGTCAGGTCAGGTGTCTGATTTTATAGCAATGTGGTTGGAAACTTTGGCATGAGGGAAGGAGGAAGAAAACATTGTGAGGAGAGAGGTGGCTTCTTTCAGTACCTCCAAGTTAAAATCCTGTATGCTGTGCAGATAGGATCCTTCTCAATTACTTAAATCATACTCTAATACAGCAGTTCTATGGAAATTTAAACTTGTCTAACCCAGGCTGTTGTGATTTTTCTCCTGTCACTCAAAGAGCCTGTGCTGACTTGGTGTTGAGCAATATCTGTTTTCTAATTCTTGGAGTACATAGGGGCTCCTGAAGGCTATTGTTGGTGCAAGGGAGGAAGCAGAACCATGAACATAGCTGTGGAAGTGGTGAGGTGGGATGACAACAGTCTGGATTTAGATTGGTTTACAGTGTACCCAAAAACTTGTGTCTTTTCCAGTGCATCGATTGATTTAAGAAAAGCTATAATTTCTCTTTGCAATTCCTCTGTTTTTATTGTCCTTTTGCAATTCTGTATATTGTGAAATGTATACAACTAGGTGTGCATATCCACCTGTCATATCTGTTCTCATACTCAAACACACCTGTAAATGCGTAGATGAAGGCAAATTCTTGTGAAGTACTTGGTGTTCCTGTGTTAGCAAGATAGCTTGGAGGTGTTTTTATGGGGGAGAATACAATTATTAGCTTATTAGGATCAACTCTTACCCATAGAGGGGTGCATTTAATATTACCCAGTGAATTTTTAATGTCACAGACTGAACTCTCTATCTTATGGGAAATTATTTAACATGTGTACTATCTATCAGCTGACCTTCTGGCACTGTTGGCTGTCTATGTTCTCTGAGAGTTCTCTTATTAACTGGAATGTCTCCGAGGAGCTGATATTTATGAGGGAGTGTGTAGCTGGAGTCATGTAATGATGGTAACAGTAAGCAATGTGCCTAGGTGAATGGAAAAGGTGTGATCTCTTACTCAGTCTTCTTAGTTTTGTAGCTCTTTCTCAGTTGAATTATGTATTGCAACCCATAAAAAAGACATCTTTGTCTAGAAAGGCTTTCATCATATTTTATTTGGGAAAATGATTCGTGGCTCTCATTACATTCTGATGATCTAACATTTTAAAGATTAAAGGAGAGTAAAACTTGAAACAGATTTTTTTTTTGAAGGCAGTTTTGGAGGAACTTCAGGTACCCATATGAGAAGTTATGTACCGCCTACTGCACCTGGACCTTTTTGCCTCGACATACAAAATCTCACTGAAAGGTGAAACTGCTACTGAGAAAATATTTCTGTGATATTGAAATACTATCCACAGAACAAAGAAAAAATTATCAGAAAAAGACTTTATTCACACTTTGGATTTTTCTTATAAATGAGGAGGATCTTATCTGTGTAATGTACCATATTTCAATAGAGAAAGATTTTTGTCAGCGATGATGTGTATATATACATTTAGACCCTGATGAATATCAGCTAAAAGTAACATGAAATTCAATTCTGGAAAGCTGGGTTTTGTAATAAATGTTCTCAAGATTTACTAATCTATCATGCTATGTGGGAAGATAATGGTAAGAGATAACGATGAACAGTAGAAGGTAGAGTTGCTGAAGACAGTTTTCAGATGGATGGATTTAAACAAGTGGTGGTTGAAGGTGTTTTAGTTGTTTGCTGGTTTGGGTTTTTTCCCCTTTATCTTTGAATTTCATCAGCTTACTTAAGGGACATAATTCTATGAAATGTTGGTATTGGTCACTTAACAAGCTACTCAGAAATGTAAATGCATAAAACTTTCATATTTTAAGTTGGTCCTAACTGTTGCTGCTGAAATATTAAGCTTCTGTTGGAGAGTGTCATTTTGGGACTGTGTTACTACACTGGTTCTGTGTCTTTCTAGCCTGTCCTTCTGCTAATGATTATTATCTCCTCACACTGACAGTTTTAGTGGATTCCTGGCTTAATTGCAATCACTTGGTAGGATTTCAACTTGCCACCGTATGTTGGAGTCAGCAAAACATACCTCTACTCTGCTTTCCCAGGGAAGTCTTGAATGCTTTTGCCCTGTAATGCAAAATTAGTTACAGCCCTTCATCTGGTCAACAAGAACAAAAGACTGTACATAAACTTGCACTGGATTGTAGGGCAGTTGCAATGTCATCAGGAGATGGATGGGTCACTCCCTTGTTTCACTTCAAATTGAAGCGAAGATTAATTATGGTGTTACCAGCTTCTAAAACAGGTTAGTTAATGGGAACTAACTGTGAGCTTGCTGAAGCAGCACTAATCTTGCTGCTCTCAATAAAGTGTCTGTCTTTGATCAGCTCATTCTCTCTCAGCAGGCCAAAAAATAGCCACAGGATACGAGTGCTTAGTTTACAATCATGTTAATTTTGCTTTAGGTTTGTCTTTAGCTGTTGGAGATTAATGAATCAAAATGGTGTTTAAATTTACAACTGGTTCTCTTCTAATCACTTGGCAGTATTATTTCTAGCTGTTTTCTACTTTGATTACCTGAGCCAATCTAAAGGACTCTGCTATTCTGCCATGTGATACAACCTAAAATGTCTAGGAACTAGCAAGATTATAGTGGAAGGCATTGAGGATTTTTCTTTGCTTTTCCAACTATTGCTTTTCTGTTCATACCATGTTGTGTATCTGTTGCCACCATGGCCAAATCCAAAGCCACTGTTTGCTTTTCTATTTCTCTTTGTTTTGCCCAACAATCTGCTCTGACCTTAAAGGAGAAGCCTCCTTTGATTCCACCAGCTTGTGTCAGACATGGGGACACTATATTTGGGGTATTTATGTGGAAGTACAGACAGGACCTTTGATACCTGGCACTAACATGAAGCAAAGGGTCTGCCTGACCAGGTCCATGTCCATTTGGATACATGGCTGGCATATGGAATCATAGAATCTTTTAGATTGGAAAAGACCCTTAAGGTCACTGAGTCCAACTGTTAACCATTGCCAAGTCTACCACTAAACCATGTCCCGAAGTACCACATCTACATGTCTGTTAAATGGCCTCAAGGATGGGCAGCCTGTTCCAATGCTTCACAACCCTTTCAGTGAAGAAATTTTTCCTAATACCCAACCTAAACCTCCCCTGGTGCAACTTGAAGCTATTTGCTCGTTACTTGGGAGAAGAGACTGACAACCCCCTGGCTGCCCACTTCTGTCAGGCAGTTGTAGGGAGTGATAAGGTCTCCCCTCAGACTCCTGTTCTCCAAGCTGAACACCCCCAGTGCCCTTAGCTGGTCCGCATCAACCTTGGGCTCCAGACCCCTCACCAGCTTTGTTGACCTTCTCCAGACATGCTCCAGCCCCTCCATGTCCTTCTTGGAGTGAGGGGCTCAAAACTGAACACAGCATTCGAGGGGCAGCCTCACCAGTGCAGAGTACAGGGGTGCAATTGCTTCCCTCCTCCTGCTGGCCACATTATTTCTTATACAAGCCAGGATGCTGTTGGCCTTCTTGGCTACCTGGGCACATTGCTGGCTCATATTCAGCTGCCTGTTGATCAACACCCTCAGGTCCTTTTCAATGGGCAGTTTTCCAGCTGCTATTGCCCAAGCCTGTCGTGTTGCATGGGGTTGTTGTGAAGTTTCTTCAGTTTCTTGGGGTTTCACTGCAAGGGGAAAACTAAGGTGGTGAGTTTGTACATCTGAAGTGTTTGCATCTCTTATAGACAAGCTAGATGTTTTGGTTCTGTAAAGATTTGATTTGAACTCCGGTTCCCTTCAAAGGTATTAAGCACACAAAATTCTTTCCCATGGCAGTTTACCTTTAAGGTGTTTCCTTTCAGGGGGGAAAGCTGAGTCAGAAGTGCACTTGTTCTAGAGAAATTGTCTTAAATTATAAGGACAGCAATCTCTGCTAGCTAACACCTGAAGAAGGAAAAAAATCTTATGTGGTAGGTTTTCGTTCAGAAAGTCTCTTGGATCTGAAATAGTTGACAGGAAGGTACTGCCCAAACTTAATGGGATATGCCCGTCTTGTAGTAGTTTGTTGGTTTTTTCTTTAGGGGTAATATTTATTTTATAGGAGTCCTGAGAGGTGTAACTTGTTAATGTTTAAAAAGTGTTTTCTCTGACCTGAATGGAAGTTTCTACAGATGAATGTGCTGTATCTGTGGTTATGAATAGCTTTATAGAGAGAGCAGAAACATTTATTACCTTTCTCTTGATAGAGGAAGAGAACAAACCTGTTTTAAGCTTTGCATTGTTCTTTTATTTTGGGGGGGATGGGGACCCAAGTCCTTGGACAGCTGATGGTGTGTAGCACTGGTATTTGTTCTAGTTCCATTATAGCTCGAACGTGGCTGTGAGACTGGTTTTGGGCATTAAAGCCTGACGCTAATACCCCTGATGCACTCTCTCTTATGTTGAGGAGTAGTCTTTGTCATGAATTCATTAGTTTCATGCAGAGATTGTATATAATTCTGATTGCTGCTTGCAGGGAAACTTTAAAGAGAAGAATGGATACCGGTAATTACTGAAACACCTCAATTCTGTGTGAGAATTGGGAGAAATTTTCATATCCATTAACCTTGTAGTAAGACCTTGCTGAAGTTTTTTTCCTTGCCTTTTTACGTGATAGCATTATGTTCAACTTCATGTGGAAACTTAGCATCTGTCCTGTTTTAAAAAAACCAGTCAATTTGATTGTAAACCTGAGCCCATATCGGGGAACTCTCAGCTGGGCAGCTTCATCCAGCTGGTTTCCTGTGCCTGAGGAGGCAGAGGCTCACCTCTTTAGTTGAAGAAAATGTGCAAAGCTCTAGGAAGGCTGTGTAGGTGTGCTTGTTTTTAACCAGGTCTTGATATGGCCCACTGTTTGAAGGGAAACAAAAAATACTGTAAAACAAGTAATAAATAATTCTACTCTAATGTAAAACAAGTAAATCAACTTGATCCTTTTAATAATTGCTCCCCTGACAGCAATGAGGATGGGCAATGCATCCAATTGTGTATAACCTTTGGGTGAAGTTGTGCTCTTGTGGAGACCCGCTGCCTTGTGGAGCTTACCAAGGAAAATCCTGTTTGTTCTATTGCTATTTTTTCACAGTATCTATTCTCCCATAGTGGGTGTGTTCCCACATTCCTCATACTGAAATGGGGAGAGTGAAAATGAAAGGTAAAGACAATCTCCTGATGTTCTCTGTATGCTTGCTTCCCATTTGATCTGTGTGGTGTTTTTCCTCAGTAATTATGGAGCAACTCACAGGGGTTACATGAACCATGTTACAGAGTGATGAAGGGGATGAGAGCTTTGAAAAACAGTGTGACATAAACACTGTTTTGGCTTTTTCACTGTATTTATACCTCCAAATTTAGAGGAGAATTACTTAAAGTTAACTAAAGCCTTCTGCCATAGTATTCTAAATTATTCTTTTACTTTAGAGTAGTTGGAGAGGAGCTGGAAAAGAGGAATATGGAAATAATTAGAGCTTACCTTTGTTTAGAGGGTTTTGTGGTTTTGGCACCTGTACCCAGCCTGGTGCATTGTTCATGGGGCTTGTTTGTTGTAGTTGGTAAAGTAAACATTAAATAATTGTTATTTTCTGTTTGAACAGTTGTCTAATCAGGGAATTGGTATGTGCAAGGTAAGCATGGAAGTAATGCTGACTTTCTCGTAAACAAGTCTTAAAAGAAATTCTAACTGAAAAATAAGAGAAGATAAAGCAAAGGAGTGACAAGTAATGGGCTGAAAAATTTGGAAAAGAGCATTACAGAACTAAGTTATTATAATTATGTAGCTTATGTGAGTATCCTTTAGGACCTCTTGCATATCTGTGTTTGTACATGTGGGTATGCATATCCAATACTTTTGCCTTGATGACTGGCAAATAAATGTATGGGACAGAATCAACATCCTATACAAATGTGAAAGTACTTCAAAAAATTTAACATAATTGGAACACATGTATTACTATTCTCTCAGCTATAGGTAAAAATTGAGACAATAGAAAGTAAAAGCAAGAGATGAACAAAAATGAATGGTGGAGAAGAGCATAATATTAATGACAATTGCCTGTAAATAAGGCAGTTCAAGGGCTGCCTTCAGGAATATAGTGCCTGGGATGGGTGTTCCAGTGCCGGGGGGGGAAACACTGAAACATTTTGAGCTCCCTGAATACAGGGTTCATTCTTGGGTACATCAAGCCTACTAAAATACAAAGGGTTTCCAGGTGGTATAAATATAATGTGCTCCTGTTTTATGTTTTCTTTATGCTGTAAGAAAAGAAGAAAATGGCAATTGTGCAAATAAGCCCACGGTCTATGGGAGCTCACAAATTCTTACTGTATATCTAGTAGGTACGTTTATGTCCTTATTGTACTTTCATCCACCAGTTTCCTCTTAAATAATGTATATTTGGTCTTTTTCTATTAACAAAAATTTCATTTTAGTCTGAAATATTTTCCTTCTTTTGCTTGCTGTTTGCAACAATGTAATACAAGGGTGGTGTTCACAGGGAAGATTTCAGATGTTCTGTGTTATTGTTTTGAGACTATTGAAAATTGATTCAGTAGGAATTTGTTGCCAGATAAGTTTTCCATCTTTGAAGCATTCTGTTCTCCTGGAGGAGCTCTTGTTTAATCAATGGTAACTAGATATGGTAAACCCTTTTTGGGATGGCTTGGTTCACTCTTTGAAGAGAAGTCTCTAGGTGTTCTTTGCTGTTTTGTACAGGAATATTTAATTCATTCAGATATTTAGGAAACAATACTAATTTGTGCAAGGTTACTTTTAATTATGCTCGTCTGCCATGCTTTGGGAATGTTTTACTCTAGAGTGAAACCAAGGACAAGCGTGAGCTCAAAAAGTCAAACTTTAATGCTTAGCTTTATGTGATTTGTTTTATCACTTGTGAAAACAGTCAGCACTTGGAGATTAAAGAATTATATAGCTAAAATCATACATACCTTGGTAACAAAACCAATTCTGGTTACATCAGCATGGCCCTGAAAATAGTGTGCCATTTTAAGATAGCTGAAAACTGGGGAAAAAATGTTCAGTTGCAACTTCGGGGGGGGGGGGGGGGGGAAGTGGGAGGGAACAACTGTGGTGTTGGTGTACCTGTAAATCTGCCAGGTGGTCCACATATCTGTAAATATCCTCTTTGTTAAACTACTTGTTCCTTCCCTTTATGGATGACCAGCAAGTTCTTAATGGTTCTGGGGACTGTTGCATAATGCATATGAATAACAACACAGAATACACTCTACAGTCTGGATAAATACAATTTGTTGCAATGATCCTAGAAAGCAATGGATTCTGTTAAGCTGACCTCTCTGCTTGTGAATCGTCTCTTTAACACTTGATTTAGGTTTTGGTGATTGGTATGCCATACTGGTGTCACTTCAGTGTGGTGTTGCTGAGATGAATGGTTCTGTACAAGCTTTAGGCTCCAGAGGCTTATGCAGGTTTTTAGTGGGCATAAGATCTTTCTACATATGCCATACTGTATGAAGCAGACTCTGCTGTGACTCTAATTCTCTGACCTGACTTTTTGTGTGTGATCCTCCTGGCTATGCCATGGGGTTTCCAGGTCACATGCCTGAGGAGCATAGTAAGAGAAGAGCTCAGCTCTGAAGCTCAGGGTTGAGAGGAGCTAGCAATAAAGCTACAGTGATCTTGCTGCTGTGAGCGTTGTCTTCAATGTGGCACCCACATGAGCGCAACAGTAGCTATTAATTGTCTGGGTTTGCTTTAGGATTTCTTTCAATGCTTACAATTTCTTGAGGCAAATAACAGGAAGTAAAATTAATTTTTCAAGAATAAATAGGGTGATTAGGCATTTAGATGGTATGTGTTTTCCACCCCTAATTAGTCAAGGTTGTGGAAGGAACCTACTTGATTCATAACTATGCTGTGCAAGTCTTGTTATCATGTAATAGTATGAGGTAGAATGTAAATTCTGAGTGAAGGCTTCTCCTAAAGGCTGGGTCTAAAGTGGTAACATAGACACAGATCAGGAACTGTTACCCTGCATCTTGGCAACTTGGTGTTCATTTTTATTTGTGTAGAAGTCTGCGTTTCTCACTAAGCAGGAGACAATAGACTGACATACCTCTTTCCTTGGATGGTAACTTCATAGATTGACTATTTTTTTTCTGAAACTACATGGGTATTCATTCTGTTTCTCCTTTTGTGTACCCCATCAGTAAAGCATGTAGGAAGATAAAAGTATTAATTCTCTTAAACTACTTAAACTGAATAAATATGTTTTCAAATTGCTAGTTTCATACTGTACTGTAATTAACAGCATTCAAGAGTACCTGCTGATGTGAAGTGCAGACTTGAAAAAGATTAGAAAAGAAACCTCAGTGCTATTTAGCCTTTACCTCCAGCCCTGCAGCTTTCCAAAAAGTATAGAGTAGATTTTCAGTCTAGTGAATGTTTCTTGGCTGGCAACAGATAAGACTTCATTTCCGGGGGAGAGCATAGAAAATGCTGGTTGCATAGTCACTAGTGGAATCCCTTTAATGCTGGCTAGATGATCTTGAGAATTTTTAAAATAATGATAAGGAGAATCTAATTTCAGTGAAGCAGAGTTCATTCTTGATAAAGGGATTTCTAGAAACCAGTTCATTGTAACTATAGAAACACCTAAATTTTCTAATCTTTGATGGAGAATGAGAACAGACTCTTCTGAGTTCTCGGTAAATCCCAGAGCTGATAGTGAATGCTAAACACATTGAATCTGGTAGGGAAGAGGCTCTTTGGAACTTGCTTCCAGTAAAACATTCTCCAAATCAGAGTAATATCCTCGCTAAGCTGCTTAATAATGAAAACAGTGGTCAGAGGAGCATAGTGGTGAATGTCCTTGGAGGTGGGAGAAAAAGGCTGAAGCAATGTAAATTAATTTTCTGACTCTTTTATAAAGTGATTGTTATCTCTGATCATAGCCCTCTTTCAGGAAACTGGAAACCAAGTGTACTGCTATTGCACTTTCAAAAGAAGAAAACAACTTTTGGTAACACAAAACAGAAGTAGAAACAATAGACTGCTCTGTAGGCAATTAAAAATCTGGGTAATACAAGGAAGATGAAAGGTTACTTTAAAACTGTAGCTTTACAGTAAAAGCTAAGTGTCAGCTGAAAGCCTTTAAGAAAGTGAGTGCCCTACTTAAATTTGAACAGGATTTGATACGGAGACAAGTTCAGACTGAAGTGGTACGCTTTGAACTTGAACTAGCTCTTCAAATTCTGCTAGAAAATTTGTTGCTTCTCCTGTAGCTGTTGTCAAATGGGAAAGAAAAGCAATAGATGTAGTGATGGGAAAGATTTCCTTTTGGTTTTTTATATAAGAGGATCTTTGTTTATTTTGGAACACTCCCTCCTGTAGGTGACATGTCTTAATGTGCTTCAGAATCTTTGTGAACGGATTTAAGGAGCAAAACACAGTTTAAAAGTATCAGTGTGAGTTAAGTCATATCACACTGAAGTGAATAATGAGTGATAAAGCACAAGGTGGTGTTCAGTGTGACTTTACACAAATAGTATATTAACTGCATTGTAAAGCATGGCATTGTCCTATTGTTCCTGTTTTTTTTAAAAAAATGAGCTGGATTCTCAGCGAGTGAAAATCTGCATATGTAATCAAACTTGCATAGTTTAATTGGAGCCATCTCAAGTACCTCTATAGCACTGTGACGACTGTAATTTTTAAATTGGTAAGGCATCTGCTGGTAGTAAATGCTACTAATGCAATGCATGGAAACTTAGTTTGTGAGCAATATTGCTCGAGAAGGAGGTTTCTGCCTTCTACCCCTTCATGGAAGGGGGGAAATATAATGTGAATGTAGTTTCTTCGTTTCCCGAGGAGCTGCATGAATAGCTAGACACACTGACTCTTTTATTTGAAACAATTTAGCTTTAAGAGGAGGTATGTGGCTAAAAACCCATGCAGCTCTTTGAAAACATATTAGCTGGATTGCAACTAGCCATAGTGACCATAATAAGCACTCTAAACCCAGTAACTCAGTGCTGTTAGAGAAAACTTATCTGATGGTCCAAAACCTCAAATCGGATTTAGTCAAATTATTTTTCACTCCCTCATGCAGAAAGAATCTTTCTTTCATGAGAGAAAGACTTCTCTTTTTTTTTTTTAGGAATATACAGTAGGATTTTATTACGTTCTTTCTCTGACAGCTGTAAGTTAACTTTGTGCATGCGTGGATTTAGGTTTTTTAAACTTCCTTATTTGGTTAGGTAAAAAGCTTTCTGCCAGGCTTGACCTGAGATTTCTCCCCAAAGTGTAATTTCAATTGTCATGCTGTGTTGCTTGCTTAACACTTCAGCTTTTTCAGCTGAGTAAGATATTTTGCACTTGTCATAACTGTTGTGTTGTTAATTAAATACCAATGCAATTAAATACCATAAGCACCTTTGCCTTTCTGAGAAGGTGGCTACAATTTCAGATAATAGTTATTAAATAAGGTGACTTATTTGTGAGTTTCAAGAAGAGTATATCCTTCTCCACTTCCCAGGATCGCACAGGTGCAGGGCTCAACCAAGGGGCTTGCCTCTTGGTTGAGCCAGAGAAACATAATCCAGGAGTGTGGATGAGGATTCAAAACCCAGTATCCTTAAGACAGTGCTAGAATTCTCAGTCTGAGTGTGAGAGCTTGAGATGGGCCTGCCTCTCTGCAGGTGACAGACCTAACAGATACTGCTCTAAGCTTGTCGATTGCTCGGGCAGTCCCTGAGGTCAGGAGAGATGGATCCTCTGGTGTGAGCCTGTGCAGCTGTTCTGCTTCTAGTTCCACTGGCTGAAATGTGGGTGAGAATAACCACAAACTGGTATCTGACTAGTGCCTTCTAGCATGTTATCTATCTCTCTTGGAAATACCTTACTCGGTACATTCTATGAATTCATTTGTGGGCTTCTTCCCTCCTGTTTTTCAGGCTGAGATAACTGCCCTCTGGAAGAGCTGGAAAACACACAAGTAAGTTTTAGTCTTTTGGGGGTTTTTTCCTTCCTCCTATGAGTCACCTTCTGGAAGACAACATCATTCAGCAGTGTCTGTCAAGAGCTCATAAAGACTAGCTGCCTAACACAGGAATTTAAATTGCTTAAGATCAAGTGGCGAATTTTTCAGAGTTCTTGAAAAATTTTAAGGTGTGTTTCAGGTTTTGCTGCAGGTGAACTTGAAGCAAAAGTGCATACAAAGAGCCTTTGCTTTCCATCAGCAGCAGTAAAGAAGCCTCAAAATTTGGGTGGGAATCTAGAAAAATGTTTTGACTTTTTTCACTAGAATTTGTATAACTAGAGGCAGAAGAGTAGCAGGGTCTCTTTTTATTTGACCTTAATATCATGTTTTGGCCAGCGTCTGCACAGTTACATGATTGCAGGTGATCTGGATTTATGTTGTTCCTTCAGCAGGGTAAGTGCGCACAGAGCTTGCACAGATTAAACTGAGTAGACACCTGCATATCTTTCATCCATCAATGTCTAAGATTTATTTTTTACAAAGTATGTAGTTCTTGTCTGAAACTTTCTTGTGGCAGATGCTCTTCTCTCAAAGTGCAGCTTTTCCTGACAAAAAAAATCTCCCCATGGTCTTTTAAAAAGAATAATGAAAAAGGATGCAATCATTGTCTTCTGGGGAACTGAATATAATACTTGCCATCCAGAGTGTTGATTTTTCTGGGGAAAAAATAGAACCTACTACTCCCTCTCCTGGCCTCATAGGGGAAATATATCGAACTGTCAAAAGGGGGCATTCTTGCTTTTTCAGATAAATGAAAAATAAGTCATGAACTAAGTGTTTTAGTTAGACCTGTCATTTAGGTAGAGCAGAAATTGCTCAAGTTGATGAAGTCTTTAGCCAAAGCAAATATAACAGATGGAATATTAAATATCAGAAGTGATTTGCAGACTAATTTAATCTTTTTTGTGGACAGAGGTTTTATCCATCTCACCTAAGGTTTACCCAAAGCTTTTATTAATTGGTGAAAATGCCCACTGTGCAGCTACACACACTCTCTCTGTTTAAAATATATATATCCCCAGTTGTCACTTAAATCTCATATAGAACAATTCTCAATCTATCCATGAAGGCACATATGTGATGAAGTCCTGCCAGTCTGGTATAAAGATTTACTACAACTGACTTTGCCCTTTGATCTGGCATATGTAGAGTTGCCAAGTAATAGTTGAGCAAACTGTGTATTCTTATGAAAATCTCTTGAAAGGACAGATCCTTATGTATAGCCAATCTAGATGTACCTCTGGAAATTGAGAAATGACCAATGCCCTGGGTAGCTCTTTCTCAGTGAAACAAGAGCAAATCCAAGACTGGCTGAGCAAATAGAAAAGGATGTTGGTTTTCAGTTTCTATGTTGAGAGGTCAATAAAGATGTTAACTTCTGAGTTTGCCTGAGCACTTAGGGATTAAACCTGTTAATAAACAGGCTCAAACTGGTGCTGACAATTCTTGTTTATAACCAAATTTTACTCTGCCAGGTATCTGTAATATTTTTATTTGCTCTAGTGAAGAAAATACTTGTTATGGTCCTTATGATTAGGTAAAGTCTTCCTATACACATGGGTAATTAATATGCTTTATCATTAATATTATGAATTGACTAGGAGAAAGCAAAGATATGAACTGTGTTTAAAAAAAATCACATGTGAAGTTATATAGTTTTCCTCTTGCCTAAAGAATCATTTCTCTCTTTGGAATTCAGTTTATCTAGCTAATGTAAATAAAAAATTACTTCTATCTGCCCTAAGATTATAGAATATTTTAGTTACCATGCTCTAAAAAGATGCTGGTTTTTCAACTGAGATCCTGTTTTTTTATACCTCAACACCTAATTCAAGTGTAGTGCAGCATTAGGGTTGGGTTAAAGAAGTTTCTTATGCTAGAAGGTATAATCAGAAACAAACAGGTTAAGGGGTCAGATCTTTTGAAGTATGTAGCTTTAGAGCAGCTGTAGAGATGGCTGCAAAATAGTTTAGTTTTAAAACAAAAATATCTCTATGATCATTCTGGACTACCAGTCACCACCTGTAGTCATTTATACTTAAGGAAAGTGGGTGCAAGGCACTACCAGATACTATTCAACAGACTTATAAGTAATCACTAAGCTGCAGAGAAATAGGCAGTGTTTACACTGACAATTTTCTCATGGTAATGGAAGAAAAGCATTGGCCTGAAGCACTTGCTTCTGAGCTCTCATATCTCTACTTAGCCAGGGTGGGAGGTTAATTTGGAGTTAAATATTTGCGTCAAATACTCAAGCTTGTTATGCTTTAAATTGCTAGTGTAGACATACCCTATAAGAGACTTGAGCCTGGGTATTTGAAAAAGATTAAGTCAAAATGAAAAGGAAAAACAGAACAAAGGATTATAGAAAAGCAGCTGTAAGTATAAGGAAGAAATCTACTAAGTATAATTTATACTCATTGTCAACTCAAAAATAAAACATGAGCAGATAAAAGAATTGCAATTAATCCACTAAGCACAACAATGGGAAGAGGATAAAGGTGGACAGAAAAGGGAGGCAAGATGGTCAGTCTGCTCCTTTGGTTAAGCAATTGAGTATAGATTTGTTGGGGTTCTGCCTGCAAACATATTCTTCCCCTCCATGTGGTGTGACCACTTTTAGGATGCCAGACTGGGGTGGGGAATTCTTCCATTTCATGGCTGTTTTGTACTACTGCTCCCTAGAGTTGACTACAGCAGGAATTAAATACAAAGATTGCCATTTTGTTTTGGGTCAGATGATGCCCAAGTGTGTGCCTTGAGCATGGGTTTACTCCATTGCATGTTAGTAGGTTTACTAACATAAATGATAATGTATTGCTATGACTTTTTATTAGAAATCTATTATTAGCAGCCTTTTGGAAAACAAAATGCTGTAGTAGAAACGTGGTTGCATTTAGAATATGTTTACTGGTATGTTTGTGCAGGTGGGAGGGAGTGTAAGATATTTAGCTGTAAAAAAAAAAAAAAAAAACAAACCAACAAAACCACCAGGAAATAGAAATTGGGTAATAGATTATTTATAGACTACCCCAAAATTGTTTGTACAAATATAAATGAAAGTATCCTCAAACAAGAATCTTGTTGTTGCAGAGCAACTGTTTTTTACTGTAACTTGGCCATTGCACATGTTATTGAGACACATGACTAATCTAGGGTTTGATTCTGCAGGGTGCTGTTACCTTGATCCTGTAGTGCACTGAAGGATGTGCGTAAGCAAATGAGGGATGACTTGTGTGCTTGATATGAAGCATGCAACCTGGTCCTTGGGCAAGTTGGGCTCCAAATGACTTTGCTAGTGAGGAGCATAAGCCTACAGGTGAACCTTGCTGCAGTCTCAGGCTTGTTCTTGAAGTTAACCAAGAATTCTTTATTTATAGCATTGTATCACATTGCATTTTCACAAATCTTAGCACGCTTTTCCAAAAGGTCTGTCCTGTCTCTTTGTGCTTTGGTTTTAAGTGTTTTCTGACTTGCTCGAAACCAGCGAAGCTTTTGGCTGCTCTTTGAGCAGTTCCCTTATTACTGATGATACTGCTCTGATAGCGAGTTTGAACAGTACAGCTGCTTCTGTAACTGTTTTATTGTGCTGTAGCTTGGCCTCTCTGGCTTTGCTGAATTTGCTGTTGGCTTTTAAGTTCCTGGGAATATGTAGCTTACACATAGATATGCTATGGGCCAGGGAACTGAGAGGTTCAGTTAATTTCAGTTTCAGAAAGAATAGGTGCATTGCACACAGGGTTTATGTAGATTCTTCCCATGCTTGCCACTGTCCTATGGTCAGGCCTTGTTCCAAAATGCGGAGGAGGAGGGAAGGAACTTGCTGTGACTGTAGTGAGGTATTGATCAGGCCATAAGCTGAGAGTGTAAAGGGCCATACAAACAGCCAGGAAAAATCACTTGCAGGATTGCATGGAGTAAGTTCTACATCCTGGAGCTCTGCTGAATGATAAAAAACAAAGATCTTCTTGAATTGGAAATTCCAAAAAAGGGGAAAAAAGAATCAGGTGTTGCATAAACACAGGGATCTGACTCCTGAGAGGAACAGACTTAGATTGATGAGAAATAAGATAAGTAATCTAAGGACCTGCTATTGCACCAGCCTGATCCAGTAAAATGCTTCAACTGGGGGCTGAGCTTGCCTAGTTCATGCTTAACCAAATGGATTTGTGAGAAATCACCATTTTGCATTACTGGTCCTTTAGCTGACTTCATAGTGAAGTTGCCAGAATGACAATTGTTTCTGTTGTACGTCAACACCATGCACCAGCTAATACAGATGAGAGACACAACTATATTTCCTATAATAATAATAATAATTAATTCTGTGTCTACATAGTTTTGGAGGAAACTGGGTATACAGCACTCTGCTAACATTTTCATGTTTTAACTTGAGCCAGCAATGATCTGTTTTAGGTTTTTTTTCAGCTCATGCTAACTTTGAGGTCCCAAAAGAAGCTTCCGATGCCTGGTGATTCTTTGTCTTAATACCTCCTTAGACAATACAAGGAATAATTTTTCTCAGCAGTGTAATGGACTGGGGTTTAAGTAAGAATCAGCATGAGAGGTTTTGATACCAAAATTGAACTCCGTACAGAATCAGGTTCAAATTTAGTATCAAAGCTATCAAGATTTGCATGTCAATTTGGCTGTGAATTTCCACATGGGCTGCTGGACATGCTTCACTTGGAACCATACTCATGTAGATCTTGGTTTCATTTAAAGGGGAGGAAAAACCCCCAAAATCCTTGAGAGGGAAAGCCAGGGAGCTTTGAAAGCAGTCTTAGAGCTTGTACCTGCAAAGAATATCGTGTAGAACTTTATTAGGACAAAACTTTATTAAGAGAATCAAGAGAAATTAAGCTGATCTGTTCTTCAAACTCTCCCACAGAAAATACTCATCTGATATCACAGAAGATGAACATAAGCCAAAATTTCCTGGTCAAGTGTCTACTTATTTCACAGGTAAGAGCAAAACTCAAAAGGATTCTTGGCATTTGGGGAAAATGCAGACCAAGTTCTGGAACTCTTGGCTTGGTTTTGGCTTCAAGTATTAGTGCAAATATTGTATTAAGTAAGAAAGCAGGGAAGTGATTTTGGAGTTAGTGGTGGGTGTCAAGAAAAGGTAAGCCAGAGCAGAATGATAAATAATGTGTTAGTCTCTGAAAGGAGAGGTGTCGTCTTATTCCTGACACACTGTCAAGAAGATGTTTTACTGATTTGACTTTTTGTGTTGAAGAACACGCAACACTTACTTAGTAAGTGGTTTTATAGGGAATCTCACCCATGTTACAATAAACTGAGCTCACAGATAACATATCTTTTATGCTTTTACGCTTTTTGGATGATAACTGTGAAAAATTACCTAGTGAAGGTTAGCAAGCTGTACCTGTGGCCATTTTCTCGTGACCCCCAAGTGATAAAGTTTACTATCTTGGATCATGATGTGTTGTCAAATGACAGGTTTGCCTGTCTGGCCAACAAAAAGTAATTGAGGAGTGTTACGTTTTTACAATCCATGTTTCACCAAATTTTGTAGCTTTTCGAGCTGTTAGACCTGAACAAAATAGGTCAACATTGACAGAATAAGGTTGGCTCTCATTTTTCTTCAGTTTTTGACTTCTGTGTGTATGCCTTGTGCCTAAAAGCATCATGTAGGAAGCACATAGTTTTCTGGAGGTATTGCTGTTATAATGTCTCTTATAGCTTGAGTTAGGATTTTTGGTCTTATGGTACGGTATTATCTTTTGTGGTTGCTGTTCTAAAATCTGCATGTAGATCTGTGATTCAAGATAAATTTAAACAAGTAATTTGATAGACTCCTGTAAGTGGGGAGTTAGGAAATCCCTACCAGCTGGAACTGCTTAATAGTGGAAGCTTTGCTGACCTTAGGTTAGCTGTCCACAAGCCATTTATTTTTGTAGGTACAGGGCCAAGATATGGAGCAGCAAAACTGCTTCTCTTTTGCTCTGTTTCTCACCCCTCTTTCCTTTAGTAGTGGTTTCATCTGCTGCACCCACACTGTGTCCTGAAATATATGAGTAACTGCAAAAAAACCTCCCCAAAACCAAAACAAAACCCCAAAACAAATGCGTTTTGTTTTTTAGGTACGCTTTTAGGCTTTGGAGCAGCAGTATCTGTGTAAATAGACCCTTATGGCTGAGTTTCCCTGAAGCTTGTTCAATACCTGCTGGCTCTGTGACTAGCTTGTTGATTTTTAGATAGCTTCATCCTCAGATACCTTCATCTGCATGAGATGTCTTATCTTGCCACTTTGAATTTGTATAAATCCAATAGTAAATGTGTAGCAAACTATAAAATCTAAGACAGGATGGTTTATATCCATTACACTTTCCAGGCAAGCTATGTCTAAAAAGAAGAAACATTCAAGAAAAAAAGGCTGCTTTGGCTATAGAAGATGGCTTATTTAAATGCTTGTAGGGAAAGAGACTTAGCAGTGGCACCAAATACAAAAGATAAGCATGTTACTTGGAAAAGGCTTAGTGGTGCTGTGCTGTCTAGTATAGTGTGCAACATGCTCCATTCTGAATTATGCTCTGACCTTAGGTTTCTGGGCTGGACAGAGAATTGTAGGCAAGGAGGGAAAGGTTAGATTTTTACTTTGTGAACTGCTGCTTCTCTGTGCTTTAGGATATTCTTGTGGATCTCGGAAGTATGTTCTTCAGGAAGCCTACTTTGGTGTCCTTAGTTCCATATGCTTCATTGGAACTGGATAGGTGTATTTACTCTTTCAAGCCCTCTTTGCCCTTTATAGGATACAGAAGCTGCCATTAGGAAATGGTCTGTGATACCATGCTGGTGGCCAAAGCAAGCTAATTATTCAGAACTTTCTGTAAAAAGGAAGAGATTTCTCAACTTTCCCAGAAGTTTGGCTTCTACAGATGGACTTCTTGCAGAAATCTTGTATCCTGTTCTGCACTAGGAAGAGGTATTTGGGGAACATTTTTGATGCCTTCATTTTTTGCTGACTGGAGAACAAAGGTTTACATTAGCCAAATGCTTTGACACTTATGTGGTGGCTGGCTGTTTCAGGCAAACAGTTTTGTAAATAGACTTCGCTGTAACCCCAGAACAACACAAGCACTGAAAATCTACCGCTTCCATATACTGGAGAAGAGATCTGTATTTGTGCTATAGCAGTAAGATATTTCATGATCAAATACAAAGGGGAAAAAAACTTTCATTTGAGCTGTTGGATGAACTGAAAGACCCCAGGATGAAAATGTGTTTTTCAAGTTAGATGTAGTGTAACTGTGGTAGCACAGCTGAGATGAGACTGGTGTTCATTATGCATAAAACAGCAGAAAAGGTGTTAAATGAGCTGGAAAAATTAGGAATGATGGAACTAGTGTGGGGACCAAATGCTTCTCCTTTGCATGAAGTGCCTGTACTCCTTGGTACAGACTCTGTGTAAATATGTTAAGGGCAAATGAAGCAATTACAATATCATAGCAATTACAAACCAAGATTCCAAAGTAAATGAAGTGCTTAAATATATGCAAGAAATGAAAATATTGTTATATTAGCAGAGCACATACTAGACTGAAGCAGCTTTGTAAAGGAAAATATTTGTGGGAGAAAAATATGTAACGGACAAAGCTTAAGCTTACACCTTGTGCTTGAATGTTTTGGTGGGGGAAAAAATGAGTTAGATTTTTGAAGAAATGTTAGATTGTGTTAGGAAAGGACCTCTTTCTGCTTATGTTTGATACTAGGAAAAGGTTTTTACAGAATAGAGGCATGCTTTTCCCAGCCTGCAGTTATAATGGATTTTTTTATTTAAAAATACAACCAAACAAAAAAAAAGCCCCACTTGAAGCAACTCTAAGGGATTTGCTAGCATATTATTTTGCCCTGAGGCAGGATCAATTTTACCTGTTACTCAAGACAGAAGTTTGTCTGGCTTCTCTTTAAAAACCGTTATGATAAAGACTAAGCCTTCCTGCTTTTGTCTGGTCACACATTTGACTAATTTACTAAAGACAGTTTAGTTTTATATTTACCATCTTTACCTGATATGTAGGGATTTAAGTCAGTTATTGTCTTCTCTGTGTTGAATAATCAGCGAATCTTTGCAGCAGCCTTTTGCTTAGTGGAAGACTGTTATGGTGTCTCATCCAGTGGGCTTTGTTTCACAAAACAGCTTTGCTCAAGGCAGTCAGATTTAACACAAATAAGAAAAATATAATGTAAGAAAGACAATGATGCTCGGAGCCAAACCCAAATGCCAGTGTGGAAACACTCACCCTGTTTACTTCTTAAATCGTTTCTTCTTGATGCAAGAGTCTTTCCTTCTAAATATCCCCTTAAAGGACAGGAATAATTTTGTGGCTTTGAACCACTGCTCCTATTGTTAAAGGGTATGGTGTCTTCCCCAGTGTGTGTGGTTTTTCAAAGTTCGTAGAGGTGGCTTTTTGGAGTGGTCTGTGTTGGACAGGGTATGGTCTATGTGTATTTTGCTTCCATACTATAGAGGGGAGGGACTAGATAAGTTGTTTCACAAACTACTCTTGTCAAATAGCCTGAGAGACACCTTGCCTCCCATAAGACTTTGCACATTTGAATCTCATCTATCAAAGGAAGTCTGATGTTTTCTAGGATGCCACAATTTGTGGAAATGAATGAGCTTAATTAAGCTCATGGGAAGCTCTCACAAATGGCTAGAGATAAATATCAAATGGGGTCAATACACTGTCATGAGACTTTTGGCTTGTTACTGGATGTTCCCATCCCTTTGGGATGGCCTAGAGGGCAAGGACTTCTGAGAAGATTGGGGTCGGCCATGATTAAAGCTATATTTAGAAACTTTTTTAATTGCATAGACTTCAGGCACATTAGAGCTGGCTGATTTTTTTTTTTTCCTATGGAACAGTTTTCTGTTAGAAAATGCAGTTTAGTGGAAATCAGAATGTTTCATGGGACTATGTCAATCTGACTGTAGCTTTTGACAGGAAGAGAGAAAATTAACTCAAATTTTCAGTGTTTAGTAATAAGAGAATGTGTCATTTGGACAACATAGACCTTATTGAACTATGACATGTTTCATGTTGAAACTCAAAGCAGAGTGAAAGTAGTCATACTAATATACCAAGGTATGAGTTCAAGTATATAATATTAAGTATTTACTACACGATAACTCATTGACAATAATGTATATTAAAATGGAACATGTGGGTAGCCACAAAAATTTTTGCAAAATGCCACTTCCATAGTGTTTGGTTTTTTAATTCTAGGTTGGAACAAAAGAAAAATTAAAAATGCTGGCATTTCTTAGAAAGTAGAAGTTCTGCTCAGCCTAAGGGACATTTGGCAGAATAAAAATACCCAAATCCTGATATAAATCAAAGCTATCAGTGGGAAAGGTATGGGCCAGTCCTGTGAGCCTGGAAAGAAAGTACATGGGCCCAGATTTTGCTGCAGGCTACACAGAAACATTGGAAAGTAGCTACTGAACACAAAGTGACCATTCTGGTAGCAATTGGAGGGCTGGGAAAAGACCCTGTAGGAACAAGGAAACTGGATGAAATAACTTGGAAACCCAGTCTTGGGGAGAACCTGGCCTGTTCCTGATGGTTGGCTGGAAATCAGGAGCAGTTACTGAGACATGGGCAAAAGCAATATAATGGTACTGGAGGTACCCTAACATTTTTACATGGATAAATCCCACCAAGAAATTCCTCTTGAGTAAATTTAACTCCTGTACTTAACTTGCTTGATTGTGTGTCCCTTTGGCAAGGGGCGCTGAGAAGTGTTCTTTGGGGTGATGGGGTCAGCTCCTGGATTTACAGTTGTGACTTACCAGCTACTACAGTGGGTTGATTGTCAACACATTTATTTGCACTTCACAGGGGAGAGAAGTGTGCTTGCTGACTATCAATTTGAAGTTAATTTTAAATGGTAAGTGAACTGCTTAAGACCAAAACCCAAAGGGCTAGTTCCCGATTATAGTGCTAGAAACACAGAAAAGGAAAGTGTAAACACATAACACGAGATCCAAGAGTACCTTGCATTAGTCTCTTGGTTTAGCTTGTACTTGGGATTTCCTCTGAGGTATTTGTAACAAACAGCTAAGGATCTGCCTGCTAGTGCTGTTTCTTGAGGGAGAATCCCATGCCTAGGTTTGGTTCCTGGTTAGATTGGGGAATGGGTGGCTGCTTTTGAATTTGCATATCATGTTATAGTTTTGGACACTTGTGGTCTTGCTTCTAGCTGTTTGGTGTAAGGGAAGGTGCTGATGTGAGATACCCAGGCTGGCTTGGAAGGGGATCACACCATGCCTACACAGGCTAAGTGCAATGAAGACCCTGCAGAGTGCATGTTTCTGCCTTTGTTCTTCCAGAAAATCAGCTGCATTGCAGTTACAAATTTAGAGTTTACTATTTTGTAAGCTACCTATCAGAAGAGGTATCTTTAGCACTATGGCTTATTTTTCAGTTTCCCTTTCTTGGCAGCTTGATTGTATTGTATTCAGGGCTTGAGTATTTTCAAGTGACTTGCCAAAACTGACTAGTGCTGTCAAGCATGGTTCGGGGCTCCAGAATCCCAAGACAGTTCTCCAATCTGTAGATCATGCTATATAGTAGTGGTCATAGAAGTAATAGCACCGAAATAACATACACTTGTAGAATAAACTTAGTTTGCTTATTCACCACTTTCGCAGCTTTTTGCTTTTGTGCAGATGGTGATATGTTCTGGTGGCTTTCCTTTTCTGAAAAGTGCTAGAAATGCAAACAAAACCTATTGCAGCACACTCCCGGATACCTAGTATGCGCCAGTCCTATATCTAGCTGTGTCAGCAGTGGCAGATTGCAAACTCTGGCATTCTTCATTTGCAAGTCTACCTCTCAAGCCATGCTCTCCCTTCCCTGAGCAGTTCCAGGTTAGTAGCCTCGCTTCTGCTGCTACATTTGGGAGAGTGGCAGAGCCTCAGCCAACATCTCCTGTTCATGTCTTGGTAATGGTCGGTTCTTCATGCATCTTTCTGAGAAGCAGAACCATGCTCTGGATCTACAACTTAAAATTCTTAAGTGGTGCTGTTGGTGGAGGAATAACTAGGTTTTGCGTTACATGGGCACTCAGGAGGTTTTTTCTTGGTACATTTTTCAAATCAAAAATACATAGGAAAATGATACAATGCAACTTAATATATGCTACTGTGTCCCATCTTGGGGGATGAATGTGTCATTCCATATGCTGTAGCTAAACATAAATGAACTGTTATTAATGATTGCCATAATGTTTTCTAGCAGTTAGCTGGCTGTGATTCTAGGAATTTTTTTCCACTGTGTTTTGAAGGGTTAGGTTATTTAAACTTACTATCAAATAGAATCAGATCAAAGTGAGCTAATTTTTCTTAAACACTAATCATTTTAAGGCTATTGAGCTAAATATAGAGGCAGTTCATTAAATCATTAAAACAGCCTGCAATAATGCTCACAAAGTCATTATAGTGCTATTCCCCAGCCAGAGAGGTGGTGTTGCCTTAAGCACAGTTTAATCAAATTAGATGGTGGGCTATGTCCTGGGGTTTCTCCTATTGATATTCATTAAAAATACATGATTTATCACTAATCTCTGTAAGGTATATCCTATTCCTCCAAATGAATTTTGTAAATGTCAGGGGGAAGAAAACAGAATAGTTTATTGTTACAAGAATTTAAGTGTGGTGTGACCACATTTACATTTGTATACTATGTAATTTAGTGATAGATAATAACTTTAATGTGCCTTTAAAATTTTTGTCCTTAGTTAAAAAGTTAACAAAAATTGAAAGCCCTCAGGAGTAGCCACTTTATGTTTTAGTACTGTATAGGCATATGAATTAGGTTTAGAATTAATTATTTTGTAGATCATACAGTTTGCTCTTACAGATTGTCTAGAAAAGTTCACTGTTTAATTTAATGTACTCCTTTTGGTACAATTTTCCATTTTTTCTTTTTATTTGAACACTTTAGTGTTGTAACTCCCTTGTCCTTCCCACTTAGCTCTTTAGATTTTCTTTGAGTATTTTCTTGTTTTAAATTGGGAGGAAACATGCATGAGAAGACCACACACAAGCACTCCCCTCTGCTCTCACCACCACTTCTTTTTTAGTGATAATTTCTTCATTTATATAATGCTTTTTAGTCCTGTAACACTCTATAAATGGGGTAGATTGATTATGTCACCTAACACCTAAACATGCAGCTGATTAATGGTGCAGAATGAGGCTTTATCACACTTCAGACCAGGAAGAAACATTTCTGATTACAATGGTAATTTGGAAACAGTACAATCTAATTACTCAAACTTTGCCTGAATTATCCTGACTTGTAAGTGCCCTGTAAGTTTCCATCATTTTGGTATTGTTACTTACGAACCTTTGATAGTGCTTGGAACCTCAGTTGAGTATCCCCAGTGATATCTCTGTTCTGAGAATTTCTTGGTATTGTGTTGGGTCATTTCTGTTGCAGGAAAGAGCTACCTACTGAACTTAATGATGGCTGCCTGCAATGCTTATCCAGGATCAGAGTTCACTGGGGTCAGTTTAAAAAAAAAACAACCAAAAACTATAAGATTTCTTCTGGTGCGTGTGGATCAAGTTCTCAGTGTCCTGAAAATCTTCTGTCGAAGCTCAGAGTGCACCCAGTGCTGCTTAGCTTACAGGCTTTGCTATGCAGACAAAGATTAGTAAGAAACTATGTACTTGATTGTTGGGTGTTAAACATGTTACCACAGAATTGCTACTTCATTGAGACTGACTTGAATAAAAAACATAATAGTTCAATTGTAACTACTGAGGTGGTGGTGTGATTAAAGAGATGTTAATATAACAATCCTTGCACTAGGAGCTTCAGATGTGGTTTTAAAACACCATCCCACTTCATTTGTCAGATGTGCCAAAAGCTATCCTCAATTACACTGAGGTAAACTTGAACAGATGGCTGTCACTGCCTCTGCTGTTGATTTACACTGGCAGGTCTGAAAGAAGAGCATATTTCTATACTTTTTAGAAATTGAAAACATTCTTCAAGGCTAATAAGTACTCTGCTGGACACTTGAATACCGGTGGCTTTGGTTTTGTTGGGCTGTAGCTAAATGTAACTGTGATTCCAGACCAGATGAAGCCTCTCTAAATTGGTTCTGTTGAAGTTCCACCCTGCCTCCCTTACACAGGCACAGGAGCTTGTCTCATACTAAGTAGGTTCAGGAACCTAAACCTGTATAAAAGCTTTCACGTTGGCAGCTGAATTCTTAAGGTGTCTTACCGTGCAATTTGAGAAACGGCAATTGTAGGTGCAAGGAAGAAGATGGGGATGTACAACATGGTGAGGAAAAAGGTAGGCCAGAGCAGTGCTAACTGAGAGGGGTTGGAAAGATCAGAGCTGTAGTCTGACTTAAAGAACAGTAGTGTTTTTGCTCATGATCTTATTTCCAACTCTGTGTGTGGGTTTTCGTTTGTTTGTTTCATGCTGAAGCTCCAGTTCTTGGAACAGTGAGGCCCCTGAAAATCGGAGCTTTTGTTCCAAACTTTCTAGCCCTGCTGGTGTGAAGGAAATCTTGAAAATCTGACCTAAACGCAATGTGACTCCATTGACTAAGTCTTCACAAGAGTTCAAAAGGTACAGTTCAAGTAGAAAAGACACCCTCTTTTCTTGACTGCCTGCTAATGTTATGCTTTTTAAACCAATCCCCCTATCTTTTTGGAATGTGAGTTATGATTATTTTTTTAAAAGTCCTGGGCTGGCTAAAGTGGAGTTGAGGAAGCAACCACAGAGGTAGGCGAATGACGCAAAAGATTTGTATCGTAGGTGCTGATCCTGCAGTGTGCAGCACGTGTGTGAGTGGCTCTGGCTGCATGCGACCCCAGTGGAGCTTCAGCATAGGTCTGGCAATCAGCCTACAAGCCTTAATCCTACAAATATATATCATATGCTTCATTTTATACTTGTGAGAAGCCCAACCTAAATGAAATCCTATGAAATTGTGGGTCTAGAGCTAATTAAGCATCTGCCTTTCAGTGTTTTTCTTATTATTTTAGTGAGATTACATATAGTGTATAGGTAAGTACAAAGCTGTAGGATTGGTTCTATCAATTTTTTAAAAACAGTAGATGAAACATTTGTGTTGTTTCCTATACTAGATCAGCATAATGAAGTACTGATGAAAGACACCATCTAATTTACTTAGTTTTACTTCTGTTTCAAAACTTTCCAAAGCAAAGTGTGAGGTACATTAGGGCAGCTGGCTGTTATCCATAGGCTCTCCAGCTCCAAAGCCTTTTAAGGTGAGACATGAACAAGACTGTGCCTTAATTATTGGCAACAACTAGCTTTGCTTTTCAAAGTAATAAATGGGGGTCCTTACAAAGTCTCTTCTTAAGTAGCTAAATGCATAATCCACCTGGGATATTGTTTTAAAATTCATTTCATCTTCAGTAATTTGATCAGAGAAAGAGTTGTATTGGTCATTTCTCTTGTGTAAGAACTGTGTCGCACCTAGGGGCAAGGAACATTTATTTTCGTGATTAATACCTGTGAGTTTCATGGCCTAATGAGAAAGCCCTAAATGTATTTGAAATGAAATTGCCATTTGTCCCCACCCTTCATTCAATTAATGTAAACACTTTCACTACTCTCCTTCTCCATTTGGGTGCAAAGATCCTGTATTACCCACTGACACACTGGCAATGGTATTTGTATATGTAGTTGCAATACTAAGGTATGTGAGCCTCAAAACAAGTACTTTCAGGTGGACGCCTGGATGCATGTGTATAACTTATTACACTTCTCAAAGATTAATAGCCCTAGAATTGTGAAAATGAAAGTTAATGAAATATTTTGCCCTACTTTCCCTGGCACCCATCTAATCTGACCAAGAAATCTAGTGCTAGGTTTTGCGTTGCTGTAGTAAGTCTCTCTCTTTTCACTGCAACCTCCTGTTTAAGTTCAGTCCAAAATGTGTATGTACCTAAAAACAAATGGAGAAAAACCCACCTTGGAAATGGTGCAGGTAGGCATATAATATCTCATGTAATACCTCGGCTTGAAAGTATTTTGGATGGATTTAAAATGTCCTAGTCTTCCCCCTGCCCCACAATTAGTGTACTCTAATCTCTCACTGCAGTGTCCTCTTGCCTTTCTCTTATGTTGACTCTTAGTTTGCATACTATACCTTGTCTGCATTAAATTAAAGATCCTTGGGGTAAAGGGCATGACTTAATTCCCCAAACCTGTTATACCCTTATGGCATTGCATAAATACTAAAACATTCATACTTTATTTGCTGGTGTGTCTTTACACTTGTTTTATTTCCCCTCTCCCTCCTGCAAAATCATTCAGTGAAAGTGCAGCTTGTTGGGTCACACAAAAGTGAAGGGAATGCATTGGGGTGGGGGAGAAGGACATGGAGCCCTAACTATAACCAGGAAAAGGCTGAAAAATAGGTTTGCCTGTTAGAGCTTCTGATATCACTAAATATTTATTCTGTGGTGCCCAGAAGCCCAAGTGGCTAGCCAGAACTCCACTGTATTAGGCAATTAAAGAATACAGAACAATGAAATTACTGATATCTTGATGAGCTGGCAGCCTAAGCACTGCTGCTATGTAATGTAGCATGTAGTTGACTTTTGACTTTTTTTTTTGTTTAGTTGTATATTGGCATGGTTTTATATGATGCATTTGTGTTTGTCTTAGCCTCTGTGGTGGTGAATGCCATCTTCAGAAATAAGAAGTGATTGTGGTGGTTCAGCAAGGATGCTCTGAGAGAGGCTTTGAAGAGCTAGCAGTGGCCCACCTCATCCAATTCACCTAGATGTTAGTGTGGTAATCTGCTTGTGATGCTAGTAATGTCCAGCTGCTTAGCTGTTTCTGTGTGTGTCTGAACATGCAGGAATACAGCTCTGCAGAAAGCAAGAACCACTTCAAAAAAAACTAAGGGCCAGAATACTGGTGAGCAGCCTTGGAGGGGACTATATGGCATGGTTGACTGCCCTGCAGAATGAGCTCAGCTCTTTCTGAGTAACACAGCCATCAGAAACCAACCCCAGTTAGATCCTCAGTTGACAGACATTAGGTGAGGAGCAGGCTGTGACAATGCAGCTGTAGTTTTGCCTCCAATAGTGGTGGCCTGCTGGGTGGGATACATCTTTTGTCTGGACTGAAGTTAGTTTGGCTCCTGTTTGTGGCAAATGCCATTAACTTTAAGATGCTGAGCCTGGTTAAACAAAGCAAGTGTTACATTAAAAGGTAATTGAGCTAAATCACTCCACTGCAAGCTAGGACTTGCAAGATATAGCATATCTATCATGGATGTTTATCAGCAGAGCTATCTTAGCATAGCGATGCTGCTACAAGAACAATACTGGCGGAGGCAGTGCTCCTTGTTTTCATTTGAGATGCTGCTGTTACAATTCATTTGAAGGCTTAATTTTCCCCTGTGCAGAAGAGGAAGCACTTTAAAGACTGTGGTTGTTTACTTGCTGTGTCCCAAAAGAAGGATAAAGCAGCAGAGAAGCAGAAGCTTTATTTTACCAAAGAAGAGGAAGTAGTAATCTTAGGAGGGTCTCTGAGGGCTTTTGCCATGAGATCAAGACCTGAGGCTGGAAGTCTAGGGTAGGGCCAAGTTCCCCTCTTGTCTCAGCATATGAAACCTGCATCTTGTGACCTATTGCATAAGCATGGTCTGCCACTTGCTTTTCCTCCCCCCCCCCCCCCCAAAAAAAAAAAGCTTCTGCAAATAGAATAAAACATTTCTTCATGATGGTGCAAAAAGTGTAAGTATTTAACAAACATACTTTAGTTGACAACTTGTGTGGCAGATTTACCATCCACCCCACCAAAACAGAGTGGTGTTTCCACTAATTACATAATTACTTTCCAGCAGGATAAATTAGCCCCTGCTGAGCTCCAGGCTGCCCTACTAGTCTGATACCTATGCCTGAATTCAGCACTTGAAAGCCAACTTTAGTATTTCTTTCACAAGTACTACCTGCGTCTGAAGGCTCCTAGACATGACCACAGATACATAATTTTAGTAGAATGCCTGACTTCTGGGCAAGTATGAATCATTCTGTTGTATTTATCTGAGATAAAAAGTAAACATGCTTACTGAAGTTTATCATATTTCCATAAGGGTTTGTAGTATGTGTACATCTGAATACAAATACATAAAGTGAGCTCAGGTTTTTTAAAGCATCTGTTTGGTAAATCTGGTATTTCCCTATGAGTTTGATATTGTCCTGACTTTATTCTCTGGGAGATTTTGAAAGAGCATCCAGATATTCATAAGCTTATTGGCTCATAGGTTTTTTTGTTCCACAAATTCAGCTGGAGCAAGTATTTAATTGCTTTCCACATTCATGTATGCATCTGATATGTATGGGAGGGGGTGTGTGAACATATTTGACACTTCAGTGAAGAAGATTCAACCATAGCCATGCTATGTGAATGAGAATTTGTGTTCAAAGCACTGTTTAGGAGTGTGTGATTTGGCAAAGGAAATAATTGTATTGTAATGGTAGTGTCTGACTTTTAGTTCTGGTTGCCATCTTTTCAGACTTGGTAAGTTTTGGCCGTTGCACACTGTTGTTCACAACTTTGATCCATTGTTCTTTCTACCACCAGTAGTTGGGAGAGCAGCACTGGGACTGATGTGTGTCTTGAGGAGGAATTTGCACTGGGCTTGTCTTAATGCCTTTCCAGATGTTCCCTGGTCTGGAATGACTTGCCTATCATTGCTGTTCATAACTTCAAAGCTTACTAATACGGTTTGACCTTTTGATGCATGTGGGGTATGGTGATGCTGTGGTAGTGCTGAATTCTTTTCTTGGTAACTGAAAATTTACTCTTCTGAATTTACACCTTTTGGGACACCATACCTACAGGAACACATTGGCTATTGTGGTAGTCCAAGACTACTTGTCTACTTCTCAGAAATCAGAGTAGTCATTTACAATAATAATGATGTTTAAATACAGTGGGGTCAATAGTTCCACTCCTGTTTTACTTTTCTGTCTCTTAGGAGCCCTGTCTGTGTTCACAGCTTGTTGCTTTGCTTGCACTTCCTCATGCATCTCACATCTACTAATGATGTTGATGTCATTTGACATGCTTGGCCAGCATACAGTGTCTGTTACTTTCTATGTTCAGGCCTCTACTCCAGAACAGTAGAAAGAGAGGGATTCCTTCTTTTTGATGACTCAGGATTTGACTGCCTTTATATATGACTTCATGCCTGCTCAGTTCACACAGTATTTACACTGTTCCTGGGAAGTACATTCTGAGTTACTGTCTTTTTGAGTAGCCATCCTGAGAGAGAGGTTGATATGAACACTTGTAAAACATTTCGTCCTCTAGGGTTTGTTCTCATTCATTCCATCCCAGCCTTGAGAGTATCAAACAAAGCATCCCAAGCCTATTACTGTCTCACTTCTGTATTTGTTTGAATATCTTGTTTAGGTACTATATCTTTATGCTGCCACACTGCTGTCAGAAGCTGAGTATGATCCTCTTATTTCTTTTATTGCCCATATTTTAAAAATATAGCATAGTAATTTTTGTATCACGTGGTGAAACTATTTTGGGTACCTATTTCCATTTAATTGTATGTAATGGGGATGGAAAAAAGTGCTTGTGTATCGAACTGGAGTTGAGTTATACTGACCTGCTGTGACTGTGTGTGAGCCCAGGCTGAGCCCAGGTTGTAAGCTTCTAAAAGTGTAGTTTTGTGACTTCTGGCTCCTTCTTTCACTCCTGGACCACAAGTAGCCAAACTTTGACATTCAAGCAGTGATGCAGCAGTTGCCCATTCAATTTAGCTGGATGCTTTTTCTGATATTGGTACTGTCCAGCTCTTGGGAATGAGAACCCCCTTTTCACATGGCAGCATCCCAAGGTTGGTCTCCTTGTTCACCAGCTCCTTAGGAAGGCTGTGCCACACTGAATTAACAATGTCTATATTGCAGTTTTGTCTGCTGTTCACACCAGTAGTTTGTCTGTATTGGAGAGGCTCAAAAGAAATTGTGTCAACAAACCCTAATAACCTCTGACCCCAGCTGCGTTTTTAGCTGTGGTATCTTTGGAGTTGCTTTTCAGGTTCAGCTTGTAGCTCCTGCAATAAAAGCAAGGATGGGCTGTGTGTAGTTTTGCAGCTGTTTCCAGTTTCAACTAGTTTAATGTTACCATGTTGGTGCTTTCTAGCGAACACCTGAAGATACAGCTGTGCTCTGCATGCTGTCTCCTGTGCCCATACACCAGAACATCATCAATTTTGATTCTGAATCTTGAAAGTTGTGTTGGCTGCTCTTGCTGATGACACTGATGACAATATTCCTTTGTGGCAGGTTGGGTCCCACATAGTGTTCTTTGCCACCTGCGTCCACCTGCTGGTGTTCACCATGCAGTGAGGTGACTGTTACTCTTCCACAATAACTCGTGCCTGTCTTTAGCAATGAGTACTGAGACTATGTTTCTGCCAAGTCAGGTAGTATTTCTTGATGAATGCTTCTCAATGGCTTTGCAAAATTTCTGTGTCTATGCAGAAGTGCAATTTACTTAGCTTCTGAATAGCCTCATGCTGCTTATCCAGCTTGTGGCTTTAGCAACCATGCTTTCTTAAGCGTTCACTTCATTGTTTTTCTCTAATGTGATGGGTACTTGGTGAAGCAGGTGCTGGTTTGGCTAGATTGTTCTAGTTGTTTTCAGGTATAACGTGCCTGGAAGACATCTGTGTATTTCAGAAACATCTTGGTAATATCAGAGAGGTGTTGGTCCTTTCTGAGCTTGGGGCTTCTTTGAGTGTGTGCACGTGTGTTGCTGGTGATGTCTTCAAAGATGCATACATGCCACTTACACTTGCAAAAACATGGCTGATCTGCTCCCGAAATTTTTTAGGGACCCAAATTTTGACCTATCCAGGCCCTTACTGTTGGCCTAGAGAGTTATGGGTTTCCTCTCTAACTCTGTATATAGTTTGGTGTTTATACAATGTGGAAATGGGACTTAAGAAGGGAGGCTGTGAGAACTGTCCAAAACACATAATCTGGTGGTTAAGGTGTTCACCTGAGGTACAGGGACTGAAGTTTGTGTGTCTGTTCAAACTGAGTGGATCAGGAATCTGAATTTCCTGGGAGAGTACTTGAACCAGTAGGTAGCTGGTTACTGCAGGGACTTTCCCTTACTTCTTGTTTCCTTGCATGAGGAAATAGGTCTGAATGCTGAATTGGTCTGATGCTGGGATCGTCTTTGTCTAGAGATACAGAAGATGCTGAAATGCCACCAGTACATTTCATGCCTGGCCAGCTTAGGAGCCTGGCTCTGGAGCCTTGTAGAACAGCTTGCATCTAGGCAGCTCCATGTCTTTGGGTGTTGTGATGCTGAACACTGCAAAATTGGAAGGCTTTGGAGAATCTATAAGAGGACAGACTTTTCCCAAGATGAGTGCTGCTGCGTTCACAACTTTACGTGTTTAGGTGGAACAGTGGCTTCTGTGCTATGGGTTTTTTAACCAGATGTTCTTTCTCCTTAGTCTACTTGCAGATTGAATGGTATGGTCGTCATACTGCTGTGTCGTTTCAATTTTGCTTTTGTGGTTGCAGTGTTGCTTTCTTATTTTGCGTAATTCTGAGGAAAAGTACTTTCACTGATGACCTACAAGCGATTTGACATCACTTTCTTTTTGTGCACTCTTGCTTTGTCCTTAACCGCTATACTATTTCAGACTTTACAGATTGCTTAGCCTTGCAGTTTTGTATCACACTAATATCACATGTGCTCAGAAGTTAAAAGGAATTGTTTTAAGAGCATTAGGAAAATCATAAGGCCCCCAAAGGTAGACGAAGCCAGAGTCAAAACTGCTTGGAGAACTTTAATTCAGGCCTTTTTCTAGTGAAAAGTATGAAGCAACTTTTAATTAAATCAAATGGTTACGTATTTTGGGTGGTCCTTGCCACTGTACCCACCTAATTCCTTCCTACAGGTAGGTATAATACATACAATGATAACTTTGTAAAAATATATAAACACTTTAATTTTGCTGTACTGTTAATACAAGTTACCTAACATAACAGAGTCATTCTGTGGTAAATTCAGGATATTAGCCTGTTTTCAGGGCAGCATTAATCAGCAGTAACCATGTGAAAGGACAAAATAACATAAAGCTTTGAAACCATGCTTTGCTTCCACAGCTCATGAATAAGAGAAGTCTGGTGTGGTGGGGGGTAGAATAGTATGTGGTCATGTAATTAAAGACTTTTTCAGAGAGCCCCAAAGGGCCAAACTCAAGGAATTACTGGTAATCTTCAACTTAAGGTTTCTTAACCTTTTAAAGCTTAAAGTTGGCAAACTAAGACTAAACTCATGTAGGTTTTGGTGAAAATTTTTCCATGTTTTGAAGATGACAGAAGATGGACTCTTTAGGTCTGCCCTATGGATACTCACTATTTGCATTAATGGAATAAATGAGAGCTGCAGCAAACTGACAGCCTGGAATCAGGATGGGATGCTCTGTTTGCAAGAGTTTTATAGACACTTTCTGACAGTACTGGTAAGGCTTAAAGGTATTGAAGCCCATTCCAATGTCCAGATGGAAAGTGTGTGGGTACCCTAGTCCCCACCCAAAGAAAGGATGCTGACAAGAGATGCAGGATACAATGATTGTTCCCTTTGTCAGAAGGGCAATCAGTATGTGTTGGCGGCCTCTTCTAGAATGGGGAAGACTTCTGTGTATAGAATCGTATGGTGTTTTGGGTTGGAAGGGACCCCTAGAGGCCATCTAGTCCAACCCCCCTGCAGTGAGCAGGGACACTGCAAACTAGATCAGGTTGCTCAGAGCCCCGTCCAACCTGGCCTTGAATGTTTCCAGGGATGGGGCCTCTACCACCTCTCTGGGCAACCCGTTCCAGTGTTTCACCACCCTCATTGTAAAGAATTTCCTCCTTATATCCAGTCTAAACCTACCCCGTTTTAGTTTAAAACCATTAGTCCTTGTCCTGTCACAGCTGGCCCTACTAAAAAGATTTTCCCCATCTTTCATATAGGCCCCCTTTAGGCTGCAATCAGGTCTCCCCACAGCCTCCTCTTCTCCAGGCTGAACAAGCCCAACTCTCTCAGCTTCTCCTCATAGGAGAGGTCCTCCAGCCCTCGGATCACTTTTGTGGCCCTCCTCTGGACCCGCTCCAACAGTTCCATGTCCTTCTTGTGCTGAGGGCTCCAGAGCTGGACGCAGTACTCTAGGTGAGGTCTCACCAGAGCAGAGTAGAGGGGCAGAATCACCTCCCTTGACCTGCTGGCCATGCTTCTCTTGATGCAGCCCAGAATATGGTTGGCCTTCTGGGCTGCCAGTGCACATTGCCAGCTCATGTCCAGCTTTTCATCCATCAGTACCCCCAAGTCTGTCTCGGCAGGGCTGCTCTCAATCCTTTCTTCCCCCAGCCTGACCCAGGTGCAGGACCTTGCACTTGGTCTTGTTGAACCTCATCCCATCCTTCTGGCATATATACTGCACCACTCAGCTTGGTGTCATCTGCAAACTTGCTGAGGGTATGCTCGATCTCGCTGTCTACATTGTGATTCTGTTCAAGTGTTTGCCTACCATGTTTCTGGTGAGAGTATCATTCTCCAGTGGGAATACTGAGAAGAGGAGCTCTTTATGGATTTTAATCTGCAATTGGGATCTTTCAAGCCAGTGGTTAAAAAATTAAGACAATTGGCTTGCCACTTGAATTCAGTTCTGTATCTTTCATCTAGATACAGCAGATTCAGTATGCCATATCTGTATGATTAAAAAGGAAATGAATTATCATGTGCCCTAAAACTTGTTTGGGAAGGAAAAGATTTGTAGATGCTAGTTAACATACTTTGAGAACTGTTTGCCAAAGCTATTTATTACCTCTGCCTCTGCATTAGAAATGGCATAATATTTCATTTTCTGTTTCCTTTCACAAATAGAAAATTAATTGCATGGACTTGCAGAAAGTGCAGATATAACTCGTTATGTATTGTTAAGGCTGTCTGTGATAAATTTATCAAGGTTAGACAAAAAGTACTCTGAAATCACAATGGATCTATCTTAATTAATGTCCTTTAAGTGACAGGTACACTTGTTTGGAAATGGGAGGTAGAAGCAGACAAGTTTTCCAGAAGCACAGTAATAGTGGTCTCTGGTTATAGAAGAATCTGGAAAATACAAACTATACTTTGATTTGAGCCCTATTACTGAATTTTGGAAATCAATTTCAAAGTTCCATTTTGCAAATTAATTATTACAGTGTGTCTGTGTTTAAAAAAAAAAAAAACAAAAACCCCCAAAAAAACCACACCCACACCTAGACTGTTATGTCCAGGAGATAATGGTTGTCTCACTGTTGACTAGTGATGTAATCAGGCAGTTAATGGGTTCACCTTCACCCAATATAAAGTCCATCTCTATAATAGTTATGACATATTCTGTTTATAGAACTTTCTCACCATAAAACTGCCTTATAATTGTTATCCATCCTTTGTTGTATTTGCTGATACAGCTTATCTCTGCTGGTGCCATGCTGTGCACTGGAGTGGTGCTGTGGAGACAGTCCTTACTGACAGTGGAAAGCAGAGGGTGAACAGAGAAGGTGATGCAGTGTACAAAAGGAAACAGCAAACAGGAGAAGGTCGGGGACATGTTACTGCAGTGTACTGAGTTGCCTTGGCAAGAATATGCCACAAGACAGAAAGATAAGGGGGAAAGCAAAGTACTGCGCTTATGGATAAAAGCAGCTGGACTTGCTGATGGAGCACTGAGAAGTTTTCACCAAGCTTGTATTTCACTCTGGTTTCCTCTGGATTCAGGTTGCATCCTGGCCACAGACTCCATTGGGGAAGAGGGCTAACCAACCCACAGCTGGAGGCGCTCAGACTGAGGCCTTACATGGCTGCTTCCCCAAGACTGAACAAGGTTTGGGTGAAGGGAAGAGCATGGTGAGCACCAGAGTGTCTATCGCTGACAACCTATGGGAAAACACTCTCTATAAAGACAGGCTTGATACGTATCTTAAGGTGTACAGTTGTTAAATTGTGATTTAGTTATTATATTTTTATCTGCAGTCTCAGCTGCTACTCAAGCCTTAGAAAAGGTTTCGGAGACTGTCTGCTTTTGAAGCTACTTATGATGGGCCTTTTCGGCTGTTAGGTTATAAACAGTTTTAAACTGCTTTTCCCATGTGCTTTTCAGACACCATCCTCTGACCTGCATTTCACCCCTTCCTGCACTCCTTTCTCCCACCTCTGAATCTTTTGGAGTGCTGAGATCAGCCCTTTATTTTTTGCCAGTACTTTTTAGGTTTAAATTCTAACAACAGAAAATAGAACTCGGTTCAATGTAATTTCTATTTTTCTTGATGTGTTTGCCAAGAAACTCAAACTTTCAAAGAAAAGCAACCTGCAAGAGTCAGTATTGCACTACTTCCTTAGTTAGTTCAAATAGTTCCAGAGTTTCTTGAGTTTTTTCTGCTAAGCTATGCAGATGTGAAACATTCCTCCCTCAGTCTGAGCATGTACAGGCCTCAGTGGTGGAGCATGATGGAATTTGTGTGATGCACAGTAACTCATTCCAGTTGTAAGTGCCATTAACAGCAAAACTATGTTATAGTTCTCACCAGACAAGCCTCAAATAGTTTAAACTTAAAAATGTAGATATCTTGTTTTCCTGAAATGGCATGTTTTACTTTGTTCCTCAGATCCTCACGGGTTTAGTGATGCAGGGATCTGCCTAAATGGGCGAGTTAAAAGTAATCTGGTGCAGAATACCTAGCTGTACTTTTTGTTTTGATCTGTAGGCTAATGTGTAAATGTCAAACTATCCTTCATGCTACAACACCACTGCCACTGATGTCAGTGGAAGGAGTTCACAAAGATATCTTAGTGCACTTGCTATTTTAGTGATAATCCTATTTCCTCTCTGTTTAAAGCCTTGTTACAGCCCTGTTCTGTAGGAAAATATGCCCTCTTTAGGACCGCTGTATATTTCCCTTTCTTCTGCTTCTTTTCCTTTTCTTTCTTTCTTTCTCTGCAGCAGCTCCAAATCCTACTCTTTGCTATTCACCATTGTCCCATTTTGTCTGTTATAATGCTCTCAGCAGAACAGCTGATGCTGACCTCTTATGTGCCATTGTTATGCTTTGGTACTAGCATCCCAAGGTAGGTGAGAGTTTTCATTTCTTGGTTATTATTTGAGATTCTGACTCGGGTGGGTTTCACTGCCTTGGTTAAAACTCTGGGCATGAACTGAAGATTCTTTCACAGTCAAACAACAGAAAAAAGTTCAGACACTGCAGACTTGGGATATGCTGCCCAAGCTCAAAAAATACAACAAGTAGGAAGAATAGAGCTCCTGGCTTTGAATTTAGTGCATCAGTGATGTGTGGGCTTAGATTTATGATGTCTCAGTGTTATTATTCTCCTGCACTTTTTGGTAGTGGCTGTGTTACTGCTTTTTGATCTTATTGATAGAAGAGCTTGAGGTTTAGTCACATGTAACTTTGACCTATGCCAGTGTCATTCCTAGATTAGATTGGAGATTAGACTTGTCATAACTCTTTTTAATTCCATGCTTCTCCTCCTGGCTCCACATACTTTGGTCTACCGACTGCCAAGTTCTTTGAAATCAATTTCAAACCTCCTTCATTCAGTAAAGACAAACCTGTGGCTGATTCAATGTCCTCTGAACATTTGCTCCCTTTCAGTCAACAATTACCCGGAATTTTTTGGGATATACATCCCTGTCTATTCCAAAATCTCAACCCTTTCACTGACTTAGAAGACGGTGGAAGGTGAATGGAAAAAAGAAATGTGTGAAATCCACAAGGAGTTGAATATTCTTCTGATGCTTATAGAGATGCTTCCTCATACTGGGTTTCTAAATCTGTTTCACAAATCTTTGCCTTAAACCTTTGCTTACATCCAAGAAACAAGTTTTCTAGGTCAGTTACATTATGGTAAATCAGAATACTCCTCTCTGGTGCCCAGCTTTCAAAACCTTGATTCTTCTTAAAGAATATTGAGAAAACAGAATAATGACCTGCTTGAGTAGTATGTATGTCTGACTTCTGTGGCTTGGATTTGTAGATGAAACATACAGGCTTGGATCATGGGTACATGATGCAAGGCTAAGTTTATTAATGGGATTGGTATGTATTGTACAACAAGGTGAGCTCACATAAGCCATGATTCAGCACAGTACATGAAACATATCTAGATAACCTTAAGCAACAGAATGATTTCACTTAGATCCTTATCAGTTACACTAGTCAATTTAAGGAGTAGAAGCAACAGCATGTAACTCCTGTGACATAGATTTCACAAACTGAATAATTCATAATTAATATTATGCAGAATTTTAAGAGGTAGAGCAGTGCACAGATACTCTGTGGTCTCTTCTTTGTGCATGAAATACTCAGTACTTAGAGTGAACCTTTAATGACTGGCCCATATCCCACGAAAGTTTCACTTAAACTGAAGAAGATTCAAAGAAATTGTGAATGCTAATTAACTACCTGCAGCATAACATAGGTTGCTTAAGTAAGGTTTTGTTTTCTACTAGTTAACTCATCTTGAAGATGTTATCTTAGGCTGGTGTATGTGTATAAATGTGAGAAGACATAAAGTTTAAAATTGGTGTGATTTTTTTTTTTTAATCCAGATAATTTAATGGATGTATACCTTTATGTGGAGGTAGAAATGTTGATGCAAAAGTGCCCCGTTTCCACCCTGCCCATCCTTATTCCTTCACAGGAGTAGCTGAAAGGGATTGATGACCCTTAGTAATGCAAAGCCACGGCGAGGTGCCCTCTCCTGGCTGCCTCTGGGCGGGCCAAAGGCAATGCTTGCCCCTAGCTGCTGATCACCGCTGGAGGAGGCTGGCAGAGGCATCGGCACTAACAGGCTCTCGCCTGCTTCAAGCAAAAGTAGCCAGTTCAGCTTAACTAGTTCAAACAACTGGCTTAAACTTACCTGCATTAGAAAGTGAACATCTGATCTTTTCTGCTGGCAGAAGAGGGGATCTGGAGGAACAGTTTACAGCAGCGTTGTCCTCAGTTGGACTGTGAAGACTTTTTTTCTGTCAATGGCCTTGCTGTCTTCACAGGGTCTTTTGTGATATAATTAAAGCACTACCTGTTGTGTGGACAGGGCTGAACACCAAGAAATAGATCTGCATCAGTTGTAGCCACATCTGTAGGGAGAAAAACACTTCTGCCTTGGACAGCTGTGCTGTTAAACAAGTGAGAGCTCACTTCCTCTTGCTCTAAAGTTAACCCCTCCTTTCGACCCTCTGCAACTATCCTGTTCAAGCTATTTTTCAGCAGATTATCTGCAGAGTCCCTACATTAATTCCTCTCTTCTGTGGTTAGCTTTCAATTTCACAAATAACATTGAGGAACAAGCCACTGTAGAAATAGCAGAGGGGCACAGGAATTTGTCTGATGTCCTGGTATGTTCCAAGTCTGCTTCTTAAAAGATATACAGAGAACAGAGGTGGCCACCAGGCTATGTGGGTTTTTTTGCTGTGATGGAGGAGGCAAGATTCTCAAAACCATTTCCCTTCTGAAGACAGCAGGAGTGTGCAAGAAACTTCTAGTTTTGGAAACTGCCAGCCCACTGTCATCTGCTTCCCTCTCAAGATGATCAGAATGAAGGGGGAGATTAGTTAAGATTTACTTATCCCAAAGGACAGAGCAAGCTCCCTCTGTTTCACAATCCATCATGATTCACTTGGCCATGCTAGCTTTCTTTTGTTTCATGGAATGGATGTATTTCACACTGAACTGTGTTCTGAGCTGAGTTCAAAGCAAGTATATTCAATGGGATGGATTATTTGTAAAAATTACTTTTATTCTATAGCTGAAGTTGCAAGTGTGGCATGACTGTACATTCTTAACATTGCTGTGTTTGTAGCAGGACTGGGGTTGTATATCTGAACCTGGGTTCAGAGAGGAGTTCTAACCTTTCTAGGTATGTACCTCCACTGAAGTTATACCACAAAGTGGAGTAGGAGACAGTAGTAGTATGCTGAAAAAAAAAAAAAAAAAAATTAAAATATATCTATATTGGTATACAGCAGCCACCAGGATAAAGGATAAAGGAAGTTGCGTTCCAGTTGGTGCATGCAACAGTATCCTGTTGCGGAGAGAATTGGTGACCGCACTTCTCCTGCCTTTTGGGCTGCCTCCCTTCAGGTATTTTCCTATCGGAATCCATCTTAAAAATGCTTCTTGTCTTCCAGCCTCCTCTGAAGTCTCCTTTGTCTTCAGGTTAGTTATCCAAATTTCAGGAAAAACCCAGGGGATAGTTGGCAATCCACTGAGGAAAGCTGAAATCATGACTTTGCAATCTATTTTTGAGATTTATTCATTCCTATTGCATATGTCTGGAACTCAACCCAGTAGGCATAAATGACATCAGTCCAACCTTTTCTCCATTACTTAAGATGTGCATTTTTTCTTTGTTCCTCATTTTAAAACAGTTGCTGTAACTGAGACTTTCAAAATCACTTATATCATTGTGGGGTCACCTCAGATGGCTTTGATGTCCAGACATATTTTTCTTTAAAAGCTTAATTTTTCAGAAGACAGATGCTTAGCACAGTTTTTTCTTAGCTCAGAAAAACTGGATGTTCTAAATAACTTATCACTGTCTTCAGTTGCTGCTCTTGTTTTACCTGCTGTTTATAAATTTTGTGTGATGTGGACTGATTGTACCGAACTAGTCAATAACATCTTCATTATTAGCTTTCTTATCAGTTTCTTGTGGATACCACAAAAGCAAGGAGTCCTGTATTGTGTTGTGGTGGAAGAACAGGGCCTTACAGATGGGTTTATGGAAGGAATGAAGGTGGGAGAGGACCTTCTGGGCACGTGGCTGTTTGTGTGATTGCTGATGGCAATTTAGTGGCACAACTGAGGGTGCTGGGTCTGTATGACAAAAAAAACAAGGATGAATAAGTGGGGAGGGGAAGCTGGAAGCTCAGAACAAGGCATGTGAAGATGATGTGATGAAACAGTGGGGGATGTCAGAGGAATTCAAAGCACAGAGTAAAATGACTGGGGCAAGAGGCAAGGAACATCACCTTCATAATCTGTGTGGGGTGGAAAGGATCAAGAAGAGCCTGAAGGGAAAAGGTGGGCAGAAAGAAAGGTTATTGTGACATGCTGCCTGGAAATAGGTGATGAATGTTTTATTCTCTGAAAGCAATTACCTTAGAAGAGCCTAAAAGGATGGGAATCACTTGATTAAATGTAGATGTCTGCCTTGTAGGTATTGTAGGCATTAATACATCAGCTTAGATCTAAATTCCCTGTATATAGTAAATGGGTATGTGGTGTGATAATACTTCTAGAGCATGCTGTTTTCTCTTCAGCTGGGTTGAGTTACTTTTCCAGGAGCTGGTTTTTTTTTTCCCTTTTCCTAAAGGGGATCTAGACAGTAGTTCAGAAGTGGGTGGGCTACTTTTTATTTATACGCACCCATAAATGTGTGTGTATATATATACACTCATGTGAATATCTGAAGTGTGGTGAGATGAAGCCCTCAATCCTACATGTGAAAAAAAGGCAGCATGAGTCCTGTGATACTTGATATTTGCTTTAGCCCTTTGCACCCTGGCTGCGACTGTCGGTGTGAGTGGAGTACTTGTGCCCTGTCTGTCAGTAGTGCAGAGTGGTGTAAAACCCAAACAGCAACTGTACAGTGTGATGGTTTTGGGGCCTATCAGCCATAAATCAATTGGGTTTCTGGAGGCAGGGCCTTTACAAAACTCTGATAGTTCTGCAGTTTTTAAAATTTCTTGTCATTCAGCAGGTCCTGTTCCACACAAAAGGTCCTGTAAGTTGTTGGTCAATTTATATTACCAGATTGTTTTGTTTGGCAGTGCTTAAATGTAAGTAGAGCTCTTCTGAAAATAGTGTAACAGAGTGAAGGGTACCTTAAATGGGTGGCCACGCAGACCCAGATTTCACTAGAAGCCTGTAGTGTACCTGAAAATGAGAAAGCGAGTGCCTCCAGTTGATAAAACCGAAACTGGAGTAACATAACACTGGGGTGACTGTAGTAGTATGACTGTATTGTGTAATAATGACAACAGTAACAGTATCTGAAAGCGTAGCCTTGAATTACTCTGCCTGTTTCTCCAAACTCTTTAGGAAGGAAAGATAACACCTATTTCACACGTGTTGTGAAAATTAAATTTCCCCAATGACAAGAACACAGGAATGTCTCTACAATGTCAAACCAAACTCCCTTCTAACCCAGTGTTTTGTCTCCAAGGGTGACTAATAGCAGATGCATAAGGGAGAAAAGATAAAATGTGGCAAGCAGAGAGTGACACTGTCTGGATCATAATTTCCTACTCTCAGCAGTCTGCAGATGAGGAATTTTCTGAGTTTGCTTTCAAAGCATCTTGTGTAATAGCCCAGAATGGTGCTTTCCCTTATTAGTGCATTTGTTTGCTTTAAGATTCTTTCGTACTCTGGCATCAGGTCTTCCTTTTCAGTTTGGTGTTATGTGCAGTGCATTCTGGTTGACTTACAAGATTGACACCCATTTTAAAACACGGTATAAGAAACAAAGTCTTTTGAGAGTCACTGGCTATTTCTGGTAATAGAAGTTGAGTTCTGCAGCGGTTTTTGGAAAAAAAGTGTTGCCAGAGCCTGTGCAGGGTTTTGGAAATAAAAGTAGTGAATCAATTTGAACAGTGCTTTGTATCTGAAAAAGGCAGTAGAAATGGGTTATGTTTAACTTGGTGTTATCTGGGATTTAAGTGGAGAATTTGACATGTGACACTAGAGAGAGATCTGAAATAAGATGGGCAGGTAACTTCTCACCTTTCTTGATGCAGGAGGTGTTTGCAAGAGCTGCCTTGCAGAGCTTTTGTATCAATCTGCAACAAGTCTTTCACCTGATAAAAAGAGTCCTGCTATCTCCAGGAGAGCAGCAATGACATGGGGGGGAGAGGGGTCACAGTCTGAAAGAAATTGCATAAATGGCTGGTTTGGGATATTGGGACCTCTTGATTCCAAAGGAAAAAAGCACAGGCAATAAGGATACATTAGTAGCACACGCATCTTGCATGAGCCAAGTCACCACTAACTTCTGGCATGGACAGTACCCCAGTTGCAGATCAAACTCTTGACTTATCTGCCCTGCCTAGAAGCTTTTTTTTTCCACTGAGGACAACAAATAGACAATCTCAGTGAGTATAACAGATATCAGATGGTCTCTCCAGCAACTTGTCCTGACCATGCTTTTTCTGTGGTTTTTCTTTTTTGTTGTTGCCACTGGTGGTAGATGCCTGCAAAATGCTTGTTTGGAGTACTCTTGTACCCCTTTTAGATGAGGTGTAAGCAAATGGAAACCTGTATCCTCCACGCCCAAGAGCATAGTACTGTAAGAGATCACTGTATCTCAGCCAAAACTCTGGTCTGCTGTACCTCTGCCTCTGTTATATGCAGAAACTTCAGTTTCTTTAGCTTTTGTAGGTGGTTTTTCTCAGAGGATTGGGGGGCGTGTCCCTCCTGTTCCCCTTTTTGTACTGACTTCTCTCCCAGCACTTGCTAAAAGTAGCACTGAAATCAGTCCAGGTCCCTCACCTTCTCCTGAGGGAGGATGTAGAGAAGGGTGAAAGTGTCTACCACAAATACATAATTTTCTTTTCACTTCATTGTTCCCTCTCCGTCTGAGTTGGCAGGTGTGCTGAGCGGGAATGGTCTGCAAATCGATCCTGAGGCAATCAATGACACGGCAGCTGGCCAGAGCTGAACACCAATGCGTTGATCGCCTCCAAATCAATTCACACACTGCTCTTGCTCAGGTTACCTGCCATTTCGGAAGGGAGGGATGAGGAAGTGAGAAGAAAACTGCACAAAAAGTATTCTGAGACCTTTCTAAATAGGCCACTTACTTGCAACCCTTCCTCTCTTGTGCGTGCATTTATACTAGATATAAGTATGTGATAAGGTTATGATGTAATGCCTTGTTTGACGACTTAGACGCTGCTCAAAGGGAGCAGAGTGGGGCCTGGAGAATGACTGGCAAATCATATAGAAGGGACTGAGCAGTCCTGCATATTCCCTGTTTTCCACCTTGCATGTTAGATATTTAAACTAGTCAAGCATTACTGTTTGGATGCGTGCGAGCTTAAATAATCATACAGGGCACTGTGCCACAGAGCTGTGGCTCTTAATTTCTGAACGCTACTCAAGGTGAACAGTTTTTGTTTTGCTTTAATAAGCCAGAAGTTGTGCATGTCGAAAGTGCCTTTTGGACAAAGATCTCAATTTACTTGGCAAACTTCCATGTATTAAGTCTCCCTGCTTTGCTGTCAAGGAGTGAGGTATTGTTATCTCCATTAAGAGCAAGTGAGCTAGGAATAAATGCCTAGTCTTTGTATTGCTACTGCTTCCTTTTATTTTCCTTTCTTTATGTGGACAGTAGCCCTTAATTCAGAGTGTAGATCATTAGGGCCAGAGATGCTTCTGGCCCCAGCAGAACAGAGAAGGCACCTCATCCCCATGCCGACACGAGGACCTCTCCCTCTTTCTTCCCCTGCAAGTCATTGGCTGTGTCCCAATTCAGTGCCATCCTTAGGGATTCTCTTCTCTATGCCACAGTTGCCATGGTCCCTAGGGAAGCAGTTGGCAAATAATTTAGGGGTAGGACCACCCAGCAGCCCCTTCTCTCTGCCTGTCACTGACGCAATTGTGCCTTTTGCTAGGGTCTCTTGCATGGGAGCATGGATATGTAGGCACAGCGGATAATCCAGCAGGGAACCCTGTCCTATGCGAGGGTAGCCATGAATCAGGTCCTTTGGCTTCATACATGGTACATGTCAATTGGGGGGTAGGGGGATATATGCAGTCGGTAGAGTTAATTGTTCAAAGCAATGCTGAAAGGCAATGGCAGATCTGCAAAAAGAATATCATATGCTCTAGCTTGTGCTGCTGCTTACAATAACGTGGTGCTAGACTAAATATATTCAGAGACTGTTGCTGTGCAGGGCGCTGTGTGTGTTGTCTTACAGCTTAGGGTTCCGTGAGGTCTTACATGGCGTGGGAGCTGCATTCCTCTTAGGGCGGAAGGTAGTAACAGCATGCTCAGGGCAGGTACAGCCATGCCAATAAGGAAGAACTAGAATTAATTTATTTTGTTTATTACTGATTAATTTTAAGGAGTGCTGATGTGCCTGTCTGTTTTCAGTGGTCTGATTGCAGCTAATCCTAACGGGAAGTAAATATTGGCCACTGCCTTAAGAACACATTGGACTGCAAGTGATTTGCGGCAGAAGTTGTCTTTTTTGCTCAGCACCTGATGCGATGAGGCCTTATTCCAAACTGAGGGACAAGAGTTCAAAGGTTGCCTGTCACATGTCCTCTCCTGCTCCGAGATAAAGCTGGCAGGTGGAGCCAGGCAGGTGACCATGGCAGGGCCTGGTAGTGAGCTGTTGCTTATTGCAAAGTATTCCGAGTGCAACAGGGGAGGTCCAGGAAGAATTAAGTATCTGAAGCTGCCTAACTATGGTATTTCTTGCTGTTCTAGAGAAAGGGCATATTCTGTTGCTTTATGGAAGTTCTAAGAAAACACAAGACAATCTGCTGTTTGTAATCCAAAGTTATGGTGGGGTTTCGTGTGTGTTTGGTTTTTTAAATTACATTTTGGTCATCTTCCATATACCCTTAAAGTTTTAAATCTGTAAATGGGGCATGTGTTTAAGGCAGGCATTGCTTTGAATTGATAGGCTGTGCTAGAAACAGGCCATCTTCACAAACACTGCATGGGTAACTTCAAAGTTAGTGACTATCAAAGAGATTTGCAAGAGTCCAAATACTGTAGTTGCACAATGTGTAGGAGCAGTACCAGAACTGTGCTGTTGAAAGTAAGGAGTAGGAGCATGCTAATGCTTTACTCATCTGGTACTTGTAAGGATGCTTTTCATCAGTAGCAGGCATCTCAGTCTGGACAGATGGATCTCACTTACTCAGCATGGATACTAGCTGGATGTACAAGGAATTAGTGACGGGCAGTTGAGCTTTCGGAGCCATCTAGAACTCTTTTGTTTTGGCTTTCATGAGAAAATCCTGTCTATCATGATTACATCTCAGCATGGGGCTGGCTGGCAGCATGTGGAGAGGGCTACCATGGTGATGCTTTGAGTTATATGCTAAATTTAGTGTTCGCTATTGGTATGGGAAGTATAGGATAGACGTATATGGGTTACAGAGTCTCCCAGACCTTGGAGCATTAATGTAGTAGCCCCTTTGGAGCTGGAGTTGAAAAGAGGTTGGAGAGGGATGATGGTCTTACTAGGCTAAGAGTCTGGAGATGCTAATGACCACGGAAAACTAGGATGGGTGGCATGACAGAAGGTTCTCACAATTACTGAGTTAATGGTACTCTTGTTTAATGTGCTGGTGTACTTTACACATTGCTTTGAGTGATGGGGAAAGAAAGATGGGCATCTTTAACATCTTGAGAATGGTTCTTAAGGACTCTTGTGCTACTAGACTTGTGGGCAGCTGGCTTTCATCCAGATAATTCAGACTGTAGGGCATGTGTCTATGCCGAGGTGGGACCTGGACCATTATCACTCTGAGCTGCCTGGCTCTTGATCTCAGGAAAGTGAATGGGGCTTTACTGAGCAAGCCTAGTGCTGTCTGGAGTTGGACAGAGGTCAGAGCAAGTAGAAATCCTTGCCTTCTGGCCCGCTCTGACTCTGGGCTTGAGCTGCTTTCCTGGGGTCTGAACACTGGAACTGAGGAACAGCTCACCTGGCAACAGAGCTATTGCCTGTAACCCCAGCAGCTGCAGAGCGGCAAGGGACACCCCTCCAAACTGTGGGACTCCTGTAGATTCTGAATCCAGGTGATGGAGGTGCTGTCACAGGGTGTGGGTGAAGCATGGTCATCTAGGCAAAATGGGCACAGTATTTTTCTGGGAGAGATACTGATGTTTTTTTATCCTATATTGGTTTTCTGAGACATAACTACTTAGAATAACCTTCTAAGATGGCTGAAGTCTCTCTTGAACTTCAGCACTTCAGTTACGGCTTTTGCTGGGCACAAAAGGTCTGTTTGTATTTCCCATCTCTAGGATGTGGAAGATAATAAGAGCTACTGATTGCTACCTTCTGATTACACCCTTAACCATTCCCATGTTTGGCTGTTGCTTGGAAGTAAAAGCCAAGATCAGGACTCTTTTGTCCTGGAAAACAGGATCTGTTTCTTTTGTCTTGAATGTGGCTCCTCTGCTGTCCCACTAACACACTTGGCTCTGACCCAGAAAGGTGGCTGTTCTCTTTCGTACCTCCTCTGAGGCCTGAGGGAGCCTTTCTTCATGCAGGCCTTTAGGGAATGATGGGGGGGAGGCAGGCAGGGAAGAAATGAAGGGAGAGCAGAGGGGAGAAAAGCCTGATAAACTTAGATTGTTCAAGTTCTAGCTCTGACCTCTAATTTCTTGAACTGGGAGCTGGTCCTTGAACCCTCATGAGGGACCTCTGTAGCTCCTGGATTTTCTCATTATTTCCTCCCCTCCCCCCCCCCAGGGCCTCTTGACTTAAACTGCTGCATTTCATTCTTCCTGCTCAATCTGAGTACTGTTGCAGAATGGCAATGCAATGCCACCTGACCCTGCCAGCCCATAGCGGCTGGGAAAATTTTATATTCATGCCCATAATCAGACTTAAGAGATGCAAGCAAATAAACTGTCCCAATCACAAATAGTTCTCAGTCTAACGATCTTACGGCCTGGCATGAGAGGGTACAGAGACAACTTTTAATGGTCTTGCACAACATGTGCAGTGTCCCCTGGGTTCTGAGGTGTGAGGGCTCTGTCAGGACAAACGCAGGTGGCTTAGGAAGAGCATTGCATGGGCTTGGTGCAGGACCCATTGAGTGTTTCTAGGGAAACATGTAGAGCCTTCCATGTAGGTAGGCTCTCAGTGTTGATGTGTCTGGGTGTGCTGTGTTGGGGATGGAGGGTTGGCTCCATGTGCTTTTTCCTGGTAGCACTTAGCTTTGAACCATGGCAAGGTTGTGGCTGCAGGCCTGAGAGACCAGTTTGATCTACTAATGCTTGCTTTGAGGGGATTTGTGAGCCTGAACTCAGGGTGGGAGATGTCCCGGGGCTCCCTGAGCCCAGCTGTGGGCTACTGCACCATGAGAGACTGACCCAGGTTCTGCAAGAGTTCCTCTTGTAAAGGGCAGGGCGCACTGGAGGGGGAAGAAACAGCAGGTGACTGAGCAGTGTGGGTGCTCCAACAGTTACATTCCTACAAGAGCAAAAAAGGTGGTGGTAGAAGAACACTTCCTTCGTGGTAGGATTTACGGCTTGTTCAGCTCTGGAGGACTTCAGCTTGTCCCTCTGTGTGCTGCTCTCTGACCAGTGTCACCCACCAGAGGGGAAGAGTCCTTCATGGTAAGAGTGGTGGCTGGGTGTCCACTGCTTATGCTGGCGATTCACCTGATGGGGTCAGCATCCCACCTTCGTGCCGCCCTGAGGACGGGTGCTGGGCGGACCAGGCGGCGGGGCGCTGGGGTGAGCCAGGTGCCGGGCCTGGCCGGGCGCTGGGGTGGCCGGCGCTGGGCGGCCGGTGGCCCCGGCCTTGCCGCCTCTCCCCCCGGCCCGGGCTGCCCGGCCATTGACGCCCGGCCTTTTCGGCTCGCTGGGCGCGCTGTCGGACCGTCCCGCCGGAGGAAAGCCCCGAGAGGGACGGAGGGTTTGGTTTTTTCATGCGCGAACGAGCGTGATGTTTTTGGGCAGGATCCCATCGGTTGCTCTGCCAGGCCGGAGTGGGCAGGGGCGGGAAATGGCTTGTGCTTTCATTCCCCTCTTTGATCCCAGCCGGTATGTAAAAGAATTGCAATTACACTTAGCCAGCACCTCTTACCCCACAGCATCCAAATTAAAATACAAACCTGAAGATCAGCTTTTTTTCTTCCTTTTTTTTTTTAAGGTCCTGCAAAAAGTTAGAGTGGGCGCTCCAGCTTTTCCCTGGTCTTCTCTTTTGTGATCCCCCTTTTGTTAGTTGTATGGGCTGAAGTCCCCTGGGTGGCAGCCCGAGCTACTCATTCATCATCGTAACAACCGTTTAGTGTAAAATTAACAACAACTTAACTACTACAGCAATAAACATGGTCCTGCATTACCACAGATTGATGAGGATTACTTAGTTACAATCAGCTGGGGCACAGACAGGAGAAAGGCTGCCAAATCAATAGTTTTCCTAAAGTTTAAAACTTAACCTCCTCCCTTTAACGTTGCTGATGCTCGGGGGCTTGTTGTGGCTGGGTTGGGAGGAGGAAAAGGGAGGGAAGGGAATTTCCACCACCACCACCTCCCCCCGGTAAGTTGGCACTTAGTATTTGCTTTGTGGGAAGAGGAGGACAAAGTCTGTTTCTTAGCGTGTGTATCTGTTCAGACACCCGATTTCTTCAGCTTGTATCTTGAGAAAGGTCCGACTGGTTGATTATCTAAATATATTTTGCCTTTAATTCCTACACTGTTCAAGTTCACAGTTTAACCTTCTGCATTGCAGCAGCGGACCCCTAAACGAGCTGACAATCGATCCCAAAACAACAACGCATGAGAAAGAGAGACTCTCGGGCAAATCGGTCCCGACACCGCCTAATACAATATGTTGGGTATCTGGCTCTCATTTCCATGTAAACTCAGAAACGCTCATCACAAGAAACAAAGGACAAGGAGAAAATAGTTAAGTACACCTAGAGCTGCCTCCAAACAAAAGAAGAAAAATCCTAAACAAACCCAAGGTTTTCTATTTCTCCCTGAGCCAAGTAATCCCTTTGATTACATCTAATACCTGCCAAAACCCAGATGGTATGCCCACCCATCTCACAGTGTGATAATGCCACATTGTGAAATCTACCCATTAATATTAATTGTCAGCTAGAGAATCTGTCTGAACTACTAAAGCTCGAGGTTGCCTTGAGAAAGCAGGGCATGATTTAGCAGGGATTTTAAGATAATTCTTATTCTTTCGTTCTCTATCTCACATATGTAGAATGTTAAACAACAGCCCTAGAATGCGATTCTTATTTCTGCCTTTCGCAAATCTGGTCTTAAACCACTGTGTACCTGGGGTCTCCACCTGCTGACCAAAATATTACCTTAAATTGTTGTGGGTGTGTAGGTTCCATGTAGGTACGCTGTACTGCACTGACTGAATCCTGACTCTCTGCCTGAAACAGATGTGCCTTCCCATGCACGTGTGACTTTTCTTCTTTCTTTCCATTGCTTCCCAAATACCCTCTCAATAATGGACTCTGTAATCCTTGAATTACTAGAGAAGTCTTTTGGAAAGTATTTTTTTATTTCAACTTATTATACACATTACAAATGTAGTGGTTGAAGATGGTGGAAAGGAGAGAGAAAAAACATAAGAAAAAAGTGATAGTGTAGCCTTCCTCAAACTTTGAGGATCTGCAGCTGGGGTGGAGACGAAAAGGTCCCTGTATCCTCTGAGAAGAGAGCAAGAGAAGTGTGAGTGAGAGGAAGTAGAATGAATATGTATCGTCATACATCATGTTAGCTCTTGCTGCTTCATTTCAAGCCTTTTTTTTTTTTTTGGAATAATGATAGTTGTTATAATGCCTGGCTCTTGTCATTCATCTGTAGGCCTCAAAATCAGTTTTAGACTGATTTGGGCTCTGCTGACATGTAAAAAATGTAACCAGAGGATCCTGCTGTGGCCCAGAGGCAGCCCCACAGAGGCAGGGACTGGACAGCACTGAACTCTCTGGGAAAGCAGTGATAAATTTTGATGTACACTGTTCTCAAAATGGCAGCAGCTCATGGCCTGTCACAAGATATCACAGATTGTACCTGGATGAGGGACGAGCTCTCAGTGTTGGACCTGAAGACATAAACGTTTGTGTTTCAACCCCTGGTCGAGCTGCTTTGTTGCCAATCTCTAGATGCTATATGCACTACTGGCTCAATGTAAGCTGGCACTTCCAGGATAGAGTAAAAAATCTATGCAAAAAAGACCATGGCAAAGCTACCGAGGCCTGGAAATTCAGGTTCCAAAGTCTGCTATTCTGTCCTTCCCTCATTCCTTTGCATCTGGCTATTCTGCAGCAATTTAGGTAATAAGGCTCTTAGAAATGGGAACAGTCAGACTTTTAAATATATGAATATGTAAATCAGATTTGTATTATCAGAGATTCATATCAGTATAGGTGTGCATGAGGATGTGTTTCTTTGCTGGTTTTCTTCCCATCTAAAACCTTTGTGGTTCACTTGTCTCCTTGGAACGGGACCTGGGTGTCTCAGGACCCTACCAGAAGAGCTTTTTGGCAATTTTTTTTGACAGTTGCAGCTTCTTGGGAAGGTACAAACTGTGCTTACCCAACATCACCTAGAAAACACATTGGCACGGGCTTCCTAGAATGCCTGAAAACCTGTGTTTCTTTCTGTTCTGGTTTGGGCTGGGACAGAGTTAATTTCCTTCACAGTAGCCTGTATGGGGCTGTGATTTGGATTTGTGCTGGAACCAGTGTTGATAACCCAGGGATGTTTTCGTTCCTGCTGAGCAGGGCTCACACAGAGCCAAGGCCTTTTCTGCCTTTTGATGTATAGGCTGGGGGTGCGCAAGGAGCTGGGAGGGGATGTGGCTGGGGCAGCTGACCCCAGGGATATCCCACACCATATGATGTCATGCTCAGTGTATAAACTTGGGGGATGAAGAAGGAAGGGAGGGATGTTAGGGGTCATGTCGTTTGTTTTCCCAAGTCACCATTATGTGTGATGGAGCCCTGCTTTCCTGGAGATGGCTGAACCACTGCCTGCCGATGGGAAGGAGAGAATGAATTCCTCAATTTGCTTTGCTTGTGTGCATGGCTTTTGCTTTACCTGTTAACTCTCTTTATCTCAACCCACAAGTTTTTTCACTTTTACCCTTCTGATTCTCACCCCCATCCCACTGCGGGGGGAGTGAGCAAATGGCTGTGGGGCTTGGTTGCTGGCTGGGGTTAAACCATGACATTTTCCCTAAGAGGCTGCCACACCACCACCACCCAGCTCTTGTGTCAGGTATAGCCAGCACAGGCCTGCTCCCTGTTACTTTCACATCTTCTCTCTTGTTCAGCTGAGCAACACCAGGAAGAAAGAGATGCAAAATAAAAGGTGGAACAAAAAGACCCTTTCCTGCCACCACTGAAGCTGATGGCAAGAGTCCTGCTGGCTTCAAGGTTGTTAAGAATAGGTCTAACTAAATTCACTGTTGTGTCTGCAGCTCGTGTAGACTTATCTTGACTGATGACGTGTGTGCACATGCATGGTGAGGGGAAATGTACAGGTTTTGGCAATTGAAAGTTTAATCAAAAGGCCACTTTTCTTGTCTGTTATTTTTTGGGCCCAGCCTCCCAAGGGTCAGCTTGATGACATTTCATGCTGCTTCTAATCAATTTTATACCAGGAAGCAGTGTGAGAGCTGACTACCAGAGAGCTGGAGTAGCATGGAGCTCAGCACTGGGAACAGAGCTGGAAAAATATGTTGGGGATTTTGGGGCATAAACAAATGTTTCCTAATCTGGACTGCAACTCTGTCAGGCATGTACTGACAAGCAAATGTCAATTGGAGCTGAAAACCAGCAGGTTCTACTATGGTGTAACCTGTAAATCCACATCTTGACAGGCATGTTGTGGTTCGCAGAGCTATAGTCTCTGGGAAATAAGGTAACACAAGAATCAGATCATGGAATCAAATAGTGTGATTATCACTGGGTTTTTTTGATTTGTATAGCCAAAGCAAGTAGGTGGTAGTTTGTACTCATTATTTCCTATATGACTGTTTAGATCAGACTTGAATTTTTTGGAGCTTGCAGCCCTGGAGGATTAAATGATTTTGAAGACAGACCTTTTCTTCTGGCCTGTTTCTCCCGCATATCCTTTCCATCCTGTGATCATCTCTTCCATGGCTGGGCAAACAGAGATAGGTATGTACTCCCTCCTGGGGTCTCTGCTACTTGCCCCACGCACCTTGTAGAGACCCACATATAAGAGGAAGAACTAAGAGTGGTAGGGTCAGAGCTGGAGCAAGACTTCTCAGCAGGGCTGGCAAGGCTGAATTTTGCTGCCTCAGCTGTGAGCTCTTGGGACCAGGCTTGGTAATCTTGGAGCTGTCAGAGGTTAGAAGGTGGGGAACAACTGCTGCTGTCAGAAGGGAGCTGCTTTTCCAACCTAGGCTGCAGCAGCCACCCTAAACACTCATTCCATGGCAGCAACAGCAACCCTGGCTTTGGGGCACTCGACGGACCCAGACTGGTTGCTGTTGCAGTCACCTGCTGGTTCTGTCCCTTGGAATACAGGAATCTGTATTTATCTGGAAGACCCTTAAAATACCAGGAAGAATCTGCAGGAGATATGGTTGAGCTTGGTGCTCAGTGTGCTTTTGGCAATGTGCAACTTCCATTTGTGGGGATTTCTAGCCCCTCCATGGGTTGCACTGATCTCTGCCTTTCAAGTAGATTATCCCTACGCAGTTCTCGGTAGAATCTATAGGCTTGTAAGCTAAAGAAGCCCCATTAAAATAACATATAGTTTCCATTGTATGCAGTTGTGACTCTTCCTATCTCCAGGACTGGTGCTTTTGACTGACGGTTGTTACTTTCTGAGGACAGGTTTCCCTCAGAGTAGGCAAAACTATTAGGGATGATTACTGTCTGTATTGGCAGTGAGGGATCTGCAGGATGCCGAGTGGCTGACTTGATCCCAAAGCTTGGTTTTGGGGCTTAATTGTGGGCAGTTTGGGATGGAGCGCACTGTGTTGCATCTATTTTGAAAATAAACTGTTTAATCTGGCAGGGAAGAAGTAAAATATTAACTTTTATTTTAGCACATAAATGCTACTCTTACCAGTGTATCTGAGGAGTGTTATCATTGTAGGCCACTCTGGAGGGCAGCTCATTAGTGATGCAAATAGAGTTCTGATGGTTTGGGCTTTTCTCAGTCTAAGGAATTACTGATCTGTCTGCTTCTCTTGCAGAGCAAAGCTGGGAGAAAGCATTGTGTTCCAGCACTGCAGCAGCTTCAGTGCCAAGTATTAGGCCAAACTTAACCTTCATCAGCAGTTTAATCTAATGGTGTGGTTCTGTAGCTGATTTAAATCTACTGCCCTGGTTTGCTCCCTTCTCTGCCCTGCAGCTGCGTGCTCATGTGTGCTGCTTCTGGTGCTCACCTCTCCCTTCACTTGCTTGGTACAGCTTGCTAAACCAGCAGAAAACAGTCTCTGGAAAAGGTAGCAAATATTTTTTTTGTTGGCTTAGAGAGCTGAATGAGGTCAGCAAGGTGGCAGTGCCAAACCTGGGGTGGAAGCACCTCTTGTGTGGACAGGTGTGATTCCACAAGATGGGTGAGCCACCCTAATAGCTCACCGCTGCTGGGAAAAGTGTTCCCAGAAGTGGTGTGGTGCCACCCCTGTGGATGGCAGACTTGGCTGGCCTGTGGAGTCACAGCTTCCCATATGGAGATTCCCAGAGGATTCCCTGCTATGGGCCTCGGTGCATTGCCCCAGATTACAAAGACAGACAGTGGCAGAGCCAAAATCCCAAACTAACTGCAGAGGAATAAAACCTCATTCCTTTCTGTAGTTTTAATTAAAGTTTTCTTTTGATTAACAGAAACCAAAAAGGAACTCGATGAACCTTGCAATAAAGGTACTTGGAAAGCAGCATCCTAGACTGAGATCTTTTTTCCCCAAGCACCTTTTGTTTGGTTTCAGGTAAAACAGTAAACCACAAAACAAAGCTTTTTAGCTGGTGGGAAGGGATGCAGTTCCCCTGAACTTCCACTGGGCTCCTCTGCTGTTACAGTCAACAGAAGTTCCAATTAAATGCTTCCTAGTTTGAAACAAGCTAGTGTCCAGTTGAGATCCCAGCCTGCAGACTTGGTATTGTTTCTGTTCAGAGGTCTATTACCGAAACTGATAGGTATCACAGGGGTTACCCTGTTCTTAGTACTACTTGGAATTTAAAAAGATCCTGAAATATTAAAAAATACCTGAGGAGAAAAGGTGTTTCTAAGATATTGGAAATCCTGCTACGTGGCACCATTCTGTTTTCCAGGCTGTCCAGATGATAGGTTATGGGTGATACTGAAGCTCAGAATTATATCAAAACTATTGTGGTAGACTTAACCAGTGACTACAGTGCCCTTTGATTGAAGCAGGTTTCTTTTCCTATTCATGCTTATTTTACGCTTAAGTGAAACAAGACCTTACTTTTATATATTCTCTCTATATAAATATTTCTCTATTTTTCAAGTGTTCATGAAAAATGTGACAAGACGACCACCAAGGTCACAAATGTAAGCGTAAATAGCTGCAATTTAACATCAGTAGTTAGCAAACAAGATACCCTCGAGGTAAGGGGGCTGATAAAAAGAGGGCAGTGATGTATTAAAGATGCATTATTTGGGGGTCTATGGATATAATTTAGGCTTCACAATAAGGTCAGACTGATTTAATTCTCTCTGCAGAGGTCAGTCCAAGGCCTGGCTGTACTAACCCCTGTGCTCTCCATCTGTCTGCACTCCAAGCCAGACACTTTCAATAGGTGATTGTGTGTTCATGACTGGCTACAAACACATTGAAATTACCTCTAGGTCTAGGCCTCCAAAAGTGTTTGCTTGGAGCCGCTGCCCCTGGAGTAGCCGGTTACTTATAGAACATTTTATTTGGCTTCTGCTTTGAGTTGCTGCAAAGAACATCTAATATTTGTGATTTCCTAATGCTGCAAGTGCTGATGAGTATTCAGCTTCATATATGCATCACTGTAGTGTCATAAACTCTTTATGCAGGTTTATTCTATGACCCTTGAAACTTTTTTCTAAGTACTGGCAGAAGTGTAATCAAGTTAAGTAAAGGGGTAAAAAAAACCCAAGTACCCACCCTTACAGCATTTTCTTTCTCCAAAATGAGGAAAAATGCAGAAACTGGTGTTTGTGGACATCTTTATTTGATAGTCGAGGTCTTTTAAAGATCTTCCTCTGTAAGCAGGGAATCCTTTAAAAATAATTGACAGGACAAATATGCAATGTGCTGGTATCTGTTAGTCATTTTCTTGCTGCTTTTTTCACTTAATGCTAAACATTTCTGAATTCTCTTTTCATTTTAAGTAGGAAATGGGTTTATTAATCTGAATGCAACAACTAAAGAAAATTAGGCCAGTGAGTGCTTTGAGCTTTCCATAAATATTAAGCTCACTGACATCGCCACACACAGTAAATAGCACTTGCTGTCATGAAAAAAGGACCTCTAAGTTTAGTGGAAGATACACTTACTCTTTTTAAAATTGAAAGTCCTGATTTTTACCTGTTTGATTTGGACTAGAAGGTTATGAATTGATACTGCTTTCATTTTGGGTAGAGAGTATTATTAATGGTGAAATCATATAAAATGGTGTGAGATAATTGAACGTACTATGCTAAAACGAACAAACAAAAAAGGCTCCACGTGGTGCTCTTGGAGGTTACTGTAAGTCTTCCTCATATACAATATACCTGGTTTCAGTAATTATTTGACATTCACACAGTAAACAGTTTCAAAAGTAAAAAAGGGGGAATCTGTTTTTCAACCAACAAAATCGAAATCAAGGAATTCGGAGCTTAGGATGCAACTCTCGACAGAGTATCTTGTCCTGTGTTGTCTCAAGCCTGCCTACCGTAAAGTCACCTAAAAAGAAAAAACTGCAAGAAGAATAATACAGCTCATATAAAGTAATTGTAACTCAGATTTTCAGATTTATGTCTATATTCCTCAGTTTGAATAACAACCTGATAAACAAATCCTGATCTTAAATGATAAAGACTTTTTTTTTTCCCCCAGGTATCTTACAAAATCTGCTGTTGCTCTTGTGCATGATGTGTGCTGATGCATCAGAGATAGTATTTGGCTCTTGAGGCTGTTTCAGTGGCACTGCTTTTTTAAATTAAGATGAAAGCAGGGAGAGAATATGTGCAGAGGTCACAAACAGATTTAGGAAAGTGATACAGTGTAGAACCCTGGTTTTTTTTTGGACTATTTGATGCCTGACCCCACGCCCTGCTGTGAGATGAATACACAGCCTCTGTGGGGTCCTGTCTCCTACTGGCCAAAGAAGCTGGTATGTGAACTTGGGTTCTTTTCACCAAGTGGGTATGTTTAATTACTATTTGTGGTATTGTTGTCTAGCTACAGGAGTATTAAGGTATTCATTACACCAACTGTTTGCTTTAAAATATTTTGCGGGTGAGCTTTTATTGCTCAGGAATGGTGCCAGATGGACAGTCCTGAGGAACAAAGTCCTCACACTATCTACAGAACAGGTATGGCACAAGCAGTGGCACATTGAAGTTTTCCTCCTCTATCTCCCTTTGCCATCAGCCTGCTCTCAGGAAGGACAAGCTCAGGAGGAAAAGGGCACCCCAGAGTCCATGCCTCTTCAAAGAAAGCAACATCAGGGCCACCCTCTGAGGTGGTGGATTTGGAGAAACCTTATTTGACATGTCTCCATGTGGCTTTTCCCAGAGGCTACTTGAGATAAGGCTCTCGGCAACTCCTTAAACTATCCACTTTCCTAGAAGCAGAAGCAAGTTTTGGAGCAGTTGCTGTCCACCGCATGAATCCATATCAAGCAGGCTTTACCAAATGTTTCTGACTCTAGCACCTAGAGCTGTAATACATAACTTTTTGAATCGGGTTTTATCCCTTCAATTAGGGGAGGGGTGCAGTTTCCAACAGAGATTGAGAACCGGTGAGGAGCTGGCAATGTCTGTCCTTGTGTCAATACCGTAACCATTCAGGCAGAACAAAATACCTGTTGTGCATGGTTCCTTAATGACAGTCCCTGTGCTTTGTTTGCATCTCACTTATAGTGGCACACTGCTTATCAGATGTCTATTGTGGACTGCTTTGTAACACAGAGGTGCTGCGTACATGCTTTCCATCCCAAGGTCTGACTGGCTTCTTGCTTTTCTGAAAAAGCAAGCTTGGGACAGGCTGAAAAAGCCACCGGTTCGGTCAGCTCTCAGGAGATGTGCTCGTCTACCTGGCTGACACTGTTTTCTAGAAAGCCTTAGTAGGGTCTAGGCCTTAGCCATCATGAGCAGAAAGCACGGCTTCTTGCAAGCTTGAAATGTTTTCCTACTGTAGCAAAACAGCCCCTCTAGATCCTCTGCGCATGTCCCCAGGGATGTGGGGACTGTATGGTGAGCATGGCATTGGAGGCACTGGATGCCAGCATTCTAGGAGTTAAGACTGCACCTGTATTTGATGATGTGCTATCAAACAAGGCTGTCGCATATCTGTGGCAAACTCATGTGGCTTAAGTAAATTGGGCAGATATTAAAAAGTTCTGAATTCCCTGGTTTTATGCTGTGGATCTGTAACCTGGAGGAGACTGTCATTTCCACGACATAAGAACACCTATGCAAGCCTCTAAAACCAACAAACCCCTCTTTGTTCTTACCTTTACCTAGTTAAGAACAAATAAACAACTAGAGATAAGATAGGTGATTTCCCACCTGTAATATAAACCAAAACTACCTTCCCCCAGTCTAACTCAGCCTGGAGTTACTTTAATAGCCAAGAATAAGCCTCTTAGGTTAGAGTCTTTAGAATGGTAACACTGGTAAATGCTTAATATGACAATATTGGCAACTTCCACCGTTGGGTGGTGTTCTGTTGTGGCAGCTGCTTTGCCAGGGATGGACCGCTCAAAATACAACACTGCTTCTTGTGCTTTGCTTATGTGCTGCATGCTCTAAAAGGAAAACAAAAAAAAATCTGGAGTTTCATAAAAACATGTGTTTTTCTCAGCATCGCAGGGAGTTCTGCTGTATGAATTGGCCTCACGTTGCGCTCTTAGTGGCTGTAGGAGTTTGTTTAAGGGTTCAGGCTTACCTCATCTCAAAGCTTGCATTTTGCCCTTCTGAAGCAGAAAAATCTTATGCCACAAAAACGGGCAGCTACTTCTTGATCGTGCACTCGTAGCATTTTTTCATGTGCAAGACATGACATGCTCTGTCAAGCCACTGTATTCAAACTTCCCCTAATATATTTCATTTTTATTAGCGATGAAGGACAGGTGATTTGAATCTTAATGCTACAGGGTGATCTGTATGTGAGGTGTAGAACGCCTAGGCGTGTGCTGTGATACAGCTATCGCAATGAGCTCACGTGCTTTGCATGTAAATCTCGAGGTGGTTTGCTGTGCCCAGCCCTACCAGGCGCATCAATGGAAATTAAAAGGGTGCAGGCCACTTTTATGCCATTGTATTTCCCTATTTTCCTATTGCTATGGTTTTGATTCCCCTCTTCCCTTACTGTGTATTTATTTTCCCACCAAGATCCAAGGGAGCAGAAAAGCTGCTCCTTGCATTGTTGTTATTTTTAAGCAGTCTTTTTGGGAGGAGAAAGCATCAGGCGTTAGGCAGATAAAGACGACTTCTGCTTTGCAGAATTACTGTCTAACACGTTTGTCTTGTGGGACAGAACCTTAACAATTCACAGCTACTCCCATCCTTGTGCTCCTTGCAAAGCTCACTCCAAGTCAAAATCTTCTAATCCATGTCCTCCAGGTGACTAAGCCCAGCCATTTGGTTTGAATGGCTCCTTGCACTCCAGAAAGGCTCTCCCTTCCAATCCGTTGCTGGCAGGAACAGAGCGTTCAGGGCAAGTTTAGCTGAGCTGCTGTTGGGCAAGAAACAGAATAAACAGGTTAAAAAAAGTCTGGGTTCCCAGGTGCAGAAAGCTGAAGGACAGTGAAGAAAACTCCAGCTAAGTAGGAAAAAAAAAGATGTTATTTAGTTGTTTCCGCTGTAGCATTTGTGTGGTGAGCAGAGTCTTGGGGAGTGGCAGCTGCCAGTTTGGATGGTTTCCTTACGTGCTTGTAGGGAGTCCTGCTTTCTCCTTGGATGGGCCGAGGCCTCCCTGCCCTCCCAGGCAGTTCCAGAGCCTTGCCCCCATAGCGCTCGGGGAGGCCATTGAGTTTGCAGGAATGTGCTTTTGGCACTGGCAAAGCTCAATACCAGAGGAGGCAGTCCCATTCCCTTCCTTGGTTTTTCTCTGCAAAAAGAGGGTAGGGTCAGAGAGAGGACAAAGATGTATTTCTCTCGAGATGGACACTAGTGATGCAAAGAGCTACATAAAAGCCAGGTGACAGAAACCCTTCCCTCTTCCTCTTCCATGTGGAGAACCAGAACAAGCTGTATACGCTGCTTCACCTGTATTTTGACGTCTCCAGGCATGCATGGATCTCAGGCTAGCTATCGGGGTCAGTTCCCAGAGTATGGCATGGGAAGCAGCATCAAACTTTTAATCCCTGAAATTAAAAAGGACATTTCGTTTAATGGGGGGGAAAAAAATACTTTGGGACATTGGCAGATAATTAAAAGAAACTGTGTTTAACAGTGTGGACAAAGTCCTGACCTGAAGCATGATAAACTGTACAAACGCCTTTCATACAGCTAGAAGTTTATAGTGTTCTGGAGCATTGTTTATGTTACTATAAAAAAAGGTGAGAAAATATATTCAGTTACTTTCTGTTTCCCCCCATTGAGCAGATGGCAATTCATGGCTCAAATTGTTTTTTAAGCCATTTCACGTTTTACTAATAAGTACAATATGCTTTTCTCCAACAAACCACGCTTAGGTACTTCTGCAGAGGTTACATGATTGCTCAGGTAGCTCAGAAAGCAAAGAGTTTATGCATCCTGTTGCATTATAAAGGGTGAATGTTTTCTGGTTACTTCTCACGTGGTGGAAAACAGAAGCTAAAAACTCTCCTACTTCTTGTTTCAAATTATTTCTAATTTTGGAGGCCACAAATAATACAGCATGCTTACTTTAACCGCCTAGATTTGAGATTGTTTCCACCAGCTACGTTCCTGGTAGAACAAACCACACTTTTTAAGAAGCTGAATATTCTTGATATTTTAAATGCATAATAATATGTGTAGATGGTCATTGGGAAAAGCAAAGAAATATTCAGCAGTTCTATTTTTGGAAGTTTTGGTGCTTTAGAATGAAAACTGTTAATACTGCAGGCATGGGGAAATCCTCGCCATTGCATCTGTGGTTTTATCAAAACCTGTTAAATTATTTGAGTGCAGAAATAAGGAAGAGTTGTTTTTATTATTAATTGACACTCATTTTTAGCTGGCATGTGGCGGCAGGTCCTCCACACAAACCCGAGACACAGGTTGGAGACGAAAGTTTTGGAAATGTTCTAAATCTTTGTAGCATTGCAGAAAGGAAGTGTAATATTAAACTGACAAATTGAATATATCTATTTTTCCAATGTAATTCACAGTTTCTTCCTATTATTTTTTACTACCCGTGGAGATAAAGCAAAACAAGTTCCTCAAAACAGAGAGAAATATATTTCCAGATACCTTTTCCCCTTAAGTAATACATCTCCCTTATACATATGTACTGTCAAATCTCTCTCTGTTCCTTTTCTGCGCTGCGTCTACAGCCAGAAGTGTTGGCTATGCAAATATTGCAGAACCGGCTCAACATATGTGCTGTGTGCCTGGCTATAGATACGCAGGAAACTGTACCATCATTAAGAGTCTGCATATATTATCTTGCAATTATAATTTTACATAATCTGTTATATAATCTCAAGGCCGGTATGCAATGGAAAAAATGTGGTTATGTCAGAATTCTTAGGAAGAAAAAGTAAAATGATTGCTTGTTAAGTGTAAGTAAACATCCTGGTGATGGAGGAGCACACGAGGATAGTAGAGCACAGAGCGCATCTCCACGGTAAAATCCATGCGGGCTGTTAGTAGGAATGTAACTTGCACCCTCGGAGCGAACAGGCGTTCCTCAGCGGCTTTACTTCTGTGCCAGCTCCATCAGCTGGGGGAGAGGGGGGGGAGCGGGGAGCCGAGCACCAGTGTGGGGAAGAAGAGAAGAAAATGAAGCAGAATTCGGAAGATGACAAAGTGGCGAGTGCTGATTTTTTGCAGGAGCCTCTGCTCATTTCCAGCTACAGAAAGGTGCCTGAATACCCCCCCCCCACCCCGTGGAGTGGGATATGGGGCTTGGGTGCACAGGGAGCCCCTGAGCTGAGCACCCCCTCAGCTGGCCTTTGCAGCACAAAAGTGGAGGCTGAAACAACAGCGGCATCAAAACAGCCCCGACCAGGGTTGCTGCTGCAATGGGGCGAGGGGGGGGTGGGGTGTGTGTCACCATAAAAAAAAAAAAACAAAAAAAAAAAACCACACAAAACCAAACTCTAACAGGCATGAAAACAACCGAGTGAGTTGCAAATAAATAAGTTAATATGATGCAAAGTAAATCAGATGAAATTGCCAGGCATTCATTTCCAATAAACAGTAAGCTTTATAATTTCCAGGTGTTGTAGAAAGCCGTTGTCTTATAGTTTATAAATCCCTGCTGGGGGGAGGGATGGGGAGAATCTTTGGAGGTGAATGAAATCTCAAATCACAAGGCTCTATGTAGATTTACGATTGCATAAGAGGCTCGACCATTTCCCTATATTGAAATGTGCTGTCCTTTCTGCGACTGCCCAGCCCTCGGAGGGAGAGAGAGATGCTCGATTCTGCCTTGATCAATGCTGACTGTGAAGCAAGGAGGAGGAGAAGGGGGGGACCAGGCTGGCACCAGATGGAGCAGGGTCTAGGGAAAGGTCAAGGTTGGCTCAGGCTGCTATTGAATCGGTTGCAGCCTCACAGATAGATCTCTGCCTCGGAGGCACCCACTGGGGCTTCTCAGAATCAAATCTAATAGAAAAGGCAGTCACAGAATGAAATCGCTTCATCTGAATGCTAAAATTGTTATTAGGCTACATTAGAAAGATACTGGGCACGTGATTACCAAAAAAGGAAGCATGCCTAGCAGTTTGCGACTGAAATAAAAGCTGTGAATATGTTGATACCGTCGGCAACGTGCGAGGATAATAGATAACAGGAGAGAGGGGCGGGGAGAGATGCATGTGTGTAACGAACAGATTAACATATTGATGCGTACGTACATATCTGTATGAAATTATTTGTCTACGTATAGCTGTCTGGGGGTGTGTGTATTTGTATGTATGCTGATAGCAGTGCTTGACGACTTGCGAGTCCTGCAGCGGCCGTGGTCCTCGGCGCTCTGAGGACGTTCGTTAATTGATTTGGACGGCAGTTACAGACCAAGAAGCGGGAGCTGACCAGGGGAGAGGTTTGTCGGTGGGTCCTCGACAGAGTCCACCTGCAGCCACCCTCGACTTGCGTCACGGTGGTGTGCCATCCCCTTGAGTTTTGATTTTAAGTCCTTGTGGGGGGGCACAGGGCTCGGGGGGTGTTCAAGGCCTCTCTTTTTGTTTCCTGTCTTGGGCAAAAAACTCTGTGAGGATACATCATTAGGTGCCTACACATGTGCACACACCCTGTGCACCGGACACAGGAGCATGATGCGAGCATGATGCAAGCAGACACAGAGGTGTTTGGAGCAGCGATGCTGTCAGCTGGCTTTCGGAGATCAAAGTGAGATCTTTGCAGTTACCATCTCCTCCACGTTACCGATTCCTTAACCTACAGCACAGCCATATCTTAAAAAAGGATTTAGTCTTGTAAAATAAATGCTGGCTACACTAGATTAAACATGATGACTGCACTCCAAGGGTTAATAAATTTAGAATTAACAGATCATCCCAGCTTGATACAGCTACTATAGATGATTTAATATGCAGCCTAAGCGGGTTGACAGTCAGCTCACAGATGCAGATAAGATCAAACAGTCTCTTGATTCAATAGATTGAATGGTTGTACTGAGTGTGTGGAAGGTGAGTGACAGTACGTATATGGCGGGGGTTCTGGTAAAGAAGGGCTTCGATTCCCCACTGCTGTGCACTGCACTGGTTTTCCTTTTCTAGCAGTCAACCTTTTCCAGCAATCAAACCTGGAGTTAACATGAAAAAAACCCTGTCTCAAATATAGTTCAGGAGAGTTATTTGAAGTTTTCAGTAATGAAAAGCTCTGTGCTTTAATAGTAATCACCATTACTATTACTAGTCTGCACTTCAGATTCCTTCTTGGCAGACAAGGCCATCGCCACTCACTCCATCCCATCTGTCCACAGCCTCTGTCTGTCTGTCCACATTGGGCAGACCAAAATCCACAGAAAGGAGGTATTTTGGAGGCAGAACACCTCACCCAAGTCAGCCCACAGGGCTTGGTGAGTGCAGTCTTGCCCTAATGCAATCCACTGTCCAGAGGCTTCAGCTGTAGGAAACCTCGATGGGTGTGGAGCAACGCAATTCCCCCACTTTCTTTCTCAGCCCTCTTGCTTTTCTGGCTTAAAGGTTAATTCCTGTAGTAACTCTTCTGTGGTTTATGTTTTCCTTCTTGCTCTCCTGTCCTATTTAACGGGAACATAAAACAGTTCTCGTGGAGGCTGGTGAGCAATGAGATGACAGAGTGGTCTCTAACAATTTTTATTATTTGATCAAGAGTAAAAGCTCCACCTGAACCATTAGATTTTACCATATGAACACATTTCCAGGCAACTTTAAAAATGTGTATTGTGCATTCAATAGACTGTAACAGGTCTGAACTGTATCTCACTGTGTTATACAGGGCCACCACCATACCGATAGGAATACTGGTGTTAAAGTTACTGCCCATCTGAACACTTACAAATTAGCTGCGTTGTTTACTTTAGTGTTTGTTTTTTTTAAATATCTAAATGCTCAGTCCATGGTTTTGGTGAACACCTTGCAAAATGTTGGTGTGATAAGCAATGCTGCTTTGAATTTACTGGCAGAGCAAACCCAGAATCCATGGAACATTGCTGTTTCTCTTTGTGATTTTTAAAATGACCTTGTGTACTTTCGCAAACGTTTACCTGTGAATCATACTTTCGTTTTAACTTGGAAACCAGTGGTTCCTTTTAATTCCTTCAAATACCAGACTAGAAAAGAGAGGGCCTTCGCATCATTTTCAGACTACACGAGCGTCTCCAGATGTCTCCCGAGTCAGTCTGCGACACAGCACAGGGGCGAGCCAGTCCTTTCCACACCCCACACCTCAGAGCACCTCTCAGGTGAGCTGATGGAAATCTTGACCTTGCCAAATCGAGAGAGCCAGCATTGTGCCCAGCCAACAGGGAGGACTCAAATACCCTCGGCAAGACAAATTAAAAAGTCGAAAAGCCCATGAACACACACAAAGAGGCTGCGTGAGCCAGTACGAAGGCAGGCAGGAGTTAAGAGAATTGATGGGGATGGAAGGAGCGTTTCCCTTGCCGCGGGGTGCCCTTTGCCAAGCCCTGCTTCAGGGGCCCCATGGAGGCTGGGGTGCAGAGGGTTGGCCGAGCCCTGCGGATCCCCCCTCTGCTTCCTGTGGTGTGGTTGCCGCTTCCCAAGGCGGAACCAGCGAAACCAGTTATCTGGCAGCAATTTGCATATTTATGGGGCCTCCTGCCGTTCTCTGTGATTGCTTTACAGGCAGGAAAGGTAACAGAAAAATATATAACCCCCTCTAAAAAACTGGCAAAAAGGCTCATACGTGTATGGGGGCTCTGATTGAAGAGTAAGCCTCGTAAAGCCCGTGGCAGGAAATTTGTTTACCAAACAGTTTTTTTTGTCTTAGGATTTGAAGACAGTTGTGGGGGTTTTTTTTAAGTTCTGAGGCTGAAGATGCGAGGTCCGTGCTTCTGTGCAAACTGCTAGAGACGAGCACCGATTATTTCAGGGAAAAATAATTAGCCTCATCATATTCACCGAATGTATATGTCTAAGGAGGAGGCAATCCTTGGAGAAGGGGAAAAGCATTCAATAGATGCTTTAAAAGTATAGTGTCATGGTACATATATTTTTTAGTCCCGCTCATAAGCAATGTACAAATGTGCAGTACGGCTTTGAATATAAAAGCTAATTAGGTCTCGGTAGAAAATAGTTTCATTTTTATTGGCTCAGAGTACAATGGCTGTCTAAGATACACCTCAGCTCCGAGACACTTTTGGCCTTCCTCATAGGGACTGCCATGGCTGTGTCTCCATGCATCCCTGTACGTCCAGATACATTCGGTTCTGGGTAGCAGAAACTAGGGCAACGGGGGGGTCTGTAGCTCACCTCTTCCCCATGCCGAAGAGCCCTTCAGAGCTGTTCAGGGCGGGAGGATCACAGTGGACCATGTCGCTCCAGCCACATCTAGACCAAATTTTTTGAGGCTGCCAGTGGGGAATAGCACTGGTGCTGTGGTAAGGGCCTGTTATTTACCCTGTGTTCATCTATAGGGCCTGTTGCCACAACCTTTGAGAGTGGTGTGTTTCAGCATGGAGAGCCTATGGATCTCTATCCATGCGTTTACCTCTATTCCTCTCTGGGCACTCAGATGCTGTGTAACTTCATACGATAGGGCAAATTTAAAGTCTAAATTGTGAATATGTGAATTTCAGTCTGGTAATATCAAACATTGTATGTATTTTTGATTTCTGTATTTAATTTCCCTTGCCTTTTTTTTTTAATGCTGAGGAATAGTTGCTCCCTGAACAACAGCACTAGTACAATAACTCCCCCCAACCCCAGCATTCGCACTTAATGCACATCAGCTTTCTATGTAATCCTATACAATATACTTGCATGTTATTTTAATTGAGTGAAATCTTATTCGTACTGGTGGTAGAAGGAATTCTTTTCACTGCAGTCAGAATTCATACTGTACTGTAAAAATTATATGTGCTGAAAATAACAAATGGTAGCAAAACTATCCAAACTGGTCAAAGAAGCGGGCTCTTATCACAGGTTATTCACCACTGCTCCCGCTACCTCTCAGCACTGCATCTTGGGCTATATAATAACATATTCTTGACTACAGAGGGTTGCATTAAAATATTATTGTAAGCATTCTAACAATTAAACTGAAATTTTGCATGAAGTAAGTATGGCAAAGAAGAAAATCCACAGTAAATCTGTCCTTATTTTAAAATGCAGGAACAGATCTCTGCTATCTCAACAATTAATTCTTTTTCATCTAGATCCTCACACAAACCATCTTGTGTTCTGCAAAACATGTGCACTTCTTTGCTAAAGCTAAAAGCTAAGCCTAAATGACACCTGAGATAGCAATATAAAATGAATACAGAGAATGATGATTGTGTGTGTTAAATTTCAGTTTGATGCATTCTAAGTGACTAAAGTTGAAGCTCTAAAATGCAACGTAATAGAAGTTATTTACAGAAGATGTTAAGGTGCCGATCTAACAGCATGCTTGAGTACATGCTTACTTTAAGTATGTAAGTACAGCTGATGTGGCCAAAGATAAATATGTGCTTAAGAATTTCACAGTACCGAAGGCCAAGTAGATTCCTCTGGTAGGGCATATATCGAGCAGGGTTAGAGGAGGAAAATCCTTTTTTATTGCACTCTCCTGCTCTATTGTCCCCCCTGCCAAGCATGCTAGGAAGAAGAAGGGACTGTGTTCAGCAGCATACAAGAAAACAACTAAATCTTTCCTCATCCCGTGCAGCAAAACAAATTTGTCCATGGAAATAACTTTTTTGACTGCCAATATTGGGTTTTTCCCATTAGTGAATTATTGTTGTTATTCTGCTTTATTTTGATTTGAGATATAGTTGGATTTATTCTTCGAGACAAAATGTTTCCAATCCCTCCTTTTCCCACCTGCCACGTACAGAGTGGGGCTTTCCAGATCTTCTCATAGGGAGAGTTTGAGCCCCTTGGATGTAATCTTGCGCAGAAACGTGAAAAGCTTCTCCCTTAAGATCTGGAGAAGTTCTTATCCATAAACAACTGCTGTGCTAAAAGATCAGTAGTCGCCCTATGTATTTTCTTTGGTCAGGATCAGCCTGAGTCTGCCCAGCTCTCCTGCCCTGCCTCACTGCTGAACAGACTCTTTGGAGATGCAGGGTGACTGTGCTGTCAGTGGATGTGCTGCCATTTTAAACCTCGTGTTACACGCCGTTTGTTACTGGTTTGAACCTCACCAAGAGTTTGCCCCTGCAGGGCTGAGAGCCTGGCTTAAGTCTTTGCTATCCCTGTAGCTTGCTTATCACTTCTGAGTTCAGCTGCCTCTGTGCTGGTAGGTGCTGAATTGGCTGTAATACTTTACCTTGTGCTGGCTGGGCATCTCCTCAAACTTAGCAGCTAAAGTCAGAAAACAAAACAAAAACGATGTTTGTGTCAGTGACCTGTCTTCCTACTGCTCACAGGCTCGACGATAGTGACCTGCTTAGGTCACTTGGGATCTCAGCGGTGACTGAGAAGGACCAACTTCTCTGTACTTGTGCCATCATCAGTTTCTGTCAGGCCAAATTGAGTACCCCTGATGAACAGGGGGGATTTGGATGCGTGCAACATCTTGCTGAGGAGGTTCTGGCTTCTCACGGCGCTCTGTTTCAGAATGACTTGCCTGCCTTAACCCTGCAGAGAGAGAGGCGGAGGCTGCAGTCTGGCTTAGTCAAAACTCCTCCTGACACCGATGGAGATGCTGCTCGTGAGTTCAAGCATGCAGCTTGGTGTCCCTGCTCTGTAACCGTCCGGTGAGGTGGGCATAGAAACTTTGTGGGGTCTGGCTCTAGGTAAGCAATCTGTTTGTTTGCGGCCTGCGGCTCGTATTTCTAGCCCTGGGCTTGTCACTGTTTTCTGTTAGGGTCAAGGAAAATTCCAAGTCCGCATCTTAACCAACCACGCACGCTCCAGCTTAGTGTGATCTGAGGTGATAAAAACCACCTCCGAGAAGTTTGAAACTAGTGAAAAGTGTTATGGAGAGCAATTCTCAGTAAAATCCTTTGTAACTCAAAGCAACATTTAAGCTTATGCTCAATATTCCAAGTTGAACGGCTCATGCCTTTCAAAGTGATGCCAGCGTGCACGCAGGACTCACTTCCACACATTTTGGGGGGGAAGATAAAGCCCAGGAAGATAAAAAGATTCCGAGAAACTGTTAGCAAATATAACAAAGTGACCAACACTCTGCCAGATGCTTTCCTGTCCCTAGCTACGCTTGCTGCATCTATAGGTAATCGAGCTGACCTATACACTGTACTGTAACGTGCCAGAGCTGTAATTTGGGTTGCGGGTTCAGTGAACGCCTTCCCTTCCCGGCACGATGGTCAGTATAAAGGGGCGTGACTGGCAGCATATCGCAACGCAGCTGATGTACAAAGCGGACACGTTTGATGAGCTTTAGCTCCCACCTCTTTGAGGCATTTATGCTCTCTTTATCTGACACATTTAGGACTCTCTTTCGAAATAGATTTAAGTGCCGCACCTCGTTGGTGGTCTCTTATCGGTGTATGGGTACAGGTAGGTGGCTCAGCGTGGCAGGTATGCCCCGCCGTAGCTTTAACTTGGGTACCTCTATATACGCTGTTCAGTATGGAGCTTCAGGAAAGCTAGAAGTACCAAATTCATACCCTAGATGTCAGTAAAAGGAAAAAACATTAAAACCCATTAAAAATCGTTTTATAAAGGTCTGTGAATCAAGCAATGGGTTAGCCAATTATTTATAAGATAATTCCCTATATGGACTGACAGTTTGAGTCCCAAGTTTCAGCTCAATCAAATTTACACAGCCCAAGTTATAACCTCTTCAAGATGGGGATTGTAACAGGAGCACTGACAGACCTTAACTACTGTGCCTCTTTAGTAACGAAAGCTCAACTATTTCACTCGTGCGGTGGCTGCTGGTGCTGCTATAATTAAGACTGTGTGGATTTGCATTATAGGTCAAGTTCTGGGAGGTTTTAAATGCACGTAATTTAAATCAGGTTGGCTTGAAACCTAGGATAGAAGCTGTCAGGGCACATTACATGTTTACTTATAAAAAGATATATTAATACTAAAAATATAAAATGACAGATAGCTAAGTAAGTACTACAGCAGTACAAACTAAAACCATATTGCCTGAAATCAAATATTTGATTAAAATTGAGATTTTATGGGCATTTACTAGTGCCTTCCTCTGCCTGCCCATGCACAAAGAAAACGGTTTCTGTGCTTCAGAGGAGGGGGTTTGCCTCTTGAAACTGTTTCCCGAGCGCTTTGTGCCATTTATTTTATAGTCATCCCCGGAAAGTCCAGTCAAGGTTCAGGGCTCTGTTGTGCTAGGTGCCGTGCAAGCAGAGGCAGGCTGAAATCCCAGACCTTGCCGAAACTCATGGAAAAAGTCTCCCCAAGTTCAGGGTTTTATTCTGGGTCCTCCCTAGGGCAAGCCGATAACAAAATCTCTCCATCACCTGGCGCTCGGATGTTTGTGATCCTGCACGGACTCGCTGCTGTGCACGCTGTGCTTGCTAGTAAGCGCTTGCAGAATCGGGAGTTTATTCTGAGCCTTTATTAAAAAGGGAAGAAGAAAAAAAAAAAAAAAGAGAGAAAAGGAAAAGCAGCATGCCCGAGTTTCTCATGCGGGAATACTAACGCACATACTATTTCTAGAACGCGCAAGTCCTCTGCTCATTCACGGGGAGTCAGCCTGCTATGGAAAGAGTTCCACCCACATTGCCTCCGCCTGATTGAGACTACCAAGACGGCGTCGGAAAGCACCCCGTGCGATCTGCCGTTACATAATGCAGCCCAGCTCCAGAGAACTGGCAGAATTTTGGAATTTGTATTTGGTCCTAATGTTCTGTACCAAGTTGGCAAGTGAGATTCCTGCTCCGAATGAATGACAGTTGGAGCTTCGAAGCAGGAACATTTGCCCACCAAAGTTGCTGAACTCACCCACTGCCAAGCCTGTCACTAAATTAGCAGATAGGCAGGGACAGCAGGACACGGTACGAACTGTGTCGCGCTCCTGTGCGCCTTCGGGTCCCGATCCTGTGCGGGAGGACCGCCTGCCTGCCTGTGACATGGAGGAAGGCCACACTTCTCGGTTTTAGGGTTTTATGTCCCTCTCTGCAGCAACCTCGAAGCATCTCACATGCTCAAAGAGGAGGGAGGGTCGCACCATTTCTCAGGCAGAGAGCTGAGGTGTGAGGAAAGGGGCAGATACATTTTGGCAGTTTTAAATGTTAAACTGATTTTTACAGTGTAAATGTTCTCACCTGGGCACTCTGCCCTGCTGCTGCAGGTTACTGCCCCTGCCCCAGGACGGCAGAGCGGGATGGGTGCCCACTTCTGCCCTCAGCTGCTCCAGGACATTAGCTGGCGTCTCAGGGCTCTGGTTCCTGTGGGATTGAGGCAGACCCTTCCCCGAGGTCAGCTTCCCCTTATAGGCAGCCCAAAACCTACCACTGCCCTGGTTTCAGCGCGTACCTTGGAGTTTGCCCACACGCAGCAGAGATGTGGGGCCACGTTTCCTTGGGCTTTGCTCTGGGGCTGGGGAACCCGTAGCCAAAGAGCAGCTGCTAAGATGGCTGGGGATGACAGCAGCTCAAACTGCTGCAGCAGGACTGCGGGGCATCCCCTGCGGTGTGGGCAAGGGAAGGTTGTAGAGGGGCAGGAGGCGATGTGCGAGTTTGTGAGAATCCTCAGAGAATCACTGGGCTGTCTTTCGGTGCTGGCCCAGGTTTGTTTTCACCTGCCCTTCTAATCTACTAACATTTCTAGGCATTAGCAGTCAGTATTTGAGCATTTCTAACTGTTTTTACCTGCCACGTTCGCCAGCTTCATTAGGATAATTGAGCAAAGTGACACCACTGTGTAACAGGTACAGAGAAGGCTGAAGACACTCTGTGTGCCAGAGAGGTGCTGCGGCTGCGCTGGAAGCAGGGAGTAGAGGGGACGATGCAGGAGGAGTGGGGCCTGGGGCACGGCAGGGGGCATTGCCCTTGTTCCCACAGCTCTCCTCAAGTGCTCTCCCTCCGCAGCTGCGCCCCGGGCTGTGTGCCCTGCCTTTGCCACCGGCCCCGGGGCAAGCTGGGAGGCCACACACCGGACAAGCCGGGGACAGTCCCCATGGGGCTGACCCCACCGTCACCAGCCTCGCCGGGGCCCATCCAGTGCCCTGCTTTCCCGGGGGGTGTCCGGGCTGAGGCGTGCAGCTGCCGGCTTGTGGGGGGGACCTGGTGGGGTGCAGATCCCCCCGCGCCCCCAGCATGCAGTGGGCTGCATCGGGACAGCATTCCTGGGGTTACCATGTCTCTTGGGGCGGGGGGGTGGGGGTGTAGCCCAGTCCTGCGGCCAGAGGTGGCCCCGCAAGCCCCCCCCAACACAAAGGCAGAGCCCCGGCGCTGGGGCTGAGGCTGTAGCAAAGTCCCTCGCAAGAGCTGTTTGTTGACCACATTCACGTTCGGAGCCCTGAAGCTAAAAGCACTTTACACCATAAAATAAAAGCACTGTCTTTTTTTCTAAAAGGTTACGTCTGGAGGCCACGCTGCTCATACTTCATACAGAAAACTACTGAAAGGGCTATGAAATCCTCTATGATTTACACTCGCTCTCAGTGCATTAGGATATAGATCTACTCGACTCTAAAAATACTGTGGAGTTTCTAACCGACGTGAATATATGTGCATTATTTCAGAAAGTCTGTTAGAAAACTTGTCAACACATTATAAAGCATAAACCAGGACTTGGCCATTAAATACAGAGATCAGAGACAGAATATATACTGCAGGAAGTACCGAGAAAAGTCCCTCCATTCAAAAAAGGTCTATTAGCTAAAAGTTTACACACAATATACACCAAAGGGTTTAGAGAGAGCTCGTGGACCGTAATTACAAGGCATAAATGGAATCAGTAAGGGCTTTACGGTCCCCAACACAGTTAACTGGGCTGCCAGAAAATAATTTTAGTATTGTCATAATTTATTACCCACCAAAAACCACATCAAGGATTGTAAATATAGTTACTTTGTGTCCACCACTGCTCGTTAAACAGCCTCGTTCCCTTCCCCTAAAAAGACGATAAAATACAAACCCACCTGCATTATTAATCTGCGGTTATGCCGTGTTAAAAATGTCTTCTGACTCCTTTTCTTTCTTGAGGTTTGTTATCTCCCCCCAATCACATGACAATGCGAAGCGGGGGGGGCTGGGGGGGAAGCACCGCGCTATTGCGATCAAATGCTAATATTAATAATTATCCAGCCCGGGTGAAATCTTGGGTTTAAGGCAGTGAGTTTCCATTTCATTTGAGGCATTTTAGGGTGCTGGAATTTAAGGGCATGCTAATGGAAGGAAGATCCTCGCTGCCATTCATAAAAGCATCTGTAAAATTAGCTCCCAACTGTAGGTTTTAAGATGCTGCCTGGGAAGTCACCTCCGGAATCTCAAGCGCGGTACGATAATAAACGAGATTTAGTTGTAACTAAATGCTTAATTTGCTATGATTTTTTTTTTAAGGAAAATCGATGAAATGTTGCCTGTTATTTATTGGGAATAACCAGGGAGAGGGATCCTGATGCGGGCTGGCTTGGGAGCGTGCACAACTGCGTAATGAATTGTAATTCAGAGGACTGCGAGCTGCGAACCGCAGAACCTTTCAGGGGTAATAAAGTCATTACTTTTTACATCGCAGCCACCTTGAAAAGCTTTATACGCGCCATTACGTATAAATCAAACCCCGTACACATCTCTCTCCCCCCCCCACACGCGCCTGTTTATATACGTTTCGCCCAGGAACATATGCGCGCCTGGGGACGGCGGCCAGCTCCGACCGGCGGCGTTGAGCCCAAAAGCCGGGAGCGGTTGGCGAGTGCCGCCGGCGGCCGGTGGCCCCCCGGGAAGTCCCGCGGGACAGGGGCTCGCCCGCCGCCGGAGGGAGGGGAGCGGCGGGCAGGCGGGGCCGGGCCGGGGAGGGGGGGGGGCCCGCCGGGGGAGCCCGGCCGCCCCCGCCGGCCGGCGCCGAGCCCCGCCCCCGCCTTCCCCGGGCGGGCGCTGCTCCCCGCGGTACAACCTTCTGTACGGGGGCGGGCGGCTCCGCGTCCCCCCTCGCCTCCCGTCCGGCGCTCAGTCTCTCCGCCTCCGTCCTGGGCACGGTCAACCCCCCTCGCACTCCTCTCGCCCCGCAGCGTCTGCGCCCCTTTTGGAACCCCAACTCCGGCCGCTTCTCGGTGCCTCCCGCCGCCTCGGCTCTCCCCCCGCCGCCCCCGGTGCCAGCCCGCCCCCGGCAGCCCGGCGTTTCGCTTTCGTTAAGAGACCGCGGCTGCGGGCAGGGCCGGGAGCGCTGCCGGGGGAGGGGGGCTCCGGGCCGGCGGGCGACAGGAGCCCGCCGGGGAAAGCGGCGAGGTCCCGCCGCCCTCCGCCCCCCCCCCCCTCGCCAAACTCCGCTCGCCGCTCCCCCGGCCCGCCCCGCGGCAAGGTGCCCCGCCGCTCCCCGCCGAAGTTTCCCGCGGGCCGAGCCGGGCCCCCGCCGCCTCCCAGCTCCCCGCGGGGTCGTCGCCGCAGCTCCCGGGAGGAGGGGACTCCGCGGCTTCGGGGCGGGGGGGGAGGGGGCAACGGGGGACGAGCGGGGAAGCCGGGAGCCGGATGGCCCCCCCCCTGCTTTTTGGGTGGTCTCCGGTCCTACCTGGCTTCCCCCAGCTCTCCCAGCGCGTGGGCGCGTCCCGAGGCCAGCCTGCCCCGCAGCCCTCTCTGCCTGCCTCCCGCTTCGCTGATGCGTTCGCTTTTCCAGCGGGGGTGTGCGCGCCCGTGCCGCCGCTTTCTCCCGCTCCCTTTCCTCCCTTCTCCCGCCGCGTGTGCGTCCCCAGCCCGCCCCCCCCTCGGCCCCCCGGCCCATGGGAGCGGGCCGGGCGGCCGGGGCCCCCCCCCCCCCCCCCCCCTCCCCCCCGCGATCAGTGTCCATTGGCTTGTCCTGCTCTCTTTTTCATGTCCAGCCCCTGATGAGTGTCCATTGGTGTTGCCTTCGCCTTCCCTCCTCCCCTCTCCCCGGCTTGCCCTGCCCATGTTTTGTATGTCTCTGTCCATCCAGGCTCCTGACGTTCAAGTTCGGCAGGGACGTCACGTCCGCACTTGAACTTGCAGCTCAGGGGGGCTTTTGCCATTTTTTTCATCTCTCTCTCTCTCTCCTTCTCTCTCTCCCTCTCTCTCCCTCTCCCTCTCTCTCTCTTTTTTTTTCCTTGCACAAAAAAAAAAAAAAGCCATGACTGCTATCCCACAATTCATCTTCCCTCGCCATCTTTGTATTATTTCTAATTTATTTTGGATGTCAAAAGACATTGATGAAGATATTTTCTCTGGAGTCTCCTTCCTCTCTAACCCGTCTCTCCCGATGTGAACCGAGCGACTCACAAGCCACCGAAGCCACCAACCCACCATGTCGCGCCGCAAGCAAGGCAAACCCCAGCACTTAAGCAAACGGGAATTTTCACGTAAGTAACCCGGAGAGCAATTTATTTAATTTCCCCTTCACGGATTTAATTTTTAATTTGAGCGAGAGCGGGTAGGGGGGAGGGAAAAAAAAAAAAAGTGCGAGCGAGTGAGCGAGTCGGGGAAAAAAAAATGAACTCAACGCCGGCTGGGGATTAGCAGCATTCCGGATAATTTCTCCCTCTCTAATTTAATCACCTTGGTCACTTTTCTTCTCTTACTCCCTCTGCCCCCCGCCCGCCAGCGCGCACCCCCTCTGCCCCGCTCCGCTCGCCCCCCGCTTTCCCCCGCTCTCCGGCGGCCGGAGCGGCGGCTCCCGCCCCGGCGCCGGGGGAGGCGGCGAACCGCCCCGCGCGGGCGAGGTGCGGGGCTGCCGGGGGCAGAGCTGGCCGAAAGTGGGAAGAAATTCCTGCAGGAGCGGCGGGGCCGGACGCCGGACACCTCGGCCGGCCGGGCGGGAGTGGGGGGCGGGGGGCGGGGGGGGAAAGTCCGGCGCCCGCAGCCCCTCCGCCGGCGGCGGGCTCGCCCCTCCGGCACCCGCTCGGGGGGCAGAGCCGGCCCGGCCCGGGCCGCCTCCCTTTTGTTTCCGCCGCGGGGCGCGGGGTCCCGTCCCGCCGAGCCCCGTTCCCCGGCGCCGCGCCGGGCTCCGCCGCCCCGACCTCGCCCCGCGCCCGCCCCGCCGCCGCTCGGGCTGGGGCTGGGGGGCGGCACCGGGCGGCGAGGGAGCCCAGCCGCGGCGAGCCGCGCCGCGCCGCGCCGGCAGGGATTCCCTCCTCGCCCTCGCTTCGCGTTCTCCCCGCTCGCTTACTATTTTTTGGAAGATTTTCAAAAAAAAAAAAAAAAAAGTGGAAGTGGATTTTGATTGGGAAAAATCTCGTGTCTGAATGTTTACAAGCACCGCGTGTGCGGGGAGCCTCCTGCCAACAAACACAGGCGAGAACGAGCCCGGGCTGAGCACACGCACACACACCCGCACCCTCACACCCGCGAACGGCCCTTTCTCCCTGCCGCCTTCCAACCCCAAACCAAAGCCGCTCTCCCCGGGAAGAGAAAAAAAAAAACCAACCACCCAAACCCCGAGCCCCACCAACACCCTTCGCGACAAAAACTCTCCGGCTCCCTCCCTCCCTCCCTGCCTGCCTCCGGCCGCCGCCGCCACACACACCAGGGCGAGATGCGAGATAAGCGGGAGCGCTCTTTGCACAACAAAAGGCAACTCGAGCTGGAAAGGTTTGGGGCGAGGGGGGTGGGAGTGAAGGGAGAGGAGGGGAAAAAAAAAATTTCCCCTTTTCCTCGGGGTGAGCTGGGGGGGGAAGGGGAAATGCTGCGTGCGTCTCCTCGCTCCTTTCCCCCCCTCTTTTATTTTCCTTGATTTCTTTCTTTCTCTTTCCCCCGTTACTCCCGGCGGGTTTTTTGTTCCCTCCCGGGGATAGCAGAAAAACCCAGAGCGATTTCTTCTTGTTAACGATCCCTCTTCCCTTCGCAAAAAAACCCCCCAAAACCAATCCCAAAACCCAAACCAAACCAAAAAAAGCCCCCCAAAAAACTTCGCGCCGCGGTTTCTCCCCCCCGGAGCGGCACAGACCTTCCCAGCCAGGTTCGCACATGCAGCCCCTGGGCGAAGCCCTGGCTCCTTGCAGGCGGCCGCTCCGCTCCGTTGCGGGCCGGGCCGGCCGGTGGCTCTGCCCTGCCCAAAGTTTTCCCTAAAACCCGGGGGCAGGGGGGGGTCCGGGGGCTCAGTCCCTCACACCCCTTCCCCCTTCCCCTCTACGTCGCGTGGTTTTCTCCTTCTTTCCCCAACACTTCCCGGGGCTTTTAATTTTTTTTTTTTCTTTTTTCTCCTTGGAAGCCCCCGGCACTGGGGTTGCAACACGCTTACGGGGGTGCCACCCCCCCCCCCCCCTTCCCAAAACGGGGGTAGCGGGGGGGGTCCTTTCCCCGCGCCGGGATGCCCGGGTGTGGGGAAAAGGGATCGCGGCGGGGGCCCCGACCCGCCCCCGGGGACAGCGGAGACGGGCGGGATCCCCACGGCTCCTTTTCCCCGAGATAACCCGCGGGTCGGCGCGGAGTTTCCGCAGGTGCGGGGCGGGAGCGGCGGCCGGGACGGGGCTTTGGGGGGGGGGGGGGGGTGTCCCTCCGTCGAGAGCCGCCCCAGGGGGGGAGGAGGGGGGGGGGGGTGGGCCGGGAGATGGAAGAAGAGGAGGAGGGTGGCGGCGAGGGGGGGGAGGGAAGGGAGGCCGGGCTGGGGGAGCGGAGCGCCGGGGGGATGCTGTGCCGGAGCCGGGGCGGCGGGCGGCCCGCCTGCCCCGTTTCGGTCGCTAGGAGGCACAGCGAGATCAAACAAGCGGGGCAGCCCCGCGAACTTGAACCTGGCCAGTTCCTCCGTTGCCTCCCGTCCGGCGGGAGGGGGAGGGCGCCCAGCTCCCACCATCCCCCCCTTCCCCCCCCCCCCCCTTCTTCTTCTTCTTCTTTGTTCTTAATTTTGCGCGGAGTTTGCTTGCTCCGGGAGGCAGCGGGTGATGCTTGCCTTCCTCCCCCCCTTCGGTTCGCACTGTACCCCCAAATCGTGTGCGTCCCCTCCCTTCCCCTTGCACCGCACGATCCCAGGACACAAACTTGGGCTTAAAGAACCCCTTTCCATCCTTCCCACGGCACGATGCGGGGAAATGCCCCGACATGCGCTGCCGGGGCATTTCCCTGCACCGTGCCGTGGGATTTCCCTCCCTCCCTCCCGCCTCACCTCCCTCCCCCCCCCCCCCGCCCCCCCAGTACCTCCTTTCTCCCGACACTCCAAAATCCATCCCGCTTTTGCCAGAGAGACGATGCGGGGTTCTTTTGGTGACTGGGAATGGGGAAGAAGGGGGGAGTAGGAGGGCGAAGCGGAGGGGGGGGAGAAGCTGAAAAGACATGTTGGTGGAAGGGCAATTTGCATGAAAAATAGGGACGGATGATTAGGGACCCAGGCAGGGAATTTTGATTGCCCCAGAATTAAAAGGCGCATCCTGCAAATCAGTGGCGAGACCAGGTGAATTGTATTTTTGGCGTTTTCTTTGTAAACCCGATCTTTCGTGTTTTGTTTTAAAAGTAGCCGTGATAATAAACCCATCTTTTGCTGGCTCTGCCTCCACCAGGAGCCAAATGTTTTGCAGTGAACGCGGTGCTGGCCGTATTTCATACATTAGTATATAATTCTTGTTAATTAGCAATAATTTACGTTAAGAGCATAGAAAATGTTGAGGTTACAGGTTTTATATCTGTACATTTGATCATCTTGTTATTTTCAAGAACTTTGCCTCCTATAAAATTAATTAGGTGAAATGTGGAGGTGTAATCAGCAACCTCTGAATTACCACTTCATTTCCTGGTTTTGATTGTAAATCAGCCCAGTCGGTACAGACTTTAGCAAAGTCTATTTTTGTTTAGCGCTACTTTTAACTGTCTGGTGTCGAAGCAGCGGGTTACCTTCCCCTGCTAAATAATACTGACAGCGTCAGAAAGAAATCAGGCCGCGGGAAAACATCATAATTGAGTAATGATTATGCAGAGCTCCTCGCTAAGCCAGTTGTAAGGGGAATACGGGTTATTTTGCGTCTTTTGCTGTGGAGAGTTGGTGAGCCAGAAGTTAGGTTTGCAGAATACCTTTGTCTGCGGCGTGCAGCGAGCTACTGGTGGAATTAGTCCTGCAATAATTTACTCCCTCGGTCCAAATGCAAGGAACGGCTAGGGAGAAAACCGCCGTGCCCAGCGATCCCGCAGAAACACCCTGCTCCTCTCCCGGCTGCCCGAGGAGCATGAAATAAACGCACGTTGTGCGCCTGATCTTGTCGGTCTGCAAGTTTAGAAGAAAACCCCAGTGATTAAGACATTGTTTTTATTAATACGAATGTAACCTTCATATTCCTGTGGTTGACCTTACGTTAAATTAGAAGTAGTTCTAGAGGCAAGAAATGATGGACTGGATCCTGGTGTCCTAGTTGGAGCTGAGGTACGGCGAGGTAGTGTGCTCTTTCAATATTATTTTACGCAGCACAACTGGGAGCTACTCCAGATCTTCCTCCTCAATATTCAGCCTAGGTAGGGTTGAAATAAATTTAACCTGAGTTCACTGGATTTTTGCACTTTATCAAAATCAGTTCCAATATCGTGCAGTCAAATTAAAATCTATTTTTTGATTCTCTGTGGCTTTAAGTTCATTAAATGTGAAATTGGCAGCCAGCTAAAGAAGGTCAGGCTGATTAACTGTTTAGGAGTTGCGTTCTGTCTCACTTGGCATTACCTGGCAGTGTTTTGAGGTGGGTTGTATTTGTAGTACCCTTGCCTCCTGCTCGCTGCTGTTAGTGTGCGCATTGTATTGCGCAGGTAGAGGAACACCGACGGGCTGCTGGTACTTATTTATTTATTTTGTCTCGCGAAAGGCAATAGTGATGGTGACTGCACGCAGATTGCCAAGGTATTTCTCTTATTTCTCTGCGAACTTCACCAAAAAAAAAAAAAGCCAACAGAAAAGAGAGCTGCGTCTGCCTCGTTAGAGCATCCACTGACGATTCTGTGAGCAGAAATAGCCTCATAATGAAGCTTTTTGGAGCTCATTCAGAAAATTTGTCAACTTTGACAACATTAGGCGAGGTATTTGGAGTTTGAAGAAGGCCCTTCTCACTATTGGGAGGAAACGTGGCGGTCGCTTGGCCACACTGATTTTTAGATGCTGAGGGCCACCAGTGCTAACATGTTTGAGATAATTTAGGCATTCCTTTATTTCAGGATGAAAAAGGAAAAATGACTAATTGCCTTGTTTCCTTAAGCACTAAAAAATACCCCATCTAGCTAATATCCCTGGGTGGAATCGGTTGTGAATTTGATATTTATTTGAATCCAGAGGAGTAGCTGAAAAGTGAGAGGTGCCTCCCCCGGCCCCACAGGCATTTCTGCTGCATTTGCTTTTTACCATTTCGGTTTCTGCCATTTATTTATTTATTTATTTGTCTCGTCCCCTCCCTCCCCTACGAATAACTCCCGGCTTTCGAATTTTTAAATTGGAAGCCACGAGCGGGCTGATAAGGGATAGTGACACAAATAAATACGTATACGTACGCACATGCGTTATAAGGGCTATATGTGCCCCGCATGTCGGTGCCTGCGTGTGTGCGGCCACGCGGTCTGGCTCTCCCCCTCTTTTCTTTTACATGCATACGTGCACTACCTGCACGGCCTGCGTGGGGAATACGCGATATCTATTTGTCAAAACACCTTGGGTCTGCACCCGCGTCCCCGTAGTTCAGGCTTCTAAATTTTAGAAAGTAGGTCTGGCTAGGGGAGAATGCACGCCCGTGTTTGTGTGTGCGAGAGAGAGCGTGTGCAGTGCTTTTAGCCTTGAATTCATATACATAAATAATACATCCGGCAATAAAGCGCCGTATTCCCTTCTCTTCGTAGCACTGCAAGAGTTGTGCAGCGTATTCTTGCAGGCTGTTCATTTAATTTTACCACCAAATCGGTTGAGTCAAGTCAGAAATGTGTCCTCGTGTAGGAGCACAGAGACAGTCTCAGCGCTCACTCCCTGAGTTCTGCATGCTACAGCTGCTTCTGCAAAATCTCTTCCCTGTAACTGATGAATTCATCTCCTGGCTGCCGTGCTAATAGCCATGTTGCATGGGTTTGGTTGGGGGGCAGCAAGCGGACCTTGTGAGCAGGGTGTAATATTCATGAAGAGGGGGCTCGATGCATTCCTTTTCCCCCCCTCCCCAGCGCCCGGTGCCTTTCCCGAGAGCTCTAATGATTCTCCTTTTGTTTCTCAAACTGCAGCCGAACCTCTTGAAGCCATTCTCACTGATGACGAACCTGAACATGGCACATTGGGAGCTCCGGAAGGGGACCACGACCTCCTCACTTGTGGCCAGTGTCAGATGAACTTCCCGTTGGGGGACATTCTTATTTTTATTGAGCACAAACGGAAACAATGCAATGGCAGTCTCTGCTTAGAGAAGGCTGTGGATAAGCCACCTTCACCCTCACCAAGTGAGCTGAAAAAAGCATCCAATCCTGTGGAGGTTGGCATCCAGGTTACGCCAGAGGATGACGATTGTTTATCAACGTCATCTAGAGGAATTTGCCCTAAACAGGAACATATAGCAGGTAAATTAAAGCAAGGAGAAGTGTTTGCGAGTTTATTTCCGTTTCAGTTGCCAACGTAGCATGTTCGCAGTTGTAAACTGCTGCGTCTCTCTCTCTCTCTCTGTTCTGCTTGCCGTGACGGCCGACGTGTTAAATACCCTGCCTTCGGTTAGCGGTGAGCGCACGACCGGTATTTCCTAGTGCTTGCGCAGAGGCAGGATCAACAGGCACGTGCCGTGCCAGCCGGTATTTCTAACAGTATTGTTTGAGGCTGCTCTCGTGATTTGCCTGTATTGTATTGTAGTCACCGTCTCCCGGTGTCTCGCCTGCCGTAGCGCTGCAGGAGGAGATTTCAGAGCCTGCCACGCGATAAAGCGAGGAGCTTTCGAGTCTTTGGCAAAGTCAGGGGTGAAAGAGTTAACCGAGCATCAGCCAGCCTTGGTTCCATATTGGCTGTCAGCGTATGGACTGTAATTAAACACAGCCCCATGGCAAAGTGACACCACCGACCTTGACTTTAAGATGCCATTTTCGACTGGCCAGGCCAGAGTAGAGAGGGCAGTTGCTGAAGCGCACAGACATGCTTATTCGAAAAGTTTAAGGGCATGTTGGAAATTTCAAAAGGTTGGTTTGACAGGAAAGGCCGCTCTCTGCAGCCTGCCTCCTCAGCCAAATGATAAATGCTTCGCTGTGCTCTCTCTTGTCTCTGATGTGGTTTTGACAGATGTATCTTGATTTTGTTTGCGGTTTACACAACCACATGTCAGCCGTACAAATGTCCAAGGCAGAGTTCTGTTTTGTGCAACGAACAATATGAAATGTAATTTTAAAAAAAAGGGTAAATAATTCCATTTCTTAGCATAATTTTTTTTTTTTTAACCCGGAAAGCCATTCGCCGTGCAGATACTTTCAAAAACAAGGTTAAAAAAATAGAGCGTACTATGTGAAAGCAAATCCCAGAGCCCTGGGAGTGTAACAAGGCACGCTCTGCTTTTAAAATCCTGCTAGTAAACAAGAGTGCTGCTCATTTGCAGCGAGCGTTGCAAATTGCTTCAAACCGCCCCAACGCCACCAGTCGAAAAGGGCGAGACTGCAGCGTATCACCACCACCAAATGCCTGAACCAGTTTTCAAACCCCTCACTCCCCCTTCCCAACGGTGGTTGGGATGTGGCACTGCCAGCACCTCTCCTGGGGGAGCCCACAGGACCGCTCGGGGCTGTCAGGGGCACACAGTGCATCATCACATGATGTGCTGGAGCTTGTCTTGGGCTTGCTTTGGCCACAAAGTTAAACCAGAACAGGGCAGTAGGCACTGGGAGGTTCAGTGCAATGCTCCCGCAGCCTCCCTGCCCTCCAAACCGGCCGGCAAAGCACACCAGAGGGCTGTAGTTTTGAAGGTTTTTGCGGCAGCAGCAAATAGGTACCAGTGCGGCTGTGCCTGTTGGTGCACATATGTATGTATGCAAAGCCATGTGCGTGCACGTGCAGACGTCACGTGAATTACTATATCCTGTTTCTGCAGAGTAATAGGTATTACTTTGAATACATGTATGTATGTATGTATGTTTAAGAGGAAGCAGAAGCTCAGCTACTGCTAAGCTACATTTTGAATGAGACTTAAAAAAACCGATAATTCCACATATTGCGCTTTCCAGCCACGGATGTTAAAGGTGTTTTTTTTTTTATTATTATTATTTTTAATTTTTTTTTCCCTAGCATGGTAGAGGGCAGTGCCCATTTCCATGTGCTGCCTTGCGATCTGATGGAAAACGAGCAGAAACATAGGGCATGATTAATGAAGCGGGAGCCTGGCGGAAGGGATTTGTAGTCTTCCGAGCTCTGGAGCCATACTAAATCACCAAATATGGAGGAGCGGCGGTATGATGTAACGCTGTATTTACGTATGGCGCCGCTCTGTTGAAAAGACAAAACACAGTATCTGTCAAGCAAGAATTAAACCTGCTCTCCTTGCTGTGGTCCCAAATAGGTCCCTCCACTGATGGGTTGGCCACGGCGGGGAGTTCTGCACGTGGGGAAGCTTCTCAGCTGAGGGTTTTGCTCTGGCACTCGTTCGGCGAGCCGAATCACGCTTGCGCATGGTGCGGGTGATGCAAAGCGAGCAGGATTTGGCCTTGCACGGTGTCACGGGACTGTTAATTCAGAAAAGGCTGTGGTTTTAACTGACTTGAAATGGTTCGGTGAGCGGAGGGCGATGGGTAAGGAGAGGTGCATGTGGGCGGGGGGCCTGATCCTGCTGGCTCTTGCGTGTAGGGATTGCCTTTGCTGTGCCGGTGGGCCTGGCTGGGAGCAGGCTCGGGTCGGCAGGTGCAAGCCAGGAGCGCTGTTGTGAGGAGAGACCCAGCTGCAGTTGTCCAGGCATCCCCCAGCCCAAGCTGTTGGTGCGGCCGTGCCCAGCCGTGCCCGTGGGTGGGAGGCCCACTGGCACTGGGTCTTCTCCTGCACCTCCCCGGCTGGGACGGAGCCGAGGGGCGCTGGCGTCCCCTGGTTGTTCCCAGTGGTGGGAAATGCAGCCAGGCTGCGGGAGGGGGGACAGAGCACCAGGAGTTATGGGGTCTTGCACTGTCCCTCCCCTTCGTGTTTTCATCTCACCTTTCACTTGGTTGAGTTTAGCTCTCTCGTGTCCCAAAGAAGCGCGGCAATAGCTGGAGTTACCCATTGCTTGTAGCCAGGAGTGTGCGGGGTCCAGCAGTAAAATTACCACTGAGTGTCCTGGAGTGGGCTGTGGAGTTCAGCTTTCTGGAAGGCCCCCATGGTGAACCTCAGGCTCTTCCAACTCTGGTATTTTCATACCTGATTTCTGTGCAAGAATGCAAAATGCAAGAAGATAGGAGTGTGTAATGAAAAAAAAAAAGCAGGACAGAGGCTGCCTTTAGAAAAATACATGGGAGTTGTGCGAACTGATTCTTTCTGGTAAGAAACCAGAAAATATGTATTTAGTAGCAATGTAAAAATGTCCCCAATAAGGTGTTAGGCTGAAAGAGATGTTGCAGGTTAGCTCTGGATACAGAGGTGTGTGCTACAGGGTAGCTCTGGATGCCGTATGTGCTCTGTCTGCAGTTTTGTAGTCAGTGAGCTTGTGTGTTACAGTAAAAGATCATCTTAAGATAAGTAATGGTTAAGGATCGCCTCATCGCAAGACAAGGAAGGAGGCGGCGAGTCATTCACATGCAGGGAGAAATGATGTCTGTTTTAACCCTCCTCAATCGGCTGCTCTTTATCCTCACCGTTTTCCAGAGACGGGGATGATTGCAAGAGCTTATACGTGTGTGTGCAACCGGTGCAGTAGCTGTGAGATCCATATAGGTGCAGGCATGCGTACCTGTCTCTTCCGTGTGGGTGTCTGCCTGCCTGCGCGTAGCTTTGACTTGCTATAAAATTTTGAGTGATGCTGATCCAGCGCTATAGCTGAAATGTCATAAATTTAACTGAAAATTAATAGGATATGTTGTGTGGGTCCAATGAGGCAGCTTTCATCAATATGTATGTCAAAGCCTCACCACCAGATACCGGCAGCCCGTGATTTGCAGTGAGTGCTACGGCAGGGCTTTAGTTATCCGCTCTCATATTTTACAATAGGGGGAAATATTAACTGAAGTATCTAGAGATCAGTGAATGCAAAATTGCTGTTCACTTATTGAAAAGGCCGAAGAAATATTTATCGTCCGCCGGTGGCAGGTTTTAGCGGTTTGTTTGTTGAATATATAAATCCAAGGGAATTAACGAAAGGTTGGTTTTGGGGTGTGGAGGGATCTTAAATGTTACTTGGGTTCAGTTGGAGGAACACTTTGGAGTGCTGCTGCATATTCCCCTCTGTAATGCCGAGCGTGTATCTGCGGATGCCGTATTTACTGTACAAAGAGGGGAGGAGGAGGGGAGGTCATTTTTCCTGCTCGAATCCTTTATTCTCAAGCTGCTTGTGACATTCAAATAAAATATATGGGAAAATAACGTAAGAAAACACCCTGTCTGCAGTAATTGGGGGGGAAGGTGGACATCCTTTGATACTAAATTTTGGACTGAGTACATTTGATTATTACAGTTCTGAGGAGGTGATGTCTTTGAGTAGGCATTATACCACAGAAATTTTCTTGGGCTGTTATTAGTAGTTGCCATTATAATTCTGTAGGTTGGAAATTGCGATTCCTTATTATTTTGTTTTGTTCCGGAGACAAAAAATTACTGACGTCTGCATTGAATAGTTAGCATTGCATCTGGACAATGAGATGAAAGCTTAAAAAAGGCGGGGGGGGAGAGAGGGAAGGAATAGGGGAATATTTTGGAGTCAAATTCTGTCTGCTTTCCCCATACAAAGAAACAGAGAGCGCAGGCTGGGTAAAACCGTTGCAGGCACGAAAAATAGCGAGGGTGCTACCCAAAGGCTCCTGAGATTCGGAGCCCTGCGTGCAAGCTGTATTTGTAAATAAGACAGAGAAGGGTTGTGAACCGGCAGCTTGGCTGTTTTGTCAAAGTACAATGTCAGAGAAACTCTTTCTAAGACAAATTGTAAATAGAAGTGTCACGATGATTGCATGATTGAGCTCTAGAAGTGTCTTGCAATTGTTGGCATTGTCAGAAGACTTTTGAAAGCTTAATTAAAGGCGGTGGCCTGTGCGGCTGTGAAATTTACTTCTCGGGGGGGGCATGGGGGAAATGTAAAAAAATGTAGGGGATCAAAAAGTTGCTCTAACGCTACTCACGCAGGGGTACGGAGAAAAGTCGATACTTTCTCTGCTTTCCCCGTTGCCTTTTATAAATTACATTTTTTGAAGAAGCAAACACGTGACACCAATATCATCCTTTGTATGAGGTAAAGATTGTGTTAGTTTTCCTATTCCCTGCTGTTACAGGCGGTTAATGTAAAAATGGCTCTTTATTGGAAACACAAATCCAAGTTCACTCGAAGCACGGAAGCAGGGGAGAAGTTTTCCTCTGCCTCGGCGTGATCCTTCCAGGGGAGCATCAGAGTGTTGCGGTGCCCGGAATCTTTCTGCATGTTTTTTTGTTTCCTGCAAATCAGATCTTCTGGTTTAGAGGATGGGAAATAGAGTTTTGCATTCTTTCTCCTGTTGTGTGGGACATTTAATTGTGGAGCTCACCCCAGACTGAAGCATCGCTGCATCCAAAATGCTTGTGGTTGAAGAGGCAGCCCGGCACGCGTTAAACTTTGTATAGATCTGAAAAGGTGCACGTTAGCATCACGTGCCGAAAGCCTTGAAAATAATGTGTGTAATAAACGTAAGGCTCTGTGCAGCGAGTCCCAACAACAAACGCCGGGTGATGGAAACTGAGGCAGGGAGTAAATTAAACGCCTTCTAATTAGTCCGGTGGGAGAAATAGAGTCTTCCCTAAACATTCCCATAATTTGGTAATGCCTCTCTTAAAGAGGAGGAGGCCTATTAGCATCACCCCATTTTGTATATGCAACCCTCAGCCCACGAGCTCTTTCTTATTTCATTCAAATAATAAAGACGATTAAAGAGGCTTGCGAGGCAGTGTCAGGCAACGGGAGTTCAGCCTCCAGTTGTTTGCCTGCACGCATCCTCATTACGGAAATTTTTTGGACAAAATTCCCTTCGAGCTTCTGGTCTGTTTTTATATCCAATAGCACCAGCTTTGTGCAATAAAAGGCGTTTAGCATCAAGCTGAACATGGCCTGGCACGGTGCCACTTGGGTTTTTTTTTTTGTTAGCTAATCACTGAGGATCTCTCGTTACCTTTCTGCTCGTTGTGATTTTGTTTGGGTCGTGGTGCTGCTAGCGACGTCGCAAGTCCAAGGAAGTCGTCTTCTCAGCCCGGCGGGCGTCTGAATACAGCTTCCATCCGGGAGAGCTCTATTTTATGTGTCAGCTTCTGGGATATCACACAAGTTCATAAAATACCCTGAGCTCATATATTTTAATACATTAAGACCTGTATTCATACTGGTAGCATGGCCCTAAAATTAACCATTGGTTGAGCTTTGGTTTTTTTTTTTCCTCCCTCCCCGGGCTAATGAACATATTGTATCTCACTTTGTACAAAAGCAGTAGCTCCAACCTGCCTCCTGGTTACATCAAGCATAGCAGGTTTGGGCCCACGGTGGTTGATATCAGTACAGGGATTGCTGTGATTTATTACATGCTTTTAAAAATAACAGAGACATTAATGGACCCGCAAACCACCCGAGCAGTTGGGATGATCTGCTTTCCATTTCCTAATGAATTTCCGTGAAACTCAGTTTGCTCTTTAGGGCCCCCGTCCTGGGTGCGCTTTGCCCTGCCGGATGTGGACACAACAGCGCCCGTACCCTTAAAGGCTTGCGGGAGCTGGATCGGTGGCTGCGGACCCTCACGAATGGGCAGACCAAGCGCTCACATTATTCAAACCCTCCTGTGTGAATGCCAAACCCATTTTGAAGCCCATAAACATCCTCCCCGTCTTCCTCATCAGGTTTAGTATGCAACACATCCTGCGTGGAGTTCAGCGAGTTTGTTTCCCAACCTTTATTGGCCAGCCACACTCACTGTGCATCTTTAAAATATTTCAGTGAGGCTTTTCACTCTTCTTCCGCGAGTGCTGGTAACTTGGTGGCTGCTCCCCGGCTCATTCTTCATTCGGAGGTGGCATCGCCTCGGGTTGGCAAGCGAAAGGTTTGCGGTGTGGGGTGTGGTGAGGTCAGCCCCGATCCCAGCAGGGAATTTGTGTTCTTCATTTGCCTTTACAATCGGAGCACAGCTACTGTACCTTGGAGCAGCTCTCAGGTGTGAGCTCAGATGGGCACATGTAAATGTGCTGTCAGATGCAACACAGGAATATTAATGTTTCCTCACCACCGTGCTATAATAAAGCTGTACACAGCCAGCTTAATATGCAGCCAGGCTGGGGAATTGTATAAAACTTCGATAGCCTAGTGTGAATGACAGCGGTGGAAAAAAAATACTCAATATGCCACAGTTTGCATTCTTGTTTGCCTTTGATCTAAAGCAAAATGAAAACATCCACTTCTTCCCTCCTTGTTTCGTATAGGTGTTCGTCCTTTGCAAAATTGGCTAGTAAGTACGGAAAGAAAACGAAGTACAGGGCACAGCACAGAATTATTTGAAGCACCTTCACGCCAGCCTGTTGGGGATGTAATTTTCCCAAGTATTAGCAAACATTTCTCTTTTATACTTGGGATCATTTGCTTTGCTTTTCATTCTTTTTCAGTCTCTGGGTCTGGTTGAAACTAAATAGAATCGCCACAAAGAGAGGCTGGAGCCCCCTTTGCCTCCTGGCTGCAGGCACAGCCCAGGGCTGTCCATCCTCTTCACAGAGGTTTCATTTGCGTCTTCTTTTGGGTTCAAATCTTCAGCTCCATCCAAAGGTGTCTGTTTCTCAGCATGGGTATGTTAGAGGATTTTTAATAACGTGCTCATTTAACTGAATCAACAGCTGTCAGGAGCAGTTGTAGTAAATCCACAAAATGCACAAAGAAAAATACGTACATTTCCTGAAACAAAACACTTGAAACAAATTGTCTGCCAAAAAAAGCTGCTGGATTCTGGGTTTGCAGACAGTGCACCGGAGTGTTTCTTCTCTCTGCTCTCCCCGGAGACCTCTCCCCGCTTGCCTGCTGCAATTCTGCTGCAACTTTTTACCCGAACAGGTTGCTGTTAAAAACCCCACCACTTTCCCCTGTTTGATCGATACGGAGCTCAGCTCGAGCTTAGATTTTTGTGTTTCGCACTAAATAGCTAAACCACCAAGGCTGGAGTAAGAAGCAGAAACCAAATAACCTCATTACCGGCAAGGAAACGAGGCTTAATATCCCTGTGAAATAGCAGTGCTTCAACTCTGCCCTTCCAGGTAGGCATTGTCAGGGTGGTATTTGAGGTCTGAAGCAGCTTCAGAGGGTGCCGAATTCCCACCGGAGCGGGTGCTGGTGGAGGGAGACATAGGGAGCTTTGGTCAGTCAAAACCAAGGGCTTTCTGCTTCCATCCTCCCCCTGCTTTGCGTAAGTGCTGAGCAATTACACCTACAATTTGATTTTAGCTTCAGATAGAAAAACCTCTGCTTAAATAAACAACGGAATTACTGCTGAACAGCAAAGGCTTAAAGAAGAGCCCTGCCTTCAGTGGTGTTATTATTGTTGTTGTGGATATTATTATTATTATTACTACTACTACTACTACAACAACAACAACAACAACTATTACCTTTTAAAAATAAACACACACTACAGTTCCTCACTCCTTTAGGAAGCAAGGAGTTTAATTTTGCATTCATCTCTCGCTTAATTGATTTAGCAGGCAGCAAAATATAAAATGCAAAAATAAAAATGCCCCCCTCACCCCCCCAAATCCACTGCAATTAATTTGTCACCCGGCGTCACTTTGCTACAGCATCACAGCTGGGTTTTTTCGGACATTGCATGAATCATCTGGGTTTCGTTGCATTTTAGCTACTGAGTTTATTCTTTCTGGAGGAAGGGAATACATCTGCAAAACTCTTTGTGCTTCAGCCAGGGCACCACAAGTGCACTGAGCATTTACTCCATGAGGGTAGCCAGGGGCTTTTCGCCGTGTTTTTTCTGTTATCGATGCTGGTTTTCATATTTAGGAAATAGTTGCGGTGCAACGAGAAACAGTAGTTGGGGAGCCTTGGTCTCCTCAAGGAGGTAAAACACAGTGGGATGCATTTGGAAAAAGAGAGTATTACCTCCCAAAAGATTGTTTAGAGGCTGTATTATTTTGTAATAAAGTATAAACTGTCCTGTGTTAAATTTGTGTTACGTTAGAAAAAATCAATAAGGAAAAATTAAATTCTGATAAAGATACTCTTGGATCTTTGAAAACAACTGCTGTCCTTTTAACTAAAACATTTGAGGAGCTTCAAAGAGTATGTATTTCTTCTGATCTTAGAGCTGTGTGACTGGTAGCAGGGAAAAAAAAATCTTATTCTACATACAAGTGGATTGCTTAACAAGTCAGCACAGACACATACTTGTTTGTACAATAGAGATAAAAATTCCTGTATAAAAATAATTCAGTTGCTGACAGCAGGCATTGTGCTGGGGCTGCCTCTTTTGTGTTGGCCGGGGGTCAGGGACCACGGCTCCCACTTTCTGCCGGGGGAGGCTGTCACGATTGCTTGCCGGAGCCTGGAAATAAGTTAATTGCTTTATTTTAAGGACTACTCAGAGCCTGGCGGTGTGTTTTGTACGTCCGTGTGCTGTCTCCGGAAGCAGTGGAAGAAAGGGAGGGGGGGGAAATCTCCTAATGGGGGAGATGACTTGAAGGCAGGTTGGGGGACATGGCCTTCAAGAGCTCGGTGACCCGGCAGTAGTTTCTAAATTTTCGTTTTTAATCTAATTCCAGTTTATGCTCTCACATCCCTTATTGGCCGTCACTGAACTCTCCTCATGTGAAGTAATGTTGGTGTTGGGGGGAATCGGTCAAAACCGGGCGCTTGTGGCTGATACAGATGTTTGCTGGTGTGGCTTTCGGCCGGCGCTGGGTCCTATTCTGTCTAATAAACGTTAAAAACGTGGGGTGTTCGCACAGCCCCAGGCATCCTCTTTTTTGCTCTGCAGGGGCGCAGGTAAGGTAAGCCATGAGGTTGGGGAAGGCTGGGAAGGTGGGAATAGAAATAGTTTGACCATTCATCCATCCTTCAAAGTCGGGGGGCCAGGGAAGGAGGCGGCGCAGCCTTCCTTCCCCAACCTCCTCCTGCCCCTGGGGGTCCCTGGCAAAGCCGGGGCTCCCCTCCTCTCCGCCCCTCGGGGTGCCAGCAGGATCAGGCCCCGTCGGAGCCGGCCGAGAGCAGAGCCAAGTTTGTGACCGGCCGCCGGTGCTGAGCGGTCCCCCTGCAAACTCGTCTCTCTCGTGGCGGCAGTGGCGGCGGCGGCGGCAGCTGCGCTCCCTGGGAGCGAAGCTACTTTCTCGGTGGCACGCTCCAGTGCGGAGATCTTTTCATCCCTCCTTTTTAAATGCAGCGAGTTCCTAAAATTAATGCTGCTGCACTTTGATGAAAATAATGTTTTTATAATACATTTGCTGTTTACACGGAAGATGTGACTTGAGGGGAAAAAGGCTTTTTTGGAGGGTGGCGGAAATCTTGTTAATCTGCTCTCGGAGAGCGGCACACAATACTGCCCATGAGCAAGTCTGTGCTGCTTTTGAT